>CM039508.1:29045932-30353432 GCA_022432975.1 Begonia masoniana | reverse complement strand
AAAAGTGAATCTATTTTTGTGAGTGTAGGTGAATTTTCTTATGCTACATATTTCTCCCCTTCTTCTTTAGGAGTGGAAATTAGCAAAAAGGGTGTAGAAACTCTCATCCTCATCTATTTAAGAACCGTTCTCCACCAAGTTCCACAAGGTTTGATTTGTTGCTGCTTAGTTCCTATCCGAGCAGCAAGCATTGCACTGACCACCATTTTCCAACCATAGCGAATGTTTGCGCGATATTTGGAGGGTCTATTTCTCACTTATATATCTTCATCATGCCACAAAACCACATCCATTAGACTTCAAACGAGAGAGTTATGCCTCTCCAAAAATGACCCACTTTCTCGGCCAGAGCAGTATTCTGAGATTGCAGCGACTTCCACCAATTTAATCATAACTTTTGATCCACAAAGACTTAGGCTGCGATATTTGGAGGGCCTTTTCTCCACTCTTGGAAGTAGCTGTTGTTCAAATAGCAGCTCCAAAGCTCAAGGGACCAACAACTTATGCCTTTTTGAAGTTGCTGCTAGAGTTTCTAGAGCCGTTAAAATCTGAGGTAGCTTTGTGTTTTCCATCCCCCATGTTGAAGCACATCAGAAGAGTCATCCTGTGATGGTTTAATCTAGATAGATGAGATGATTGAAATGTGTTGCGAAAAATCGTATACGCAAGTGCACGTGTCGCAAAAGTAATAAAGTGTGTATTAAGTACGAGTGTCGATCCCACGAGGAATAATTATGTTAAAAGTTGAATATCTAATTTCTAGTTTAATTTGAAAAGAAACAATAAATTTAGTGATTTGGATTTTTAAAACTAAAATAATTCAAATAAAATAAGTGAACAATTTAAATAAAATATTCTAAAATAAAGAAGTAAGATTATATGTTGAGAAAATCCAGGGTTCCGATTTCACTTAGCTAATCCTATTTATCAGACCTAATTCAAATAGTTAAATCTTATTCCTTCGTGTTGATGGTAATTTCACGGAAATATTCATTAATCTCTCTCGAGCAAAAACAAACTTATTCAATTAACGAATTATCACCTCTCGGTCTCTAATCCTGAGAATTAATTGAATACATTAAGAACAAGAAATTATACTACCACATGAACGCATTAGCTATCTCTAGTCTAACATCCTTTTCATGGCAAACTATTCAGTGCACGGTTAAATTCTCCGCTCTCGCATCCCGAATCAACCCTAAAGTTCTTAGTTTTGGTGATCAATCAAACCTAAGTATTACGTTCAGAATAGATTACTCAACACAGAACAGAAACAGAAAATTAACTAATTGAATTAAGAAAAATAAACAATCATAGTAAAGCTACATCGAAACCCTAGAACAGGAAATTTAGTTCATGCTAAAATAAAAGTAAACAACAATAATATTAAATAGTTGCATAATAAAACAGTAGAAAGGAAAAGAAAAAGAAAAGAAAAACTATAATAAAAATAGCCTGATCGCCCTCCTCTCTGAAAATCGCCGTCGGATTGCTCGCTGCCGACTCCTCTTCGCTGAATGCAGCCTCCTTCTTCTAAGCGCTAGGTCTGTTAGGTTTTTATAATTTTCTTTTAACTCGGTCAACGGCTTGGATTTAATCTCGCTTCGGATCAACGGTTCGAATTAAAACACGTTGTCTTTCCATATGTAATTTGGTTAGCGATCGGTCGCTGTCTTTGTAAGGCGCACGGTCGCTGCTTCTTCTATGGTTTGTATTGTGTATTATAACTCAGCGATCGGTCTCTGGTAGTTGTAGAGATTGATCGCTGCTGTTCTTTATCCGAATAAATGTGTCGCGATCGATCTCTAGATTGTATGGAGATCGATCGCTGCTTAATCTGAATGACAGCCGCTGCATTGCAATTCACTGGCTGGCGATCGGTCTCTGGACTTCATAGAGATCGATCGCTGCTGTTTGATCAACTTCCAGTCGTATGTGGCGATCGATCTCTGTGAATTCATGGAGATCAATCGCTGAATTTCTCTATTTGTATATATATACAGCGATCAATTACAAAATATAGTGGCTATTGATCGCTGCTTGTTCTTTGTCCTCTGCCTTCTGCTTCTTCTTTTCAACTTCAATTTGTTTCTTCTTTCTTGTTGCAATTAGAATTTCTATATTAAAATCAAAAGCTCTAATGGCAGCCTTCTTGCAACCAGCTGTCTTCCACTTGGGTACCATCCAGAACAAATTTAAGAGTATTCCAATTTATCCATTTTTAGAAGCCTGATACTTTTCTCTGTGTAGTTTTACTGCAGCTTTAAAATGACTTCAGCAAATCTCAAATATTGGCTCCATCTCTCTCTTATTTTCTGCTGCACACTTGCACACAATTTATCAAATTCTTTCAAATACTTGAGAAAAACTTATCAAATCAAATCTAGGAAATACAAATAAGTGTGTAAAATACACACTTATCACACCCCCAAACTTGAATGAAAGCTTGTCCTCAAGCGAACAAAAATAAGTATAGAAATCTAGCAAAGTTTATCCAAGAATTTCTAAAATTTAAAGTCTACAAAATGTTTAAAATTTCCATGGTAAAATTATCTAAATCATAGTTCATAGTATTTCGTCTCAGCTTGATATTTGCATGCAAATAAACCATCTAAATAAACACTTTCAATAATACAACTCATGATATCACATCGAGAGAAACTTAATCAGAAATTCTTGTGTGTGTATATCTGCTCAAACTCAATATCTTTTAACTGATAAATCTATAATTGTGTCTTTATGAGAAGGGAAATAAAAATAACTCTCAGGATCACTCACTCCACTCTTATTGTTCATCAGTCTTGCCCATTATTCACTAATAACAAATATGAGTAAACAGAATAAAAGTCGATAGGTCTTTAATTAAGCTTGTAATGTAAGGCCAGGTTATAAGGTAGGAAATTTTTGGATTCAAACGAAACTCTAGAGCACAATCCATCCTTATGTCACCCTCACTTCTTACACTCACTTGAACTCTTTTCTAATAGTTAACTCAATAATCCCCCCAAACTTGTCTCACTCTCTATTTTTCAAAACTAACTCCTTTGTCAATGTCAAACATAAAATATAAATAATGATAAGAACAACAAATTAAATAGCACATAAAAAATTGTTCTACTAGTGAACAATTCAACTTTCTACTAACTTTGAATTTTTTTTTTTTTTTTTTTTTTTTTCACAACTTTAATCACTGAAAATTATAAAAGAAGAATAAATAAAATCCCAAAATACTAACAACTTAGACAATTGACAAAAGAATTAGTTCTGATTCTCACCACTACTTTCTCCAACTCTCCCCATAATATGTACCCACAACCCTGTGCTCAATAAACAGGATAGTCAAAATAATTTCAGGGTAGGTTAAGTTAGGGTTGACAAAACAGTGATAAATAAAGGTTCAAATAGGAGACTAAGGGTGTCATTTAAATGACACAATTTGAGGTATGTCAATAAAGGCTCAAACGATTCAAAATTGGCCTAAGTCATTCTCTTATTTCTGCAAAAATCACAATTTATATTCATGAATGCAGGGCAAAACCAAGAACAATTGAATACTCACTAATCACTCACTAAATTTAAATGGAGCTCACTCCCTTTCAGTGTTTACACTCAAGCACTCCCTTACTGTGTTTAGGCTCTCGATCTCAAGACAACAATTTATATCATTATCAGCTAAATTTAAACAAGAATGAACATTTACACACAAACAAGTCTAACTTCCTAAGCTCCAATCAATGCTACTATCATAAATCATACTATCCCAGAATCTATTCAGAAGTTAAAACATGCATTGATCAAAGGTACAATCATCGACACTTTGAACGAATGAAATAAATAATCATACCATAAAATTTAAAATATTAAGCAGACTTCCTAATCTAAACATATTTATAAATTTAATTAAAAACCCCCCCCCAAACTTAATATCAACATTGTCCCCAATGTTAAATAAAGCATACACGAAAAATAGGAAAGAGGATAGTGTACCTCATGTGGGGCCCGGCAATGGTGTGGTAGAGCTTCGGTCGAGAGAGCAATCTATCAAGAACTGTTTTTTTTTTTTTTTTTTAATAATTTAATACTAATAAAATGAAATAAAAATAAAAATAAAAAAATAAACAAAACTAATGCAAACAAAAATTGAAATAGCAAACTAAAAAGGATACTTGGGTGGGTTGCCTCCCACCAAGTGCTTGTTTTAGCGTCATCAGCTTGACGTTGTAAGCCTCTTGCTAGTCTGGTGCACGGAGAATAATGGTTGTATCATTTTTAAACATCCCGTTAAAATACGGCTTTACTCTTTTCCCTTTTTCTAACTTATCAATTGCCGGAAGCTCTTTGACTGAAAAATTATCATCAATTGGCTCATCGCTAGCTGTGGGGTAATTCATTGATTTATACACCTTGAATGTCACCTCGTCATTGTGAACTTGCAATTTGAGCTCTCCTTTTCTAAGATCAATGATAGCACCTCCTGTTGCCAAAAATGGACGACCTAATATTATTGGGATGTCACGGTCTTCGTCCATATCAAGAATCAAGAAATCCGCGGGAAAAATAAACTTGTCGACTTTGACAAGGACATTTTCAATCAACCCATACGGATGCTTAATAGAGCGATCGGCCATTTGCAGAACTACACTTGTGGGCTTTGCTTCACCTATACCAAGCTTCCGAAATATGGATAGAGGCATCAGGTTAATGCTGGCTCCCAAATCACAAAGTGCCCTTTCAAATATAGAATCTCCAATTTCGCATGGAATAGTGAAACTTCCTAGGTCTTTCAGTTTTTGTGGAAGCTTCCGTTGAATAATAGCACTGCATTCTTCCGTCAAAGCGATCGTACTGCCGTCTTCGATCTTTCGCTTATGAGACAAAATATCTTTTAGAAATTTGGCATATTTAGGCATTTGCTCCAGTGCCTCTGCGAATGGAATATTGATGTGGAGCTTGAAGATATCAAGAAACTTAGAAAACTGATTATCAAGCTTCACATTTTTCAGTCTTTGTGGAAAAGGAACTTTTAGGAGGATCTCCTTCGGAATCTGAGGTGGAGCTTCCAGTAGCTCTTGATCCTTGGGTGTGGACTCGGATGATGACGAATGCATTCCGTCATGTGCGACCACTTTCTTATTTTCCTTGACGCAATTTTCAATCACTGCTCCACTCCTAAGTGTGATGGCATTGCATTGTTCTCTGGGGTTGATTTCAGTGGAACTGGGTAATGTGCCCTGAAGGCGTCCATTTAGTGCAGCTGCCATCTGGCCCATTTGCGTCTCTAGGCTTCGAATTTGGGCCGACTGATTCTGTAAGGTTGTTCTTGTTTCAGCCATAAATTTATTTGTGTGCTCCCCCATTTCAGCAATTATATTGTTGGTGCGTTCTCCCATCTTGGCAATTAATTCGTCCAGATTAGATTGTCTTTCAGGAAACTGAGGTCCCGGCTGATTAGCTTGTGGCATCTGTATGGCGTTGTTCGGGTTCTTCCAAGAGAAGTTCGGATGATTGTTGCGCCCCCCATTATAGTAATTACCGGAATCTTGTAGCGTCGGTCTATTGTAGTTTCCCACATATTGGGCTTGTGCAGAAGAGCCACTAGCCATTAGGTTCCCTTGTTGACAGTTTTCACTAGCATGTGGCCCTTGACACCATTGACATTGTATGATCGGGGAATGGATGGCATTAACTATAGCTTGATTTCCTTGGATGTGCTGAGTGAGAGATGCAACTTGTGTAGTCAATGCTTTTATTGCTTCCATTTCTGGTGTATTTGACTGCCTCCTCAAAATCTGACGTTCAACCGGGCACTGATCATTATTGAGTGATAACTCCTCTAACAGGTTGAATGCCTCCACTTCTGTCTTAGATAATAGTGATCCACCAGCTGCTGAGTTGACAAGCGTCCGTGTAGAACTTGAGAGGCCGATGAAGAATGTCTGTATTTGCATCCATTGTGGTAGACCATGCTGGGGGCATTTTCGTAAAAGTTCCTTGAATCGGCCCCATGCTTCGTAGACCGTCTCGCCATCGAATTGATTAAAGTTGTTAATTTCGTTGCGAAGTTTTGCCATTTTTTCAAAGGGAAAGAATTTAGATAGGAATCTTTGAACTAATTCATTCCACGTTGTGAATTGAATCCGGGGGTAAGGAATTTAACCAGTTTTTAGCGCGATCTCTTAGTGTAAAGGGGAACAACCTAAGCCTAACAGCATCATCAGAAACATTATGATATTTAAACGTGTCACAGACCTCGACAAAGCTAGCAATATGATCTTTGGGATCCTCGTTAGGTAGACCACAAAATTGATATTGTTGAATCATTTGTATTGTACCCGGCTTTATTTCAAAATTATTGCACGTGATAGCCGGTTTTCGGATTGCTGATTGAACCCCGTCCATGGATGGCATAACATAATCAAGCAAAGTTCGTCGTCCGACCTCTGCCACTTCAACCCTCTGTTGTAGATTTGCGTTTTGATCATCTGCCATAATTGCTTGTTTTGTTTCCCTTCGATTTCTACGGCAGGTTCGTTCAATTTCAAGATCGATAGGGATTAGGTTGGCAGTACCTAATTTTCGCATGCATCTGCAATGTGCAAATAATGTAATTTAAGCTTACAATAATAAAAGAAATAAATAATAAATAAATAATAAAATTTCAAATATAAACTAAAATCAAATAATTCAAAAATAACAAAATTTATTCCCCGGCAACGGCGCCAAAAACTTGTTGCGAAAAATCGTATACGCAAGTGCACGTGTCGCAAAAGTAATAAAGTGTGTATTAAGTACGAGTGTCGATCCCACGAGGAATAATTATGTTAAAAGTTGAATATCTAATTTCTAGTTTAATTTGAAAAGAAACAATAAATTTAGTGATTTGGATTTTTAAAACTAAAATAATTCAAATAAAATAAGTGAACAATTTAAATAAAATATTCTAAAATAAAGAAGTAAGATTATATGTTGAGAAAATCTAGGGTTCCGATTTCACTTAGCTAATCCTATTTATCAGACCTAATTCAAATAGTTAAATCTTATTCCTTCGTGTTGATGGTAATTTCACGGAAATATTCATTAATCTCTCTCGAGCAAAAACAAACTTATTCAATTAACGAATTATCACCTCTCGGTCTCTAATCCTGAGAATTAATTGAATACATTAAGAACAAGAAATTATACTACCACATGAACGCATTAGCTATCTCTAGTCTAACATCCTTTTCATGGCAAACTATTCAGTGCACGGTTAAATTCTCCGCTCTCGCATCCCGAATCAACCCTAAAGTTCTTAGTTTTGGTGATCAATCAAACCTAAGTATTACGTTCAGAATAGATTACTCAACACAGAACAGAAACAGAAAATTAACTAATTGAATTAAGAAAAATAAACAATCATAGTAAAGCTACATCGAAACCCTAGAACAGGAAATTTAGTTCATGCTAAAATAAAAGTAAACAACAATAATATTAAATAGTTGCATAATAAAACAGTAGAAAGGAAAAGAAAAAGAAAAGAAAAACTATAATAAAAATAGCCTGATCGCCCTCCTCTCTGAAAATCGCCGTCGGATTGCTCGCTGCCGACTCCTCTTCGCTGAATGCAGCCTCCTTCTTCTAAGCGCTAGGTCTGTTAGGTTTTTATAATTTTCTTTTAACTCGGTCAACGGCTTGGATTTAATCTCGCTTCGGATCAACGGTTCGAATTAAAACACGTTGTCTTTCCATATGTAATTTGGTTAGCGATCGGTCGCTGTCTTTGTAAGGCGCACGGTCGCTGCTTCTTCTATGGTTTGTATTGTGTATTATAACTCAGCGATCGGTCTCTGGTAGTTGTAGAGATTGATCGCTGCTGTTCTTTATCCGAATAAATGTGTCGCGATCGATCTCTAGATTGTATGGAGATCGATCGCTGCTTAATCTGAATGACAGCCGCTGCATTGCAATTCACTGGCTGGCGATCGGTCTCTGGACTTCATAGAGATCGATCGCTGCTGTTTGATCAACTTCCAGTCGTATGTGGCGATCGATCTCTGTGAATTCATGGAGATCAATCGCTGAATTTCTCTATTTGTATATATATACAGCGATCAATTACAAAATATAGTGGCTATTGATCGCTGCTTGTTCTTTGTCCTCTGCCTTCTGCTTCTTCTTTTCAACTTCAATTTGTTTCTTCTTTCTTGTTGCAATTAGAATTTCTATATTAAAATCAAAAGCTCTAATGGCAGCCTTCTTGCAACCAGCTGTCTTCCACTTGGGTACCATCCAGAACAAATTTAAGAGTATTCCAATTTATCCATTTTTAGAAGCCTGATACTTTTCTCTGTGTAGTTTTACTGCAGCTTTAAAATGACTTCAGCAAATCTCAAATATTGGCTCCATCTCTCTCTTATTTTCTGCTGCACACTTGCACACAATTTATCAAATTCTTTCAAATACTTGAGAAAAACTTATCAAATCAAATCTAGGAAATACAAATAAGTGTGTAAAATACACACTTATCAAAATGCATACAGTCATGAAAGCGCTTGTTGAGGCTATGACCAAGATTGCTGCTCATTCTCTTGAAATAAGATTACTTGAGAGATTTAGAAAAGCAAAGCATCGAGTGTTTAGAGGTGAAGCCAATAATGTTAAAGTAAGGAGCAGCTTAGATAAATAATATCATGACCCGAAGGTGAGCCTAGAGAAAAGAATGCTAAGTTGAGCAACTCAATCCTTGGAGAGGACCCGATCAATTAGCCTAAGGCTAGGTTTAGTAGCAGAAGACTTTAAATAAAATGAGTCATGACTCATGAAGAATGGACAAAAATCCATATAGCGATCATATAAAAATAAGATAGTGCAAAACTTAACAATCCAATAAAATACTATGCAAGAAAATAAAGTATCAAATATCTAAATAACTTATATAGACTAAAGGAAAGAAATAATAAAACTAGAGAGTTTCTCACCCAGACAAATAATAACACTCGAGAAACAACAAAGAGGAGGACGAAGAAAGGGGATCCAATCATCGACGAGAATCAGCAACTTCAACTTGCACGATCCTAACCTGAGATATGGAAAAGGGTCTTTAGATTAAGTGACTAACTCAATAGAGAACCCTATCAAATGCATATGTAAAACCCGTTTTATCATTTTCTTTTAAAACTATGAAGTTGTTATAAAGAAAATGCAGTGCATTGGTTTACATAAAAAAATATTTTCTTTTCTATTCAAACAAGCTCTACGAGCTAAGGTTTTCAAAACATTAAATCCTTATTACCATTTTAAAAACAAACTCAACAAATCGTCAATGTGGCAGGTTAAAAAAAACATTGTTACATATTTAGGTATAAATAAATAAGCCTCCTCTGTTTTCGTAGAAAACTATTCTAGTGAAAAAGAAGTGTCACTCAAGGACCTCTCTAACATACCATCAGGGAAATGTGACAACCGTAGATCCGATTGCACCTCATGAGTGAGAAAAAAGCTGCAAAATGATAGTGATCCTAAGTTCTAGCCACGTCACTCGGACTACTGGCAGACAACTCACTAACACTAAACCCGTAAATCAAAGGGTGGTCGGAGATTCAAAGACCAGGCAGCGACACCACTTGCAACATCGTATCAGTCAAAAATATTTTGGTCAGGTTTAGAGATTCAAAATCCAAGAAGCACGTCATTACCGCCTATTACTCATTTTTGCAACGTATAAACAGCAACATTCACGTTGCAGAAGGTGCATACAATTCGACTTTTGTTGCTCGACAAGACACAACCCAAAAAGAACGAATATCGATATTAAGGCTCAATCATCCTCAAACAACAATCAAATCTGACTTTGGTTGCTTTGCCCATCGTAACCCAGAACAACCGAAGACAAATATTAAAAAGCTCAAACGGCCTCAGATAAAAGCATCAGCCCAAACAGGCATCCATATATATGTTGTCTTAAATGATTTTTAAGTCTAAATATGTTTTTGATGATATGTTTGAATGGTTAATATTGTAATTTGATTATGTTAAGTGAATGAGAATATCGAATATACATTAGTAATTTAATCTGTTGAAAATGCCCTTAAAAAGGGTATTTTAGTTGTCTAATGAATCGGGTTAAGTGTACAGGACTGAATAAGTAAAACAGGGCTGAAAACTTCATGCCGATCGTTAAACGACAAAGACAAGTCCCTTCATGCCGATCGCTAAACGACAAAGAAAAGTTCCTTCATGCCGATCGCTAAACGACAAAGAAAAGTTCCTTCTGTCGATCGCTAAACGACAAAAAAAAGAAGTGCTTCTGCTGATGGCATTTGAAGCAACTCATACCGATGGCGCTTTTGAAAATGTTCATGCCGATGGCTTACAAGTTGCACCTGCCGATGGACTTTAAAGCTTGCATCTGCCGATGGAGTCTTCAGGCCGATGAAGTTCAAGATGCATCTGCCGACACTTTTTCAAGGTGCATCTACCGATGAAATTCAAAGCCTTCATCTGCCGATGGCGCTGTTAAGCTTGCACCTGCCGATGAAGTTCAAGATACACCTGCCGATGGTTCTTCAAGCTTCACCTACCGATGGCGTTGAAGATTCACCTGCCGATAACTCTTAAGTTGCACATACCAATGGACTCTTAGAGCAACACATACCGATGACGTGGCAAGTGAATTAAAACTGCTTCCACCGATGATCTTCTGCCAGAATTCAAAATAGCTGCGAAGCTACAGTGACGTCGTTTTCAGCATTAACTCCAGAACTTTAATGGCGACGACGACTTGCAACTACAGACGGCAACGGCTACCTGAACTTGTACGAAAGCTGCTCCAACGGTAACAAAGTTTCTATTATTGGTTAAGGAGCATTGAAGTTAAGCTGAAAAAGAAGACAAAGTATTTAAGCCGAGGTTAGAGCACGAAGATATAACTTTTGCGAATTTGATTTTCTGAGCCCTAACGTGCGAATCATACTCTGTATTTCTTATCTACATCTCTCTATTCCAAAACTTGAGATTCTGTTTTTGAGAGTTTGTAGATTAGCATAATCTGTCATTCAAATCTGAAAATCCTGTAAGGCAGTGGATTGACGCCCGTAAAGTTCAATCCAGGATTGTGTAAGGCTGTAGATCGAAGCCCGTAAAGTTCGATCAGCATTTCTCGTTGAGGAGAAGTAAGGAATCTTCAAGGGGGAGCCTTGGAGCGTGGATGTAGGCAGTTTAGCCGAACCACGTTAAAAACTGTGGTGTTGAATTTCTCTCTCTCTCTCTCTCTTTACTTTATATTTGGTTGTCTGCTATTAATCTTTAAGTATTTTATTCAAGAGAGAAATTTGGTTAGATTTGAAATTAAATTTAAAAAGGTCTAATTCACCCCCCTCTTAGACAATCTCGATCCTACAATTGGTATCAGAGCAAGGTTGTCTTTGTCTAAGCTGTATTTAAACAATCTGTGTTATACATTTTTATAATGGCATTCAACACTAACACCACACAAGTAGAAGGTCAAGCAACAAATAGACCTCCCTTTTTTTATGGTAGTGATTATGTTTACTGTAAGTCTAGAATGAGAATATTTGTTCAAGCTGTAGATTATGAATTATGGAATAATATAGAAAATGGTCCATTCATAGCTCTTAAAACAGAAAACGGTATTAGAACTCCCAAAGCTTCACACGAACTAAATGATACAGATAAGAAGAACTTGAGCCTAAATGCCAAGGCAATAAACACCTTGTACTGTGCTCTAAATAGAGACGAATTTAATAGAGTACAAGGGTGTGAAAGTGCCCAAGAGATTTGGCGCCTATTAGATGTCACACACGAGGGTACAAATCAGGTTAAAGAGAGCAAGTTAAATATGTTAGTTCACGAGTATGAACTTTTTACCATGTTAAAGGATGAGCCTATTTCATCAATGTTTACTCGGTTCACTAACATTACTAACAGTTTAAAAGCTCTCGGTAAGATTTACTCAGGTAAAGAACAGGTAAGAAAAATTTTGAGATGCCTACCAAGAGCCTGGCAACCAAAGGTGACAGCAATACAAGAGGCTCGGGATCTTAAGGTTCTCAAGCTCGAGGAACTCATTGGCTCTCTGATGACTCATGAGATTACCATGAGGGCCAATGACAAGGAGGATCTCAAGGAAAAGGAGATTTCCAAGAGAAAGGACATAGCCCTCAAAGCCTCTTCGAGCAAACCTGATGAATCTGAGGAAGAAGAAGAAGATGAGGACATTGCCCTTATTACCAGGAGATTCAGCAAATTCCTGCAACGAAAGAGGATGCAGGGAAAAAGATTTTCAAATGGTGAGAAGTCTAAAAAAGACAAGGAGATCACATGTTTTGGATGTGGAAAGCCTGGTCATATGAAGGCAGATTGTCCACAAGCAAAGAAGTATCCCAAGAAGTTTAAGAAGAAGGCTATGAAGGCAACTTGGGATGATAGTGAAGAAGAGACTTCTTCATCAGAAGATGAGGAAGTAGCAAACCTGTGCTTCATGGCGCACGAGGACAAGGTTAGCTCTTCACCCTCTAGTATTTTAAGTGACAGTGATAGTGATGACGATGAAGGTAATCTAATTGATGCCTTCAATGACTTGGTTAAACAAATTGGCATGCTTAAGACCAAGTATAACATGTTGAAAAAGGAAAATGCGAGCCTAATTGAGAAGCACGCCAATGAACATAGTGTGCATGATAAGGAAGTCTCTGTACTTAAAAAGAAAAATGAGACGTTAAATAGACTTGTTCTGAATTTCACTGAAGGTAGTAAAAATATGAACATGTTATTGAGCAGCCAGAGAGTGCAGTTTGATAAAACTGGCCTAGGGTATGACGGGATTAGTAAAAAGAAAACGTATAAAAAGCTTTTTGTTAAATCCACTATCTGTCATGCATGTAATGAAGTAGGACATAAATCATTTGTATGTCTTTTAAAAACAAATAATATGAAAACTGGCAGTAAGTTGCAATGGGTTCCCAAAGGAACCAAAACTAACACTAGGACCCAAAAGATTTGGGTACCTGTTGCGAAAAATCGTGATACGCAAGTGTACGTGTCGCACAAGTAATATAGTTTTTAAGTAAGAGTCGAACCCACGAGGAATAGTTTTACTAAAATATTAAATTAAGTCAATTTTAAATTAATTAGACTAAAACACTTTAATTTTTATTAAAAAGATTTTATTTTTATTTGATTTTAAATTAAACAATTAAATAACTAGAGTAATTTAAATAAACTAATTAGGAAACTAAAATAAATAATAAGAATATAATTAAAGATTTTGTAAATATCAAGAAAGAATCTAGGGATTCTGATTTCACATCCACTTTCCTATTTAATATCCCTAATTTAGTTAATATTTCTTAATCCTACGTGTTGATAGCGATTTTTCTATTTTAATTATTATTCTCTCCCGAGCTATAATAATATTATCCAACTAACAGGTTATCACCTCCCGATCTCAAACTCAAATCAGTTGAATACATTAAGTGCAGAAAATCATAAAACTACATAAAAGTCCTAGCTATCCCTAGGCTAGAATCAGTTTATGGTAAACTCATCAATGCCCAGTTATTTCGCAACTTCCGTCTTTTGAAACAACCCTAAAAATCTTAATTTTGGTGATCAGGCAAAATTAAGCATGAAGAACAGACAAGAATACTCAACACGATATTGGAAAAAGGAAAATAAAAACTAAATTAGAAATATTAAACAGTCGAGTTTCAGTTACATCATAACCCTAGAAAATAAATTTAGTTCATGAATGAGAAAAAGAAAATAAAACTAAAATTAAAGAAGTTCATAGTTCAGAAGAAGAAGGGAAAGAAAAACTATGCTGAAAATAATTCTCGAAGCTTTCGCTTCGTTCCGGTTTCCGTCTCCTTTGCCTCCTATTCGTTCTCTTGCATCCCTCTATTCTCAATCTTCTAATTAGGTTAACATATAACCTATTTATCAATTAATTATAAGCCCAGCCCACAATCATCTTCGACGGCTAAGATTAAAACAAGCTTCAACGGTCCAGATTCAAACACCTCCATTAATTAAAATAGCCAATTGATCAACGGTGGAGATTAAAACAATTAAAATATCCGATCGATCAACAATTGCTCGCTTTTCTTCTAGAATGATTTCACCGAAACCTGTAATTCTCCAATTTTTCTACACACTCACTAAATATATCAGAATTTTCATATACTTGAGTAAAACTCATCAATTCAAGTATTAAAGAGTACAATAAAGTGTGTAAAAATACACACTTATCAGTACCTAAGAAGACTACTTGATCTCTGTTTTGCAGGATCATGTGTCTCTAATAAGGAATCAGTGGTACCTGGACAGTGACTGTTCTAGGCACATGACTGGAGATGCATCCATGTTTGCTGTTGCCAACAAAAAGAAAGGAAATGTCACCTTTGGTGGAAACCAGAAGGGTAAAATTGTTGGCATCGGCAATATAGGTAATCCTGATAATATTATTATATAAAATGTTCTGTTAGTCGAAGGTCTAAAATATAACCTGCTGAGCATCAGTCAATTATGTGATAAGGGTTACAAAGTAGTCTTTAAGAAAAATTCCTGTATTATTAAGGATATATCTAATAGCAAAGTTCTCTTTACTGGTTTCAGAAAAGAGAATATCTATGTTATTGACTTAGATAACTTTGTTTGTGATAATGAAAAATGTTTTGCTGTTAATTCTTCTAATGACTGTTGGATCTGGCATAGGAGATTAGGACACGTAGGGATGGATACCTTAGCTAAGATTACTAAGGAGAATTTAGTTAGAGGAATCCCTAAGATATCCTTTGTAAAGGATAAGGTCTGTGAAGCCTGCCAAATGGGCAAGCAGATCAAAAGCTCCTTTGCATCAAAGAATGCAATTTCTACTTCTAAGCCTCTCCAACTCCTTCACATGGACCTCTTCGGTCCTTCAAATATAGCCAGCTTAGGAGGAAAATTCTATGCTTTTGTTATTGTTGATGATTTTTCTAGATTTACTTGGGTTCACTTTCTGAAGTCTAAGGATGAGACTTTTGACACCTTTTCTAGTTTTAGGAAAAGAGTTCAAAATGAAAAGGAGCTCACCATTGTTGCTATTCGTAGTGATCATGGTGGAGAATTTGAAAATGAGAAATTTGAACTCTTGTATCTCAAGTATGGAATTGAGCACAATTTCTCTTCCCCTAGAACCCCTCAGAAAAATGGTGTTGTTGAGAGGAAAAATAGGTCTCTCCAAGAGCTAGCTCGGACTATGCTTAATGAGAATTCCATTCCAAAATATTTCTTGGCAGAAGCTGTGTCAACAACTTGTTATGTACTTAATCGGGTCTCCATAAAACCTATTCTTGAGAAAACTCCCTATGAGCTTTGGAATGGTAAAACACCTTCTGTTAAGTATTTTAGAGCTTTTGGAAGCAAATGTTTCATTCTAAACACTAAGGATAACTTAGGAAAATTCGATTCTAAATCTGATCTTGGAATTTTTTTGGGTTATTCCCTTTCCAACAAAGCTTATAGAGTATTCAATAGGAGAACTCTAGTTGTTGAGGAGTCAGTTCATGTTGACTTTGATGAGTCTCCTCAACCCACAATCAATGTGGATGAAGATGATATTTTGGATAAACAACTGGATTCTCTTTCCTTAGAAAAGCCAAGTGATTCTCCTCAAGTAGAAAAATCAATAGAACCTTCTTCTACATCTCTAGATATTGTTCCTGTCAATGATGAAAATCCTGCTCTTCCTAAAGATTGGAAATAGGTCAAAAATCATCCAATAGATGAAGTTTTAGGTGATCCTTCTTTAGGAGTTAAAACTAGAGCTTCTCTTAGGAATCTCTGTGCCAATGTGGCATTCATTTCCCAAGTAGAGTCTAAGAAATTTGAAGAAGCCGAGGGTGATGAAAATTGGATTTTGGCCATGCAAGAAGAGTTAAATCAATTTGAAAGGAGCAAAGTATGGGAACTTGTTCCACGGCCTAAAGATCATCCCATTATTGGAACAAAATGGGTTTATAAGAATAAATTGGATGAAAATGGGATTGTTGTGAGAAACAAGGCTAGACTAGTTGCTAAGGGATACTCTCAAGAAGAGGGTATTGATTTTGAGGAATCTTTTGCCCCTGTAACTAGATTAGGGTCAATTAGGATGCTCCTAGCTTTTGTTTGCTACAAAAACTTCACACTCTTTCAAATGGATGTAAAGAGTGCATTCTTAAATGGTTATATTATAGAAGAAGTTTATGTTGAGCAGCCCTTAGGTTTTGAAGCTTTTGACAAACCCGACCATGTCTATAAGTTAAGGAAAGCTCTCTATGGTCTTAAACAGGCTCCTAGAGCTTGGTATGATAGGTTGAAGAACTTCCTTGTGGAAAGAAATTTCAAAAGGGGTAACACTGACTCAACTCTATTTACCATGCAAAAGGATAAGGATATTCTGTTAGTTCAAATTTATGTCGATGACATTATTTTTGGATCAACAAATGTCAATATGTGTAATGAGTTTTCCTCCCTCATGCAAAGTGAATTTGAAATGAGTATGATGGGGGAGTTAAAATTCTTCTTAGGATTCCAGATTAATCAATCTCCTGATGGAATTTTCTTCTGTCAAGAAAAGTACATTAAGGAACTTCTTAAGAAATTTGTATTAGAATCTGCTAAGTCTTCTAAAACTCCCATAAGTACCACAACAAAATTGGACAAAGATGAACATGGAATAAATGTGGATATTAAGAAATATCGTAGTATGATTGGTTCTCTATTATATCTGACTGCAAGTAGGCCAGATATACTCTTTAGTGTGTGCCTATGTGCTAGATTTCAGGCTGTCCCTAAGGAATCTCACTTATTGGCTGTCAAAAGAATTTTCAAATATTTAAGTGGGACTCATGATTTAGGATTATGGTATCCGAAGGGCACCTCTTTTGATCTGATAGGATATTCAGATTCTGATTATGCAGGAAGTTTAGTTGATAGGAAAACCACCAGTGGAACATGTCAATTCCTTGGTGAATCCTTAGTTTCCTGGTACTCAAAGAAACAGAATTCTGTTGCATTGTCAACTGCAGAAAGTGAATATATTGCTGCAAGCAGTTACTGTGCACAAATGCTTTGGATGAAGCAAACTCTAGAGGACTATAATCTATTCTATGATATGATTCCTATTAGGTGTAACAACACCAGTGCAATTAACATTTCCAAAAATCCTATCCAGCACTCTAGAACTAAGCATATTGATGTTAGATATCACTTCATTCGTGATCATGTACAAAGAGGTGATATATCCTTAGAATTTGTTAATTCAGTAGACCAACTAGCTGACATCTTTACCAAGCCTTTGGATGAAAAGACATTCAATAATATTAGAATAAGACTAGGGCTCATTCGGGTTGAGAAAAACTAAGTTTATTCCTCTGTTGGAAATTCCTGAGTGTTAGAGCATTTCCTTCTGTGATGGCATCGATGGATGCTGTGTTTTCAATAGGCATCGGAAGATGCATGTCTATCGGAAGGCATCGGTAGATGCTGTGTTTTCTCTAGCCATCGGAAGATGCATTTGCATTTCTTTAATCTACCGACACGTGTGACCCATAGGGTTAATCTGTCGTACACATGTGACTCCATCTCGTCGGGCGATGCCCCTTTTTCATTTAAACTCTGCCTCTTCTCAAAGACGCTTCACATTTTCGCGCTCTTTCAGAAAAACCCCTTCCCTTCCAGTCGTCTCTCTCGAGTATTCTTCTTTCCATGGATTATCTGGGTTCATCCTCCCGCGCAGTTTCCAAACCGGCCATGAAGAAGGCCAAAACTTCTGCTCGTCCTCCACGAGTGATCCCTCGTGCAAAAGCATGGTCATCACTCTTCTTTCTCTCTGAAGCTGCTGAGTCAAGATACCATGACGACTTTCAGTTCAAGTCATTAATTTCCAGTTGAGGTATCTTCTTTGATGACTTAGCTGGTATGAATATTATCGAACCCTTGAAGGATCTCGGGTTATTAGGTCTTTTTGATGTAGAGTCATTCTATTACCCAGAAGCCATTAAAATGTTCTATGCCAATTTAAGTTTTCCCTCTGATTTCTCTTCTATCAAAAGCTATGTGTATAACAAGCACATAGAAATTACCCCTCAATTCATTAATAGCATTTTGGAGTGCCCTCACCTAGATAGCTGCCCCTACAAATATGTATCCGGCACTGAGCCTCCGTTCCTTGGTACAGATGATGGTCTTGGTTTTCTCAAGACCATTGCCTTGAACCCAAACCATATCCCTGATCATTTAAAAGGCAAACACATGACCGCTAGGGCAAGACTTTTTCATCAGATGATAGGGTACAATATTGTCCCTAAGGGTGGTCACCACGACGAAGTAAGTGCCATGGAACTTTTTGTTCTGTTTGCACTCTACTACAAGACCCCCTTCAATATTGGATATGTAATTGTTCGAAGGATGATTCTGGCAGTGTCATCCAAGGCTACCTCTTTACCCTACAACCTGTTGTTAATGAAAATTCTAGCTAAGCTTGAGGTTGTATTTCCTGAGGATGAGGATCCTGTCACTCTTAAACCCTCCAGTTATTATTCCAGAACCACCTTGAGCAAAATGGGAATTAAGAGAACCAGAACCAAGGAGCTTGTGCTGAATGTTCCTAAGCGACTAACTGCTAAGGCTGCAGTTGCTAAGAAGGGAAAGAGAAAACTTGACCTGCTAGAGGAGTCCACTGCCGAAGGAGGGGATGACTCTGAGATTCCTGCTTTTGTTAATTCCCCCTCTCAATCTCAGGCTTCAAGCTTTAAACCTCCTCCTTTAGTGCGTTGGCGTCGTGTCCCTTCCTCAAGGATAATTCTTTCAGAGGACACGTCTACTCCCTCCTCTGTGCCTCTACCCCTTCCAGTGAATCCTCCATCTCCTCCACCTGCCCTTCGTTTACCAGCTCTGCCTCCTATACCTCCTCCATCTCCAGTCCACCAAGATACAGCTCCTCCATCACCAGTCCAACCACCTCCTACAGTCCCCTTACATCCTCCAAATCCAATTGCTCCTTCAATTCCACCTGTTCCCCCAGTCCAACCTTCCTTACCACTTTTGCAAACTGCTCCTGCCACAGGATCTCTCATCCTTTATCAGAGGAGATCTTCTCTCAGCGAGACACAGTATAATGAGTTGAAGTCAAGCATTGATAATCTCGGTACAGCTATTGATACAAAGATCACTCAACTCAAAAAGGATTTAAGCGTTGAGGCTGTTGTGGCTCAGGGTCTACTGGATCAAAAATTGGATCGAAATAATGAGATCTTCACCCGTAACCTTCAGGCTCTCAAATCTCAAGTTGAGGCTCTTTTCCCTGCACCACATGTCCCTCTCTGCCCCACTGAGCCTACCTATGAAGATCTCGTTCTTCCCTTTACCCGGCCTGAAGTTTATGAAGATGTGCGTTTCACGCCACTGGATCTTCAGGAGACTGAATTTGCATTCTCTCCTCCTGATACGTCTACTGCTGCTCCTCCTGTCGAAACTCCTCCATGTATGGACTAGTGGTGTACACAACACCTTCTCCACCTCCGGCTCCCTGTCAGGCCATGGTGGTCTATCAACCTCCTGTCCCTCCCAATATTGCTTCACTTCAAGCTCTTGTGGATGCTTACTTCTCCTCAGAACTTGCAGTGACTGATTATATTAGTCAAGCTTTTTGGAATCATTTTTTAGCTTTCTTTAAATAGCTGCCTTTGTATGAATTCACTTTTATTGATCTTCTCATGAAATTTATCTGATGTTTATTTCTGAATTGTTTGTCTCTCTGATTCTTAATTTTTTGTTTTTGATAATGTCAATGGGGGAGGAAATATTTGATTGATAATGGATATATGCATATGGCATATGTTTGGCAATCTGGATATATGCATTTTTTTTTGTTTGAAACTCTGGTATAAATCTGGATTATATGCACTTACTATGGGGGAGCTAGAACTATGGGGGAGAACAATTACTTAATCAAATTTATATTTTGTCATCATCAAAAAGGGGGAGATTGTTGTTTTAAATAATGTTTAAGTCTAAATATGTTTTTGATGATATGTTTGAATGGTTAATATTGTAATTTGATTATGTTAAGTGAATGAGAATATCGAATATACATTAGTAATTTAATCTGTTGAAAATGCCCTTAAAAAGGGTATTTTAGTTGTCTAATGAATCGGGTTAAGTGTACAGGACTGAATAAGTAAAACAGGGCTGAAAACTTCATGCCGATCGCTAAACGACAAAGACAAGTCCCTTCATGCCGATCGCTAAACGACAAAGAAAAGTCCCTTCATGCCGATCGCTAAACGACAAAGAAAAGTTCCTTCATGCCGATCGCTAAACGACAAAGAAAAGTTCCTTCTGCCGATCGCTAAACGACAAAGAAAAGAAGTGCTTCTGCTGATGGCATTTGAAGCAACTCATACCGATGGCGCTTTTGAAAATGTTCATGCCGATGGCTTACAAATTGCACCTGCCGATGGACTTTAAAGCTTGCATCTGCTGATGGAGTCTTCAGGCTGATGAAGTTTAAGATGCATCTGCCGACACTTTTTCAAGGTGCATCTACCGATGAAATTCAAAGCCTTCATCTGCCGATGACGCTGTTAAGCTTGCACCTGCCGATGAAGTTCAAGATACACCTGCCGATGGTTCTTCAAGCTTCACCTACCGATGGCGTTGAAGATTCACCTGCCGATAACTCTTAAGTTGCACATACCGATGGACTCTTAGAGCAACACATACCGATGACGTGGCAAGTGAATTAAAGCTGCTTCCACCGATGATCTTCTGCCGGAATTCAAAATAGCCGCGAAGCTACAGTGACGTCGTTTTCAGCATTAACTCCAAAACTTTAATGGCGACGACGACTTGCAACTACAGACGGCAACGGCAACGGCTACCTGAACTTGTACGAAAGCTGCTCCAACGGTAACAAAGTTTCTATTATTGGTTAAGGAGCATTGAAGTCAAGCTGAAAAAGAAGACAGAGTATTTAAGCCGAGGTTAGAGCACGAAGATATAACTTTTGCGAATTTGATTTTCTGAGCCCTAACGTGCGAATCATACTCTGTATTTCTTATCTACATCTCTCTATTCCAAAACTTGAGATTCTGTTTTTGAGAGTTTGTAGATTAGCATAATCTGTCATTCAAATCTGAAAATCCTGTAAGGCAGTGGATTGACGCCCGTAAAGTTCAATCCAGGATTGTGTAAGGCTGTAGATCGAAGCCCGTAAAGTTCGATCAGCATTTCTTGTTGAGGAGAAGTAAGGAATCTTCAAGGGGGAGCCTTGGAGCGTGGATGTAGGCAGTTTGGCCGAACCACGTTAAAAACTGTGGTGTTGAATTTCTCTCTCTCTCTCTTTACTTTATATTTGGTTGTCTGCTATTAATCTTTAAGTATTTTATTTAAGAGAGAAATTTGGTTAGATTTGAAATTAAATTTAAAAAGGTCTAATTCACCCCCCATCTTAGACAATCTCGATCCTACAATATAATCATTTAAATAAAGTACTATACACTTGAAATTTAAACGTGTAAGACATTTGTATATATATATGTAAAGATTGACGCGCTGTTGACCCGGCCCTGTCATAGTTTTTCATAGCTGTCGATAATAAAGTTTTGAAAACTATGCAATGCAATGTAAAACAATACATTATAGAAACTTCTATCTCGATGACGATAACAGTTTACCGACTAGTCGACACTCACTACCGGAACCAGGCACCAGAGAAAGAAACAGCGTCGAAACCTTTGACATCAGAAATCTCTTCACAACACAAGGGATAAAAATAGAGGTCTCCTAAACCGAGACTTGGAACTCTAGACGGAAGGACGATATGTGCGCCTCGACGACAAAATTTTCCCCAAAACTTGAAGCGGGATCAACAGGGAAACCACAAGCAGTATGGTCGAAAAAATTCCACAAAAACCCTGAATGGTCAACTAGAACACAAAAGGATCAACACGAACCCTGAAATGATCGACCTAAGCAATACACGAGTCAACTAAACGACGTAGTTGGCAACTCGACACGTAGTGCAGTCAATCGACTGATGCCTGAACCAGTCAACCGAGAGGTCGACTGTCCCGCACATATCAACAATCGATTAACACCTGCTTACACTGGTCGACCATAACGACAATTTTAGTAACGGAAATCGCCCATTGTTCATAAATTTCCACCCTATATTGGTTTAAAAACCTGCACACGACTTAGCTATTGACAAATAACCCAGATATGACTCAAAATTTCAAGAACCCAATTCAAAAATCGAATCCAATGAAAATGAAAACCTAACGCAAAAAATCAAACGGAAACAAATTTAAAAACAAACTTACCCTTCACGAAACATGGAGACAGGGACGAGACGAACACAAGGTAAGCGACGGAGGCTCGCTGTTTTCCAACGACTCGCTCTTCTCCCTCTCCCTCTACTCTTCCTCGCGGTCGAAGCACAAGGGATTTCCCTTTCCCTTTTTAAAATAAAAAGTTTTATCAATAAAAATTTATAATTTGTTTAATATATATATATTAAACAAGTTATCGGATTATGAATTCCCGAACCTCGAATTCCCGAACGAAGCTAAAATCCTTAGCAAAAATTCTCAAACCAAAATGAGAAAACTTTCTAAACTCTACACAAAATTTCAACTACGACAATTTGATTTACTTAAGTAAATTTTTTAAATGAATTCTATTGAATAAGTTCAATTGGTATACAAAAATGACACTACTCCTACTCTCTTTAGCCATGGCCAAAATGGCTGACGTCCACACCCAAATGCAAGAATGAATTTCCAAGAAATACAGAACTTGAAGATTTAGATTGAAAGAGGGCAAGTGGGCAAGTGGGCAAGTGGGCAAGTCACGTTATAAAATTGAAATTTCCTTGAGTTCCCTAGATGAAATATTTCACAAGAGAGATGATAATCGTAAAATTGCCTTTTATTTTTAGAATTTTTAGAATATGAACAATATAGAAATATTCTACATGTTTTACCAAAGAAAATTTGAGAAAACATAAATATTTGACATTTTTGACTTGCTAATGAAAAATTAAAATGAATCAAAATAAAAGTTTTGATAATGCCATGGATTAATATCACAAAAATCTGATTTTTCTACTACCCTTCGTCCAGTCAATATAGAAGTTTCCGTGTTATTCGTTGATTTATAAGACAATTTTTACAGATTAAAAATATAGTTAAAAGAAGAAATCACTTGCACCGATTAATGAGCAATACTCGAGCATCATACCATAACTTAATATTATCCTATAACTTCATAGAATAAATGGGTTATTAGCCTTCTCGTTGTCTTGATCAATGGTTTTGACTGAGTAATGCTAGTTGATGAATTTCACTTAACAACCTTAAAAGTGACTCACACCTTGTCTCTTTTTTCCAAGATATTTTCTAGAATGAGCTTCGTTGAATCTTCCTCTATCAACTACGACATTTCCTGGACTTCTTCTCACCGTTTTAGACGACTACGAAGAAAAGTCATTGTTGTCTTTCAAAAGTATTTGTTCACAAGCATGAACACTTCCGCACGTAAATTAATCATATTGATTTCTTTCTTATTCGTCATTTCTGAATCTCAACTGTGTATATATACACTGTACTGCTGCATAATCATATCAATATATTTGTTATTCTTAATTTTGCAAATTCTTCGTTCATGAATCTGAGTTGCAAGAATCTATGGAGTTAAGATTGTTAATGTTTACTGTCGTCATCATCTTTCTCCTTATTTTTTCTGGGAAAGCTGCCGAAAATGTCCAAGAATATACGATCATAAACGCCATTATCGACGAAGATTCCCGTATTGGGAAAGAAGAGAAAATCGCCATGGAAATTGCAGTGGAAAGCTTCAACAACAATTCAAAGTCTCAGACGCTATCCCTCGTTTTTCAAAATCATGGAGGAGACCCTTTCATGGTTGCTTCTTCTGGTTCGTAAAATGACAATTCTGAACAGATTATAACATGGTTTTTGTGAAAGGGTTTATGAATTTCTTTCTTTTTTGCAGCTGAAAAGAGAATTAAAGAACATAAAGTGGACGTTATAGTAGGCGTGCACCGATGGGAGGAAGCAACTCTAGTAGCAGATGTCGGAAACATGTCTAGAATTCCAGTTATTTCATTTGCAGCCCCATCCATGAAGCCTGCACTTATGCCTCTCCGCTGGCCGTTCTTGATAAGCATGGGGACCGATCAATCGCCCCAGATGAAATGTATTGCGGACCTGGTAAGCTTCTATGATTGGAGAAAGGTGATTGTGATATACGAAAACGATGTTTACGGTAGCGATTCAGGAAAGTTAACTCTCTTATCCGAGGCTCTTCGGCCTTTCAGTGTAGAGATCGAGCATCATTTAGGCCTTCCACCGTTTTCTTCTCTGCCTGATCCAAAAGGGTTTATTCAGGATGAGCTTATAAAACTTTCTGCAACTCAATCTCGGGTTTTTATCGTTCTTCAGTCGTCGTTAGACACGGTGATTCATCTTTTCGACGAAGCTAAGAAAATGGGACTTGTGGGGAGGGAATCTGTATGGATTCTTTCGGATGCAGTTGCCGATTTACTGTACTCGGTCAATGACACGGTGATAGCATCAATGGAAGGTGCTTTAGGAATAAGAAACTTCTATTCAGAAGATAGTGATTCGTATAAAGAATTATACTTCAAATTTCGACAGCTCTTCACATATGCATATCGAGAAGAGGATAATCATGATCCGGGATTTCACGCTTTGAGAGCTTACGATAGTATGCGAATGATAGCGGAAGCAACAGAGAAAATGGCAAGTAGTCATAGCACTGAAATTCTGTGGAAAAATATAAAGTCGAGCGACTTCCATGGTCTAAGTGGGAAGATACAGTTTGAAGAAGGCAGGCTATCTCATGATCCAACCTTCAGAATAGTGAATGTCGTGGGGAAAAGATATAAAGAATTAGACTTTTGGACACAGACAAATGGATTTTGGGAAGAGGGTAGAGAGAAAGGAGGTAATGGTTTTGCAGGGCCAGTGACTTGGCCTGGAAATTTACAGCAAACCCCTCGAGGCTGGATCTTCCCGCGTAATGGAAGACCGATGAAAATCGTAGTTCCAAAAGAGCCGTCATTCGAGAATTTTGTGAACGTAAGAGACAGCAAAGATCCGAGTCAAAGATATGATGGTTTTTGCATAGAGGTTTTTAAAAAGGTTGTAGATGAATTGGGCTATGAGCTTACGTTCGAGTTCGAGGCTATGGATGTCGAATATGACGAGCTAATCAAACTAGTCGCTAACAAGGTAATAACTCAAGTTTAAATGCAATTATTCTGCTAAAAACACTTTCGATTATGTTTTCTGAGAAGTATTTTGTCGTGCAAATTGGATTAATCGCAGACTTACGACGCTTGTGTTGGCGATATTACGATTCTCTACAATCGCTCAAAAGTTGTAGAATTCAGCCAGCCATACACCGAATCAGGATTGTCAATGATTGTTCCTGCGACGCAACAAGGGTCTGGATGGTTGTTTTTGAAGCCATTTACATGGAAAATGTGGTTGGTAACCAGTGTAGTGATGATTTACACCATGCTTGCAGTCTGGTTCTTAGAGCATCCATCCAATTCTGCATTCAGAGGGAAAAATCAAATCAGCAACACAATTTGGTTCAGCTGTTTATCATTATTCTTCGCCCAGAGTAAGTGTGATCAATCTTACTTTTAAAGTTCGCTAAGAAACGATTAAAATGACAGTAGTTGAGCTAATTTGATAGCTTTCTTAATTGAAAACTGCTTTTTAAGTGTCGACTTGGAAATTGCAGAGGATGAGGTGAAGAATAACTTGACTCGAGTGGTCGTGGTAATGTGGCTTTTCGTAGTGTTCGTGTTGGTATCGAGCTACACAGCAAGTCTTTCGTCGATGCTGACGGTGCAGCAGTTGGAACCGGCTCCGAGCATAAATTGGCTGAAGGCGAACAGACTAAAGGTCGGGTGCGATGCAGACTCTTTTGTGAAAACATATTTGGTGGAAGTGCTCGAATTCTCGCAGGAAAACATAGTGACAATCAAAGATGAAGAAGAATACAAAGACAAGTTCAGAAAGAAGGAAATAGCCGCTGCTTTTTTGGAGCTCCCATATGAGAAGGTTTTCCTAGGCAAATACTGCAGTGGATACACCTCAAGCACAGCCACCTACAGCTTTGGGGGATTGGGTTTTGTAAGCTTCAATCAACTGCTTTAAAGTTTGGTAGAATTTCGATGTAAGATTTGCCCCATTTTCTCGCAGGTATTTCAGAAAGGTTCTCCGTTGGCTAAGGATGTTTCACAAGCCATTCTTAAACTCTCAGAGAAGGGAGAGCTAAGGTCGCTCGAGAAGGAATGGCTGACTCCGGCCGGAAAATGTTCAAACAATGGGACTACCTTGGAGTCGGAAAGCTTGAAAGTCGAAAGCTTCTGGGGGCTCTATGCGCTATCTGCTGCGACAACTACGATCTCTCTTGTTCTATTCGTAACAGGTTTACAAAGAGGAAACCCAGAGGAAGCCGAACAAATTCAGAGTGAAGGCAAGAGTTTGTGGAAAAGGTTAAAGAGGAGGATGAGGGTAGTCAAGTACTTATTTCAGGCAGAAGCAAATATCATCCCATCTTATGCTGCTGCTCCGGGATGGAACCATATTCACACTTCAAATACTACTCCAGACAGAGACTCGTCTGCCAGCGAAATTGAATTTACGTGACATCAAATAACAATCACCCATGAGGATGAAACCTGTACATTAAGAAATGTATTAGTAATTAAATTATTTTCATCTAACGAACTTAAATTTTTTTTATTATATAGTAATTTATTATGATTATGTTTGAATTTCAACATAGTTAAAAAAATTTATATGCAAGAACCAATAAAAGAATTGACCTACAAGTGAAAGAAAAAGTCAAGAAATTTATCAAATAGTTAAATTATTTTACAATACACAAAGATAAACTTTTCAAATTGTGAGTAATTTATCACGTAAATTTCTACGTGCGTGGGCGGCATATGTTTTCAGGCTAAAAACAATGAATCCAAGTAACAAATAACTAAGATGGTCAAATAATCACTCCTCTAGAGCAAAGATTTCCTTAAGTTGATCTAATTTTGCAAGCTTCTTATTTTGATTACTAGTGTTAGTCCGCAATGAATTTAGAATATTCACGTCCTCTCAAAATCAAAACTTTCGACAGGTAGGGAATGCGACAAGAAAGCTCACCGAAATATTGCACTTTTGTTTCACAACATGGCGATGCACTGAATTTACTAGTATGCTCTCCCTCATCCGCATCCTCCCACCCCCCCCCCCCCCCCCCCCCCCCCCCCCCCAGTGCGCCTGAATTTACTAGTATGCTCTCCCTCGTCCGCATCCTCCCCTGCTCTCCCTCGTCTGCGCCCCCCCCCCCCCCCCCCCCCCCCCCCCCCCCTCCCCTCTACCGCCATGAGATACTCCTTCAAATGCTCTATTGACAATCTGATTTTGCAAACTACCTCCTCTGCGGCCTTTCTTTGATGGCATAATACTTGATCCATTGAAGGCACTGCCACTTCGTTTACCCCTGCACAATATTCATATTGAGTAATCGTTGAGCACAATGATTTTACGCAACAATATTTCGTATGCAAAATCGATGTAATGTTAAACATACAAACTACACCCATAATAAAATCCTTACTAGCCACGTCAAGGCACTGCAGATGTCTTTCAGAGTAGACATAGAGACATTATTGTACGGAACAGTGTCAAAGATCGAGCTTGGTGGACTCAAGTATTTTTAAATAATGAAAATAAATCAAAAGTAATTTCTAAGAGATGAAAAGCTTTACACATGGAACAATTTTAGATGTGGGCAAGGGGCAGACAGCAATATGTGTCACGACCCTTGAGAGGCTGGACAAAAATGTCAGGCTAAACGATCAATCTCGGGGAGGTCCACCGTCTAGCCTAAGGCTGAGTGCAGAAGTTTTTGCAATGATCCAAGACTCCTCAATGTAACAAATATGAGAAAAAGAGCAATAATAGAAATACTGAAAAATTAAAAATAGTTACAGACCTAAGTATGTAGCAATATCCAGAATATGTTCTTACATTTCACAAAATATCGAAATAGAAATAAAGATAACTCCTAAACGATTGGTGCTGATCCAATTCACTTCTACTTCCTCCTTCCTTTACCTGTGGAGGGGTAGTCGTTGGGATGAGTGACAAACTCAGTATGGAATGTTATACCTATCACTCATATTATAATGCATGCCAGTTATAAAATCAATGAATGAGTATCAAAATGCATGCCAGTTATAAAATCAATGAATGAGTATCAAATCTCAAAACCAGTTCCATATTATTAAATATCTTCTCATTTTTAGATAGATCGATCGGGCTAACTTTTAAAATAAAGTAAGTGTATATAAATTATGCCATCATCATCCATACCATATTACATAGTTAAGTGTACAATGAAAAAGGAGATCACGCAAGGATCCTCTGAAACACACCATACAGAAAGACCGCTATAACATTAGGTAAGACCTCAGAGGGAGAAGAGATATAGTCAACCACCAGGGGGATCACGGTCGGCATACCTTGGACCTCGTGCATCACACGGTAGCTCACCAGAAGGGAATCAACGATCACTCTACCTTGGGCCATCGGGAACACCGCACAAAAAACTTACCATACCGGGGGTAACAACGAACAGACACTGATCAGGTTAGGTAACAGGGCTAGCATAGCTCAGAGCCCAGAGCTAGCCAAAGCTCCGAGCCCACAACTCCAATGCAAGGAGTTTAACAAGAGGGACTCAATAGCCCTATCCAAACAAGTGTGGGAAGTACCACGGTAACCCTCAAACACAGGTGGATCTAGGTAGAATCCCCTGATACTCTCAGCGTACGGGCCCGGCCGAGAGCGCCAAATGATTACTTCCAGAATCAACTCCAAATGACAATACAGAAAACTATGCAATGCATCAGAAAACTAGTCCACAAATAAAAACCCAACAACATAGTATAATGATCAATCTCAAATCAAATCCATCGGCAAAGCAAGAAAACATGACAGTAGGCAGTCAAATCAAGTCAAAAGTATACATGCCTATCTAATGTAATATGGTCATGTTTTTAAAATAGCCGACATCAATATCGGTGGTAATCCACCAAAATAATATATATGCATGTTATGTAGGTATATCGCAAAAAGTATAATAACTCATACCATCGAGACGAGTACTCCTAACTTTAGTGGTCCGTGTCTCTTCGGGGATCGTCTCGAGGTCTGCAAAATCTTCTAAATCTAGGAGTCAAAACAAGGAAGAAAACCCCGTTAATATCCAAGAGGGGTTAAAAATAATCTAAACTAGGAGTCGGGCGAAAACGGGCCCAAATAGCTCAAGTTGACTTTTAGTTAAAAAGTCAATGGTCTTATTAAGGTCTAGTCGGGGTCCCAGAATGGTTCAGAGAGCAAACCGGGGCGAAGACAAGCTAGAAATAAGTCAGGTTGACTTTTTGTCAAAAAGTCAATGGTCAACTATCAAAAGTCAACGTTGATAGTTGACTTTTAATTTTTTTAAGGCCGGGTCATACCAAACTGGGTCGGCCCGGCCTAGCTGAGTTTGGGTCTGACCCGGACCAGCTAGACTTAGGTCGGCCCCGACCCAGCTCGGGCTGAATCGGCCCGATGGGATTGGGTCCGACCTGGCCAGGAATGGGTTGGGCCTAACCCAGCCCACCAGATCGCAGGTCTGGGCCTGCTTGGACCAAAATCGGGTCGACCCGTTTTGCAGCGGGTCTGGGCCAACTCAGCCCACAACCGAGTGAACGGCCGTCAAAAATTATGATTTCTGACCGTTTTTCTTCACACATTTTGCTCCTCATCCATTCCTCACCTCAAATCCATCGTTTCCCTGCCGAAAACACCCAAATATCGAGCTTAAATCGGAAAAATAAACTAAACCCAAAACCCTAACTTTCACGGGCAAAATCGAAAGGGAGGACGGCTCACAGTCGAAACTTTCTTCATGAGAGTTACTCTTCTCGTCGAGACGAAGCGATTGATGCCTTGAATGCGTCGAATGATGGTCGAAATCTCGTCGGCTGATCTCCCTCTTCGCGACCATCTTCCTCTCTCTCTCTTTGTTGTTCTGCCAAACGAAAATAAGGTTTCTTAACCTTATTTTCTTCTTTTCTTTTATTTTTTTTATTTTAAATCTTTTAAATTTTATATTAAATCTATTAAACCCATTTAATAGATTTTCGATTGTCAATTTAAAATTCTCGAACAACTACGCTCGACAATTTTGGATGTTATACTCTCGTGGATTTTAATCCACTTAAATTGCGCGAACGTCAATGTCTAGTTTTTAATTTAATTTCATAAATCTTACGTATGTGTCACATGTGTCTAAAAGCTTGTACTTCGCACGTTTCTAAAAATTTGAGCGTTCAGGCATAAATTCCCACTTAAAATTTGTGAAAAATTTATTCTGAAATTTTCATTCACAAAAATTTGGCGGATTTTACATCTTTTTACCATTTTTATGAATTTCGTCCTCGAAATTCACCTCAACTACTAATCATTAAATAAATAAGGGTATCTCTCCGCCATCTCGAACTTTAGCTCTTAAGTAGCCTCTCTCTCTGTGTGGTTCCTCCACAGCACCCTAACGTATGGAACCTCTCGACGACATAGCAACTGAAGCTCACGTCCCAAAATCCGCTCTGGCTCCTCATCATACTTCGTGTCAGCCTGGACGGGCACCTCACCCCACGAAACACTTTGAAACGGATCTTGAATGTACTTCCTCAGTTGGGATATGTGGAATACGTCGTGCACATGTCCCAACTGAGGCGGCAAATCCAACCTGTAAGCAACCACTTCAATTCTCTTAGTAATCTGAAATGGCCCAACATATCTCAGGGCTAACTTCCCTTTCACCCCAAACCTGCTGACACCACGGGTAGGATGAACCTTAAAAAAGACAAAGTCCTTAACATCAAACTCCATCTCACATCTTTTCAGGTCGGCATAGCTTTTTTGCCGGCTCTGCACAATTTTTAATCTCTCGCGAATCTGGTGGATCTTCTCAGTAGTATCTCGGATGATATCAAGCCCAAGCGACAGTCGTTCCTCCTTTTCTTCCCAACACAAAGGAGAACGATATGGCTGGCCATACAATGCCTCAAACAGAGAGACTCCGATGCTGGTCTGGAAGTTGTTGTTGTACACAAACTCCACCAGTGACAAGTGCTTGATCCGACTATTACAAAAATCCAGAACACAAAATCTCAGCATGTCCTCTAATATCTGAATGGTCCTCTCTGATTGCCCATCTGTCTGGGAGTGATGTGCAATGCTAAACTTAGTCTTCGTACCAAGCCCCTTCTACAATCTTTTCCACAACTCTGAAGTGAAGCAAGGATCACGATCAGACACGATACTCAAAGGTACCCCATGAAGACAAACAATGTGTGCATATATAATCCGCTGAACTTGGCAAATAAGAAATTCATCCGAACGAGAATGAAATGTGCCGACTTCGTCAACTGATCCACAATAATCCAGATAGCATCTAGATGCTGAGGAGTCATCGGAAGATGAGTAACGAAGTCCATATTGAACGCCCTGAGTTTTCTAAACTCAGTTCGTTACACATAACACAGAACAGGACTAAGAAATTTTGACTAATTTCTAAAAAAACTTCGCTCAAAAATCAAAATTTTGACATTTGCTAAAGCCTCAAAATTTTAAAATTAGCAGCGAAAATTACTTGAACAAAAATAGAGTTAAACAAACTGTAAAACAATTTTAAAAGAATCGGTTATAATATTGAGAAATAATTCGGCCAGAAGAGATGAAAGCTTAAGTATGAAATGCTTGAAGATCATAAAAGTCAACCACATCATCCGCTGATCAGAGTCAACGAAAATGGGCAGAAATAAAACCAAAGGCTTCCACCGATGACGTCAACCGGAGGAGTCATTCTTCAAGCATCAGCCGATAGCAAAACGACAAGTTTTGCTACTCGCATCTACCGATGACGTCAGCCGGATGATTCGTTCATCCAGCCTCTGCCGATCACAAGACGACAAATCTTTTACTCACGTCTTTCGGTAGGTAAAATACTCGACATCATTCGGTTACAAAACGACAAAAGACTTTTACCTTCATCATCCGATGGATAAAACACTCAACATCATCCGGTTACAAAACGACAAATTTTCTACTTTTATCTTCCGATGGCTTCCACTGAAGACATCATCCGATGACTTTACCGAAGACATCATCCGATGGTTTTACTGAAGACATCATCCGATGACTTTACTGAAGACATCATCTGATGACTTTACTGAAAACATCATTCGATAGTCAACAGAACAACAACTTTATATAGCAGCTCATCGAGCATTTTACTAAAAATCGTTCAAAACCATTTAAATCCGTGTATTACTCCAAACTTTAGTAGACACCACTATTAAATCTAACAGAGTATCATTATACAAAAAGTCTCAAATTGAGTTCAAACATCAAAAACTACCACTGTCATAGAAACTCACAACATACTTAAATTGAATCATAGTTCACTAAACTTTCTCATCCACTAACACCAGTTAAACCGCCTCATCAGTTTACCAGGCCAAAACATGAATGTACTCCAACCTCATCTATTCATCTGTGCACTCAGAAAAATCACCTGCAGTATCCTCAACACCTACATCACAAAACTCATCTATTAGCCTAATGCTAAGTAAGTAAAGCAGTAATGAAATGAAATGCTAAAACATAAATTCCTAAACATGAAATTTCTACTTTCTCATCTCAGTTGCATTCACATTCATTCATAAACTGATCTGATCCCTCGGTTCCCTTAGGAGTGGGATCAATCCTCCCAATGTTATACATCCTCTACTCAATTAAGGGGCGGATGAATTCCCTTAATAGCTGATCTGATCCCTCAATTCCCTTGGGAGTGGGATCAATCCTCCCAATGTTATAAATCCCTTCATAAGTTAAGGGGTGGATTAGATCCCTTAATAGTTTGTCTCTCATATTCAGCTCACGCCTTACCATTCCTTACATGGAAATTCATTTTCGTAATTTTCCAAAAGAAAACATGATGCATGACATACAAACTCATTCACACGATACATAATCCTACTGTTTTGTGATGTAGGCCCGAAGGCACATGCATACTTCACTTACCTGGCTCTCCTGGAAATGCTCGGTGTTGCAAACTACTTTAGGAGCGTACTCAACCTAAAACCATGGACAGATTATCGATTAGATTTTACTAAACCTCATTCTACACTATCCAGAAGCCTAAGGAAACTAGTTTAGGAGCTTAGTTCGTCATACATCTCCGATTACCACAAAACCCAAACTAGTTCGCTCACAGCATTCTCGAAACTCACATTCATCCACTCCCCAAATCATCGATAGTTACCAATGAGCAAGGAATCGAAATAGAACTCACCTAGTTTGGAGAAAATCGGATGGAAGAATCGCCTAGAGAGCTCTGCTGCTTGAGCTGAATACCGAGAGAGGAGAGTAGGGAAAGAGTGGCGGCTACAGTGCATTTAATCACAAAGTCTCTTTCCTTAAATAGGTTATCCATTATAAGTTCTCAATTTACCACTATGCCCTTACTTAGTCACTCATTAACCTAATTAATACTTTCCTCAATTTTCTCCACAACATGCTTACTATTAAATAACGGAATAGAAATTGGTTTAATAGAACCGGGTGCTACAATCTACCATCCTTAAAAGAATTTTGTCCTCAAAATTCAGTACCTGAACAGTTCTGGATGTTGGTCCATCATGTCTTGCTGGCGCTCCCAAGTTGTCTCCTCAATGTTCTGGTTATGCCATAAGACTTTCACCAGTGGAACTTCTTTGTTGCGCAACACCTTTACTGTATAGTCTAGGAATCCTTAATGGTTTCTTCTCATAGGTAAGGGTAGGATGAACTTCAATGTCCTGTTGCTCCACAACTTGATATGGATCCCTTATGCACTTCTTCAACATAGAAACATGGAACACACTGTGTATCCCCTCCATAGAAGCCGGTAGCTGCAACTGATAGGCTGCTCTCCCAACTCTCTTCAGAATAGTGAATGGTCCAATAAATCTGGGGTTCAACTTGCCACTCTTCCCGAATCTCACAACTTCTTTAAATGGTGATACCTTGAGGAAAACTTCATCACCTACTTCAAACTCTAGTTCTCTGCGTCTTCGTAGGCATAACTTTTTTGCTGGCTTTGAGCTGTTAAGATCCTCTGGCGGATGAGGGCAACCTTCTCAACAGTTTGTTGCACAATGTCAGGACCAAGCAACTGTGCTTCACCAACTTCGTCCCAGTACAAAGGAGATCTGCACTTTCGTCCATACAGTGCTTCATACGGTGCCATACCGATAGTTGCCTGAAAACTGTTATTATAAGAGAATTCTACTAAGGATAGGTACTTGCTCCAAGAACCTTGAAAATCCAATATGCATGCACGAAGCATATCCTCTAATGTTTGGATGGTTCTTTCGGACTGTCCATCTACTTGAGGATGAAAGGCTGTGCTAAAGTTAAGTTGTGTTCTCATAGCTTTATACAAACTTTTCCAAAACTTAGACATAAATCTAGAATCTCGGTCAGAAACTATAGCACTTGGAACTCCATGCAAACGTACAATCTCCTGCATGTACAATTCAGCAAGTTGATCCATCGAGTAAGTCATCCTTACCAGTAGGAAGTGGGCTGATTTGGTTAAACGATCAACTATCACCCAAATTGCATCATGACCCTTTGCTGTTCGAGGAAATCCCACAACAAAGTCCATCGTTATTTGTTCCCATTTTCATTCAGGAACTGGTAAAGGTTGTAACCTTCCAGCAGGTCTCTAATGCTCAGCTTTAACCTGCTGACAACACAAACATGATCCTACATATTCTGCCACACTTCGTTTCATACCTGGCCACCAATAATGCTGTTTAAGATCCTTGTACATCTTTGTAATCCTAGGGTGAACAGAGAACCTGAAAGAGTGTGCTTCAGAAAGAATCTCATCACGAAGTCCTTTAACGGCAAGGACAAACCATCTATTTCTAAACTTAAGGATTCCATCAGCAGAATAGTTAAAATCTGTTTTGCTCGTAGAATTCATGCTTAACTTGTACTTGTTACATTCGTCATCATTCGTCTGAGCCTCCTTTATTTTCTCCAAAATGGTAGGCTTTAAGGTTATGGCTGAAAGTATAGCTGATACACTGGATACTGCTTTTAAATTAAACCTTTGGAATTCTGACTTTAAAGCTAATGGCATGTTGAAAACCATAGTTGGGGTTGGTGTTGTCACTCTACTCAAGGCATCAGCCACAACATTTGCTTTGCCGGGATGGTATTTAATCTCAAAATCATAATCCTTTACAAATTCCAACCATCGACACTGCCTCATATTCAATTCCTTCTGTGTGAAAATATATTTCAGGCTCTTGTGATCTGAAAATATCTCACAAGGTTGTCCATACAAGTAATGCCTCCAAATTTTAAGTGCGAACACCACTACAGCTAGTTCTAAGTCATGTGTTGGGTAATTCTGCTCATGTACTTTCAACTGTTTAGAGGCATAAGCTATTACTTTACCATCTTGCATCAACACACATCCAAGACCAATTTTGGAAACGTCACAATAAATGCTAAATTTACCATCTTCAACTGGAAGGGTTAATATTGGGGCATCGGTCAATTTCTGTTTCAAGGTCTGAAAACTATGCTCACATTCATCAGTCCATATATACTTCACATTTTTCCTTGTTAACTTAGTAAGGGGTGTAGCAATCTTCGAAAATCCTTCAATGAACTTTCTATAGTATCCTGCAAGTCCAAGAAAACTCCTAATATCTGTAGCATTCTTCTTTTGGGGCCACTCCTTAACTGCTTGAACCTTGGCTGGGTCGACAGATATCCCATCTCCGGAGATCACATGACCAAGAAAGTGAACTCTGTCCAACCAAACTCACACTTGGAAAACTTGGCATAAAGTTGGTGCTGTCTAAGTACTCCTAACACCAAACTCAAATGTCTTGCATGCTCGTCTTTAGTACACGTATAGATTAAGATATCATCAATAAACACTATAATAAATTTATCTAAATATTCATGAAACACTCTATTCATAAGATCCATAAAGGTTGTTGGTGCATTTGTCAATCCAAAAGACATTACCAAGAACTCGTAATGTCCATACCTTGTGTGAAAGGCTGTCTTAGGGATATCCTCATATTTGACTTTCAATTGGTAATAACCGGACCTAAGTTCAATCTTAGAGAAAACATGTGCACCATTAAGCTGGTCAAATAAATCATCGATTCTAGGCAGTGGATATTTGTTCTTGACAGTTAACTTGTTCAATTCCCTATAATCAATGCACATACGCATTGATCCGTCTTTCTTTTTGACAAAAAGGATGGGTGCACCCCACGGTGAAAAGCTTGGGCGTATGAACCCTTTCTCCAATAAATCCTCCAATTGTTTCTTTAATTCCTTAAGTTCTGTTGGTGCTAACCTATTTGGATTTTTAGACACAGGCTCGGTGCCGGGGTAAACATCTACAACAAATTCAATTTCTCTATCTGGTGGTAAACCTGGAAGGTCATCTAAAAATACTTCATGAAAGTCTTGGACAATTAAAACATTTTGAGGATTTACTTTTTCTACGTGCTGTGTGTCTAAAACGCTAGCTAAGAAGCACAAGTACTCTCCATATAGGGAAGGTCTATTGTTAATAGAAGTCATCACAGACATTTTCTTACTTTTCTTTGAAGCTTGAAATGTATGTTTCAAACTACCAGGGGGTTGGAAACTAACTATTCCAGTCCTACAGTCGATTGTGGCATAATGCTTGAACAACCAATCCATTCCTAGGATTACATCAAATCCCGTTATATCCATAATAATGAGATCAGCAGGCAGATTCATGTTTCCCACTAATACAACGCTATCCAGTATCACTTGGTTAGAGTACATGCGCTCACCAGAGGGTAATGCTACGTTAAACACATGCTCAGTGGGGGTAAACTGTACATCTAGTTTATCAGCAAATGCAGAGGCTATAAAAGAATGTGTTGCACCTGAATCTATTAAAGTAAAGGCAGGGGTAGAGTTGATCAATATGGTACCTGACACCACGGCAGGCTGTTCATCATCACCGGTCTCCATCATAGAGAATATCCTTGGCTTTACTTTGGCAGGGCCACTCTTCAAGGCTGGGCAGTCCCTGTTGATATGGCCGACTTTGTTACAATGGAAACATCGAATGATCCTGGGCTTTGGGCAATCCTTGAACGTGTAACAACCCCAGTAGGGCCGAGACCAAACCATGACTCTTTTAGACTTGTCCATATATCCTTACTATTTCTTTTACCGGAATTATACCCCTTTATTTTTTTTTTTTAAAAAAACATAACTTGGCTCAAGACATCACTCGTGAATCATTAAACATTGCTCAGTAAAGAAACACATTACGCATCTGCCCGCGAGCCGTGCAAGGTGCCTCAGCCGGTAGAGAAATAAGTTCACATCAACCAGTGATGAATCACACTTCAGTTCCTGCATCACCCGGGCACTAGACGATAAAATATATATATGTATATCTTCTTCGCCGATCGCTAAATGACAAGCATTGAGCTCGCTTCAACCGATAGTGTAAATCTACATCATCCGATTACGAGACGACAAAACTTCACCTACATCATTCGATATTTGAAATACACTATATCACCCGGTCACTAGACGACAAAACTACGTTTACATCATCCGATAGACATGTGCATCTCACGTGACTACTTAGCATCGCCAGTAAGAGGCATCATCCGGTGGGCAACAATCGTCCCCATCCACCGATGACATCAGCCGGATGATGTTCTCATTCAACAGAGGCATCATCCGGTAAGCATGTGCAACACACGTGACTCACTTACCTCAACCAATAAGAGACATCATCCGGTGAACAACAAACGTTCGCCATCCACCGGTGACGTCAGCCAGATGATTCACCCATCCAGCTTCTATCATTCAGCTCACACCGGTGACGTCAGCCGGATGATGTATTCATCCAACTTCTATCACAGCAGTAAAACACAGAAAACTTCAAACAACTCATATCGACAGAAAGATAGTCTGACCTTCACAGATCTCATACTCGTAGACATAAACATAGGCAGACATGAAACATGGACTCATCTAGGATACATGTAGTAGAAGATTTAATTAAAACGGATCATTCTATATCCTTATAATCATCCCCAAATCTTGGTAACCAAACTAGACGATCACAGAATCCAATATTCTAAAGAAGGTCTCATTCTACTTAAACATCAGTTCATCATAAATCTTACTGACACATTATGAGCATAACTACGAGTCATATTCGCCTGCCAGCCACAGACTTCCACCTTGAGCACCATCCTGCAACCAGCCTTAGACATCATCATCACTGAATTTGGAATCCTCACCTGCTAAATCTTCACCTACATCATAAGGTTTAAACTATAAGCCTAACGCTTAGTAAGGAATGCAATACTAACAAGTATGCATGAATGCTCATTTTAAGAAACAAATGTTCATGAATCTTTTCTTGTTCATATTCATACTCAAAGTCTTCATTCTTGTTCATCGTTCGTATTCATCGTTCATAATCATCATTCATGCTCGTCATTCATATTCATCATTCATGTTCATCAATCATATTCTTCGTTCATGTTGTGTGGATTAAGAGAGGATTTGTGCCGGTAAAGGGGGTTGGCAGTGAGAGTGTACATAGTCCCTTGCGGGTCGTAATCATGGTCCTTCCTTTTGGACAGTGACATACGCCAAACCGCCCCCAACCCTCGCTTAATTCACGTTGCATAAGTTTTATATCCTTATCTTGTTCATGAAGAAAAACATGCTCTTAAAATATTTTCATATGCATAAAACATTCATGATGCATGAACATGAGAACTCTTAACTCATTAAACTACAGAGTAGTGCATTCATCTGATGTGAAATCATACCATCAAGTCAAACATCAACATAAGCAACAGACAGTAGCTTAAATAACTTCTAATCATCGTATCAGTTTCTACCTAGCATCCTTGTGATGTAGGGCCCTAATGGCCGGGAATCCTACACATTCACTTACCTGGTTTCCTTAGCAACTTGAACTCCTTTTCTTCAGACTTCTTCACCTAAAATATTTACATTGCAGTAGTTAAAATGAAAATCCTAATAGTCCTAATCACAAGTCATCCTAGAATCTAATAACTAAAGTCATTCCCGAATCCCTTAATCTAGTTCTCTATGCGCAGTCTGAAATCCAAAACCAAAACAGCTAGGTTCAACTATTGATTAATTAGGGTCGGTTATATTAAATATCCAGAATCGATTCGGAAATGCTATTACAAAACACCTATTATAAATGTTCCTATTATTCGGCCATTGAAGAATCTTGAAAAATTGGGTTCTAGTTGAAAACAGAGTTCCAAATAACTACACGGCAACTACATTGACTAAATCTTACCTCGAACGTAGGTTATTGGAGTGGAGGTTGGAGGAATCGATCGTCAAAGAGAGAGTCGCTGGCGGAGAGGGAGACAGCTCGGGGAAATGAGAGAATGCAGAAGGGAATGTCGGCTACAGTGAGGTTTAAAAGTTTCCATTTCCTATTTATACTTAACCCAACCATTCTTAATTACAAATCCTGCCACCCAACCTAATTTATGACACATGCACATTAATTAAGCCTTGGCATAAAATTCCAAATCGAAAAGATCAAAATAAACATGGCTGTTAAAACAGTTAAGAAAGTCACCTGGTCAAACTCGCCGGGTGTTACAGAATGAGTGTCCAACCTCTTCACAATTGAAACACTTTCCCGATTCGAACCTACATTCACCCAGGTGACTTTTCAGACACTTCGGGCACTGGAGATACTTCTTGGTGTCTTGTACCTTCTTTCCTGTTCCTTGACTGTTCTGGCTTTCACTAGGCCTTTTGTTCCACTCTGTTGATGTGGTTGGATAAAAAATTCCGTGGGGTTTCTCTTGCTCTAGTACACTTCATCTCCGCATCCTCCACTTCCAACGCAGTGGACACAACCTCGCTGAAGGACAAGCCTTTGATGCCAGTAAACTTGACTCCTCTGAAAATCTCTGGCTTTAGTCCATTCATAAACTAAAACACTTTATCTTCATTCCTATGGACGAGATGTCCGGAAAATCTTGACAGGGACTCGAATTGTCTGCTGTACTCAGCCACTGACCCCATCTGTTTCAAGCTCAAAAATTCAACTTTCTTAGCGGCCTGAACAGTGCTGTTGAAATACTTCTCATAGAAAACTTCTCTGAATTGTGTCCAAGACATAGCCAGGGCATCAGCGGCGGTTTCCATCGACTCCCACCAGAGTTGAGCTTCGCCAGCCAGATGGAATGTTGCCAGAGTGACCTTGTCTCCTTCCTCAATATTGGCATACCTAAACATACTCTCAACCTTTCTGAGCCACTCTTCAGCAACAGTGGGATTAGTTGACTTCCCATCAAATGTAGGCGGCTGAAGTCTCCGAAATCTGTCTCCAGAGTGCCTACTGCTGGAACTCGAGTTAGCACTTCCTTGTACATCTCTGTTTAACAACATACCCAACTAATCGGACTGTTGGTGTACTAAATCAGTTTGCTGACAAACTAAATCTGTCAGCTGCCTAATCACACTAGGCTCCTCTTCACCTCTCACATTCGGCATTTCTCTTGGTACTCTAGGTCTCCCTGGGCGTCTGGCCATAATACTAAATTCCTGCACAGGGTTAACTACTCTCATAAACATCTTATAGCTAAATCTAACATAAACACTTACAGTTGTTGGAGTACTCCCATGCAACGATTGGCACTGATGAGTAATCTTTTGAACGGTTTAACCGAATGTCTCTGATACCATACTGTAACGCCCCGAGTTTTCTAAACTCAATTCGTTACACATAACACAGAACAGGACTAAGAAATTTTGACTAATTTCTAAAAAAAACTTCTCTCAAAAATCAAAATTTTGACATTTGCTAAAGCCTCAAAATTTTAAAACTAGCAGCGGAAATTACTTGAACAAAAATAGAGTTAAACAAACTGTAAAACAATTTTAAAAGAATCCGTTAAAATATTGAAAAATAATTCGGCCAGAAGAGATGAAAGCTTAAGTATGAAATGCTTGAAGATCATAAAAGTCAACCACATCATCCGCTGATCAGAGTCAACCAAAATGGGCAGAAATAAAACCAAAGGCTTCCACCGATGACGTCAGCCGGAGGAGTCATTCTTCCAGCATCAGCCGATCGCAAAACGACAAGTTTTGCTACTCGCATCTACCGATGACGTCAGTCTAATGATTCGTTCATCCAGCCTCTGCCGATCACAAGACGACAAATCTTTTACTCACGTCTTCTGGTAGGTAAAATACTCGACATCATCCGGTTACAAAACGACAAAAGACTTTTACCTTCATCATCCGATGGATAAAACACTCAACATCATCCGGTTACAAAACGACAAATTTTCTACTTTTATCTTCCGATGGCTTCCACTGAAGACATCATCCGATGACTTTACCGAAGACATCATCTGATGACTTTACCGAAGACATCATCCGATGGCTTTACTGAAAACATCATTCGATGACTTTAATGAAGACATCATCCGATAGTCAACAGAACAACAACTTTATATAGCAGCTCATCGAGCATTTTCTCTCTACACAAAGAAAGCTCTGACTACCAAAAGAACTTGAGCATTTCACTAAAAATCATTCAAAACCATTTAAATCCGTGTATTACTCCAAACTTTAGTAGACACCACTATTAAATCCAACAGAGTATCATTATCAAAAAAGTCTCAAATTGAGTTCAAACATCAAAAACTATCACTGTCATAGAAACTCACAATATACTTAAATTGAATCATAGTTCACTAAACTTTCTCATCCACTGACACCAGTTAAACCACATCATCAGTTTACCAGGCCAAAGCATGAATGTACTCCTCCAACCTCATCTATTCATCTGTGCACTCAGGAAAATCACCTGCAGTATCCTTAACACCTACATCACAAAATTCATCTATTAGCCTAATGCTAAGTAAGTAAAGTAGTAATAAAATGAAATGCTGAAACATAAATTCCTAAACATGCAATTTCTACTTTCTCATCTCAGTTGCATTCACATTCATTCATAAACTGATCTGATCCCTCGGTTCCCTTGGGAGTGGGATAAATCCTCCCAATGTTATGCATCCTCTACTCGATTAAGGGGCAGATGAATTCCATTAGTAGCTGATCTGATCCCTCAGTTCCCTTGGGAGTGGGATCAATCCTCCCAATGTTATAAATCCCTTCATAAGTTAAGGGGTGGATTAGATCCCTTAATAGTTTGTCTCTCATATTCAGCTCACGCCTTACCATTCCTTACATGGAAATTCATTTTCGTAATTTTTCAAAAGAAAACATGATGCATGACATACAAACTCATTCACACGATACATAATCCTACTGTTTTGTGATGTAGGCCCGAAGGCACATGCATACTTCACTTACCTGGCTCTCCTGGAAATGCTCGGTGTTGCAAACTACTTTGGGAGCGTATTCAATCTAAAACCATGGACAGATTATCGATTAGATTTTACTAAACCTCATTCTACACTATCCAGAAGCCTAAGGAAACTAGTTTAGGAGCTTAGTTCGTTATACATCTCCGATTACCACAAAACCCGAACTAGTTCGCTCACAGCATTCTCGAAACTCACGTTCATCCACTCCCCAAATCATCGATAGTTACCAATGCAGCAAGGAATCGAAATAGAACTCACCTAGTTTGGAGAAAATCGGATGGAAGAATCGCCTAGTGAGCTCTGCTTCTTGAGCTGATTACCGAGAGAGGAGAGTAGGGAAAGAGTCGCGGCTACAGTGCATTTAATCACAAATCCTCTTTCCTTAAATAGGTTATCCGTTATAAGTTCTCAATTTACCACTATGCCCTTACTTAGTCACTCATTAACCTAATTAATACTTTCCTCAATTTTCTCCACAACATGCTTACTATTAAATAACGGAATAGAAATTGGTTTAATAGAACTAGGTGCTCCACATATGACTCCCTCCCACTTTCACTTTGGAATAGGCAATGGCTGGACCAACCCTGCTGGCCGTTGGTGTTCAGATTTGACTCGCTGGCATGTCATACACTGAGCCACAAACTCGGCTACCTCTCTCTTCATGCTAACCCACCAATGCTGACGCTTTAGATCCTGATACATCTTTGTACTGCCCAGATGAATAACAAAACTAGACTTGTGAGCCTCATCCAGGATGGTCTGTCTCAAATCGACGAGGTTTGGAATTGTTACCTTACCATGGTAGAACAGATCACCATCGGCGTTCACTGACCAACCCTCAAGCTGTTCCCCATTCTGAAGCTGTCCCACTTTGGCTACAAGTTCCTCATCTTGCCGCCGTAGTTGCTTCCCCCTAATAAGCATCGAAGGTGTAGCCACTACATGGTAGATATAAGACGTACTCATAGAATCATGATAATGAAACTTAAAATCTCCGACGGTCACCGATCTCTTCCACTTATCCTGAATCAAACAGGCTATGGAAGCACGAGGATATCGACTCAATGCATCAGCAACAACATTAGCCTTACCGAGATGATACTCCAGGCTAAAATCATAATCCTCCAAATACTCCATCCACCTGCGCTGCCTTAAGTTGAGCTCTTTCTGAGTGAATAAGTACTTCAGACTCTTATGATCGGAGAAAACTTAGAAGCTGACTCCATATAAATAACTCCTCCACATCGTCAAAGCGTAGACAATGGAGGCAAGCTCTAAGTCATGGGTAGGATATTTCCGCTCATGGGGCTTCAACTGTCGGGAAACATAGGCCATTATTTTTCCTTGCTGCATAAGAACGCAACCCAAGCCAGCACCTGAAGCATCCGTATAAACTGCATATGGAACGTCCCCATCGGGAACTGTTAGAATCGGAGCACTAGTCAATCTCCACTTCAACTCCTCAAATGATATCTGACAATCACCATTCCAAACAAACCGCACATCCTTGCGAGTGGGTTTGGTAAAAGGAGCGGCAATAGAAGAGAAATTCTCCACAAAATGCCGATAATATCCTGCCAGGTCGAGGAAGCTGCGAATCTTGAAAACATTCTTGGGTGGTTGCCAATCGACTACGACCTCAACCTTCGCAGGGTCCACTGAAATACCCTCTCGCGAAACAACATGGCCCAAGAATTTTACCTCAGTCTGCCAAAAATTACACTTACTTCTCTTGGCATACAACTGGTGCTCCATCAGAGTCTGTAGGACAATACAGAGGTGCTCACTATGTTCACGGCGGGTCTTCAAATAAATTAGGACATCATCAATAAAGACTACCACGAACTGGTCTAAATATGGTCGGAAGATCCGGTTCATAAGATCCATAAACACCGCTAGTGCATTAGTCAGCCCGAACGGTAGCACTAAGAACTCAAAGTGTCCATATCTGGTTCGGAAAGCAGTTTTGGTATATCTGCCTCGCGAATCTTCACCTGATGATATCATGTCCTCAAATCAATCTTCGAGAAATACCGTGAACCTCCGAGCTGATCGAAGAGATCATCAATACGTGGCAGCGTGTATTTATTCTTCACAGTAACCCTGTTCAGCTTCCGATAATTGACACACAACCTCAACGATCCATCTGCCTGGGGAGTTTGAAACTGTGTCTGCTGGAAATGGGGTCGAGGTTGTCCCCGGTTCTGACCTGGAGGAGAAAATGACCCATAGATGCAGAAGGAAAGAATGAAGGTCGTGGCTACTGCCTCTGTGGCTGGCTAAGCGGGCAGTTCCTCAAGACATGACCCGGCTGGCCACAAGTGTGGCAATTGTAAGGAAAGTATTTTCTACCCCCAGATGAGACCCCACTAGAACCGGAAGAGCGGTTCGTACTGAAACTCTGGTCTCACCCTTGCCGCTGGTTCCTCTTGGTCATCTTCCTCTGGAAGGTCGGTTGTCTGACCGATGCTAGAAGGTACCACCGCCTGAGTTGCACATCCTCTCTATACACAAGGCGGCCTCATACGCTTCAAGCAAAGAATCATACGGGTTGACCGCCACAATCCGCCTGATGTTGAAGTTCAGCCCCTGAACGAACTTGATAGCCTGTGCCTCCAAGTCAACTACACCATAATTATGCCCTAGATGGATAAAACGGTTGTAATAATCAGTCACTGACATGGACCCTTGGACAAGCTCATTGTACGCCCTGGTCATGATATCCCTGTACTTTCTGCTGCTAAACTGACCTTGGAATAAAGAGATAAACTCGCTCCACCTCACAGTGTCGACATTATGCTGACTATCAATCGCGTTCCACCAACACCTAGCTACCTCCCTTAGAAAATAAGCAGCTAGCGTAACCCTAGACTACACTGGTGTCTGAAGAGTCTCGAAGTTGAGCTCCATCACCTTGAGCCAATTCTCTGCCTCCGCCATATCAATACCGCCAACAAAAATAGGAGAGTTGAATTGGTTAAACTCTCAAAAATGTACCCCCTGGAGGTCGTTTGAGTAAGGGTTGGATCAGGTATCGGATTAGGGGTGCTCACCAGAGCCTAGTCAGTGGTAATAGTCGGAGTCGGAGGTGGATCCGGGCCGAAGGTGGATTCGGGGTGCAGCTCACCAAGTTTCGCACAGCCTCCACTAGAGCGGCAATCGAGTTAGGGTCATGCTCTGGGTTCGGAGGAACTCTCTTTCGTGATGGCATCTTGACACTTCTGAACACACAAGATTGCACTACATTAGCATTTTACTAATGCTTTATGAATCCACGTATTCTACCAACTGCTCATAATTTTTCTCAAATATTTGTCACTAAGAGGATTAAGGAGCCTTGTGCTCTGATACCAATAAATTTCTATCACGACCTGGGAGGAGGCTGGATAGAAACGCCAGACAAAACGATCAACCTCGGGGAGGTCCACCGTCTAGCCAAAGGCTGAGTGCAGAAGTTTTTGTAATGATCCAAGACTCCTTAATGTAACAAATATAAGAAACGATCAATAATAGAAATACTGGAAAATTAAAAATAGTTACAGACCCAAGTATGTAGCAATATCTACAATATGTTCTTACATTTCACGAAATATCAAAATAGAAATAAAGATAACTCCTAAACGATTGGTGCTGATCCAATTCACTTCTGCTTTCTCCTTCATTTACCTGTGGAGGGGAAGTCGTTGAGATAAGTGACAAACTCAGTATGGGATGTTATACCTACCACTCATATTATAATGCATTCCAGTTATAAAATCAATGAATGAGTATCAAATATCAAAACCAGTTCCATATTATTAAATCTCTTCTCATTTTTAGATAGATCGATCAGGCTAACTTTTAAAATAAAGCAAGTGTATATAAACTATGCCTTCATCATCCATACCATACTACAAAGTTAAGTGTACAATGAAAAAAGAGATCACGCAAGGATCCTCCGAAACACACCACACAGAAAGGCTGCTATAACATTAGGTAAGACCTCATAGGGAGAAGAGATATACTCAACCACCGGGGGGATCACGGTCGGCATACCCTGGGCCTCGTGGATCACACGATAGCTCACTAGAATGGAATCAAAGATCACTCTACGCTGGGCCCTCGGGAACACCGCACAAGAGACTTATCATACTGGGCTAGCTAGCTAAAGCTTCGATCCCAGAACTCCACATGCAAGGAGTTTAACAAGAGGGACTCAACCCGACGGGAATCAACAACCACTCAACCCGGAGCCCTATCCAAACAAGTGTGGGGAGTACCACGACAACCCTCAAACACGGGTGCATCTTGGCAGAATCCCCTGATACTCTCAGCGTATGGGCCCGGCCGAGAGGCCAAACGATTACTTTCAGAATCAACTCCAAATAGCAATACAGAAAACTATGCAATGCATCAGAAAACCAGTCCACAAATAAAAACCCAGCAACATAGTATAATGATCAATCTCAAACTCAAACCCGTTAGCAAGGCGAGAAAACATGGCAATAGGCAGTCAAATCAACTCAAAAGTATACATGTCTAACTAATGTAATATGCTCATGTTTTTAAAACAGCCGACATCAATATCACTAGTAATCCACCAAAATAATATATATGCATGTTATGTAGGTATATCGCAGAAAGTATAATAACTCATGCCACCGAGGCGACTCCTCCTAACTTCAGTGGTCCGTGTCTCTTAGGGGATTGTCTCGAGGTCTACAAAATCCTCCGAATCTGGGAGTCAAAACAAGGAAGGAAACCCCGTAAATATCCAATACGTGTTAAAAACAATCTAAACTAGGAGCCGGGCGAAAACAGACCCAAACGGCTCAAGTTGACTTTTGGTTAAAAAGTCACAGTCTTGTTAAGGTCTGGCTAGAAATAAGTCGGGTTGACTTTTTGTCAAAACTCAAACGTCAACGGACAAAGTCAACATTGACCGTTGACTTTTGCTCTTTTTTTAAGATCGGGTCAGGTTTGGGTTAGACCAAACTGGGTCAGGCTGACTCGTCCCGATAGGATAAGGTCAGACCCGGCCAGGAATGGGCTGGGCATGACCAGGCCACCAGACCGTGGGTCTGGGCAGGCCTGGACCAAAATCGGGTCGACCCGTTTTGCAACAGGTCTGGGCCAACTCAGCCCACAGCCAAGTGAACTTGTTGTCGGCCGAGTTCACTCGGCCGTCTCTACTCCCGTCGAAAATTGCAATTTCTGGCCGTTTTTCTTTGCGCATTTCGCTCCTCATCCATTACTCACCTCATATTCATCGTTTCCCTGCCAAAAACACCCAAATATCGGGCTTAAATTGCACAAATAAACTAAACCGAAAACCCTAACTTTCACGGGCAAAATTGAGAAAGAGGAGGGCTCACCGTCGAAACTTCCTTCACGAGAGTTGCTCCTCTCATCGAGACGAAGCGATTGATGCCTTCAACGCATCGAACGATGGTCGAAATCTTGTCAGCTGATCTCCCTCTTCGCGGCCGTCTCCCTCTCTCTCTCTCTCTGTTATTCTGCCAAACAAAAATAAGGTTTCTTAACTTTATTTTCTTCTTTTCTTTTATTTTTTTATTTTAATTCTTTTAAATTTTATATTAAATTTATTAAACCCATTTAATAGTTTTTCGGTTTTCAATTTAAAATTCTCGAACAACTTCGCTCGACATATTCAGATGTTCTACTCTCGTGGATTTTAATCCACTTAAATTGCGCGAACGTCAACGTCTAATTTTTAATTTAATTCCATAAATCTTCATACGTGTCACATGTGACTAAAAACTCGTACTTCGCACATTTCTAAATATTTGAGCGTTCAGGGCATAAATTTCCTCTTAAAATTTGTGAAAAATTTATTCATAAATTTTCATTCACAAAAATTTAGCGGATTTTACAATATGGACGGTTAAGAGCCAAGAAAACAATACATAGTAACTACAGAGAACACTGAAGGCAGACACATAATCCTACCCGGTTGAGGGAATAGAAGAGGGCACAGAAGGTTTAGCTGCTTCTTTCCAAGATAGACTGATGGTCTTATCCCTAATAAATGATGGGGCTTTAGCATGCAACGGCTGTATATTATAAGCAACGATCAGTTCTGCTAGTTCAAATGTTACAGAGATACAATCACAAATACATTTATTATAATTTTACTCCCTTCACCTTAGCAATTGCTGAAATATTATTACAAGTTCGTAATCCTGTTTTGGCATTCTGTAGTCGTGCTCATACGTACACATTTGGACCATCACAATCACCTCCCCTCGGGGCCCAACGTCCTCGTTGGCCACATTTTTGGTTGGATACAAGCTCTAATACTATTTATAACGACCTTTTTTCCAAGTAAGATATTGTCCGCTTTGGGATTGAGCTGTAGCCAAATATTCTCCCCTCACAGCTTTGTTTGGTGAAGACTTCTCAGTCAGTCACCTAACATGATACTGCTCTCGCCGGAGCACTTTTAACTTCGAAGTTCTTATGGGATCCGTTGCCAATTGTGGTCCAAAACGCGTCTTATTATTTTAAGAGGGTTTCCTTACATATGTTTTATTTCCATATACCTCCACAAGCGATGTGAAATTATGACGACCCTCTTTTAACGACCCGAGATTTGCCTATACTTGAATTCGGGATTTGCCTACACTTGGCTTAGCTCCCGAGGTTTACCCCGAAACCCAAAATTTGCCCTGCAGTCGTGCTCATATGTACACATTTGGATCACCACATTACTCAACTACTTGAATTCACAATTATGGTAAAGTGTAAAGATTACGAAGCATAACAATTTTCATTGTTGCTCTATTTTCAATTGCACAATATCTATGATCTCATGTTCAATACGGTTGTACATAACAATTGTATAAGTCTTTCTCCTCATGGCATCATCAAACCATTCATAATCTAGAACCCAACTTCCTCTGAAATGGATATATGTGGCCCGACTCAAAACTCTTTTCCACGAGTTCAAAGGTTCTACGAATCACCTTTAACTCAGGAAAACTTTGACCCCACATGGCCACAGGCCACATCACCCTTCATCATCTAAATTCTAGCCCATTTTAATCAACATAAATACTCCTTAAAACTAAATCATAGGCTTTTGAATCATTGTCGAGCAATTTTCATTGCTCTGATGTTTCTGACAAAGAAAACTCTTTTCCTAAGGTTTCAAGGCCAAAACGGTTTTGTACACAAGTGAGGATATAGATCAGTCTCTTATAGCACAACCCATATCTAGATAGTTAGATTGAAGAAACATCTCTAATACGTTTGATTGTGCAATGAAGCTACATGAATTTATCCATCATATCAGTATTTGCTACAAAACTACTCCAGCTGAAACTAAGACCAAGTAATACATGGTCTTACATTGAATTGAGCAGTGAAAATGCCTATTTTAATGTGATTCGAAAAATTTAATTGAATATTATGTCATAAAAATGAAAATAAAAATAAAATTACACTAGTTTGACACAATGGAGACTTAATTCATAAAAGATAACAGTTGGGGCCTACACATTCAAATAGAACACATAATAGATGGAACATTTTTAGCTTCTAAGAACTAAATCAAATTTCCTTTTTGTTCAAGTGTAGCCATATCCTAAAGCCAGAGAGGTCCATGTGAACAAGATCAAAAGAATGAGAAGCACGAGAGAGAGAGAGAGACAGAGAGAGAGAGAGAGAGAGAGAGAGAGAATGAGAAAAAGGTAGGCAATGAGATTTACTTGAAAAACAAGTCTTACAAAATTCTCCATAAATAGATTTAGATAAGGAAAAATGACATAAAGAAAAAATATGATAAAGACAGATAGATGTGGATGCCTCAAACACTGATACTAGAGAGACATGGACAAGTAAGTTGACGCTGCCAGAGTGACGTGCCACAAGGACCTATCACCAGGTCACATGTAAAATGTCTCATTAGTCTTTATATGTCTCTCTATTTTATAGGTTATATGTTTCAAGATAGCTTGGAAGATGCGCCTAATCACAGTGATATAGAGATATTGAAGCATACGCATCTAGGAGATAAAGATAATCTTGTTTGATGGAAATTTGAATTTTCTTTTTAAAGAATTAGTTGCTGCCATACAAGATCTCAAGAATCTTTGGAGAATTATTGTTTATTTAATTTTTATTTAGTCATTATTTTTATTTAAATAAAGAGAGGATATTTTCGGTTAGTGCATAACCATGCTGATGGACATATTTAGTTTGGTTATTTTGGTCATTTATCGTTTTGATGTAACCTAATATTGGAGAATTATTTAAATCTCTCTTAGGGGATATTGGGAGAGCTTTTGACAATCAAAAATCTTATTCCTTTGTTTGGATTCGTTCCTTGCAGAGACCACATTCTTTTTTAATTGTTTTCAATCTAATTGTTTGTGTTAAACGTTAAGTTTGATCTTTGTAAATGTGATCAAGTTTTTCTACTATTGCAGCCTTCTCATCTTCTTTCTCAAGAGGTGATATTGATAGTAAAATTGTACAAACTTTGAAACAACCAAGTTGGAGTGCTTCTCTTCCTTAAAGAAGTCGCCCTTGGAGTTGGGAGTCAAAACTAGGTGATTTCCAGACCAACTTGCAATCGTTCGTCTATAACTTTTTCGTCCGTGTATATTTTAGATTGAAATTTTAGAGTTTATTCTACACATATAAACGTCGTTAAAGCCCAAAATGACGCGTAATTCATTTGTTAGATCTATTTTTATTGCAATCGAAATTGGCCCCAGAATCTGTAGAAAAACAGAATTTATCGCAGTAATTACAACATTTCTAATTTGGTTGCACATCATAGAGCCAGAGAACGAGGACATGAAGCAAATAGACAAGAGTGGAGATGATAAGTCATCACGCAGATAACCTTGCATTAGGATCTTCTTGGATTCTAGATCCATGACATAGAAATGAAGGGGAAATGACATGCTTCAAGTTATCAATTTGTGTGACAACACGAATACTAGTTCACCTCGGATTTCCAACTGACAATCACCAAAGATTTCTAGATTCCAACAAGCACAACTATATCAATTTGGATCTAAAATGTTATCAAATTTTAATAAAAGATTACTCAAGATGTGATTTAGATGTCCTTAAAATTTCAGATCCAAGCTTGTTATGGCCAAAAAAATATTGCACAAACAAAACAGAAAATCTATTCTCTGATGAAGTAGATTATGGTCTGAAAATTACTCAACTTCCAAAAATCGTAACTTTTGATTGGCTGAACCAAATGCTCTGAAATTTTAAAAGGATCTTTCACAGAGATTGGATGAAACACCCTTAAATTTTCATAGGCTAAATCATGGAGGAAGAAGATATATGATGGTAGGGGCATTGTTGGTCCAATGAAGTGAAAAGTATGCACTTCTCAAGTTTTTGTAATTTCTTCTTGATGAAGAATACTCCAACTTGCCACAAGGTGAGAGTTTTATACTCTTTTGCTTGAATGTCTACCGATGAAAAAGATAAGTAAAATAGTAGAAATAAGAGCTCTCCAAAGTACTCACAACTTTGGAAGACAATTTGCACAATACTCTCACGGATATCAATCACCGTGCGAGCACCGAAATGTGGCTCAAGAGCTACAAAATTTAGCGAGAAAACTCCAAGGATTTTTATTCAAAAAAAATCCTCAACATCAGCCATAGGGGGGTGGATTAAATAGCCCCACAATTAGGTCAAACAACCAACAAAAAGATGAAAAAGTACAAGAGGCCGAGAGGCCCATTTTGAGTGCCACACGCGCTCCTTACTCTCATCGGTGCCATCTCCTTCTTCTTTCAAGTTTGCAGCCCTTGTTCTCTTCATATGCAGCCCATTTCTCTTGAAAGTGTAGCCCCCTTCGGTTCTTACCCAAGAGGTAAGCCCAAAGGCTCCCTTATGTCTTGCCATTAGGTGTTCACCTGTGTGTCGCGCCATTATCTTATGTTGTATTTGATTTTTGCCCATCTTTCCTCCAAGTTGAGTCCTCTTCGGCTCCATACAATAAATAATCCAAATGCATAAATAAACAAAGTACTTAAGCTCTTTTAACAATATAAATAAAAGTATGCTCGGCTGTCACAATATTTGTCAAAAAGAAAACAAATTCCTTCTTCTTTAATGATGATGTCAAGGCTTGCTCCTATGTTAATGAGTAATGTCGAGGTCATGCTCCCATGTTATTAAATGGCATGGTTTCTCATTATCTTGTATGCTAGGCGTGATCTCCATTTGGACTTCAAGAATGTTCCCTACAAAACGAAGATACAAGTTAGTTAATGCCTTGGCTTGGGCTCGAGTGATTCCTCCTCAAGGCACATCATCCTCCTGTGGTGGTTGAGGATTTAACCTCAAATCCGGAAGGTTATTCTCTTCCTCTTCCTTATCTTCCCCAGAGTAAGGGGATAGGTCTTGTACGTTGAAAGTAGATGAAATTCCACATTCCTCAGGTAGCTCAATCTTGTAAGCATTATTGTTGGTTCTTTCCAAAACTTTAAATGGTCCATCGGCTCTTGGAAGTAATTTAGATTTCTGTTGATTGAGAAATCTTTCCTTCTTTAGATGTAACCAAACTAGGTCTCATTCTTTGAAGATAATCTTTTTTCTTCCTCGGTTGGCATACTTGTCATATGTCTCATTTTTCTTTTGGAATGGTCTTTCTAACCACTTCACGCATGCTCTTGACTTGCTTAGATTTGTTGGCTCCACTAGGATTTACAAGATCTTTCGAAGGTAATAGCATAAGATCCAACTGTGTAAGTAGATTAAAACCATATACTACCTCGAAGGGTGTTGAGTGTCCCAATTGGTAAGTTGCTTGTTTACGATGCTCCTGAATAAAGTACCTAAGATCCTATTGACAACCTCGATTTTACCATCTGTTTGAAGGTGAAAAGAAGTGCTAATAAGTAGATTTGTACCTAGCTTTCTCTAAAGTATTTTCTAAAAAAAAAAACTTAAAGGTTTAGTGTCTCTATCCGACACAATGGTTTTAGGAATTCCATGTAAGCGAACCACTTCTTTGAAGAATAAATCGGTTATATGGATGACATCATCCGTTTTGGAACAAGCTATAAAATGTGGCATCTTTGAGAATCGGTCTACGACCACCATAATAGATTCCTTGGTTAGAATTGTTTAAGGTAATCCCATAACAAAATTCTTACTAATCTCCACCCATTGATGACTTGGAACTGGTAAAGGCAAGTAGAGTCATTAAGGAAGAACTCGGCTCTGGGCCTTCTTGCAAATTGTGCACTTTTCTATCATTTTATGCACATCTTTGATCAAGTGTGGCTAATAGAAACGTTTCTTGATGGCTTCCAAGGTTTTCTTCTCTCTGAAGTGGCTAGCCAACCCGCCAATGTGAGCTTCTTTGCTAACACATCTCAGATGACTCCTTTTGGGATGCATAGTTTTCTCCCTTTGAGGAGATAGCCATCTACTAGATGATAACCGCAATCGGTGTTGTTTTTATTTAGCGCATACCAATGGCTGAAATATTGGTCTTCATACATGTTTTTGATCCATTCAAAGCCAAAAAAAATGGAGCTTAAGCGATCAAAAGCTTTTGTCTTCTTGAGAGGGCGTTGGCCACCGCATTGGTCTCCCCCTTTTTATACTTGATGATGTAGGGTATCTCTATAGAAATTCCACTCATTTTGCATGCCTTCTATTCAACTTTCCTTGACTCTTAATGTGCTTGAGGTTTTGGTAGTCGGTGTGAATAATAAACTCTTTAGGAAAGAGGTAATGTTGCCATACCTCAAGAGCCCGTGATGGCTAAGAACACCTTATCATAGGTAGAGTAATTGAGGGCGGCTCCTTTGATTTTTTCACTAAAATATGCAAGCGGTTTTCGTTCTTGCATGAGTAGTGCCCCAATTCTGATCCTGGGTGCGCCACACTCCACCTCAAAGACTTTGTTGAAATCAGATAGCATAAGAACAAGTGCATTGCATAATTTTTCTTTGATTAACTCAAAACTTTTTTTGCAAGTTTGAGTCCATTGAAAATCCTTACCTTTCTTAGTACAATCGGTGAAGGGAGCCATGATTGACCTAAAATCCTTGATGAATCTTCTATAGAAGGAAGTCAAACCATGAAAACTCATTACCTCCGAAATGGCAACTCTTTGATGGCTACAATTTTTGCTTCATTAACATCCATGTCATCCTTAGTAAAATTAAAACCAAGGAAATAAACTCTTTCTTGAGCAAAAGAAATTTTTTTGAGATTTTCAAAAAGTTTGGCACCTCTATGTGTCTTAAAAAGAGTACGAAGATGCTCGAAGTGAGATGAAAAATCCATATTATAAACCAGGATGTCGTCGAAGTAGACCACGATGAACTTTCCAAAAATTCCTCGAGGACGTGGTGCATAAGCTTCATAAAAGTGCTAGGGGCATTTGAGAGACCGAATGACATTACTAACCATTCAAATAATCCATATTTTCTTTTGAAAGCCATCTTCCATTCATCTCCCTCCTTCATTTGAGTTTGGTGATAACCACTATTTAGATCCACCTTAGAAAAAAATGAAGCTCCACTAAGTTCATTTAACATGTCTTCAAGTCGAGGAATGAGAAATCGATACTTGATAGTAATTTGATTGATGGCTCTACTATCCACATACATTCTCATGGAACCATCTTTCTTGGACACTAAAAGAGTAGGTACGGCACATGGCCTCATTGTGTAGCACCCGGTTCTATCGAACCAGCTCTTTTATTATTAATAAAATACACTTGATTAGTCAATAATTTATGTAGGGTTATTAAATGACTTGGCAAGGGCATTAGAGTAAATTACAATTTTCAAAGAGTGGATAACGTATTTAAGGAAAGAGGGTTGGGTTTAATGCACTGTAGCCGCCACCATTTCATACCATTTCCTCTTCGGGTTTCAGCTCAGGCAGACGATCTCTCTAGGCGATCTTCCTCGCCCGATTCACCTTCGACCTAGGTAAGTTTTCCATTCATCTTCTCGATATTATAGTGAGTAGATAGCGGGGAGAGTGCAATGCATGTGTAACTTGGTGAATGCTGTGAGTGAGCTGAGTTCGAGTTTAGTGCTGAACCAAGAATGTGCGATGGCCCGAAGTTCTAAGCTAGCTCCTTAGATTTGTGAATGGTGTGGGATGAGATTTAGTGATGTTCTGATTAGTGTTCTGTTTATGACACTAGGTGAACAGGGCTTTCAAGTAGTTGAAACCGAGCGATTTCCAGGAGACCAGGTAAGTAGAGTTTGTTTGTGCCTTCGGGCCTACATCACAAAACAGTAGGATTTATGTATGTTTGTATGTTTATTTCCAGTTGTCATGCATCATATTTTGAGATGTACGAAAATGAATTTACATGATTTTGAATCGGCAAGGAATGAACAGATTGAAACAGTATGTGAAATAGATACACTGTTAAGGGAACTAATCCAACCCTTAATGAGACAGAGGATATTTATACTTTGGGAGAGTTGATCCAACTTCCAATTTCACAGGGGGATCGGAGGATGTGAATCAGAATTTACTGTTAAGGGAATTAATCCGCCCCTTAATGAGTCAGTGGATGAGTATACTTTGGGAGAGTTGATCCAACTCCCAATTTCACAGGGGGATCAGAACAGAAACGTTGAATGAGCAACTGAGATGAGAAAGTAGAAATTGCATATTTAGGAATTTGTGTTTCAGTATTTTCCTTTATTTACTGCTTTACTTACTTAGCATTAGGCTAATAGATGAGTTTTGTGATGTAGGAGTTGAGGATACTACAGGTGATTTTCCCTGAGAGCATAATCGAGTAGATGTGGTTGGGGAGCACATCCAGGCATCGGTTTGGCAATCTGATGGGGCATTTTAACTGGTGTCAATGGTTGTAAGGTTTAGTAGACAAGGGTTTCATTTTGAGTATGTTAAATCTTCTGACTATAGGAGTCGTTTTGATGTTTTCAAAAGCATTTTTGGAACCTTTCTGATAATGGTGTTTCTGTTGGTTTAAATACTAGTTATGAGTAGTAAAATGATCTGAGCTGTTTCTGACTATTTTCAATGAAGTAAGAAGGTTTTCTATATATTCAGAGTTGTATTGTATAACAATGAGTAGTCGAGATGTCGTTTTGTTTTCTATCGGTAGATGATGTCTATCGGTAGATGTTAAGCTATTGTTTCGTTCTCTATCGGCAGATGATATCTATCGGTAGATGTTGAGTAATTGTTAAGTTTTCTATCGGAGGATGTCTTTGGTAAAGGCATCGGAAGATGTAGTCTTATTTTCTATCGGAAGATGTCTTCAGTAAAGGCATCGGAAGATGTAGTCTTGTCCCTACCGGAAGATGTAGTGGGAAGCCTTTTTGTCACTTAGTGACCGGCAGAAGCTGGGAGATCGATTTCCCCCGGCTGACGTCATCGGCAGATACAGTCTGCCGAGAGATGCCTGTGTTTCTATCTCTTCCTGTTGACGTTCTATCTCTTCCTGTTGACGTCATCGGCAGATACAGTCTGCCGAGAGATGCCTGTGTTTCTATCTCTTCCTGTTGACGTCATCGGCAGATACAGTCTGCCGAGAGATGCCTGTGTTTCTATCTCTTCCTGTTGACGTCATCGGCAGATACAGTCTGCCGAGAGATGCCTGTGTTTCTATCTCTTCCTGTTGACGTCATCGGCAGATACAGTCTGCCGAGAGATGCCTGTGTTTCTATCTCTTCCTGTTGACGTCATCGGCAGATACAGTCTGCCGAGAGATGCCTGTGTTTCTATCTCTTCCTGTTGACGTCATCGGCAGATACAGTCTGCCGAGAGATGCCTGTGTTTCTATCTCTTCCTGTTGACGTCATCGGCAGATACAGTCTGCCGAGAGATGCCTGTGTTTCTATCTCTTCCTGTTGACGTCATCGGCAGATACAGTCTGCCGAGAGATGCCTGTGTTTCTATCTCTTCCTGTTGACGTCATCGGCAGATACAGTCTGCCGAGAGATGCCTGTGTTTCTATCTCTTCCTGTTGACGTCATCGGCAGATACAGTCTGCCGAGAGATGCCTGTGTTTCTATCTCTTCCTGTTGACGTCATCGGCAGATACAGTCTGCCGAGAGATGCCTGTGTTTCTATCTCTTCCTGTTGACGTCATCGGCAGATACAGTCTGCCGAGAGATGCCTGTGTTTCTATCTCTTCCTGTTGACGTCATCGGCAGATACAGTCTGCCGAGAGATGCCTGTGTTTCTATCTCTTCCTGTTGACGTCATCGGCAGATACAGTCTGCCGAGAGATGCCTGTGTTTCTATCTCTTCCTGTTGACGTCATCGGCAGATACAGTCTGCCGAGAGATGCCTGTGTTTCTATCTCTTCCTGTTGACGTCATCGGCAGATACAGTCTGCCGAGAGATGCCTGTGTTTCTATCTCTTCCTGTTGACGTCATCGGCAGATACAGTCTGCCGAGAGATGCCTGTGTTTCTATCTCTTCCTCCATCGGCAGAAGTTGGAAGAGCGAATTCCTCGGCTGGACGTCATCGGTAGAAGTTTTTGTTTTCTGTTTTTCCGTTCCTTCCGTTGACCTTGTCAGCGGTAGATGTGTTGACTTTGAGACTTTACAGGTTTTGATGATTAGATCTTTATTTCTTTTGGTCGATCATTTCTAACATTTTATCCGATTATCCAAACATTTTATTATGGTTTTGTTTAACTCTAAATTTGTTTAAATGTATTCCGCTGCAAGTTTTAAAATATGAACGAAATTTTAGTCACGTACGGGTTTTGTGTGACGAACCGGGTTCAGATAACTCGGGGCGTTACACATTGACTTACGAATACACCCTTTCTCAAGTAGATCTTGCACTTGGCTTTGCAATTCCTTAGTTCCTTTTGGATTCATTCTATAAGCGAGGTGATTTGGAAGCACCACCCCTGGTTGTAAATTGATTTGGTGTTCAATACCACGAAGGGGAGGCAAACCTTGTGGTAATTCCTCTAGAAATATGTCTTGAAATTGTTTCAAGAGATGTTGAACGGCCCTAGGAACATCTCCTAGTTCCTCCAATCTTTCTCGGAATATGATCAAAATAAAGGGACCTCCTCCCAAAAATGACTTCTTCAATTCATTTTTGGACATGAAAAAATTAGCTTTGTCTATTCCTTACTTTCATGCTTCTTCATCATGGGCCACTTGCTCGGGTTTGAGGGGAGCAAGTTTAATGAATTTGCCTCCATACTTCAAAGAGTAGCAACTTGAGTGTCCATCATGAGAGACCTTCCTATCGAATTGTCATGGTCTACCAGTAAAATGTGGCTAGCAATCATGGAAACCACATTAGATAGTACTTTGTCTTTGTATCCTCCAATGGCAAATTCGATGCATACTTGTTTGGCTACTTTAACATCGTCTAGATCATTTAACCACTTTAGCTTCTAAGGGTGTGGATGAATAGTGGTTTCCAACCCAAGTTTGTCTACATGCTACAGTGAAACTACATTGGTGCAATTTCCTCCATTGATGATGAGAGAGCACACATTTTCTTTGATTAAGCAATGACTATGGAATATATATTCCCATTGACAATCCTCATTAGTAGGCTTTGATATGACCACCCTTCGAAAACCATCAAGAGGGGACCCCCTTGTTCATGAATTACCTCTTCGTGAGAATCAAGTTCCTCGCTAGGAACTTCGTCTTGCTCATCCTCACTAATAATATCATCTGAGCCTTTTTAAGGACTATCACTCTTCCATTGGGACATTGAGAAGTGATGTGACCCAATCCAATGCACTTGAAACATTTTATTTCCATTGCTCTTGTTCGAGCACCATCTTCCACTATTTTTGAAGGACAAGTTTTTGTGAATGATTTCTTGTCATCAACTCTCGGTGGAGGCTTGTAGGAGTTTTTAGCCTTTGGAGTAAACTGATTTCCTACCACTTTCCTTTTCCGCTTCATTTGTCTTTCAACTCTTAAGGCAAGTTGAACGACCCCGTCCACAATTTGGATCTAAAATGTTATGAAATTTTAATAGAGGATTACTCAAGATGTGATTGAGATGTCCTTAAAATTTCATAACCAAAATCGTTATAGCCAAAAAAATATTGCACAAACAAAACAGAAAATCTGTTCTTAGATGAAGCAGATTCTGGTCTGAAATTTACTCAACTTCCAAAAATCGTAACTTTTGATTGGCTGAACCAAATGCTCTGAAATTTTAAACGGATCTTTCGCAAAGATGGAAGAAACACCCTTTAAATTTTTAGAGTCTAAATCGGGGTGGAAGAAGAGATATGATGGTGATAAGTATGCACTTCTCGAGTTTTTATAATTCTTCTTGATGAAGAATACTCCAACTTGTCACAAGATGAGAGTTTTATACTCTTTTGCTTGAATATCTACATATGGAAAAGGTAGAGAAAAGAGTAGAAATAAGAGTTCTCCAAAGTACTCAGAACTTTGGAAGATAATTTGCACAATACTATCACTCACCGTGCGAGCACCGAAATGTGGCTCAAGAGCTACAAAATTTAGAGAGAAAACTCCAAGGATTTTTATTCAAAAAACCATTCTCAACATCAGCCATAAGGGGGGGAGGGGATTAAATAGTCCCTCAATTAGGTCAAACAACCAACAAAAAAAATGAAAAGTATAAGAGGCCGAGAGGCCCATTTTGAGGGTCGCGCGCGCTTATTGCTCTCATCGCGCCATCTCCTTCTTCTTTCAAGTTTGTAGCCCTTGTTCTCTTCATGTGCAGCCCACTTCTCTTCAAGGTGTAGCCCCCTTCGGTTCCTACCCAAGATGTAAGCCCAAAGGCTGCCTTGTGTCGTGCCATTAAGTGTTCACCTATGTGTCGCGCCACTATCTTGTTTTGTATTTGATCTTGGCCCATCTTTCCACCAAGTAGAGTCATCTTTGGCTCCATACAATAAATAATCCAAATGGATAAATAAACAAAATACTTGAGGTCTTTTAACAATAGAAATAAAAGTATGCTCGGCGGTCACAATATTTGTCAAAAGGAAAACAAATTCCTTCTTCTTTAATGATGATGTCGAGTCTTGCTCCTATGTTAATGAGTATTGCCGAGGTCTTGCTCTGTAATACCCGGCTGTACGGAATATTAATATTTTAATATAAATAGTATTTTTGTAAACATGTCAAATCAAGTCCATTTTACGAAAAGAAAGCATTATTACGATCCTAATAATTAATATGGATTTTAAGAAAATTTCGGGAATTTTAGGAGTCGTAACGCTAGTTTTACGAGAATTACGTTTATCGTAATATAAAGGATACTTTGGTAAAAATAGTAAACGAGATCCGAATTGCGAACGGACAGTTTTAATAGAACCCTTATAATGAGTTGGATCTATTGGTGAAACAAGAGAATTTGGAGAGAACCGAATCGTTAGCCAATTAACGAAACAAATGATGAAACAAATAGAAAATCAAAGGAAGGGTAAAAAGGTAATTTTTCAAACCAAATTATATTAAAATTTCATTCTTCTTTTTCCTTCTCCAGATCACGATTCTCTCTGGTTTTCTCTCCCTCCTCTCGCGGCTTCTTTCTCTCCCTCACGCGATTCTCCTTTGCCGACGCTCGTTCTTCCTTCAATTGACCTCCGTTCTTCGTGTTTTCTCCTCCGATCAACGCTCTAGGTACAAATCTACAACTTTTGGACTTTAGTTTTCTATTTTCACAAAGTTTAACGGTTAGGGTTTCGTTTAGGGTTTCGTTAAAATCGTGATTTAAAGTTCGCGATTGATAGGTTTATCGTGTTGGTGGATATATTGAACGTATTGGACGTTATTGGACGAAGTTAAATCGATTTGTAAGAAATGTTAAAGTTTGAGAATTTTAGGAGTTTTTGGAAAACTCGTTATTGGAAATTTTGAGGTATCGAGCACTAATTGTTATTAAAATGCCTCAATTAGTTAAGTTAGATTTTTAGAAATTTCCTTAGTTAAGGATTTTGTTAAATTGGACGTTAATGGTTCGAATTTGTTTTAACGTCGACGTTGTGAATTTCTTAGGTAAACGACGCACGTGGACGGAGCTTGAAGTTCAACGCGCACAAGGTAAGTTCTCGTGACTTACTCTGGCCAATTGGCCTACACCGTACGTCGATGTCGTCTCGAGGAGTTTTGGTGATGTGTTTGTTTAAATTACTTTGGTTGGGTAGTTAGGTTTAGTTCTTTCATAGGTTATGATATTTTTTGTAGTCTTGATGGTATAGATACTGTATGTTTAAATTATGCTATAAATTGTTCACGCATCACGTATTTTGAAAGAGCATGAAAATGAATTTTCGCACTATGTTTTAAAGAAAATGGCGATGTGGCCTGAAAGCGGGCTATTGATCTATTGTGTGGATCGATTACGGGTCTGTCACAATACCACATCTAATATGAATTGATGTATGTTTATGGTCATGCGAGGTGAGGCTCAGGCATGGTTGTGCGTGTTGCAAGCATGTACCCCCTCCTCTAGGTGAAAAGGGTTGTCCAACCGCAGGATGTGCCCTCTCCATTTAGGGGTTGAGATCTCGGTGACAACCTATGTAAAGATAAGAAAATGTTATATAACTTACGAACTCATATGCACAGCATGCATTGCATTTACGTAGAACTTGCTGAGATTTTTATCTCATAGATTGTCTGTATGGTGTAGGTGATCTTGACTTAGGTGAGGACGAGATCCCTCCACCCGAGGAGTGATGCAGTTGATGAAGGATGGCTTGTGGGGTGTGCTGGCGCAGTCGATGCTTAACCCGACCCGTGGGGGTGTATGTATGTGTTTTGAAGGTTTTTGGGGATATTTTGGGTCAACGATGGATTAGATAGGTTAATTGTATAGCTAAATACATTTTAGGTTGTTTGGATCTGGATAATGGATTGATAGTTATAAAATATTTTGTTAAAAATTGTCATTTGATGAACTGCTGGATTATTGAATTTTGTCGGTTTTGTTTAGTTTTTAAACCGCACCACACAGTTCGTTTTTATGAAATCGGGTTATGTTTTGAGTCGTTTATTGGGTGAGCGACGAAATGTGAAAAGAGGTGAGGTTTGAGCTATTGTATGTTATACATTTATGGTGTGAATTGTGTTAAAGTTTAAGGGAAAGATGTGTGAGAAGTGTGTGCAGGTGAAGAGGAAAGAAAGAAGAAAAAAATAGGGGAGGCAAAACACTTGGCGAACAATCGCCAAGAGAGGTGATCGTGAACCAAGGGGATCGCCACGCTCTGGAAAAATTCCAGAGCGTGTGGCGATCGATCGCCCAAAGGTGGGCGATCGATTGCCTGGTGAACGGATCGCCCCTCCCTTTTATGACTGGCGATCGATCGCCCCTATATTTTCAAGGGGAATTTCCCCTTTTGCCCTCCTTTCCTTAGCCAATTGTTTTTCTTTGTTTTTAAATGTTTTAAGTTTTATCTAAATTGTTTTTAAGTTTGTTAAATGGTTTAAAAGCATAAAAAAAAAACGATTTCAATTTTTAGAGTAGTATTTCCGCTTGAACGTTAGGTTTAAAGTTGTATGTGTAAAAAAAAAATACGGGAAAATAAGGGTACAGTGTTAGGGTCGCTACATGCTCTCATGTTGTTAAATGACATGGTTTCTCCTTATCTTGTATGCTGGGTGTGATCTCCATTTGGTCTTCAAGAACGTTCCCTACAAAACGAACATACAATTTAGTTAATGTTTTGGCTCGGTCTCGAGTGGTTGCTCCTCGAGGCACATCAAGAAAGAAATTAACATTGACATTGTTATAATGACACAAAGCATTAACACTTAATAAATTTTGACAAATTAACAGAATGTGAAGAGTGTTAGATAGCTGAAGAGATTTAAAAAGTGTGATAGGTAAAGAAACCTAACCAATATGAGAAATATTCAGAGTCTTACCATTAGCAACCATGACCTTTTTAGGATCATTATAGGGGAGTAGCATGTTGCAACTACGAGAGATCAAGAGCGAAAAGAATAATTAGTAGAAACTACAGAGTCCATGCACCAAGAGGTAATCAAGTGGCTAAGGAAGTTAAAAAAATAATTCATCGAACGTGGAGGAGTCTTAAAAGTCATATTAGCACGAGGATAACATATTGCAGCAATGTGGTCGATTTTGTGACAAATCTTACATTTAGCACGATATCTATTTTCCTTGGAGGTCACCACGAAGTTGTAGAGGCTATAGGTTTACCAAGAATACTAGTAGCATAAATAAAGTGAGGAAAAGGTTGTTGTTGACGAGGATAATATGCAAACAAATTAAAAGAAGTTTTCTGTTTGTTTGCAAACATTGGCTTGAACAAGCGAAAATTGAAAAGCATAGGGTGGAGCAAAAACAACATTTGCCTAAACAAAAACCAAAGTAAGAGCCAAGTTCTACTTGCCAAGGTGAAATTCATAGCTCAAAAGTAAACTATGAATGTCTTCAATAGAGGGTTCAGTGGAGCGACTTATAACAACAATGATGAGGGGGGTTCCCTTCCCAAACCACCAAGTAAAATAAATTGATCTTTGGGTGAGACAGGCTCACCAACTGAAGACAAATTGTTGCATACAGAAATGAGTTTTTGAACACATTCTGTAGCAGAGTTACCATCGTTGCTGGTCTGTTAAAGCTTATAGTGCAACTCCATAATATGCGCTAAAGAAGTAGACAAATAAAGACAGAGAGCGTTCCAAATCTCAGTTGAAGAAGAATAAGCCACGATTTGCGATAGAATATTGTTAGCAAGACATACAACCAGCCCATGACCAATCTGTTATACCACTCCTAAACAGAGAACTCTTGGTTCGGCGTGAGGTTATATTTTCGAGAATTGGGGAGGAGTAGGAAAAGAAAGCTTCAAAAAACATTCCAGACCATTAGCAATGACAATATTAAGGAGTTGATTCTTCCATACCAAATAATTTGAGGTGGAGAGATTGATTCTAATGTTTTGATTATGAGAAGGAAGTGCAGGAAGAAGAGAGGACTAAGGTTGGGAAGTTGATTGAGGATTAAAAGGATCGTCTCCGTTCGGGAGAACGAGATTGCTGTTTAAGGAAACCATATGGCTCTGATACCAAATTGAAATATTAGGTTGAGACTAGAAAGAAGAGAATATCATTATTGATTCAATCGATAATTCTTGCATACATTGATAATGGAATATACAAAATATAAAGAATGGTAGAAGTTTCTACAGTGCCAAATGGTAGTATATGAGAGGTGTAAAAATATTACAAAAGATGTTGAGAGAGAGATGTATTTTGCATGTTCAACTGTGGTCCACTGATGTATAGAGGCATAACACCAAGACAGATTGTTTATGTCAAAACCTGCACCTTGATTACTAGAATTCCGAACATGAGAATGTTAAATAAACTATCGATGCAGTAGAATAGACATTATTATATGTAGTTGAGCCACAGTAATAATTAAATCCAACCCACAATTACACATACAAGTCTCATTACATACATAACTTATCCAAAATTTATTTTACATGCATGGGTCATACTGTCATGAATTCAATACAAAGAGTAATTAAATAATTATATTCTTATGTTGTGCTGAACTCATCAAACCATTGGGCTCTAACATTGCCTTTATTTGTTGAGCTGTCAAGGCTAAACCTGAAAATAAAGAGGGTTCACATAATGAGCTTTTATAAACCTCAGTAAGTTAAACGTTACTTTAACCATTTACAAACATATATATTAATGTTTGATTATCCAGTTTGTATCTTTCTTAACCTTATAATTCACTAAAAACATATATTATTGATATTTTCTTATCTCATTTCTCAAGTCATTATAAGATTTATTATTTATCTTCTAATTGTTCTTCATTCACACAAGTCAATTGTATGTTAGTTAGCGCTCATGTACACACATACACATAAGATATTTTATTTAATGTTTGTTACTTTGTAGCACCCGGCACTATTGACTCGGTTTATTTTAACGATTAATGGTGTACATTTTATAGAAGAAATTGGGAGAAATAGTAGTTAGGTTAAAGTGTGACTAAGCAAGGACACATTGTAATTGAGGACTAATTAGTGGATAAAGTATTTAAGGGAAAGGATCCTGTGAGTAAGGCTTTGTAGCCGCCACCTTACTCCTCTTCTTCTTTTCCTTTTCGGAGCTCGGCAGACTCCTCTCCAGCGGATTCCGCCCAACGATTTCCTTCTCGATTTTCTTCAACCTAGGTGAGTTTTGCTTTGATTTCTTGCTGTTTTAGTGATTAGATAACAGAGGGGTTGTAAATGCGTGTTTTGAGAGTGCTGTGAGTGAGAGTTGGATACGGGTTTTGGGGTGAATCGGAGAATGCATGAAAAACAGAATTCCCAACTAGCTTCCTTAGATTTCTGGATGAATTACAATGAAGTTTAGTGAGGATTTAATTAATACTCCGTTTATGATTTTATGTTTGAGCAAACTCCCAAAGTAGCTTACAACCAAACATTTTCCAGGAGGCCAAGTAAGTAAAGTCTGTGTGTGCCTTCGGGCCTACATCACAAAACAGTAGGGTGTATGCATGTTTAGTATGTTTCGATATGTCATGCATCATGTTTGTTTTTGAAAGAATATGAAAATGAATTTACATATGAAATGGCATGGTAAGGCTTGAACAGATTGAATCAAATTAGCTATTAAGGCAACTAATCCGCCCCTTAATCGAGACAGATGATATTTATACTTTGAGAAAAATGATCCACTTCCCATCGAATAGGGGGATCAAGATTAGCTATTAAGGGAACTAATCCGCCCCTTAATTGAGACAGAGGATATTTATACTTTGGGAAAAATGATCCACTTCCCATCTAACAGGGGGATCAAGATCAGCTATTAAGGGAACTAATCCGCCCCTTAATCGAGTCAGAGGATGCAGACTTTTGGAAAATTGATTCGCTTCCCATCGAACAGGGGGATCAACATAGAACGACCATTAATACAACTGAGTTGTGAAAGTAGAAACTGCATGAATAAGTTTTATGTTTCAGCATTTCATTTCATTATTACTCTACTTATTTAGCATTAGGCTAATAGATGAGTTTTGTGATGTAGGTGCAGAGGTGACTACAGGTGAGTTCTCCGAGTATATTAAGGAATAGGGGCAGTTGGAGGAGTGCATTCATGCAACGGCTTGGTAACTGATGAGGCGACTTAACCAGTGGCGGTGTGTGAATTTTTAGTAGACTATCGATGTGACAGCCCCAAACCCGACTCAGGGTCGAAGAGCATCACTACGGACATTAAAACGTGACATATATATTTTTTTTTTGAACTTTCACTACCTTTAAAAACTTTTACATAGAGAAAACCATTTCTAAAATGGAAAACTGGAAGACCATTTAGAACCGGGTTACAGAAATGAATAACAGAAGAAAATAGAAAAGAAAAAAAAAACAAGAAACAGGAAGACTGAAGTCAGAAGACATAAAATTCTAAAGACTCAAAACTGGAGCGGTCAATTGAAATAGTAAACAGGATAACCAACAGAAACAGAAAGCAAACTAAACTTTGGATGTAACAAAAATGGACGACTGGAGTGAATGAGCAGAATAAAACAGGAAAGAACAAATGAAAAGAATACAACAAAAAAGAACAAAAACATAAAAGTGTGGACGAGTACTCTGGACTAGAGTAGACAGACAGTGAGATGTAAAATAAAATAGAAATAAAACAGGGAATAAAAATGAAAAACATAAACTGGGAGACATGCTGTGGAAGGCTACAGTAGCTGTGGACAATCGGGACCGTGGACGTTTAAAAATTAAAGACAGAAACAGTAGACAACAGGGGTCCGTGGACGTTCGCACTAAAAGACAAAAACAGGGGACACAGGAGTCCGTGGACGTTTTCACTAAGAGACAAAAACCGTAGCACAGGAGTCCGTGCACATTTGAACTAAAAGACAAAAATCGTGGAGATAAGAGTCCGTGGACGTTTGAAATCAAAAACAGACCTTGGACTTTTAAAATAACAGGCAGACTCTTGGCGACGTTATCGTGGATGATAACTTTGAACGATGACACTTAGCCGAATAAAAGAACAGAAACCGAAGGCAAAATAGACCATTATCTTGAAGGCAGAATGGACGTGGACGACTGTTTTACAGAAGAGAATGACAACTGTTTTACCCAAGGCGTGGACGACTAACACTTAGCCAAATACTTGAAAACTCGAAAGACAGAAACTGAAAGGCAGAATAGATAACATTTAACAGAAGAACTTATAAACAGAAGGCACAAGGACAGAGACATAAAAACTTCGAACCCTCAAAACCCGATTCAAAATACAGTTTTAAAACATGCATGGAAACAGGACAAGTGAGAAAACCTGACCGAAGTTCAAGAAAACAAACTGCATGGATAGCTCTAAAACCCGAGACAATCCATGCACAACCTAAAAGAAAAATCCCCAAGCAGTTCCAGAATATTTCAAAACATACATTCAACTATTAAACAGAGGTTTTAAATACATCAAAACTAAGTCTGTACATCGTTTTGGAATCTTAGAAAACTATACAGAACTTGACATACATTTCGAGAATCCATCAGAACAGAAGTTTTAAAACACAAACACAAAGTCTACACATCGGTTTTAAAATTTCAAAAGCTATACAGGAATAACATTTGTCTGACTGCAGCAACCAAACCCCCATGAGCTCGATCCGCCAAATTCACCTACTCATCAGCTTGAGGCACAAAGTCCTCATCTGGAGGATCCGTACCTACAACAGGGAGTTCAACTATGAGCCTAGAGCTCAGTAAGAACATGAAATGCGATGATGCATATGCTGTGCATGAACATTTTCAAATACAGGAACATTACATTACATTACGTTTCAGTGGACAGGAAGGTATAAGTGGGAAGAAGAGCTGGCGCAACAGGAGTACACGTTAGGTATTAACAGGGATCACAGGGTGCTAGTCCTCGTCCACACTTAACCATACATTACATTCATATTTTAACTTTCATAACTTCAAATCTGGTGTTGAAAACATTTACATGGTTTTTCCAGAAAATGTGTATGCATGAAACAGGTACGATGCTCAAACTCAACATGTACAAGCAAAAGAATAGAAACAACCGAGAAACAGAAAACACAGCGCACATTTAACTTAAAGTATAACCTATAACTTAACTACCTGAACCCAAACCTAGTATCTTTATGCTGTAGGGCCTTAAGGGCCAACTTATATGCATGAACTTACCTGTTGTCCGAAAAGCAGCAAGTTTTGCTCGTGAAACCATGGTGATGCACGAACCTATGACGAGCATGAAAAGAGAAATTAACAGAGATACAAATGCTAACAAATAACCTAGAAGAATATGCTTCAAACTCCATTCAAACCTTTTGAAAACAAACCAACATGTTTTCATCCAAAACAGTGAGTTTTCTCTAAATTATTGTAACCCCAAACTACAACAAAACTCACATTTTAACTTATCCAAACTCGTTAACTTTAGCATATGTTTACCTTAGGCAGAGAAACAGAAGAAAATTGAGGAGATCGAAGGAGCTTCGAAGGGCATTTGTCGTCTGGAAGAGAGAAAACAGAGGGGAGTGGAAAGAAGCAAAGGAGAAATCAGGGTTTCACGTAGGAGGAAAGAGAAGAAGAACATGGCTTCTTCAACAAGTTGCCAAGTGTCAAGCACTCACTAGCTCCCTCCCGCCAACTTTAATTCCTTCCCAATTTACCCCTCCATGCATTTCTAACTATTGGTTTTTAGCTCAATTACTATTTAGTCCGTCGAATCGGTTTTACGAATCACTCTCATTCCATTGAAAACATCAGCAAATTAATAAAAACATACATTGTATTTATATCCCATTAATTCTGTTTAATAATTCAAGGGAATATTTACATGGTCAAAATGCCGGGTGTTACATTCCACCCACCTTAACAGAAATTTTATCCCCAAAATTTGACTAAGCAAAGAGGTCCGGATATTGGGCCCTAACATCTTGTTGTCTTTCCCATGTGGCTTCCTCCACATTATGATTGCGCCACAAAACTTTCACCAATGGGACTACCTTGTTGCGCAACACCTTGAGTGAAGTATCCAATATCTGTATGGGCCTTTCTTCATATGTCAGCGTCAGCATGATATCAAAGTCCACATGTTCCATGATCTGTGTTGGATCTCGTACACATTTTCTCAGCATGGAAACATGAAAAACATTGTGAACTCCATCCATTGACGCTGGCAGCTGTAGCTTGTAAGCCATGCTTCCCACACGCTTCAAGATGGGAAAAGGCCAAATGAACCGTGGGCTAAGCTTCCCTTTCTTACCGAATCTCATTACACCCTTAAAAGGTGACACCTTCAAGAATACTTCATCACCCTCAGCAAATTCTAAGTTTCTTCTCCTATGGTCCGCGTAACTCTTCTGTCGACTCTGAGTAATTTTCATTCGTTGTTTGATAGCAGCAATCACCTCGGACATCTGCTGTAATAACTCAGAGCCGATAAGTCTGGATTCTCTAACTTCATCCCAACATAATGAAGATCTGCATTTTCTGCCATAAAGAGCTTCATATGGACCCATGCCGATCGTATCCTGGTAGCTATTATTATAAGCAAACTCCACTAATGGCAAGTATCTACTCTAAGGAGCATGAAATTCTAGCACGCATGACCTTAACATATCCTCCAGTATCTGGATCGTTCTCTCAGATTGTCCATCAGTCTGTGGATGAAAGGCTGTGTTGAAGTCTAATTTAGTGCCCAAGGAGTTTTGCAAGCTTCTCCAAAACCTGGAAGTGAATCTAGGGTCCCGGTCAGATACAATTGATACTGGCACCCCATGCAGCTTGATGATCTCGCTAATGTATAGCTCTGCATACTGATCCATGGAGAACCTCGTCTTCACAGGTAGAAAATGGGCCGACTTCGTCAATCTGTCTACTATGACCCATATACTATTATGGCCCTTAGCCGTCCTCGGTAGGCCAACAACGAAGTCCATAGTGATATTCTCTCACTTCCATTCAGGGATCGGAAGAGGCTAAAGCGTTCCGCCTGGTCGTTGATGTTCAGCTTTGACTTGTTGACATATCATGCAAGACTCCACTTACTTGGCTACTTCGTTCTTCATATTTGGCCACCAGAAGTGAAGTTTCAAGTCCTGATACATCTTCGTGCTTCCAAGATACACAGAGAAAGAAGACGAATGGGCTTCCGATAAAATGTCCCTTCGCAGCTCTTCGTCTCTCGGAACATACCACCTATCTTTGAACTTCAAAATACCATCTCCCGAATAACTGAAATCGGAAGAGGCCATAGGTAACTTGCTTACTATATCGGCCATTTCCTTTGAATTGGTCCTCTGGGCTTCTTTAATTCGCTCCAGGATGGTGGGTCGTAGTATCAAATCCGCTAGCATGGCCGATAACCCAGAAACCTTCTCCATATCGAACTTCTGAATCTCTGTCCTCAAAGGCATTGATACGGCCGACATAGCTAGTTGCATAGTAGCTGGCATCCTGCTCAATGCATTGGCTACCACGTTAGCTTTCCCCGGGTTGTATTTAATCTCAACATCGCAATCTTTCACAAACTCTAACCACCGCCTTTGTCTCATATTTAACTCTTTCTGGATAAATATGTACTTCAAGCTTTTGTGATACGAAAACACCTCACATGATTGCCCATACAAGTGGTGTCTCCATACCTTCAGTGCATAAACAACTGCTGCTAACTCCAGATCGTGAGTATGGTAGTTTTGCTCATGACTCTTCAATTGTATGGATGCGTATGCCACCACTTTTTCTTCTTGCATTAATACACATCCCAAGCCAACCTTGGATGCATCAAAGTATACGCTGAATTTTCCGTCTTCAACTGGCAATACTAACAAAGGAGCAGTGGTCAACTTCTGTTTAAGTGTCTGAAAACTCACTTCACAAGCTTCAGACCACTTGTACTTGGTATCCTTTCTCGTTAAGCTGGTCATAGGCTTTGCTATCATAGAAAATCGCTTGATAAACTTTCTATAATAACCAACTAACCCGATAAAACTCTGTACCTCACTGGCATTTCTCGGTCTTGGCCATTCTTTCACTGCCAGAATCTTGGCTCTATCCACGGACACTCCTTCTGCAGACACCACATGGCCTAGGAAGTTAATCCTGCTCAACCAGAACTCACACTTCGACAGTTTGGCGTACAATCGATGCTGTTTTAAAGTTGACAGCACAATAGCCAAGTGCTCTTCATGCTCCACCTCATTTCGAGAATAAACCAGGATGTCGTCGATGAAGACGATCACAAACTTGTCTAGAAAATCCTGAAATACCATATTCATCAAGTCCATAAATGATGTCGGGGCATTAGTCAACCCAAACCCGTATCGGGTCCTGAATGCGGTCTTTGGAATGTCATTAGCTCTGACCTTCAACTGGTAATAGTCGGAGCGCAAGTCAATCTTTGAAAATACCCGAGCCCCTTGCAGTTGGTAGAATAAATCATCGATTCTCGGCAACGGGTACTTATTTTTTATGGTCAACTTGTTCAGCTCACGGTAGTCAATACACATACGTAGGGACCCATACTTCTTCTTAACAAATAGGACTGAAGCACCCCACGGAGAGAAGCTAGGGCGCACAAAGCCCCTGTCCACCAATTCCTTTAGCTGAGCCTTTAACTCTCTCAGCTCTATTGGCACCATACGGTACGGATTCTTCGATACCGGTTCAGCACCAGGACATATATCAATCTCAAATTCGATTTCACGATCAAGTGGCAATCTCGGTAAGTCATCTAAGAAAACCTCTGAGAAGTCTCGAACTACCGGAATATTTTGAAGTTCCACTCCACCCTGTTTTTGAGCATCTACTACATGGGCAAGAAATCCGACGCATCCTGACCTCATCAGCTGCTAAGCTTTCAAGGAGGATATAACAGGCATATTGTGTTTCTTTGGTATTGCCTGATAGGAGAACTCTACCTCGTTCGGGCGCTTAAAAGACACGAGCCCGGACCTGCAGTTGATGGTGGCGTGATGTCGAAACAGCCAGTCCATCCCCAGAATTATTTTGTATCCTTTCATACCGATGATGATAAGATTGGCATACAACTTCTGGTCTCCAACTGACACTATATCGCCCTGCACTGCCTGCTCGGAGTGCATAAACTCTCTGGACGGTAGCATGACACTATAGGGTTGATCTGACGGCACAATACATAAGTTCTCCCTACCCAGAAAGTCTATTGCCACAAACGAATGTGTGGCCCCCGTGTCCAACAAAGTATAAGCAGGTACATTACAAATCAATATTGTACCTGTGATCTCTGTGTGTTGGGCGTCATCATCTTCCTCTATCATTGCAAAAACCCTCGGCACGGCACAATTCAGCCTCGTGTCAAGCATCGGACAATCCCGGACTTGATGGCCCTCCTTGTCACATCAGAAGCATCGGCTAGTGAAGAGCCTGCATTCCCCCGTATGATTCCTCTGGCAACATGGGCATACAGGAAGCTGAGGAGCTCACATTGGTCTTTTCCCTCTGTCTTGATAAATAGCAATCTCATTGGGCCTCTTAACACCCCTGTTCTGTTGCTGTCGTGGTTGCCCAAACTGACCCCTTTGTTGTGGCTGTTGAGGGGCATCATGTAGGATTCTCTTTGACGTATCTCTATATCCCTGAGACTTCGCCTCTAAGGCTTCCAACTGATAAGCTTTGGCCACCACTTTCGCATATGGTGCCTCATCAAATTCTCCGGTCGCAATTCCTCGTAATAGGTCCATCTTCAGATGAACTGGTGTCCTTGTTTTCGTCGGTAGCCACTAGATGAGGTGCATAACGGGATAGTGACTCGAACTTCTGAACATATTCGGCCACTGATCCAAATTATCGCATCTAGAGAATTCGGTCATCTTCTCCTTCCTCACACCGCGGTCAAAGTATTTCTCGTAGAAAAGCCTTTTGAATCCATCCCAGCTCAATGCCATGGTAGATGACTGCACCGTGTCCCACCAAAACCCAGCATTTTTGGTGAGAAGGAATGAGGCACATATCACCTTCTTGTTTTCATCCACCTCTGCATAGTTGAACATTCGTTCGATCTGCCAGATCCATTCTTCAGCGTGAGTAGGATCTGTTGATAATCCATCGAACATAGGCGGTTGGAGTCACCAGAATCTCTCTCCACTAGTGTCACGTGGATCATTAGCATGGTTATTATTCCCATTTTCAGCCATCATACGAGACTAAACACCGACCAGCTCGGTTAAGCGATCGATGGCCCTGGCACTATCGCTTGCTTCATCCTGATGTCTCCTCTCCATTTATAAGAAAATCCTATAAACAATAATCAAATTTAATATACAGACTTTTACAGGAACTTAAACACTTACAATTGGTGGAGCGATCTCATGCGACGGGTTGCGCAATCAGATAGTTTACATAATCGCTTTTAAAACCCGGTTTCACTCTGATACCATAACTGTGACGGCCCCATACCCGACCCGGGTCGAGGAGCATCACTCCGGACATTAAAACGTGACATATATTTTTTTTTTGAACTTTCACTACCTTTAAAAACTTTTACATAGAGAAAACCATTTCTGAAATGGAAAACTGGAAGACCATTTAGAACTGGGTTACAGAAATGAATAACAGAAGAAAATAGAAAAGAAAAAAAAAACAAGAAACAAGAAGACTGAAGTCAGAAGACATAAAATTCTAAAGACTCAAAACTGGAGCGGTCAATTGAAATAGTCAACAGGATAACCAACAGAAACAGAAAGCAAAATAAACTTTGGATGTAACAGAAATGGATGACTGGAGTGAATGAGCAAAATAAAACAGGAAAGAACAAATGAACAGAATAAAACAGAAAAGAACAGGAACATAAAAGTGTGGATGAGTACTCTGGACTAGAGTAGAAAGACAGGGAGATGTAAAATAAAACAGGGAATAAAAATGAAAAACATAAACTGGGAGACATGCTGTGGAAGGCTATAGTAGCTGTGGAAAATCGGGGCCGTGGACGTTTAAAAATTAAAGACAGAAACAGTAGACAGTAGGGGTCCGTGGACGTTCGCACTAAAAGAAAAAAATAGTGGACACAGCAGTCCGTGGACGTTTGCACTAAGAGACAAAAACCGTGGACACAGGAGTCCGTGCACATTTGCACTAAAAGACAAAAACCGTGGACGCAGGAGTCCGTGGACGTTTGAAATCAAAGATAGACATTGGACTTTTAAAATAACAGGCAGACTCTTGGCAACGTTATCATGGACGATAACTTTGGACGATGACACTTAGCCGAATAAAAGAGCAGAAACCGAAGGCAAAATAGACCATTATCTTGAAGGCAGAACGGACGTGGACGACTGTTTTACAGAAGAGAATGACAACTGCTTTATTGAAGGCGTGGAAGACTAACACTTAGCCAAATACTTGAAAACTCGAAAGACAGAAACTGAAAGGCAAAATAGACAACATTTAATAGAAGAACTTATAAACAGAAGGCACAAGGACAGAAGACATAAAAACTTCGAACCCTCAAAACCCGATTCAAAATACAGTTTTAAAACATGCATGGAAACATGACAGAAGTGAGAAAACCTGACCGAAGTTCAAGAAAACAAACTGCATGGATAGCTCTAAAACCCGAGACAATCCATGCACAACCTAAAAGAAAAATCCCTAAGCAGTTCCAGAATATTTCAAAACATACATTCAACTGTTAAACAGAGGTTTTAAATACATCAAAACTAAGTCTGTACATCGTTTTGGAATCTTAGAAAACTGTACAGAACTTGACATACATTTCAAGAATCCATCAGAACAGAAGTTTTAAAACACAAACACAAAGTCTACACATCAGTTTTAAAATTTCAAAAGCTATACAGGAATAATATTCTCACAGGAATAACATTTGTCTGATTGCAGCAACCAAACTCCCATGAGCTCGATCCACCAACTTCACCTACTCATCAGCTTGAGGCACAAAGTCCTCATATGGAGGATCCGTACCTACAACAGCGAGTTCAACTATGAGCCTAGAGCTCAGTGAGAACATGAAATGCAATGATGCATATGCTGTGCATGAACATTTTCAAATACAGGAACATTACATTACGTTTCACTGGACAGGAAGGTATAAGTGGGAAGAAGAGCTGGCACAACAGGAGTACACGTCAGGTACTTAACAGGGATAACAGGATGCCAGTCCTCGTCCACACTAACCATACATTATATTCATATTTTAACTTTCATAACTTCAAATCTGGTGTTGAAAACATTTACATGGTTTTTCCAGAAAACATGTATGCATGAAACAGGTACGATGCTCAAACTCAACATGTACAGGTAAAAGAATAGAAACAACCGAGAAACAGAAAACACAGTGCACATTTAACTTAAAGTATAACCTATAACTTAACTACCCGAACCCAAACCTAGTATCTCCATGCTGTAGGGCCTTAAGGGCCAACTTATACGCATGAGCTTACCTGTTGTCCGAAAAGCAGCAAGCTTTGCTCGTGAAACCACGGTGATGCACAAACCTATGACGAGAATGAAAAGAGAAATTAACAGAGCTACAAATGCTAACTAATAACCTAGAAGAATATGCTAGCTACAAACTCCATTCAAACCTTTTGAAAACAAACCAACGTGTTTTCATCCAAAACATTGAGTTCTCTCTAAATTATCGTAACTCCAAACTACAACAAAACTCACATTTTAACTAATCCAAAGTCGTTAACTTTAGCAGATATTTACCTTAGGCAGAGAAACAGAAGAAAACTGAGGAGATCGAAGGAGCTTCGAAGGGCATTTGTCGTCTGGAAGAGAGAAAACAGAGGGGAGTGGAAAGAAGCAAAGGAGAAATCAGGGTTTGACGTAGGAGGAAAGAGAAGAAGAACATGGCTTCTTCAACAAGTTGCCATGTGTCAAGCACTCACTAGCTCCCTCCCACCAACCTTAATTCCTTCCCAATTTACCCCTCCATGCATTTCTAACTATTGGTTTTTAGCTCAATTACTATTTAGTCCGTCGAATCAGTTTTACGAATCACTCTCGTTCCATTGAAAACATCGACAAATTAATAAAAACATACATTGTATTTATATCCCATTAATTCCGTTTAATAATTCAAGAGAATATTTACATGGCCAAAATACCGGGGTGTTACAATCGAATAGCCAATGAGTAGCTGAATTTTTAATTGACAGTGATGACTTTTAACACTTTGATTTTGGATTGAAAACTCTTTGGAAATAGTACTTGTGTCTTGTCGAAAGAAGTGTGTGTGTGGATTTAGTAGTTACTTGATTAGCTGAATTGTGACTGAGTTTTAAATTGACAGTAATGACTTTTAACGTTTTGATTGTGGTTTGAAGACTCTGATTATGAAACTTGTTGATTTTGAAAGAAGTCCTTTGGATTGAAATTACTGGAAGTGTGGATTTGACTAAGTTTTAGATTAGTGTTGTTTGTAAATGGTTATGGTCAAGATGCTTCAAGTTTTCATAGCTATTGAAGTTGTCCACCGATTAGTGCATAATCGGTTAAAGTGTTGTTCAGTTGTTAGAAACGTCGTCCAAAGTTGTCACCCATTCTGCGGGCGAAAACAATCGTCCAAAGTCGTAAGTGAAAACATTCGTCCATTCTGTGGACAAGAATAGTCGTCCAAACTGTAAGTGAAATGATATCGTCCAAAGTAAGTAATCACGTGGACCGAGGGTGATAGAGTCACGTGGTCCGTGGATGATAAATTTAAGTAAGTCTATGGACTTTAGTCCATGGGCGATGAGTCTATTGAGTAATAAAGTCACGTGGACTGTGGACGATAAAGTCACGTGGTCCATGGACGATAAATTTAAGTAAATCTGTGGACGACAATCCGTAGACGATAAGTCTCTGTAGCCGTGGACGACGAGGAACAGTTGTCTGAAGTATGAGTAAATTGTCATAGAGATTAGTAGAAAAGTCATCATCCAAAGTTGTCGTCCAGAGTGTTGTCAAAACGGTGTCACTCAAATTAACGTAGCCTGGTTGACAAAGTCTTGTCGACGTAGTTTGTTTGATGTAGAGTCTGGATGATGTAGTTTGAGCGATGAGTTCTGGTGACTGTTTCTGTGGATGACAGATTACCTAGTAGTGTCGAACTGATTGCAGATGTCGCAGAGAGATTTTAAACGATTTTGAACTCAAAGTTTTGCTAGTCTGTTTTCATCATGACTCTGGTTTTACATAAATGTTTTCCGCTGCAAGGTTTTAATGTTTTAAACAATGTCGATTTTTGCTGTTGAGTGGAGTTTTAAATTTTACCAGAATTTCCTAGTTCAGTTTAGTGAGTGTGAGTAGCAACCCGAGTTGATTAATTCGGGGCATTGCATACTTAATATATTATCTAATCATGTATATCACCCTACATTATTAGTTCTCACAACTGTCATTACAAATTTATCAACTTCGATCAACTCTTACAACTCATGATTTAAGTGTCAACTATAGATTCTAAATATTTTTTAGGAAAAAGTTCAATTTAGCCCCCAACGTATGGGGTCAGTGGTCATTTGGTCCCTAACGTTTATTTTTTACCCAATCAGACCCTATCGTATACATCGTTTGCAATTCAAACCCTCCCGTTAAATTTGACACATGCTCTGTACGTGCGCTGCTAAAACCCCAAAAGACCCTCCTTTCCTCCTGAAATCTCTAAAGTAAAAGTTAAATTCACATTAAAAACATAAAGGATTTTGGACAAATTTAACTTTTACTTTAGAGATTTTGGAGGAAATGAGGGTATTTTGAGGTTTTAGCAGCGCACGTGTAGAGCACAAGTCAAATTTAACAAAAAATTTAATGGGATGCTTGCAAACGGTGTATACGATAGGGTTTAATTGGGTCAAAAATAAACGTTAGGGACCAAATGACCACTGACCCCATACGTTAGGGGCTAAATTGAACTTTTTCTAATTTTTTATTAATGCTTTATTACGTGTCACATTTCTTTTATGTCAGAAGTGTAGCATGCTTATATGTGAATGTTTAGGCATATGATTTAGATTATCATAGCCTACTAAATTCTTTTCATATATTCTTGTGCAATTAATCTTTATGCACGTCTTAATGTCATGTGTTAATTTTAATTTACACTTAAATCTCGATTAACCAAATAATAATATATTTCATAAAAACTATCTAGACATTTTATTTAAATGTTTAATTTGTTTTATATTCATGTCATGGTTTATATTTAATCGAGACTATTTAGACATTTTTATTTCATGTCCAATTACATTTCACACACTCATCTCATGGTCTATATTTTACCATAATTATCTAGGCATATTTATTTGATATCTATCTCACATCTTTTCACAAAATCACTAGACATCTATGATGAATGTCTAATTCTAAGTTCATCATGAACTCACTAGACATATCTAATTAACATCGATCTTATACTTTTTTTACATAATTAAATAGACATTCATGATTAATGCCCAATTTAATTTATGTTTATCATATTCCTCTACGTGCATGAATCAATCAATTCTTATATGAATATGCCTATAGACATGACAATGTAAATCATAGCCTCGATGCATGACTCACCCATTTTTCAATCTCACACACTGCTTATGTCATGATAATTATGGGTGGGCATGGTCCGTGTCGGTCCAGTTCCGAGCCGAAATCAGACTGGATCGAAGGATTAGGGATTTTTATCCCAAATCCCGAAACCGGCCATGTGAGGGATCGAGACATGAACAAAAATTTTGGTCTGGTCCCGATTTCTCCAACGATAATTCTGAATATTTTTTTAATTAAAAAATAATAAATTGCATACAAATTTTTTTCCAATAAAATCAATATACAAATTTTGCTTCTACCATTGATCGAAAGAATGAAAAGTAAAATCAACATATATTAATCCAACTATCTATGTTTAAAATTAAATCTAACTATCTGTGATTAAAATGAAATCTGAGAAACTAAATTCAATATCTAAAATAAATTCAACTATCTAACGTACAAACTAAATCCAACTATCAACATTAAAATGAAATCTAAGAAACTAAATTCAATATCCAAAATTAATCCAACTACTTTAAAAATACAAAATAAAACCTCTGTGTGTGTGTGGCTTTTGGTTATATAACTGATAGTGTTTAATTTGAGAGTTTCTTTATGGGTTTAAGAGTTATGAGCATTTAGTGATATTTAAATTTTTTTTAACCATTAGTGTAACATACAGAAATTTCCTACGACATATGTAAGCCTAGTTAGAGTATGTTGTAAGAGTTTAAAGTTCGTCTTAATGCTATCCTAACTAGTTGAATTATTAGAAAGTGTAAATTGAATAGGAAATTGTGAGAAAATCCTAAAGTTTGAAATGGTTAGTGATTGTTATGATTTAATTTAATGAAAAAGAATTAAAAAGTGAAAAGAAGAGTGAGTGATGGGGGAAGTCCCACGTTGGAATGAAGAAAGGAAGATAAAGGTGTGTTGAAAAGTCAAAAAGAAAAATTAACCCATGGAAAGAAAAAGTGAATATCAAAAAGAGAAGGAATGAGTAAAGTTTGAAAAGTCAAAATGTAACACCCGGCATTTTGGCCATGTAATAATCTGTTGAATTGTTTTATGGATTTAAATTGCCATAAATACGATAACAATTTCATTGTAAAATGTTGGGGCATTTAGTGTGGGGAGAACCTTGTAGGATCGAGATTGTCTAAGAGGGGGGTGAATTAGACCCTTTTAAAATTTTACTTAAAACTATTAGCAATGTTAATCAACAGCAAATATAAAAGAGAGAGTAAGAGAAAAGTGACACCAGTAATTTTTACGTGGTTCGGCTCAACCCAGCCTACATCCACGCTTCAAGGTTCACCCCTTGAAGATCCTTAACCTTCTCCTCGAGAATAAACAGATCGGAATTACGGGCTCCGATCAACTGCCTTTACAAATCTGGATTGAACTTGACGGGGGTCAATCCACTGCCTTTACAGAATGTTGAGTTCGTAAATGGTAAGCTCAGACTACACTCTCACAATGATTGAATCTCAAGTTATATCGAGAGGTGTAGGAATAATACAGAGTATGATAAAATTTCGCAAGTTAGGGCTCAGGAATTCAAATTGCAAAAGTTGTATCTTTGTGCTCTAACCTCGTCTTAAATACTCTGTCTTCGGAATCGACTTGACTTCAATGCTCCTTATCCACTAATAGAAACTTTGTTACCGTTGGAGCAGGCTTCGTACAATTTCAGGTAGCTGTTGCCGTCTGTAGTTGTAAGTCGTCGTCGCCATTAAAGTTCTGGAGTTAATGCTGAAAGCGACGTCACTATAGCTTCGCGGCTATTTTTAATTCTGGCGGAAGATCATCGGTGGAAGCAGCTTTTAATTCAATCGCCACGTCATCGGTATGTGTTGCTCTAAAAGTCCATCGGTATATGCAACTTAAAAGTTATCGGCAGATGAAGGCTTTGAATTCCATCGGTAGATGCACCTTGAAAAATCGTCGGCAGATGCATCTTGAACTTCATCGGTTGAAGACTCCATCGGCAGATGCAACTTGTAAGCCATCGGCATGAACGTCTTCCAAAAGCGCCATCGGTATGAGTTGCTTCATGTGCCATCGGTAGAAACAGCTTCAAACGCCATCGGCAGAAGCAGCTTCAAACGCCATCGGCAGAAGCAGCTTCAAACGCCATCGGCAGAAGCATTCTTGATGAGTTGCTCAACAATACCATCGGCAGAAGCAATTCTTTTCTTTGTCGTTTAGCGATCGACATGAGCAGCTTTGAACGACTTTGTCTTTTGTCGTTTAGCGATCGGCATGTGCAGCTTTGAACGACTTTGTCTTTTGTCATTTAGCAATCGGTATGAGGAACTTCAAGTGTCATCGACAGGAATAACTTGAAAACACCATTGGTATGTGTACTTTTAACAATTCATCGGCAGATGAAGTTTTCAGCCCTGTTTTACTTATTCAGTCCTGTACACTTAACCTGATTCATTAGACAACTAAAATACCCTTTTTAAGGGCATTTTCAACATATTAAAATCAATACATAAATCAATATTCTCATTTTATAAACATAATCAAATTACTTAATTATCATTCAAATACATAATCAAAAACATATTTAGACTTAAACTCTATTTAAGTCAACAATCTCCCCCTTTTTGATGATGACAAAATATTAATTTGATTAAGTCACTCTCCCCCATAATCCTATCTCCCCCATAGAAAATGCATACATGCTAAAACAACCACAGAGCATACCAGAGTTTCTAAAAAATTCAAATATCCAGATTGTTTCAAAATATACAATATTCCATATCCCACATGCATATCCAATATCAAAATATATCCATCAAATATATTCTCCCCCTTTGACATTATCAAAAACACTCAAAGGAACAGCAGAATTAATGGAGGCAACATAATTCAGAAAAACATCAGAGGAAAATCGTTTTAGAATATCAACAAAAGGGTATGCATACAAAGTTAGCTATTTAAAGAAAGCTACAAAATGATTCCAAAATGCTTGGCTAATATAATCAGTCACTGCAAGTTCTGAGGAGAAGTAAGCATCCACCAGAGCTTGAAGTGAAGCAATATTGGGAGGGACAGGAGGTTGATAGACCACCATGGCCTGACAGAGAGCCGGAGGTGGAAAAGGTGGTGTGTACACCACTATGTCCATACATGGAGGAGGCTCTACAGATACAGCAGCTGGAGAAGCATCATGTGGACAAGCGGGCTCGGAGGAGGACACGAGAGATGCATAAGGAGGAGAGAATGCAAATTCAGTCTCCTGAAGATCCAGTGTCGTGAAACGCACATCTTCATAAACTGCAGGCCGGGTAAAGGGAAGTTCAAGATCTTCATAGGTAGGCGCAGTGGGGCAGAGAGGAACATGAGGTGCAGGGCAAAGAGCCTCAACTTGAGTTTTGAGAGCCCGAAGGTTACGGGTGAAAAACTCATTATTTCTGTCCATTTTTCGATCCATTTGACCCTGAGCCACAGCAGCCTCAACGCTCAAATCCTTTTTGAGTTGAGTGATCTTAGTATCAATGGCTGTTGCAAGATTGTCAATGCTGGTCTTCAACTCAGTATATTGTTCCTCACTGAGAGAAACTCTCCTCTGGTAAACTAAAGGAGATCCTGAGGCAGGAGCAGGTTGCTGAATTTGTGAGGAATGTTGGACTCGGGGAGCAGGTGGATGTGTAGGAGCAATTGGACTTGGAGGAGGTAATTAGACTGGGGATGGAGGAGCTGTATCCTGTCGGACTGGAGATGGAGGAGGAATAGGAGGCAGAGCTGGTAACTGAAGGGCAGGAGGAGGAGATGGTGGATTTGCTGGAAGAGGTAGAGGCACAGAGGTGGGAGTAGAGATGTCCTTAGAAAGAAGTATCCTTGAGGAAGGGACACGACGCCTTCGTACTAAAGGAGGAGGCTGAAAGCTAGAAGCCTGAGAATGAGAGGGGGAATTATCAAAAACAGGGAACTCAGAGTCATCCCCTCCTTCAGCAGTGGACTCCTCTAACAGGTCAAGTTTTCTCTTTCCCTTTTTGGCAACAGTTGCCTTAGCAGGAGCTCGCTTAGGAACATTCAGCACAAGCTTCCCGGTTCTGGTTCTCTTAATTCCCATTTTGCTCAAGGTGGTTCGGGAATAGTAATTGGTGGGTTTAAGAATGATAGGGTCCTCATCCTCAGGGAATACAACCTCAAGCTTAGCTAAAATCTTCATTAACAGCAAGTTGTAAGGTAAAGAGGTAGCCCTGGATGTCACAGCCTGGATCATCCTTCTAACCACAACATGTCCTAGATTGAAGGGGGCCTTTTGGAACAGTGCATACAGAACAAAAATCTCCATGGCACTCACCTCATCATGGTGGCCACCCTTAGGAACTATATTATACCCTATCATCTGATGAAATAACCTGGCTCTTGCAGTCAGGTGTTTACCTTTAAGAGGGTTAGGGGTATGGTTTGGGTCAAGAACTATACGTTTTAGAAAACTGAGACCCTCAGAGGTACCAAAGAAAGGAGGCTCAGTGCCGGTCATATACTGGTAAGGGCGGCTATCTAAATGGGAGCACTCCCAAAGGGCATTAATGAACTGGGGGGTAATTTCTATGTGTTTGCTATACACATAGCTCTTTATAATAGAGAAATCCGAAGTGAAACTCATATTGGCATAGAACATTCGGATTGCTTCAGGGTAATAAAAGGACTCCGTGTCAAATAAACCTAATAACCCGAGCTCCTTCAAGGGTTCTATAATATTCATGCCGGCTAAATCATCAAAGAAAATCCCTCGACTGGGAATTAAAGTTTTGTATCTATAGTCGTCATGGAACATTAACTCAGCAGCCTTGGTCAGAAAGAAAAGAGATGGCCACTCTTTGGCATGAGGAATCTCTCGTGGAGGATGAGCTGAAGCTTTGGCCTTCTTCTTGGCCGGTTCCTTATCAGCGCGAGAAGATGAACCCTGAAACTCCATTGAAGGAATAGGACTTGAGAGAGAGAAGGAACTGGTAGGGCAGGGGTTTTCAGAAAGAGCGCGAAATGTGAAGCGTCGTTGAGAAGAAACATAGTTTAAAAGAAAAGGGCATCGCCCGACGAGATGGAGTCACACGTGTAAGACAAATTAACCCGATGGGTCACACGTGTCGGTATATTAAAGAAATGCAAATGCATCTTCCGATGCCTATAGAAAAACACAGCATCTACCGATGCCTTCCGATAGACATACATCTTCCGATGCCTATTGAAAAGCACAGCATCTACCGATGCCTTCCGATAGACATACATCTTCCGATGCCTATTGAAAAACACAGCATCTACCGATGCTATCACAGAAGAAAATGCTCTAACACAGGATTTTCTAACAGAGGGATAAACTTAGTTTTTCTCAATCCAAATGACGCCTAGCCTTATTCTAATATTATTGAATGTCTTTTCATCCAAAGGCTTGGTAAAGATGTCGGCCAATTGATCAACAAAATTGACAAATTCTAAAGATATATCACCTCTTTGAACATGATCACAGATGAAGTGATATCTTACATCAATATGTTTGGTTCTAGAATGCTGAATAGGATTTTTAGAAATGTTAATTGCACTGGTGTTATCACACTGAATAGGAATCCTATCATAAAACAGATTATAGTCTTCTAAGGTCTGTTTCATCCATAACATTTGTGCACAGCAACTGCCAACAGCAATATATTCACTTTCTGCAGTTGATAATGCAACAGAGTTCTGTTTCTTAGAATACCAGGAAACAAGAGATTCACCAAGAAACTGACATGTTCCACTGGTACTTTTCCTATCAACTAAACTTCCTGCATAATCGGAATCAGAATATCCTACCAGATCAAAGGAGGTGCCCTTCGGATACCATAATCCTAAATCATGAGTCCCACTTAAATATTTGAAAATTCTTTTGACAGCCGATAAGTGAGATTCCTTAGGGGCAGCCTGGAATCTAGCACATAGACACACACTAAAGAGTATATCTGGCCTACTTGCAGTCAGATATAATAGTAATCCAATCATACCACGATATTTCTTAATGTCCACACTTATACCATTTTCATCCTTGTCCAATTTAGTAGTGGTACTTATGGGAGTTCTAGAGGATTTTACAGATTCTAAACCAAATTTCTTAAGGAGTTCCTTAATGTACTTTTCTTGACAGAAGAAAATTCCATCAGGAGATTGACTAATCTGGAATCCTAAGAAGAATTTTAACTCCCCCATCATACTCATTTCAAATTCACTTTTCATGAGGGAGGAAAACTCATTACACATATTGACATTTGTTGATCCAAAAATAATGTCATCGACATAAATTTGAACTAACAGAATATCCTTATCCTTTTGCATGGTAAATAGAGTTGAGTCGGTGTTACCCCTTTTGAAATTCCTTTCCACAAGGAAGTTCTTCAACCTATCATACCAAGCTCTAGGAGCCTGTTTAAGACCATAGAGAGCTTTCCTTAACTTATAGACATGATCGGGTTTGTCAAAAGCTTCAAAACCTAAGGGCTGCTCAACATAAACTTCTTCTATAATATAACCATTTAAGAATGCACTCTTTACATCCATTTGAAAGAGTGTGAAGTTTTTGTAGGAAGCAAAAGCTAGGAGCATCCTAATTGACTCTAATCTAGCTACAGGGGCAAAAGATTCCTCAAAATCAATACCCTCTTCTTGAGAGTATCCCTTAGCAACAAGTCTAGCCTTGTTTCTCACAACAATCCCATTTTCATCCAATTTATTCTTATAAACCCATTTTGTTCCAATAATGGGATGATCTTTAGGCCGTGAAACAAGTTCCCATACCTTGCTCCTTTCAAATTGATTTAACTCTTCTTGCATGGCCATAATCCAATTTTCATCACCCTCGGCTTCTTCAAATTTCTTAGGCTCTACTTGTGAAATGAATGCCACATTGGCACAAAGATTTCTAAGAGAAGATCTAGTCTTAACTCCTAAAGAATGATCACCTAAAATTTCATCTATTGGATGGTTTCGGACATATTTCCAATCTCTAGAGAGAGTAGGATTTTCATCCTTGACAGGAATAATATCTAGAGAAGTAGAAGAGGGTTCTAAAGATTTTTCTACTTGAATGGGATCAGTAGGCTTTTCTAAGGAAAGGGAATCCAGTTGTTTTTCCAAAGTATCATCCTCATCCACATTGATTAATGGCTGAGGAGTCTCATCAAAGTTTACATGTACTGATTCTTCTACAACTAGAGTTCTCTTATTGAATACCCTATATGCTTTACTGGTAAGAGAATATCCTAAAAAAATTCCAAGATCGGATTTGGAATCGAATTTTCCTAAGTTATCCTTAGTATTGAGAATAAAACATTTACTACCAAAGGCTCTAAAGTATTTCACAGAAGGAGTTTTTCCACTCCAGAGTTCGTTTGGAGTTTTCTCAAGAATAGGTCTTATGGAGACCCGATTAAGCACATAACAGGCTGTTGCAACAGCTTCAGCCCAGAAATACTTAGGAAGTGAATTCTCATTAAGCGTAGTCCTAGCAAGCTCTTGGAGAGACCTATTTTTCCTCTCAACAACACCATTTTGCTGAGGGGTCCTAGGAGAAGAGAAGTTGTGCTCAATTCCATACTTGAGACACAAGAGTTCAAATTTCTCATTTTCAAATTCTCCACCATGATCACTACGAATAACAACAATGGTGAGCTCCTTTTCATTTTGAACTCTTTTCCTAAAACTAGAAAAGGTGTCAAAAGTCTCATCCTTAGACTTTAGAAAGTAAACCCAAGTAAATCTAGAAAAATCATCAACGATGACAAATGCATAGAATTTTCCTCCTAAGCTGGCTATATTTGAAGGACCGAGGAGGTCCATATGAAGGAGTTGGAGAGGCTTAGAAGTAGAAATTGCATTCTTCGATGCAAAGGAACTTTTGATCTGCTTGCCCATTTGGCAGGCTTCACAGACCTTATCCTTTTCAAAGGATATCTTAGGAATTCCTCTAACTAAGTTTTCCTTAGTAATCTTAGCTAAGGTATCCATCCCTACATGTCCTAATCTCCTATGCCAGATCCAAGAATCATGGGAAGAATTCACAGTAAAACATTTTTCATCAGACACAGCAATATCATCTAAGTCAATAATATAAATATTGTCTTTCCTATACCCAGAAAACAGAATTTTGCCAATTGAAGCATCTTTAATTATGCAAGAGTCTGATTTAAAAATCACTTTATATCCTTTATCACATAGCTGGCTAATACTGAGTAAATTATACTTTAATCCATCAACTAATAAAACATTTTCAATAATAGGATTAATGCTGTTACCTATGTTACCAATGCCAACAATTTTCCCTTTTTGGTTTCCACCAAAAGTGACACTTCCTTTCTTCTTGTTGACAGCTGCAAACTTTGTTGAGTCTCCTGTCATATGTCTCGAACATCCACTGTCGAGATACCATTGATTTTTCCCAGGACAACAGTCAACCTGCAAAATAGAGATCAGGTTGTCTTCTTAGGTACCCAAATCTTTTGGGTCCTAGTGTTAGGCCTAGTCCCCTTTGGAACCCATTGCAGTTTACTGCCAGATTTTCTATTGTTTGATTTTAAGGGACACTCAAAAGATTTATGTCCTACTTCGTTACATGCATGACAAGTGGATGGTTTAACAAAGAAATTCTTAAAAACTTTTCTCTTATTAAACTTATCATAGCCTAAACCTGCCTTATCATGGGTAGCTCTATGATTTCCTATCAGCAGAGTTAGGTTTTTGCTACCATTTGAGAACCAAAGAACAAGTTTATTCAAAGACTCATTTTTCTTCTTAAGTTCTGTAATTTCTTTTTCATGCAAGTCCACTTCTTTAGCATACTTTTCTAATAACCATGCATTCTCCTTTTTCAACATGTTATATTTAGTCTTAAGTATGCCAAATTGTTTAACCAAGTCATTAAAGGCGTCAATTAGTTCACCTTCTTCATTATCACTATCGTTATCACTTAAAATACTAGAGAGAGAAGAACTAACCTTGTCCTCATGCGCCATGAAGCACAGGTTTGCTACTTCCTCATCTTCTGATGAAGAAGTCTCTTCTTCACTATCATCCCAAGTTGCCTTCATAGCCTTCTTCTTAAACTTCTTGGGATACTTCTTTGCTTGTGAACAATCTACCTTCATATGGCCAGGCTTTCCACACCCAAAACATGTGATCTCCTTGTCTTTTTGAGACTTCTCACCCTTTGGAAATCTCCTTCCTTGCATTCTTTTTCTTTGGAGGAATTTGTTGAACCTCCTAGTAATGAGGGCGATATCCTCATCATCCTCTTCTTCTTCTTCCTCAGACACATCTTGTTTACTGGAAGAAGCTTTCATAGCAATGTCTTTTCTTTTTGTAGCTTCTTTCTCCTTGAGCTCTTCCTTCTCGTTTGACCTCATTATGATCTCATGTGTCATGAGAGATCCAATGAGTTCCTCAAGTTTTAGAATCTTGAGATCCTTTGCTTCCTGTATGGCAGTCACCTTTGGCTGCCAACTTCTTGGAAGACATCTAAGAATCTTCCTGACTTGTTCTTCATAAGAATATGATTTACCAAGAGCTTTTAAGCCATTGGTGATGTTAGTAAACCTTGTAAACATAGAGGATACAGATTCATCTTTCGGCATAGAAAATAACTCATACTCATGTACAAGCATATTCAATTTACTCTCTTTTACCTGATTTGTTCCCTCGTGAGTAACCTCTAATAAGTGCCAAATTTCTTGAGCACTTTCACACCCTTGTATCCTATTAAATTCATCTCTATTTAAGGCACAATACAGAGTGTTTATCGCCTTGGCATTAAGGCTTAGATTTCTCTTATCTGACTCAGTTAGATCAGTGGAAATCTTAGGAACACTTTGGCCATCTACAGTTTTCATGGCTTTAAATGGACCATATTCTATAATGTTCCATAGCTCATAGTCCATGGCTTGAATGAATATTTTCATTCTTGCCTTCCAGTAAACATAATCACTCTCATCAAAGAAGGGAGGCCTATTTGTAGCTTGACCTTCTACGTGTGTGGAGTTAGTGTTGAATGCCATTGCCATTGTAAATATATCACAAAATGATTAAAAGACTGCTTAGACAATGATAACCTCGCTCTGATACCAATTGTAGGATCGAGATTGTCTAAGAGGGGGGGTGAATTAGACCCTTTTAAAATTTTACTTAAAACTATTAGCAATGTTAATCAACAGCAAATATAAAAGAGAGAGTAAGAGAAAAGTGACACCAGTAATTTTTACGTGGTTCGGCTCAACCCAGCCTACATCCACGCTTCAAGGTTCACCCCTTGAAGATCCTTAACCTTCTCCTCGAGAATAAACAGATCGGAATTCCGGGCTCCGATCAACTGCCTTTACAAATCTGGATTGAACTTGACGGGCGTCAATCCACTGCCTTTACAGAATGTTGAGTTCGTAAATGGTAAGCTCAGACTACACTCTCACAATGATTGAATCTCAAGTTAAATCGAGAGGTGTAAGAATAATACAGAGTATGATAAAATTTTGCAAGTTAGGGCTCAGGAATTCAAATTGCAAAAGTTGTATCTTTGTGCTCTAACCTCGGCTTAAATACTCTGTCTTCGGAATCTGTAGCACCCGGTTCCATTGAGTCAAAATTTAAATTATTATTAATGATGTACTTTTATAGAAGGGTTGGGAGAGTTATCTATTAGGTTAATAAATGACTAGGCAAGGGTAGAAAGGTAATTAGAGATTTAAAAATGGATAATGTATTTAAGGTTAGTGATTTGGGGTTTAGTGCTCGGTAGCCGCCACCAATTCCCTTGTTTCTCTCCTAGCCTTCAGCTCTTCAACAGAAAACCTTCGAGCGATTTCTTCCTCACTCGATTCTCTTTCAACCTAGGTAAGCTCTCTTAGTCTGTCTGTGATTTTAACAATTAGATAGCTGAGGGAGTACAATGTGTGAAGTTTCGAGGAATACTGTGAGAGAGTTGAGCTCGGGTGTAGTGTTGAATCGGAAATGCACCATGAACTAAGCTTCCAAGCTAGTTTCCCATGATTTCCTGAATAGATTAGAATGAGGCTTAGAAGAAATCTAATTGATATCCTTTCTATGACCTAGGTGAGCAGACTTCTGAAGTAGTTTGAAACCGAGCATTTCCAGGAGAGCCAGGTAAGTAAAGTTTGCTTGTGCCTTCGGGCCTACATCACAAAACGTTAGGATTGTGTTTACTGGGATGTGTCTGTGTGTTATGCATCACGTTTTAAAAGTATACGAAAATGAATTTGAATGCATGTTGGCGTGGTAAGGATTGAACATATTGAAACAGTTATGTGAATCAGTTTTACTGTTAAGGGAAATAATCCGCCCCTTAATGAGACAGTGGATATTTATACTTTGGGAGAGTTGATCCAACTCCCAATTTCACAGGGGGATTTGAACAGTGAATCAGCCTTACTGTTAAGGGAGCTAATCCAACCCTTAATGAGACAGTGGATATTTATACTTTGGGAGAGTTGATCCAACTCCCAATTTTACAGGGGGATCTGAACAGTGAATCAGCCTTAGTGTTAAGGGAGCTAATCCAACCCTTAATGAGACAGTGGATATTTATACTTTGGGAGAGTTGATCCAACTCCCAATTTCACAAGGGGATCTGAACAGAAACAACGCATGAACAACTGAGAGGAGAAAGTAGAAATTGCATGTTTAGGAATTCATGTTTCGGCATTTCATTCTTTTCTTTCTATCATTGCTTTGCTTACTTAGCATTAGGCTAATAGATGAGTTTTGTGATGTAGGTGAAGAAGTGACAGCAGGTGAATCCTCTGAGTTTATTGAGGGATAGACTGGTTGGGGGAGCACACTCATGCTACGGATCTGGTGAACTGATGAGGCGATTTAACTGATGTTTGTTGGTGAGAAGGTTTAGTTGACAGTGTTTGAAATTTAGAAATGTTAAGTTTCCATAACAGTAGTGGTTTCAGTACTTTGAACACGTTTTGAGATTTTTCTGATAACGGTGATATGTCGAGTTTTAAATGTTATTTTTACTGGATTTGATTAATGTAATGGTTTGAGTTGTTTCTGAATGGTCTTGGAAAAGTAAGCAAATTCCTTTCTGTAATTGGTGTTGTGTATGTATAGTGAGGAGTAGCTGAAATGTACTCTGTTTTCTACCGGTAGATGATGTCTATCGGTAAATGTTGAGTTATGTTGCCCATCGGAAGATGTCTTCAGAAAAGCCATCGGATGATGTCTCAGTAAACTCATCGGCAGATGCGTGCTGACGTCATCGGAAGGTGTAGGTCTAAGTCTATCAGATGATATCTCAGTAAACTCATCGGCAGATGCGTGCTGACGTCATCGGAGGGTGTAGGTTTAAGTCTATCGGATGTTGTCTCAGTAAACTCATCGGCAGATGCGTACTGACGTCATCGGAAGGTGTAGGTTTAAGTCTATCGGATGATGTCTCAGTAAACTCATCGGCAGATGCGTGCTGACGTCATCGGAAGGTGTAGGTTTAAGTCTATCGGATGTTGTCTCAGTAAACTCATCGGCAGATGTAGGAGAATTTTTGTCGTTAGTCACCGGTGGATGTCGTGTGTAAATTCACCGGATAATGTAGGGAGTCTTTTATCGTTTAGCGACCGGTGGATGTCGTGAGTAAAACCATCGAAAAGTGTAAAGAATATTTTGTCACTTTGTGACCGGATGATGTCTTTTGTTTTCTGTCTTCAGCCTCTTCCGTTGGCTCGGTTCAGCGGCAGATGCGTTTGTCCTTCGCCACTTTTAAAGAAATTCGTGATTTAACTCTTATTTTCTCTTGGACGAATATTTCTAACATTTCGCCCGATCGTCCAAACACTTTTTATGATTTTGTTTAGCTTTCAGTTTGTTCAAATGATTTCCGCTGCAATTTCTTAAAAAAAAATAAATAAATAAATAAATAATATGGTAGAAATTTTGGTCATGTACGGAGTTTGTGTGACAAACCGGGTTCAGATAACTCGGGGCGTTACAGAATCAGCTTGACTTCAATGCTCCTTATCCACTAATAGAAACTTTGTTACCGTTGGAGCAGCTTTTGTACAATTTCAGGTAGCCGTTGCCGTCTGTAGTTGTAAGTCGTCGTCGCCATTAAAGTTCTGGAGTTAATGCTGAAAACGACGTCACTGTAGCTTCGCGGCTATTTTGAATTCTGGCGGAAGATCATCGGTGGAAGCAGCTTTTAATTCAATCGCCACGTCATCGGTATGTGTTGCTCTAAAAGTCCATCGGTATATGCAACTTAAAAGTTATCGGCAGATGAAGGCTTTGAATTCCATCGGTAGATGCACCTTGAAAAATCGTCGGCAGATGCATCTTGAACTTCATCGGTTGAAGACTCCATCGGCAAATGCAACTTGTAAGCCATCGGCATGAACGTCTTCCAAAAGCGCCATCGGTATGAGTTGCTTCATGTGCCATCGGTAGAAGCAGCTTCAAACGCCATTGGCAGAAGCAGCTTCAAACGCCATCGGCAGAAGCAGCTTCAAACGCCATCGGCAGAAGCATTCTTGATGAGTTGCTCAACAATACCATCGGCAGAAGCAATTCTTTTCTTTGTCGTTTAGCGATCGGCATGAGCAGCTTTGAACGAATTTGTCTTTTGTCGTTTAGCGATCGGCATGTGCAGCTTTGAACGACTTTGTCTTTTGTCGTTTAGCGATCGGTATGAGGAACTTCAAGTGTCATCGGCAGGAATAACTTGAAAACACCATTGGTATGTGTACTTTTAACAATTCATCGGCAGATGAAGTTTTCAGCCCTGTTTTACTTATTCAGTCCTGTACACTTAACCCGATTCATTAGACAACTAAAATACCCTTTTTAAGGGCATTTTCAACATATTAAAATCAATGCATAAATCAATATTCTCATTTTATAAACATAATCAAATTACTTAATTATCATTCAAATACATCAACAAAAACATATTTAGACTTAAACTCTATTTAAGTCAACAAACCTAACTAATGTGTAACTAACTAAACACTAAGTTTAGAATGCATGGAAAGGAAAATTGGGGAGAAATTATGGTTGGTGGGAGATAGCCAAGGGATAGCTGACATCTGGCAACTTGTTGAAGAAGCTAAGTTCTTCCTCCTACGTGAAACCCTCTTCATTTCACTTCTCTGCTCTCTCTCCATTCTCTTCTCGGCATTCTCTCTTCCAGTCGACAATCAGCCATCGAAGCTACTTCGATCTCCTCGGCTCCTTTCTGTTTTTCTACTAGGGTAAGCATCTTTTAAATGCTAACAAGTTTGGACAAGTTTAAAGTGAGTTTTGGTTGGAGTGAAGGATTGTAATACTTTGGTAAAACTCACTGTTTTTGGATGAAAACACACCGATTTGTTTTCTAAGAGTTTGAATGAGTTTGGAACAAATTCTTCTAACTTATTTGTTAGCATTTGCAACTTGTTTATTTTCTGAACGTGCATGTACAGGTTCGAGCATTTCCGAGACGTTCAGGACCATCAACTCTGCAGCAACAGGTAAATTCATATCCGTAGGTTGGCCCTTAAGGCCCTACATCTCGTAGGTACTAGGTTTTCTGTTCTGTCGGGTTGTTTTGGGTAGAAAGGTTATAGTTATGTTCTGAGTTGTCTATGTTCTGTTTCACCGTATGTTCTGTTATTTCTGTCATCTGATCTCTGCCTGTTTAAGTTCAAGCACTGTTCATGCATACACGTTTTCTCTGAAAGACATGCAAATGTTTTCTGTACACTGTTTGAAACTAAATAAGATAAAATCTGACTGAAATGTACCGGTTAAGTGCGGGACGGGGACTGGCCTATAGTTTCTGTTCTGAATCTGTTCTGAAAATCTGTTGTGCCTGTCGTGCACTTGTCAGTTCCCCTATAAGCCCCACTTATACCCCTCTGCCACTGAAACGTAATGTTCTGTACTGTCACTATATTTCTGAAAACCGCATGCATAGCATTTTGCATCACTGCATATCTATTATGTTCTTACTGAGCTTTAGGCTCATAGATGAACTCTCTGATGTAGGTACTGAACCTGAAAATAAGGACTTTGTGCCTCAGTCTGACGACTAGGTGGCTGGTGGCTCGAGCTCTCGGGGGTGGTTGCTGCAGTCAGGCACAATTTACTTTCCCGAGGTTTAAGTTGTTTTTCTTTTAGATAGTCTGTATCTGTAAAGATTTCTGGAAATTCTGGTTTTGTGTTAAAAACTCTGTATAAAACTTCTGTTTGGAAGTTCTGTAGATATATGTTAGGTTCTGTATTGATTCTGAGGTTTTTCCTTTGAAACAATGTACAAGTTCTGACGTCTCAGTTTTAGAAACCACTGTATTTGACAGTTAAGTTTATATTCTGAATGTTTTTGAAATTGTTTGGGAACATTTTCTGTTAGTTTGTTTGTGCATGGATGACTTCTAGTTTTGGAACTATCCATGCAGTCTGTCTTTCTTAAATCTGTCAGTTGAAATCTATCATCTGTAAAGTGTGTTCCAAAAATCTTGTTTTGAATCGGGTTTTGAGGGTTTAAAACCCTTATGCCTTCTGTTTTGATGCTCCATGCCTGTATGTCTTTCTGTTAAAAGTTGTCAAACTCTGCCCCTTTTAGACTATATCATCTGATCATGTCCACTGCTGTTTAAGTGTATATCCACCGGTGACATCATCCACCTCCACCGCCCAGTTCAATTATCTCATCCGATGACGTCTTCATCTCATCCGGTGTTGTCTGTTGTCTGTATCTTCCGGCTGACATCATCCATCTTCCGGCTGACGTCATCACCTCATCCGATCTCATCTGCTGTCTGTATCTACCGGTTGACGTCACCCATCTTCTGGCTGACGTCACCACCTCTTCCGCCCAGTTTTACTCAGCCTCTTCCGCTTAATACTGTTCGTCTTTTGTCGTATCTGAATCCACCGATAGCTTTAATCTTCCACCAGTCTTTCACCTAAGTCTTCCGAATTCACATTCTGTTTTCTGCCTCGATCTTCTTCTATTATTTGTTCTTCCTTCCGATTGTAGATATGTTTACAGTGTTTTCCCGTTTTATATTCGAATACAGGGAATGCTCTTCCCCTCCTCTCAAAAGTTCAAGAGTTTACTTTAAAAATCTCATCCTGTTTATGTTTAAATTTCTTCTGTTTGTCTCAGTTTATTTCTGTTCCTTCTGTTTTTCCTGCTTAATTCCGTTTTCTTCATTTTAGTCACGCGTTCCCGTAATCTCAGCTCTGAATTAGTTTCCGTTTCTCTTTCTATGAGATTCTGAAATTTTGTTACTCACTGTAGTCCCTCCCTCTCTACAAAATTTTATGTTTAGGGTTTTGCATTAATGGTACACACCTTCTGTCATTTTATTTCTGATTTCTGTGAAGTTCTAAAAGTTCAGTCGGTTTCCATATGTTGTCCAATGCATTTGGTAAATGTTTTCTGCCCCTTTTGTTCCAGTAATGCTGTCTGTTTATATTCAAAAAAAAATAGTCACTGTTTTCTGTTATCTGTCCCGGAGTGATGGCTTGGTTCCCGGATTCCGATCGGGATCCGGTTTCGGGCTGTCACAGTTGTGGTATCAGAGAGACATGGTTTTAAAGCCAATTCTGTGAAATGTCTGACTGCACAACCGCCACGTGAGATCGCTCCACCAACTGTAAGTGTCTAATGTTCTGTAAAAAGTTTCTGTTTATTAAATTTAGTTATTTTGTTTATAGGGTTTATTAGAAATGGTGAGAAGACATCAAGTAGAGTCAAGCGAAAGCTCTCGAGCCATTCACCGACTAACCGAACTGGTGGGTGCACAGTCACGCATGGTTGAACGTATGATGGCCAGAGAAGACAGCGGGAACAATAACAATAATAACCATGGAAATGCTTCACGTGACAACAGTGGAGATAGATTCCAGCGACTCCAGCCGCCTTCATTTGATGGACTGTCTACAGACCCGACCCGTGCTGAAACCTAGATTCGAACAATGGAAAAGATGTTCAGATATGCAGAAGTAGAAGACAACAAGAAGGTTAATTGCGCCACATTCTATCTCACTGAAAGTGCTGGATTTTGGTGGGACACGGTGCAGTCCACTACCGTGGCATTAAGCTGGGATGGATTTACGAAAATCTTTTACAAAAAGTACTTTGACCGGGGCGTGAAGAAGGAAAAGTTGCTCGAATTTTCTCGGCTGCGACAGTATGGGTCAGTGGCCGAATATGTTCAGAAATTTAAGTCATTATCCCGATATGCAACACACCTGGTGGCCACCGATGAGAACAAAGTGCACCAGTTCATTCAAGGGTTGAAGATGGACCTTTTGCGAGGAATCACAATTGGAGGGTTCGATGAGGCACCGTATGTGAAGGTGGTGGCCAAGGCTTATCAGTTAGAGGCCTTAGAAGTAAAGTCCTAGAGACAAAGAGATTCACCAAGAGGGATTATTCGACATGTTCCTCAACAACAACAGCAACAACAGCAAAGGAGCCAAAATTTACAACCTCAACAGCAACAAAACAGGGGCATTAAAAGGCCCAATGAAGCCATCCTTTATCAGGACAAAGGAAAGAGACCAATGGGGGCTCCTCAACTTTCAGTATGCGGGCGGTGCCAGAGGCCTCACAAAGGAGAATGCAGACTTGCTACCGGCCAATGTTTCCGATGTGGCAAAGGAGGCCATCTTGTTCGGGATTGCCCAATGCCCGACACCAGAACAAGTCAAGCCGTGCCGAGAGTGTTTGCTATGATGGAAGATGTTGATAATGCTGATATGCACACGACAATTACCAGTACAATTATAATATGTGATACACCTGCTTATACCTTGTGGGACACGGGGGCCACACATTCGTTTGTGGCCATGGACTTCGTAGTTAGACAGAAGGTTAATTGTACGTCGTCAGATCAGCCCTACAGCATTATGCTACCGTCCGGAGAGTTTATGCACTCCGAGCAGGTTGTACGGGGTGATATAGTATCAGTAGGAGACCAGAAGTTGTATGTCAGTCTTATCGTCATCGGTATGAAAGGGTATGATGTCATTCTGGGGATGGACTGGCTGTTTAGATATCATGCAACCATAAACTGTAGGTCTGGGCTAGTGTCATTCAAACGCCCAAATGAAGTAGAATTCTCTTATCAGGCAGTACCGAAGAAACACCGTATGCCTGTTATATCTTCCCTGAAAGCTCAACGGCTAATAAGGTCAAGATGCATCGGATTTCTTGCCCACGTAGTGGATGTTCAAAGGCAAAGTGAGGTTGGACTTCAAAATATTCCGGTAGTCCGAGACTTCTCAGAGGTTTTCTTAGATGACCTACCGGGATTGCCACCTGATCACGAAATTGAGTTTGAAATTGACGTATATCCAGGTGCGGAACCAGAATCGAAGAATCCTTACTGTATGGCACCAATTGAGCTGAAGGAATTGAAGGCTCAGCTGAAAGAGTTAGTGGACAAGGGCTTTGTGCGCCCTAGTTTTTCTCCGTGGGGTGCTCCTGTCTTGTTTGTTAAGAAGAAGGATGGGTCCCTACGGATGTGTATTGACTACCGTGAGCTGAACAAGTTGACGATCAAGAATAAGTACCCGTTGCCGAGAATCGATGATTTATTTGACCAGCTACAAGGGGCTCGGGTATTTTCTAAGATTGACTTGCGCTTCCGGTTATTACCAGTTGAAGGTCAGAGCTGACGATATTCTAAAGACCGCCTTCAGGACCCAGTACGGGCACTACGAATTCTTAGTGATGTCGTTCGGGTTAACTAATGCTCCGGCAGCATTCATGGACCTGATGAATAGGATATTCCAAGATTTCTTGGATAAATTTGTAATCATTTTCATCGACGACATTCTGGTTTACTCCAAAAGTAAGGCCGAGCACGAGGAGCACTTGGCAATTGTGCTATCAACTCTGAAGCAGCATCAATTATTTGCCAAACTATCAAAATGTGAGTTCTGGCTGAGTAGGATTAATTTCCTAGGCCACGTGGTGTCTGCTGAAGGAGTGTCTATGGACCCTGCCAAGATTGAGGCTGTAAGAGACTGGCCAAGGCCGAGAAATGTAAGCGAGGTACGGAGCTTTATCGGACTAGCTGGTTATTATAGGAAATTCATCAAGGGATTTTCTGTAATAGCGAAGCCTATGACCAGTTTGACGAGGAAGGAAATCAAGTTCAAGTGGTCTGAAGCATGTGAGGTGAGCTTTCAGACACTCAAACAAAAATTAACCACTGCTCCTCTGTTAGTATTGCCGATTGAAGACAGCAAATTCAGCGTATATTGTGATGCATCTAAGATAGGCTTGGGATGTGTATTAATGCAAGAAGGAAAAGTTGTAGCATACGCATCCAGACAACTGAAGAACCACGAGCAAAACTACCCTACTCACGATCTTGAGTTAGCGGCAGTTGTGTTTGCGCTGAAAGTATGGAGACACCACTTATACGGACAATCATGCGAGGTGTTTTCTGATCACAAGAGTTTAAAATACATATTCACTTAAAAGGAGTTAAACATGAGACAAAGGAGGTGGTTAGAATTTGTAAAAGATTATGATGTTGAGATTAAATACCACCCAGGTAAAGCTAACGTAGTAGCCGATGCATTGAGCAGGATGTCAGACACTATGCAACCAGCTATATCGGCCGTGTCGATGCTTTTGAGGACTGAGATACAGAAGTTCGATATGGAGATAGTTTCTAGGCTATCGGCTATACTAGCAGACTTGACACTACGGCCCACCGTCCTGGACCGAATTAAGGAAGCCCAGAAGACCAATTCAAAGGAGATGGCTGATATGGTGAGCAAGGTACCAATGGCTTCTTCCGATTTCAGTTATTCAGGAGATGGAGTTCTGAAGTTCAAAGACAAATGGTATGTTCCGGAAGACGAAGAGCTACGGAAGCACATCTTGTCGGAAGCCCATTCATCTTCTTTCTCTGTGCATCCTAGAAGCACGAAGATGTATCAAGACTTAAAACTTCACTTCTGGTGGCCGAATATGAAGAATGAAGTGGCCAAGTATGTGGAGTCTTGTATGATATGTCAACAGGTCAAAGCTGAACATCAACGACCAAGTGGAACGCTTCAGCCTCTTCTGATTCCCGAATGAAAATGGGAGAACATAACGATGGACTTTGTTGTTGGCCTTCCAAGAACAGCTAAAGGCCATAATAGCATTTGGGTCATAGTGGACAGGTTGATGAAGTCGGCCCACTTTCTACCTGTGAAGACAACGTACTCCATGGATCAGTACACCGAACTGTACATCAGTGAGATTGTTAAGCTGCATGGTATTCCGGTGTCGATCGTCTCAGACCGTGATCCCAGGTTCACTTCCAGATTTTGGAGAAGTTTGCAGAACTCCCTGGGCACCAAGTTGGATTTCAGCACGGTGTTTCATCCACAGACAGATGGGCAGTCTGAAAGAACAATCCAAATATTCGAGGATATGCTAAGGTCGTGCGTGCTGGAATTTCATGCTCCTTGGAGTAGATACCTACCGCTTGTGGAGTTCGCTTACAACAATAGCTACCAGGCTATAATTGGCATGGCTCCATATGAAGCTCTCTACGGCAGAAAGTGTAGATCCCCATTGTGTTGGGATGAGGTCGGAGAAACCAAGCTTATCGGCCCTGAGATATTACAGCAGATGTCCGAGGTGATAGCTGCTATCAAACAACGAATAAAGATTGCTCAGAGTCGACAGAAAAGTTATGCGGACCATAGGAGGAGAGACTTAGAGTTCGTTGTGGGCGATGAGGTATTCCTGAAAGTGTCACCTTTCAAGGGCGTAATGAGATTCGGTAAGAAAGGAAAGCTCAGCCCACGGTTCATTGGCCCTTTTCCCATCCTGACGCGTGTGGGAAACATGGCTTACAGACTACAGTTGCCAGCGTCAATGGATGGAGTTCATAATGCCTTCCATGTTTCGATGCTGAGAAAATGTGTAGGAGATCCAACTCAAATCGTGGAACATGTGGACTTTGATATCATGCCGACACTGACATATGAAGAAAGACCCATACAGATATTGGATACTTCACTCAAGGTGTTGCAAAATCGTGTGGTCTCATTGGTGAAAGTTTTATGGTGAAATCATAATGTGGAAGAGGCCACGTGGGAAAGACAAGCAGATGTTAGAGCACAGTATCCAGACCTATTCGCTTAGGCAAATTTTGGGGATAAAATTTCTGTTAAGGTGGGTAGAATGTAACACCCGGCATTTTGGCCATGTAATAATCTGTTGAATTGTTGTATGGATTTAAATTGCCATAAATACGATAACAATTTCATTGTAAAATGTTGGGGCATTTAGTGTGGGGAGAACCTAACTAATGTGTAACTAACTAAACACTAAGTTTAGAATGCATGGAAGGGCAAATTGGGGAGAAATTATGGTTGGTGGGAGATAGCCAAGGGATAGCTGACATCTGGCAACTTGTTGAAGAAGCTAAGTTCTTCCTCCTACGTAAAACCCTCTTCATTTCACTTCTCTGCTCTCTCTCCATTCTCTTCTCGGCATTCTCTCTTCCAGTCGACAATCAGCCATCGAAGCTACTTCGATCTCCTCGGCTCCTTTCTGTTTTTCTACTAGGGTAAGCATCTTTTAAATGCTAACAAGTTTGGACAAGTTTAAAGTGAGTTTTGGTTGGAGTGAAGGATTGTAATACTTTGGTAAAACTCACTGTTTTTGGATGAAAACACACCGATTTGTTTTCTAAGGGTTTGAATGAGTTTGGAACAAATTCTTCTAACTTATTTGTTATCATTTGCAGCTTGTTTATTTTCCATGTACAGGTTCGAGCATTTCCGAGACGTTCAGGACCATCAACTCTGCAGCAACAGGTAAGTTCATATCCGTAGGTTGGCCCTTAAAGCCCTACATCTCGGAGGTACTAGGTTTTCTGTTCTATCGGGTTGTTTTGGGTAGAAAGGTTATAGTTATGTTCTGAGTTGTCTATGTTCTGTTTCACCGTATGTTCTGTTATTTCTGTCATCTGCTCTCGGCCTGTTTAAGTTCAAGCACTGTTTATGCATACACGTTTTCTCTGAAAGACATGCAAATATTTTTTGTACACTGTTTGAAACTAAATAAGATAAAATCTGTCTGAAATGTACCGGTTAAGTGCGGGACGGGGACTGGCCTATAGTTTCTGTTCTGAATCTGTTTTGAAAATCTGTTGTGCCTGTCGTGCACTTGCCAGTTCCCCTATAAGCCCCACTTATACCCCTCTGCCACTGAAACGTAATGTTCTGTACTGTCACTGTATTTCTGAAAACCGCATGCATAGCATTTTGCATCACTGCATATCTATTATGTTCTTACTGAGCTTTAGGCTCATAGATGAACTCTCTGATGTAGGTACTGAACCTGAAAATAAGGACTTTGTGCCTCAGTCTGACAACTAGGTGGCTGGTGGCTCGAGCTCTCGGGGGTGGTTGCTGCAGTCAGGCACAATTTACTGTCCCGAGGTTTAAGTTGTTTTTCTTTTAGCTAGTCTGTATCTGTAAAGATTTCTGGAAATTCTGGCTTTGTGTTAAAAACTCTGTAGAAAACTTCTGTTTGGAAGTTCTATAGATATATGTTAGGTTCTGTATTAATTCTGAGGTTTTTCCTTTGAAACAATGTACAAGTTCTGACGTCTCAGTTTTAGAAACCACTGTATTTGACAGTTAAGTTTATATTCTGAATGTTTCTAAAATTGTTTGGGAACATTTTCTGTTAGTTTGTTTGTGCATGGATGACTTCTGGTTTTGGAACTATCCATGCAGTCTGTCTTTCTTAAATCTGTCAGTTGAAATCTATCATCTGTAAAGTGTGTTCCAAAAATCTTGTTTTGAATCGGGTTTTGAGGGTTTGAAACCCTTATGCCTTCTGTTTTGATGCTCCCTACCTGTATGTCTTTCTGTTAAAAGTTGTCAAACTCTGCCCCTTTTAGACTATATCATCCGATCATGTCCACTGCTGTTTAAGTGTATATCCACCGGTGACGTCATCCACCTCCACCGCCCAGTTCAATTATCTCATCCGATGACGTCTTCATCTCATCCGGTGTTGTCTGTTGTCTGTATCTTCCGGCTGACGTCATCCATCTTCCGGCTGACGTCATTACCTCATCCGATCCCATCTGCTGTCTATATCTTCCGGTTGACGTCACCCATCTTCCGGCTGACGTCACCACCTCTTCCGCCCAGTTTTACTCAGCCTCTTCCGCTGAATACTGTTCGTCTTTTGTCGTATCTGAATCCACCGATAGCTTTAATCTTCCGCCAGTCTTTCACCTAAGTCTTCCGACTTCACATTCTGTTTTCTGCCTCGATCTTCTTCTATTATTTGTTCTTCCTTCCGATTGTAGATATGTTTACAGTGTTTTCCCGTTTTATATTCGAATACAGGGAATGCTCTTCCCCTCCTCTCAAAAGTTCAAGAGTTTACTTTAAAAAGCTCATCCTGTTTATGTTTAAATTTCTTCTGTTTGTCTCAGTTTATTTCTATTCCTTCTGTTTTTCCTGCTTAATTCCGTTTTCTTCATTTTAGTCACCCGTTCCCGTAATCTCAGCTCTGAATTAGTTTCTCTTTCTCTTTCTCTAAGATTCTGAAATTTTGTTACTCACCGTAGTCCCTCCCTCTCTGCAAAATTTTATGTTTAGGGTTTTGCATTGATGGTACACGCCTTCTGTCATTTTATTTCTGATTTCTGTGAAATTCTAAAAGTTCAGTCGGTTTCCATAAGTTGTCCAATGCGTTTGGTAAATGTTTTCTGCCCCTTTTGTTCCAGTAATGCTGTCTGATTATGTTCAAAAAAAAAATAGTCACCGTTTTCTGTTATCTGTCCCAGAGTGACGGCTTGGTTCCCAGATTCTGATCGGGATCCGGTTTCGGGCTGTCACGCAAAAGAAGAAGAAAAGTGGAAGGAAAGGATGTATGTCACGTTGGAAGAAATGGAGCAAAAAGTGTGTGGCCATTTTATAAAAAGGAGAAGTTTGGTGGAAGAAAATAGAAAGAAGAAAAAGTGATTTTTTATTTAATGGATGGCTTAGGTGTAAAAAAAGAGTAAAGTGTTTCTTCCTCCCCTTTTTCCTCTCCACGAAGTGCAGCGCCAGTGAAGGGTTTCTCCTCCCAATTTCTTCAAGTTTTTGCATGGTTTTAAGGTATGTTTGTTACACCCAAAATAACAACCAGGTAATTTCCTTAACCGTTTTAACGGTCGTGTTTAATTAATTTTTCCCGGTTTAGAGTTTTATACCAAGAATAATTAATTTTATGTGGAATTAAACTAGGTTGGGTGGCAAAGTTGTAATAATGGAGGGTGATGACCAATATATAAAGAAAAAGGAAATGTTTTAAACCTCACTTGAACCACTGTAGCCGACACCTTCCTTTTCGGCAATTTCTTCCCTCCCAAGCTCTTGCTCTCTGCTTTCAGCACACTCTCTTCGACGATCGGTTTCTCTGCCACTACTCGACTACTCTGTGCCCGAGGTATGCAATAGACAACGTAGCTATCTGTTAGTTTGTTAGCCCTGTTTTCTACTCGGCATTAGAGTTTTGGATTTTCCAATGGCCGACTAATAATAAGAACATTTGAAATCTGTGAGTGGGAATGCTTTTATCAAATCGATTCTAGACATTTAGAACAACCACCCCTGAGTAATCGATAATCGAATCTGTCTGTTCTGGGATTTGGATTTTAAACTGCACAGGGTATTAGACTAAGGATTCAGGAATGACTTTAGCTATTAAATCTTAGGATAACTTGAGATTAGAACTATTAGGATTTTGTTTTAACTACTGCAATGTAAATGTTTTAGGTGAAGAAGTTTGAAGAGAAAGGAGCTCAAGTGCTAAGGAAACCAGGTAAGTGAATGTATTAAGATTTTCAGCTAATAGAGCCCTACATCGTGGGAGTAGTAGGTTGTTTTAGATGTCTAATGTTTACCTTATGATGATGAGCTTGTCTGCACTTGAAGGATTGATGAATGTTGTGAGTTATACTATTTGATGACCTGCTAGTGAATGTGAAGTTGTCTGCTCTGGTATGATCCTTGTCATAGTCTGATGGGTTAAAAGTTCTCATGTTCATGCATCATGAATGTTTCTTAAGCATAAGAAAATGTTTTAATGCATGTTTTCCATGAACAAGATATGTATGTATATATGTATATATATAAGATTTATGCAACGTGGACTAAGTGAGGGTTGGGGGCGGTTCGGCATATGTCACAGTCCAAAGAGGGACATATGAATACGACCCGCAGTAGGGAACAAGATCAAACTCACTGTCGAACCCCCTTTACCGGCACAAATCCTCTCTTAATCCACACAACCTAAATGAAGAATATGATCAAAGACTATGAATGATGAATATGATCAATGACTATGCACGATGAATATGATCCATGACTATGAACGAAGAATATGATCAACAGAATATGAATATGACTATGAATGATGAATATGATCCATGACTATGAATGATGAATATGATCCATGACTATGAATGATGAATATGATCCATGACTATGAATGATGAATATGATCCATGACTATGAATGATGAATATGATCCATGACTATGAATGATGAATATGATCCATGACTATGAATGATGAATATGATCCATGACTATGAATGATGAATATGATCCATGACTATGAATGATGAATATGATCCATGACTATGAATGATGAATATGATCCATGACTATGAATGATGAATATGATCCATGACTATGAATGATGAATATGATCCATGACTATGAATGATGAATATGATCCATGACTATGAATGATGAATATGATCCATGACTATGAATGATGAATATGATCCATGACTATGAATGATGAATATGATCCATGACTATGAATGATGAATATGATCCATGACTATGAATGATGAATATGATCCATGACTATGAATGATGAATATGATCCATGACTATGCATAGGGCCTTATAGTTAAATCTCATGATGTAGGTGAAGAGTTCGAAGTAAGGATTTCAGGTCCAGAGATGATGTTTAAAGTTGGTGCCGGAGGGATGCTCAGTGTGAAGTGAAGGTGGATAGGCGATTAAGTTCCCTGATTATGCTCATAGTAAGTCAGGAAAAATTACGATGAACAGATGACTAAATAGAATAGAATTTTCTTATAACAATGAGATTTGGATTGAAGGGCTTGTCTTTAGAGTCTGAATACGATTTTTAAGGATAATGATGGTTTGTTTTGCTTGAGTCTTCCGCTATGCGTATTTAGATGAGTTTATGATTATTACTCTTTGAGGTTTATGGTACTAAGTGAATATGATCCATGACTATGAATGATGAATATGATCCATGACTATGAATGATGAATATGATCCATGACTATGAATGATGAATATGATCCATGACTATGAATGATGAATATGATCCATGACTATGAATGATGAATATGATCCATGACTATGAATGATGAATATGATCCATGACTATGAATGATGAATATGATCCATGACTATGAATGATGAATATGATCCATGACTATGAATGATGAATATGATCCATGACTATGAATGATGAATATGATCCATGACTATGAATGATGAATATGGTATTTGTCGTCTAGCGTTCGGTGGATGAAGTGTATTCCTTCACCGGATGATGTATATGGTATTTGTCGTCTAGCGTTCGGTGGATGAAGTGTATTCCTTCACCGGATGATGTAAATGGTATTTGTCGTCTAGCGTTCGGTGGATGAAGTGTATTCCTTCACCGGATGATGTATATGGTATTTGTCGTCTAGCGTTCGGTGGATGAAGTGTATTCCTTCACCGGATGATGTATATGGTATTTGTCGTCTAGCGTTCGGTGGATGAAGTGTATTCCTTCACCGGATGATGTATATGGTATTTGTCGTCTAGCGTTCGGTGGATGAAGTGTATTCCTTCACCGGATGATGTAATGGTATTTGTCGTCTAGCGTTCGGTGGATGAAGTGTATTCCTTCACCGGATGATGTATATGGTATTTGTCGTCTAGCGTTCGGTGGATGAAGTGTATTCCTTCACCGGATGATGTATATGGTATTTGTCGTCTAGCGTTCGGTGGATGAAGTGTATTCCTTCACCGGATGATGTATATGGTATTTGTCGTCTAGCGTTCGGTGGATGAAGTGTATTCCTTCACCGGATGATGTATATGGTATTTGTCGTCTAGCGTTCGGTGGATGAAGTGTATTCCTTCACCGGATGATGTAATGGTATTTGTCGTCTAGCGTTCGGTGGATGAAGTGTATTCCTTCACCGGATGATGTATATGGTATTTTGTCGTCTAGCATTCGGTGGATGAAGTGTTACATTCTTCACGGGATGATGTAACATTTTAATTTGTCGTTTCTAGTGACTGGATGTGTGAGTATTTCTCTTATTGTTTAATGTCACGGGTTAATGTTTTAAGTCAGGTGCACGTGAAGCACAACATGACCACACTGTTCGATGTAGGGTAAATATGAACATCTAGTGGAGCAATGTTCGGGACTACGGGGCGCTGTCTTTAATTAGGCACATGCACATGCCCGGTGACCACCGGTGGATGTCATTGGCTTGTGAGATTCAAATGTGTCGCGTGCGCCGGACACGTGGTCAGTCGGTCGTATGTGAGTCTATAACTCTATCGGTAGATGCAGAATCACGGACGATGTTTGAAAAAAAATAACAAAAAAAAACAACAAAGAGGGAATAATCTTAACACTAATAATGAACAAGGTGTATGGAAGTAAGAATCAAATGATTAAGAGATTAAGTAATGAATTGTGTGGCGATTCCGTTGGGGTCGTTACAATTATGGTATCAGAGCAAAACCGGGTTCTAAAACCGATTCAGCAGACTGCCTTCCAGCAATGACTGTCACGTGAGCGCACTCCAGCAACTGTAAGTATTTATGATTTCATTAAATGTCACTAAGTTAAGATGCATTTCTAATTAATTGTCTAGGAATCCCAAAATGGTTAGAGGTCAGCAGAGAGAGACCAATGAGGATAGCAATGTCATTGCTCAGTTGACAGAGTTGGTTATGCGCCAATCTCGCCAGATCGAACAACTGATGACTGCTAGAGAGGAACAAGGCAACTCCAGTACTAATGCAACTCATGATCATGGGGGTGAGCGTTTCCACCGGCTTCGACCACCGGTGTTTAATGGACATGTTTCAGATCCTATTTATGCTGAGGAGTGGGTTCGAAAGATAGAAGATATGTTTAAATACGCAAAGGTTGATGAAGAAGATAAGGTCACATACGCTGTCTTTCATTTGGAATTACGTGCAAGGCATTGGTGGGATTCGATCCAGAACACTGCTAATGCCGGAGCTATGACCTGGAAAATGTTTAAGACTGCCTTCTTTGACAAGTACTTCAATAGGACTATTTGGGCCAACAAGAAGAAGGAGTTCATGAATCTACGACAAACTGGCTCTGTGATGGATTACATATGCAAATTTGATGCTTTATCATGATTTTCTCCCCGAATGATTGAGGATGATAAGGACAGGATTTACCAATTTGTTCAAGGACTGAAGCCGAGTTTGTACATGAAAGTAAAGACTGCTGGGATACACAATGTACCTTATAGTAAAGTGATGGCTAAGGCCTTGGAGCTGGAAGAGGCGGAAATGACAGCATATGCACAGCGTGAGCAGCCAAGAAAATTCACGAAGGAAGCTCAGCCGCCACCACGTCAGAACAAAGGATGGCAGCCGCAACAAAACAGGGGACCACAACAACAACAACAAGGTATAAAGAGACCCTTCAACCAGAATGATGACCAAGGAAAAGGGAAGAGGCCTCTGGCACCCTTATGCCCCACCTGTCAGAAGAACCACCCCGGCGAATGCAAGTTGCGTTCTGGCCGCTGTTTCAGATGTGATAAGGTTGGACATATAGTCAGAGACTGCCCCATGCCGCCAGATCCGAACCGTGCAAGGGTAGCACCTAGAGTCTATGCAATGATGGAGGATGAGGAAGCCGTGCAGCATACAGTCATAACAGGTACCATTATGATCTGTGGTTTTGCTGCTTACACACTTATAGATACGGGAGCCACACACTCGTTTATATCAACTTTGTTTGTATGCCAACACAACTTAGAACTTTTACCAGCCGAAAGGCCATATAATGTTATGTTACCATCAGGGAAGTCCCTACAATCAGAACAGATTGTTAAAGGTGATGTTGTGTCCTTAAGAAGTAAGAAACTATATGTAGAACTGATTGTAATTGACATGAAAGGGTATGAGGTGATATTAGGAATGGATTGGTTATTTAGGCATTATGCCACAATAAGTTGTAGATCTGGGATGGTTGATTTTTGACCCCCAAATGGTGATCATTATTCCTTCCAAGCTATTCCTAAGATAAGCAAAATACCGATTATATCCTCACTAGAAATTTACCGGTTACTGAAAAATGGTTGTGAGAGTTACTTAGCTAGCATAATGGATGTTCGGGTGAAGAATAAGATAGAGTTACAAGATATCCCCATAGTCCGAGAGTTCCCTAAGGCATTCTTGGATGATTTGCCAGGATTACCACCTGATAGAGAAATAGAGTTTGTAATAGATACGTACCCTGAGGCCTTACCCGTATCTAAGAATCCTTATCGGAGGGCACCTGTTGAGCTAAAGGAGTTAAAAGTCCAACTACAGGAATTAGTAGACAAAGGATTCATACGCCCTAGCAGTTCCCCTTGGGGTGCACCTGTCTTATTTGTCAAGAAGAAAGATGGTTCCCTTAGAATGTGCATAGACTATAGGGAGCTAAATAAGTTGACAATCAAGAATAAGTACCCCTTACCTCGGATTGATGATTTGTTTGACCAATTGCAAGGAGCAAAGGTGTTTTCAAAAATAGATTTACGTTCGGATTATTACCAACTGAAAGTTAAGGAAGGAGATATACCAAAGACAGCCTTCAGAACCCGTTATGGACACTACGAATTCTTGGTCATGTCATTTGGACTGACCAATGCACCTGCAGCCTTTATGGACTTAATGAATCGAGTGTTTCGTGAGTATTTGGACAAATTTGTAATTGTGTTCATAAATGATATCCTAATATACTTACGGACTGAAGCTGACCATGCAGAGCATTTAAGAGTAGTTTTGACAACATTGAAGGAGCACCAGCTTTATGCCAAATTGTCCAAGTGTGAATTTTGGTTGGACAAGGTTAATTTTCTTGGTCATGTAGTTTCTGCCAATGGCATATCAGTGGACCCGACCAAAATTCAGGCAGTAAAGGATTGGCCACAACCAAAGAACGCCAGTGAAGTTCACAGTTTCCTTGGATTGGCAGGCTATTATAAGAAGTTCATCAGAGGATTTTCTTTAATAGCTAAGCCTCTGACGAATCTGACAAAGAAGGACAATAAGTATTCTTGGACCGAAGCTTGTGAGGATAGCTTCCAGACATTGAAAGTGAAGTTAACGACGGCCCCGGTTCTGACCCTTCCAACCGATGAAGGAAAGTTTAACGTATTTTGTGATGCATCAAAAGTTGGTTTGGGCTGTGTTTTGATGCAAGAAGGCAAGGTTGTAGCGTATGCCTCTAGGCAACTAAAGAGTTATGAACAGAACTATCCCACCCATGATTTAGAATTAGCCACTGTTGTTTTTGCCTTGAAGATATGGAGACACTATTTATATGGACAGTAGTGTGAGGTGTTTTCTGACCATAAAAGTCTGAGGTATCTCTTTACACAAAAGGAATTGAACATGAGGCAGAGGCGTTGGTTGGAATTTGTCAAGGATTACGACTTTGAGATCAAGTATCACCCGGGTAAGGCTAACTCTGTAGCTGACGCATTGAGCAGGATGTCAACAACTATGCAACCCGTTGTGTCAACCATGTCTATACCTTTGAGGACAGAAGTTCAGAGGTTTGAATTGGAGATAGTTCCAGAGTTATCAACCTTACTTGCCGATTTGACCATTCAACCAACGGTTTTGGAAAAGATCAAAGAGGCACAACAGAAGGACTCTGAGGAGAATAACAGTATGATAAACAAGGTGAAGGACACCACCTCCGAGTTTAGTCTTTCCAAGGATGAGATTCTGAGGTTTAGAAATAGATGGTATGTCCCTAATGATGAAGGATTACGTAAGTTAATCTTGGCTGAGGCGCATTCGTCTCTCTTTTCTGTACATCCTGGCAGCACCAAGATGTATCGGGACATGAAGTTACTCTATTGGTGGCCAAACTTAAAGAGAGATGTTGCTAAGTATGTAGAGTCATGTTTGGTTTACCAACAAGTTAAAGCCGAGCACCAACGTCCAGGAGGTACCCTTCAGCCTCTACCTATTCCCGAGTGGAAGTGGGAACACATAGCTATGGATTTCGTCGTAGGATTACCTAAGAAAACTAAGGGACATGATAGTATTTGGGTTGTGATTGATAGACTGACGAACTCAGCCCATTTCTTACCAGTAAGGACAACCTACTCGATGGACCAGCTTGCTGATCTTTATGTACAAGAAGTTATTAGGTTGCATGGAATCCCTGCATCTATTGTTTCTTATCGTGACCCTAGGTTCACCTCCCGGTTTTGGAAAGGTCTACAAGGCACACTTGGCACGAGGTTATCCTTCAGCACTGCCTTTCACCCGCAGACAGATGGTCAATCTGAAAGGACTATTCAGATACTTGAAGATATGCTGAGGGCGTGTGTGCTAGATTTCCAGTCATCCTGGAGTCGATACTTACCTTTGGTTGAGTTCTCCTACAATAACAGTTATCAGTCCACTATCGGAATGGCACCTTATGAAGCACTGTATGGCAGGAAATGTAGGTCACATTTGTATTGGGATAAGGTTGGTGAAGCAAAACTTCTTGGACCCGACCTTCTGCAGCAGATGTCAGATAAGATCTCTACTATCAGAAAGAGGATAATGACTGCACAGAGCCGACAGAAGAGTTATGCAGACCAGAGGAGAAGAGATCTTGAATTTTCGGTTGGAGATGAGGTATTCTTGAAGGTTTCACCGTTCAAAGGGGTCTTAAGATTTGGCAAAAAGGGAAAACTTACTCCACGATTCATTGGACCATTCCCTGTTTTGGCTAGGATCGGTAGTACAGCTTACAGACTGCAGTTGCCTCCATCATTGGATAAGGTTCACAATGTCTTTCACGTGTCAATGTTAAAGAAATGCATGCGAGATCTGACGCAAGTTATACAGCCAACAGACATTGAGTTAGAACGACATTGGTGTACGAAGAAAAGCCGGTGCAGATATTGGAATCTGCAGTTAAAACTCTGAGAAATAAAGAGATCCCACTGGTCAAAGTTTTATGGAAGAATCATGGTATCGAAGAAGCCACTTGGGAGCGACGACAGGACATGTTAGACAAATATCCAGAGTTATTTGTTTGATCAATTTTCGAGGACGAAAATTTTGTTTAAGGAGGGGTGGATGTAACACCCAAAATAACGACCAGATAATTTTCTTAACGGTTTTAACGGTCGTGTTTAATTAATTTTTCCCGGTTTAGAGTTTTATACCAAGAATAATTAATTTTATGTGGAATTAAACTAGGTTGGGTGGCAAAGTTGTAATAATGGAGGGTGATGACCAATATATAAAGAAAAAGGAAATGTTTTAAACCTCACTTGAACCACTGTAGCCGACACCTTCCTTTTCGGCGATTTCTTCCCTCCCAAGCTCTTGCTCTCTGCTTTCAGCACACTATCTTCGACGATCGGTTTCTCTGCCACTACTCGACTACTCTGTACCCGAGGTATGCAATAGACAACGTAGCTATCTGTTAGTTTGTTAGCCCTGTTTTCTACTCGGCATTAGAGTTTTGGATTTTCCAATGGCCGACTAATAATAAGAACATTTGAAATCTGTGAGTGGGAATGCTTTTATCAAATCGATTCTGGACATTTAGAACAACCACCCCTGAGTAATCGATAATCGAATCTGTCTGTTCTGGGATTTGGATTTCAAACTGCACAGGGTATTAGACTAAGGATTCGGGAATGACTTTAGCTATTAAATCTTAGGATAACTTGAGATTAGAACTATTAGGATTTTGTTTTAACTACTGCAATGTAAATGTTTTAGGTGAAGAAGTTTGAAGAGAAAGGAGCTCAAGTGCTAAGGAGACCAGGTAAGTGAATGTATTAAGATTTCCGGCTAATAGAGCCCTACATCGTGGGAGTACTAGGTTGTTTTAGATGTCTAATGTTTACCTTATGATGATGAGCTTGTCTGCACTTGAAGGATTGATGAATGTTGTGAGTTATACTATTTGATGACCTGCTAGTGAATGTGAAGTTGTCTGCTCTGGTACGATCCTTGTCATAGTCTGATGGGTTAAAAGTTCTCATGTTCATGCATCATGAATGTTTCTCAAGCATAAGAAAATGTTTTAATGCATGTTTTCCATGAACAAGATATGTATGTATATATGTATATATATAAGATTTATGCAACGTGAACTAAGTGAGGGTTGGGGGCGATTCGGCGTATGTCACAGTCCAAAGAGGGACATATGAATACGACCCGCAGTAGGGAACAAGATCAAACTCACTGTCGAACCCCCTTTACCGGCACAAATCCTCTCTTAATCCACACAACATAAATGAAGAATATGATCAATGACTATGCACGATGAATATGATCAATGACTATGCACGATGAATATGATCCATGACTATGAACGAAGAATATGATCAAAGACTATGCACGATGAATATGATCAATGACTATGCACGATGAATATGATCAATGACTATGCACGATGAATATGATCAATGACTATGCACGATGAATATGATCAATGACTATGCACGATGAATATGATCAATGACTATGCACGATGAATATGATCCATGACTATGAATGATGAATATGATCAATGACTATGCACGATGAATATGATCAATGACTATGCACGATGAATATGATCAATGACTATGCACGATGAATATGATCAATGACTATGCACGATGAATATGATCAATGACTATGCACGATGAATATGATCAATGACTATGCACGATGAATATGATCAATGACTATGCACGATGAATATGATCAATGACTATGCACGATGAATATGATCAATGACTATGCACGATGAATATGATCAATGACTATGCACGATGAATATGATCAATGACTATGCACGATGAATATGATCAATGACTATGCACGATGAATATGATCAATGACTATGCACGATGAATATGATCAATGACTATGCACGATGAATATGATCAATGACTATGCACGATGAATATGATCAATGACTATGCACGATGAATATGATCAATGACTATGCACGATGAATATGATCAATGACTATGCACGATGAATATGATCCATGACTATGAATGATGAATATGATCAATGACTATGCACGATGAATATGATCAATGACTATGCACGATGAATATGATCAATGACTATGCACGATGAATATGATCAATGACTATGCACGATGAATATGATCAATGACTATGCACGATGAATATGATCAATGACTATGCACGATGAATATGATCAATGACTATGCACGATGAATATGATCCATGACTATGCACGATGAATATGATCAATGACTATGCACGATGAATATGATCAATGACTATGCACGATGAATATGATCAATGACTATGCACGATGAATATGATCAATGACTATGCACGATGAATATGATCAATGACTATGCACGATGAATATGATCAATGACTATGCACGATGAATATGATCAATGACTATGCACGATGAATATGATCAATGACTATGCACGATGAATATGATCAATGACTATGCACGATGAATATGATCAATGACTATGCACGATGAATATGATCAATGACTATGCACGATGAATATGATCAATGACTATGCACGATGAATATGATCAATGACTATGCACGATGAATATGATCAATGACTATGCACGATGAATATGATCAATGACTATGCACGATGAATATGATCAATGACTATGCACGATGAATATGATCAATGACTATGCACGATGAATATGATCAATGACTATGCACGATGAATATGATCAATGACTATGCACGATGAATATGATCAATGACTATGCACGATGAATATGATCAATGACTATGCACGATGAATATGATCAATGACTATGCACGATGAATATGATCAATGACTATGCACGATGAATATGATCAATGACTATGCACGATGAATATGATCAATGACTATGCACGATGAATATGATCAATGACTATGCACGATGAATATGATCAATGACTATGCACGATGAATATGATCAATGACTATGCACGATGAATATGATCAATGACTATGCACGATGAATATGATCAATGACTATGCACGATGAATATGATCAATGACTATGCACGATGAATATGATCAATGACTATGCACGATGAATATGATCAATGACTATGCACGATGAATATGATCAATGACTATGCACGATGAATATGATCAATGACTATGCACGATGAATATGATCAATGACTATGCACGATGAATATGATCAATGACTATGCACGATGAATATGATCAATGACTATGCACGATGAATATGATCAATGACTATGCACGATGAATATGATCAATGACTATGCACGATGAATATGATCAATGACTATGCACGATGAATATGATCAATGACTATGCACGATGAATATGATCAATGACTATGCACGATGAATATGATCAATGACTATGCACGATGAATATGATCAATGACTATGCACGATGAATATGATCAATGACTATGCACGATGAATATGATCAATGACTATGCACGATGAATATGATCAATGACTATGCACGATGAATATGATCAATGACTATGCACGATGAATATGATCAATGACTATGCACGATGAATATGATCAATGACTATGCACGATGAATATGATCAATGACTATGCACGATGAATATGATCAATGACTATGCACGATGAATATGATCAATGACTATGCACGATGAATATGATCAATGACTATGCACGATGAATATGATCAATGACTATGCACGATGAATATGATCAATGACTATGCACGATGAATATGATCAATGACTATGCACGATGAATATGATCAATGACTATGCACGATGAATATGATCAATGACTATGCACGATGAATATGATCAATGACTATGCACGATGAATATGATCAATGACTATGCACGATGAATATGATCAATGACTATGCACGATGAATATGATCAATGACTATGCACGATGAATATGATCAATGACTATGCACGATGAATATGATCAATGACTATGCACGATGAATATGATCAATGACTATGCACGATGAATATGATCAATGACTATGCACGATGAAGTGTATTCCTTCACCGGATGATGTATATGGTATTTTGTCGTCTAGCATTCGGTGGATGAAGTGTATTCCTTCACCGGATGATGTATATGGTATTTTGTCGTCTAGCATTCGGTGGATGAAGTGTATTCCTTCACCGGATGATGTATATGGTATTTTGTCGTCTAGCATTCGGTGGATGAAGTGTATTCCTTCACCGGATGATGTATATGGTATTTTGTCGTCTAGCATTCGGTGGATGAAGTGTATTCCTTCACCGGATGATGTATATGGTATTTTGTCGTCTAGCATTCGGTGGATGAAGTGTATTCCTTCACCGGATGATGTATATGGTATTTTGTCGTCTAGAGAAATTGTGAGTTTTGATGAAAAATCAATTTTTGAGGAAGTGTACACCGATTCTGTTTCAGTGAATTCGAGTTGGCCATTTTGTTCAGTTGGTTAATTTAAGGGTTTCAATGGATAGTAGACGTGTAGAGGTTTACGGATTTGATAGAATCCAAGCACTGATAAGGAATTGCTTTGGAATGATTTTGCTGAAATTTCCTTTTGTGTTTGCTGCTAATTAATGAAACTGTTAATGTTAGTTGTTTCAATTGTCTGAACATGCTATTTGTTTTTCAACTTACAATCTCTTTTCTGGTACAGCCGAGAATGGTTAATTATTGATGGCCTATTTTGCATGACAATTGATTATGTTTAGCAGTTTAATAATTTTCTGTTGTAGCATGCTAACTGAGTGTTTAAATGTGCTATGAACTTCCATTTGTTGTTGCTGTTTTGATGAACTAAAGTTGATAGACTATTAATGTGCTAGTTATGTTTTGATTGTCTAAAACTTACATTCTGTTTTTAGTGTTATAGCGAGAATGGATAAAATCTTATTGGCTTTTATTGCATGATAGATGCTTTCTACTATAGCACACTCTTATGGTTATAACTCGCTGTTTATTTGTGCAATTGTCCAAACACGTACCTAATATATTCTGCATTCTATTTTGTTGTTTAGCCAAGAATGGATAAATGTATTGCAGGTTAAATGTCTTTGCTGTAGCACATTCTCTATGGTTATGAATCTTCTGTTTTGATTGTATCATTGCCCAAATATCAGCTTGTTTGCATCATCTTTCTGTTGATGATATATCACATTTAAAAAAAAAAAAAATCAAACTGCTGGTAACCTATTTGCTGATTGGATATATAAACTGTTTTGTTATGTTTCTGAATTGTTGCAACAAACTATTTATTGTAATTTAATGATGATATTTTGAGATTGTGAAAAGATTTAGGGTTGCTTCTAGCTGAATTTTTTTTCTTTCGGTCAAGGTCAAAATTCTGTTTCATCCAAGTAAGTTTTAATTCATTGTGTTGTTTTATTTTTGTGTCAAGAATTGCACCCTTACTTCCAAATCTGAGCATACTAATTTTGTAATGATAATCTGTGTGGTTTGTGAAACGAATTTGGACTAGGTTGGATATTTTCTGCTGGTTTATTGTAAATTCTGTTCAGAGATTCTATTTTCACCAAGACTTGTCACTTTTTGGATTCTGATGTTAGTGGTGTTCGTTTTGATGTTATAGCCAAATTGTTGGTTTTAAACTGAATCTGAATCTATTTCCAACACCAAAATTCTGATGAAATTTCTCTTTACATCCAAGGCTTGTTAAATTTGTTGGGAAGTGTTTTCCTTTTGTTTTCTCTATTTTCCTTGGTTATATTCTGTTTGCTAGTGATAGTTTTGTTTGGCAAAATTATGTATTCAAGTTAGAACTTATTTTCCTTGGACTATTGCTCTATTTGATTTTTTTTTGTTGTATTTGTTTGGTGATAAGCTGAATTGTTTGATGCAAGTAAATTTTTTGGTTAAACCAATTTACCCAACTAATGTTGTTTCAATCTTATTCCCAAATTTGAACATGTTACTTTTGGTGATAATTATTCTGCTTGGTAGTTATAATTTGCTTGAACTTCCACTGGCCAAAAACTATCTATCCAATTCGTTGCTGCAAGTTGATAATCAGGTTTGGGTATTAATCTGTTTTTGTTGTAGCAGAGTATTGCTGTTATTTTGCTATTGTTATTTGCTTATTGGTTCAACATATTTTACAGCAAAATATCATAACTTAACTTAGACCATAAGTATAATAATTCAGCATCTTATTAAAGTGATTATTACTTGCTATTTTACTTGTTGAAGTTGGTTAATATTCTGATTAGTCCATCGCTTGCATCTGTTTTACTGCTTACTGATCTGAACTACCCCACGAGTGTATTTCTACACCCTTGAAGCATATATCCCTTATGAAGTTTAATTTGTGCTCAGTTCACATGAAATTATTGATTTTGTTCATACACGTAACCCATGCATAATCTTTAGTAGCCTAAGCATAATATTCTATTTAGGTTGTTGAGGTTATTTTGCTCCTTTATTTTCGTAGTCTAAGCATGTTTCTGTTGGATGAATAATTGTTGAAATTGGCTAGGAAATTCCATCCAAATATGACCTAGAACTTGAATTCTATTTGTTATCTAAGCCGTTTTATTGGAAATTTTTTTTTTGTGCAATCTTCCAAGTTTGGGCATCAAGCTATTTGATGTGATTTAATGATAATCATTTGTAGCATGCTGAAATGTGGTTTTCTTGTTCATCTGTTCTTGGATGTTTTGTTTCATTGTTTACATAAGCTGTGCTGGATTTGTGTGGATAATGTATTACTTGTTTAATTACAGAAATTTCATGTCTGACGTTCTGTTTTGATTGCCCAGTAGTATTGTACGATGGCATGAGCTTTGTCTAGTGTTTTGATCATTATCCAGAATTTTTCCAACGAATGCATGAACATTAATCTGCTTAAATATTCAGCTTGCATCTGTTAATTGCTCACTCGAATGTTCTTACGTTGCATGAGCTAGTATTCCACATGGTTATCCAACACGTCGTTTGAGTTTGAAGAGCATCCAAAATTGAAGAGCCAAGGTAATTGATAGACATATTTGGTGACAAGCTAAGGACCATGGGTCTAAGTTTTGTGTTGGATACCAAAATTTTAAGATTTGAGGACAAATCTTCAATCACCCGAAGAAGATGACGTGCCTACGATCCCGAACCGTCAAACACGAACCAAGGTATGAATTCTAACTATTTTATATACTAATTGGTTTGTGAGTTTTGTAGGTTAAAAGACTCTTCTCAAAGCTGGGAATGATTAAAGGAAGAGGGAATTTGTCTTTCCTTATCAAATTTTGTAACTGAGCTCTTTATTTGTTTTCAAGTTTAAGACACTATGGATTTTTCTTAAACCTTATTTATTGGCCACTTGTAGCCAATTTTATTGTTTAGGTTATTTGGTTAATTATTTAGGTTTAGAAAATTTTAAGCGAACAAGGAGACACCCAACCTACAAAGGGCTTGACCAAAGAGCTTGTCATGTCTGGATCCAGCTGCTGATGAGGAGCTGCTGACGTGGCCAAGCACAACGGCTACATCTCCAACGGCTCTTTCCTTCTTCTCTTGTAACGGCCCGAGGAGGATTGCCACGAAATTCTTGACTTTACATAAAACTTTAACTCATATTTGAACTCTTTTCTCCTTCTCCTTTTTTTTTCCTTATAACAGTATACCTAACAGGCTTAAAGACTTCAACTTAATGGTTGGAAAGTTAGTCCCTCGTACATGCTTCCAATCGACGTAGAAGTTGCATGGGTCTGCATGCATCAACAGATAGACATTGCATCTTCCGGATGGAACGTGCACCTCTCATGACTCATTTAAACACCCAACGGCAGATGCGAATACTCGCATCGACCGACGATCACGTGCATCTCGTGTGACCAATTTAAAACATCCACCGATAGACATGTGAGATTCACGTGTTCATCTATGACATCTTCCGACAGCTTACAAGCTCTATATCATCCGATCACTAAACGACAAGTTATTATTTACATCACCCGGCAAGGGAATATACTTCATCTTCCGGTGAAATAAGGAAACATCATCCGATGGACATGTGCTCCCCACGTGCATAATTAAAACATAACCCGGTCACTAAACGACAAGGAAACCCTCACATCGTCTGATGGCTAAACACTCTATATCTGCCGATCGCTAGACGACAAAATAGCACTTTCATCATCCGATGGCTAACACTTTACATCTGCCGATCGCTAGACGACAAAATAGTACTTTCATCATCCGATGGCTAACACTCTACATCTGTCGATCGCTAGACGACAAAATACGCACTTTCATCATCCGATGGCTAACACTCTACATCTGTCGATCGCTAGACGACAAAATAGCACTTTTCATCATCCGATGCTAAACACTCTAATCTGTCGATCGCTAGACGACAAATAGCACTTTCATCAATCCGATGGCTAACAACTCTACCATCTGCCGATCACTAGACGGACAAAATTAGCACTTTCATCATCCGATGGCTAACCACTCTACATCTGCAATGGAGACACATACTACATCTTAGCAAAAACACTATGATCATCAAACAACCTCATCCAACAGAAAATACTACAACTCACCCAATCTTAACCTGTGGAATTATAACCCTAATGAGTGAAAACCATATCCCATACAAGATACACATAGCGGAGGCTTAAGCAAAACAGACCATTTCAATGATCCTTAAAATCGTTAACAGACTCAGAAGTCAAACCATTAAAATCTGAATCTCCTTGGTATAAGTAAACTCTATTCTTCTTAGTCATCTGTTTATCATAAACTCTCTGACGTACTATGGGTATAACCAGGGAACTTGATCGCCTATCCAGCCTTCACTGTCACACTGAGCATCCTCCAGCAACCAAGCTCAGACATCTTCATATGACCTTGAGTTCCTCACCTCTAAAATCGTTAACAGACTCAGAAGTCAAACCATTAAAATCTGAATCTCCTTGTTATAAGTAAACTCTTTCTTCTTAGTCATCTGTTTATCATAAACTTCTCTGACTTACTATGGGTATAACCAGGGAACTTGATCGCCTATCCAGCCTTCCCTGTCACACTGAGCATCCTCCAGCAACCAAGCTCAGACATCTTCATTGACCTTGAGTTCCTCACCTGAAAACTCGTCACCACATTATAAGGTTTTAAACTATAAGCCTAATGTTTAGTAAGGAATGCAACACTCCATGGAGCATGATGCATAATTTGGGAAAATCACCTGCTCATAAGTCTTTTCTTGTTCATGTCTTTGCTCGTAATCATCATCCACATGGATCATATTCATCATTTCATAATCATTGATCATATTCATCATTCATAGTCATTGATCATATTCATCATTCATAGTCATTGATCATATTCTTTGTTTAGGTTGTGTGGATCAAGAGAGGATTTGTGCCGGTAAAGGGGGTTCGACAGTGAGTTTGATCTTGTTCCCTACTGCGAGTCGTATTCATATGTCCTTCTTTGGACTGTGACATACGCCGAACCGCCCCCAACCCTCACTTAATCCACGTTGCATAAATCTTATATATATACATATATACATACATATCTTGTTCATGGAAAACATGCGTTTTAAACTATTTTCTTATGCTTGAGAAACATTCATGATGCATGAACATGAGAACTTTTAACTCATCAAACTATGACAAGGATCATACCAGAGCAGACAACTTCACATTCACTAGCAAGTCATCAAAATAGTATAACTCGCAACATACATAAATCCTTCAAGTGCAGACAAGCTCATTATCATAAGGTAAACATTAGACATCTCAACCTAGTACTCCCACGATGTAGGGCTCTATTAGCCGGAAATCTTAATACATTCACTTACCTGGTCTCCTTAGCACTTTGAGCTTCTTTCTCTTCAAACTTCTTCACCTAAAACATTTACATTGCAGTAGTTAAAACAAAAATCCTAACAGTTCTACTCACAAGTCATCCTAGGGTCTAATAACTAAGAGTCATTCCCGAATCCTTAGTCTAATACTCGATGTAACCTGAAATCTCAAAACCAAAACAGACGGATTCGATAAATAATAACTCAGGGTTGGTTGTTTTAAATGTCCAGAATCTATTCGGAATGACATTACCAATCTTGGGTTTCAAAATGTTCCTATCAATACTCGGCCATTGAAGAATCCAAAACTTCAATACAGAGCTTAAAACAGAGCTAATAAACTAACAAATAGCCACATTGTCTAATGCATACCTCAGGCGCAGAGTAGTCGAGTGATGGCGGAGTAAAACGGCCGTCGAGGAGAGTTTGCTGATAGTAGAGAGTAAGGACTTGCGAGAGAAGAAATCGCCGGAAAGGGTGGTGTCGGCTACAGTGGTTTAAATGAGGTTTAAATCTTTTCTTTTTTCTTTAAATACTGGCCTCAATCCTCCATTATTACAACTTTGCCACTCAACCTAGTTTAGATCCACATGTAATTAATTATTCTTGGTATAAGTCCTAAACTGTAAAGATTAAATATTTATGACCGTTAATACAGTTAAGAAAATCACCTGGCCGTTCACTCGGGTGTTACATCTCGTCTCTTGCCTTCTCCCGAAGCCTTCCCCTGAATATTTAAACTTATCCTTGGGTTATTGTAGTCATTTTTTTATCATCAATATTTGGAATTTACAGAAGTTTTTCTTCTTGTTCGGAGTATCCTCCGTGTGGGTTTTTCCCTCGGTATTCATCGGCGCGAGACGCCATGGATGACCACCAAATTGTGCCTCAAGCTCACGGTTGCTTGGAGGTACTCTCACTCTTGCCTTCTCTCTCCTCTTCCAAGAGCTGGAGTCGAAAAGAAGGAAGGAGGAAACTGCCCTTAAGCTGTGATTTCTCCTCGGCAACGAGGGATTTCTCCCCAAAGGCGCAGAGCTGCGCATCGCACTGCCTTTGGACCAGCCACGGGTCTTCATTTCCACCCTCCCCCATCAACCTCTTCTGTGGAAGAAGCACGGAAATGCCAGGGGCTTTCATCCTGTTGCTGGAACTCTCTTTGTCAGCAAAGGAGTTTTCCGACGTAGCGCACTGAACGTCTACCGGCCGGCAAGGACCCTCTTTCAATCCAACGACGTCCTCTGAGGTATTCACCATCGATAAATTCCTCACCCACCTCCCACTTAGACTGGTAACATTCTTCTCGGCACTCTCTCGCCATTTTCTGTTTATCTTCTCCTCTGTTTTCATCGTTTCTTCAGCGTGCTTCTCTCTTCTGTGTTTAGCTTCCGCAAATGTGATTCGAGTGTCACGGTTGGCACTCCAAATCCCATCAGGATTGGGGTGGCACGTCGAAATCCGTAGAGAAACGGGTAAGTTATGGCAGTTTGAAGTTGGTTGCTAGAAATTATGAATAAAATCAGAATTTTGGTTTAAGATTTTAGTGTTGTCCTTGTTTGTTGTTAAGAATGGAATGGATGTTCCTTTAAGTTTAGTTATATGCTTACTAAGTTATTTTTCTTCTTTGAAATGCTAGGTTAATGAGCGAGTAATTGGGTTAAGTGGGGTAAGCGAGCACGCGCCGAGAAACAAGGTAAGTAGATGATGGTTGTGTTTTGCCTTCGAGCCTACACCATGGAACGGTAGGGAATTGTTTGTTTGTTTTGTTTGGTTGTTTATTTCATTTGGTGTTTGAGTATTGCCTGGACATGCATCATTGTTTTCAAACTACGAAACGAACGAGTTTTGAGCATGGTTTTGAATGGTGAGCTTGAAACATAAGGGGTGGTGTGAGTTGAAACATAATGTGGTTTGTGTTGGAGTCGCCCAGTCGCGCTAGGGTAGCACCTGCGAGGAACTCTAGTGGAGTTGTCAATTCGCGTTAAGGTGGTACCTACGAGGGACTATAGTTGAGCCGCCCAGTCTCGTTAGGGTGGCACCTGCGAGGGACTCCAAGGGAGTTGCCAAATCGCGTTAAGATGGTACCTGCGAGGGACTATAGTTTAGCCGCCCAGTCGCGTTAGGGTGGCACCTGCGAGGGACTCCAAGAGAGTTGCCCAGTCGCATTAAGGTGACACTTGCGAGGGACTTTGTTGGAATCGGACACCTGCGAGGGACTCCATGGGAGTTGCCCAATCGCGTTAGGGTGGCACCTGCGAGGGACGCTGTGTGAGTCGCCCAGTCGCGTTAAGGTGCGAGGTTAGCATGTGTGATGGGTTCTATGAAAGATACAAGGAATGGAAACGAAACCTGAGCAACTGAGCGAGTAGAAACTTCATGTGTTAGGGGTTGTGTTGCATTATGTTTTTTGTATGCATTATTCCCTACTTACTAAGTATTAGGCTTACGTTTTGTGTTCTGTGGTGTAGGTGTCAACAGGAGTACAAGTTAGAGCTATGAGAAAAGCTAGGGTTGGGACGCAGTCGTTGATGTACGCTGTATGCCGGTGCGGGCGGTTGTCGGAGAGTCTCGACCATGATCTTCGGAGAGTTGTGGTTAGAACGGTATTTTGTAGGGGTGTGCAAAACCGGTTTCGGTTCGGTTTTGAGAGGAACCGAAACCGAACCGATCGGTTTTGGTTTCGGACTTACCGAACCGAAACCGGTTTTGGAGCATACCAAAACCGAACCTAAAATTTCGGTTCGGTTTCGGTTCGGTTTCGGTTTTACAACATATTTTTCAAAAAATAAAAAAAAAATACTTTTCCATATAAAATTATAAACTGTCAAATGTCATGTGTTACTTTTCCATATATTCCTAATTTATATGGAAAAGTATTCTATAACGTAAATGTCAAATAAAGTAATAATAGTTCAACTTCTATTTCAAACATGATTAATTGGCTTGAAATCAACCAAATCTCTTAGAAATAGACTGCAAGTCCGTAAAAATAAACAAAAAATGACCTCATCTACACATCCGAGTGTAATGATTCCATGCGATTATCCAATGAGGCCGAGATTTTCTAGAATAAAAAACTCAAGAAGAATATAATTTAGCAAGGTCTTCCGAGAAAGCCTTTCGAATGACATCTCTTTTGAGCTTGAGAGCTGCTGTAACTAGACCAGATTCAGGAGTCCATGGCTTATGGAGGAGTTTTATCTTTGCAGGGATCTCAAACTTCTCCAGACGTGCCTTTTTTGCTTCCTGCCGATTGATTTCAAAACATGTAAGCACAATTATATGTCTCAAGCAAATACCACGATCTCAAATCAGTATGCGATAAATTCTTCAAGAATAAAAACAAAAGATCAGAATATTACAAAACAGTAATATTACAAAAAATCAGAATATTACCGAACCGAAACCGGTTTTGGAGCTTCATCGTCTTCTAAACTGAACAAAAACTAATGAAAGGTAAACAGTAAGCACTAGTGATATTACAAAACAGAGACATATGGCGTCAATACCACGATCTCAAACATGACATTATGTCGTGTGTTCACAAACACGACAGAGAGCAAAAATTGTTCTCTGTGAACACACGACAGAGAGCAAACACAAAATCAAAAAAACGAATGAAACTATGAAAGAATAGAACATACCCTAATCGCCGGTGCTGCTGTGAGCTGTCGTCGGTGCTGCTGTGAGCTGTCGTCGCCTCGCCGTCGCCGAATCGCCTTCGTCTCTGGAGGAGAGCTTCGGAGATGAAGATTGAAGAATGAAGACAAGACACCAGAAGCCCCGACGATTTACAGATTTAGGGCTTCTGGTTTTTTTTTTTATTTTTTTTTTGTTTTTTAGTTAAGGTTTGGTTCGGTTCGGTTTTGACCGGTTTTGACCTATCAAAACCAAAAACCGAACCTAAAGCACCGGTTTTTATGAAATGCAACCGAACCAAACCGAACCTATGCTCAAAACCGATCAAAACCGAACCTAAATCACCGGTTCCGGTTCGGTTTCACGGTTCCGGTTCGGTTTGCACACCCCTAGTATTTTGCATTGTATAGTTTTTACCTATCTGGAGTTTGTAAAAATAATGTGGTTGTTTTGTGGGATTTATTTGTATAAAAGATAGTTTTATAAATGTGTATTTTGGAAGTTTTAGGGATTATGCCGCTCGTTTTGGTTTAAAACAAATAACATCGGGTTCCCATTCTCTATTTTTTTCGTTATCCATTTTAAGTCGGTTTTCTAAGATTTTTACGGGACACGGAGTCGAGGGTGTCGGGAATGTGTGGTTAAATTTTCAGGTGATTTAGAGGTGTTTGGCTCGAAGAAAAATGAAGAAAATTGAGAAAAAGATGAAAGTGGGCGTTTTTAGCCGAAGAGACCCGGGGAAGCCCAATCGATCGGGCGCTGGGCGCCGATCGATCGGCCATGGGGTGCGCAGGCGTGCGCGCGGGGCCCAACGCGCGTCGCCCACGGCGCGCCCAGCACCAATTTTTTTTAATTTCCTATTTCGTCTATGTTTTAACCCGATATTTTTCGACATATTTTAAACGTATTTTGGCACGTTTTCCAACAAAAATCGAGGGTTCGAGAAACCCAAAAACCGAGTCAAAAATTTATCGAAAATTAGTTTACATTACGTTTTAAACGCGGGGTTGGTTAGCAAAGTAGCGCACCGAGCTGGGGTGGATTCGGGAGCGTTACAATTAGTATTCCCTGATTGTTTCTTTTGTAAGCCTATAAAAATATGTTTAGTTGAATGGAAATTTAATTTCTCCAACTATTGTCCTTTACGTTTTTTTTCTTTTTGCTAACATGGTAGTCATCATATCATTGTTTGTATTCCATGTCTTTTTATGGCCGTGTTACTATTGTTATTGTCACTGTTTTTTAGCTTCTAATATTTTGCAGCAACCTTTGCGTATCTTGACGTGGGATATATTCACCTCTTTAATAAAGTAATATATTCTATGTAACTTATGTATTGTTTATTACTTCTTATAATCATGCAGTGATTGTCGTTGTTCTTTTTTCAGAATAACTTTTTTTGCTCTATTTTCTTCATCGAACTTGGAATAACTTTCGTTTGTTGTTGCTTTCACAGAAGTGTTATGGTTTGGATTCACATATTTTAATTCCATATTTGCTTTTTAATATCGTCGTATAACACAAATTCTATTTTAGATTCGTTTTTGTAATTATTATATTATTATATTGACATTTTTATTTGTCCAACTACGTATTTTTTTTACGGATTCGTACCTGTTAAATAACGAATGACTTTATTATGGAGTCAAAGCATAACAGTAAGTTTCTCCTTGAAATGTAACGCATGTAAACATCATTACTTGAGTAGCAATATGTCTGCATATTTAATAATAATACTTTAAATTCACCCTTCTATTTTTTATTTTATGACGTTTTATATTACAAATTTGTCTATTGTACTTTGTGTTCTTTCTATATTTTTATAAGTCGCTCATCATGTACCAAACTGAGCCTGTGCTAATTCTGCTTATTCCAAATAAAAAGTATATTTCATGTTACATGAACTTTATATTTATCGTTTACAAAGAGTATATTTTATCATTTATAACTGTGAATTAATGTCTTTTGTGACGATATCCAATGATAGAGGCATGGATCTTTTTTGGAATGTAACCAAAAATACGTTTGTTTGTGCCTCTATTCTGGCTATGCAAATTAAAAAGAAATATATATGTTTGGAATATATATTTACTTTATTCATTTTTTTCCCTATTATTTTACAAATTTTTTATTATATATTATACCTTTGAAATTAAAAAGTATATTAAAATTCAACTCAACTACATTTAATTTTTTTAATATCTGTGACGGTTAAGTAAAGTGTAGAAGTATTCTGTTCTTGAATGACAATACATCTATGTGTGCTTTATATTTAATAATGATTTGTTAATTTCATTGTCTACATTTGATTTGCCGCTTCAAAATTTAGAGTTTTCTACATTTTTTGTTATAACCTAACAGTAAATTTATATGCCTGCACAACCAACTGTAGATCTTCTCGCCCAAATCACTTTCTACGTATTCCTTTATGTATGTACATCACACTTTTCATATAAGATGTAGATGTTTTCCAGGAATGTTCTTTTGCCACCATGTCTACTGTACTTGTCTACAATTTCTTATTTTCCTCTACTTATGCAAAGCAATTTCTTCAAAAGGTAACAAATGACTATTTTGCCTGTATATATATACAAAATTCCCTCCTCTTTCAGTTCTACCTTTCAGATTTTTTTATACGGTATGGTTTCATCATTTTGTGTTGCAATAATCTTTCTGAGCCACATTTTTTTTTCATTGGGCTCTTGTTTGATGGAACCTGTATACATTTCCTCAGATACAACGGAGTCGGATGTAATGCACCATTATATATTTCGTCTGACATTTTCTCTAGTTTTATAAAAGCTAATATTAATATGATAAATATTATATGGTCTATGTTTTCATCTTCATGGGTAGAAATTTTTTGGCTTTTGCAATATTTTTATTTTAGAAATATATTACTCACCGTTTATAATAAATATAACAAAATATGTCATTTCATTTGTACTTTATAATTTATATTTATTATTATTTCAACAACTACCAATGATAATTATCTGTTTTAAATAAAATAAATTTTTCTTCAATTCTACTTAGAAATTGTAAAGATCATGTTCAACGTCACACCTCATAATGGAAAAATAAATTGTATCATGTTGGACAATCACAACAGCAACTATGCTTGTTCTGTACCATAATACAACTCATCTCGTACCGAGTGATTTTTCCTCTTAAAAATCCGTCAAAGTAGATATATTATTTTCATCAATACAATATATATGTACATAATAGTATATTAATATATAAATGATATATATTACTGATTGTCTTATTATTTTTCTAATTTATAGATATTTTATCATTAGTTTTAAAATTTTATGTTATATATATCTAATGCAGAATAATTCATCGATTATATATCATCAAAGATGCGACCCAATTTGAACCAAAATCGAACCAAACCATACCAGTTTACTTTTGGACCGTCAGATTTGACCCGAATTGACTCAGCTGGTAAAATTGATCCTAATTCGACTCTAACATATACTATCAAGGAATATATGTTTAAATTATTCTTAGATAAATTTATTCAAGTGAGAATTTAATACAAATTATTTTATTTAAGTCGGAAATTATTTGAAATTTTTGAAAATCCTATAGTCCTACCCTCCAATATCAAGTTTTTAATATTTTGGTTACGATTTTACATCACAAAATCTATGGGTATTTTTTTAAAATTATTTTATTAGTCGATTATGATATTTAAACTAAATACGGATGTTTAAGCATTGACATAGTATCGTAAAAAAGATAAAAATAGTATGACATAATATATGCGAGTATGATGAATGTATAAATCTGTTAAAATTGACAGAATGAATGAGATGACTAATGAAAGACTGAATGAATGAGATGACTAATGAAAATTTGAACAAAAATTAGATGACTAATGAAAGTTTTAATGTATGAAATGACTAATAAAAGTCTGAACGAATGTTGAAAAATAAATTTCAATCTTTATGTAACTGCTAAGTATGAATTCAGTAAAATAGGATGTTAATTTGCACATGTACGTGATTTTGTTTACTGTGTTTATCTCATAGTTTGTAATTTTGTGAATTTTTTGTTCGTGGAAGAAATAACTTTAACTGAAAATTAGACGAGCATACATAGGAAGATAATGATTTTGGGTCAAAAAAATGAATTTAATTTTATGTTTTAGTTTAATTTAAGGATAATTTCATATAATTTTTTTTTTTTGTTGGGGTTTTAATAAGTTATATTGAAATTTTTGCTAATAAAGTTTCTTGAAGTATTTTGATGAATTCTTATAGACTCTGCATTTATTTTTTACTTTTGATCAAGCTATTTAATTATTGAATTTTTCCTAATATAAATAGTTATTTAAAAAGATTTTACGCATGTAATGTTTTCATTAATATTCAAAGGCTTTCAAAATTTTTGAAATTTAAGATTTTTCAACGATCAATTTTAAATCTAATTTGTAAATTAATTTAAAATTAGAAAAAATAAAAATTTTAAGAATTTGGGGCATTACAAAGGCCGCCAATCCAAATTGAAACAGTGAAACATTTCACTGTTTCAAAGTGGCCAAACCAAAAAATTTCTCCTACAATTGCCAAAGAAATAGTAATTTCTGGTTCTAATTATAAATGACAAACAAGCCGGTCGAGCCGAACCAGAAGTAGTCCAGTTCACCCAGCCTAACTATAACAACCGAAATTTTTCCTATAGCATACATCACCCTTGTTAGAGTTGTTGTGAGAGTATAATGTGATTTAAGGTTACATTATGGGAGTTTCATTTATTCATTGGTAATGCAAATGGTAGAGTGAAAATTTTAGAGGAAATTGTGAGAAACCTAGATTAAGTGTTAGAAAATGGGTTGTTGAGTTAAATTGTATTAAAGGCTAATTAAATAAAATGAAGTGGGAGTGAAAAGGAAGGTGAATCACGTTGAAGGATGTAACCAAAAGTGAGTGGGGTTAAATTATAAAATGAGAGATTTTAGTGGCAAAAATTAAAAGTGAAAAAGTATTAGGTTAAATTATGAATTTTGTCTTCTTTTTCCCTCATTCTCCACGGTTCCTTCTAAGCCTCCATAGCGGATCCTTCTCCTCCCATTTCTTCAATTTGTGCAAGGTGTTTTGAGGTAAAATTGATTGGGTTTTTATTTTTATACATTTAGGTGTTGATTTGTGAAGTTTTGAATGAGTTTTGGAGAGATTTGGTTAGGGTTTGGAAACCCTAGATTGAGAGCTCCGAAAATTGTATCTCCCTTGTGGTTTTCCTCCTAATTGACGGTTTAAATCCTTAATTATGTTAGTTTAGGTTGTTTTTAGGAAGAGATTGAAGATTGGAAGTGAGTTAGGGAAAAATCGGTTTTTAAATCAAAGGTTGCCGATTCTGTTTCTGTGTTTTCGATCTGGCCATTGTGTTTTGGTTGTAGAATTTAAGTGTTTCAATAGAAAGCAGACGTGTAGAGATTTACGGAATGGGGTGGTACGTCAAAATCCGTTGAAAAACGAATAAGTTATGGCCGTTTGAAGTTGAATATCAAAATTTGTTAGAAAATTGGGTTTTATGTATTAGGTTGTATAGTTAGTTAAATTGTGGTTAGTTTTGGGTTTAAGTGTTCCTTAGAATTTCCTAGATTGATGCTAAGTTATTTTCTCTATTTGTTAGATTGTCGAGCGAGTAAACTAACCGGACGAAGTGAACAATTACGTACCGAGCAGTTAGGTAAGTAGTTCAAATTGCTTTTTTGGACTCAAATATATTCGAAGATTTAATACTTTTAGGTATTAGTTTTCAATTTTTGGAAAAATAAAAATCAAACTTTTTTTTTTAATACTTTTGAGAAATATACCAAAAAAATGTATAATTTTATTTTTTTATATTTTATGAGTTCCAAATGCTCGATGCTATTAGAAGACCTAGTGTTTTTTTTTTTTAACAAATTATTTGAAGTAAAAAGTAAGTACATAATAATTGCCATGTGGACTAAGAATTAAAGTTGATATGAAGTAAATTCATTTAACCTATGATGAAGTGTGAGTCCGAAATTCGAGTAATCTTTTTTACACATTTTGCTAATACGTGTTTAAAACAAGTGAATTTGATGAAATTAGAGCACATTTTTCACTTGTGCACACTGCACATCATCAAACAATTTCTTTAATTTTAGACCATATTCTTCGTTTAAGGTAATCATCTACGTAAGTTAACGAGGTTAGGTTAGTTATTCGTTAGTTTTGTTAAATTTAAGGGTTAATAGTCTGATATACACACTATAGGTTCGTGAAATCGCCAAGGACGTACGTGCGGGGCTTGCAACTCCACAGCAATAGGTAAGTTCATACGTATAGGTTTGGCCCTTAAAGCCCTACATCATGGAGATACTAGGTTTTGGTTGTCGGGTAGTTAGGTTGTAGGCTATGTTCTAAGTTAAATGTGTTTGCTTTATGTCCTGCTTTGATATCTCATTGCCTGTTTAAGTTACGTTTAAACACTGTATATGTTCATACATACACGTTTTCTTGAAAGTCATGTAAATATTTTATGCACGCGATTTGAAGTTATGAAAGATAAAATGTGAATGTAATGAACGGTTAAGTGTGGGACGGGGACTGACATCTTGTTATCCTGTTATGTACCGATTGTGTACTCCTGTTGCGCCTGTTCCTCTATAAGCCCCACTTATACCCATGTCCACTTGAATGTAATGTAAAGTAATATTCATGTATTTCAAAAGTTCATGCATAGCATATGCATCACTGCATTGTATATTCTTACTGAGCTCTAGGTTCATAGTTGAACTTCCTGTTGTAGGTACGGATCCTCCGGATGAGGACTTTGTGCCTCAGGCCGACGAGTAGGTGCAGTTGGCGGGACGAGCTCGTGGGGTGGTTGCGGCAGTCAAGCACATTTTGACCTGTGGGGTGTAGTTTTGAAGTTTATGTCAAGTTTTGTACAGTTTTTGGGATTTTAACGATGTATAGATTTTGTGTCAATGTTTTAAAACCTTTGTTCTGATAGTGTCTTTTGAAAAATACTGGAACTGCTTGAAATCTTTTCTTTGGTTGTGCATGGGTTGGTTTGAGTTTTAGAGCTATTCATGCAGTCAGCTTTCTTTAATTTCCGTCATGTTTTCTAGTATGATTAAAATCAGGTTTTGAATCGGTTTCTTTGGGATTTTGAAGCCTTTTGTGTCCAAAAAAGTTTAGAAGTAAGTTGTGAAGTTATCAGGTCACGTAGATGTGAAACAGAGAGGTAGCCGATCGATCGGCTGTGGTAGCAAATAATCGATCGGCGGAGTGTTGAGATAAAACTGTTTATGTCTTCTATTTACGTCATCCATTTTATGTCATCAGTTTTATGTCATCCACTTTTCGTCTTCCATTTTATGTCATCTGTTTTATGTCATCCGTTTTATGTCATCCACTTTACGTCTTCCATTTTATGTCAACCGTTTTACGTCATCCGTTTTACGTCATCCGTTTTACGTCTTCCATTTTACGTCTTCCGTTTTACGTCATCCACTTTATGTCATCCACTCTATGTCATCCACTTCCGTCATCCACTCTATGTCATCCGCTTCTGTCATCCACTCTATGTCATCCACTTCTGTCATCCACACTATGTCATCCACTTCCGTCATCCACTCTATTTCATCCACTTCCGTCATCCACTCTATGTCATCCACTTCTGTCATCCACTTATGTCATCCACTTTATGTCATGTCTTCCATTCTACGTCTTCCATTTTATGCCTTCAACTTTATGTCTTGCCATTTTAAATGTTTAAGAGTTTTAAAAAACAAAGTCAAAAAAAGTTTTACTTCCAAAATGTGTAAGTCCAACTCAAAATCCAGTCAAGTCCCATGTCGGTCCCGGCGGGTCGGGGTCGTCACACTTGGTCCCTCGACCCACCTCACGGGACCGGGCCAAGCTCAGCCCGCTACTGTAGCAAGCCGAGCGGGCGAGCCAACTCGCCAGTTAAACATCTCTAATTCTAATTATCAAAAAATTTTCTCTACTGAGTTAACTGCAAGGCGTACTCAATGTTTATGTTATCGATGTGATGAGAAGTACACCCCGTGTCATATCTCTAAGAACCGATCTCTCCATTTTATCTTATTGGACACTCCAAAAGATGAATTTGATGGACCTAGTTAGGGAGACATAATTCAATTCATATATAGTGAGGAAGCAGACTTGATTTCTCGGGGGTGTGCTACTCACTGTACTATTGGCATTTAGGGATTTCTTAGAAGGAACCTATCTCTATTTATTTAGACCTTGGAAGCTCTCTTAGCTTCATGAACATTTCTTTAACAAAGAAACTGTAGCTGGGTTTAGACCCTTCTTCCTTGATGAAATGGTGAAATGGTGAACAACTATAACTTATGAAGTTCAATTACATGTATAATGGATAAATGTGATTTTTCGTTCAATTTTTGTGCTTTGAAGCTGGGTGCAAGTGACATGGTATTGGGTGTTCATTGGTTAGGTCAGTTTGACCCTATTGCTATCCACTTTCATCGAGAATATGCGACATTTCTTCGTGGTGGGGAGCTTATTCGTCTAAGTCATAACCAGATAGCCACTGCCATTACAGTCTTACAAGAACAACAACTATCTAATTGGATGGCTAAAAAGTAACATGATGTACTTGCTTAGTTACTTCCTTGTGATAACAATCCTAGCTCGCCAACCCCTACGAAACTGCAAAGGCTCATAGATTAATTCGAAGATGTCTTTGCTACTCCTACGGGTCTTCCACCGGAAAAATCACAGAATCATAAGATTGAATGAGTTGAACATTATTCTGAAATCTTTTGTCAGGTCGAAAACTACTCTTGATAATCAACCTTGTGCTTGATCTATATCATTGATGCACTCCAGGACCCCGATCATACGCTCGTGGAGCTCTCTCCACTATCTACCTATTTTTTCCTTTCTCTTGTCGAGATTTGAGATTCTCTATTTGATCAATCAACTCTCAGACAAGATGGTATCTACCTTGTTTTGCACAACAACAATCCAACAAGAATTTCATAAATTTCTTTCCTTCAACTTTCTAGATATCATTTGTTCATTATTGTAGATTGTCTCTTTTTGGTCAATATTTTCTTACTTCGTTTCTTCAGCAAACTGCCTGTAAGAGGGCACCAAGCTGCCTTCACATTAGTAAGAGTGCTCCAAATAGTCTCCCTGCACACTATCCATCATTATTATTGTATTCCTACAATGTATTGTAGTGCAATAATGTATGAAAATACATATCATAAGACTCTCTCTTAGGATAATTGGGTTCAAAACCCTACAAGTAGAAGGTTTACACTAGTGTCACAACCACCAACAACTGGCGCCACAACATCTACCCTCAACCACATAGTGAAGGCAAGTCCAGATGTGTGCATGTGACGACACTTCAATCAAATGACATGTTTCAATACGAACTTGAAGGATGCATATTGTAGTGCTAGCTCAAATATTGCCTATAACGGAGGGTCGACTTTGTGATAACCTCGCGTATGGCCACAATGCCACTCAAGAACATGCATACAGCAAGATCGCCATTCATCTTGCCCCGCGGTGCCACCTTAAGAATTTGCAAAAATTCCAGAATCTACTCTATGATTCTCCTTTCACCAAACTCACTTAAACTAATAATAAATAATCTTACATATGCAATAATTCAACAAATAACAAGATGGATTAGAAATTTGTCAACAATTCCCCAATTGAGACTTTAAATTTTGAGTAAACCAATGTATTTATATTTTATTCAAATTCTGCACTTGATCTATATGCATATTGTTTTGATAGTTAATAAACTCTCAATATTTTTAACTCATTAATGCAGTTTTTCACTTTGTTTCAAGGAAACAAAATCTGTAAGATCGTAATTAGTTATGTGCTGTCATAACATTAATTGTGACACCTATAGTGTAATGCAATAAAGGATAATTATAACATGCGGAAAGTAAAGAGAAAGGAGGTTGGTAATGCAGTTCGGTAATTATCTACGTCTGCGAGGTCACGCCCAGTTATAAAAACATTTCACTAGTTCACAAAGTTACAAGACAAACAGACTTAAACAAATAAAGACTCCCTCTTATCTTTGTCGCCGTCACTTCCTAACTTCCCAATCAAACTGTTTTTGCGAGCTCCCCTCGACTTGAGATCGATCTCTCCCGAGATCTAAATGCAACAAGATCTCCTTGTTGTTGATGACTCCTCCCAAAATTCGTGTATGGCAAGATCCCCTTGTCCACGATCAGAATGACAAGCTCCCCTTGTCAATAAACAAAACTCCTCCTGAGTTCCAGTGCAGCCTCCTCTCGAAACTAAATTTCAATAAAGAATAAAAAGGAATGCACCTATGACACTGCTTGTGACACCAACTATTGTCTTAAGATGCAACCAACCACTACACTCGTAGAATAATGAAATCCAACAAAGGTAAAGTGTGGAAACAATCACACAGAGACCGAAACAAACAACAACGCACACACTCGCTGTAACACCCGGCATTTTTGCCTATGTAATAATTCCCCGAATATGTAAGCGGAATTTCTCCGATATTAATGCAATGATTGTTTTTAATAATATTGTCGATGTGTTTAATCGAACGAGGGTGATTCGTGAGACCGAATCGATTAACTAAATAATGTTTTAGTTAAAAACCAATGGAAGGGCAAATTAGGAAGAAATTAAGGTTGGTGGGAGAAATCAAATGGATGATTGACACTTGGCAAACTTGTGGAAGAAGACAAGCCATGTATCCCATTTCCTTCTCTTCCTCCTACGTGAGACATTTCCCTCTCTGCTCTCTTTCATTTTCCTCTCTGCTTCTCTCTTTCGATTGAAGAAAACCAACGCAAGGAGTTTCTTCCTTCTCTGATTTTCCTCCTGCTTTTCGGTCTAAGGTAATCATCTTAGATAGAAAACGATTTTAGTTTATTTATTTGCTAGTTTCGTGAGGTTTAGGGTTAATGTCTGTTTATGCATGCTATAGGTTCGTGAACCACGGTGCTCGTGCGTTCAAGCTTGCTGCATTTCGGACCACAGGTAAGTTCATACGTTTATGTTGGCCCTTATGGCCCTACAACTTGGAGGTACTAGGTATGGTTTGGGTAGATAGGTTCTAGGTTATGTTTTAAGTTAAACATGTCTCTGTTATATTCTGTTTCCCTATTGTATCCATTCTGCCATCTGTGAATGTTGAGTATCGCACTTATCCATGCATACACGTTTTCCAGCAAAATCATGCAAATGTTTTCAGCACTGATTTTGAAGTAAGTAAGATAAAATCCTGTAAAGAAAATGTATGGTTAAGTGTGGACGAGGACTGGCATCCTGTCAAGTACTCCTGTTATGTCCTGAAAGTGGCATGTACATCCTGTTGCGCCAGCTCCTTCTCCCATTTATACCTTTCCTGTCCAGTGAAACGCAATGTTAAGTAATGTAATGTTCACGTATTTCAAAAGTCCATGCATCACTGCATTGCATTTCATGTTCTTATTGAGCTCTAGGCTCATAGTTGAACTCCTGTTGTAGGTATGGATTTTCCAGATGAGGAGCTTGATCCTCAAACTGACGAGTTGATGTAGTTGGGGGAGGAGCTCACGGGATGGTTGCTGCAGCCAGACAAATCCTGTCCCGAGGTTTAAGTATTTAAAGTAAAGTCTATGTCTGTAAACCCTACTGGAATTCTGTGTTTGGTTTTTAAACTATGTTAGGATTCTGTATTTTTGGTTGTTGAAAACTCTGTAGGAAATTCTGTTGGATATAGATAATGTAAGGTATTCTGTTGGTTAAGCTTTCTCTTGTTAAAACCTCTGTATTCGACAGTTGAACTATGTTTTGAAGTATTCTGGAATTCGTTTGGAATATTTTCTGTTAGTCTGTGCATGGACAGCTTCTGGTTTTAGAGCTATCCATGTAGTGTGATTTTTCTTAAGTTTCTGTCATGTTAGAGCCATCCATGTAATTTGTTTTTCCTTAAAATTCCGTCGTGTTTTTCCCGATATGTTTAAAAATCATGTTTTGAATCGTTTTCTGAAGTTTGAAGTTTTCATACATTCTGTTTCCACAACTTTTGTTTTTATGTAATCATGTTAAAAGTTGCCAGTTTTGTCTTTTACATTTTTAACAAATCCGGTCACTGTTCACATTTTTCATCTTCCGGTTACTGTTCACAAATTTCATCTTCCGGTCACTGTTCACATTTTTCATCTTCCGGTCACTGTTCACAAATTTCATCTTCCGGTTACTGTTCACAAATTTCATCTTCCGGTCACTGTTCACAAATTTCATCTTCCGGTCACTGTTCACAAATTCATCTTCCGGTCACTGTTCACATTTTTCATCTTCCGGTCACTGTTCACATTTTTCATCTTCCGTCACTGTTCACAATTTCATCTTCCGGTCACTGTTCACAAATTTCATCTTCCGGTCACTGTTCACAAATTTCATCTTCCGTTACTGTTCACACTTTGCATCTTCCGGTCACTGTTCACATTTTTCATCTTCCGTCACTGTTCACAATTTCATCTTCCGGTTACTGTTCACAAATTTCATCTTCCGGTTACTGTTCACAAATTTCATCTTCCGTCACTGTTCACATTTTTCATCTTCCGTCACTGTTCACATTTTTCATCTTCCGTCACTGTTCACAAATTTCATCTTCCGTCACTGTTCACAAATTTCATCTTCCGGTTACTGTTCACAAATTTCATCTTCCGGTCACTGTTCACAATTTCATCTTCCGGTTACTGTTCACAAATTTCATCTTCCGGTTACTGTTCACAAATTTCATCTTCCGTCACTGTTCACAAATTTCATCTTCCGGTTACTGTTCACAAATTTCATCTTCCGGTTACTGTTCACAAATTTCATCTTCCGGTCACTGTTCACAATTTCATCTTCCGTCACTGTTCACAATTTCATCTTCCGGTCACTGTTCACAATTTCATCTTCCGTCACTGTTCACAATTTCATCTTCCGTCACTGTTCACAAATTTCATCTTCCGGTTACTGTTCACAAATTTCATCTTCCGTTACTGTTCACAAATTTCATCTTCCGTCACTGTTCACATTTTTCATCTTCCGGTCACTGTTCACAAATTTCATCTTCCGTCACTGTTCACAAATTTCATCTTCCGGTCACTGTTCACAATTTCATCTTCCGGTCACTGTTCACAATTTCATCTTCCGTCACTGTTCACAAATTTCATCTTCCGGTCACTGTTCACAAATTTCATCTTCCGTCACTGTTCACAATTTCATCTTCCGGTCACTGTTCACATTTTTCATCTTCCGTCACTGTTCACAATTTCATCTTCCGTCACTGTTCACAATTTCATCTTCCGGTCACTGTTCACATTTTTCATCTTCCGTCACTGTTCACAATTTCATCTTCCGGTTACTGTTCACAAATTTCATCTTCCGTCACTGTTCACAAATTTCATCTTCCGGTCACTGTTCACAATTTCATCTTCCGGTTACTGTTCACAAATTTCATCTTCCGGTTACTGTTCACAAATTTCATCTTCCGGTTACTGTTCACAAATTTCATCTTCCGTCACTGTTCACAAATTTCATCTTCCGGTTACTGTTCACAAATTTCATCTTCCGTCACTGTTCACATTTTTCATCTTCCGGTCACTGTTCACATTTTTCATCTTCCGTCAGGCTGTTCACAAATTTCATCTTCCGGTTACTGTTCACACTTTGCATCTTCCGGTCACTGTTCACGTTTTTATTCATTTCCAGTTTATGTTTATTTATTTTACTTGATTTTATTTTATGTTATCCATTTTAAATGTCCATGAGTTTTAAAAAGTCGAAAAAAAAAAAATAGTTGTCCCCGTTTTCTGCAAATGTCCCGGAGTGACGGCTCGGTTCTTGGATCCCGATCGGGTCCGGTTTTCGGGTCGTCACAGTAATGGTATCAGAGAGATAAGGTTTTAAAACCGATTCTGTGAAATGTCTGGTTGCGCAACCCGCCACGTGAGATCGCTCCACCAACTGTAAGTGTTTAAATTCCTGTAAAAGTTTTGTTTATTAAATTAGGTTATTCTGTTATTCTTATAGGACTATCTTAGAAATGGTGAGAGGACATCAGGAAGAATCCAGTGAGAGCTCTCGGGCCATAGATCGATTGACAGAGCTGGTGGGAGTACAATCCCGCATGGTTGATCGAATGATGGCCAGAGAAGACGACAGAAACAATAACCATGGAAATAACAATCGTGATAATGCACCGCGAGACAATAGTGGAGACAGATTCCGGCGACTTCAGCCACCCTCATTTGATGGGTTGTCTACAGACCCGACCCGTGCTGAAACCTGGATTCGAACTATGGAGAAGATGTTCAGTTATGCAGAAGTAGAAGATAACAAGAAGGTTACTTGTGCCACGTTCCATCTCACTGAAAGTGCTGGATTCTGGTGGGATGCAGTACAGTCGTCTACAGTGGCATTGAGCTGGGAAGGGTTCAAGGGGATTTTCTACGATAAGTACTTTGACCGAGGAGTGAGAAAGGAGAAGTTACTTGAGTTTTCTCGGCTGCGACAGTATGGATCTGTGGCCGAGTATGTTCAGAAATTTGAGTCGCTATCCCGATATGCAACACACATGGTGGCCACTGATGAGAACAAGGTGCACCAGTTTATTCAAGGTTTAAAGATGGACCTTCTGCGAGGAATCACGACTGGAGGTTTTGATGAGGCACCATATGTGAAAGTGGTGGCCAAGGCTTATCAACTGGAGGCCTTAGAAATAAAGTCCCAGAGACAGAGAGAACCACCGAGAGGAATTATAAGAAATACTCCTCAACAACAACAACAAAAGATTCAGAATGTACATCCTCAACAGCAACAGAACAGGGGCATTAAAAGGCCCAATGAGACCCTTACTTACCAGGACAAAGGGAAGAGACCTATGGGAGCTCCTCAGCCTCCTGTCTGCCCACGTTGCCAGAAGAATCATACAGGAGACTGCAGGCTCTTTACTGGTCAATGTTTCCGGTGTGGTAAAGAAGGCCATCAAGTCCGGAATTGTCCGGTGCCTGACACAAGGCCGGATGGTGCTATGCCTAGAGTGTTTGCAATGATGGAGGACGTCGATAATGCTGATCAGCACACAGCAATTACAGGTACAATATTAGTATGTAATGTGCCTGCTTATACCTTGTGGGACACGGGGGCCACACATTCGTTTGTGGCCATGGACTTTGTAGTTAGACAAAAATTTTGTAGTACGTCCTCAGATCAGCCCTACAGCGTTATGCTACCGTCCGGAGAGTTTATGCACTCTGAGCAGGTTGTACGGGGTGATATAGTGTCAGTGGGAGACCAGAAATTTTATGCCGATCTTATCGTCATCGGTATGAAAGGGTACGATGTGTAACGACCCGTGGAGGATCGTCACGTGTCATGACTTTCCTTTAAACTTATCCGTACTTTTATACCTCTGTAATCGGTGTATATATTTTTTTTTTTATATATATATCAAATCTCATTCTAACTTAACTTAAGTTCGCTGAACAACCACATTTAGCTTTCACTTCTGCCGGTCGCTAAACGACAAACATCCAGTTGTTCTACCGGCCTGCACGTGCATCTCACATGATTCATTAGACATCTATCGGCAGACACACATATTTGCATCTGCCGACGGTCACGTGCATCACGCGTGACCAATTAAATCATCACTCAATTACAACGACAAAAGACTGACTTATCTACCGATGACAAGGCACTCCATCTGCCGATGGCAACACACAACATCTGCCGATGGCATTTATACTACATCTTCCGATAGATTAACTCACATCATCTGCCGATGACGTGGCACTACATCTTCTGGTAGATTAACTCACATCATCTGCCGATGACGTGGCACTACATCTTCTGGTAGATTAACTCACATCATCTGCCGATGACGTGGCACTACATCTTCCGGTAAGGCGGAATGACATTTCCATCTTCCGGTAACTTGACCTACTACACATGCCGATCTCTAGGCATATCGTCTGCTGATGACGTCAGCCGGAAGACAAATACTTTTCCTCTTCCGATGACGTCCTCCGGAAGACAGACTTACCCGACTCCCATCACAATCCTCCTGTCGATTTCTACACTTCAAAATAACACATCTCCTGCCGATAGACAAGTACTTTCATCTACCGACTACTAAACATTAACCTAACATCTTCTTCTTCCGGTAGACAAGCAAACTTCATCTACCGATTTCTAAACTCCATAATAACACTCACACCTTCCGATAGACAAATACATTTCGTCTACCGGCAGCACAAACATCATAACTTCAAACTTAATACCGGGACACCAACAGAATAAACCACAGATTTATTAAAACTCATACAGCGGAAGACTTAGTTAAAATCACTCATTCTATATTCTTATAATATACTCATAATCAGTATTCAAGCTAGACAAGTTCAAGCTCCATAATCATAAGTAACATCATCCTACTTAAACTTTTATGTTCATAGTTATCATTAAAACCTTAAGAGTAAAACCAGAGGGTCATAATCGCCATCCAGCCACAGACTTTCCACCCTGATCACCTCCAGCAACCGAGCTTAGACATTTTCATCAACTTTGAATTCCTCACCTGATATTTCTTCACCTACATCATAAGGTGTAACTGTAAGCCTAAGGCTTAGTAAGGAATGCAAACTATTATGAGTTCATGAATGCATAACTTGGAGAAAAACATGCTCATAAGTCTTTTCTTTTCATGTACTTATCTTAATCATCATTCGTAATCGTATCTCGTATTCATTGTTCATAATCATCATTCGTAGACATGCTCATATTCATCATTCCTTTCATCATTCATATTCTTCATTACATTATGTGGTTTAAGGGAGGATTTGTGCCGGTAAAGGGGGTTCGACAGTGAGTTTGATCATGGTCCCTACTGCGGGTCGTATTCATATGTCCTACTGCGGACTGTGACATACGCCGAACCACCCCCAACCCTCACTTAACCACGTTGCATAAGTTTTATCTTCTTACCTTATTCATGAGAAAACATATTTCAAAACATTTTCATATGCTTGAGAAGTAAAACATGATGCATAACATAAATGCACTTAATCATCGAACTAAGACAGGGGAGTACATGAGAATAACAGAACCATATCCATCGACATTTCATCAAACATATAGCAGACAATGTTCACTAAATCTAACTTAATCCTTTGATGTAGGGCCCTATTGGCCGGAAACTTAATACATTCACTTACCTGGATTCCTTAGCAACTTGAATCACCTTCTCTTCAACTTCTTCACCTAACACATTTCACATTACAGTAGTTAAAATAAAGTCCTAAAAGTTCTAATCGAAAGTCATCCTAGAATCTAACAGCTAAGGTTCTCTGTACAGTCTGAAATCCAAAACCGAAACAGCTAGATATAGCTATCGATTAAACGGGGTCGGTTATATAAAAGGTCCAGAATCGATTTAAAGGTGGCATTACCAAATGGAGATAAAGAACGATAACCAACTGACTCAGCCATTGAAGAGCCCGAAAGTACAAGTTCAACTGAAAACAGAGTTCTAAATGACTACCCGGCATCTACATTGTCAAAATCTTACCTAGAATGCGGGTTATCGGAGTGGAGGCTGAAAAACCAGTTGCTGGGGAGGAAGAAAGTTCCAGAGAAGAAGGGAGTCGCCGAGAGGAAATGTCGGCTGCAGTGAGGTTTAAATGAGATTTAAGGTTCCCATTTTCTATTTATACCTAATCCTTCAATCTTTATTACAAAATTGCCACTCAACCTAGTTTTACTCAACTTGTAATGAATTTGCCTCAATATTAAATTTAATCATAAAGGTTAAATAAAGGGTAACAATGAGAATGGTCAGAAAATCACCTGGCCGAAATGTCGGGCGTTACACGATGTCATTCTGGGGATGGACTGGCTATTTAGACATTATGCCACCATCAACTGTAGGTCCGGGCTTGTGTCATTTAAGCGCCCAAATGAAGTAGAATTCTCTTATCAGGCAGTACCGAAGAAACACCGTATGCCTGTGATATCTTCCTTGAAAGCTCAACGACTGATGAAGTCAGGATGCATCGCATTTCTTGCCCACGTTGTGGATGTTCAAAGGCAAAATGAGGTGGAACTTCAAAACATTCCGGTAGTCCGGGACTTCTTAGAGGTTTTCTTAGATGACTTACCGGGATTGCCACCTGATCGTGACATCGAGTTTGAAATCGATGTGTATCCTGGTGCGGAACCAGTATCGAAGAATCCGTACCGTATGGCACCAATTGAACTGAAGGAGTTGAAGGCTCAGTTGAAAGAATTAATGGACAAGGGTTTTGTGCGCCCTAGTTTCTCTCCGTGGGGTGCTCCCGTCTTGTTTGTCAAGAAGAAGGATGGGTCCCTACGGATGTGTATTGACTACCGTGAGCTGAACAAGTTGACTATCAAGAATAAGTACCCGTTGCCAAGAATTGACGATTTGTTTGATCAGCTACAGGGGGCTCGGGTATTTTCTAAGATTGACTTACGCTCCGGCTATTACCAGTTGAAGGTCAGAGCTGAGGATATTCCAAAGACTGCCTTCAGAACCCGGTACGGGCACTACGAGTTCTTGGTGATGTCGTTCGGGTTGACTAATGCTCCGGCAGCATTTATGGACCTAATGAACAGGATATTCCATGATGTCTTGGATAAATTTGTGATCGTTTTCATCGACGACATTCTGGTTTATTCCAGGAGTATGGCTGAGCATGAGAAACACTTGGCTATGGTACTGTCAATCCTAAAGCAACATCAATTATATGCCAAGCTGTCAAAGTGTGAGTTCTGGTTAAACAAGATTAATTTCTTGGGCCACGTGGTGTCTGCTGAAGGAGTATCTGTGGACCCGGCCAAGATTCAGGCTGTGAGGGATTGGCCCAGGCCGAGAAATGCAAGTGAAGTACGAAGCTTTATCGGGCTAGCTGGTTATTACAGGAAATTCATCAAGGGGTTTTCTGTGATCGCGAAGCCTATGACCAGCTTAACAAGGAAGGAAATCAAGTTCAAGTGGTCTGAAGCATGTGAGGAGAGCTTTCAGACACTTAAGCAGAAATTAACCACTGCTCCTCTGTTAGTATTGCCAGTTGAAGATGGCAAATTCAGCGTATACTGTGATGCGTCAAAGATTGGCCTGGGATGCGTATTGATGCAAGAGGGTAAAGTGGTAGCATACGCATCAAGACAGTTGAAGAACCATGAACAAAACTACCCTACTCACGACCTTGAGTTAGCGGCAGTTGTATTTGCGCTGAAAGTATGGAGACACCACCTATATGGACAGTCATGTGAGGTGTTTTCTGACCACAAGAGTTTGAAGTACCTCTTTACTCAGAAAGAGTTGAATATGAGACAAAGGCGGTGGTTAGAATTTGTGAAAGATTACGATGTTGAGATCAAATACCATCCTGGTAAAGCTAATGTGGTAGCTGATGCACTGAGCAGGATGCCAGCTACCATGCAACCAGTTATGTCGGCCGTATCAATGCCTTTGAGGACGGAGATACAGAAGTTCGATATGGAGATGGTTTCTGGGCTATCGGCCATACTAGCAGATTTGACGCTACGACCCACCGTCCTGGACCGAATTAAAGAAGCTCAGAAGACCAATTCAAAAGAGATGGCTGATATGGTGAGCAAAGTACCAATGGCTTCTTCCGATTTCAGTTATTCGGGAGATGGAGTTCTAAAGTTCAAAAACAGATGGTATGTTCCGAAAGACGAAGAGCTACGGAAGCACATCTTATCGGAAGCCCACTCATCTCCTTTCTCTGTGCATCCTGGAAGCACGAAGATGTACCAGGATTTGAAACTTCACTTCTGGTGGCCGAATATGAAGAATGAAGTGGCAAAATATGTGGAGTCTTGTATGATATGTCAACAAGTCAAGGCTGAACATCAACGACCAGCTGGGACGCTTCAGCCTCTCCCGATTCCCGAATGGAAGTGGGAGAACATCACGATGGATTTTGTTGTCGGCCTTCCAAGAACGGCTAAAGGCCACAATAGCATATGGGTCATAGTGGACAGATTGACGAAGTCGGCCCATTTTCTACCTGTGAAGACGACATTCTCCATGGATCAGTATGCTGAGCTGTACATTAATGAGATTGTTAAGTTGCATGGTATTCCTGTGTCAATTGTATCTGACCGGGATCCTAGGTTCACTTCCAGGTTTTGGAAAAGCTTGCAAAACTCCTTGGGTACAAAGCTGGATTTCAGCACGGCGTTTCACCCACAGACAGATGGACAATCTGAGAGAACAATTCAGATATTGGAGGACATGTTAAGGTCGTGCGTGTTGGAACTTCATGCTCCTTGGAGTAGATATTTGCCGTTAATTGAATTTGCTTATAATAACAGCTACCAGGCTACTATCGGCATGGCTCCATATGAAGCCCTCTATGGCAGAAAATGTAGATCTCCGTTATGTTGGGATGAAGTTGGAGAGTCCAGACTTGTCGGCCCTGAGATATTACAGCAGATGTCTGAGGTGATTGCTGTTATCAAACAACGAATCAACATTGCTATGAGTCGACAGAAAAGTTATGCGGATCGGAGACGGAGAGAATTGGAGTTTGCTGAAGGCGATGAAGTATTCCTGAAGGTGTCGCCTTTCAAAGGTGTAATGAGATTTGGCAAGAAAGGGAAGCTCAGCCCACGGTTCATTGGCCCTTTTCCCATCTTGAAGCGTGTGGGAAGCGTGGCGTACAGACTACAGTTACCAGCGTCAATGGATGGAGTTCACAATGTTTTCCATGTGTCGATGCTGAGAAAGTGTGTGCGAGATCCAACCCAGATCGTGGAACAGGTGGACTTTGATATCATGCCAACACTGACCTATGAAGAAAGGCCTATACAGATATTGGATATGTCACTCAAAGTGTTGCGCAATCGAGTGGTTCCATTGGTGAAAGTTTTGTGGCGAAATCATAATGTGGAGGAAGCCACATGGGAAAGAGAAGCGGATGTTAGGGCCCAATATCCGACCCTCTTTGCTTAGGCAAATTTTGGGGACAAAATTTCTGTTAAGGTGGGTGGAATGTAACACCCGGCATTTTTGCCTATGTAATAATTCCCCGAATATGTAAGCGGAATTTCTCCGATATTAATGCAATGATTGTTTTTAATAATATTGTCGATGTGTTTAATCGAACGAGGGTGATTCGTGAGACCGAATCGATTAACTAAATAATGTTTTAGTTAAAAACCAATGGAAGGGCAAATTAGGAAGAAATTAAGGTTGGTGGGAGAAATCAAATGGATGATTGACACTTGGCAAACTTGTGGAAGAAGACAAGTCATGTATCCCATTTCCTTCTCTTCCTCCTACGTGAGACATTTCCCTCTCTGCTCTCTTTCATTTTCCTCTCTGCTTCTCTCTTTCGATTGAAGAAAACCAACGCAAGGAGTTTCTTCCTTCTCTGATTTTCCTCCTGCTTTTCGGTCTAAGGTAATCATCTTAGATAGAAAACGATTTTAGTTTATTTATTTGCTAGTTTCGTGAGGTTTAGGGTTAATGTCTGTTTATGCATGCTATAGGTTCGTGAACCACGGTGCTCGTGCGTTCAAGCTTGCTGCATTTCGGACCACAGGTAAGTTCATACGTTTATGTTGGCCCTTATGACCCTACAACTTGGAGGTACTAGGTATGGTTTGGGTAGATAGGTTCTAGGTTATGTTTTAAGTTAAACATGTCTCTGTTATATTCTGTTTCCCTGTTGTATCCATTCTGCCATCTGTGAATGTTGAGTATCGCACTTATCCATGCATACACGTTTTCCAGCAAAATCATGCAAATGTTTTCAGCACTGGTTTTGAAGTAAGTAAGATAAAATCCTGTAAAGAAAATGTATGGTTAAGTGTGGACGAGGACTGGCATCCTGTCAAGTACTCCTGTTATGTCCTGAAAGTGGCATGTACATCCTGTTGCGCCAGCTCCTTCTCCCATTTATACCTTTCCTGTCCAGTGAAACGCAATGTTAAGTAATGTAATGTTCACGTATTTCAAAAGTCCATGCATCACTGCATTGCATTTCATGTTCTTATTGAGCTCAGGCTCATAGTTGAACGCCTGTTGTAGGTATGGATTTTCCAGATGAGGAGCTTGATCCGCAAACTGACGAGTTGATGTAGTTGGGGGGGAGGAGCTCACGGGATGGTTGCTGCGCCAGACAAATCCTGTCCCGGGTTTAAGTATTTAAAGTAAAGTCCTATGTCTGTAAACCCTACTGGAATTCTGTGTTTGATTTTTAAACTATGTTAGATTCTGTATTTTTGGTTGTTGAAAAACTCTGTAGGAAATTCTGTTGGATATAGATAATGTAAGTTCTGTGGTTAAGCTTCCTTGTTAAAACCTTTTCATCTTCCGGTCACTGTTCACATTTTTCATCTTCCGTCACTGTTCACAAATTCATCTTCCGGTCACTGTTCACAAATTTCATCTTCCGGTCACTGTTCACAAATTTCATCTTCCGGTCACTGTTCACAAATTTCATCTTCCGTCACTGTTCACAAATTTCATCTTCCGTCACTGTTCACATTTTTCATCTTCCGTCACTGTTCACATTTTTCATCTTCCGGTCACTGTTCACAAATTTCATCTTCCGGTCACTGTTCACATTTTTCATCTTCCGTCACTGTTCACAAATTTCATCTTCCGTCACTGTTCACATTTTTCATCTTCCGGTCACTGTTCACAAATTTCATCTTCCGTCACTGTTCACATTTTTCATCTTCCGTCACTGTTCACATTTTTCATCTTCCGTCACTGTTCACAAATTTCATCTTCCGTCACTGTTCACATTTTTCATCTTCCGTCACTGTTCACAAATTTCATCTTCCGGTCACTGTTCACAAATTTCATCTTCCGTCACTGTTCACAAATTTCATCTTCCGTCACTGTTCACATTTTTCATCTTCCGGTCACTGTTCACAAATTTCATCTTCCGTCACTGTTCACAAATTTCATCTTCCGTCACTGTTCACATTTTTCATCTTCCGTCACTGTTCACAAATTTCATCTTCCGTCACTGTTCACATTTTTCATCTTCCGTTACTGTTCACAAATTTCATCTTCCGTCACTGTTCACAAATTTCATCTTCCGGTCACTGTTCACATTTTTCATCTTCCGGTCACTGTTCACATTTTTCATCTTCCGGTTACTGTTCACAAATTTCATCTTCCGGTCACTGTTCACAAATTTCATCTTCCGGTCACTGTTCACAAATTTCATCTTCCGTCACTGTTCACATTTTTCATCTTCCGTCACTGTTCACATTTTTCATCTTCCGGTCACTGTTCACGTTTTTCATCTTCCGTCACTGTTCACAAATTTCATCTTCCGTCACTGTTCACATTTTTCATCTTCCGTCACTGTTCACATTTTTCATCTTCCGTCACTGTTCACATTTTTCATCTTCCGTCACTGTTCACAAATTTCATCTTCCGTCACTGTTCACAAATTTCATCTTCCGTCACTGTTCACAAATTTCATCTTCCGGTCACTGTTCACATTTTTCATCTTCCGGTCACTGTTCACAAATTTCATCTTCCGGTCACTGTTCACATTTTTCATCTTCCGGTCACTGTTCACATTTTTCATCTTCCGGTCACTGTTCACATTTTTCATCTTCCGGTCACTGTTCACAAATTTCATCTTCCGTCACTGTTCACAAATTTCATCTTCCGTCACTGTTCACAAATTTCATCTTCCGTCACTGTTCACAAATTTCATCTTCCGTCACTGTTCACAAATTTCATCTTCCGGTCACTGTTCACAAATTTCATCTTCCGTCACTGTTCACAAATTTCATCTTCCGGTCACTGTTCACAAATTTCATCTTCCGTCACTGTTCACAAATTTCATCTTCCGGTCACTGTTCACAAATTTCATCTTCCGTCACTGTTCACATTTTTCATCTTCCGGTCACTGTTCACATTTTTCATCTTCCGTCACTGTTCACAAATTTCATCTTCCGGTCACTGTTCACAAATTTCATCTTCCGTCACTGTTCACAAATTTCATCTTCCGTCACTGTTCACATTTTTCATCTTCCGTCACTGTTCACATTTTTCATCTTCCGTCACTGTTCACAAATTTCATCTTCCGTCACTGTTCACAAATTTCATCTTCCGGTCACTGTTCACAAATTTCATCTTCCGTCACTGTTCACAAATTTCATCTTCCGTCACTGTTCACAAATTTCATCTTCCGTCACTGTTCACAAATTTCATCTTCCGTCACTGTTCACAAATTTCATCTTCCGGTCACTGTTCACAAATTTCATCTTCCGTCACTGTTCACAAATTTCATCTTCCGTCACTGTTCACAAATTTCATCTTCCGTCACTGTTCACAAATTTCATCTTCCGTCACTGTTCACAAATTTCATCTTCCGTCACTGTTCACAAATTTCATCTTCCGGTCACTGTTCACAAATTTCATCTTCCGTCACTGTTCACAAATTTCATCTTCCGTCACTGTTCACATTTTTCATCTTCCGGTCACTGTTCACAAATTTCATCTTCCGTCACTGTTCACATTTTTCATCTTCCGGTCACTGTTCACAAATTTCATCTTCCGTCACTGTTCACATTTTTCATCTTCCGTCACTGTTCACAAATTTCATCTTCCGTCACTGTTCACATTTTTCATCTTCCGTCACTGTTCACAAATTTCATCTTCCGTCACTGTTCACAAATTTCATCTTCCGTCACTGTTCACAAATTTCATCTTCCGTCACTGTTCACATTTTTCATCTTCCGGTCACTGTTCACATTTTTCATCTTCCGGTCACTGTTCACATTTTTCATCTTCCGGTCACTGTTCACAAATTTCATCTTCCGGTCACTGTTCACAAATTTCATCTTCCGTCACTGTTCACATTTTTCATCTTCCGGTCACTGTTCACAAATTTCATCTTCCGTCACTGTTCACAAATTTCATCTTCCGGTCACTGTTCACATTTTTCATCTTCCGTCACTGTTCACATTTTTCATCTTCCGGTCACTGTTCACAAATTTCATCTTCCGGTCACTGTTCACAAATTTCATCTTCCGGTCACTGTTCACAAATTTCATCTTCCGTCACTGTTCACAAATTTCATCTTCCGTCACTGTTCACAAATTTCATCTTCCGTCACTGTTCACATTTTTCATCTTCCGTCACTGTTCACAAATTTCATCTTCCGGTCACTGTTCACAAATTTCATCTTCCGGTCACTGTTCACATTTTTCATCTTCCGTCACTGTTCACAAATTTCATCTTCCGTCACTGTTCACAAATTTCATCTTCCGTCACTGTTCACAAATTTCATCTTCCGTCACTGTTCACATTTTTCATCTTCCGTCACTGTTCACATTTTTCATCTTCCGTCACTGTTCACAAATTTCATCTTCCGTCACTGTTCACAAATTTCATCTTCCGGTCACTGTTCACAAATTTCATCTTCCGTCACTGTTCACATTTTTCATCTTCCGGTCACTGTTCACATTTTTCATCTTCCGGTCACTGTTCACATTTTTCATCTTCCGTCACTGTTCACAAATTTCATCTTCCGTCACTGTTCACAAATTTCATCTTCCGTCACTGTTCACAAATTTCATCTTCCGTCACTGTTCACAAATTTCATCTTCCGTCACTGTTCACATTTTTCATCTTCCGTCACTGTTCACAAATTTCATCTTCCGTCACTGTTCACAAATTTCATCTTCCGGTCACTGTTCACAAATTTCATCTTCCGTCACTGTTCACAAATTTCATCTTCCGTCACTGTTCACAAATTTCATCTTCCGTCACTGTTCACAAATTTCATCTTCCGTCACTGTTCACAAATTTCATCTTCCGTCACTGTTCACTAATCTTCAAATTGGCCTTCCATAGATAATTTCATAAAATAACTTGATTTTCAAGTAATAACTTTTTTTGTTTTTCAAGCTTACCAAAAAAGAATATTCTGATTATATTTGATACCATAATCTTCACAAAATTTATCTTCCTTGCATAAGAAAATTATTGCAATCCTTATTTAATTTCTAAGATAATCAAAGCCAATACTTTAATTAATTTGTCAAAAAATCTATGTCAACACATATTTACCTTAACAAAATCCCCCTCATACAACATAACCAATGCCCAAATCACCATGGAACCAGACCTATACCCTGAATGGCTACTTAGCTAGTGTATTTGAGCTACAACGGGAACTAGAACACTGTATGCTCTGGTTTGAATTGAACCTTTGTACCGTAGAGGTGGAAGCAACCACTAGAGATGGGAAATTAAGTAGAGCCTTAGCCCCCCTCATTTTAAAAGCAGCTCTATCATAAGCAAAGGCAGCTTCTTCAGCTGTTTTGAACGTGCCTAGCCATATGCGGGCACCATGCCTAGTCGAGTCACGAATCTCGGCTGCATATTTCCCCCACGGACGGCGCCTCACCCCTCTAAAATGCTTTTTCACCGGCTGATCGACGCTTGTGCCCTCTGTTTGAGTTCTCTGGGGGAGTATGACCGCCAAGCCATTAGTTGTCGTGGCCTCGTTTAGAACCTGGTATAGAACCATTTCTTGTGAGTCGTTCTCGTTGAATGGCAGCTCAGTTTGAGAAGCTAAAACCATAACTGGTTTCCGTGTTATTGAGAGGAGGAAGAAGATGGGAGGCTTGTTTAGATTGTCAAATCTTAGAGTTTAATATTCAAGATAGAAATGGACTTGTACCCTTCAATTACTTTGGAGATTTGTAATCAATAATTGAATCTCATGTTTGACTTCTCTACGACGAATTGTACTCACGAGGAAGACTAAGAAGAACACGTGTTTGAATAATTGTAGGAAAGTGGTTCGACTCTTCCTTCTGGCTTTTGTTGTCGTCATTCCTTAAGTCATCCAAAGAAACTTCTTTTGTTGTTTCTAAATTATTAACGTTGCACCAATGTGTATTTTAAATAAAGTTTAAAATAATGTTAAAAATAGCTTAGATGGGTTAGAAATAAGATAAAAACACTTGAATATGAAGTGTTCATAAAAAAAAAACGAGTATAAAATATATTTTGTAAATGATTCCGCTTCGCTAAGGTTGTTTTTGGGAGAAATAGAAGAAAAGAGGAGGGGAGTCATTGATGATCTCTCGCTCAACCGTTCAATTTTCCATGATTTTGGATCAGGAAACTTTAATACTTCTTGTATGCAACTTTAGTAGGATGAATCTCAAGATAATGGACAAATATATCACTGTCAAACATAACGTACATCTCTCAACTTCTTGCGCAAACACGAAAATATTGATATGATTATAAAATATTAAGTCAAAAAGTATAGCATATGAGACATAAGTCAGGATAGAAAGAACCTTTCAAATCAAAGAGCCGACTAAACATGCTCTCCCAAGAAAGCACCAAGTACTGCATTGCAAAGGCAACTTATTATCTCACAAAGGATCATTATCATAAAAATTACAGGTAAAGTTTTGCCATGGTCTGCTTAATGCGTTCAACATCAGCGCCTATTATCTCTGCTGCCTTCTTTCCCTTGTGGAAGAAATGCAGTGTTGGCTGCACCCAAATTAACGTCAGTTTATTCCCTTTTGACATACAAATTTAACGAGTACTAAAATGAAAGATGGATGATATCTAAATACTCTCCTTCATTCAGTTGGATAAGGAAAGGTAACCTCAGATGAAATATACTATGGCTGACTGATTATTGGGAATGATTGTTTCATACATATCCACTAGTTAGGCTCAAAACACCAATTCCAGCCGTAACAACAAATTAATCAGAGGACTTTGTTGACAAGATTAAGCTACTTACCACAGACCCGATAATTAACTTGCTCAGAGTCCTTTCAAGACCATCCTGCAAAATCGTAAGACTTTTGTAAACTTATTGATGGGTGGTGAAGAAGAATATTAAAAATAATAGTAATGTACCAATTGCTTTATAAAATCTAATAAGTAGATATAACATATCAATTCAGGGAGGTATGAGCAAAAAGAGATGTCTATTCAATGCAATGATAACGTATAAGTTTTCTTCCTAGTATTTCCCACATCTTTAAAATGAACAGACAGGTTTTTTAGGATCATTAAAGTTACAGAATCTCAATATCTTATTATATACCTTCACCTTGTCTTCCCCCACATTCAAATTTTCAATCTCTTTATCATAGACAAGCATATAAAAATCCTTTATTCTTCAACCAACAATGATCAAAATCATGTAGGAGCACAAAGTAATGGCATTGTGCAAGGAACCTTGAATTCAGATTCATCAAAATAATTTAAACAACCACATCAGTAACAGCCAAACTTCATTTTCTGATTCACTATTTACTTATGGTATATGATACTGTTATATGTCATCATCTATTGCACAATAAAATATTCAAACTTCGCCTTTAGATTCATTATAATCACGCCTCACCGCATATAAATTGCAACTGACCAATTTTCAGCGACAATACTAATAAGCAGTTTCACAGTATTCACATTCAAAAACTTCTTATTTTGTAGCTCAACCCTTATTTTTAGCAATGAAAAAAGTAAAATAAATTTCTAAAAGTAGGATCTTCTGCATGTTTAATTGTTCTGTTTGTAAAAGAAACTCTGCAAGAATCCACTTCAACTATTCGAATCGACAAATAATAGTGTTAACTGACAGATCCACGACAGAGTGAAAAGGATCGATACGGAATCGGTTTCCGTTTACTCTATTTCATAAAGAAAAAAGAATTACTCCAAGGAACAACTTTGGGAAAAATAATTCAAGGAGCACTCTAATATCACAATGTTTACCAACCTGATCAATGTCAATTTTGTAAATTGTGACTTGAGTGTGATTTTTACTGAACTCTTCGATGATAGGGGCAATGAATCTACCTGAAAATCACAAAATAATGAAAACAAAAAAGTTGAAGTCTGATAGATTATGCGAATAGAGTTGAGTTAAAAATTTATTACACTCAAGAGCTTGAAGGTGTAAAAGACAAGATGAAGCATAAAACAAGCAACAAATTATAAACCTCAAGTAAATTGGAACTTACAAGGACCACACCAGACAGCAGTAAAATAGAAAATGGCTGGCAGGGACTCGTCTAGTTCGGTTCATTTTAGCACAACAGAAAACAGAGGTAAGTAATCTTCAAAAAAGAAAAACCACGAAACAAATAACACGAGAAAAAAGGCCAATACCTTGAACTTTATTAATTGAAGTATTGAACTCTTCTTCAGACTTTATCAGGACAATGTTTGATTCACCTGAAATCAATGATTAGCCTAGCATACATTCTGAAAATTATTGGTTTCCAGAAAAAAAGAGAAATTCTTGTGTAAATGACATGGTAATGCGGGACTAAATAAAACAGTATAGTGGACGAGTAAAGCATTTGGGGTTCGTTTCATTCCTTATAGATTTATATGCATTCAAACATATCCAAATTTTGGAAATCAATTATTATTCACAAAGTATTCAATGTGTATGATAAAGTGTGCCTACTTTTGTCACGAGTTCAATCCACCTTGCCAGTTGTTGTCTCGACAGTAGACACTAATAAATCAGTTTGGATCGTGGCAATTCTTATATTTTTCTGTGAAATTCCTCGTGAACTTGCAGCATTTAAAAAAATTCTTGACTTCTACTCAAAATGACTTTCATATCTGATATTTTCCATCATAAATTTTGTAAGTTCATGAAGAGTATCAAGAGTTCTGCACAATTGTAATCGATATGAAAACTGAAGGGATCGCACAACGACCCACACTCAGCACTTGAAAGAAAGTTCTGGAAAAAATAAATCAAAATTCCTTATAAATGATTAACTAAAGAAACTTTAGCTTCAAAATCAGTTTTGTGAGGAAAAAAAATTTAAAAAAAAAAAAAAAGAACATAACAAAGGAAAGAAAAGATACCGGGGGATGAGCTAATATGTCGGTAGAGTTGAAATGGTGAAGTCAGAAATCGACAATTTGAAGCGTAGGAATGAGAGGAATTCGATTTAGAACTGAAACGAAACGAAGGGGAAAATGATGTTGATGGTAGTAACAAAGACGACGATGAGGAGGAAAGCAATGAAGTGGAGGTAGAGGAAAGGGTTGCAGAGTTATAGGAAAGTAGGGGAGCATAATAGTTAGGGGAGGTAGGACATATCTCGGTGGCAAGGAGTCGGAGGAGAAGACGACACCCAGCGTACATATTTCCTTCCGCCATTACAGCTACAGTGTTGTTGTTCTTAACTGGCTGCCATGGCGTCTGTATTGAATTGTTATTCTGCATCGGCGCAGTATCCCTTTCGCATAGGGTTAGGTCCGGTCCCTAGACCAAACCGATTCGGTCTGGTCTCGGTCGGTCGGGTCCGCGTTCCTCCCAACCTATCTCCTTCTCTATCTGTTTTCGAAATGTCTTTCATTCTTTCACACAGTAATATCGAGAAGTAGAGGATAAATGAAAAATGTCTCTGGTTTTTTGTTCTAACCCAAACAACTATCATTATTTATGAATAATCAACCAACCAATCAACAAAAATCAACTATAATTTATCAATCAACAACAAAGTAAAAAACAATTAGTCCTAATTTTTACTTCCACAAAATTTACATTGTACATACACTGAGTTGAGAGTGAGGACAATAGCACGGAGACAGAGCACGAAGACAGAGCCGGAGCCGGAGACGAAGACGGAGACGGAATTTTGTGTCTTGTGAATCAGAGGACTCGATCATACGATCACCATGGGAGTGGGGAGTAGGACGCCGGTCGCTGGGGACGGGAATCGCTCGGGAGTTGTGAATCAGACTTCGGGTCTTGCCAGTTTAGAGTCGAAGTCGACGCTCGGGAGTTAGGAGTTCTTGTTGAGTCGAAGCTTCAGTCTTCTCTTCAAACTCTGAACTCTTAAGTTCAGAGTTAATTTTAATAAAAGGTTCAGCTGAACCGTTCAGTAAAAATCGGTGGGAGGGTATTTTCTTTTAAACCTTCGGTCCGGTCAGGTATTTCGAGCTTTCGAGCCATGGACAAAAACCAGACCGAGAACCGATGGGATTTTATCATTTGGACCGAGGACCGGACCGTGGGCCACTGATTTGGGACTAAAACAGGTGGTCTGGTCTGGTTCTTGATCCCCGGGTCAGTTATTCCCACCTCTACTTTTGCATAGCCTATCATACTGGTACTAATTAAGGGTGGGCAAGAGTTCGGTTCGGTTCGGTTTTGGACCGAACAGAAACGAACTCATCGGTTTCGATTTCGGTTTCCGAACCCGAAACTGAAACCGAAACCGATTGACTTATACCAGACCCGAACCGAACTTTTCGGTTTCGGTTCAGTTCGGGTCTGGTCGATTCCTGCTCCTTTGACCACGTTGACCTGGCTGCTTCACTCCACGACTCCTTGTTGGGCCCTGGCTGCTACCTCTTCCTGGAAGTCAGTTGTTCTTTCCAAGAAGCTTATCCATCTTCACAACAAATCTTTTGAATTTTGATGCAGCAAATATTTAGGATAAAAGAAATACCGAATCACTAACAAAAACAGAAACAATCTAACAACATTCAAAATTTTGAAAGACAGAAAACAAATTACATAGCAGAATCATCAATCATGTAGCAGTAAAAAAAGATTTAGGCTTGAAAGACAGAAAACATATTAAAATAACTAAAGAAAAGAAAAGAAATTACAACCTAAAAGTTTTCATCTTTTCGGGTAAAAATAGAAATATAGTTTTGGCAAAAGAATTCTAATCTGCAGCAAGAAACTCGAACTCGAATAGCCAAGAGACATTCCTCTATTCGAACACAAACAGTATGATGAAATCAAAACTGATCTCAACAAATTTTTTCGTAAACGCAAAATGTCATGGAACTCAACCTGCACAACAAAAATGATAAAGCACAATTAGTCATCTATGATCTATCATAATTTCCTCTTCATGCAAAATCTTTAGAAATTGATCAAATTGCTTATTCGTACCTTAGCTATAACTCGATAATATCTTTCTCTTTTTCGTCATTCTTTTGAGTTAAAGTATCAATTTTTATAACAAAAATTCAATAATATGAAACTAGTGACTAGTAAGAATAAAAATAATATTTGCAATATAATAGTTCGTATAAAATAAATAAAGTACTTTCATCAATAGTTTTATAATCACTATCAGACAAAGTTGGACTCTTAGAACGGATCCAACTTTGAGTGCAAATAATAGCCTCCACCGTCGTTGCTAATAAAGATGTACGCGATGAGTCCACAATACGACCATCACAACTGAATACGGACTCTGAAGCAACGTTCGAAATTGGAATGACGAAAACATCTTTGGCTATTTTGCTCAGAATCGGATATTTATGGCCATTCAACTTCCACCATGTCAATATATCTAAACTATCTGAGTATTTTTCAAGTTTCTCGGTCATATAATCATCAATTTCAGACATATTAATAGAAGTATCAAACTCTAGAAAATTGTCAAAGAAGGTAGATGTTGCAATATTAGTTGCCTTTGGAATTTCAACCCTTAAAGTTAGACATCCATTATCTGAATGAGCTTTGAAATCTAAATATAGTCTTTCCATTACATTCTCCACTTTGTTCATAAGCTCTGCAACTTTATCATTCCAAAACAAGATGCTTAGATAATGTTTTAATAGTTTTGACTTGCATCTTGGATCGAGAAGGACCGCCACGAAGACAAAAATAGTGAACCTTTCAAAAGTGCCCCAATACTTGTCAAATTTATTCTACATGCCTAAAGCCATTGTCTTTAATAGCATATTGTCAGCCATGATATGTTATTGAATGATCATCTTTAACTGACATACTTCACTAACATACAAATTAGATGTAACATGTAATGAAGTTGAAACAATGTTAGTTGAGTCATAAAAAACCTTCAAAAACTTACAAAATACTCGAATATTTGTCCAATCTTCGTGTGTAAGAGGCCCTTCTTCATCGAGGTCTGATATGAAATTGTTGTCACATTCTCTCATTTTTTTCAAAAGCTTTTTCATATTTCTCAGCATTATCTAGCATCAAATACATAGAGTTCCATCTAGTGCACACATCTAGGGTTACATTTCCTTTAAATACAATCTTGCAACTGTCAACACAATTCTTAAACTGTTGTAATCTTCCTGGGGAAGATTTGATATATTTGACAGTTTTTCGTACCCTGCTAATTGAATGTTGATGTTCTTTCAACCCATCATTAACAATCAAATTTAAAATGTGCGCAAAGCATCTAACATGAATAAATTCTCCATCTAAAACAATCGAACTCTGCCAATTACGCAAAGTCTTAACCAAACAAGAAATTGCAACATCATTAGATGATGCATTATCAACAGTAATGGTCATAACATTCTTAATGCCTCAGCCAAACAAGCAATCTTCAAGTAATTTTTCAATGGTTTCACCTTTGTGATTTTCTATTTGAACAAAATTCAAAATTTTTTTATGCAACTTCCAATCACCATCAATAAAATGACCGGTCACAACCATATAATTGATATTTTGATTCGAAGTCCAAGTATCAGTAGTTAAACTCACTCTTTGACTTTTTCTACTAATAAATTCTTTCAACTGTCTTTTCTCATTGTTGTATATAGCTTCAATATCTCTTGCTACTGTTCTACGAGAAGGCATAACAAAAGAACTATGAAAATATTTAAGACATTCTTTAAATCCTTCACATTCAACCATTCTCACAGGCAATTCATCCTTATTTAGCATGCTAGCAATCATTTTACGCCCCCTACTTGAGTAAATGTTGCTACTTTAGAACATTATCCCCCACTTTCCTTCTTTAAAAAATGCAATGTTGTTTGTTTCACATCCAATTGTGACAAATACCTTTTACACACCTTTAAATGTCTGGTCATATTTGAAGTACCATTTCGTACAGAATGACATGCATATGACTTACCACAATGGTTACAACTAGCTTTAGGTGCATTTTCATCACAATTTTCATCCAAAGTGAAGTTATCCCAAACATTAGATCTACTTCTTTTCTTCAGATTACTATCATTCACATTAGTTTTCATCCTAAAGAAACAATTAACAACAATCATATTCATCATTCAATTAACGAAACAAATTCAAATAATTCTATAGCAAATATTACAAATTTCTATACTCTAATTCAGTAATTCTATATCAAATATCACAAATATGTCACCATCAATAGTCAGACTCACAACAAGCAACAATTACATAAATAAACACCCTATAATTTTAAACAGCAAACAATGCTCTCGATCAACAATTTCAAAGAGTCTCTCACATGACATCAGCCCTAATTTTTACTAGTACAAAAATAAAAAAAATTATAAACACATTACACATACAGGTCTGATTTGAGGGTTGGATTGGAGGCTGAAGGCTGGAGCACTGGAGCAGTCTGATGAGACCGAGAGCAAGTAGAGACTAGGGAGCGGGAGCAGGGCTAGGGAGCTGCAAAAGTTTGCAAATGTTAATCAACCAAATAAATCAAGTATTAATCAACCAAATATTACACAAAGATCAGTCTCATGAAATAAAAGTCACCCGAACTAAAATTGGAGAACCTTCAAACTTTGAAAGATGCTACATTTAAGGTATTGAGAAGCAGAAGCCAACCATTTTATTGATCAAGACAATTGATCAGCCGGAGCGAAAATCGGAGGCGGGACAGTGAGCCGGAGCGTGAATCGGAGCGAGGAGTCGCCACTCGCCTGTCGTCTGTCGAAGCTTGTCGTCTGTCGCTCACTGGAGCACCAAGGAGCCGTCACCCGTCAGTCCTCTGTCGCTACCGCTGGAGCGCCGAGGAGTCGTCGGTCGTCTGTCACTTCGCTGGAGTGGAGGCTGGCTGGAGGAGTTGAGTGATGACCAGGAGTTCAGTTCATGACCTAAACCGAAATTCCTGAGTCCCCGACACTCTGAGGCCGCCTAATCATATTAATCAACCCTACAGGTTTTGGTTTTTCGGTTCGGTTTGGGTTTGACTTCCACCCGAACCGAACCCGAAAGCTTATTAGTGAGCTCGATCCAAACACAAAAAACAACTCCTGCACCCGAACCGAACCCTCGGGTCGGTTCGGTTCCTCGGGTCGGTTTCGGGTCTGCCCACCCCTAGTACTAATTCCAAGGATGGTGGGACGGGTCGGGTTGAACCGCCTAAACAGAACTGAACCCGGTTCAGTTTGATTCTTAAAATCGAATTGAGAACTTCATTTTTCATAAATCATGGAAATTGAGCCACGGGTAGGTGTTCACTGGAGGAGTTCGGCCGGCGTTCAGAGGTCAGTCATTTTCTTTCAATGAGTCCATGGGCGTCGAAATTCTGATCTTCGGGGCAACTGTGTTTAGTGAATTAAAGAGGGAAGGGGAAGGAGAGATTATCATAATTGAATTTTTAATTTGTACTTGATTGCAGATTCTAGGGTTTAATTAATTTAATTTATCGTTGATTATTCAAGAGATTTTAAATTTTATTCTTAAAATTTCTATGGGTCAGGGAAGAAGACAGCCTCACGGAGATTGTTTGGCAATGGCGCACTCGCTAGCACAAGCCATTCTCTTCACAAAGCCCTCGCCCCTTTTCAACAGGAAGGGTCTTCTAAGTTTTGCCTTTTCCGTTCCTTTCTCCTCCGTTTCGTCGTCTGTTCTAGTTAATAAGGGACTTCACCGCAAAAAATTCAAACTTCCAGTTGCTTCAGTTCTTGAGCTTAGCGGAGTCAAAATTACCAAAGATGGTAGGCAACTATGATGTTTTTTTTTTTTTTTTTCCTTCTTGTACTGTTTTATTCGAAACTTTCTCCTGTACTGTCTCTATCGCGTGCTTTTGTGCTATCCGAGTCTTGTTTGTTCCGTTGATGAGGCTATTAGCTTTCATTCTCCTTGTTGCACTTTGCTCTCTATTATTCCAAAATCTGCATCACTCTAGTTTTCGAGTTTTCAATGTCCACTTATGGATTACAATGTGTTCCCTATGCTGCAAAATTGAGCAATCTGATTGACAGATATGGTGACAGCAAGATTCAAGTTCACGTTTTATTAGGATAATTTCTCTTGTTGTTTCTATACGCAGGTTATTGAGCCAAGAATTATTGGGAAAATGTTATGGTTATTTGGGAATCACAATTTTAAATTTTAAGAAAAAATGAAAAGAATAATTATTGAGCCAAGAATTAATGGGAAAATACATGTTTATCCTTGCTTCTCTAATATTGTTATTTGGGAATCACATTTTAAACTTTTAAGAAAAATGACAAGAATTCTTTGACCTAAACCTATAGTCCTCATCTCCAACTTTTCAATTTATACGTGTGACTTTTCAGATGGAATTAAAGCTATTCTTCTGCTTTGAATTGCACCCTTTATAAATGTGGTTTAGGTCATTAGGCTGACTGATTTTTTTGGACTATTTATCCAGATGTGGTGCGAGATGACCCTACAAACAATGTTCCTGACACTATTTTTTCAAAAATTGGAATGCAACTTCACAGAAGAGATCAACATCCGCTTGGAATCTTGAGGAACACAATCCATGCGTACTTTGATACCAATTATATAAACAAGTTTGAGAAATTCGATAACCTCAGCCCCATTGTTTCTGTTAAGCAGGTAGGTCCACGAAAATATTCTAGGACTTTGTTTTAGTTGGATGATACTGCTTGGAGCAACTTCCATTATATATGTATTTCTTGATCAGTTCATAAGGATTAGATATTCTCATTGTGTATGTAATTTTTATATACATTTCTTCCTTGTTTATATTGAGAAACATGATATTTGCCATTGATCAAACATGGTTTTGTTATTGTGACCATATAGCTTACAAGTAGAGCTAAATACTATGATTCTGTTATTGAGCATTTTGTTTGGAAAACTGTTGATTAATCTGAATGCATGATTTTCTGCTGTTGTAAATCCTCGGTGATGATGATCCTGTTTGTACTTTTGGAGGTACAACTTAGTTGCCATGAACATATTTGAGGTGTATTTGGAATGAGTAGATACAAAGCCCTTTTAGTGGCATGAATTTCTTTGTTGAGTTATCTGTTTTTGGAATTTTTGAAATATATTTTGTTGCCAGAAAACTCAAGTCTGGGCTTTTTTTTTTTTTCTTGTAAGTCCTTCGCTTTGGCTTTTTTATAGATTTTGTTTCGAAGGATAGTTCTCTATTTCAGGGTATAGATTTTACTTGTTCATTAGCTTCTGTTCTTTCTTTTATACATCGTCCACTGTAATTACTTTTCAAGGCCTGATCAAGATAGATGTATATTCGCCTGCAAAAAAAATTTCTTATTTTATTGACGGTGAGATTACTTTCCAGAATTTTGATGATGTATTGGTTCCTGAAGACCATGTAAGCCGGAGTTACAATGACACATACTACATTGACTCTCAAACTGTTTTGAGGTGTCATACAAGTGCTCATCAGGCAGAACTATTAAGAGGAGGACACAATCGTTTTCTCGTAACCGGGGATGTTTATCGTCGAGATTCCATTGATGCTACACACTACCCTGTATTCCATCAGGTTTCTGACTTTCCAATTAAATTAATTCATTATAGCATTAAATTGGATTCATTCTTCATTTTGTCTGTTAAATTTAAATTCTAACACTGCAGATGGAGGGAGTTCGTGTTTTTTCACCAGATGATTGGGAAGCTTCTGGCAAAGATGGAACATCATATGCAGCTGAGGACTTGAAGAAATGCCTGGGGGGTTTGGCACGACATTTATTTGGTATGATATAGCCGAATCTTCTGTTAGATGGGATACATAATTACTTCCCTGGAGACATTGTGATTTAGATGTTATAGGGCCTTCTTTGGTACTTTTCACCAAAGTGTTTCACGATGTAAAAAATGAGGGATAATAACATTAACACGAACTTGAAAAAAAATTTGTGGAAGTCACAGATATTTAATAATAAGGTGTTACTAATATTTTTTATGATCAAGATCCTTCTGATAGAATTGATTTGATTGAGATCTAAGACTTATTGCATCTTTGTAGATTTTCTCATTGTTTTTCTTTACTAAAATCTCAAACTTGTGCTCTTTCAGAAATTTATTTTCCTGTATTACAATTTCTATTATCACTAAAAAGTAAAATGGCTTTGTCTCAGTTAGAACTTGATTGTTTACACTTTAGTGATATAATAATGTGAAGTACTTTGATAAATATGTCAGGTGACGTGGAATCACGCTGGGTTGATACGTATTTTCCATTTACAAATCCATCATTTGAGCTTGAAATTTTTTTCCAGGTATTTACTTGTTCTTTATCCATGGTGACAATGTGTGGAATTAATTACCATCCCTTCCATTATTTTGTTTGGGGTTTTGGAAGGTGAAGGTATGTTGCTCCCATCTTTGAAGGGGGGAAGATCTGCTTCAAATATTATAAGACGTTCAAGCAAATTGGGAATGGTATTTCATAAAAATTACGTCTAACCTCCATCATAGAAAATTGAGAATAAGAATTTTCTTTGTTATGTTTGCAACTTCAGTGCATGATAACAATAATGACTTAACAATATTTTGCAGGTTTGACATTGTAATTTTACTTTTCTGCTTCATGATAAAGTTCTATGACCGCAAGATCTAATTATTAGTCTTTCTTCTATTTCTTTTTATGCTAAGCTACATAGCAGACTCATTCCTGCGCTATCTAAACCTTCCAAAATTAATTTAATAAATAACTTTTATTAGTCTTTCTCTATTTAATTGCTTAATAGGTTTTGCATTTTTTGTATAAAAAGCTTGATGTGTGATAAATATTGTTCTAATATCACATTCATAATTAGTTTACATGGTTAAACCATGCAATTTGAGGATATTAAAATTCAAAATGTCTGTGTAATTTAGTATGCAAAGGTTCTTTGTGCATGGGCATGTAGCTATTTAAAAAGAATGGCATAGGCTTGATGAAAGGTAAACATTTTTTTTTACTGAATGTGTTTGCAGTTGATGTTCCCTTGTGTAGTTTTTCCATTTCTTTACTACATGCAGGACAAATGGATGGAAGTTTTGGGGTGCGGAGTGATGGAGCAAGAAATATTGAGAAGAAGTGGGAGAACAAATAATGTTGCTTGGGCCTTTGGACTTGGCTTGGAGCGGCTTGCAATGGTTCTCTTTGACATACCTGATATTCGACTATTTTGGTCGAACGATGAGCGATTTGTCTCTCAGGTTTGTCCTGCATTTGTTGTAGTTTTGCTTCAATATGTTCTACACTTCCGACTTTCTTATGCGCGTTTTCTAAGCTTTCGTTAATATCATAACCAAGGGCTTCATTATCTCTTTGAACCAAAGTAGCCGAGTGTATAACATAGAATTTTTTGTTTGCAGTTTTCCAAAGGCCAGCTGGGGATCAAATTCAAGGAATTCTCCAAGGTATTACTTTATTCTTCGTGGAATATCAAATAGGGAGTCTTGTAATTGACCGAGATTAAAGTTTCCGCTGGTATAGGTGAGAGTTTTGGTGGGTTTCTGAGTTATTAGTTGCTTTACTTACAAACTAAAAGTAACCTAGTGATGTGGTATAACATGAAATATCTTTTCTAATGTTTGTGATTTTTTGTTTTATTTCAAATACTTTCACATACTAAAAAAGGTCTTAATGTCTCGTGTAAGTCTTAACCTTACTGGGTTTGCACTGGGTTCGCATAAGTGTTTGGAATGGAGGGTCTTTTCATGGTGATAAACTGTTTTGATTTATCTGCGTTGTTCAATTGATTATCAGATTTCACAATTCTTAAAGTTTTATTTGAACAAACTTTTATAGATACTACTATAGAAATCTGAAATAATTGCCTTTTTTGCAGTATCCTCCATGCTACAAGGATATCAGCTTTTGGATAAATGATTCATTTACCGAGAACAATTTATGCGAGGTTGTTCGAGCAATTGGTGGAGATCTTGTTGAGGAGGTACATATCGATCTTTAGAATCGATTTTAACACTAGGCTAGTAATTCAAGGTGGCGATGTGCATTCTTTAATCATCGTTGATAGAAATCCTTGGTGTCAAATTAGCATGAGAATAATGTTCTTGATATCCTCGTATTTTTGAGAAAAATGAGGTATTTTTGTTTTCTTGATTTGGTTTAGATTTCAAATATTATATCATTGGAACAACTGGAGTTGTGATTCTTCTTCTGAAATATTGATAGGTTCAATTGATAGACAAATTCACCAACAAAAAAGGAATGACCAGTCATTGTTATAGGATTTCATACCGCTCAATGGAACGCTCGCTCACCGACGAAGAAATCAATGAATTACAGGTAATAACAGTAGGTTATGATACTACACACGATGATGTTCCACCGACAATCTCATAGTTGACTTGTGCGTGCAGATGAACACGAGAGAGCAAGTAGAGAGCAAACTGGGTGTTGTTTTAAGATGACAATCCTCTGCTGCGCTGCCTTTAAGATGAATAAATATTCTTGTAATTTGAATATATCTTGTTGATGGAGGAGAGATCCCCAAGCGGAGGAATAAACTTGTAATTTAATTTTGATAAATTATCTCGTGTTTTTTGGCCATTTGATTAAACTTGTCCTATTTATGTGGAGACGAGAATTTGATGTCAAACTGGAAAAACAATCTAGAAAAGAGAGAGGGGTGTGCTATTTTATAGCATGCATACATCATATTCATACATCCCTCTCATCCTTCATAACACTAGTCAGTATTTACAACTTGCAATCTCTCTCTTTCTCTCTCTAGTTTGAGCTCTGTTAGTCAAACTTCATTCTGACTCCCAGCACCATTTTTTATTTTTTTTGGGTTTTTTTTTTAAAAACCTAAAAAATTACTGTTCAACGAAAAAAAAACTTCAAAATTTTAAAAATAGGCGAAATAAATCTTTTAGTCCGGACTGGACAGTGGCCGCCAGGAGGAGGTCGGCTGGTCTAGTTGGACCGGTCGGCTTCCATTTTTTTATTTTAAAAAAATATAAGGGAGGCCGGCTGGTCCAGTTGGACCAACCGGCCTCCATTTTTTTATTTTAAAAAAATATAAGGGAGGCCGGCCGGTCCAATTAGACCAGCCGGCCTCCCTTATAAACCGGCAAACCCGTGACTAAAGTCATGGATTTTGTCTTTTACTGTGGAGGCCAGCCGGTTCACTTGAACTAGCCGGCCTCCACGGTAAAATCTAAGACCCGTGACCCTATCACGGGTCTTGAATTTACATATGCAGGCCGGCCGGTCCAACTGGACCGACCGGCCTGCATACCCCTATTTAAACTCCCCCTCCCCTCCATTTTTCAACTCACACCCTCTCAAAACTCTCTCAACTCTCAACTCTCAACTCTCTCGATTAATTCCTTCCTTCGGCGATATTTTTCGGTATGAAGTTTTTATTTTTATTTTTTTTATCATTTAATTTACGAAATTTAAAATTATTTTTATTATTTTTATCATTTTATTAATTTTGTTTTAAATTTTTTTTAGCGACGAAGATGGATTCTGATTCAGATCGATTAATTCAGACGAGAGATCAACTGGTGATGCAGAAATGGACTGGTGTGCGGACGACACGCCTGCATATGGTGATGTACGAGCATTCGATAACCCACTGACAAATGAAGAAATATTTGAATATTCTACCTCCAAAATGCTGGACGATGAGCTTCGAACACCGGTCATCTCAGATGACGAGGAGGTGGAAAACATACCGGTAAGTGAACAAATCTCAATGAGATTTCATAAGAGTAGAAAATATGGTTATTTGCAGGAACTTAAAGACGAGATAGACAAATATTCTTTAGAAAATAGTTATGGTATTAAATTCACTAAAAGTGAAAGGAGTCTACTGACGGCTGAGTGTGGAGATGGATGTAAGTGGAGACTGCATGCTTTGTTGATGCAAAATGAGCGAACATTTCAAATAAAGAGCTTGATCGACTCTCACGGTTGTTCAAGGCAAGTGGAATATCGATGCGCTTCAGCAAAATGGCTGGCGAAACATTACCTCGACAGGTTCAAAAGTTACCCTACTTGGGACATCCCATCTATTATGGAGACAGTGAGGAATGACTTCACCGTCGACATTTCACCCAGTATTGCCACAAAAGCAAGAAGGATAGCTCGAACCCTCAACGAAGGGAAGTGCAATGAACAGTACGGGCAACTGTGGTCGTACGCAGCCAAAATATTCAGATCAAATCCGGGAAGCATAGTAAAAATTTATGGAAACCTAGTGGGTCCTAATCAATTGGGATTCCAAAGATTCTATATGTGCATGGCTGTTTGCAAGACTGGGTTGTTGGAGTACAGGAGACCCGTTATCTGCTTGGATGGCTGTCATCTAAAGGAGTTGTGTGCCGGCCAACTACTCATAACCGTCAGTATTGATGGAAACGATGGCATATACCCCATTGCTGTTGCCAACGTCGAATCTGAGTGTGCGGACTCATGGACATGGTTTTTGCAAATATTAAAGCAAGACCTCAACACTGAATCGGGCTGCGTGTTGGACACTTGTTTCAGATCGACAAAAGGTATGATGCATTTCTATATATTATTTCAAATTTTGTGGCGTTGTGGGTGTAATATTGTTTTATTGACACTGTTGTTCGTGCAAATATCTGGGGTTACAGAGAGCTATTCGAGAAGAATTCGCACATGCTGAACACTGCTTTTGCCTCCGACATATGTATACGAATTTAAAAAATTATTTTCGGGGCAAAGCATACAAAGATGCGATGTGGAATGCGGCCAGGGCACCCACGGAAGCTCATTTTGAGTATGAAATGTGAAAATTATTCCAGCTAAGTCTGGAAGCCCACGAATGGCTTCGATCAGAAGATCCGAAATATTGGGGTTATGCATTCTCTCCGAATTTCAAGTGCGATTTGGGATTGAATAATTTGTGCGAGTCATTCAATTCGCTTCTTTTGCCAGTCAGGGACAAACTGATCCTGACCATGTTCGAGATGATCCGAACACGCTTGATGACTCGCATCGTCAAGAAATGTGAGAAGCTGGTCGATTCCGATGACATCCTGTGTCCCAAGATAAAGACAAAGCTTGAGAAGCTAAAGAGTGCATCTGGGAATTTGCAAGCAACGTTTGCAGGAGCTACACGATTTCAAGTCCGCAATGGATATGAATAATTCGATGTAGACATGAATTCGGGTGTGTGCAACTGCACGCGGTGGAAGCGTACAGGAATCCCGTGTGTCCATTCCATTCCTTGCATATACTAGATGAGAGTCACACAGGAAGACTACGTGCATGAATGCTATCACACGGGAAGATATCTGCAGATGTACTCACATTATATTTGCCCCATCAGCGACCCAATAATGTGACCGCTCGTCTAAGGTATGAACGAAATCATCCCACCAAAAAGACAGCGTTAACTTGGTAGGCCGAAGAAGACAAGAATGCGAGATACCGAAGAGCCGTCAAGCTCAAGAGTTAGTAAGAAGAACTCAACCGTGCGTTGTGGTATATGTCGGCAGTAGGGGCATAATACTCGCACTTGTCCTAATCGGGGATCAACTTCAGCTGCTGCTTCACAGGACACATTCATGGGCTTCAAGACATTTGACGGGACGCAGGAATCTTCGACGCGTGGCCGGGGCAGAAATTTGTAATTTTTTTGAATATGCCATTTATTAATTTTTTTGTAATTCATTTATTCTTTAATTATTAATTCATTTACATAAGAGTTTCTTTTTAATTTATTCAATTCAAGTATTTAAATTATATATTTCTAAAATGTGATTGAATTTGTAATTATTTATTTAAGTTTAGTATTCACGAAATTTACATCACAAAACTAAACTACACTGGTGGGTCATCATCATCGTCTTCGTCGAGGCTAAGGTGGCCCATCCAATTCTTGACACTCGCATCCAGTTCATCGACTCTGCCTATCAGGTGCTGGATGTCCCGCTGCTGGCTCTGCTGTATCTCCAGTACCTAATACATCTGCTGGTACTGCGTATGCTGCATCTAAGCCATCTGCTGCTGCTGCATCTGAGCCATATGCTGCTGGTGCGTCTGTTGTATCTGATACAGCTGCTGCAGATACTGCATCCTGCCCTATTCACTAGCCTCATCTGTCTCCTGGTGTAACACTCGATTTTACGAGTTTTCGAATTTTGTGCGCAATGACATTTTTGTAAATAATTGAAATAGGTATGTTTTGCAAATTGAGAGTTTTAATGGAACCCTTATGATTAATGTGAATTTTAAGAAAAATATGAGAATTTTAGAAATTCAAATCAAAATGTAACGCCCTAGTTTCTGTTTTTAACCTTATAGCGTTTAATCCGTAAAAATAGTAAATTAAATCCGTTTGGCAAACGGAAAGTTTTATTGGGGCCCTAGTAATAAATGAGAATTATTGGTGAAATAAGAAAATTTAGAGAAAATCGAACCGATAGTCAAGCATTGATGTAAACAGAAAATTAAATGGAAGAACATACTTGTCATTTGAAAAGTCAAATTGATTAAAAACACAAAAACCCCTCTTCCTCCCACACTTCACGTTATTTTCCCTCCCTCTTTTTCTCTCTGGCGATTTCTCCTCTCCAGACGACGGTTCTCCACGGCGCTTTCATCGTTTCTTCTCCGATCAACAAGTCTCTTCACGTTTCCTTCTCTAAACAACGTCCTAGGTATGATTTTATAGTTTTAGAGTGTTAGTTCTCGGTTTCTAGAGGTTTAAACGGTTAGGGTTTCGTAGGATTTTCGTAAAAATAGTCGGGTTTTGTTAGAAACGGTTAGGTAATGCCGTATTTGCGATTATTGGATGTAGTTAGATGGTATAAATGCTTGGGTTGAAATTTTCGGATAATTGGAAGAACTCCAATAATTGAGGTTTAAGGTTTGTGAGCGTAAAATGCTCGATGAAATGCCCGAGAGAGGTTTATTAGAATTTTAAGAAATTTCTTTTAGTTAGGAGTTTCGTTAGTTTACGAAATTTCATAGTTTAGGCTCGATTTTAACAAAGGACGTTGTGAAATGTTCTAGGTGACAAAGCTCAAGACGAGGAGCTCGGTGTGCAAAGGACGCGAGGTAAGTCTTCGTGACTTGTTTGGTCGATTTGGCCTACACCATAAGAATGTTTGTTGATTGAGAAAATTGGACATGTAGGTTGTGTTGGGTGAATAGGTTGGGTAGTTAGTTTTAGTTAAGTTGTTGAATGTTTAAGTTCATTGTTTGTTATGCTTTGATTTTCTTTATAGTATCTTATATGTTCATGCATCATGGTTTCTGAAAAAGCATGAAAAATGAATTTTCACGTATGTTTTTATGAAAAGAAAATGGTTAGCGAAAAGGTAAAATGATTAGCGAAAAGGTAGGAAAATATGTAACTACGGTCACGTCGGGGAGGTGGTTCAAACATGGTTGTCGTACAGGTGAAGCATGTTTTCCCCCTGAGTAGATGAAAGGGGCTATCCAATCGCCGGATGTGCCGCTTTTATCTACGGAGAGCGAAGCTCCGGTGACATATATGAAATGTAATGAAAAGGAAAATGATGCATGATTTACGAACTGTATATGTATAGCATTCACGTAGATTTATTGAGCCCTCTAGCTCACAGACTGTTTTCTATGGTGTAGGTGACTTTGAGCAAGGTGAGGACGATGTCCCTCCACCTGACGAGCCTGCATGTTGAAAGAGGATGCCTGTGAGAGTGCGCTGGCGCAGTCGGTGTGAACTTGACCCGTGGGGAGCTATAGGCTAAGTATTTTGTGGTTTTTGGGATAAACGGGCTGATGTGTGATTAGTTAGAATGAAATGTATAGAAACCCATTTTAGGATACTTGGTATCTGGATAGTTGACGTATAGGTACATTATGTTCGGATAATTTGTGGTTGGATTATACGATTTGGGTCACCTTTTGATGATTTGTTGCTTCCGCTATGTACATGTGAATATTGATGAAATAGGTTGGTTTTGATGAATTAAATGAATTAGTTTTGTTGGTATTGATAAATTAGATTTTGATGAAATAGAAATGGATGTTGATGTTTTGAGATGATTAAGCCGTTTAAGGTCGGATTTCGATGATTTTAGGGCGAGGCTTTCGAATTTTGGATAGGTATTTTGGTTGGAAAATTGATGGATATTTTGATGATTATTATTGAAATGTGTATAAGGTGAAAATTTGGAGAAAAATGGTTAAGGATGGAAAATGGCTCGGGAGGTGTTACAGGGTGCGCAGCTGGCGCGTGCTGACAGAGCCAGCAGGGCGCGTGGGTGCGCGCTACCCTGCACCAGGCGATCGATCGGCGCATTTGGCCGATCGATCGGCTGTTGCTGTTGGAAAATGGCAATTTCTAGAGAAGGTGCCGATCGATCGACGCCCATGGCGGATCAATCGGCCAACAGTGTGCCAATTTGGTGAAAAACCAGAGAGATCGCCGATCGATCAGCGCCCTCAGGTGATCGATCGGCTGGCGCTGGCGCTGCGCGCTGGGCACTGCTCGCTGGGCGCGGGGCACTGCAGCGGGGCACTAGCGGGTAGGGGCGCGACGGTTGCGCGATGCGCGCGCGTCGAATGCAGGGAGCGCCCCACTCGTGCCAAATGATATGTTTTATGTTCCTAAGCCTCTTTTGATGATTCCCGACTTTAGACAAGTCATTTTGGGTACGTTTTAAGTTAGAACCTAAACGTCGATAGATATGGATTGAGTACCCTAGTCCATTCTCTAGCAATTAAACGAATGTAAATGAAAGGAAATGAACGAACAAATGAAATGAAAATGAAGAACGAAAATGTTATGTGAATTTATGAGAACGGACGAGGTTAGTATGTATGCACGCACACGACACGGGTCGTGGCGGCACCGACGTGGGGTCGGGGTCGTCACACCTAGGGGGCCAATAGCAGCGATGTGGGCTCCTACATCGACATTGCCCGAGAGGTGGATGCTATCTGATCGCTTTTCAGCACCCAAGTGCCATTGACTTCCATGAAACCCATTTTTATCAGATGCAATGTGTTGAATACGTCGGTTGGCCTTTGAACTGTTCTCGGCTCGCCAACCAGTATCTGAAGCTCAGCTCGATCGATGATCCTCATAATCAATGGCCCGTATGGGAGATTCGTCCTGGTGCCCGCCTGACCTCACGTATGTGACTTAAAATCAAGAAGCCGGGGTCGAAAGGCTTCCCGTTGCACAACTTCTCAATGATATAGAGGTCCATGAAGCTCACGAGATTTCGATGTCCCTCTCGTGGCAGAAAGGTGTGGGCTAGCATGTTGCGAAGAATCCGACCTCTAATATTCAGTTCTCTGGTTCGTGGCTTGACGAACACCTCGATGTTGGAATTAATATGAATTCCCCGTAAGAACTCTACTCCCTCAGGCAATGTGACGAAAGGGGGGTCTCGGGAAGCATGGTAATATTGCTCCGCCCCTTCTATGGTAAACCCCAACATTGAGTTCACTAGCTCTGGACGTATCATAAACTTCCGACCAAGGACGTACGTCTTCAAATCAGTCAAAACTTCATTTCTTCCGGACGCTGTCAAGTTTGTGTAGAACAAGTGAACTATTCTCTTGCAAAAATCGCCACTGAATGCATTGCGCCCAGGCCGATGACGTCAAACATATCTTTGATCCCTAATGACTCCCAACCTATAAAGCTGAAAGTCATACCATGATTAACTGAGCGTTTGTGCAAATCTTGCTCAAATTTCTCTTTACACTCTTGATTCCGAAATTCCATGGCAGTATCCCAGCTAACCGATCTACTTAATTCAACATCCATAGTCGTTGCTAAAAAAAAAAACAAAGTCAATAAAACACAATATTTAACTACAGTAAAAAAAAAAAAAACTCAGTATATACTTTATCATTAAGAGCGGCAACGTTGCGCTTCACGTACTTATATAACCCATGGTGCACCGCGACCCTTGCAAGTTTCTCGGTGCTAATATTAACAGCCCTAAGCGTAGTGACTTGCAAGGGTCGCGGTGCGCCATGAGTTATATTAGTACGTGAAGCGCAACGCCGCCGCTCTTGATGATAGAGTATATACTGAGTTTTTTTTATAAATAACAGATAAATAGATAAATTTATAATAGATAAATTTCGTAAAAAAAAAAATAATAACAGACTCCATACCTCAAAGGTGAACGCGGAGTAATATCGTCGGAGAGTAAAAATTAGTCCCTTACATGGAGTAAAATATTAAATAATTAATAAATAGGTAATTAAAATATCAAGTATAATTTTAAATTTCGTAAATTAAATGATAAAAAAAATAAAAATGAAAATTTCATATCGAAAAATATCGCTGAAGGAAGGAATTAATCAAAAGAGTTGAGAGTTGAGAGTAACGAGAGTTTTGAGAGAGGGTGTAAGTTGAAAAATGGATTTTGGGGGGGGGGGGGGGGGGGAGTGGTTTAAATAGTGGCATGGAGGTCGGCCAGTCCAGTTGGACCGGTGATGTGCCAATAGGCCCAAAAGCCCAATCCAAGACTAAGGTCCAATCCATATCCAAAGCTCATACTACTTATTACTTGCTTACTAATGACTTTATTTCTTTTGCAGGTAATGGACTCAATGAAGGCTTGGAGCGGAAGCCCAATTCACATGGCAAGGATCAACCTCATCACTTAACCTCTTGGGATGCACGAGATGAAAAGAATCAGCTGGATTAGCAGAAGTGGGAATTTGTCTTCCTGGAGACAAATCTTGTAATTTATTTTATGTTGGTTTTCTTTAAACAAACATTAGTTTTATTTTATGTTGTTGCAAAAACCATTAGCCCTTAGAGTTGTATGGTGGGTAGCTAATTTGGGTTAAAGTGAATCATCTTGATGTGGGAGGCCCAACCCATTAGAAGACAAAATGGAGAAGAAGCACACAAAGAACAATTGGTAGTGGAAACAAGGATTGATGACGTGACACAAGGAGGGAACTTGATGACATTTGTAAGGGAGGAAGCCTCACCATTGGATGAAGAAGCAAGGACAAGAGGTAGTGCTCATAAGGATTGATGATGTGGCACAAGGAGGATGCTTGATGATATTTGTAAGGGAGGAAGCCTCACCATTGGATAAAGTACAAGCACAAATCATCTTGGCCACCCATCATCACACTCATCCAACGGTTCACATTCAAACTTGCAAAACCCTAGCTACCCTAAGATCTCTATTTAAGCATCACACTTGGCCATTGTATGAGTCTTTTGCCAAGCTTAATACAATTGAGGTATTTCATTTAGACTAGTGTCTAGAGAAAGTCTTCTTCCAAGGGTTGGTGCCATTGGAAATCCCACCAAGGGTTGGTGCCCAAGGTAAGTATCGGTTTGCTTAAACCGATTGGAGAGAACCTCCATTATTTACAAGCTTGTGGTGGCTTGTAAATTCTTACCCTTCCCTCTTCCCCACCTCCTTGAGGTTGGATCCATAAGAGGAAGGTAAAACCTTACCCAAAGACCGGTTTTCTTCTCTTGGAAGAAACATTAGCCGAGAGGTCTTCCATACCTCTATCGGCCGGTTCAGGGCTTCAACATTTTTTCTTCCATTTTTTTTACTGAATATTTTTAACACTTCATACGAACTTCATCTTCTACATCTTAGCTTCATTTTCTCTAAAGAAATCATTTCCATTCGAACATTTTAATGCTTCCGTTTCTGCTTAAATATTTTATTGCTCTCGGGTTAGCCGACCGGTGAGCAACCCTTACTATTTGGGTTATAACTCGCTCATTTTCAGGTCGTTACCCATCAACCGGCCAGCCTCCATATGTAAATCCAAGACCCGTGATAGGGTCACGGGTCTTGGATTTTACCGTGGAGGCTAGCCGGTTCACTTGAACCGGCTGGCCTCCACGGTAAACTACAAAACCCGTGACTTTAGTCACGGGTTTGCCGTTTATAAGGGAGGCCGACTGGTCAAACTGGACCGGTCGAACTCCCTTATATTTTTTTAAAATAAAAAAATAGAGGCCGGTCGGTCCATTTAGACCGGTTGGCCTCCTTTTGGCGGCCACTGTCCAGTTCGGACTAAAAAGTTTATTTTACTTATTTTTAAAATTTTGAATTTTTTTTTTGTTAAACAACTAATTTTAAGGTTTTCTTTAAAAAACACCTAAACTCTTGCTCTTTCCACCGTCCGAATAATACAATCATTGGATATTTCTTTAACTTCGAAACAAGCTCCACTTGGTGAGGGTGACATGTTATAGGTCGGTGTAAGATTCAAAGTGTCGAGCATCAAATCAAGCAGTACAGAAATAATTGATTCCTCCTATTTGTCACTGGGACTCAATGATCATCCATCTTTTGACTTGAAGCTTGCAGTCAATGCATGACTAGTCACACCAGGTGGCCTCTTATTCAATATTTATTTCGCCGATTAATTCGTTTTACTATTAAAAGTTAAGGTGGGAAGCCCACCCGAGAGCTTCAAGCAATTTGATGATAGAATTGCCTGAGGCCCACACCTGAAGTGAAGTGCAGACTCCCGTCGGAATGTTCAAAATAATCTGCAGAAACTTAATCCCAAAGTAATTTTTTGAATTTCAATTTACAGACACCCAGAGAAAAATGTGGATGTCCGACACAGACACTGACAAGGTTTGGATCTTAAAAAAGACCAGTGTTAAACGCATAAAAAAAAGAGTGGTAGTGTATAATATGAAGAATAGAATAATAAAATAAAGATAAAATAAGAGGAAATGAAAAACCCTAAGCGGACCCGAACTTACTCTAACAATCTTGAGCTAGTAAGCAAATGAGACCTACTCCTTTCACTTATTGGAAAATTCGTGGCTTACTTCCATTGAAGGTAACAATGTTTCTCTCTTTAGAAGACAAATATGACTCGTGTATTGAGAAATTGTCAAAAAAATTGTCCATGCAACTAAGCAATACCTATAAATAACCCCTAATGGTAGCGGCTAGTGTTTAGATGGAAGGATGAAAAAGAGTCGTTGATGAAGGATGAAGATGGGTGGCCAAGCCTTGTCTGCGTGCGCGCCCTAGATCCGACGGTGGAGATGACAATATGCGCCTCTTCTAATCCATGGGCCCAAGTCCTTTCTTTGCTGCCTTCTCAATGGTTAAGTTCATTAGTCTTTAACCCAAAACCAACCACCATGCATTCATCTATCCTTAACAAACAATCTAATGCATGATATGAGTAAGACTTATAGATATACCTTACTCTCACAAAAAAAGACTAAATGTTTGCCAAAAAAAGAGAAAATACAAAAGTGTTCAAAAGAAAATAAAGAAAGGAAAATATGCATAAAATAAATGGTTGCATGTTTAGGATGCCAGGAAGACAAATTATGACACTCTGAATCCATCCGTGTATCCCATACTAGTATGTGGAGGGGCTGCTCTATATCCAATGAACTAATCTCTCAAGTAGATCATTCTAAAAGATAAAGACCTGCAAAAGTAACAAAGTCATCAGTAAAATGAGTAAGTAAAGCAACATATTTTGTCTGTGAACGTGCGATTGGCCTTCTAGGCATGTCAGACACCTAAAGAATCATGCAGAACTCCGATCATGCACACTAAAATTCAAATTGAAACTTCACGAGGACGCTCGATCACAATTTACGGATGCTTGGGGTAGTATCCTTCAATCTAAGTCACGGAAGCCCATCGTTGCGTTGGTGTCTCTAATGACTATATCGCGGATGTTTGGATGAATGGTAGAGGGCGATCACTGCTCGAGAATTTGAAGGCCTCTATAAATAGAAGCTCACTCCAATGTGTAACCCACAAAGAGCTCTCCAAGTTGAAGTGCTACCTATTCACTTGCTGATATCTAAGCCTTCAATCTTGATCTAAACCTAACCTCTCATATTTCTAAACTTGAGGTTCTTCATCTTGAGAGAGTTAGATCATCTTGTATTTTCGCCATTTTATTCATTGTGGAAACAAAAGTGTGATGCCCTTGAAGAGTTGATTAAACTTCGATTGACACCTACAAAATCAATTAAAGAGAAGGGTTATACTCGTGAAGAGTCATTGTAAGGATTAATTGATGCTCGAAAGTTCAATTGGTGGTTATAGTGAAAAAAAAAAAAAATCTTCAAGAATAAGCTTTGGAGCACAAATGTAAGCAAAAATGGGCGAAATACGTTAACAAACCATTTGCACTCTCTTTATCTACTCTCTTATTTGTTATTACTATTGCTTGCATATTGAATTTAGTTAATCTAGTTATGAGAGTAAGTTTATTTAGTTAATCTAGTTATGAGACTTGTCCATATATCCTTACTATTTTTTACCGGAATTATACCCCTTTAAATTTTTTTAAAAAATAACTCATTTCTTAGCTCAAGACATCACTAGTGAATCATTAAACATCGCTCAACCAAGAAATACAATACGCATCTGTCGGCGAGCAGTGCGAGGTGCCTCAGCCGGTGAACAGGTACATCAACTCTTGAATTGTATCTGCCGGTAGAGGAATAAACTCACATCGACCGGCGATAAATCACACTTCAGTCCCTGCATCACCCGAGCACTAGACGGCAAAATATATATGTATATCACCTATGCCGATCGCTAAACGACAAGCATTGAGCTCGCTTCAGCCATTAGTGTAAATCTACATCATCCGGTCATCTTGTGCATCTCACGTGGCTTACTTAACCTTGCTAACTAATAAGATACATCATCCGGTGAACAACAACCCTTCGCCATCCACCGGTGACGTCAGCCGGATGATATCCTAATCCATCCGAGACATCATCTGGTGAGCATGTGCAATACACGTGACTCACTTACCTCATCCGAATAGAGGCATCATCCGGTGAACAGCAAACGTTCACCATCCACCGGTGACGTCAGCCGGATGATACGTTCACCCAACTTCTATCACACAGCTCCTGCCGATGACGTCAGCCGGACGATACGTTCATCCAACTTCTAACACACAGCTCTTGCCGATGACGTCAGCCGGACGATACGTTCATCCAACTTCTATCACACAGCAAGAAATCTTGAAAATCTCTAAACAATTCACACCGACAGAAATATAACTTGACCTTCACAGATCTCATACTTCGTAGTCACAAATATAGGCAGTCATGAATCATGGACTCATCTAGATTACATGTAGCGGAAGACTTATAAGAAACAGGTTATTCTATTCTCTTTTAATCATCCCCGACTCGGTAAACAAACCAGACAATCACAAAACCCAGTATTCAAAGAAAGATCTCATCCTACTTAAACATCAGTTTTCTCATAAATCTTACTGACACATTATGAGCATAACTACGGGTCATATTCGCCTGCAAGCTACATACTTCCACCCTGAGCACCATCCTGCAACCAGCCTTAGACATCATCACTGAATTTGGAATCCTCACCTACTAAATCTTCACCTACATCATAAGGTTTAAACTATAAGCCTAATGCTTAGTAAGGAATGCAATACTAACAAGTATGCATGAATGCTCATTTTAAGAAACAAATGCTCATGAATCTTTTCTTGTTCATATTCATACTCAAAGTCTTCATTCTTGTTCATCGTTCGTATTCATCGTTCATAATCATCATTTATACTCGTCATTCATATTCATCATTCATGTTCATCAATCATATTCTTCGTTCACGTTGTGTGAATTAAGAGAGGATTTGTGCCGGTAAAGGGGGTTAACAGTGAGAGTGTACATAGTCCCTTACGGGTCGTAATCATGGTCCTTCCTTTTGGACAGTGACATACGCCAAATCGCCTTCAACCCTCGCTTAATTCACGTTGCATAAGTTTTATATTCTTATCTTGTTCATGAGGAAAACATGCTCTTAAAACATTTTCATATGCATAAAACATTCATGATGCATGAACATGAGAACTCTTAACTCATCAAGCTACAAAATAGTGCATTCATCCGACGTGAAGTCATACCATTAAGTCAAACATCAACATAAGTAATAGACAGTAGCTTAAATAACTTCTAATCATCATATCAGTTTCTACCTAGCATCCTTGTGATGTAAGGCCCTAATGGCTGGGAATCCTACACATTCACTTACCTGGTTTCCTTAGCAACTCGAACTCCTTTTCTTCAGACTTCTTCACCTAAAACATTTACATTGCAGTAGTTAAAATAAAAATCCTAATAGTCCTAATCACAAGTCATCATAGAATCTAATAACTAAAGTCATTCCTGAATCCCTTAGTCTAGTTCTCTGTGTGCAGTCTGAAATCCAAAACCAAAACAGCTAGGTTCAGCTAACGATTAATCAGGGTCAGTTATATTAAATGTCCAGAATCGATTCAGAAATGCTATTACCAAACACCGATTATAAATGTTTCTATTATTCGGCCATTGAAGAATCTTGAAACATTGGGTTCTAGTTGAAAACAGAGTTCCAAATAACCACACGGCAACTACATTGGCTAAATCTTACCTCGAACGTAGGTTATCGGAGTGGAGGTTGGAGGAATCGATCGTCAAAGAGGGAGTCGCCGGCAGATAAAGAGCTCAGGAAGCACGGGAATCGCCGAGAGAGAATGTCGGCTACAGTGGGGTTTAAGTGAGGTTTAAGGTTTCCATTTTCTTTTTATACTAAATAAAATCCTTCTTAATTACGGTTCTGCCATCACACAAATAGGAATCAAATAAGCTTAGGCATTAAAATTTGAATTAAAGATTAACAATAAAGGTGACAGTTAATTCCGTTAAGAAAATCACCTGGCCGAAATTGTCGGGTGTTACATACATAAAGTAAAGTAAGTTTACTTGTGCATGAAGATGAATGGTTCTCTACTCTATGAAAAAAGATGAAACCATTTGCCAAATGTTCACACTAACATTACTAATTATTGAAAGCTCTTGATAGGATTTACGTTAACAAAGAGTTGGTAAGAAAGATTCTTTGGTGTCTACTAAGATCATCATGACAACATAAAGTGATTGACAATTCAAGAAACTCATGACTTTAAGGTGTTGAAGATGGAATAGTTCATTGGATCTCTAATAACTCGTGAGATTACAATGAAGGCGAATGAGATAAAAGAGATAGAGGAGAAAGAAGTTTCAAAGAAGAATAACATTGTTCTCAAAGTCCCAACCAGTCAACTAGTTGGATCCCAAAAATAAGAAGATGATGAGGAAAGTTCCTTCATCACAAGGAGATTCAACAAGTTCCTTCGATAAAAGAGATGACAAGGGAAAAAGAGGAACTACATCTGGTTTCTTCAAGCTAAGAAGGCAAGAAAGATCCAAAAATAGAAACTATGAAAACAACATGGGATGATGGCAAAAAAGACACATCCTTCGAGGAAGACAAAGATGCAAACATGTGCTTTATGGTTAAGGAGAATGAGATACATAACTCTCTAAATGATTTGGATGATAGTTATTGTGAAAATAAATTGTTTGATGTATTTTATGAATTATTAGAACAGTTCATCTCACTCAAATCCAAATATAAATTATTGAAAAATAAGAATGTTGAATTAGTTAAAAAAACATGCAAATAATACTTCATTTGAAAAAGAAATTGTTGACTTGAAAAAGCAAATTGATGATTTGAATACTATTGTGGTTAAATTTGTGAATGGTAGCAACAACTTGAATATGCTATAAATCAACAAAAAGTCACTTTTGATAAAGTCGGATAAGGATATCAACCATTTCAAAAGAAAAAAAAAAATTATAAAAACTTCTCTGTTAGACCTTCTAATTGTCATATATGAAATAAAATTGGTTATAAATTATTTGTGTGCCATTTGAATTAAATGGTCATAAATCTTTTGATAAATTAAAATGTATTGCTAAAGGAACCAAAACAAACAGTCAAGGACTCAAAAAGATTTGGATACCAAAAAAAAAATTTAATTTTGCTTGTAAGTTTGAGATTCTCTTATGATAAATGAATTGTATTTTGATAGTGGATGTTCAAGACATATGATGGAACACATTTCAAAGTTCACCTCCATCACCAACAGGAAAGAAAATGTAACATTTGGAGGGAACTAAAAAGACAAATTATAAGTATTAATAGTATAGATAATGTTTCAAACTTTTTTGTTGGCTGATGATTTGAAACCTAATCAATTAAGTACAAGTCAATCATGTGACAAAAATAGCAAGTCATTTTTTAATTTAAATTTTGCATGATTGAGAATAAATTTTCAAAAATGGGACTTACATGTTATGCAATTTAGATAGTCTTTATCTTGAAAAACATGTTTTGGATATTTTATGCTTCGTTTTGATGAATTTTTTATCTTGCTCTGATGACTTTTTTATTTTGTTTCTTTGATGCTTGATTATTTATACTGATCTGAATTTTGATTGTATATTTCTCCCCTTCGTGTTTACTTTGATAGTTGGTGAGAAAGAATATCTACATTTGTCTAGAATTGACATATTGTTGCAAATGCAGAAATTCCTTTTTATAATGAATATGGGAAAGACAGAATACGAGGGTTACCTATTCAATTTTTTTTATATAATAAAGGAGGAGAGTACACAAAGAGGGAGAGCTTTATAAAAATAAAAGAGAATATTTGATTTTAAATCAAAATAATTTACATAGATTAAGGGAGAATAAATCGTTAGCTTATATATATGCTCTAATACATTTTTGGTTTGATGCATTGTTTCCTTGTCATATTTTTTTCTCTCTAATACTAGTTGATTTTTTTGATTGTGACAAAGGAGAAGAAAATTATACATGGGGAGAAGATTGATATGAATTATATATGGTGAGAGAATAACGTATAGAAAGATAATGCATTCAAGGAAAATTTGGAGTATGCTCATTCATCTATAATGCATAACTTAAGATAAGTGTTGTCATAATCAAAAGCAGATCAACTTGTTGGCTTAGTAGAGATTAAAAATAATTATTTTGATGACAAATATAATTATGTGAATATATTATTCTAAGTTAATGATAATTATTAAATCTAAATTACGTTGAATATATACTTGAATGAATTATATTTTGAACGTATATAAAATATATTCATTTTGAAAATACCCTTGAAAATATATATTTGGATGTACTAATATATTTATTGAGTTTATGCAGTAAATGATATACGACTCAATTAAAAAAATATTCAATTGTTGAAAATCACTCTGTTTGGGTGCCATGAGATGAGACGCAGACACCCAGTTCTAAGCCATATGCAAAATGAAAGAACTTGCCAATGTCTAGCCCAACACAATGTATCTCTATAAACCACACATGACAAATAACTATTTGACATTGTCAAAACTGCTGCAGTAGTTCATTTGTATTTTAGCTTCTCAAAAGTAGACTGGCACTAAACTTCATATCATTTTTGGTAAACTATGTCAAAGGTAAAACAATAAGAGGAAAATTCTTAATATATCCACGATAATATCCAACTAAGCTAAGAAATTGCAAATCTTAATAGCGTTTATTGGTGGCTTTCAATCAAGCAAAATTCAATCTTAGTTGGATCTACTGATATACCGTCTCAAAAAATAACATATATGAGAAATTTAAACTGTCATCTAGGAACTGCATTTTTCTCTTATCATATAACTGATGATCTTGTAAAGTTTGCAAAACATACTCCAAGTGCTGCACATGCTCATCACGTGTCTTAGAATAAACTAATATCTTAGCAATCAAAACCACAACAAGTTGCTCAAAATATGGTGGAAAACTCTATTTATTAGATCTATAAAAATATTTGGGGCATTTTTCAATCAAAACAACATAACCATAAATTCAAAATGAACATAACTTATTTGCAATGCTACATTAGAAATATTTTTTTTACATATCTTAAATTGATGATAATCAAACCTCAAGTGAATTTTAGAAAAATATCTCTATCCACCCAAATGATCAAATAATTCAACAATCTTCGACAATAGATATTTATTCTTGATCGTCACTTGATTCAACTTTTTATAGCAAAAAGTACTATTATGGATAAAATCATTATGCAGCAAAAATCATAAAGTCACATTCTTAGCTATCTGCAATCATCATCTACAAAGTGATAGATACTGTTTGTTGGAAACCAAATCGATACAAAACTTTATCCCAAGATCAGGTGAAAACTCTGGTAGATTCTCAAGAAATATGTTTGGATACTTAATCACCACTGACAAATTTATATCATGCTCATCTATCTCTTAGTCCCCATCGATAGCATACAAACTTTCATAGTGCTCCAATATCTTTCGCCAGCCAATACAAACCCATAAGTTGTGGTTAGCAAGAATCATCTTAGAATAACATTGATATACAATCACTTGTCTATCATTGAGAGTCGCCTAACATTCAACTCTAGATTTATACTTACTCCACTAGTGCATCTCCAAGATTACATCAAATTGATCAACATATAGAACTATCAAGTCCGCATCTCACTATCACCTTTAATGACATTTTAATACCAAGGAAGGTAATTTCTTATTAGATGTCTTGTATGCCCATATATATGACAAACATAAAGGCATGAACGCCCACTATTAAAAGATCCAATATTAAGCTGTCTGTTGTTACCACTCTCAGTATGATACTCTATGTTCCATTGATTTATGTTTTTCCTCTTAGTCTTTCTTGTTATCTTTCCTCCACCTAACTATTTCTTCCTTGATATTCGCAAAAGAACTATTCAAGGTCGGCCTCAACACGTTGAGCAACAACCACAACTTCAGAAATAATACTGAATTCCATTACAGATTGGCGAGTGCAAATCTTTGGCTTCATATTCTTCCTTAAATTTAATTTATTGTCCACCGGGTTGATGTCCTCAATATATGTGAGAGCGAAATTTTGTGCATCTTTGGCTCCAAAAACTTAGCATGATACTCTATAATTGTAAACTCATCATGTGAAAATAGTTTTAACTTGTACCCACCTCACGTCCTCTATCGGGTGATCCATCCTTAGAGACTTTTAACAAATCTTAACCATATTTTCAAAATAGAATGTAACAAAGTCAACTCTGTACTCTGCTAGAACTCCTATAACATTCAAATTGTAAACATCCTATTTCAACTCATCAAATCTCAATGTCTATAGTTGTACTTCCATTCATATGCTTCTAGGGCTCACCAAATATATGTTAGAATTCTTAACTGGGATAGAAGCCAACTTGGGACATTCAAGAAAAATCCCCATAAAATGCCCTAAAAAGGCTTGGCATCGTGACCTCCAATAAGGGAGTCGTGGCACCCAAACTGCAATTGATCATGTGGCTCCAAATTTGGACGTTGAAAGAACTAGTTGAATTTCCTAGTTATGAATGGTAGTTCCTCATAATCTTCCTCTTTGTCCAACTCATTTTGGTTACTTGAGGATGCTTTAAGGTCAATGTCCTTCCTCTTGTACACTTTATTTTCTTTTAACTCCTCCTGTCTATTGGCCTTCATCGTGATCTCACAAATCATTAGAGATTCAATTAACTCTTTCATTTTCAATACTTTAAGGTCAAGTGTTTCTTGAATTGTTGTCACCTTGGGTTGACAAGAACTTAGTAAAAAGAATTGTTTTTTCAACAACTCTTCATTGGGAGAAGTTCTACGAAGGGCATTGAAAACATTAGTAATATTAATGAAATGAGTAAACATTCTACTAGTTGTTTCATTCTTTTCCATAGAAATAAATCATATTCATGCACAAACTTAATTTATTCTCTTTAACTCGATTTGTACCCTTGTGGGTGACTTCAAGTAAGTATCAAATTTCATATGCATTATCACATTCTTGAACTCAATTAAATTTCTCCCTATTTAATGCACAATATAACATGTTCATAGTCTTAGCATTCAAGCACAATGTTTTCTTATCAATATTGTCAAACTCAAAAGGCAATTTCGAAACACTTCCATAAACTTCAAATTAGACTAAAATACAAGGTTTGTTTTCAATAACATGCATAAATCATAATCAATAGATTGCATATATTCTCATCTTATATTTCCAATATGTGTAATCATTTCTGTCAAAAACAAAATGTGGCTTAGAGAAAGATTGACTCTCTACATGTAAACTGTACATATTAAAAGTCATATGTATAAAATTGAGACAAAGTTCCTACTTTTTATCACAATATAAAAAGACCAAGCTATGATACTAATTGTAAGATCGAAATAACCTAATATTAGGGTGAATTAAGTTCTAAGCTTTTTTGAAATATCGAAAACTTAACCAGTATGCAAACCATAGATAGTTAATTTCAATGAACAAATAATTATTTACTATCACAAACAAGTAAACAACTAACAAGTAGATAAGTAGTTAGAGCAAAGAAGGTTGCAAACATTAGTTGTTAACCATTTCGATCAAACAGCCTAAGTTTGCGCTACAAAACTCTCTTATAGATTCTTTTTCACTTAACTCTTCTGGTTACATTCTATTGATCTTTTGAGCATTAATATTACCTTTACAGATTTAGAGTACATGCTTTCACTCTCAACAATGAATGAGTGAAGTGTTTGGTAAAAAATACTTAACTTTCGCAAGTAATAAATAATAAAATAAGGTAAATGAATGAAAGTTAAGTGGGAAGATTCAAAATCTCGAATACTCAGGGTGCTCAAGTGATTGCTCAAAGATTCCATTTGTGTTGCACAACAAATGCGAGTGGATCTATTTATAGGCAATCCTCGAAACTCGAGTCATCAATCAACGACGTTTTAAAATCTGGTTGATCGTGATATTACCGTTACCACACTTTTGTGAAGCTCGTCTCAACCATGCCCAGCTGACCACATAATGACCGTTACAGATAAAATTAAAATTGATTGATTATCGTAGTTCTGAACTAGTCTGCTACAACCTCTCCTCTAAAAAACCAGTTTTAATGTCTGGTCAAGTGATGGTAGACTATTTTCAAATGTTGGACACTCAATTAATTCTTAGGTTGTCAACTTCTCTTGTCTGGTCAACCGCTAATGACCTTTGAGCAATTTGTCTCTCGTCTGGACTACTGCATGTGTCTCCTAGTCGAGCACAATTAAGCCTTGGAGAAATCTACTTCAACTCTAGGTGAGCAAAGATGTACTCCAATCAACTGCGACTTTGCCTTCGTGCAAATTGTCTTTGGTTTGAACAATCGCATGTCTTCGTCAGGCGACCCCTATCAGGTCTCTTCAAGTCCATATTGGTGTCTGCTGAAAAACCCAACCTTTCTTTGAATCTTTGTTATAGTTTGATATCAACTAAAAATAGACAATTCCTATATTGTTTTCTAGGGTAAACCGAAACCTCCAAAGAGAAACTAAAACCCCAGTTTTCCAAAAGAAATTTCATTAATGCTAAAGATCCCTGATTCGAGTTACATCCAAAATAAATACTAATGATTAAAGAAATTCTAATAAAATTAAATAATACAAGAAATATTAAATAAAAACTTGAACTGTCAATTTGAGGCCTGAAACCTTTGAAGTTGAAGAGGTCACTACTCTTTATCATTAACCCGTGACAAGTCGTGGGCCTCTACGAAAGCTTCGATTTGATATCTTTTACGAAAAATTCAAAAATTCTGATACATATAGCAAAAGTTATGGCTCTTTGAAGTTGAAGAGATTACTACTCTTCATCATTACCCTGTGACAAGTCGTGGGCCTCTGCGAGAGCTTCGATACTCCAATAACACCAATCCAACTTTGTCAGACCTCTTTGATTCCCTTGTGGATTTATACTCCAATAACACCAATCCAACTTTGTCTCAAGCCATTGCATGATCTGGGATCAGATTCTCACGTTAAACGTCTAAATTTTGTAAAAAGTAGGCAAAATTGATTGGAGATCAATTTATCCTCAAGAACTATCAACAATCTTCGACATTAATGTGTTAGGAAATTCTTATTCGTGGTTGAAATTGAAAATCTTGATTCTACGGTGTTTTTCTCTCAATAGCCATCATTTTCTATCACCGAATGATAGAAATAGGGTTAGGGTTGAGAATATTATGGTTTTATACTGCCTACAGCCCTTCAGTTAAGTTGCCCATCAGATGCCCCACCTATTCGTAATAGTTTTCTGTTGAACTACAAAGACTTCCTTACTTGTTCTTTTCTATCATTATTCTAATCAAAATGCAATTGTTTTCTAAATAATAAATTTAATTTTTAATTCTCATCCAATTAATTTTTATAAATAGTTAATGCCAAGTTTCACGTCTTATTTTATTAATGTCATATGTCTATGCAAATAAGGTCATCATTTTTAGATTATTAATTCACTTGATTGACACTTCATAAGGTTCTATTCAATTATGATAACTATTATGTCTATTTCTTCAAAAAATTTCTATGAAAATTAATTTTTTTAGTTGAGATGAACTTCTGAAAACTGATTGTAAAACTATTATAGATTACTATTCTTTTGAACAAATGGAACATACCTTACATTTTAGTTATTAGTAGTTTGGACATTTCTTCAATTTAACCGTTAATTTGAAGACGCTTATACTGTATTTTTCACATAATAAGATATTTTTTCTTGGTCTCAATCCATATTTTGAGCTGAGATTATAAAAGATCTTTGTGTCAAAAGATGCCCTTGTGTGATAACAAAATAAAAAGGAGAGAAGAGAGAAACAAAAGGGTTCTTAGATTTTTCAGGAGCAGCTAAAAAAGAATTGAGTTTTCTCGAGTTTCTACCATTGATTTGTCTTGAAATTTTGTCGGTGGGTTTATGACATCCAGAGGTATATTTTGAACGGTGGATATTTTTTTTGACCATTCTAAGGTTGTCTAGTGGGTAAAAATGGGACTACAATTTGGTGCCCCTCTACTTTATCATCTCTTACATTTTTTGTTATCTTCCAAGATTGTTGCTTAATCTTAATGAAATTGTTGTATCTCTCTAGTTTGATGATCTAGAGAGAACTTTGGTTTTACCCATTATTTGTAATATAGTGGAAGGTTTAATTAAGTGGCTTATGGATACCGTGATTTTTTACTATTTATTGCAGAGGGTTTTTTGTTAAAAATTAGTGTTGCAAATCTCATTATTTTTGGATAATATGTTATCGCTTGTTACTATTAGTTGGTTTGTTTTGCCATAAAAATCGATGTGTGTCCTCAGTGTCGAGAGTTGGTATTTGTCGTTTTCTTAATAGTTTTGTAACGCCCCTAATTTAAAATCCCCAATTTGATTCCCCAATTCGAAACCCTAATTTCAAAACCCTAAAATTTTTCCCCAAATCATTTTATCAAATTAAATTCGAGCGTTAAAACTTCAATTCCATAATATTTAGAAATTCTTTTTTTTTTAATAATGACTAACTATTTAATGCGCAGAAACTTTAAAATTTTTAAACATAATTAACTAGGATAATCATAAAAATATAATTACTAATTCATAAAACATTATAAAATCTAATAAAGCTTATTCAAAGTTTTCGTCAAATATCCTTGAAAATACTAATTTACACAATTTCCTTTAAAAGCATTTCATTCTTCTGTATACTTAATTGCCTCTGGAGGGTTCTCGATCAGAGCCATTTCTTCCTCAGATAAAAATTCACCTACATCACAATTTACAAAACTGTGAGAAACAATCTCAGTAAGTGAGAATACGTGCATTTGCAAAACATGTACTTTTACCGAATCCTGTTAACTGTTACATACTGGTTGGATCTCATTCCTGAACCATCTTTTAAGACTTGGCCATCATGGCTTCGTCATCTTTTACTTTTAATTTGGTGTTGCCACCTTTTTTACTTTTAATCAGGTGTTGCCACCTCTTTTACTTTTAAGCTCATAGCTTTGCCGTCAATTCCATCATTTTCATACACAAGCAAATGTCCTACAATTTTATCTTTTAAACTATTCTATAACAATGTCTAAATATGAGTGCTCATATATCAAATCGTGTAATAAAACAAATCGTGTAATAAAACAATTATACAAAAATAACAAAAATTTATTGTGATGTAGGGCCGTAGGCCAAAATATTGAAAAACTCGTACTTTCACTTACCTGAATTCCGAGCGAATAAAGTTATTGGGATTTTCTGAAATTCCAATTAATTTCGTGACTTGTAGGTCGGATGTGGTCGAATTAAATCACTTCGGATAACTTTCAAAAATTTCTACCTAAACAAAATATTCATATAAATTTCTCACTTTAATAAACCAATTTCATAAGAATTTAGGCAGAAATTCCTTACCAGTAAAATGTGAAATCGATTCGAGTCGAATTTTGAGCCGGGTCAAATTTGAGTTCGGGTCGGTTCGGATGAACAGTGCCCGGTTGTGAACAGTGCCCGGTTGGGTTTGATTTTACTGTTATGGTTTGGTTTGGTTTGAGTTGCCAAGAATTTGTTCGGTTCGACTTAGGATTAATGAACCGGTTTGGTTCAATTTTTAAAAAAATAAAACCCTTCTTCCTCTGTTCTTCTTCTTCTTCGCGATGGAGAACAGAAAGAAAGGGAGAGAGGGAGCGAGAGGCAGAGAGAGAAAGGAAGAGAGGGAGCGAGAGGGCGTCGCCGAGGGAGCCGAAGCCGAGCGAGGCCGGAGATCGGGTCGACACCGGAGCTCGGTCGCGAAAAAACAAGGGTTTCGGCCGAGGAGGGGGTTTTCGTCGGAGTTTGGGGAGGCGATTTCCGGCGATGTAGGTATTTCCTTTGATTTTTGGTGTGAGTTTTCCCCCTTCCCGAGCTACCCAATTTATAGGGAAAGAGTTCAAATCCTAATAAAAAACGTCGATCGATTTTGTCAATTTTTCCGGCTAAATTTTCAAAATCTTCCAGCGAGAAGGAAATCCTTCCTTCCTATGTCTGCTGCACGTTTTTAAGGTGTTACAAGTTTTAACACGCTTTCTCCTAACTCTTCCAGCGATTTCTAATCTAATTTTCTTTCGTGCCAATCAAATTAAAACAAAGTCCAAGCGAGTGACTAATAAACAAACTCAATCCATAGTCAAAGATCAATTTCATCTCATCGCTAAGTCAGTTCCATCCCATCCAATCGCTCAATCCATAGCAACAACTTCTTCCCCAAATGTTTACAGTTGAAAATCAATAATTGAGAAATTCAATGGTTATAAGACGCCATACTTTGTCAAGATCAAATAACTCAAGGGCAAAATTGGTGGGATTTGTCTTTCAGAACAGCTTTTGAACAATCATCACTTCTTCAAACACCCACCAAGCCTACTCATGATAAGAATATATCATCCACAATTCAATTAGGAACAATGTAAATTACAAGCTCTAATGTGTGAAGCCCAATATGCAAGGCCCAGCCTATTACTTAAAATGTTAGGTGAAGAAGATAAAGTTCTTCTGAAAAAATCAGAAGAGGTGATGATTAGGGATTGGGAAGTGTGTAGTCTGATCGAGAAAAAGAAAGAAAGAGAGCAAAAAATCTACAGAGAAAGAAACCACTTATTTTGCGAGAGAAGAGAAAGAACAACAGAGAGAAGTGTGATTTTCTTGGTGAGCATGAGTTGAGTTTCTCATGGAAGAGCAGATCGAGTTTTTTGTTCGATGATTTTCTATTTTTCGCTTTAAATTTTGTGGCTGTGTATAATTTTTTATGTGTTACATTTTTTAGGGTGTATTTTTGACTAATAGTATAGTATATCTCTCGATTGCTCCGTGGAAGTAGTCGATCTCAAACCTTGGTTTGAGATCTGCGCGAACCACGTAAATATCTGGTGTTCATTTATTTTTTTCTGTACTGAATCTTTAGAGTTTATGAAAAAGTTTTTATAACAGCATAACAATGGTATCAGAGCCTGATTCGAGTTTTTTTTTGTATGCTCTGAGGTTCTGTGCGAAGTAAGAAAACCCAGTCGCGTTTCTAGGTTTTGGGAACTTCGATATACCTCATGTGCTTCAGATCTGGTGGTCTGAGCACAGAGTATTGTGAACTTAAAGTTTTTCTTGGAAAGTTTCTTTTTGCTGTTTTTGTTCAGTAAAGAACTTCTTGCCTTTCTTTTTTTTTTTTTGTTATGTTGGTGATCAAAAGTTTTCTTTAAAGTTTTTCTTTAAGCAAATATTGTATCTGTCTATGGGATCACGAATTGAAATCATCCCATATGATGGGAAAATGGATTTTGGTTCATGGAAAAAGAAGATGAGAGCCTTGTTAAGTCATAACAAGGTCCTCATTGCTCCTGAACAAGACACCAAGAAATGGTCTAATGATCAAATAAACAGGAAGTCAGAAATAGATGAGGAGGCATACAACCTAATCGTACTCAGTGTAACGACCCGAGTTTTCTAAACTCAGTTCGTTACTCATAAACCCGAACATAACTAGGAAATTTTGGACCAAATTTAAAATTTCGCTCGAAAGTCAAATTTGAACGTTTGCTAAAAACACAAAAAAAACTTGCAGCGAAAAATCTTTGAGCAAGGCAAAGTTAAGCAAAACTATAAAACAGTGTTCGAATAATCATATTAAGAAAATAATTTGGCCGGAAGAGATGAAGGCTTAAGCGTGAAATACTTAAAGTTCATAAAAGTCAAACACATCATCTGCTGAATAAAGTCAACGAAAAGGGCAGAAACAAAACCGAAGGTTTCCACCGATGCCGTCAACCAGATGAATCGTTCATCCAACTTCTGCCGATCGCAAAACGACAAGTTTTGCTACTCGCATCTATCGATGACGTCAGCCGGATGATTCGTTCATCCAGCCTCTGCCGACCACAAGATGACAAATCTTTTACTCACATCTTCCGAAAGAACAAACTACGTATACCGATCACAAAACGACAAAACTTCTAGTACATCATCCGATAGGTTTAATACACGACATCCACCGATCACTAAACGACAAAACTTCTACTACATCATCTGATAGGTTTAATACCCGACATCCACCGATCACTAAACGACAAAACTTCTATTACATCATCCGATAGGTTTAATACCCGACATCCACCGATCACTAAACGACAAAACTTCTACTGAAGACATCTTCCGGTGACGTCAGTCGGATGATTCAATCCTCCAACATCCGCCGGTGGACAAAACACCCAACTTCTATCGATAGACAACATCTACCGGTAGAGAACAGAGCAACATTTCAACTACTCTTTTGCTATACCACACAACTCTAACTACATAAAGGAATTTGCTTACTTCACTGAAACCATTCAGAACCAACCAAAATCCTTACATTTACTCAAAAATCCAGTAAGAGCTAACGTTAAAACCAACAGAGTGCTATTATCAGAAAAGTCTCACCAACGTATTCAAACAACATTAAAACCACTCCTGTTATTAGAAAACTCAACAAAACTTAAAATGAATCATGGTTCACTAAACCTTCACTTCTATAAGCACCAGTTAAACCGCCCCATCAGTCACCAGATCGATGCACGTATACACCCCTCCAACCTGCCTAATTCTCAGCAAGCTCAGAGAACACACCTGCTGTCTCTTCTTCACCTACATCACAAAACTCATCTATTGGCCTAATGCTAAATAAGTGAAGCAATCATGAAATGAAATGCTGAAATGTAAATCTTAATCATGCAGTTTCTACTTTCTCAGATCAGTTGCATTCACATTCATCGTATTCTGATCTCAATATTTCATTAGGAGTGAGATCAACTCTCCCAAAGTCATAAATCCTCTTCATCAATTAAGGGACGGATTAATTCCCTTAACAGCTATCATGATCCCCAGGTTCCCTTAGGAGTGGGATCAACTCTCCCAATGTTATAAATCCACTCATCAATTAAGGGGCGAATTAATTCCCTTAACAGCTATCATGATCCCCAGGTTCCCTTGGGAGTGGGATCAACTCTCCCAATGTTATAAATCTACTTCATCAATTAAGGGACGGATTAATTCCCTTAACAGCTATCATGATCCCCAGGTTCCCTTGGGAGTGGGATCAACTCTCCCAATGTTATAAATCCACTCATCAATTAAGGGACGGATTAATTCCCTTAACAGCTATCATGATCCCCAGGTTCCCTTGGGAGTGGGATCAACTCTCCCAATGTTATAAATCCACTCATCAATTAAGGGACGGATTAATTCCCTTAACAGCTATCATGATCCCCAGGTTCCCTTGGGAGTGGGATCAACTCTCCCAATGTTATAAATCCACTCATCAATTAAGGGACGGATTAATTCCCTTAACAGCTATCATGATCCCCAGGTTCCCTTGGGAGTGGGATCAACTCTCCCAATGTTATAAATCCACTCATCAATTAAGGGACGGATTAATTCCCTTAACAGCTATCATGATCCCCAGGTTCCCTTGGGAGTGGGATCAACTCTCCCAATGTTATAAATCCACTCATCAATTAAGGGACGGATTAATTCCCTTAACAGCTATCATGATCCCCAGGTTCCCTTGGGAGTGGGATCAACTCTCCCAATGTTATAAATCCACTCATCAATTAAGGGACGGATTAATTCCCTTAACAGCTATCATGATCCCCAGGTTCCCTTGGGAGTGGGATCAACTCTCCCAATGTTATAAATCCACTCATCAATTAAGGGACGGATTAATTCCCTTAACAGCTATCATGATCCCCAGGTTCCCTTGGGAGTGGGATCAACTCTCCCAATGTTATAAATCCACTCATCAATTAAGGGACGGATTAATTCCCTTAACAGCTATCATGATCCCCAGGTTCCCTTGGGAGTGGGATCAACTCTCCCAATGTTATAAATCCACTCATCAATTAAGGGACGGATTAATTCCCTTAACAGCTATCATGATCCCCAGGTTCCCTTGGGAGTGGGATCAACTCTCCCAATGTTATAAATCCACTCATCAATTAAGGGACGGATTAATTCCCTTAACAGCTATCATGATCCCCAGGTTCCCTTGGGAGTGGGATCAACTCTCCCAATGTTATAAATCCACTCATCAATTAAGGGACGGATTAATTCCCTTAACAGCTATCATGATCCCCAGGTTCCCTTGGGAGTGGGATCAACTCTCCCAATGTTATAAATCCACTCATCAATTAAGGGGCGAATTAATTCCCTTAACAGCTATCATGATCCCCAGGTTCCCTTGGGAGTGGGATCAACTCTCCCAATGTTATAAATCTACTCATCAATTAAGGGGCGGATTAATTCCCTTAACAGCTATCATGATCCCCAGGTTCCCTTGGGAGTGGGATCAACTCTCCCAAAGTCATAATCCTCTTCATCAATTAAGGGACGGATTAATTCCCTTAACAGCTATCATGATCCCCAGGTTCCCTTGGGAGTGGGATCAACTCTCCCAATGTTATAAATCTACTTCATCAATTAAGGGGCGGATTAATTCCCTTAACAGCTATCATAATACGTTCTGTTCATGCCTTACCATACATTCCATGTAAATTCATTTTCGTATTTTTTCAAAACATAATGCTTGACAAAACTGAAAACATTCAACATGCAGAAAACCTACTGTTTTGTGATGTAGGCCCGAGAGCACAAGCACACTTCACTTACCTGGTCTCCTGGAAAAGTGCTTGGTGTTGCAAACTACCTCGGGAGCTTACTCAACCTAGTTTGGGAGAAAATTGAATGGAAGAATCGCCTAGAGAGCTCTGCTGCTTGAGCTGAAGACCGAGGGAAAAAATAGAGGAAATAGTGGCGGCTACAGTGCATTAATCACAAAGCCTCTTTCCTTAAATAGTTTATCCATTATAAGTTCTCAATTTACCACTATGCCCTTACTTAGTCACTCATTAACCTAATTAATATTTCTCTCAATTTTCTCCACAACATGCTTACTATTAAATAACGGAATAGAAATTGGTTTAATAGAACCAGGTGTTACACTCAGTCTGTCAGACAGTGTGCTACGAAAGGTAGATGGTGAAGAAACACCAGTAAATATATGGGGTAAACTTGAAACTTTGCATGTTATACAATCTACTCCTAATCTAATATATCTTAAGGGTGCTTTATTTGCGTATAAAATGGATGTGAATAAATCCCTTGATGATAATCTTGATGACTTCTTGAGAATGACTTTGTTATTGAAAGGAACTGATCAAAGTCTTGATGATAATAGTCTTGCTATGATTTTACTTAACTCTTTGCCTGAATCATACCATGTTTTAAGAGATACTCTTAAGTATACTGGTACTGTTCCAAAAATGGACTTAATCATTTCTACTTTAAAAGCTAGAGAATTGGAAATAAAGAATAAGAAAAACAGAAATAGTTTATTTGTAAAGGGAAATAATGTAAAGGGTAACAACCAGAAAAAGAAAGAAAAAAGAAAGACTCAACTAAACAAGTCTAAGTTAGATAACAGAACTAAAACTAGAAATTGTTTCCATTGTGATAAAGTTGGTCATATTAAGAAAAATTGTTTTAAGTGGAAAAATGAATAGGAAAAACATGAAGAGGAAACAAATGTTAAATTCTGATATATGGATACTTGATTCTGGTTGTTCTTTTCACATGTCTCTTAATAAACTGTGTTTTTCTGAATTGTATGATTCTGTTGGTGAAACTGTTTATACGGTAATAATGAGTCATGTTCTGTTAAGGGAATATGAACTGTATTTTTGCTTATGAGTGACAATAAAAGAATAAAACTAACAAATGTTAGATATATTCCTAAACTAAAAGAAATCTAATCTCTCTTGGAACTCTTGATGAGCTTGGTTGTTGGTTTAAAGCAATTGATTCTAACTTGCAGGTTTATAAAGGTCAGAAACTAGTACTTTCTGGTTATAAAGAATCTGGTCTATATATTTTAAATGGTTCTCATGATATTTCTTCCTCTAATATTATTGTGAATGACTCTGTTTCTAATGCTACTAAAAAATGGCATCTTAGATTAGGGCACATGAGTCAAAAATGGTTAGATCTTCTTTATAAAGAAGGCCTACTTGAAAATGATAAAATTTCTAACCTTAGTTTTTGTGAAACTTGTGTGTTAGGTAAACAACACAGGTTAATTTAAAAAGGGTGTTCATATGTCTAAAAATAAATTAGACTATATACACGCTGACTTGTGGGGTCCTGAAAAACACCATACACATGGTGGAAATAGATATTTCTTATCTATTGTAGATGATTTTACAAGAAGGGTGTGGACTTATTTGTTAAAATCTAAGGATGAAGTTTTTGACAGATTTAAGGAATGAAAAACTTTAGAGGAAAACCAAGCCGAAAGGAAACTTAAAGGACTGAGGACCGATAATGGTCTAGCGTTCTATAATAATAAATTTGATTCATTTTGCAAAACTAATGGGATTCTTAGACATAGAACAGTTAGACATATTCCTCAGCAAAACGGTGTTGCTGAGAGAATGAACAGAGCCTTGCTTGAGAAAGTAAGGTGCTTATTGTTCACCTCTAAGCTTCCAAAGGGTTTTTGGGGTGAGGCTTTAAGTACTGCCACCTATTTGATAAATAGGAGTCCTTACAGTGCTTTGAATTCAAGTGTCCTATTGAAATGTGGAATGGTAGAAAACCAGATTTAAGTCACCTTAGAGTTTTTGGATGTGTTGCATATGTACACACAAAAGAAGGTAAGTTAGATCCAAGATCAACAAGGTGTGTGTTCATTGGTTATCAACAACAACAGGGCACTAAATGGTACAGATTGTGAGAAAAGGGATTCTTGAGGTGTTAAAATTTTGATTAGTAGAGATATCATCTTTGATGAGTCGACATTTCCTTGTAATTCACTTGATACATCTAAGCAGGTGGAGGAGAGTGTTAACAATGAACAACCAGAGAATCACATTGAGGTGGAGACTCTAAGGTTGAGTAACCAGAATATGGGATTAAGTGAATCTGATCAGACAGTTGCTCCTTTAGAATGTCTTGTAAAATATAATTTGAGAAATGCATACGTATCAAAGATAGAGTTTTTTGATCTTATGAATTTTCTCTTCATTGCAAGACATGAACATTTTATCAAGATCTAACAACGCAAATCCATTTGTACGAGCAAATCTATATCTTCACTTGCCATAACTGAAGCCTTGTATTCCATTGGGAAATATCAAAATATCAAATTTCATCGCACTCATTGTCAAGATAAGAGAATTCCACAAAGAAATATCCAAACACAACAGGCAATAATCTGACTAAGTAAAACATAACCCACATATCAAATATTCTTGATGAATCATCAAACCCTTAATTTGAAGTTTAACTAAACAACGACGGAAATCTTATAAAATTCATTAATTAGCTAGGGCCCAATTATGATAGTCTGTCATGTGAAGGCTAAGAGAACTCAGTGTGAAAGCTCAGGTCATACCAGGGGGTGTGCACAATCTGACATCGTTTGGAAGAGTGAAAAATGTATAGTTTATAAGTAGAGTTTCCCTCCCTACCTAGTATAATGCATTTTGGGCTAACACCAATAACAAATTTGTAAGAGCTTCGGTCCAAAGCATACAATATTGTACTGGGAGCACATGGAGACGTTACAAATGATATCATAGTCACTAACCAATCAAAAGTGTGGCTGACAAGGACATCTAGCCCTATAGAGGTAGAGATTCTGACAGCCGCCATGTAAAAGCTAGGAGGGCTCAGTTTGAGGGTTCCCACATCACTTGAGAGAGTGGAAAATGCATAGTTTATAAGAAGAGTTCCCCTACCTACTTAGTACAATGCGTTTTGGGTTAACCCTAAAAACAAATCCGTGCAGACTTCAACACAAAGCGAACAATATTGTACTTGGAGCATCAAAGGACGTTACATCATAAGACTGAAAGAAACCATAACAGCAATCCAAAGATCTAGCTCGTGACCCAAACGACTGGCGACCGACAGTCAGCCTGTACAATCATCACGGCCCTATTGTCATTTTTCATATGTGCAAACAATATAACATTCACACAACTGAAGATGTACATAATCGTTTCTTATGACTTAAATAGAGTTTAAGTCTAAATATGTTTTTGATGATGTATTTGAATGATAAGTAAGTAATTTGATTTTGTTTATAAAATGAGAATATTGAATTATGCATTGATTTTAATCCTGTGGAAATACCCTTGAAAATGATATTTTAGTTGTCTAATGAATCGGGTTAAGTGTACAGGGCTAAATAAGTTACATCTGCCGATGAGTCTCAAAGTGCTTCTGCCGATGGGATTTGAAGCAACACATCCCGATGGCAATCACTAAACGACAAAGAAGAGTTCCTTAAACCGATCGCTAAACGACAAAGAAAAGAATGCTTCTGCCGATGACATATCAACTTGTATTTGCCGATGGAACTTCAAGCCTGCATCTACCGATGGCGTTTGAAGCTGTATCTGCCGATGGCATTTGAAGCTGTATCTGCCGATGGCGTTTGAAGCTGCATCTGCCGATGGCGTTTGAAGCTGCATCTGCCGATGGCAATTGAAGCTTTATCTGCCGATCACGTTTTAAAGCTACATCTGCCGATGGCGCTGTCAAGATTGCATCTGCCGATGGACTTCAAAGCGTGCATCTGCCGATGACTTATCATGTTGCATCTACCGATGGATTTTTTAAAGATACTCATGCCGATAGCTTTTAAAGTTGCTTCCACCGATGATCTTCCGCCAGAATTCAAAATAGCAGCGAAGCTACAGTGACGTCGTTTTCAGCATTAACTCCAGAACTTTAATGGCGACGACGACTTGCAACTACAGACGGCAACGGCTACCTGATCTAGTACGGATGTTTCCCAACGGTAACATTTTCCATTTGAAGAAAGAAGCATTCAATTCTGAGCTGAAAATAAGACAAGAGTATTTAAGCCAAGGTTAGGGCACGAAGATCCAACTTTTGCGAATTTTATTCTTGAGCTCTAATCTGCGAAATATTCATACTCTGTATTTTCTTCTACTCCTCTCAAACCTAAACTTGAGATTTAACCTTTGAGGGAGTTTAGATCGTTTTGATTATTACAAACTCAAATCTGTATAAGGCAGTGGATTATCGCCCGTGAAGAATAATCCAGAATTGTAAAGGCAGTTGATCGGAGCCCGGAATTCCGATCTGTTTTTCTCACTGAGGAGAAGGTTAAGGATCTTCAAGGGGTGAACCTTGAAGCGTGGATGTAGGCAAGCTTTAGCCGAACCACTTAAAAATCTGTGTGTTGATTTTTCTCTCTATCTCTCTATTTATATTTACTGGTTGACTGCTTGTAGTTAGTAATTAAGAAAATTTAAAAAGGTCTAATTCACCCCCCTCTTAGACAATCTCAATCCTACAATTGGTATCAGAGTGAGGTTATCATTGTCTAAGCTGTGTTTAAACACTCTGTGTTATATATTTTCACAATGGCATTCAACACTAACACCACACAAATAGAAGGTCAAGCAACAAATAGACCTCCTTTCTTCGATGGGAGTGATTATGTCTACTGGAAGTCCAGAATGAGAATATTCGTTCAAGCTGTGGACTATGAACTATAGAATAACATAGAAAATGGTCCTTACATTGCTGTCAAAACAGAGAATGGTGCGAAGATCCCCAAAGCTTCACATGAACTAAATGATACAGATAAAAAAAACTTGAGTTTAAATGCCAAGGCTATAAACACCCTGTACTGTGCTCTGAATAGAGATGAATTTAATAGAGTACAAGGGTGTGAGAGTGCCTAAGAGATTTGGCACTTATTAGAGGTCACACACGAGGGCACAAATCAGGTGAAAGAGAGCAAGTTAAATATGTTAGTTCACGAATATGAACTTTTTACCATGTTAAAGGATGAGACTATTTCATATATGTTTACTCGTTTCATTAACATTACTAATGGTTTAAAAGCTCTCGGTAAGATTTACTCAGGTGAAGAACAGGTAAGAAAAATTTTGAGATGCCTACCCAGAGCCTGGCAACCAAAGGTGACAGCAATACAAGAAGCTCGGGATCTAAAGGTGCTCAAGCTGGAAGAGCTCATTGGCTCTCTGATGACTCATGAGATAACCATGAGGGCCAATGATAAGGAAGATCTCAAAGAAAAGGAGATCAACAAAAAGAAGGATATTGCTCTGAAAGCCTCTTCAAGCAAAAATGAAGAATCTGAAGAAGAAGTAGAAGAAGATGATGAGGATATAGCCCTCATTACAAGGAGGTTCAGCAAGTTCCTTCAGAGAAAAAGAATGCAGGGAAGAAGATTTCTAAAGGGTGAGAAATCTCATAAGGAGAAAGAAATCACATGCTTCGGGTGTGGCAAGCCTGGCCACATGAAGGCAGATTGTCCACAAGCCAAGAAATATCCCAAGAAATTTAAGAAGAAGGCTATGAAGGCCACTTGGGATGACAGTGAAGGCGACACCTCCTCTTTAGAAAATGAGGAAGTAGCCAACCTCTGCTTCATGGCTCACGATAATGAGGTTAGCATTTCTTCTTGTGAGAGTGAGTCTGATGATGATGGGGATATGGTTGATGCCTTTAACGATTTAGTTAAACAGTTTGGCATGTTAAAGGCTAAATACAATACATTGAAAAAGGAAAATGCAAGTCTAATTGAGAAGCATGCTAAAGAAGTGAACTTGCATATAAAAGAAATTACTGAACTTAAGAAGACAAATGAATATTGGAATAAACTTGTTCTCTGGTTCTCAAATGGTAGCAAGAACTTAATATTGCTAATAGGGAATCATAGAACTACTCATGATAAAGCAGGTTTAGGCTATGATAAGTTCAATAAGAGAAAAGTTTTTAAGAATTTCTTTGTCAAACCGACTACTTGCCATACCTGTAATGAAGTAGGACATAAGTCCTTTGTATGTCCTTTAAAAACAAATAATATGAAAACTGGTAGTAAGTTGCAATGGGTTCCCAAAGGAACCAAAACTAACACTAGGACCCAAAAGATTTGGGTACCTAAGAAGACTGTTTGATCACTGTTTTGCAGGTTGACTGCTCTCCCGGAAAGAATCAGTGGTACCTTGACAGTGGTTGTTTAAGACATATGACGGGAGACTCAACCAAGTTTGCTAGTGTCAATAAGAAGAAGGGCAGTATTACTTTTGGGGGAAACCAAAAGGGCAAGATTGTTGGCATAGGCAATATAGGTAACAGTATTAATTCTGTTATTGAGAATGTGTTATTAGTTGATGGATTGAAACATAATTTACTTAGTATTAGCCAGTTATGTGATAAAGGATATAAGGTGACTTTTAAGTCAAATTCCTGCATAATTAAAGATGCTGCAAATGGCAAAATTCTGTTTACTGGCTTTAGGAAAGAAAATATCTATATTATTGACTTAGATAATGTTGTTTGTGATACTGAAAAATGTTTTGCTGTTAATTCCTCTAATGATAGCTGGATTTGGCATAGGAGATTAGGACATATAAGAATGGATACCTTAGCTAAGATTACTAAGGATAATTTAGTTAGAGGGATTCCTAAGATATCCTTTGAAAAGGATAAGGTCTGTGAAGCCTGCCAAATGGGTAAGCAGATCAAAAGTTCCTTTGCATCGAAGAATGCAATTTAAACTTCCAAGCCTCTCCAACTTCTCCACATGGACCTCTTCGGTCCTTCCAATATAGCTAGTCTAGGTGAAAAATTCTATGCTTATGTCATTGTTGACGACTTCTCTAGATTCACCTGGGTATTCTTTCTGAAGTCTAAGGATGAGACTTTTGATACTTTTTCTAGCTTTAGGAAAAGAGTTCAAAATGAAAAGGAGCTCACCATAGTTGCTATTTGTAGTGATCATGGTGGAGAATTTGAAAATGAGAGATTTGAACTCTTGTGTCTCAAGTATGGAATTGAGCACAATTTCTCCTCTCCTAGAACCCCTCAGCAAAATGGTGTTGTTGAGAGGAAAAATAGGTCTCTCCAAGAGCTAGCTCGAACTATGCTCAATGAGAATTCTCTTCCTAAGTATTTCTGGGCTGAAGCTGTTGCAACAGCCTGTTATGTGCTTAATCGGGTCTCAATAAGACCTATTCTTGAGAAAACTCCCTATGAGCTTTGGAATGGCAAAACCCCTTCAGTTAAATACTTTAGAGCCTTTGGTAGTAAATGTTTTATTCTCAACACTAAGGATAACTTAGGAAAATTCGATTCCAAATCTGATCTTGAAATTTTTCTTGGTTATTCTCTTACTAGTAAAGCATATAAAGTATTCAATAGGAGAACTCTAGTTATAGAGGAAACAGTTCATGTTAACTTTGATGAGTCCCCTCAACCCACAATCAATGTGGATGAGGATGTCACTTTGAAAAATCATTTGGACTCTCTTTCCTTAGAAAAACCCTCAGATTCACTATAAGTAGAAAAATCCTTAGAACCCTCATCTACTTCTCTAGATATTGTTCCTGTCAATGATGAAAATCCTACTCTCCCTAGAGATTGGAAATATGTCAGAAACTATCCAATAGATGAAATCTTAGGTGATCCTTCTCTAGGAGTTAAGACTAGATCATCTCTTAGGAATCTCTGTGCCAATATGGCATTTATCTCTCAAATAGAGCCTAAGAAGTTTGAAGAGGCCGAGAATGATGAGAATTGGATTTTAGCTATGCAAGAGGAGCTAAATCAATTTGAAAGGAGCAATGTATGAGAACTTGTTCTACGGCCTAAGGATCATCCCATTATTGGAACAAAATGGGTTTATAAGAATAAATTAGATGAAAATGGGATTGTTGTTAGAAATAAGGCTAGACTAGTTGCTAAAGGTTACAATCAAGAAGAAGGAATAGATTTTGAGGAAACCTTTGCACCTGTTGCTAGATTAGAATCAATTAGGATGCTCTTAGCCTATGCTTGCTACAAAAACTTCACACTCTTCCAAATGGATGTGAAGAGTGCTTTCTTAAATGGGTATATTCAGAAAGAAGTTTATGTAGAGCAGCCCTTAGGATTTGAAGATTTTGCAAAACCTGATTATGTGTATAGACTTAAGAAGGCACTTTATGGACTTAAACAGTCTCCTAGAGCTTGGTATGATAGGTTGAGGAACTTCCTTGAGGAAAGGAATTTCAAAAAGGGTAACATCGACTCAACTCTGTTTACCATGTAACAGGATAAGGATATTCTGTTAGTACAAATTTATGTTGATGACATTATTTTTGGATCAACTAATGTCAACATGTGTAATGAATTTTCCTCCCTCATGCAAAGTGAATTTGAGATGAGTATGATGGGGGAGTTAAAATTCTTCTTAGGATTTCAGATTAGTCAATCTCCTGATGGAATTTTCTTCTGTCAAGAAAAATACATCAAGGAACTTCTAAAGAAATTTGGTTTAGAATCTGTCAAATCTTCTAGAACTCCCATGAGTACCACAACCAAATTGGACAAAGATGAAAATGGTATATGTGTGGACATTAAGAAATATCGTGGCATGATTGGATCCTTGTTATATCTGACTGCTTGTAGGCCAGATATTCTATTTAGTGTTTGTCTTTGTGCTAGATTTCAAGCTGCCCCTAAGGAGTCTCATTTAACTGCTGTAAAAAGGATTTTTAAATATTTAAGTGGAACTCCTGACTTAGGGTTATGGTATCCTAAAGGTACTTCTTTCGATCTAATCGGATACTCAGATTCTGATTATGCTGGAAGTATAGTAGATAGGAAAAACACCAGTGGAACCTGTCAATTCCTTGGTGAATCTCTTGTTTCCTAGTACTCTAAGAAACAGAACTCTGTTGCATTGTCAACTGCTGAGCGTGAATATACTGTTGCAGGCAGTTGCTGTGCACAAATGCTCTGGATGAAGCAAACTCTAGAAGACTATAATCTGCTTTATGATAGGATTCCTATTAGGTGTGACAACACCAGTGCAATTAACATTTCCAAAAATCCTATCCAGCACTCTAGAACTAAGCATATTGATGTTAGATATCACTTCATTCGTGATCATGTTCAAAGAGGAAATATATCCTTAGAATTTGTTAATTCAGCAGACCAACTAGCAGACATCTTTACCAAGCCTTTGGATGAAAAATCTTTCAATAATATTAGAATAAGGTTAGGCCTCATTCGGGTAGATAAAAACTAAGATTATTTCTCTGTTGGTGAATCTTGTGTAATAGAGCTGTTTTTAGTTGTGAGGGCATCGGTAGAAGCAATGTTGTTCAATGGGCATCGAAAGATGTATATGCATCGGTAGAAGCAATGTTGTTCAATGGGCATCGGAAGATGCACATCTATCGGTAGGAATCGGATGATGTACTTTCAATCTTCCGACACGTGTGACCCATCGAACTAATGGTCGTACACGTGTGACTTCATCTCATCGGGCGATTCCCTACTCTTTTTAAACTCTGTTTCTTCTCAAGGACGCTTCACATTTCGCGCTCTTTCTAAAAACCCCTGCCCTACCAGTTCTCTCTGTCGCAAGTCCTATTCCTTCAATGGAGTTTCCGGGTTCATCTTCTCGCGCTGCTAAAGAACCGGCCAAGAAGAAGGCTAAAGTATCAGCACGTCCTCCCCGAGAGATTCCTCATGCCAAAGAGTGGCCATCTCTCTTCTTTCTCTCTAAGGCTGCTGAGTTAAGGTACCATGACGACTATAGGTACAAAACTTTAATCCCCAGTCGAGGGATTTACTTTGATGATTTAGCAGGAATGAATATTATAGAACCCTTGAAGGATCTCAGGTTATTAGATTTATTTGAAGTAGAATCATACTATTACCCTGAGGCAATCAGAATGTTCTATGCAAATATGAGTTTTACTTCGGATTTCTCTATTATAAGGAGCTATGTGTATAGCAAACATATAGAGATTACCCCCCAGTTCATGAATGCCCTTTTGGAGTGCTCCCATTTAGATAGCCGCCCTTACCAGTATATGACCGGCTCTGAGCCTCCTTTCTTTGGTACCTCTGAGGGTCTCAGTTTTCTACAGCTTATAGTTCTAGACCCAAACCATACCCCTGACCATCTTAAAGGCAAACACCTGATTGCAAGAGCCAGGTTATTTCATCAGATGATAGGGTACAATATTGTCCCTAAGGGTGGTCACCATGATGAGGTGAGTGCCATGGAGCTTTTTGTTCTGTTTGCACTATTCCAAAAGGCCCTCTTCAATCTTAGATATGTTGTGGTTCGAAGGATGATTCAGGCTGTGACATCCAGGGCTACCTCCTTTCCCTACAACCTGCTTCTCATGAGGATATTTATGCAGCTTGAGGTTGTATTTCCAGAGGATGAGGACCCCTTTCGTCTTCAACCCACAAGTTATTATTCCAAGACCACTCTGAGCAAAATGGAAATAAAGAGAACAAGAACAGGGGAGCTTGTTTTGAATGTTCCTAAGAGAAATACTACTAAGGCCGCAGTTGCCAAAAAGGGGAAGAGACAACTTATCTTGCCAGAAGAGTCCACTGCTGAAGGAGAAGATGACTCTGAGATACCTGCTTTTGGTAATTCCCCTTCTTAATCTCAGGCTTCTAGCTTCCAACCTCCTCCTCTAGTGCGAAGGCGTCGTGCCCCTATCTCTAGAGCCCATGTTTCAGAGGCAATCTCTACTCCTTCATCTGTGCCTCTACCCCTTCCAGAGAATCCTTCATCTCCTCCACCTGCCCTTCTATTACCGGCTCTGCCTCCTGCTCCTCCATCTCCAGTCCAACAGGATATTGCTCTTCCATCTCCAGTCCAACAGGATATTTCTCCTCTATCACCAGTCCAACCACCTCCTTCAGTCCAATTACCTCCTCCAAGTCCAACTGCTTCTCAAGTCCCAATCCCTTCACCTCCTTCACCTGCACTTTTGATGCCTTCACTACCTGCCCTTCCACCTATCCCCCTCACTCCTCAAGTACCAATATTCTCACCCATTCCCTCAGTACCACCTGCCACTCCTCTAATTTATCAGAGGAGATTTTCGATGAGTGAGACTCAGTATAATGAGCTGAAGGCTTCTATTGACCGCATTGAGACTGCTCTCAGCTCCATTGAAAGTAGGATTGACCAGTCTCTAGATGCCAAGCTAGCCAAGAATCACCAAGTCATGCGCACAGATTTAGATACAGGTCTTGGTTTGTTGTCTCAGAAAGTGGATGCTGATAGGCGAATGGTTGTTAGGGAACTTTAGTCACTCCGATCTTCAATTGACAATCTGACTCCTGCACCCGAACCTGATTCATCCAGTTCAATCAGTGTCTCAGTGGCTTGCTATGAAGATCTTTTTCTTCCATTTTCCCGGCCTGAAGTTTATGAAGATGTGCGTTTCATGTCGCTGGATCTTCAGGAGGCTGAATTTGCATTCTCTCCTCCTGATGCGTCTACTGCTGGTCCTTCTGTCGAAACTCCTCCATGTATGGACATGGTGGTGTATCAAGGCCCCTCTACCTCTGCTGCTCCTCAGCCAGAGACTACTTCATGCCTGGAACTCGTGCCTTATCAACCACTCATCTCTCTTGATATTCACTCACTTCCAGCACTTGTAGATGCTTATCTCAATTCGAACTGTGAAGTGCCCGCTTGGATTAGCCAAGCTTTTTGGACACATTTTGTAGCCTTCTTTAAATAAAATACTTGATTTAATGTGTACACATTTCTTGATTTACTAATGCCATTACTCTGATGGTTTTCTGAATTGTGTTGAATCCATTATTTCTGTTGTCTCTCTGATTGTTTTTGATAATGTCAATGAGGGAGAATATATATTTGATTGATATTGGATATGCATGTTTTTGAAACTCTGGTATGCTCCGTGTTTGTTTTTAAGAATATATGCATTTGCTATGGGGGAGCTAGGATTATGGGGGAGAGTAACATTTTATCAAATTGATGCTAATATTTTGTCATCATCAAAAAGGGGGAGATTGTTGACTTAAATAGAGTTCAAGTCTAAATATGTTTTTGATGATGTATTTGAATGATAAGTAAGTAATTTGATTATGTTTATAAAATGAGAATATTGAATTATGCATTGATTTTAATCTTGTGGAAATACCCTTGAAAATGGTATTTTAGTTGTCTAATGAATCGGGTTAAGTGTACAGGGCTAAATAAGTTACATCTGCCGATGAGTCTCAAAGTGCTTCTGCCGATGGGATTTGAAGCAACACATCCCGATGGCAATCACTAAACGACAAAGAAGAGTTCCTTAAACCGATCGCTAAACGACAAAGAAAAGAATGCTTCTGCCGATGACATATCAACTTGTATCTGCCGATGGAACTTCAAGCCTGCATCTGCCGATGGCGTTTGAAGCTATATCTGTCGATGGCATTTGAAGCTGTATCTGCCGATGGCGTTTGAAGCTGCATCTGTCGATGGCATTTGAAGCTGTATCTGCCGATCACGTTTTAAAGCTGCATCTGCCGATGGCGCTGTCAAGATTGCATCTGCCGATGGACTTCAAAGCGTGCATCTGCCGATGACTTATCGTGTTGCATCTACCGATGGATTTTTTGAAGATACTCATGCCGATAGCTTTTAAAGCTGCTTCCACCGATGATCTTCCGCCAGAATTCAAAATAGCCGCGAAGCTACAGTGACGTCGTTTTCAGCATTAACTCCAGAACTTTAATGGCGACGATGACTTGCAACTACAGACGGCAACGACTACCTGATCTAGTACGAATGCTTCCCAACGGTAACATTTTCCATTTGAAGAAAGAAGCATTCAATTCTGAGCTGAAAATAAGACAGAGTATTTAAGCCAAGGTTAGAGCACGAAGATCCAACTTTTGCGAATTTTATTCTTGAGCCCTAATCTGCGAAATATTCATACTCTGTATTTTCTTCTACTCCTCTCGAACCTAAACTTGAGATTTAACCTTTGAGGGAGTTTAGATCGTTTTGATTATTACAAACTCAAATCTGTATAAGGCAGTGGATTATCGCCCGTGAAGAATAATCCAGAATTGTAAAGACAGTTGATCGGAGCCCGGAATTCCGATCTGTTTTTCTCACTGAGGAGAAGGTTAAGGATCTTCAAGGGGTGAACCTTGAAGCGTGGATGTAGGCAAGCTTTGGCCGAACCACATAAAATTCTGTGTGTTGATTTTTCTCTCTATCTCTCTATTTATATTTACTGGTTGACTGCTTGTAGTTAGTAATTAAGAAAATTTAAAAAGTTCTAATTCACCCCCCTCTTAGACAATCTCGATCCTACAGTCTCGTGATATTTTGACATCTAAATCGTCCAAAGCATCAAGATGATTCATCCTCTCAACTGAACACGGGAAAACCATCTACCATGCATGATGAAAATTAACATATGAAAACTATATGTACATATACGTATAAAATCAACGTACTAGCGACTAGCTCCCCTCATACTTTTATAGTTAGCAACTCATCAAAATAATATTTTTTGAAAAACCATGCAATGCAGTGCAAGAAGTATAAAATTTCTACCTCGAAGATGACTCCTCTTTTTACGCATAGGAGCGACAACCTCCGACAATGGCTTGGAATCTGCAAACTCATTCGAGTCTAAAAGAAAACAAAAGTCATTAATATCTCACTCAACACTAAAGAAGGATAAGAATGGGTCCTACATCGAGACCAGGAACCCAATCCAGCAACACTATAAATGGTTGCGAGACAAAACTGTGTAAGGGTTGACCGGTCACAACAAGGGTCGACCCTGCTCCGTACTAGACACAACAAGTGTCGATCCCTTACTAGGAACGGTCGACACTTGTCTACTTCAACATGAGAGGTGTCGACCGGTGTCCAAATCTATCGACACTTTTGACTTTCAAGTTGCTCAAGGGTCGACCCTTAAGCGGTTGTCGATCTACCCAACTAGCGGTTGACACCTGAAGCTCTTTGGTTGCTCAGATGTTGACCTTGGTCTCGACCCTTGAGTGAGTGTCGACTACCCAGCTAGAGCTCACACTTGAAATTCTCGGGTTTCACCTCGGTCGACACTTCCTCTGAAAGTGTCGACCCTTGAAACTTTTGGGTCTTTGTTGCAATGCTCACTGGTCAACACTTCCTTCAAAGGTGTCAATTGCTAATTGATTCTAGCAAAGGGGAGTTTGTCGAACTCGCCCTTTCCCGTTATTTCTCGCTTCCAAACAGCTAATTGACCTATACAAACTCCAAATACACCAAAAAATCCAGAGATAACCAAGGAATTTAAGCTCCTTTGCTCGAATCAAATCCAAATAAAAACCCTAACACAAACTCGAAAATGGATGGAGGAACAGACTTACCCTCGAAAATTGTTGCCTAAACTCGAAGTATTTCCCCTTGGTTGCACGAATTAGACACCAAAATGTTCAAAACCCTCGCGGACTCACTCCCCTATTCCCCTGTCTCTTCTTAGCGTCGCACACAATGGAAAGGGAAGGAAAAAGGGTTTCCTTCCCTTTTATTTAAAAAGGGTAAAGTGCAATTTGGCCCCTATAACTAAGTGAAATGGGCAATTTACACCGTAAACTTGAATAATGGGCAATTTGGCCCCTACAACTTAGGTAAAGTGCAATATGGCCCCTACCGTCACATTTTCTGTTAAAAAGTCACGTTTTTTGCACGTGTTCATTTTTTCTTCCAAAAATACCCCTACCTACATTTTCTCCAACTCTCTTCAATTTTCTTCTATCAGACAGCGGGCTCTCTGTTTTTGTTCATTTTCACAGTGAAGAAGAATAGAGCCCTAGTCTCTCTCCGTGCAAAGAAGAAACGCCTTTGTCGAGGAGAAAAGTGAAGCCAATCACTCACCGCCGATAGCAAAAAGCAGATCGACCAACCCTTCGCCGCCGTTCTCTGTTCAGAACCATCGCGAAAACCTCTCTCTATTAAGAAGACGAGCGGCATTCAGAACGCTCAACGCAGAACCATCGTCCAGTTCGCCTCTCTCGTCTGAACTCAGTTCGGATCAAACAGGGACATTTTATCGGGTGTCTCTGCATCTCAAGGTTACAGACCCTTAGCGAGAACCTGTACGATTCCTCTGTCCAGTCATCAACAGATTGAGACCTCTCTTACCTTCACCGATCCTCCTACATCACTGAGCCTTTCCTTGCCCGGAACTGAACCGCCAGAACTCTCGAATCACGAATCTGGGTCCAATCATGCTCGGAGCTCCAGCCAGGGAGTCAACCCGCAGGAATTGAAAGCCTTTTTCACGGAGGCATTAGCATCGCATCCTCCAGGCACAGCTCAAAGCGACCAGTTCAGCGGGATGGAGCACGAGAGGTAGTTCTTCAGCGCAGAGTTTTTGGCTGTGATGCAGGAGATGATCAGAAAGGAAGTAAAAAACTACATGTCTGGGTACGAGCAAAAGGGTCTTTGCCTGCAGAATGAGGCAATCAGAAATGCCGTCGTAAAACGTATAGGAATCAGCAGGATTGAGTAAAGGCGCAACCCGCGCCAAGTAATCATCTGGGTGGCAATCGCCATAACGAGAAACTTAACAAACATGCCAGAAATCATCCTTAGCTTCACTCTTTCCACGTTTTTCTTAAGTTCGTTCACAATTTTACCTTCTTTGTTTTTTTTTTTTTTCTGCGGTGGTCCTTTGGATGAAGTACAAATGATAATAATTTCAGTAGTGTACAGAGGTACAAAAATGGGAAATGGGTTTGAAAGGAGAGAATGTTTTTTGTTCATGCTGTATTTTAGGATCATGGATTTCCGATGGTGTAAAAATTTCAGCAGTCAATTCCATTCAATTACAATTCAAAATAAAGAAATATTGGGCTGTTTACGATTATCATCTTCAAACAGAAGTCTGTTTTCCATTCCTAAGTTGCGATCAAAACTGAGGTAAATCCTTTTCATTTGGATCCATCACTGTCCTTGTATGAATCGAAGCAGTTTTCTAAGTTTGACCAAATGAAGCAGCCAGTTTGACATTGTCAACTGGGAAATTATTCTCTCTCAAAGGTTGGTCGATTTCCACTTTGACAGATTCAGATTGGGCGGGCGATCGGAGAAGCCTTGATTTCTCGGAGCATTCTATGCTACACATTTTCATGACAGAAGCATTTCAACTACTTGACCCATATTAGGTCTCTCATCTCTATCTTCCCTCAAGCATTTTACAGCAACTTTTACCAAAGCTTCCATCTTTCCCACTCTGTGGGAAAGAGTGTTTTCTGACCATCCAGAATTCAAACTCCAACGACATGGCTACTCTGCTGCTTCGTCTGCCATTGTTGTGGGGCGAGACTGTTGGGTTTTGTCTTTGCTAGTACGATTAACGAAATTCAACATAGTTTAACAGCAGGATGTTCGATGCTCACACTTAACTACAGCTGGGTCTTCTTTCTGAAACTCTACAGAAGGAAGATTTACGATCTTGAAGGTGTCTACCAGTGTATAAGTGTTGACCGGTTTAGGCGTCAGATTTGCATCCTCCTCCATAGAAAATGACTGATCGGAGATAAAAAGTGAATCGAAAGGCTCCCGGCTCCGGCGTCGCAGTCGTGCTTTGAGAAACTTCGTTTGAAGAAGACCCAGCTGTAGTTACAGACTTTGTATGCTTTGGTGAGTTTTTCTTCCAGTTTTCCAGCAATTTGGCTATGTTTTTCTTCGTTTGAAATTTGATATACACACGGCCAAACAACCACTATGCGAAGCCTTACCAAACCAATTCAGAAAATCAGCTTTCAAAAACGCAGAAATTTCAACTAATTTTCTAGAATTTAAATACCAAAATTCCACGAACAAAATCCTAAAATCTGGACACTCACAAATCTGATATTTTTGCACCCCAAAAATATTACAAAAAATGTCCCTGTTTGATCGGAACTGAGTTCAGACGAGAGAGGCGAACTAGACGATGGTTCTGCGTTGAGCGTTCTGAATGCCGCTCGTCTTCTTAACAGAGAGGGGTTTTCGCGATGGTTCTGAACAGAGAACAGCGGCGAAGGGTTGGTCGATCTGCTTTTTGCTATCGACGGCGAGTGATTGGCTTCACTTTTCTCCTCGACGAAGGCGTTTCTTCTTTGCACGGAGAGAGTCTAGGGCTCTGTTCTTCTTCACTGTGAAAATGAACAAAAACAGAGAGCCCACTGTCTGTTAGAAGAATCATCCAAAAATGGCGGATTGAAGAGAGTTGGAGAAAATGGTAACAGGGGCATTTTTAGAAGAAAAAATGAACATGTGCAAAAAAACGTGACTTTTTAATAGAAAATGTGACGGTAGGGGCCATATTGCACTTTACCCTAGTTATAGGAGCTAAATTGCTCATTATCCAAGTTTACGGTGTAAATTGCCCATTTCACCTAGTTGTAGGGGCCAAATTACACTTTACCCTATTTAAAATATATTTTTTCTTTAATTTTTTATTTCCATTTATTTTTATTTAATATAATTACCATTTATATTAAATAAAAATCCACTAAATCTTCATCATACAAACTCTAAACATTTTCCAAAATTTGACATGGAAAATTCTTTCGATTTACCCATTATCAATTTCTTAATTTTAATCACACAGTAATTTTCTAAATTACCGACTTGACTAAATTATTGAAAAATCTAACGTGGCAATAAAAGACAAAACGAGCAAACTTATGGCATGTTGTCAGTCAATAATACAAAATTCGACACGTGAAATTTTAATTAATTATAAAAATACAAGTTTTTACAGTTTGGAGGACTGATCTTGTCGATTAATTCGATGATTGTCGGCTTTTGATATGAATGGTAGAACGACGACGACCGGAGAACTTCGTATTTGGGCCATGGTCTTCGTCGGAAGTTCTTCTTCTTGGACAACAAGGGTGGAGGCTCTTCCTTCAGCATGATTTTCTCCTTTCGGTGGCAGGAAAAAGGTAACACAACAAGGAAAGATGAATTTTCTTTTTTAATTTTAATTTTTTTTACAATTTGCAATCACAAAGCACTGCACATCTCAAAAATTGTTTGAGCCAAGTGTAAAACTCTCAACTTTATTCTTATACCAATTATTGAAAATCAAATGTGAAACGGAAAAAGAAATACGCGAAAATAGTGGCGTTCAAATTTAGGAAAAAATTATGGACAAAAAAAAAATTTACTAATCAAAATTAGTACAATTAAACTTTGCGGTTCAAACAACAATATATAGAGTAACGTAAATCCTCTAATATTGAATACGATATCAACTCGATCCAAATAGAATTCGGATCACGCAGAACTTGAACCGATCACTTTTTATTTTGGATTGCTTGTGATGTGTGAAAGTGGATTGCATTGTTGGATATTTTTCCAAAATGAAAAATCAAAGCAGAAGAATAGTATTCTAAAGCCAAAGAAAAAGGTAAAAGTGAAGGAATTCAAAGCCAAAACAAGCATGTGGTGTTGACCTAAGACGAGAGACTTAAGGGAGAAGACCATTCTCTTCCAACAAAATGTGTTCATATTTGCATGTCTTCTCCTCTTTCTTCCCCACCATTCACCACTGCAACTGCTCCATTCAACCATTGCTTTTCTGCATTCTTGCCTTGTCCGAGATCAGTTAACTCGGTCTCAATTATTCTTGTGAAGAACAAAAATGAGAATCGATTATTTTTAACCATCTCAGTCGTATTCTCAGATTTTGATTTAAGCAACTATATTTCTGGAAAAACATGGGAAAAAAATAAATGAAAATGAGTTTGAATCAAATATAGATCAGGACATCCAATTTATTTATGAGTTTTGAAATCATTTGGGTAGGCCGTTGATAAGTTGATTTACAAAGTCTCCGATCCAACTCCACCCACTCCAACCATGAGTTGTATCATAAGTTTCTCAGAGATCAAACAATTGCTTCATCTGAGAAAGGAATCAAAAGTCAGCTGGTTCAGTGAATAATAGTCATGATAATCCGGGAAAAGCGACCCGTCTTCTTCAACATCTACATTGTTGTTAGCAGAGCTGTGGAGAATAGTATTTCCATTTGCTGCGTGCATTTGATCATACTGTTGCAGAGAAGTAGAGATCTGAGGATGAAGATACTGATGGTGATTCTGGTAATTGTTCTCTGCACCATTAGCCGTCTGTAGCAGCCCTTGTTTAGTGTCTCCGAAGCTTAAGTAGACAGGGCCCCTCTGATTCTGCATCTGCGTCTGCACTGAAACCGAAGAGGAGACGGCCTGAAAGCCAGTGAATTGCTGGACCAAGGCTCTGAAGTTGGTGGTGCTGGCGTTGAGGAGGGTGGGGGGCGTCTTCTTGGAAGCCCTCGACCGCTTCCGGACCGGCCTCGTCGCTGCTCTCTGGGTGTTGGGAGTGAGTAGAGTCTGATCAGAGCCGCCATTGTTGGTGCTGCTAGACATAGTGATGATAAAATGGTGGGTTGTTAGAGAAGAAAGCATAGAGCTTACATAAACCCATCTGTATATAATTATATAATAATGGATTTCTCAGTCAAAGCAAGACAAGTCTTCCCCATATTTGATCCAGTCCTTTCCTCTCCCTTTCGTCGGAAACTCTTCTGTGTTCTAGAGAAAGAGAGAGAAAGAGAGAGAGAGAGAGAGAGAGAGAGAGAGAGAGAGAGAGAGAGAGAGACGATGCTTCCTGGAAATAACAGACGTGATAATCTAATCTCAATGAAGTGATGACAAAGTTCCAGTCAAACCCATAATCTCATATGTATAGATTAGTTTTTTTTTTTATTTGTATAGAAATAAGTAAAAACGTGAAGAGAAACCTTCTCCACCAACCCTTTGAAGCATGTTAGTCAAATTCAAGCAGGTGTGAACAAAATCACTAGTCATACTATATCATTTGGCATTTGCGTAAGCTCCTCTAACCCCATAGTTATGGCATATTTTATTCTTCTCTTTTGCCGCTAAGTACACATGAACATCATACACTCAAATTCGGAATTTAGAGTAATTATCAATTAAAATTCAAGTGTCAAAACAAACTTTAAACTATATTCGTTAATAAAATAAATTTTAAACTATCATTCACCAACAATCCAACTTTTTGCAATCGCTCACAGTTCAAATATGGTCACCTGCACTTAAAATAAGTGCAAAACATGCTCGGAAACGAGCAATCTTGCCTTCACGCGATCTCGCCTTCACGCGATCGTCTACAGCTAAAATGCAGTCACCTACACTTAAAATAAGTGAAAAATGCAATGGGAAACGGGCGACCTCGACTTCACGAGGTCAACCGCACGATCGCTTGCATTTGAAATTGATGCAAAATGCACTAAGAAACCAACGACCTTGGATTCACGCAGTCGACCGCGATCGCCTGTTGTTAAAATGAAGTCGACTGCGTAGTCACCCGCAGCTAAAATGAAATCGACTGTGCGGTCGCCCGCAGCTAAAACGAAATCGACCGTGAGGCTCCCATAATTATAATGCAATCCACAACACTTAAAAGAATAACTTTTTAACATAAAATAATTTAAAATTTATTTTATAAATTAAAATAATTTAAGTTTCGTTTTGTCACTAATTTCATTATTTAATATAATTTTTTTTCCTATAATTTTAAGTCCCACAGTCTCCCATATACTCCAAGCTCAATGTTAAGGACATAATCTGTGTCTACTCATTTCCAACAAGGTCTATGTAATGATGTGTAAGAGGTAAATTCAAGCAATAGAATCCTATCAAACATTTACCAGGATGTAATGCTTCTTCTAACAAAGTTATTAACACCCTAAAAAGACTATAAGATTTACACATAATAAGGTGGGGCCTTAACTCCATGCATCATTGAAGCATTTCCTACTTAATTAGATTGCGCGTTCTCACATTGTATATTATTACATTATACGTCACATTAGTTTTGTACAATTTACGTCACATTGATTTTGTACAATTTTTAACAATATCACAACACAATATGGACTTGGAACGAACAATTCAAACTCAGAGAAGCTTGTACAACAAGTTCATTAAAAAATTTAAAAACGGAGATTTTGATTTTGACCAAGTTCTTCCAACCCCACTTTACCACCAAACTCTTTTTGGAGAGTACGAGCCTATTCTCAACACAAATACAACCTCCAAGTAAAAACAGGCAAGTTTTTAACAACAAATGTACAAGGATTAGGGAGATCCAACCGAGCTTCATTCAACACCCCCTCTTGAACAGAAAAGCAGATACCATATTATACACAAAATTCCCTACAGTGGTAAACTCTAAAATCTTTTCTTCCTTCCCCACTAACCTTTTTCCTATTCTACAGTAATTTCTAGCAAAGTGGTAAGTCTGGGTTTTCTGTATCTTCGAAGAAGCAAAGAAGAGCAAACGACGCTTACCGATGATAGAGCCATGCACGCACCTGCTACCCATGGCGGCAACTTTATCCCTAATGAAGGGTAAAATACACCTGCAGCTACCGGAATTGCAATCACGTTGTAGGCCATCGCAAACATGTAATTCAATCGTATCCGAGAAAAGGTTTTTCTCGACAGATGTATGGCTGTGATTACGTCTTCCAAGCTATTTCTCATCAGAACATAGTCGGCAGCTTCAATGGCGATATCAGTCCCTGCCCCAATCGCCATGCCAATATCAGCAGCAGCTAAAGCTGGGGAGTCATTGATTCCATCGCCCACCATTGCAACTATGCTACCATCTTTTTGGAATGAGCGAACAACTTCAGCCTTTCCTGCAGGCATTACTTCTGCCCTCACATCTCCAATACCAACCTGAAATAATAAATGTCGAATAATTGTTAAATTCCATACCAGTTGAAATTTATGCATACTTTTTGTCAACTTTTTTAAATAATGGGTTGAAACCAAATAAAAATGTATACCAACCTCCTTGGCAACCGCACGAGCTGTTCTCCAATTGTCCCCCGTAACCATTACTGGAATAACACCCATTTTTCCAAGTCCCTCAATGACCACAGCAGCTTCTCTTTTTAAAGGGTCTGCTACTCCCAACACGCCAATCAAGTCACCATTATACCCAACAAGTATGCCTGTTTTTGCACTTTCTTCTAGCTCAACTACGAAATTATCAATATGAGGTGATACTGTGATTCCATTTTCATTCATCAACTTCCTGTTACCAACCTATTCATAAATCATGAAAGTCCGACATTAATAAGTAAACCAACAAAAAGTACATTATTTTATTTCTTGTGCATTGACATTTACTTAATCGATTGTGTTTCACACACTCACCAAAATCCATTTACCATCAATAGAACATTGAACTCCCCTTCCTGGCAGCGCTGAGAAATTGGTGACATCAAAAAGCCAACTAGAAGGCTGTGTGCTGTGGTTTTCGGAACTCATAGTTGCAGATGGCACATCAAAGAAATGGAAATGGCGAGCATATTCGACTATAGCTTTCCCCAACGGATGTTCACTCGTAGACTAACCAGACAAAAGAATTCATAATATTAGCAATTATACAGCATCAATTGTAGGAAAACCTTTAGGCTATACATAAACTATTAAACTAAATAAATTAGCAATTAGATAAAAGCTCAAACAGCTTTCAGGTCCTGTATACTACTATAGTGAACACGGCACTGTTAAGAGAAGCCATGGATCTTTCAGGTCTGTCTTGGACAGAGTAGAAATAAACTTAGATATGAGTAGAGTATTATTGTAAATATCCTCTTTTTTGTGACCGTTCTCCTGGTTTTGTTTGAAATACAATTTTCATTTCTCATCTAAGGGAAAAAAAGAAACAAACATTTGGATAATTCTTCGACTTTGAGTTTGCATGACAATGGGTATAGAAAAAGATAAACGGATTATTTAATGGTAAAAGAAGTGTATGCAGTTAGGAGTCAGAAGTCACCTCAGCAGAAGCCACTAATTTGAGAAATTCTCCACGATCCATTCCTGTGAAAAGTTTGGCTGTTGTAACAGAGGCCTTTCCCTGAGTAAGAGTGCCAGTTTTATCAAAGATTACATATTTAACCTTCTGTGCTCTTTCTAATGCATCTCCCCCTTTGATTAACACACCGTTATTAGCCCCAACTCCTGTTGCAACCATGACAGCAGTTGGTGTGGCCAAGCCAAGTGCACAAGGACAAGCAATCACCACAACCGATATGGAAAACATGAGTGCAAATACAAAGTAGTTCCCATTTTCGGGGAGCCAGTGATTAGGATATGCTCCAACAACTCCACCAATATACCTAACGACATTTATAAAAGATATAATTCTACTACCTCTGTAAACAAGTGATAGCAAGTGATGGTAAACTCACCATCCCAACAACGTAATTAATGCCACAGCAACAACTGTAGGAACAAAGATGCTTGCTACCTGCAAGTCATAAGGATGCCTAAGATAAGAATATAACATGAATTAATAAAAATAAATACCCCAAACTATGATGAATTTAAGAATAACGAAGGAAAAATATTAATTTCTAAGCTAAAAATTTCCAAAAAAGTGTAAGTAATGATTCTCCCAACCGAAATCTTTGAGACCATAAACTTTAATATCTTCAGATCTTTGGTCACATGCAATAAGGCTCTCTTTAGTTATAAGTTCATTTTATGAGTACTTAATATTAAGGAAAATTATAAGGTTTTTGAAGTCAATGTACAAGCTCCAAGAGTAAAATTGAACTTGAATTAGATTTCAATGTACTTACGAAATCTGCAAATTTCTGAATGGGTGCTTTTGACATTTGTGCTGTCTCAATCAGACTAATAATCTGGTTTAAAACAGTATCAGATCCTACTTTCGTCGCTTGTATGTTGAGAGCTCCATGCAAATTAATTGTACCTCCAATAACTTGCGAGTTGAGCTCCTTCGAAATAGGTATAGATTCACCAGTTACCATGCTTTCGTTAACATGACTTGATCCCCAGACAACCACACCATCAGCAGGAATCTTTGAACCAGGAAGAACTTTTAATATGTCACCAGGTTGAATAAGCAAAGCATCTATTAATCTTTCTCCAATCAACTTCCCACCTAGTACCAGAAAATATAAGATCAATCAATTACTATTAAATCATAGATACAGCTTCCCATATGAACTTATTTTTAAAAAGAAAATGGGGAAAAAGAAATATCTGATGCGTTCATTAAATTTTTTAAAAGAGTATATAGTCATGTGGAAAGGACCTTTATCTTTGACAACCAATAGAGCTGTTGCAGGGGCAAGTTCTACCAGCTTCTTTATGGCATCTGACGTTTTTCTTTTAGCAAGACACTCCAAATACTTTCCAAACAATACAAATGTAATTAGCATGGAACTCGTTTCAAAATATGTTGGAGACCAAAAATGAGTAATTGCCCCATATAGAAGTGCATAAACAGAGTAGAAGTAAGAGGCTGAAGTGCCCAAGGCAACTAATACATCCATGTTCGTTGAACCATTTCGAAGAGCTCTAAAAGCCGCAAGATAGAATCGCTTCCCAATCACAAATTGTACTACACTCACCAGTGCCCACTTCAACCAATCTCCCATAAGGAATGGCCCGCATCGCTGGAGTATCAATGAATATAAAAGAGGTATGTGTGGACATATTACCCGAATAAAAAAGACTGGAATCTGCCAAACATTCATTACAAGAAAAAGTAAACAAAACAACATTAAAATAGTAGGAAAACAGGCAAACAAAGGAATTTCTAGCACGCATTTATAGATTCATTGTATATCTCAGACATTAGCAGACAACAGAGGGTAATGGAAAAACCCAAATGATAGAATACTTCGAAATTACAAAAAACATGCACCTATTCTGTATAGCATTTAGAAACCATTTGAAATAATTTAACTCTTCAGGGAACACATTTATCGTATATAATAATAAACGTCTCAGCGAGACCACCTTTTCGGATAAATCACGTGTTACTAACAATAATCACTGATGACAAAACAAGTACACAAACAAAACAGTGCATAGACTGAAACTAAAATGACAAAAGAGAAACTGATACTCACACTAAGAAACAAACTGGATGTGAATAGCCGAAACATAGTTGAGGTTTCTTCAACATCTTTGCTGGTAATTCTACAGTAGGGGCTCACGACATGTACTTTAAACTTCCCATTGCTTCTTCCCTCAATCTCATCCACTAAGGATCTAGGCTTGACAACCTCAGGGTCAAAAAGAACTTCCAATTCTCTTGATGTCCTGTCAAAAAGAAACTGTCTCACCCCTTGCAGATTGATAAGCACACCTTCCAAAAGTTGTGCATCTATCTCAGAAAGTACACCAGAAACCCCCAGTAATATTTTATCCTGCTCACTGCTGCGTACAAATGAAGCTTCAAAGCCTGCATCTTCTATAGCTTCAACTATTTCACCTTTACTGATTACAGTCGAATCATACTCAACTTCCCCTAAAGAAGTAGCTAAGGCTACCACTGCCCTTTTGACACCAGGAAGATTTCTCAAAATTCCTTCAACAGAGTTAACACAGGCTGCACATGTCATCCCTCCTATAGAGAACTGTCCCAACAGGGTTCCGTGTGGTTTTGCTCCACTGGTTTCAGGTAGTATCTCTGCTTCAAATCCAGCATCTTCAATTGCGGTTTTTATGTCATTATCCTGTATAAATTTACAAAACCTTGTGCAATTAAAAGCTCAAAAATCTCAACTTGAACTGGTCAGAAAGTGTAAGAGCCCAATAGATGTTCTCCACAAAAGAAATCCCAGAAGGCAGATATTTAACCAGGCACTGGGACGAACATTCAACATTTTTAAACTACTTCCTACAAACCAATTGCGTATCATATTCGCAGATAGCTAAGTGAAGGTCTCGAGTTGATATTAAAAAAATAAATAAAGGCATCGCTACTGCTCTAAACCGAACTGATAATCATTTTTCTGATGATTATAAAATTTCCTGCTGTAACGCTCGAAAAGCACAAAAAACAATGCAATACGAATTTATTTTGATTCGCCAGAGCTTCAATTACCATAAATACTAACATATTAAAAGCGAAATTAATTATCCATGTTTAAAAGTAATGAAAACCAACAAACAACTCCAACTCCAGAGGATGTCATTATAGAAGCTCTAAAGACACTCAGAACGAGCACAATTACACCAAAAAAGGTAACCACGCGGAGTAATAATAGAAAATAAGAAATGCAAAAAGTCAAACAAGAATGAACCTTAACAAAATTAGGATCGAAAATCACATCCGCCTTATTCTGAAGCAATGCAACAGAGGCACGCAAAACTCCATGCACGCTCCTCAAAGCTCCCTCCACAGAATTAGAGCAGGCGGCACAAGTCATGCCGGAAACTCTGACCTGAACCCTCTTCATACCATCTTCAAGTTTTCCCAAATCACGCTCACTGCCCTCATACGAATCAAGAAGACGCACATCCTCGAGATCGTCCGACAAATCACCGGAGACGAGAGAATGGGGTCCGCGGCCATCGGAGGCGACCTGCGTAAGCTGAAGGCCTCCAAAACTCCGGGCCATAAAGAGTTATGGAGGGGGGAGGAGAAGGCAGATGCAAATTTCGAGAAATGAACGAAGATGGAGAGAGAGAGGGTTGGTCGTGGAGATTAACAGAGAGAGAGAGAGAGAGGGAGGGAGGAAGATGAGAAGACTCTGTCAGCTATGGTTGATGACGCTGGCGCAGGAGAAGAATTTTGGAGGAGACTTTTTCTCTTCCATTTTTAGCCCTCCCTCTTTTTTTTTGTACGTTGGGTCACTGCAATTCCACAATTAATTTAATTTTGTATTTATTTTATTATAAATTAAAGGATTATTTTTTTATGTAATTCAAATGAATTTTAGGAAATAAAATATCATTAAATGAAAATTATAGGTAAATATAGTTATTAATGATCATTGCTTAAGCTGTTTTTGAAGAGTAAATCACTGTCATGGGAGCTTTCCACTTTATAATAAATTCAAAATTTTAGAAATTGGACATCCTCCTCATTCTTCCACTCACCGACGCGGAATCCACGTATGACTTTCCACTCATTTTCTCTTCCCAACCCTAATTTAGCCCCCATAGAATCTAAGTAGTCACAAAAAGATTAATAAATTGTTGCAAGAAAGACACGCGGTCATAATATTGGTTGAGGGTTCCTAAGTAAAAGTTTTGCATAGTTTGTTCTGGTTTAATATTTGTTTCAATTTATTCGTCTCAGTTTCAAATGTGTCACTAAAATCTTTTTAGTTTTATCTTCGTTTTTAAATGGTCATTCTATCATTTTGCCCTAATAAATTTCAACAGAAAATATCAAGGGTTATCTTTTTACACCACATTAACTATTAATTAAATCAACATGAATTGGTTTGATTTTAGTCCAAGTAAATATTAAAATGGACCATAAAGTATGAGGTGTTTTTTAACTGTTATCTTGAATTTTTAATTTCGTCAATTGACATATTAGATTTGCGTTGGCATCAACGACCACCCAGTGTAGATAATATGTATAGAAAATATTCCCTATTCTTTTGTCAATCGACAACTCATTGAAATCAATGATGGAATAAATCTGAAAGCAGATAAATTATAATTTGAAAACTTCAAAATTGAAGCACAAAATGACAATTTAAATTCGTCGGATGTTAAAAATCTTTCGAGAGTAGGCAAACATTTGAAAGTTTAATGCCATTGATTTAAATTAATCATTTATGACATTTTTTCATCTTTCATCTCATTTCCCACTAGCATACGATCAAATACATCAATGTTGCTTTTCCAATTCAAAAGCACAAAGAGAGTCAAAACGAAAACTGAATACGAGAAGTAGAGGAAAGAGTCAAAAAGAGAAAGGTGGAATGGATATACATAATAGGAAAAGTAAAGATGATTGAAAATTGAGACTTTTTTGGGACGAAGCTCACGAATTAGGCGAGTAAGAAAACGCAAACAAGCTACTCTATATGGTGAAAACAAGAATCTTTCTTAACAAAAGCAAAATCTAACAAAACAATCGGCAAAACACTTGCATAATTGTGTTGAGAAAAATACCAATATTAACTTTCGACACCGAGAATGCACATCGGAATAAAATATTTTTTCTCTCTTTGTGTAATCAAATAGAAAAAGCAAATTAACCAATAACAATAAGCGATAATAGATCACCCAAAATTAACGAGATTTGCAATACCATTTTTTTAGCGTGAAAACCCCTAAAAATATAGAGTAAAAAACCACTGGGACATGTAAGCTGCTTAATCAAGCATTCCATTATATTACAAATAATGGATACAATCAAAATTCTCTCTAGATCATCAAACTAGAGGCATACAACAATTTATCAAGACCAAACAACAATATTGGAAGACGACAAAAAGATAAGAGATAACAAATATAAGGTACAAAAATGCAGTCCCATTTTTACCATATCTGACAATCTTAGAAAGCACAAAATATCATATCCACCATTCTGAATGTACCTCTGTATGTCTACACCTACTGTAAAAGTTGTAAGACGATCCAACTGTTGAAACTCGAGAAAACAGAATTCTCGTCCAGCTGCTTTGAAAAATCCGAAAATCTTTTTACTTCTCTCCTTCTTTTAGTTATCACTCTCGGATTTCTTGAGCCACAAACCCTTTTATAGTCTCCACCCAAAATATGTGCCGAGTCCAACAAATCTCTCTTTCGGCTCATATATTGGGCTCTAGCACGCTCGCTTTCTGCCTACAAGTTTTACGTTTCTCTTTAGGCAAGTTTTCGTCATCATGTCAGATTCATTCTCACTAGTATGGATCTTCTCAAGCTGTAGCATCTTTGATTCCAACACTTCACGAATCCAATGATATGTCACATCAATATGTTTCGTACGCGAGTGAAAAGTGGAGTTCTTGGTAAGATAAATTGCATTCTGGCTATCATAGTATAAAACTAATTTATTTTGTTCATGACTTAATTCTTGTAGGAACTTTTTCATCCACAAGACTTCTTTACAAGCTTATGTAATTGCAATATACTTGACCTCTGTAATTGACAAAGCAACACAATCCTGCAGTTTAGATTGCTACGAAATAACTCCCCTGCAAAGGTAACCATATACCCTGATGTAGACTTCCTTGAGTCCATGTCACCAGTCCTATCTATATCTGTGAAATCATCCAACACAGACTTACCATTTTCAAAGCACAAATACACCCTAGAAGTATCTTTGAGATACCTGAGAATCCATTTTACTGTTACCCAATGTTCTTTTCCGTAATTAGAGAGAAAACAATTAACAACACTAACTGCATGAGCAATATCTAGTCTTGTTCACACCATGGCATACATTAAGCTACTCACTACGAATGCATAAAGCACTTGTTTCTCACTCTCACTTGTAGGACATTATTTGGCGCTCAGCTTAAAATGACCTGCAAGTGGAGACACAACAGACTTCGCACTACTCATGTTAAATCTCTCAAGAACTCTTTCTATTTATCTCTCCTGAGATAACCACAATTTGTTTTTCTTCCTGTCACGAATAATCTTCATGTCAATAATCTGCTTAGTCAGACCTAAATACTTCATGGTAAAGGATTTACTAAATTCTTTCTCCAGCTTCTCTATCTTAGCAGCATCATCTCTAATGATCAACATGTCATCAACAAGAGAATCACAAAATCATTGTCAGACAATTTCTTTATAAAAACATAATGGTCAGAAGTAGTCTTACTATACTCATTTACTTCCATGAAAGCGTTGAACTTTCTGTACCACTATCTTGGGGCTTGTTTAAGCCTGTATAAACTTTTTTCAGTCTGCATACAAGATCTTCTTTCTTTTTAGCTCTAAAGCCATCAGGCTGCTTCTTATAGATCTCCTCCTCTAAATCACCATGAAGGAAAACTGTTTTCACATCAAGTAGTTCTATCTCTAAGTTAAAACTAGCGGTAAGTCTCAAAACAACTCGGATTGAACCCATATTCACGATAGGCGAGAAAATCTCATCAAAGTCAACATCTTTTGTCTGATTGAATCTTTTCACAACCAGTCTTGCCTTATACCTTTGTTGTGAGCTATTTTCTTCTGACTTTAATATGAAAACTTATTTGTTTTTCAAAGCTTTCTTTCCTTTTGGTAGTTTGACCGAGTCATAAGTGTTGTTTTCATGCAAAAACTTCATATCATCTTGCATTGCACACAACCACTCATTTTTCTTCTCATGCGACAAAACCTTTTGATAAGTTTTGGATTCTCCCCCTTCAATGATAAACATATAATCATTGGTAGAATATTTTATAGAAGGTTCTCTGTCTCTAGTGGATCTTCTCAACTGAGTCTCAACTTGTGGCTCTAATAGGTTCTCTTCAACAAGTTCATTATCAATTGGAAGGGGATCATCTGTCTATACATTTTTGTTATCATTAATAGGCACTATAGGTGGACGTACTATACCTGAATTAACTTGCTCTTCACTGCTAGATTTTGACTTCTCTATCTTATCAAAATCTGCAATGGTTTGATCTTCCAAAAAAATCGTATCTATACTTCTAATAACTTTCTTGTTGACCGGATCCCAAAATCTATACCCAGACAACTCATCAGTGTACCCAATGAAAATGCATTGTATGGTTTTATTGTTGTTTAGATTATTCATCTCTAGGAATATGCACAAATGTCCTGCAGCAAAAAAACTCACAAGTGTCCATATGAAACATCTTTCCTTGATCACACTCTCTGAGATATATCATGATTCAAAGAAACTAAAGGTGAAAGATTTACCAAGTCAACATCCTAGATATGCCGAGCACCGTCCTTTGAGAGCTTGGGTTACCTAAGGCATTTTCATAGCACATCATTAGTATCGTCTTTATATTATAAAATTCAAGACTAAACAAAATCCCGAGCTAAGATATTTTTTTCCAAAAACTTTATTCCATTACATTCAGGCATTTCATCGAGCACTACCCACTCATGATTTACAAAACTCCATTAATGGCTTCTAACTACCTTCCAACAACCTAAAATTAGTCATAAACACCAACCCAACACTATCAATTCACCCCATCTACCAAAATAACAACCAATGCATCATTAATGGGCATAAAATCGCTATCCTATCGATTTCTCACAAATCCGAAAATTTTACACTAAACCCTAAATCAAAATCAATCCTAAAACGACAACTAAACATACCCAAAGTGTAGAACTTACCTAGAGTATGGATTAGGGGAAGAAAACTTGAAGGAGAATCGCCGGAACGGAGGAGCACGATCAACGTTGAGAAATCACAGTGGAAAGGGGAAGAAAATCGTGAGGAGCTTCATGTTGGAGATGAGAGAAATGAGAGGAGAGAAATGAGAGGAAAAAGGAGGGGATTTAGGTTTTATAAAAATAATGACATGGAAATTACCTAAATGCCCTTTTTGTAAATTTCTTTGTTTAACTTCCTTATTTTGTCTATCGATTTGGTTTCTCTAAAATTTTCTTATTTCTCCAAATAATCCAATTTATTCCTAGGGTTCTAACGAAACTTCCCGTTTGCAAAACGGGCATAATTTACTAATTTGTACGAATTAAAACTCTTTAAGACTTAAAATTGACAACCCGGCAACTAAAAACTTGAAACCTAAAACCAGAATACTATTTGGAGCAGAATTGCCAAGAGAAACAACAAGAGTTTCCAAACTATCAGGCAATTAACTAATCAAACACAAAGCATGCATCTCATGATCTAGCTTCTTGTCAAGTGCTGCCAACTGATTCAGAATTCCCTGAAAAATATTTAAGTAATCAGAAACTGGATTTCTGTTTGCGTATCAGAGATATAACAATTTCCTGAAAAGAAAAGCTTTATTCTGTGCATTCTTCTTTTCATACACCTCCATTCTTCTTTCATACAACTCCATTAGAATCTCCAATACCTTGTTGATATTTGTCTCATTGGCAACATGCTTATAAACACTATTATCATTCCACTGTCAAATTTTGCCAACGACTTTTCTGTTCAACTTGACTCAATCTTTTTCAGACATCTCGTTTGATTTTCCCTCATCTCCCAAAAGCGTGTCCTCATAATCTTGACAACATAATAGGTCTTCCATTCACGACTTCCAAATTGAGTAATTGGTAGTCGTGAGCTTAATCATAGTATTGCTACTGTTACTAGACTCCTCCATTTGATAAGAACAAGAATAACCACCAAAACAACCTACAAATAGTAACTCTCGACACTGAGAATGCACAACAGAATAAAATACATTTTTCTCTCTTTGTGTAATCAAATAGACAAAGTAAATTAACCAATAGCAATAAACAATAATAGATCACCTAAAATTAACGAGATTTGCAACACCAATTTTTTAGCTTGGAAAACCCTCAAAATAAATAGTAAAAAACCACAGGACTCGAGGTCGCTTAATCAAACCTTCCACGGTATCACAAATAATGGATACAACTAAAGTTCTCTCTAGATTATCAAACTTGATGCATACAACAATTCATCAAGTTCAAACAATAATCTTGGAAGACAATAAAAAGGTAAGAGAGGACAAATATAAGGTACAAAAATGAAGTCTCCTTTTTACCTTACCCGACAGTCTTAAAAAGCAGAATGTACCTCTATATGTCACACACCTACTATAAAAGTTTTAAGACGATCCAACTGTTGATACTCGAGAAAACAAAATTCTTGTCCAGCTGCTCTGAAAAATCTAAAAATCTTTTTGGCTATCACTCTTAGGTTTCTTTAGCCGCAAACTCGTTAATAGTCTCATCCCAAAATATGGGCCGAGCCCAACAAATTGAGTCCAAAAATATAAGTGTCTTCCTCATCAAAAACAGGGTCTTTGTCTTCCTCGCCTTCGTAGTCACGACTCTATGCATCTTCCTCGCAATGGCGAGCTAGGGCACAACCAAACCGTACTCGCCTCGCAGACATCGAGCTCCTCTTCCTCATAGTTGTCGCAGGCTAGGGCACCATCGAATAGGAGGTCTTCTCCCATTCGTCCAAGTCGCAACGTTCAGCATACACACGCATGTCATTTAACAAAGTCCCTCACAAAGAGGGTGTTCGCTGATGACAATGCAATTTTAAGGTGTCAATTGATTAAATTAAAAGTTCTAGGTAACAGTTGAAAAACACCTCACACTTCAAGGTCCATTTTGATATTTATCTTTTCATTTATTTAAAGGGATAAAGTGCAATTTGGCCCCTACAACTAGGTGAAATGGACAATTTACACCATAAACTTGGATAATCGGCAAGAACAACCTTAATATATTAATAATAGGCAATATGGCCCCTACCGTCAAAATTTTCGTTAAAAAAATAACGTTTTTCACTTGTTTATTTTTTTTTTTCTGAAATGCCCCTAACTGGACCGAACCAAACCAAACCGGACCGGTTCGGCTAATTGCATTTTGGTTTTTTATTTTATTTTTAATTATATTCCTCTGTCTTCTCTTTTCCAATAAATAGGATTTAAAAAATAAAATAAAATCAAAGTGGAATTAGCCGAACCGATCTGATCCGGTTCGGTCCAGTGAGGGGCATTTAAGAAAAAAAAAATGAACAAGTGAAAAAATGTTACTTTTTGATAGAAAATATGATGGTAGGGGCCATATTGTCCATTGTCAATGCATTAAAGTTGTTCTTGCCTATTATTCAAGTTTTCGATATAAATTGTCTATTTTACCTAGTTGTAAAGGTCAAATTGTACTTTACCCTTATTTAAACTAGTCCAAGTAGGTTCCCTCTTTCTTCATTTCTCTTCCTTCTCTAACGTCCATCTTCAAGTTTTGCTTTGGTGATGATATTTTGTTGTGAATGGATGAAGAAAATGAAATTTTTCAAGAAAGTTGGATATGATGATAAAGAAAGACACAGAAGATGTGCATTAGAGGTGGGACGTGTATACAAATCATTCTTATTCCTTAGAGCACCTCCAACGGAGGTGCTTTCCAAGGTTGCTTGTCAGAATACTCTGACAAGCAATGCAACGAGGGTTGCTCTCCTCATTGGAGAGCAACGCCCAGTCAGCAAAATTTATTTATTTTATTTGTTTATTAAATTTTATTTATTTGTTTATTTAGTTTAAATAAATTAAATATTATATTTATGGGTATAAATAAATTTTATTTATTTTAAATAAATTAAATATTATATCTATGGGTATAAAAAATATTCTTCGTATTAAAATATAGATGTTTATGGAAATTTTTTCTTCAATATTATGGACGGTAACCGTGTTTGTGTAATTTTTTATTTGTATTTTAATTATATACAATTAATATTAATTTTGTGCTTCCCAAAATATAATATTTGATTCTTTTGTAAATAGCCACTTGGCATTGATCATTATTTTCTCATAGATTTCGTTCCCTACAATATTCATGAGTTATCTCCAATGAAGCGACCCAATTGGCTTGGACATTGATTACATGTCATTTCTTAATAGCATTGTTTAGCATATTATTTCTTAAGAATCATATTTTATATGAAAGTTGCAACTTATTCCACGAGAGAATAGATGAAAAATTCAAATGCTTGTTAGGCATCTTTGTATTTAAAGTTCAAACATTGAATACAAATGCTGATTCAATTTGTTTGATCCACCGTCACAAAGACAGTGGCCGGAGCTGCAACCTCTGACTCTATCACCACACGATTTCCCGACACATTTCTAAGGACATGGTTAGGAAATGTACCGCCCGCAGAGCTATAATATTTGATTCTTTTGTAAATATAAACTATAATATTTGATTCTTTTGTAAATATAAACTATAATATTTGATTCTTTTGTAAATATAAACTATAATATTTGATTCTTTTGTAAATATAAACTATAATATTTGATTCTTTTGTAAATATAAACTATAATATTTGATTCTTTTGTAAATATAAACTATAATATTTGATTCTTTTGTAAATATAAACTATAATATTTGATTCTTTTGTAAATATAAACTATAATATTTGATTCTTTTGTAAATATAAACTATAATATTTGATTCTTTTGTAAATATAAACTATAATATTTGATTCTTTTGTAAATATAAACTATAATATTTGATTCTTTTGTAAATATAAACTATAATATTTGATTCTTTTGTAAATATAAACTATAATATTTGATTCTTTTGTAAATATAAACTATAATATTTGATTCTTTTGTAAATATAAACTATAATATTTGATTCTTTTGTAAATATAAACTATAAAATTATTTTATAAGCAAAGTTGCTTGAGGTTGCTATCATTGGAGTGCAAAGTTGATTAAGGTTACTTAAGAGATGAGGTGGAAGAGAGAGAATGCAGTTTATTTTAATAATAATATAAATATTATTTTTTTAATTGATAGCAACTCCAATGGGTTGCTACCATTGGAGTTGCCCTTAAAGAGTATAAACGATTGAGTTGTCTCCTGCGCTTCAAGACTACTTACTTGCCTTTCAGCTCTTCCATTGACACGTGTCTTTCTATGACATACTGTCAATGCCACTTGGCATTGATCAATTATTTTCTCATAGATTTCGTTCCCTACAATATTCATGAGTTATCTCCAATGAAGCGACCCAATTGGCTTGGACATTGATTACATGTCATTTCTTAATAGCATTGTTTAGCATATTATTTCTTAAGAATCATATTTTATATGAAAGTTGCAACTTATTCCACGAGAGAATAGATGAAAAATTCAAATGCTTGTTAGGCATCTTTGTATTTAAAGTTCAAACATTGAATACAAATGCTGATTCAATTTGTTTGATCCACCGTCACAAAGACAGTGGCCGGAGCTGCAACCTCTGACTCTATCACCACACGATTTCCCGACACATTTCTAAGGACATGGTTAGGAAATGTACCGCCCGCAGAGCTCAATGAATACTGTGTATGCCGGACCAGATCGGGAAATAGAAGAACGGACGAAAAATCCACGGTCCATGATGTCCCGTTCCCTTCCACCGACGCTCTAGCGACAGTCGATCTCACGTTCATGCCTCTCGCACTATTCCTATCAACAACCACCTGATCAATGTCCTTGAAAACTCCATTTCTCTGGTCCAATTGAACAATCTCAACTCCTTTGTTGAAACCAGTGAACATATTGTCAACAATATTGACTCCATTGACAACCCCTTTCACTGATTTTAATGTAATAAAAGCATCTCCAAGGAAGAATGAGTTAGAAATATGAAGCTGAACCGGATCTTCAGCCACGATTCCTGTGTAATCCATGTAAGAATTCACTATCCGGGTTTGGGTTAAACCTGGCAGTCTTAAGTATATCCCGGTTCCCCCAAACCCTGCTGCTTTGTTATAGCAGTGCACTCCATTGAGCACATTAGCTTGGCCTCCAACCATTATTCCTACATTAGCAGAAAATATTACAACATCTGTGACGGCATTGTCATTGCCGAGGAGACTGATTCCCGTGCCGGAGAAGTTTCTCTCGCCGGAGTCGCCTCCGGCGGTGATGTGTTGGCCGAGAAAGGAGTTCCTGATGTAGGTCTCGTGGCCAGCCTTGGACTAAGATTCCGTCGGAGGAGAAATGAGTAATGTAGCAGTTGTCAATGGTGGTTCTGAGGGAGTTGATTACAGAAATGCCTCCTCCTCTGTAGTTTGAGTCTAGCAAGAGGTTGGTGAGAGTGATGTACTCGTAGTTGTAGGATGATGAAGATGACAGATTTGCTTCCTCCATTGGCGAGCTTCTTTGCCTTTCCTTAATTTGTTTGTTAGTTGCAGAGGATGGAGAAGAAGAAAACTCGATCAAATACCCATCTTCTGGAAAATTATCCGATGCTCTTAGTGTTCCTCCATGTATCTGTTTCAAAGTTAGTAACCCAGTTATAATCTTAATCTAACATGCAATAATCTATGTTTTGTCTACTGTTTGTTAAAGGCGTTTTTCTTTAAAAAAAAAAAACCCATTTTTAATCAACCCATGACGATTTTCTTGAAACTTTAACCAACCTCAACACTCTACAACCGACTTTTGGGTCAAGAAAGGCAATAGGTGGATTACCTGCTACATAAACATTGGTGCAGAAAAAGAGCACCCATTGAAGAACTTTTAATGTTCACTTAATGCCCAAGAAATTAATCGACCTACTTGATTCATTATCATTAATGGCGTGGTGGGTAAATGCATGATGCAATGTGAAGGGGCTTACCACAAAGTTCCCTACTCCGGCGGCCGGCATGCGCAGTGGGCGGCTAATCATGAAGTTTCCGCCTTCCAGATGAATCTCGGCCCCTCCAAGATTGCCGATTCCCTCCATCAAGAAGCCTTGAGAGGGGCCATGAAATGCATCAGATAATGCCTGCAGAAGAGCCTCTGTGCTGTCTTCTTTGCCTGTTGGGTCTGCGCCGTACCGCGTCGCGTAGTACACAAGAGGACTGCTTCTTCCCTTAATCATCATCATTAGAAGAAGAAGAAGACAAAAAACAATACCCTTTTCAGAGAGAATTATATGTTTGCACCTCAGTTTTATCGAAGGAAAATATAAGAAGTAAAAATAAAACTATGTTGACATATAATGAACTACCTGTTGGAGGGAAGAAAAAGGTGTTTTGAATTCTTCCATTCTCCTGATGAGATCTCCGTGGCTATGGCGGCGGGGGAGCGGACCCATTGAACTAGAAAGATCTCCATGAACATGAAGCATGATGGAACAGGCAAACCCAATCATAAAAACCCACTTCAGAACTTGTCTTCTCATCTCTTCAAACTTGTGTCTAGTTGCAGACCAAAACATTACACACAGGCCTCATATATAGAAACTTAGAGAGAAATAATATATATATATATATAGAGAGAGAGAGAGGGTGCACAAATTATGTAGGTTAAGAAGACATGGAAAGAGAAAGGGGTAACTAAGATTGGAAAAGAAAATGGTAGGAGTTTTGTTTAGAGGGAATCACACATTTGGCACTCGCAGGCTGCAATGAAGAAGGTTTGTGATGTAAGACAAGTAAAGCAAAGAAGAGAACACGGTTCAGGCAAAGAGGTAATTGTCTAATACGACGCCTAACTCTTTCCAAGCTCAGAACAGAAACATGAAAAGTATTAGGAAAACTACAAAAATGAGTATTTCCTTTTTTCAAAAGTAAAAACATAGACGAGACTAGGTAGAGGTAGGTGAAGAAAAGAGGGTACATAGCAAGAGCCATCATTTTGTACTCGTGAATTTCAAGACAATTCTCAAACTTGCTTTTGCTAACATTTAAAACAAGTTTATTCTTTATTATTTGTTGGTGTGTAGTTGGCATTAAGCCAAGAATGATAAGACTTTTGTACAAAAAGAACTATTAAGGAAGGGGGAAAAGCTAGTTGGGGTGGAAAGGCATATTAAAGATAGAGAAGTTGAAAGACACGTAAAGCAAATCACAACTTGGTGGACAAGTAGTAGCATGCCATTGTACGAAGCCATTTCGTCTCCAAACAATAATGTTCGGTTTATTCATCCTTTTCATCACGTATATGGTTTGTTCTCTCGATTTTCTACTAAAACATCGATGGTCGCAAAATAAAGCAAATTAGATTGCTAACTTGATCGAACTATCTCTTTGGAGATTTGGAGATTTAAGATCGCATTGAACAGGAATCATTTTGTTTCATCTGCAATGGAACTTTGTGTAACAATTCATCCATATTTCAGCAACTGGAGTAGCACATGCATGCCTCTAAATTTCCCAAATCATTACATGATTTTGGGCTTTACTTTCACTGTTTTTTACAACCTTTATCTATTCATGCAGTAGCCGTGATCAATGTCAACAGCCATGAAAACTAGAGGTGGTCAAAACTAAATCGAACTTATCGATTTTGGCCCAATTCGATCCTGTTCCTAGAAAAAAATGAATAAAATAAAATTCAGTTAAATTATTTAAATGTAAAAGTAAATATTAAGAAATTATTCAATAAATGTGATTCCTAGGTTCAAAATTCAAATCCCACAATTGTCTAAAATTAAAATTATATGATTCTTACCTAAATAGTAATTGAATTATTGCACATTTAGTAATAAAATTATTGAATTGTAATAATTGGTAATTCTATTAGTAGGCTATACCTAATTAGTACATATATTATTGAATTATATTAATTGGTGATTAAATTGTTAATTATTATTAAATTAGTAATTTGATTATTTGATTGAATTAATTAGTGATTGAATTGTATTATTACAAAATGAATTGTCTAATAAATTGATTGAGTTATTTAATCAAATTATCTAATTTGTATTTACATCATTTATTTATCTAATTTGATATTTTATGAGACTTAATACTTTTTTTAAAAAAAATATTATTTTTAAGAACGATATTTTTTTTTTAAAAAAAAAATTGGAACCAAACCGCAATAGAACCAGAAATGAACCAAAAATTTTGGTTCAGTTTCTATTTGATTTCTCACTTTAGATGTTCGGTTTAAGTTTCATTTACTACTAATCAAAAAAAGTAAGTTTGGTTCGGTTCGGTTTCACTCTAAAGCCGAACGGAACCGACTTTTGCTCACCCCTAAGAAAAACTATAACTACTATAAAATTTGTCAATTTTAAATCTATTATTTTTCGGAGTTAATTTTTTATATTATTCAAAGTCAACTTGTTTTGTTTTTACTTGAATCATTTTGATTCGTTACGTTTGATCACATATAATCTTTCGGTCAAGTGATTAGACTAATAACTTTGAAGTCCCACGTAGTAGAATTCTAAAGTTCTGTTTTGGGTAAATTATAATCTTGAGAGGATTTTATGTAACGTTTAATTTCTGTAAATTCTGGCGTTCCTTGCCGTTAAGTCTCAGGAATTTTGTTAAGTAAATCGTGTTGTCGCAGGGGAAGTTTTGTTTAACATTTAGATTTTTCCTCAGTTATATTTAGGGAATTTCGATTTAATTTTTAGATTCTCGAGAAATCAAAATTTAATGATTTATTTAATATATATATACACGAAATAAATTAAATTATTATTATTATTTTAAATTTTTAAAAGTTGATTTTTATAAGGAACTTCCTTCCTTTCTCGCAATGGCTAGAGAGAGAGAGAGAGAGAGAGAGAGAGAGAGCTTCCAACGTAAGAATTTTGTTTGTGTTGCTTCGTTCTCTAAGTTTTGTAAAAGGTAGGTTGATTTTTAAATCTTTTTTTGTTAGTTTTGTCGTTAAGGTTTTTGTTTATGTCTGATTGGAATTTTGAGGTTGAAAACTCTAAATCGTTGGTTCTTTCTGTATTATATTGGTTGATATAGTGTTTATGCATGTTGTAAAGTCGATTGGTGAAGGAAATCAGGCAGGGAGACTGGATTTTGCACTTTTAGTTTGTTGAAATCGACATCACGCTGGACACTTATTGACCAAGTGTCGACCAATAGTAGTGATAGAGTCAAACAAGGGTTAACACCTCAGCAAGTATAGACCTCGACAAATCGTATGGTGCAAGTGTCAACCGGCTCAGTCAAAACTTCTCATACTTGAGAGGGTCAAGGTAGGGGTGGGCACGGACCGGTTCGGTCCGATCCCGAGCCTGGACCGAACAGGCCTGAACGGTTTCGGGATTTTAATCCCGAAACCGGGACTGGACCGAAAATTTCGGTCCAATCCCGGTTCGGTCCCGGTTCCGCCCAAACTTTTTTTTTTTTTTTAAAGAAAAAATTTGCTCATGTCGCTTAACAGACCTCTCTAGCAGTGAAGAAAAAAATGTTAGAACTCGAGGGCTTCTGACTTTGCTCATTCTTTTCAGACCCAGTAATTGATAAATTTTCGCTGAACTTTTAGCATTGACCTCCTCATTCCGCAACATCCATCTCCAAACTGCATGGAAAAATAGACCAATTTCATGTCCAGACATTTAAGGATTTGTTTCCAATTTTGTTTTACGTTTGAATCGAACGAAAAACAGAGGGGAAAAAGCATTTGAATCGACTACATTTCTGTTCGTATCTTGATCTATAAAGATAAAACTCGAGAGTAAAGAGAAGATATATAACAAGCCCAATTACAAAGTTTTAGTTCCTATTGATTTGATTTCAACAACCAAACAAGAACACTTGATTTTGATCTTTCAAAACATCACCACTACAAGAACAAAAAAGTCTAAAAGCCTGAATTTTCAACTTCATTTCCTAATCAATTCTTGAGATTAATTTGCACTATGTAGCTTTAGAAATATCATATCTCAATTTCAGAGTTCCCCATCCAACTTAGACTTGAAAGAAGCACCAGAAGTATAGTGGTAGAATAGTTGCAAAGAAACCATCAAAATCACAAGACTATGAAGAGCAAAGCAACCAGTAAACTCCAAAAAAAAGTTGAATTTGATAACGAACAACCCAGACCTAGTTTGCAATCACTAAACTTGCAGTCAAGCAGATGGATTTCAGAAAGGACAATACTTTCATATTCAAAATAGCACAACTCACATCAAATCTCGGAGACTGTTGGCGAGAAAAGAGTACTCGTTTCTTCGGCTAAGATGAAGCGCATAGAGAAGATATCAAGACGGAGAGATTAGAGATATGTCTTCCCTCGCGAGCTTCTTTCCTCCACCCTCGTCCTCGCCCTCAAAGAGAGATTCACGTCTCCCATCTTTCCCAGTGTGTCGAGAGAGAGAGAGAGAGAGAGAGAGAGAGAGAGAGAGAGAGAGAGAGAGGTTGTAGTGCATTCCCCACCATCATCTGATGTTAGGGTCGGCGGTCGGGACTCGAGACTTCGCGTTCGCCTGGTGTTCGCGTTGGGATACTGGCCACTGGGATAGCAGAGCACAACAACAGCAAGACGCAAGTGAGCAGTAGAGATCGGGCGAATTTCTATTAAATTCGGTCCTTCGCTCCGGTCCCGGTTCTTCGGGAAATCAGGCTGTGGATCGAGGATCGCGATCTGTAACACCCGGGAATTTCCCAATACGTGCGTAACCTTAGATTAACCGATCAGGAGAGTTTAAGGTTATCACTAAGTGATTAAGGGTATGGGTATAATGAAAAGCCAAGAGTGAATAGAAGAGAAATAGTTGACAAGTCAAAATTATCAAGTGTGTGTTTGAAAATGGTTGTTTGAAAAGTCAAGTCAAAAGGCATTAATGAAAGCAATGGAATGTGGTGCTTTGATAAGTGATTCACGTTGAAATGCTTAAGACCAATGAAAAGTGGTTAGTTTTGTAATTTAGAAGAATGTTGTGGAAAATATCAAAAGAGGGGAAAATTTGAGGTTTTAATGGTTGGTTTCTTTTCCTTCTCTTTCACTCTTTTCTCCCACGATTTCTTCCCAACCCTAAGACCTCCATAGCTGAGCTTTCTTCCCTCATCTCATCGAGCTTTCAAGGTGTTGCAAGGTAAAAAGTCAAGTGGGTTTTATGTTTGATACAACTTAAGGTTGATTTTTAGTGTTTTGATGAAGTTTGTGTGAATTTTAGTTAGGGTTTGGAAACCCTAGCTTGAGAGCTCCGAAGTTTGGGTTCTTTGATGAGTGTTCTTCCTAATTTTGGTTATTTAAGTCTTAGATAGTTTAGTTTAGGTTGATTTTATAGATAGATTGAAGATTTGAGGAGTGTTATATAAAAACGGTTTAAGAACACTTTAGGGCCGATTCTGTCTTTGGTATTTTCGGGCTGGCCAAAGTGTTTGTTTGGTTATTTTGAGTGATTCAATAGATAGTAGACGTGTAGAGGTTTCCGAGTTGGGGTGGCACGTCGAAATCCGTTACAAGACGAGGGAGTTATGACCGTTTGAAGTTAGACGGTCAATTTTGGGGTAAAAATCGGGTTGGTAGTTGTGTTAAAGTTTTATTAGTTTAGGTTAAGAATTTCCTTAGAGTTGGTAAATTTCTAAGTTGATTCCTCGTCATTTTTTTTAGGTGATTGGACGTGTGATTTTGTTGGACGAAGTGAACAAGAAAGTATCGAGCAACCAGGTAAGTAGTGGATGCGTGTTTGTTGCCTTCGGGCCTACACCATAGAACGGTAGGGATTGTTTGTTTGTTTGCTCTGTTTTGCTTTGTGTCGTGCATTGTGTGTCACGCATCATTGTTTTCTAACTGACGAAATCACGTGTTTTGCATGGTTGAGTGGTGAGGATGACGTAATGAAAGATAAGAATGGATTGCAACCTGGTCTCGAGTAAAATAGCTTCGTCGGGCTAGTGGCTCGTTGAGCACCCCACGAGGGATTTTATTCGAGATGCCCTGCTAATGTACGTAATGTGTCGTGAGTATGAATTCCTCGACCTGTTCGTGCTTGAAGTGCACAATGAGGATTCTACGATCGATTGGGGGAGATTTGTGTTGGCCGTCCTGGACTGTGTTGGGACGTGGGCCTCCGGTCTAGCTCCGTGGATCAAGGCGTGGCCGTCCTGGACTGTGTGGGGGCGTGTGCCTACTTGATTCACCTAGAAGTGAAAGATAAATGAAATCGAAAGGAAAAGAAAACAACCGAGTGGTAGAAACTGCATGTTAGGGTTGAGTTGAGCATTTAGTGTGTTATTGTGCATTTCCCTATTTACTAAGCATTAGGCTTACGTTTTGTATTCTATGGTGTAGGTGACGAGTTCATTACAGGTGAGGTAGATGAGACAGCTGAGGATTAGGCCGCAGTCGGATGAGTACGGAGTCCGCCGGTGCAGGCTATTGTCGGGGCGTCTCGGCTACTGTTTTCTTTAGGTATTTTGTGGGATTTGGAAAGTTGTGTAGTTAGTTTTGTAAATGTTTTATAAAGTTTTAGTACGTCGTATTTGCAAATATTTGACGTAACTATTTTGGATATTGCGAGCCGGTTATTTTGCTAGATAATGACTTCACATGTTTGGGATTTGAATATATATGTGTTGGTTTTAAACTTTCAGGTTTTGGTTTATCGAAATTTAGGCGTTATGCCGCCCGTTGTGGTTTTAAGATAATTAACGTCGTGTTAACTTCGCTATTTTTGTATTTCCTCGTTTTAAGTTGGTTTTCCAAAATTTTCACGGGACTAGAAGATTTAGGTGTCGGGAAGTTATGGTTAAATTTTAGAATTTTTGGAAGTGTTTTGCTCGTAGAAAAGTGAAGGAAAGTGAAGGAAAGTCTAAGAAGTCGGAATGGGCCAATTTTGGGCGGTTTTGGGTCGGAAAACAGAGGAGGTGGCGATTAGTCGCCTCCGGGAGGCGAATAATCGCCACTAGGGTGTAATTGGGGTGAAAAATCCAGAATGGGTGGCGAATATTCGCCCCCGGGAGGCGAATAATCGCCAAAGGCGATTGCTGGCGACGCAAGGCGTCGCTGGGCGCGCGCGCGTGAACAGTGCCCAAGCCAAAATTTTAAATTTTTTTTTATTTTCTCCTTATTTCTAAAATGTTTTGACCCGACATTTTCCGACGTATTTTAAACGTATTTTGGGGCCGATTTCCAATAAATTTCGAGGGTTCGAAAAACCTGAAACCGAGTCGAATAATTAACGAAAATTTTTTAACGTGGGATTTGTTTCCAACGTAACGCACCGGGCCCAGGGCGGGTTCGGGGCGCTACACGATCCATCACCCATAGACCAAAACCAGACCAAAACCTCCAGTCCGGTGCGGTTCGCGGTCCACGGTCCGATTCTGCCCACCCCTAGGTCAAGGGTCGACCTTTTGTTTATGGTGTCGACCCCTACAAATATGAGAACAACAAGGGCCGACCCTTACCTGCAAGTGTCGACCCATGTTGTGTCTAGCTTGTATGAATGGTTGACCAAACAAGTCGACCTTGTTGTGTCAGAACCTATGAAGGGTTGATTCTTATTGGAAGCAGTCAACCTCTGCAGTGAAAATTTTCACTATGCATTGATTTTTTTTTGTAGGATTTTTATAGCTAAGGCGAGGTTTGCAACCATTTTTCGTTTGTTGTCCGTTAGGATTCCTAGTTCTAATTAGATTCTCTTTTGATATCTCTCATATTCTGATTTGAGATTTTAATGTCACAACGTATAGGTTTCAACAATGTTTCTGGTTTCAATGCTTATACCCAATAGCATATTCAAATGGTCAGCAATGTTTTGGTTGTCGTTGAGATAATGGTTTCTATCATGTCCTTTATTTGCATCTCATATTTAAAAAAAAAAAAATTATTTTGGTAGATTGACACCTATAAAAACCCTGACAAGGCCTAATGACTAGTATGTCAAATGCGTACGTTTTATGCATTTACTTTATAAGTGCATGGTATTTATTTTAAATTTGTTATACATATACGGTCAATGGGCTTATGTTTGTTTTGGACTTGTTGAGTCTTTCTAATATAGTCTCTGGTTATTTGGGTTGCATATGATGGCGAAATCAATGCAACCATAGTCAAATTCTATACGCTTTCTGTTACGTGAAGGTTGGTTTTTTTTTTTTACGTTACGAAAATAGGTAATACGGCGGTGGTAACGTACTTCTTGGGTTTCAAATACCTAAACCTTGTCAAGATTTATTTGTTGTTACCATTTGGTGGGTAGTGTTTTTTTCTGGTCTTTGAATCGCTGATCATTCTTTTGATACGTAAGTGGTGTCATTTATGGGTGGGCAAAATTGGGCAGAAATCACGGTTTTAACTAGAACCGCGGTTTTAATCCTTGTTCGATCTGGTTTTGCCTACTAAAAGAACCTGTTCCGCTTCCAAATTTTCAAGACCCGCGGTTCATTGTCTCATCCACGATTTTGTGCGTCAAAAACCGTGAAAAATCGAACAGAATCGTGGGTAAAAAATTCAACCTGAAAATTGGCTCAAAAACAAATTACCCCGGCCCAAAAACAAGTTAACCGGCCCAAAGTAATCTACCCAACCCATAACCCTAATTACCTACCTCGTTAACTCATTCAACATTCAAATTTGAGACTTATCGCCTCTCGGTCTCCGCTGCTCATTCGCCAATCACCACTCCTTGCCTAATCTTGATGCTTGTCAGTTGCCAACTCTCCTGTCCTCTGCAGTCCTCGACCATCTGCTCCGCTCCTTGCGAGTCGCGCTTCATCCTAAATAACGCAACACTCGACCTTCGCTCCTCTGTCTTCGGTCCTCTGTTTCAACCGTCATGAATATCCTCTCAATCTGCGCAACCCGAACCGCGGGCCTCGCTCCTCCATCTTGAGTTATCGACCCTCTATTTTGGGTTCTCCGCCTAAACTGCAAATCTTTTTTCTTCCACCAAAGGGGAAGAAAACTAACAACTATTTCCATTTTTTTTTCTTCCGAAATTTTCTTCCCAAAATTTGGGAAATAGAAATATGGAATCCCAATCTCCGCTAATATTATTTTATTATTATTATTTTTTTAATCTTGTTTCCAAATTTTGTAAACAGAATCTCAATGTCAAATTGATGCTATTTGCTTTTTTTATCGTAATTTTTGTCACAAATTTGGGAAAAAGAATCGTAATCTCCAATTTGATCACGGTTTCCATTGGAACTTCCCAATTAGTAGGCATTTTCCTTTTTTTTGGTTGAAATTTTGCTCATTTTTTTCATTTATTTTTATTTGAATTTTTTTTAAATATATAATTTGTTCCGAATTTGGATTGAACCATATTTCAAGGATCGATGTTGATCGGTTCTAGAACTTCAACGGTTCTGGTCCCCATATTTGAGAATCATTGCCCACAGTTTAGTCCCAGTTCCATGGTAGAACAAGAATGAATCGACCTGTGCCCACCCTTTGTATTGTCGTCGAGCTTGCTCGCTGACCACTCTTTTTGATTCATGAGTTGTGCCGTCGCTTGGCTTGCTCGTCGACAACCTGGGTGACATTGTTGCATCTTCATATTGCCATCACTTTTCATTTATTTCTTGCTCATGAGGTGTTCTCAGGACTTCGAATCACGACCTTTCTTTGATGGTTTGTCAGAGGAGTACTTGAGATAACCTATTTTTCTGGTGGGACTGTCTTCTAAAGGAAATGGTGGAGTCTTAATTTATTTATAACTACTTATGTATATAACAATATTTTCGAACCTACCCATTCATGGCTTGTTGAAGCTATTTTAAAATGATATAAAGGGATTTGATGATTTATAAATTCTGGGTTTGTGGAGCCTAATTTTGAAATGAAGAGAAAAGAAATGATTCATCTTATAAGTGACTCATAAATTTTGAAGAAAAATGATAAAATTAGTTTTCTATTTCATTTGAGTATAGTATATGGTTCACTACTGAGTCGTTCACCGCAAAATACTTCCATAATTTTCCTTAAGTTAGGATTGTAGAGGCTGTTGGTGATGTTGTTTGTCGAAAAGTGATTCTCCCTTAGTTCTCCTCTTTTTGTCACGACCCAAAGGTGGGCCTAGACAAAAAAATCAGGTTGAGCGGTCAGATTTTCGGAGAGAACCTGACAGTTCAGCTCAATACTAGGTTTGACAACAAAAGACTTTAAACGAAATGAGCACTGGCCCACAGAGAATAGACCGAATCCACGTATCGATCAAATAAAAATAAAATAGTGCGAAAACCCAAACAATCCAAATGATACTGTGCAGGAAAATAAAGTCCAACACCCAATAATTACACAGACCAAGGAAGGGAAATATAATTATAAACAAGAAATCCTCACCAAAACATAAAAGAACTCTCAAGGAAGAAGAGAAAGAAATGAAGGTCCACTACTCCACAACGAGCATTCGCAACGTCAGCCTCCACGATCCTAACTTGGGAGATGGATGGAGATCTTTGGGGTAAATGACTATCTCAGTAGAGAACCCTATACTATATTCAGATGCATATGTCAAAATTGATTTTATTATTTTCTTTCAAAACTATTATCAGTTAAAATGCGGTCCATGACTTTATATTCTGAAAATATTCCTTTCAACTTAAAAACAGGTTCCACGAGCTGATGATTTTCAAATCTTCAAATCATCATTACCATTTTAAAATAGGTTCAACAAATCATCAGTTTGAACTTAAGTATTCTGGTGAAAACCTTGTCTTTGGATGGGCGGTCGGATCGCTCAACCTGACGTTTCAGTCTAGTCTCACCCCTAGGTTGTGACAACTATTGATGACCTCATCTTAGCTTAAATTCAGATAAAAGTTCATGATGTGATGTATACTTTAAAAATTATATATAGGGTTTATATATGTGTACTAGTTTATAACATGACCTGCCCTAAAAATTACCATTTGGGTCCGGAATTGTAGCAACCAGTAATTGTTGGCCCTAATTATAACAACATTTCATGAATTACATCTTAAGGAATTAAGTGAATATGACTAGTTGCTTGATTAGGTTAAGATTTGGTTAGTTAAGGGCATATGTGTAATTTGTGAAGTATATAATATAAAAGGAGGGTTTAGCTAAGGGTTTTAGCTGCCACTATTCTCCTTTCCTTTTTGGTGCTCAGCTCGGTAGGTTCTCTCGGCTATTCCTTCAATCTAGGTGAGTTTTCTTTGATTCTTTTGTTGGGAGATTCAGGATGATTAGAAGACGTATTTGATAGATGACTTAAGGTAGAATACAAATCGAGAATCTGGAATGCGTTTTTAGGCAGAACAGTTTCGGTTTTGGTGAGCCACGACCAAGCCAACTACATTTTATGGTTGCACGGTCTTGGTCTTTCAGTTAATAGACACCCCAAGTAGTCCAAAACCGTTTCAATCGTCTGAAACGATCAAGTATAGAACTAGTTATGCAATGTGGAAGTTAGACAAAAACTAGCTAACCCGAGTTTAGTTAGTTTGGAGTGAACCAGTAGTTTCCTTTCACAAATTTGATGAATGAAGCTTAGTAGAAGTTAAGTAAATGCTGTGTTTGTGATTCTAGGTGAGCAAACTCTCGAAATAGCTTACAACCGAACATTTTTTAGGAGGCTAGGTAAGTAGAGTATGTGTCTGCCTTCGGGCCTACATCACAAAACAATAGGGTACATGTGTGTTTTTGTATGATATTTAGTTTGGCATATATCATGATTTTGAAAGAATACGAAAATGAATTTACATATATAGTGGCATGGCAAGGCATGAACAGATTGTATCAGTTTAACTATTAAGGGAATTAATCCGCCCCTTAATCGAGACAGATGATGAACAGATTGAATCAGTTGAACAGCTATTAAGGGAACTAATCAGCCCCTTAATCTAGTCAGAGGATTTATGCTTTGGGAATATTGATCCACTTCCCATCCAACAGGGAGATCAACAGGGAATGAACAGAATTACAACTGAGTTGTGAAAGTAGAAACTGCATGAATAGGATTTATGTTTCAGCATTTTATTTCTTTATAACTCTACTTATTTAGCATTAGGCTAATAGATGAGTTTTGTGATATAGGTGAAGAAGTGATCACAGGTGTGTTCTCTGAACATGCTGAGGATTAGAAGCAGTTGGAGGAGTGCATCCAGGCTTCGACTTGGCAACTGATGAGGCGGTTAAACCAGTGGTAGTATCAGTAGAATTTAGTGGACAATGGTTTAGCTAATGTGTGCTGAGAATTTTAAACCAGTATTAGTTTTAATGATTTGATACGTCTTTAAAAATTGTTCTGATAATGAGACATGGTTAGTTTTGACTGTAGTTCTTCGTTCTGGATTTTGATTTATGGATTTAAGTTATGTTGAATGGTTGCTGTCAAATTTACAAGTCCTTTAGTAGTCAGAATTGTCCATTGATTTATGTATAATCGATTTAGTTATGTTTCTGTCATAAGGATAGTCGTCCAGAGTTGAAAGGGAAAACAGTAGTCCATTCTGTGGACGAGATCAGTCACCCAATGTTGTAAGTAAAAATAGTCGTCCAAAGTTGTTAAGTAATCAGAAGATAAATTAGTCGTCCAAAGTAGTCGACTAGAGTCGTTGAGTATTCTGAAGGCAAAGTAGTCGTCCAAAGTCGTCAGGTAATTCGAAGGTAAAATAGTCGTCCAATGTTGTCGTCCAAAGTAAGTGGTCACGTGAACTGTGGACAATAAAGTCACGTGGTCCGAGGACGATAAATTTTAAGTAAGTCTATGGACGTTGGCCCGTGGACGATGAGTTTATGTAATCCCGTGGACGATAAAGTCACGTGGACCGTAGACGACAAAGTCACATGGTCCGTGGACAATATTAAACTAAGTAAGTCTGTGGACAATAATCCATAGACGCAAAATTTATGTAGCTGTGGACGATGAGTGTAATCAGTCATCCAAAGCGATGTCATTCAGTGTACGTTGTCCAGAGTCGCGACGTCTAAAGTCGCTTGTCCATAGTTCGTCGTCCAGAGTCGTAGACGAGTACGTCGTCCATGAGTGTAAACGATAGACTCTATGGGTGCCAGATCGCCCAGTAGTGTCGAACTGGTTGTAATTGTCGCAGGATTGTTTCGAACGATTTCATATTTATAGAATCATCAGTCTGTTCTGTTTTCGGTTCTGTTTTACATAAATATTTTCCACTGTAAAGTTTTGATGTTTTAAACAATTCTGCAGAGAAGTTTTAAACGCTTTTGAACCCAAAGTTTTGCTGGTCTGTATTCGTCATGATTCTGTTTTCATTTAAATGTTTTCTGGTGCAAGGTGTTGATGTTTTAAGAAATGTCGATTTTGCCGTTGAGAGGAAAGTTTAAATTTTCTTGAATTTTCCCAGTAAAGTTTAGTGTGTATGAGTAACAACCCGGGTTGATTAATTCGGGGCGTTACAGTATGGTATCAGAGCCATTTGGTTAAACCGTTCAAAAGATTACTCATCAGTGCTGATCGTCGCGTGGGAGTACTCCAACAACTGTAATTGTTTATATTAACCTTAGTTATTAGATATTTATGAGAGTAATTAACCCTTCACAGGAATTTAGTAAATTGTCTAGACGACCAGGAAGACCAAGAATACCGAGAGAGACACCAAATTCGAGAAGTGAGGAGGATCCCAGTGTGATTAGGCAGCTGACAGATTTGGTGCGTCAGCAGTCAGACCAATTGGGACTACTATTGAACCGAGAGGTGCAAGGGAGTGCCAACTCGAGTTCCAACAATGAGCAATTAGGAGATAGATTCCGGAGATTACGACCGCCCACGTTTGATGAAAAATCATCCAATCCAATTGTTGCCGAGGAATGGCTTAAGAAGATTGAGAGTATGTTCAGATATGCCAATATTGGAGAAGGAGACAAAGTCACTTTGGCAACATTTCATTTGGCTGGTGATGCTCAGCTTTGGTGGGAAACGATAGAGACCACCACTGATGTCCTGACAATGTCTTGGATGCAATTGAAGGAAGTTTTCTATGAGAAATACTTTAACAGCACTGTCCAGACTACAAAGAAAGTGGAGTTTCTGAACTTGAAACAGACGGGGTCTGTGTCTGAGTACAACAGACAATTTGAGTCCCTGTCAAGGTTTGCTGGACACCTCGTACGCAGGGATGAGGATAAAGTGTTTCAATTTGTGCATGGATTAAAGCCAGAAATTTACAGAGGGGTCAAGATTTCTGGTATCAAAAGTTTGTCGTACAGTGAAGTTGTGTCCACGGCATTGGAAATGGAAGAAGCAGAAATGAAGTGTACTAGACCAGGGGAAGCTCCACGAGAGTGCAATCAGCCACACCAACAGAGAGGGATGAAGAGGCCCAGTGAAGGCCAAGGCATTTAGAGAAAAGAGAAGAAAGAGCAAGACACCAAGAGATTTCCTTAGTGCCCGAAGTGCTCGAGATTTCACCCGGGAGAGTGCAGACTTAGTTCGGGGAAGTGCTTTAACTGTGAGAAAATTGGACACATGTTTAAAGACTGCCCGAATCCCAGAGTTGTTCGATGCTATAATTGCAATGAAATGGGCCATGTTAACAGGGATTGCCTAGCTCTAAAGAAGGGTGCTGCTTAAGTGAAACCGAGGATATTCTCCATGATTGGGTCGGGTGACGATGACCAACCAGCCGTAGTGTCAGGTACTGTGCTGATTAATTCAGTGTCAGCTTAAAGTTGATTAAAGTGAAGTCAACAATTGGAAGGGCTGTTGAGTGTTATGATGTATGGCTTAGAATGATTTAAATTAGAGACCTAGGGGTTTGTCAATACTCAATGAGTACTCGAGGCTATAGTTAACGAGTATTGCGAGCATAGTTATGACAAAGGTATTCGGGTGTACAATCGGGAAAATATTACTTGGGAGATAAAAGTTCTTGTGTATATAGGAATTTCTAATGCCAGTATAATGAGGGGACATGTATGAAAATTTTTGGACGACATTTTTGAAAAGGGGTGATACACTGAGTATTCGAGTGAAAGACTAAGGATTTAGGTATTGATGCGGAGAAAGGAAGTAAAGATTTAGTTACAAGAATATTAGGTTGTCAAACAATTTTGTAAAGGATTTGTGATGGGGCAAAAATTGATGGTATGAGAATGAGTACGTAAAAGAGGTGAATTAGGATAGGTTGGAATTTACATCGTCGGAGGTAGATGTCGAGTTGTATTCACGGAGTGAAAATGTTTGAGGTTGCAAACATGGAAAGTTAGAAGAATATTTAGAACCCGAGTTGGAAGTAGAGACTCAAAGTATACTGTAAGAAAGTCATCGTCCAAAGTCCGTGAACGATAAAGTTCAGTTAAGTGTTTCTGTAAGAAAGTCAATGTCCAAGTCCCGTGGACGAATAAGCCTCGGGGACGAATAGAGTCCGTGGACGAATGAAGTCTGTGGGCAAGAACTGTCATCCACGTTGCCTTCTGCTTCTGTTGTCCACGTTGCCGTATGCTTCTGTCGTCCACGTTGTCTGCTATTTCCGTCGTCCACTCTGTCTGCTATTTTAAACGTCCATTCTGCCTCTCAGCTCTATCGTCCATCCCTTTGATGAAACCCAAGAGGAAAAATTTATTCTCTGCCCATATTTCTATTGTTTTAGCATTCACACCTAAGTTTAATTTTATTTTAGGTTTTCACAAATGAATAATCTTCCGCTGAATACCTGTGTACATGCATGATGCATGATGAAAAGGAATGAATGAAAATTTAAATTTTTCATGATTTTTAATAATAGCATGAGGGTAAATTTACGGGGTGTTACATATACCTTGGCAGAATAGTTGATAGATTGAGTATTGAGAACTTGAGTTGGGATTTATAAGTAGAAATGAGATGATAGAGTAGAAAGGAAATGGAAATCAAGGATTCAGGATAAGAAGTTTACTTACAAAGTCTTTGGTGTTACGTAATTGAGGATCTATTGAGGACTCGATCGAATTATGTAAGTGATTGATTGACACGGAGTAGGAAGGGAGGAATTAGATTAACTTAACACAGAGAAGTTAGAGTGGAAACTGAGTAAGTCAAAGTCAGGAGAGTAGCGTTAGAGTGAGTAGGTTGAGGAATAACCAAGCCATGAATTTTGAGAACAAAATTCTTTTAAGGAGGGTAAATTGTAGCAACCGGTAATTGTTGGCCCTAATTATAACAACATTTCATGAATTACATCTTAAGGAATCAAGTGAATATGACTAGTTGCTTGATTAGGTTAAGGTTTGGTTAGTTAAGGGCATATGTGTAATTTGTGAAGTATATGATATAAAAGGAGGGTTTAGCTAAGGGTTTTAGCCGCTACTATTCTCCTTTCCTTTTTGGTGCTCAGCTCGGCAGGTTCTCTCGGCGATTCCCCTACCTGATTCCTTCAATCTAGGTGAGTTTTCTTTGATTCTTTTGTTGGGAGATTCAGGATGATTAGAAGACGTATTTGATAGATGACTTAAGGTGGAATACAATTTGAGAATCTGGAATGCATTTTTAGGCAGAATAGTTTAGGTTTTGGTGAGCCACGACCAAGCCAACTGCATTATATGGTTGCACGGTCCTGGTCTTTTAGTTAATAGACACTCCAAGTAGTCCAAAGCCGCTTGAATTGCCTGAAACGATCAAGTATAGAACTAGTCATGCAATGTGGAAGTTAGACAAAAACTAGATAACCCAAATTTAGTTAGTTTGCAGTGAACCAGTAGTTTCCTTTTGCAAATTTGATGAATGAAGTTTAGTAGAAGTTAAGTAAATGCTGTTTTTTTGATTCTAGGTGAGCAAACTCTCGAAATAGCTTACAACCGAACATTTTTCAGGAGGCCAGGTAAGTAGAGTATGTGTGTGCCTTCGGGCCTACATCACAAAACAATAGGGTACATGTGTGTTTTTGTATGATTTTTAGTTTGGCATATATCATGATTTTGAAAAAATACGAAAATGAATTTACATATATAGTGGCATGGCAAGACATGAACAGATTGTATCAGTTTAACTATTAAGGGAATTAATCCGTCCCTTAATCGAGACAGAGGATGAACAGATTGAATCAGTTGAACAGCTATTAAGGGAATTAATCAGCCCCTTAATCTAGTCAAAGGATTTATGCTTTGGGAATATTGATCCACTTCCCATCCAACATGGGGATCAACAGGGAATGAACAGAATTACAACTGAGTTGTGAAAGTAGAAACTGCATGAATATGATTTATGTTTCAGCATTTTATTTCTTTATAACTCTATTTATTTAGCATTAGGCTAATATATGAGTTTTGTGATATAGGTGAAGAAGTGATCACAGGTGTGTTCTCTGAACATGCTGAGGATTAGAAGCAGTTGGAGGAGTGCATCCAGGCTTCGACTTGGCAACTGATGAGGCGGTTAAACCAGTGGTAGTATCAGTAGAATTTAGTGGACAATGGTTTAGCTAATGTGTGCTGAGAATTTTAAACCAGTATTAGTTTTAATGATTTGATACGTCTTTAAAAATTGTTCTGATAATGAGACATGGTTAGTTTTGACTGTAGTTCTTCGTTCTGGATTTTGATTTATGGATTTAAGTTATGTTGAATGGTTGCTGTCAAATTTACAAGTCCTTTAGTAGTCAGAATTGTTCACTAATTTATGTATAATCTATTTAGTTATGTTTCTGTCATAAAGATAGTCGTCCAGAGTTGAAAGGGAAAACAGTAGTCCATTCTGTGGACGAGATCAGTCGTCCAATGTTGTAAGTAAAAATAGTCGTCCAAAGTAGTCGTCCAAAGTTGTTAAGTAATCAGAAGATAAATTAGTCGTCCAAAGTAGTCGACTAGAGTCGTTGAGTATTTTGAAGGCAAAGTAGTCGTCCAAAGTCGTCAGGTAATTCGAAGGTAAAATAGTCGTCCAATGTTGTCGTCCAAAGTAAGTGGTCACGTGGACTGTGGACAATAAAGTCACGTGGTCCTTGGACGATAAATTTTAAGTAAGTCTATGGACGTTGGCCCGTGGACGATGAGTTTATGTAATCTCGTGGACGATAAAGTCACGTGGACCGTGGACGACAAAGTCACATGGTCAGTGGACGATAAAACTAAGTAAGTCTATGGACGATAATCCATAGACGCAAAATTTATGTAGCTGTGGACGATGAGTGTAATCAGTCGTCCAAAGCGATGTCGTTCAGTGTACGTTGTCCAGAGTCACGACGTCTAAAGTCACTTGTTCAGAGTTCGTCGTCCAGAGTCGTAGACGAGTACGTCGTCCATGAGTGTAGACGACAAACTCTATGGGTGCGAGATCGCCCAGTAGTGTCGAACTGGTTGTAATTATCGCAGGATTGTTTCGAACGATTTCATATTTATAGAATCGTCAGTCTGTTCTGTTTTCAGTTCTGTTTTACATAAATGTTTTCCACTATAAAGTTTTGATGTTTTAAACAATTCTGTAGAGAAGTTTTAAACGCTTTTGAACCCAAAGTTTTGCTGGTCTGTATTCGTCATGAGTTTGTTTTCATTTAAATGTTTTCCGCTGCAAGGTGTTGATGTTTTAAGAAATGTCGATTTTGCCGTTGAGAGGAAAGTTTAAATTTTCCTGAATTTTCCCAGTGAAGTTTAGTGTGTATGAGTAACAACCCAGGTTGATTAATTTGGGGCGTTACAGGAATATAACTTATAGATTCTCGAGATGATTAGATTTATTTAGAGATGTTTAACGAGCAGGCTGGCGGTTCGCTACTGTAGCAGACTGAGCCTGGCCCGGTGCCATGAGGTGGGCTGAGCTGAGCCCAGGGGCTGGACTCACGAGTCCGTCAGGGATTGAGCAAGACGGTCCCCAAACGAGCTAGCCAACGAGGAGGCTCGTTGGCTTGACGAGCCAAACTCGCAAGCTAACCCGCCCAGCCATCCCCTACCTTCCTCTTTTTCTCGATTCTGTTCATCTCAAAGGCCCCACCGCCCTGTTCATCATCTGTCTCGGAAACTTCAAGCTCCTTCTCTTCGCTTTCGGGAACAGACCTTTAAGTTTCAATCCCTCAATTTCTCTTGGAAGCTTTGTCGCCGTCGCTTGCCTGCCGATCAAATTATGGCAAAACTTGAATAAAAATAAAGTAAATATTGAAACTGGAGAACCTAAAGATGAGAGTAATATATATTTTTCAGAGTTATAGTCGAGAGCTGATAAGAAAGTAGATGAAGAGGGCCGTGAAACCCTGATAAACTATGCGAACAAAGGTTTGCTTTTGGATCTGTTGTTGTGAGTTTACGATTATACTAAATATTTACATCTGAAAGCGGTTTTACTTCTGTACAGCTTTCACATCTACTTCATGCTTGACATAATATTGGCAACGGTGGTGGCGATGTCAAAGAATCTGATCGGATTAGTGTTGGAACCGCAGTTCGATAAACCCTACCTGGCGACCTCATGGTAACGAGCATCCTGCGTTCCACCATATACAACCTTGTCCTGCAACTTTCCACCTTTTACTTGGAAAGGAAGTGGGCCTCGCTGCCAGCTATCCTTATGACCTTTTTGGTCTCGGGTCTTTTACTTTCTTCCACTCTACTCCCTTTCCCCTTTCCCTCCTCCTCTCTTCCTCTATAAATTCACTTCCATCTGTTCATTTTTTTTCCACCAAATCTTATGCAATCTCTTAAGTTCATTTCTCAATTAGTGCTCTCAATCAATTTCTCTCTTCTTACAATTCACTCTTTCCCTCTGTAATGGTTCGAACATTTATTACTGCATCGGTTCGAATTTTTAATTATTTTTTCGGTCAATGATGTTAGAGTGAATATTGAAAAATGGTGTGTTAAAGAAATGATATGTTAAAAAGATAAAATTTGATTAAGATTAATTTAATTGTACTTAAATAAAAATTAATTATGGTTAACGATAAATTAATCAAGGTATTTTAGTTATAAATAAAGAAGAGAATGGCAAAATGGTAAAGTTTAAAGGATAAGATTGATTTTTATGTAAATTAACCTAAAACACTATTGAAAAATGTATAGGTGGCTGCTTTTGTTTTGTGGTTTCTACGCGTGAGAGAGAGAGAGAGAGTGAAGAAAAACCAGAGAGGGAAGAAAACCTGTAGGAAAAGAGAGAAAAAGTGAGGGGAAAATGTGAGATTTGTCGATCCGTCCTTTAGGAAAAGTTGTTCAACTCAGTAAGAGAAACATTTTGGTGGAAAAATCGTTTGATTCGGTGGAGATATCGAGAAAAGTGGAGGAACCGACATACGGTAAATATCTCTAACGATTAGAATAGTTAGATTAGACTTTATTACTTTGATAGGTGGAGATAGTTTTAATTACTGTCTATAATCTGGATATGATAGATTTGATTGAGATTTGGTTGAGATTGGATATATTGAAGTGGGGATTTGATATCATTTTTATGAAAAGCGAATAATTAATTATGAAAATCGTTTATTTCCAATTTTATTGAAATGTTAAAACGAAGAATTTCAAAACCGATTGTTTATTGAATTGTTAAGTTTGTTTAAATTCAATTTTTATTGAATGGTTTAATTTCGGTTTTGTGAAGTAATTGAATTGTATATCTATGATTTTTAAGAAATATGGAAACGAAGAAATTATAAAACGACAATTTTCATTAAATTGAGCATATTAATTTCAATTATCAATTGCATGGGTGGATTGGGTTGCATCGTTTTAAACATGTATATCATTGCTTTATAACTGTTTTAAAGCATGCATTTAGGAATGATGAAGTTGAAAGCTGTTGTAATATAAGAACTCATTAAGCTAGACTTGCCTCTTCATGTGTAATGAATATGACTATAAAAATGATTAGGAGCTTTACGCAAAACGTCCTCAAGAAGAATAAGACAAGAAGGGTTTTAAAGCCCTACCAGAGAAAGCTCAAGAACTGTAGTGGTAAATTATGGTCATATGAGTCAGTTTAGAGTGGATTGCATTTTTATATTTCCATTTGAATGTTAAAAATGACATTGGGTGTTTTGAGAAAAGATGATTTTGAACCGTGTATTTAAATAATGCAGATTTTCTTTGAAATTATATTATATTGATTTAATCATCGATATGGGTTTTAAACCGTGGTTGATGGATTTTAAATGGTTCGAATTACGAACATGCATGCATTTTTATACAAATGACATTGATTTCAAATCAAAACAAATTGATTTAAGTTGATTTAAAAAATAATCAATGATAAATGGAGGATAGTGTATGGGCATGGATAGTGTGGTTAGAGTTTGGGCTAGCTATTCTAGTTGTTAGATTTATTTGCAGGGCCAATGGCTCATTATGTGGATATCTCTATTTTTCAAATAACGAGGACGTTCACCGAGACGGAAAAACCAAGGCAAGGTAAAGTGTACAAGAGACATAGATGAAATGTAACACCCGGCTTTACGAGATTTGATTTTATTCCAATATAAACGGTATTTTTGTAAATACGTCAAATTAAGTTCGTTTTGCGAACGAAAAGTTTTAATGAAGCCGTAATAATAAGTTGGAATTTTGGGTGAAATATGAAAATTTGGAGAAAACGAATCATTAGTTAAATAACGAAATTTGTGGAGGAATAAATAGAAAATGAGATGAAGGGCAATTTAGTAATTGGCAAACCAAAATTTCAATAAAAATACAAACTCCCTCATTTTCCCCTCTCACCCACGCGATTTCCCTTTCTCTTAACCCTCATCGACGACTTCACCCTCTCAACAGCGATTTCCTTCAAACGCCGACCGACGTCCCTCCAAACTCCGGCGACTCTTCACGTTTCTCTGTCGTCTTCGCTCCCTAGGTAAGGCTTTAAGCTTTTGGAGTGTTAGATTTCGATTTCTAGGGTTGAAAACAGTTAGGGTTCGTTAGGGTTGTGTTGAAAATAGTTGGGTTTTGTTAGAAAACGTTAGATAGGGTTGTAATTATGATTATTGAGCGTTATTTGGCGAAATATAGAGTGTATTCAAAGTTTGGGTTGAAAAGTCGGGTTTGAAGCTTTGAGAAATCTCCATTAATGGACTTTTGTGAAGAATGAGCATAAGTTGCTCGATAAAATGCCTCAACGAGAAGTTTTAGAGTTTAGGAGATTTTCTTTAGCTAGGAGTTTGTAATTTTCTAAACTCGATAGTTTAGAATTGGTTTAATCACGATTTGTTGTGAATTGCCTTAGATAAACAACGCTCGTGGACGGAGCTCGGTGTGCAACGGACGCGAGGTAAGTCTCTGTGATTTGTTTGGCCGATTGGCTTACACCATAAGATTATGTCGATCGAGGAATTGGAAATGTTTGTTGTGTTGGGAAATTAGAACGGGTAGTTAGTTTTAGATTTGGTTAGGTTGTTAATTGTTAGTTTATTGTTGTGTGTTTCTATTTGTTTCTATTTCGTTCATGGCATAATATTTGTTCACGCATCATTGTTTTCAAAAAGGCATGAAAAAGAATTTCGATGCATGTTTTACAAAATGAAAAGGTAAACGAATGTAATGATGGTCATGTCGGTGGCGGTGGTTCAGACATGGCTGTCAGGTGAAGCATGTTTTCCCCCCGGTTAGATACGAGGGGCTATCCAATCGCGGGATGTGCCGCTCCTATCTAGCGAGAGAGAAGCCCCGGTGACGTAAATGTAATGAATAGCGAAAAGGTAGGACGCATGATTTATGAACTGTACATGCATAGTATTAGCATTCACGTGCATTCACTTAGATTTACTGAGCCTCTAGCTCACATGTTTAATTCTATGGTGTAGGTGATTTTGAGACAGGTGAGGAAGACGTCCTTCCTCCTGAAATATGAACACGTTGAAGGAGGATGGCCGGTGGGAGTGCGCTGGCAGTCGGTGAGTGATTTTGACCCGTGGGGACGTAGGTAAATATTTTAGGGAATTAATAGATAGGATATAGGAAATTGTATAGTTAAACATTTTAGGATGCTTGGATCTGGATAGATAATATATAGTGTTTTTTTGGAAAATTGAAAGTATTTTGTAATGTTTTGATATTTTCAAACATGAGGAAATGTTAAACTTTTAAACGGAACCACGCGGTTCGTTTTTATAAAATTTGGTTATATTTTAAATATGTTTTCAGTCGGTTTTGGGTGAGATTACGGAGGATGTGCGAGTGTTGAGTGATTGGTGATGAAATGTGTGAAATGTGTGTTAGGAGTATAGGTACGCAGGGGAAAGGGAAAGAAAGGAAAGAGGGAGGCCAGCTCCCTGGAAAAATTCCAGGGAGCTTGGCGATCGATCGCCCCTGCTGGTCGCGCCCTGGAAGAAATTCCAGGGCGTGTGGCGAGCAATCGCCTGGAGAGGCGATCGCTGGGAAGAATGTGGCGATCGCTAAGGGTGATCGATCGCCTGTTTTGGGCGATCGATCGCCCCTCAGCATTTTCAACAGGCGATCGATCGCCTATTTTGGGCGATCGATCGCCCCTTTATATTTCGGGACAATGTCCCTTTTTGCCCTCCGCTTGATTTTAATTGTTTTAAAATAATTTAATAGTTATATTTCAATTGTTTAGTATTTGTTTTAAGTATTGTTTAACTAGTTTAACAACTTAGATTTAATTGATTTTTCAAATAACGTTAACTATTCTGATTTTAGTTTAAGTTCCGCTTAAACTATAATTAAAATGAAAAATTTATACGGTAAAAATTAGGATACGGGTAAGGGTCATTACATGAAAGATCATGGATGGATGCTCTTTTGGTTGTGGAAAGTCACATGTCTTGGCTTATGAGTATTTATATTTTGTTTACGCTTCTGTTTGAGTATTCTGATAGGCTGATGTAAAAAATTTGATGATGATATAATATATTTCAACTTATTAAATGTATTTCGATTGTTATGTATATTGTGTGGATGTTATTGGAAAATATCCCAATATAGGATACTAGGTAGGAAATGCATGGTGAATGTTAGAGGATGTATGTCGTTTGAAAGTTCTCACTTAGGAAATGTATGTTTTGTTGTAGGTTGCTTTTCGGAAGCCTCCCACCTCAGGAATCCGTTCCACCCATCGAGATCCGATTTTGGGGAGGAATCGGGCCCTGACAGTTTGGTATCAGAGCTATATTTCATAGTTCTAACTAGTTGAGAGGGTTAGTTACTACATTTAGAATGTCTCTTGTATTATCTTGGTAGTGAACGTTTATCTGAGATAGATTAAGAAGATGTTCGAAATAGTGGGAGTTCCGAATGAATTCAAAGTCAAGTTCACCGTAAGTCAACTAGATGATACGGTGGATGAGTGGTGGGATAAAACTAAGGTATCCCTAGGTGGCCAATGTAACTGGAAGCGATCCGATGATGTTTTCTTTGAGAGATTATTTCCCAAATATGTTAGATAAGTCAAAGCCAAAGAGTTCTTGGAGTTGACCCAAAAAGATATGAGTGTTTTGGATTATCAAACCAAATTTGAGGAATTGTTATGCGGAACAGTTCATTCCCAAGATCTTAGATGGGGTATTTCTAGCAAACTTGTAGCTTTAAAACTTGAGTTGTATTTGGATATGGTTAAAAGAGCTCTACTTATTGAGCAAGCACTTGGGGCGAGTGAAGAATGTGAATTAGAAAGAGAGATTAGAGAAGAGTAATCTCATCCTTTTGGAAACATGGGTTAGAAATAAATTTCGGGAGGAAATTTTCTTAAAGGAGAAACATGTAATAGTACGAACCTTTATTACTGTATCGGTTTGAATTTTTAATTTTTTTTTTGGTCAATGATGTAAGAGTGAATATTGGATGATGTATTAAAGAAATGATATGTTAAAAAGATAAAATTTTATTAAGATTAATTTAATTGTGCTTAAATAAAAATTAATTATGGTTAACAATAAATTAATCAAGGTATTTTAGTTATAAATCAAGAAGGGAAAGGCAAAATGGTAAAGTTTAAAGGATAAGATTGGTTTTTATGTAAATGAACCTAAAACACTATTGAAACAGGTATAGGTGGCTGCTTTTGTTTTGTGGTTTCTACGCGTGAGAGAGAGAGAGAGAGAGAGTGAAGAAAAACCAGAGAGGGAAGAAAACTCGTAGAAAAAGAGAGAGAAGGGGAGGGAGAAATGTGAGATTCGTCGATCTGTCCTTTAGAAAAAGTTCCTTAGCTCAGTGAGATGAATGTTTTGGTGGAAAAATCGTTTGATTCGGTGAAGATTTCGAGGAAAAGTGGAGGAACCGACATACGGTAAATATCTCTAACAATTAAAATAGTTAGATTAGACTTTATTGCCTTGATAGGTGGAGATAGTTTTAATTACTGTCTTATATCTCGATATGATAGATTTGATTGAGATTTGGTTGAGATTTGATATGTTGAAGTGATGATTTGATATCGTTTTTATAAAAAACGAATAATAAATTGTGAAAATCATTTATTTCCAATTTTATTGAAATGCTAAAACTAAAAATTTCAAAACCGATTGTTTATTGAATTGTTAAGTTTGTTTAAATTCAATTTTTATTGAATAGTTTAATTTCAGTTTTGTGAAGTAATTAAATTGTATATTTCTGATTTTTAAGAAATATGGAAACGAAGAAATTCGAAAACGACAATTTTCATTAAATTGAGCATATTAATTTCAATTATCAATTGTATGGTGGGTTGAGTGCATCGTTTTAAACATGTATATCATTGCTTTATAACTGTTTTAAAGCATGCATTTAGGAATGAGGAAGTTGAAAGCTGTAGTAACATAAAAACCCATTGGGCTGGACTTGCCTCTTCATGTGTGATGAATATGACTATGAAAATGATTGGGAGTCTTACACAAAACGTCTTCCTTGGGTTGAAAATCCCTAAATCCTCGATAAGAATAAGACAATAGGGGTTCTACAGCCCTACCAGAGAAAGTCCAAGAACTATAGTGGTAGATTATGGTCATATGAGCCAGTTTAGAATGGATTGTATTTTTTACATTTAAAATTGAATGTTAAAAATGGCATTTGGTGTTTTTAGAAAAGAAGATTTTGAACCGTGTATTTAAATAATACAGATTTTCTTTGAAATTGCATTATATTGATTTAATCATTGAAACCGTGGTTGATGAATTTTAAATGGTTCGAATTACGAACATACATGCATTTTTATATAAATGATATAGATTTCAAATCAAAACAAATTGATTTAAGTTGATTTAAACAATAATCAATGATAGGTGAAGGATGATGTATGAGCTTGGATAGTGTAGATGAGGTTTTGAGCTATCTATTCTAGTTGCTATATTTATTTGTTGAGCCAATGGCTCATTATGTGGATATCTCTATTTTTCAGATAGCGAGAATGTTCACCAAGACGGAAAAACCAAGGTAAGATAAGTGTACAAGAGGCATAGGTGAAAGATCATGGATTGATGCTCTTTTGGTTGTGGAAAGTCACATGTCGTGGCTTATGAGTATTTATATTTTGTTTGTACTTCCGTTTAACTATTCTGATAGGCTGATGTAAAGAATTTGGTGATGATATAGATGATGTAATATATTTCAACTTATGAAATGTATTTCGGTTGTCATGTATATTGTTTGGATGTTATTGGAAAATATCATAATTTAGGATGTTATGTAGGAATGCATGGTGAATGTTAGAGGATGTATGTCGTTTGGAAGTTCCCACTTAGAGAATGTATGTTTTGTTATAGGTTGCTTTCCGGAAGCTTCCCACTTCAGGAATCCGTTCCACCCATCGGTATCTGGTTGGCATAACATTGACTAGTAAATGAATTTAATAATATTCTTAATAAAATTGAAACAAAATTTGAAAAATATTGGTATAACATTCCTCTTATTTTTTGTTATGCATATATCATGGATCCAAGATTTAAATTAAAAGAAGTATTTTTTATGCTCAATAGGATTTTTACAAATTTATGTATCGCACTTTTAATTACTATTTATGACATAACAAATGAAGTTGCTAATTTATGTTTTTTATAAAACAAAATATTTCAATGTTAATCATTATTATTCACGACTTCCACATACCGAGAGATATCTTAATTAGGGGTGAGCATGGTCCGGTCCGGTCCGGTTTCGAGACTGTATCGGACCGGACCGTGGGATTTGGGATTTTTATCCCCAAGCCCAGAACCGGCCCAACAAGAGATCAGGACCAGACCAGACCAGACCGAAAGTTTCGGTCCGGTCCCGGTCCGGTCCAGGTTTCTCCCATTATAATGCTGAATTTTGTTTTTTTTATTTAAAAAATAAAAAATTTTAATATTGCATACAAATTTTTTTCCAATATAATCAACATAATAACTATCTATGTTTAAATATATTAAAAGTAACATATATTAAGTCAACTATCTATGTTTAAAATTAAATCTAAGAAATTCAATCAAACTAACTATGATTAAAATAAAATCTAACAAGATAAAATAAATTCAATATCCAAATGAAATTCAACTATTTAACATAAAAACTCAATTCAAATGTTCAAAATTATAAGGGTGTTCTTGTTAACAATGAACTTAACAGAAACTAGTTTTAATGTTGGACAATTTGGTTCCTTAACCGACAATTAAATTAAAAACGTAAAAATGTAAAAGGAACTAGGAAGGGTTCGGTTCCACGGTCCAGGTTCGGGATTTTAGTACCCGGACCGAAGACCGGACCAAACCAGATGGGAATTCATCTGGGAGGACCGGTCCCAGACCAAGAAACCGAGAGGACCGACCGAAACCATTGGTCCGGTCCAGTTCTTGGGAGGCGGTCCGGTCCTGCTCACCCCTAATCTTAATAGTAGTAGTAGTGGTGGTGAAGCTAATTTTAGTCAACAATATAGTATTGATGACATATGAAGTGAATTACAAATTGAAAATTATTCTACTTCTTATACAAATAAACTCAATATTTATTTTGTAGCTCGTTTACGTCTCCCTCATGCTCACTCACCTTGTATACTCACCTTGTATACCTATCTCTTTACCTTGTATACCTATCTCTTTGTCTCTTCGTATTTGCCCTCACTACGAGCAACCATCCATCATCTCTCGTCCCTCCTTCTATGCCATTTCCTTTCAGCAATTAAGTAATAAAAGAAAATTCTCAAATTCTTTGGTTTTGATTTTGATGATATCCTAATCCAAAAATTCTTAGTTTTTATCTACTCTCAGTGATGGAAAGAATTCAGCTCGAATTTGCAGCTATTTTCAGAGCGGGTTCTAAGGTGGAAGCGACGAACTCTCGTGGTGCTGATAAGAGATTCTAGGGGGTTGGAAATCGTCAGATTGAAGGTATAAAAATCTAACTTTTACCTGTCTATTTTGGCCATGGAACTGCAAAATAAAAGCTGAATTTTTTTGTATGATTTTCATGCTAATTGACTTGGGTAAAATAAAAGCTGAATTTTTTTGTATGATTTTCATGCTCTAATTCTGACCTTGGGTTTCTTCAGTTTTGAGCTCTGGAACTGCCAAACTATTGGACGAAGTTTGGCGAGTCTGCGACGCATTATAGACAACGTCGTGAAGATGAAGTTTTCTTGATACGAATATCCAGCGGCTAGCTGAGAGGAGGTGCAGACTCTGTTTTGGACCGCGGTTCAGTTTTAATTGGACTCGAATTTGGGTCGCCGACTAGCTCCCTTTAAGCCGAGATTTTGGATCTATTTTGGCTCAATTGAGGGTTATATTCCCAATTAAATATTGATTATTTTGAGAAAAAAAATTGTGAATTTATGGTATAAAATTTTAACACAAAAAAATTACAAACTTATCATGTGCCAAAATTTGATTTAAATCTTGGACTTTTGGATCATTGAACTTTGGATTATTGGGCTTTGGTTAGTGGTGGGTCCACTCTGGGGAAGGAACTTATTTTGTGATAAGCTTTGTACGTTTTATTATAAATTAATATTTTAAGTACTTTATTTGATAAAATAACTGTTAAATTTCATATCATTGTTTTATTTTAATTTTTCATGCAAATGTTTTTCATGCGCATATTAATATTTTGACATGACATTTCTTGTTGTTAAATAGAGTCATGAGACAGTTGATTATGTTGTGTTACTAGGCGCAAAACTCTAAACTTGATCGGAGTGTTTTTCATAACTTTTGCAATTGCCGAGTATCGTTGTTACTATTTCATATGTAAGTTTGTGAATAACTTCATTTTCACTGGAATTTTTACACAGTAAAGAATGAATTATTTTAATCACGTACCACGTATTAGTGAGTTAATTTAATGGGTACCTTTATGTGTGTTTTCTAAAATGAATTTGTAAAATGTCGTTATTTTATTAAACATGCTGGTGAAAAATAAAAATTTATCTCTATCGAGTTTAGTTGACTCTCCCTCTTTCAGAACTTAATCCGGAGGAATTTCAATTTTTGTCACATGAGTAGTATTGGCATGCAATATTTTCTCATTTATTTATTCTCTTCTAGAGTTATTTTAATTGAAATGTTAAATTTTATTGGGAATCTCGTAAACTTTTAATTTTATTAACTTTTATGCTACACATTTATTTTTAGATTTTTGTTATCACATTGTCTAAATGTTGCATGTTGGACAGTGTTAAGTATTCCGCTACCATAAGTAAATTTTAAGAATAAGGGTCGGGTAATTCGATTTGTTCTCAAGTCAAGTCGCTCTCTGCTCTGTCTCTGGTCCCTTTTGGAGCATGACATCTATCTCATTAACTCATGATCAATCTCTATATTATATTATCAAGTTACATTAAACATGATATCTTAAAAAGAAATTTCAAACTTAATATAAGTTGTCTCATTTAGAATTATACATAATTTGGGGTGTCAATTTTTCGCTATTTTATTAGTTACTAAGTGAATGAGAATGACACTGCAAACAATAACATATGAGCCTAATAAAGTGTATAAAAACAAACCACAATACACACACACATTATGCATAGTCCATACTATATAGTGTATGAAATATACAGACTCCATGCAAACCTATATACAAACTCAAGACTCTACACTCGGACATAACAAGCACACAAACAGTGAAATTTCTAGTGAAGGTGAGAAAGGCCAAGGTAGGAGCTACTGACCTCCTTGTCAAATAGGGCTCTATGTATCAACCACTCACATAGCTTTTGACTTCTCTTTCTTCATTTGGTCGTTATCATTTCTTCATTTCATCCTTATCTCTCCATGATTTATGGATCTCCTTATCAATTCTTTAATCCTCATTGATTATGTTGCCCAATTGTTGCTAATACCCTTTCGCTATGGTTCAGAAATAATTAAGACTTGTTTTGGACATTGCTTTAGTGAAGATGTTGACAACTTGTTCATTAGTAGAAGTATGTTGAGGGATAAGTAATAGTAACTCGTTCTCACACAAAATGATAGTAGTCCAATCCAATGTGTTTACGATGTGCTACACGGACCTATCACTAGGTCCCCAGCAAGGAGACTAACTAATTATTACATTTCTCGTTATTTTCCAGGAGATGAAATGCAAAGAAGTTTAAACGAAGTTTCAACACTAAATGACATGAGCAATCTGAAGCATTCACTAAAATGGGAACACGGTCAAGATACCTTGAAGATTATATCATCATTGATTAGAGGAAAATTAAAGGGCAAGATGGACATGGATAAGTGACATGGAGGGCTGCTCAAATGGTTGCAAGAATCACGTAAGACATGTGATTTATTACTCATGCTTGTAGAAAAGAAAAAGTCTTTATTAACTTTTTACTTTGAATTTCACAGCTTCTTTGTAAAGGTATTAATACCCCTAGTTTTGGACCATCTTTGACAACTTGAATTTGTAAAATACACATTATTTGTTATCTTGCAAATTCCCTCACATTTCTCTCGGTTTCTCTAGCTGATTATGTGTGTTGTATTTAGTTGATTTGTCTATTCGTTAGAGTTGGACAAAATTATTTATAATTCATCTCTCGTCACTTTTAGAGGTGATAATTTATTGTGGAGTTGAAGAATCTCATAATTTATCAAGTTGTAGAGCTTTCTCATTCATTGGAGTGTAGCCTTAATGTAACGACCCCTCATCCCAGCAAGATATTGTCCGCTTCGGGGATTGGGCCGCAGTCCAATATCCTCCCCTCACGGCTTTGTTTGGCGAGAACTTCCCAGGAGGTCACCCAACCTGAAATTACTCTCGCCGAAGCACGCTTAACTTCGGAGTTCTTATGGGATCCGTTGCCAATCGTGCTCCAAAACGCGTCTTGCTATGTTGGGAGGGATCTCTTACATATGTTTCATTTCCATGTACTTCCCCAAGCGATGTGGGTTCGTAACGGCCCCTGCTTCAACGGAGAAACCACTCCGGCCCAGGTCAGCCCCAGGATCCGCGGAGCTTTACCCACCTCCGGCCCAGGTCAGCCCTAGGATCCGCGGAGAATGGGTGGTTCCTTATCAGTCCGTTGAAAGACGGGTCGTCACACTTAAAGTGGAAGAGTGTATTGACACCAATCCGACCAGCTTGATCATTGGATCATATCTTTTTCATCCACGTGAATTTGGGTCTGAAAAGGATTATTTCTTACTGGCAAGGTGTGAAACTATTAAATTTTCAGCTTATAATTCGAAGAAAAGGGCCCTCTACAGTGCGCTCAAGTCGTGCCTAAATCTGTGAAAACTTTTTTTTTTTTTGTGGTGATCTCTTTAAGGAATCTTATTTTGATTTCACATCAGTTTACTTCATGCATGAAAAATAAGATTAATTGTCATATTTAGATCCCTGAGACGGTTGCAATAGAGATTGAGGGAGATTGACATAGAAATTTTTATAACTTTCAAAATAAAAGTCAGTCATGTCAATTCAACAACAATATTTGTCATGGATCGATACTCAACTTCAGTACTTGATCTAGAAACAATATGTTGTTTTTAGCACACTTTGATACAAGGTTTCGCCTAAGGAAGTGCAGTAGCATGTGGTGGAACATTTGGTGGTAAGACAATGTCAAGGCCTTCGCTCAAATTACTATAGAAATTAGTTTAATTAACTGAAAACCACAATAATTAACTTAATGTTATCAACGATTGACCTCCAACCCACAGATAATATAGAAGTTTTATTACACACAAGAGTTATCCAAATTTATTTGTGAGCATGGGCATACAAAACTAATTACATGAAAAGAAATAGAAACTCAAAACACTATAAGGCTTAAGTTGTATCGGGCTCTTTAATTCATCTTGTCTTTATCTTTTTTTCTCTTAAGCTGCTGCTACTTGCTCCTATAAAATTAGAGGAAACAACATCATGAGTTTCAAAAGCCCAGTAAAATTATAATCTTAATATTCACCAAAGCTAAAATTATATCTAATCATGTAATAAAATTCTACATGATTAATCCACACAACCATCGCTTCTATTTTCCATAATATATCAACTCTCATCATGCACATCCCTAGTTTTATGTTTTACAAGTTTTAAGTTTTTGTGAATGCTAAGGAATATGATTTAGATAATAATAGTCAAACTAATCTTTTCTCATTCTTTATCCACACCTTAACTCAATGTGAAAAATTACTTTGAAGCTAAATCACAAAATAATCATGTATTTATATCCATTTGATTTTTTCAACACCTGTTTTCTTCATATCTCAATTCATGCACTTCATTTCATCTCTAATTATGATTGTAAGTTATATGAATATCATTTATAATTTACTCTTCAATTCCATGGTTTATATTTAACCAATGTTATATTTAATAAAACTATTTAGACATTTCTATTTAATATCTAATTGCATGCTCTTTACAAAATTCACTAAACATTTTTAATGTATGTCTAACTTAATGTTATGTTTACCATATTCCTCTATACGTAGGAACACACAATGCATATATGAATATGTCTTGACACATGATATTCTGAATCATTGTCTAATTACCATAACTCATTATTTTTCTCATGCTATACTCAACCATATGTAATAAGTATTAAATATATTTCTTATACAATTCTCATACCATGATAAGTGAATCAATGCAAATGTGTGTATACTCATGCTACGATAAGTGAATCACAGTATGTCTCATGCACCATTTTAATTAAGATTAATATTATATTTACTTTCTTATTCTACTCTCTAAACATATTTATTAACCATTTTAATTAAGATTAATATTATATTTACTTTCTTATTCTACTCTCTAAACATATTTATTAACGTATAAAACAATTATTAATATAATTAATGTAATAAATTAACTATTTATAATTTAGTTAATTTATTACATTCATTGAACTTTAATTGCATCAATTATTATTTGTCACATCAACAAGTATATTTATTGAGTAGAATAAGAGAGTAAACGTAACATTATTTTTTAATTAAATGATCTCATATTTATCAAGTATCATATTAATATGTCATGTGAATGTCAATATGCGTGATACATATCAACATAAAATTTGAATAATAATATGCATGATCCATAACTACCGTAAATAAAGTTGCACACATACGTACGTCCTAGATCTTATTTCACAGTAGTGTTTGCACGTCACAACGTAAACCTCTAGAGGAGTAAGAATTTGCAACCCCATGGAGACTCACACTCATTCACCTTATATTTTCTAACTTTACACAGTACATGATATATAGCGGGTGAGATATATTGAGTTTGAATGTGACCAATCATACCTCTTGCAATATCGTTTCCATATATAAATAATTCATGATGCATGATTTGAACATCCTAATGTGCATACATTAAGTGCATAATGCATACTAATAATGTATGAAACACGAGCATGCAAATCTTGTTATATGACAAACAAAATGATGCATGGATAATATCAAAATAATTGTTTAGACATCCTTTGATGATGTCACAAAATTCACTGAAACCCGACATTTAATTCATTTTTAATTATATTTTCAAGGGTAATTAACAAAATAACTCTTAAAGTATGAGGTCATTAACAAATTTGCCCTTAAAACTATTTTTGTTAACAAACTTGTCATTAAAGTATGATTTTGTTAACAAGTTTACCCCTAGCATACTCACGATTTCCATTTCATATGCTAAACGTAAAAAACCAGAGTGACTACTTCAAAAAATATATCAAACGATGTCGGATTTACTTGAAATTTTCACTACTATGTTCATTATATCATGGTAAGATAAATTGGAAAATTTCGTGATTTTTTAACAATTTTTTGCTAGTAGTTTAGTAGCTCGAATTGAGAGTACAATGAGAGTTATTGTGAAAGTTTCATAATTTTTGGATGACATATATTTTAATGAATTATTTTATAAAAAAGATGAACAATATAATAAATCGCAAAAGTGTTAAAAATCATGAAACTTTCCAGATTCCATGATATGCTGTACATGTTGTAATACCCGGCTGTACGGAATATTATTTTAATATATTGGTATTTTTGTTAATATGTCAAATCAAGTCCACTTTATGAAAAGAAAGTGTTATTATGATCTTAATGATTTATAAGGATTTTAAGAAAAATTTCGGGAATTTTAGAAGTCTAACGCTAATTTTACGAGAATTACGTTTATCGTATAAAGGATACTTTGGTAAAAACAGTAAACGAGGTCGGAGTTACGAACAGACAATTTTAATTGAACCTTAGTAATAAGTCGGATTTATTGGTGAATTAAGGAAATTTGGAGAAGCCGAATCGTTAGACAATTAACGAAACGAAGGACGAAACAAATAGAAAATCAAAGGAAGGGCAAAATAGTAATTTGCCAAGTCAATATTATAAAATATCACAATTCTTCTTCTTCTTCACAGCTTCACCTTTTTCTCCCTGCGATTCTCCTCTCTCCCGCGGCGATCACCTTCTCCTCTCACGGCGTTCTTGCTTCCGGCGACCGATCTCCTCTCCGATCGTCACGATTCTTCACGTTTTCTTCTCCTTTCGCAACCCTAGGTACGATTCTAAGGTTTTAACGAAGTTTATTTCGGTTTTTATGAAGTTTAAACGATTAGGGTTCGTTTAGGGTTTTCGTTAAAAACACGATCTAGGGTTCGAGATTGATAGGTCTATCGTGCTGATGGATATAAAGAACGTATTGAACGTTGTTGCGCAAAGTTAGATTGAATTGTGAGAAGTTTTAGAGTTTAAGGATTTTGGAGATTTGAGAAATCTCCATTAATGGAGTTTTGAAAATTCACGAGTATGAAATGCTCGATAAAATGTTTCAAAGAGTTGAATTAGAGTTTTAAGGAGTTTCCTTAGTTAAGGTTTCGTTAAATTTGGACGTTTAATAGTTTAAACTCGTTTTAACTACAAAATTGTAAAATTGCCTTAGGTAAACAACGCTCGTGGACGGAGCTTGGATTGCAACGAACACTAGGTAAGTTATCGTGACTTACTCTGGCCTATTGGCCTACACCGTACGTTGATGTCGTCTCGAGGAGTTTTGGTGATGCGTTTGTTTAAATTGCTTTGGTTGGGTAGTTAGGTTTAGTTGTTCTATAGGTTATGTCTTTAATTGCTTTTATTGTCTTGATGGTAGGTATGATGCATCTTTAAATTATACTATAAATTGTTCACACATCACGTATTTTAAAAGAGCATGAAAACGAATTTCCGCATGATGTTAGAAAATGGCGATGTGGCCTGAAAGGGGGCTATTGATTTATTGTGTGGATCGATTACGGGTCTGTCACAATACCACATCTAATATGGATCGATGTATGTTTATGGTCATGCGAGGTGGGGCTCAGGCACGGCTGTGCGTGTTGCAAAGCTTGTACCCCCCTCCTCTAGGTGAAAAGGGTAGTCCAACCGCAGGATGTGCCCTCTCCATTTAGGGGGTTGAGATCTCGGTGACAACCTATGTAAAGATAAGAAAATGTTGCATGATTTATGAACTCATATGCACAGCATGCATTTACATTTACGAAGCTTGCTGAGATTTTTATCTCATAAATTTTCTGTATGGTGTAGGTTATCTTGACTTAGGTGAGGACGAGATCCCTCCACCCGAGGAGTGATCCAGTTGATGGAGGATGGCTCGCGGGGGTGTGCTGGCGCAGTCGACGCTTAACCTGACCCGTGGGGGAAGTATGTATGTGTTTTGAGGGTTTTTGGGAATATTTAGGTTAATTGTATAGCTAGATACATTTTAGGTTGTTTGGATCTGGATAATGGATTGATATTTGTAAAATGTTTTGTTAAAATTGTCGTTTGATAAACTGTTGGTTTATTGAATTTTGTAGGATTTTGTTTAGGTTTTAAACATATCCACGCAGTTCGTTTTCATGAAAATGTATTTTGTTTAAATGCGTTTCGAGTCAGTTTGAACGAGGTTATAGGTACGAGTACCGGGCGGTTTATGTCAAATGGTACGGTGAAGATGCATGTATGTTTAGTATTAATTGAGGAAGAAGTAATGTGGTTTTTATGCATGGAAATGAATGAAAGAAGAGAAGAAAATGGAGGGAAGGCAGTGAAGATGGCGACCAATCGCCATGAGTGGCGATTTGTCGCCAAAACGATCGCCGCGCTTTGGAAAATTTCCAGAGCGTGTGGCGATCGATCGCGATCGTTCACCACAGCGAGGGGCGATTGTGATCGCCCCTCTCTTTTGTAGCTGGCGATCGATCGCCACATCATTTTAGGGACAAACGTCCTCTTTTGCCCCGCGATTTGTTTTAATTAAATTTTAATTGTTTTAAATAATTGTTTTAAGTTTTATTTAAATCGTTTTTAAGTTTTGTCAAATGATTTAAAAGCATAAACTTCAACGATTCCCATTTTAAAAGTTTTACTTGTGCTCGAACGTTAGGTTTAAAGTTTTAAGTATAAAAAAAAATAATACGGGAAATTAGGTACAGTGTTAGGGTCGCTACAATTTATGGTATCAGAGCCCCGGGTTTTAAAAGCGGTTCTGTAGACTGCTCGACTGCACAGTCAGTACGCGGACATCTTTCATCAACTGTAAGTATGTTTATATGTTTTCCTTAAGTTCGATTTCTTAGAATTATTTGCTTTTAATCTTTTAGGAGTTATAGAAATATGGTGCGTCGAGGAAATGACCGAGACGATAGAGACGATACGATAGACACCCTTAAGGACTTTATTGCCCAACGGTCTCAACATATGAAACGTCAGACACAACAAATGGAGAGACAATCCCAACAGCTAGGCACCCTGATAGACCGTGAAGGTGCTAGAGCTAGAGAGACAGCTACTGCTAGTAATTGTGGGATGGAGAGATTTCAGAGGCTCCAATCTCCTGTGTTCAACGGACGGTCTACGGATCCCTCTTCAGTCGAGGAGTGGATTCGAACCATGGAGGACATGCTGGCCTATGCAAGCATTGAGGACGGAGAGAAGGTTGCATTGGTTAGCTACCACTTAGCGCTGGATGCCCGATTTTGGTGGGATTCGATCAAGGCAATGATGACTCTTATTTTAGAGTCATTTTATGCTAATTTTACATGATAAAACTTGTATGAATATGGTAAATGTAATAATAAGTCGGTATGAATTTAATACAATTGTTATATAATGCTACAGCTTTAGTGTTTTGATTCAATTTAATATATTCATGCAGATTCTCTATTAAAAGCACAATTTTTCTTTTCAATTTGAATTTTATATTGCTATGTAATTTTATTAGAGGGAAAGTCAAATTCAAAAGTTGAAGATTATGGAGAGAAAGGAATCAAATTAAGAAAAATCAGGAAATTTGTTGTTTTGAATATGGTAACATAATATATGGGTATTATTTGGCTGCAGAATTAATAAGGAAAAGTGTAACGACAAAAGGGCAGCGGAAGAAAGAAAATTGGGCAGCGGAAAAGGAAGGCTAAAACAAGCAATCAGTAGATGCAATAAAGAAAATTGGGGCAGCGGATGATTACAAAAGCTGGGCAGCAATTGGATTATTTAAAGAATTTGGGCAACAGTTGATTTAAAGAATGGGCAGCGGAAGAAGTAAATTCGGGCAGCACTAAAGGACAAAACAACATTAGAAATTAAAAGGAAGAAAATAGAAGCTGGGCAGCGGATGATGGCAAAATCTGGGCAGCATCGGATGATGGAGAAAAACTGGGCAGCGGAAGATGTGAAGAGAAAGTGAAGGCAAAAAAAAATCAAGGTGGAGAACAATTTGGAAAGAGAAAAGAATTGACACTTGGCATGCAGAAGAGGACAAAATAGGAAGGGAAAATCAATTGGAACATGGAAGTACGTGAACCCAAAGAGAGAGAACCATTCTGGAAAGCTAAAAAGAAAGGGGAAATAATTAAATATAATTGAGATTGGAGAGAGAAAGAGAAGATTGCATGCAGAATTAAAGGGATATTTTGTTTAAAGAAAAGGAATTCTGGTGTAACCTATATTGCTGGGAGAGAGGGATTAGCTTGCGAAAAAAAAGACGCTCTGGATCTGAAGAAGAGCACGAGCGCCGTTTCTTGAATTCTCTCCTTCTCCTACTATTTTTATTGCATTATTTTTCTATGAACACATTTGTTTTTAGTTTTATTTTTTTAATTATGTCTAGTAGCTAAACTCATAATCTTGGTTAGGACGATAGTATTTGTTGCGATATTTTGCTATAATCTTGGTTTTGTTTCTGCAATTATCTATTGAACAATTATTTGTGAAATTTTCTTGCTAAGTCAGATCGTATCGATAGATAGGTTGACGATTCATGTTTATATTGTATCGATAGATAGATATAAATTTTAGATGCACGAATAATTAATCGAATTAAATTGTTACAACGTAGTTAACATTAATTTGATTGGCGATAAGAATAGCACATATCAAAAATTCAATATTAGTTGCATTCTTTCAAAGTAGAAAGAAATTCTAAATTGAATTTACCTAGTCAATTCGAAAGAATCCTAGAAAATATTTTTATTCTTGCTGTTTTTTTTAGATAATGCTGCAGAGCATTACTAGAGCATTAGTAGCAGAATCATCGTAACGAAGAAATTGATCCTAGCCAAGGCCTTCTTTTATCGTTTTTACCTCGTTTAATCTTGCTTTATTTTATTGCATCATTATTCATATTTTATTTCTAATTATTATCCAGCAAATTAATATTTTTATAAGATTTTTATAGCGATTAATTCAATTAACAATATCCTCGTAAGATCGATACTTTACTTACTCTATTACTTCGTTAGCGACACATGCACTTGCGTGTAAGTGTGTAAAACCACTAACAGGCAACCACCGACACGACGATTATGAGTTGGGACCGTTTCAAAATTATGTTTTATGACAAGTACTTCAGCCATACAGTACGAGAGGTGAAGACGGTGGAATTTATGCAGTTGCGGCAAGTTGGTTCGATTGCTGACTATGTAAGGAGGTTTGAGGCACTGTCCCGATTCGCGCCACGTCAAGTCAGTGTCAATGAGGACAAGGTACGCCGATTTGTACAATGTCTTGGTCAAGAAATTCGCAAGAGTCTTACCATATCAGGGGTACGGAATGTATCCTATGACGAGATTGTGGCCAGGGCATTAGAGATTGAGGCAGTTGACTAGAGTTCTGTTAGACCAAGGGAGTCAGCCAGAGGCTTCTTTCGAGAGATCCACCCTCAGGTCAGAAATAAAGGCTGGCAACCGAGAGGACAACCACAGCAACAACAACGGGGCGTTAAAAGGCCCTTAGAGGGAGGTAATGATCGAGGTAAAGGAAAGCAGGTACAGGGGGCTTCTCAAATGTCGTGGTACCCCAAGTGCCAGAAGGAACACAGTGGCGAGTGCCGGGTGGGCATGAACAAATGTTTTAGATGTGGAGAAGTTGGCCACTACATTAAAGACTGCCCGAAGCAGGGCCGTGAGCAGTCAGGCATGGACCAGAGGAGGGTTATGCAGAGGATCTTCACATTTATCGAGCCTAGTGACGTCGATCACGAGGCTCAGCCTTCCGTGATAGCAGGTACTATTTTAATTACGGGGGTGGCAGTGTTTTCTTTGATAGACACGGGAGCTACGCACTCTTTTGTTTCTACTACCTGCGTGTCTAGACTGAAGCTTATGCCTGAGTTAGCAGAATGCGAGTACAATGTGATGCTACCTTCAGGAGAGCGTATACAGTCAGGTCAGGTCGTCCAGGGCAATATTGTCTCAGTTGGGAACAGTGCCCTCTATGCTCGCTTGATTGTTATGGGTATAGAGATCTATGATGTTATCTTAGGGATGGACTGGCTATCGCAGCACTTCACCACCATCGATTGTCGATCCAGGATTGTGACATTTTGACCCCCGGGTAAAGCCGAGTTTTCTTATCAGGCGATGAACAGATTCAGTAAATCGCCTATTTCCTATTCTATGAAGGTCAACGAGCAGTTTAAAGGTGAGTGCTCTATTTATTTGGCCACTGTATTTGATACTCAGTTGCTCAGTGAAGTAAAGCCGAGTGACATTCCCATAGTCAAAGAATTCTCTAAGATGTTCCTTGACGATCTTCCTGGATTACCGCCGGACAGGAAGATCGAGTTCGTTATTGATGTATATCCTAGCTCCGCACCAGTGTCCAAGAATCCATACAGACTGGCGCCCGCTGAATTGAGAGAGTTGAAAACTCAGCTAGAGGAGTTGCTGGATAAGGGTTTCATCCGACCCAGCTTTTCACCCTGGGGTGCACCCATTCTATTCGTCAAGAAGAAAGACGAGACTCTCAGGATGTGCGTGGATTACAGGGAGCTGAATAAGCTCACAGTGAAGAATAAGTATCCACTGCCTCGGATCGACGATTTGTTTGACCAACTGCAGGGTGCCCGAGTGTTCTCCAGGATTGACCTACGCTCGGGTTATTATCAGTTGAAGGTCCGGAAGGAAGATGTTCAAAAAACGGCGTTCCGAACGAGGTACGGGCATTATGAGTTCCTAGTTATATCTTTTGGACTTACTAATGCCCCTGCAGCATTTATGGACTTGATGAACCATGTATTCAATGAGTACCTGGACAAATTCGTGGTGGTTTTCATTGACGATATCCTGATTTATTCTAAGACGAAAGAGGAGCATGAAGAGCAATTGAGGATTGTTCTCGGAATTTTACAACGACACCAGCTTTATCCGAAATTCTCTAAATGCGAGTTTTGGCTGGATCGAGTCAGTTTTCTCAGCCACATTATATCAGAAGAAGGAGTTTATGTGGATCCGAGCAAAATTCAGGTGGTCAAAGATTGGCCACAGCCTAAAAATGTGCGTGAAGTACGTGGATTTCTCGGGTTGGCTGGTTATTATCAAAAATTCATAGAGGGATTTTTGAGGATTACAGTTCCCCTTTCACGATTGACTCGGAAGAATGAAAAATTTGTATGGTCGGCTGCTTGTGACAACAGTTTTATGGAGTTAAAGCAGAGATTGACTACAGCTCCAGTGTTGACATTGCCTGTTGAAGGTGATAAGTTCAGCATATATTGTGATGCGTCCAGAGTTGGACTGGGATGCGTGCTTATGCAGGAAGGAAAGGTTATTGCATATGCTTCTCGGCAGATTAAGCCGTATGAGCAGAATTATCCTACGCACGACCTGGTGTTAGCGGCCGTGGTCTTCGCACTGAAAATATGGAGGCATTATTTATATGGACAGCAGTGCGAGATATTTTCTGACCACAAAAGCTTAAAGTACTTATTTACACAGAAGGAACTTAATATGCGACAAAGAAGGTGGCTGGAGTTCGTGAAAGACTATGATTTCGATATCAAGTACCACCCAAGAAAAGCGAACAAAGTTGTTGATACTTTGAGCCGAATGCCTACTGCGAGTCAGCCTTCACTTGCAGCGTTGTCAGTTACATTGCGGTCTGAGATTGAGAGGTTCGATGTGGAGATAGTAGCAGAGTTGTCCAGTATGCTCACCAACATTTCTCTCAGGCCGACTATTCTAGATCAGATAAGTGAAGCTCAGCAGAATGATATAGAGTGTGAGGAGCTTCGATTGAGCATGACATCTGGAGACGTGTCTGAATTTAACTTGTCAGACGACAGTATTCTGAAGTTCAGGCATAAGTGGTACGTGCCTAACGATGAGGAGCTAAAGAAGGAGATATTGGTCGATGCACATTTTTCAGCTTACTCTGTGCATCCTGGAAGCACTAAAATGTACAAAGATTTAAAGCAACACTTCTGGTGGCCAAACATGAAGAGGGAAGTCGCCAAGTACGTTGAAACCTGTTTAGTTTGTCAACAGGTTAAGGCAGAACACTAGAGGCCGGCCGGAACATTACAGCCACTGCCGATTCCAGAGTGGAAATGGGAGCAGATCTCCATGAATTTTATTGTAGGGCTCCCGAGGACAACGAAAGGCCATGATGGCATCTGGGTGATTGTGGACCGATTGACAAAGTCGGCCCACTTCTTATCTGTGAAGATGACGTCTTCAATGGACCAACTCGCCGAGCTTTATGTGCAGGAGGTTGTTAGATTGCACGGAGTACCTGTTTCTGTAACACCCGAGTTTTCGGGTTTCCGCTCCAAGGCTATTTTCGTAAATAAGTAAATTAGGTCCGTTTTCTGAGCGGATAGTTTTATTAAGACCCTAGAAATTTACGGGGATTTGTAGAAGAATAAGTGAAATTTTAGAAACCCAAATCGAGAAGAGTAATGCTAGAGTTCCCGTTTTACCCTTTTAGTATGTTAATTCGTAAAAATAGCAAAATAAGTCCGTTTTGGGAACGGTGAGTTTTGTTAGAACTCTAATATTAAATTGGAATATTTGGAGAAATAAGGAAATTGCAGAGAAACCGAATCGATAGACTAATTAAAGAAATAGTTTTAGTTTATTATAATTGTTATTATTTTTATTATTAATTTGATTAATAATAAAAATCAAACAACAGAATGGCATCGCCATTCTGTTGTTCGAGCTCGAGCCCGAGCTCCGCGAGCGAAGAACAGAGGCGACGATCGACGAGCGCGGCTCACCTCCGACGAAAGCGCCGGCGATTTCTCGCCGTTCTCCGGCAGACAACGGCGACGTGAGGCTCCGGTTCATCCTCGCGCACAAAACCGAACGGTAAGCATTTTGGCCCTATTTTTGTTCGGTTTATGGCCGAGGGTGACGAGCTCGATTGAGCTCCGATCACCGGCCCTTTTTGGTTGCTTTCAGCGTCAATTGGCCGAGCTCGGTGCTGGCATGGATTGCCGAGCAATGGGGAGCTCGGATTTGGAGAAAAACCGAGGGCTCCAATTTAGGGATTTCGGGTTTTCTGAATTGGAACTTCGATTTTAGGTTAGTTTTGTTGAGTTATGGAGTCTAATTAGGTTTAGGGGTATTATGGTCAAATAATTACCCTGTTATTCTGTAACCCTAAATCGTCTATTATATAAAGGCGTGTTTAGGTTATTGAATGGAACACAGAAAGAAAGACAGAGTGTCTGAGAGTGTGAGGCAAACCGTTGTAACTCGTTTGTTCATCTTAGTGAAATCTGTCAGCGGCCAGTGGACGTAGCTCTCGCGACGAGAGTGAACCACTATAAATCTGTGTGTTATTTCTTTTTCGTATTTCCTGAATCGTTCGTTACAGGAGGATTAGGGCGTCTAATCCTAACAACTGGTATCAGAGATTCGAGGTTGAAGTGGTTTTTCGGAAAATCAAGGTTTGTTTTTCGAAGGGTATCGGGCGATTTAGGTTTTGCAATTTTGGTTTGTGAAATTGCAATATTTTGGAGAAAAGAAATTAGAAAAAAGGTAAAAGAAAAGGTTTTTTTGGTTTTATCTTTGTTTGTGTTCTGTTCTTCACGACGAAGAACAGAGAAGCCAACGCCGAACAGAGAAGAGCCTGAGCCGCGCAAAGGAGAAGCTCGAGCCCGCCGCCGACCGCCGCGCTCCGTTCAGAATCTTGCCGCCAATCAAACCGGCGCGCGCGTCAGAGAAGAAGACCGCGACGTCGCCGTAGAACAGAACCTGCTGTTCTGTTCTCCCCGAGCCGCGGCCCGAGCTGCGAACCACCTGGACAGTCGTCGACCTCCGCGCGCCGCCTCTGATCGATCAGAACTCGCCGACCATCGCCGAGCAGCACCGCCGTCGCGCCAGAGAAGGAGAAGCGTTCAGTTGCTGCCCAGTATTGAACAGTTTTTTAATATTTGGCAGAAAATTGGTTGGAGAGTATTTTTTGATTGAAGTTTCTGATTAATCTACGGAGTTGATTGGTTAAGGAAATTGATCAGAAATTTGTTTGAGTTGGATTTCCAAATTTTGTTTGTGGGGCAGAGATATTTTTTGGGATTTTTGGGTTTAAAATTCTGGAATTAATTTGGGTGCAATTTTGTGAAATTGTTTGGCTGATTAATTGATTGGGAAATATCTGAATTTTGAGCAATGGCAGGTGACGAAAGCAGTAGCCACGGTATTAGAAAATTTAATGGGACAGATTTTGCGTTCTGGAGATGCAAATTGAAGACTATTTATACGGGAAAGATCTTGAACTTCCATTGAGTGCAAAACCAGAAAAGATGGACGCCGTTGAATGGAATCGCCTTGACAGAAAAGTTTTGGGAGTCGTCAGATTGACACTGACTCAAAGCGTTGCTCACAACGTGGCGAAGGAGACAACTACAGCGAGTCTGATGAAGGCTCTATCTGATATGTACGAGAAACCCTCTGCGAACAACAAGGTGCATCTGATGAAAAAATTGTTCAATCTGAAAATGGGTGAAGGTACTTCTGTAGCTGCACATCTAAATGAATTTAATACTGTTGTGAATCAATTATTATCTGTCGATATTGATTTTGGGGATGAGGTTCGAGCCTTAATTTTGTTGGCATCTCTACCGAATAGCTGGGAGCCTATGAGGGCAGCAGTCAGTAATTCAGTTGGAAGCGCAAAATTAGTATTTACCGATGTGAGGGATCGCATTCTTGCCGAGGAAGTTCGAAGAATTGATTCTGGTGAAACATCAAAAGGTTCAGCTCTCAATGTTGAAAACAGAGGTAGAAATAAAAACAGAAATTCCAATCGGGGTAGAGGCAGATCCAGATCCAATTCGAGAAATGGAAGGAGTCACTCTAAATCTGAAAAAAAATTTGAGTGCTGGAATTGTGGCAAACATGGTCACATGCAAAAGGATTGCAGAGCTCCGAAGAAGAACAGTACTGAAAAAGGTGATGGAGCAAATACAGTAACAGAAGAGATCAATGACGCATTGATTCTTTCAGTTGATAGCCCGATAGACTCATGGGTCTTGGACTCGGGAGCATCGTTTCATACCACCGCTCACAAAGAATTAATGGCAAATTATGTAGCTGGAAATCATGGGAAAGTCTATCTTGTAGATGGCGAGCCACTGGATATTGTGGGCATCGGGGACATTAAATTGAAGACGACAAACGGGTCTGTTTGGAGTATCAATAAAGTAAGACATGTTCCGGGTTTGATGCGTAATTTGATTTCAGTGGGGCAGCTTGATAGTGAGGGTTACCATGTCAGTTTCGGAACCAATAGTTGGAAGGTAACTAAAGGAGCGATGGTCGTCGCTCGAGGTCAGAAAACAGGGACCCTATACATGACTTCTACATGCAGAGACACAATTGCAGTTGTTGATAGCTCGAAGAACACAGAGTTGTGGCATTGCAAATTGGGCCACATGAGCGAGAAAGGAATGAAAATTCTTGTGAAGAATGGTCAGATTCCGGAGCTGAAGTCTGTTGAGCATCAGTTTTGTGAAAGTTGCATTTTTGGGAAACAGAAACGTGTCAGTTTTCTAAAGGTTGGCAAGGAGTTGAAGCAGAAAAAACTGGAATTAGTGCACACTGATGTGTGGGGACCCGCACCCGTTTCTTCTCTTGGTGGATCACACTACTACGTGACGTTCATAGATGATTCCACAAGAAAGGTTTAGGTCTACTTCATGAAGAACAAGTCTGATGTTTTCAGTGTTTTTAAGAAGTGGAAGGCTTTGGTTGAGAATGAAACGAATCTGAAAGTGAAGTGTTTGAGATCTGACAACGGAGGCGAGTACATCAATGCAGAGTTCAGCGAGTATTGTGCTATGAATGGGATCAAGATGCAGAAGACCATTCCTCGAACGCCTCAAGAAAATGGAGTAGCTGAAAGGATGAACAGAACGCTAAATGAACGTGCAAGGAGCATGAGATTGCACGCCGGACTGCCTAAATGCTTTTGGGCAGATGCAGTAAGCACAGCAGCCTACCTGATAAATAGAGGACCCTCTGTACCTCTAGATTATAAAATTCCAGAAGAAGCTTGGAGCGGTAAAAAGGTAAACTTTTCTTTTCTGAAAGTTTTTGGTTGCTTATCATATGTTCATATTGATGATTCTGATAGAAGTAAACTTGATTCGAAATCTAATAAGTGTTTTCTTATTGGTTATGGTGACGCCGAGTTTGGTTATCGTTTCTGGGATAATCAAAATCGGAAGATCATTCGCAGCAGGAACATCATCTTCAACGAACAAGTTCTTTACAAGGATGCTATTGGTAACACTTCAGACAGTGGGAGTTCTGTATTGAAAGAGTCTACTGTGGTCAATTTCGGAGATTTTTCAGCTGATAATAGTCCGACTGTTGAAGAAAATTGGGGTATTGTTGAAGAAAAAGTTGATGAGAATGTGGCTCCAGAGGTAAATCCGCAAACGCCTATTGCAGAACTGAGAAGATCATCCAGAATCAGCAAACCAACTCAGAGATGGTCCCCGTCTCTCAATTACATTTTGCTTACTGACAGAGGTGAACCAGGATGTTATGAGGAAGCAGAACAGTCTGATGATTTGATTGAGTGGGAGGCAGCCATGAAAGATGAAATGGACTCACTAAAATCAAATGAAACTTGGACATTGACCAAGTTGCCGAAGGGGAAGCAAGCACTGCATAACAAGTGGGTTTACTGGATTAAAGAAGAACCTGATGGAAGCAAGAGATATAAAGCCAGATTGGTTGTCAAGGGTTTTCAGCAGAAAGAAGGCATTGACTACACTGATATTTTCTCACCAGTGGTGAAGCTAACGACGATCAGAACAGTTTTGAGTTTGGTTGTGAAAGAAGATCTTCATCTGCAATAGATGGATGTGAAAACTGCTTTCCTTCACGGCAGTTTAGATGAAGAGATATACATGCGTCAGCCACAGGGCTTTGAGATGAGAGGAAAAGAGGAACTTGTATGTAAGCTTCAGAAGAGTTTGTACAGGTTGAAACAAGCTCCAAGGCAGTGGTACAAGAGATTTGACAGCTTCATGAAGAATAACAGTTTTGTGAGATGTGAAGCCGATCACTGTTGTTACATCAAAAGGTTTGATAATTCCTACATTATTCTGCTCCTTTATGTTGATGATATGTTGATTACTGGAGCAAGCTTGCATGAGATTGACAGGCTGAAGAGGAAGTTATCTACCGAGTTTGCAATGAAGGATTTGGGTGCTGCAAAACAAATCCTTGGGATGAGAATATTCAGGGACAAGGATGTTCTCAAACTTTCACAAGAAGACTATGTGAAAAAGGTTCTTAGCAGATTCCAAATGCAGGATGCGAAGCCAGTCACTACACCATTGGCTAGTCATTTCAAACTATCCAAAGATCAGTCACCCTCGACCGAGGAAGAGAGGAACTACATGGCCAAAGTTCCATATGCCTCAGCCGTTGGTAGTCTTATGTACGCGATGGTTTGCACACGACCAGATATTGCACATGCAGTGGGAGTTGTCAGCAAGTTTATGAGTAATCCAGGAAGAAAACATTGGGAAGCCGTAAAATGGATTTTACGATACTTGAAGGGAAGTTCAAAGTTTGCTTTATGTTTTCGAAAATCAGACTTGGGTCTAGATGGATATGTTGATGCTGATAATGGTGGTGATATTGACAGTAGTAAGAGCAGGACTGGGTATGTCTACACTTTGGGTGGTACCGCAATCAGTTGGGTTTCGAGACTTCAAGATGTCGTCGCTCTTTCTAGCTGTGAAGCTGAGTATATTGCAGTGACAGAAGCTGCAAAGGAGATGATGTGGTTACAGCCTTTTCTACGCGAGTTAGGCCAAAACTACGATGGGAGTGTATTGCATTGTGACAGCCAGAGTGCCATTCATTTGGCAAAGAATCCAGTTTATCATGGCAAGACAAAGCATATACAGGTGCGTTATCATTTCATCAGATCTGCTTTAGAAGATGGAGTATTAGCGCTTGAGAAGATCCCAGGGAGTCGGAATCCAGCTGACATGTTGACGAAAGCTGTGACGAGTGAGAAGCTGAAGTTGTGCGCAACTTCAGTTGGACTTCTTGGATGAGACATTGAAGTGAAGCCGTTGAAGATGGAGAGATGATGAGATTAGTCTCCAAGTGGGAGATTGTTGAGTTATGGAGTCTAATTAGGTTTAGGGGTATTATGGTCAAATAATTACCCTGTTATTCTGTAACCCTAAATCGTCTATTATATAAAGGCGTGTTTAGGTTATTGAATGGAACACAGAAAGAAAGACAGAGTGTCTGAGAGTGTGAGGCAAACCGTTGTAACTCGTTTGTTCATCTTAGTGAAATCTGTCAGCGGCCAGTGGACCTAGCTCTCGCGACGAGAGTGAACCACTATAAATCTGTGTGTTATTTCTTTTTCGTATTTCCTGAATCGTTCGTTACAGGAGGATTAGGGCGTCTAATCCTAACAAGTTTATGTTAATTGGATGTTGGGAGGATAGATTGGTGAAGAAATTGATGGAATTTGATGAAAAATCAAAAAGGGGGATTTTCCAGGTAAAGGGCAGAATCGGGTTTCTGCTAAATTGACCTAGCTCCGTTCATTTTTTTTAAAATTCCTTTTGGCAGATTAAAATAGGTTATTAGAGGAGTACGTGGCCGCTGGAATCGTTCGATTCCGATAACCGACGCGAAAGTTACGCGCGTTCGAAGTTTTGGGTCGGATTTACCAAATCCAAATTAGTGGCCCGTTTAGTTAGGTTTTAGTTAGAAATCTATGGAATTGTGCTTTTATGCTAATTAGTGAATACATTGGTCGTTATTTAGGTAGATTAAATGAATTGATGATTATTGGTGGATTTAGGTTAAAGTTTTGATATTGGAGATTATTGGAAAACCATTAATGGAGGTTAAGTAAATTGTGAGCACCACGTGCTCGATGAAATGCCCGAATGGAGAAAGTGAAAGTTTCAGGAGAAATTGCTTTAGCTAGGAGCTTAGTTTAAGTTTGAGATTCGTTTGTTTATGATCGATTTTAATGTTCTTTATTTATGAAATGCCTTAGGTGGAGACGGCTTTTGGACGGTGCTCGGCTAGCTACGGACGCCAGGTAAGTGGATGTTAGGTTTCCGGCCCTTAAGGCCCTACATCGTGTCAACGTTAGGCTTCTATTGTTCTTGATGATGATTTTCTTATTGTGAGGTTTAAAGAGTCGGGTAGCCTAGGATGTTAGTTATTAGTTGTTTGTTAAGTTCGTTATGAGTAAAGTATGCCCATGTACGTTTTGAACTGTTTGATGATATGTCTTGATGATATGTTATATGTAAATTCCTCATGCATCATGTTTTCTCAACGGCATATGAAATGTATTACATGCACGAAGATGAAATGTATGAAAATGAAATGTATGAAATGATTAAGTATGATGGGGTGGTTTGGCCATGAACAACAAAACCGTCCAACTCGAGGGACCATGAATCACTGTCCATGAGGGACCATGAATACGGCCGAAAGGTTATGTACACGCACTGCCTACCTCCCCAACACGATAAAGGTTATGAAAAAGAATAAGAACAAGTAAATGAATAAGTTTTATGAACTCATGCATCCATGTACATGTTGAGTATAGTGCATCCCCTTACTAAGCATTAGGCTTTCTGTTTATGTTGTATGATGTAGGTGACAGGCGTGAAGGTGAGAGTTCCTCTTGATGACAAAGAACAGGTGGTCGACGGATGGTGCTCGTGGCGACGGGGTGTGTTTTGGCTTGGCTGGATGATCTAATGGCATGCCTCGAACTGTTTTGTGGTAAAAAGGGATGTGAGTTAGCTTTGTTGATTATGAAGGTAATGGATATTAGGTAGTATAGTTAGGTTTATTGTTTAGGAAATTCTATAGTGGTTGTAGGTTGAAATAATGCTATTTGGAATGATTTGAATATGTATGTCTTTGGCGATGCTTTAGGAAATTCCGTGTTATGTTCGATGTTTGTTTTGAAGATTTGATTTGGGTTTTATTTGATGATTTTAGGTGGTTTATGACTGTATGTGGATCGGATGTTTTGATAGAAAAATGTATGAACAGACGAGATTTGATGTATATATAGTAGTAGTAGATTGTTTAGAATGTGGAGTTTAAATTTTAGAATTTTACTGGAACTGTTTGGTTATTTTAAAACAGGTAAGGATACGCTCGATTTTTAGAGCGATCCACGCAGTTTGTTTTCTTGAGTATAGGTTATATTAGTGTCGTGTTTTAATTGATCTTACTTTAATTGTTAATCGTTTTAAATTATTAATGGTTTTAGTCGTTTTAAATGTTTTAAAAGTCGAAATGTTTTACGCTCAAAATGTTTAAGTCGAAGTTAGACCCTAAAGGTTGTTAGAGGTGGGTCGATTGTCTAAGTCTGTTTTCTTTTAAAGTGATAAGGAAAAATGAAAAATTTTATGTGAGAACACGAGAGCTTAGGTAAAGGTTATGTCAATGTCACGGTCAGTCCGTGGCGGCCCTACGGGGTTGGGGTCGTCACAGTTTCTATTGTCTCAGTTAGAGATCCGAGATTCACTTCTAAGTTCTGGAAGAGTTTGCACAAAGCTATGGGAACTCAGCTAAATTTTAGCACTGCATTTCATCCTCAAACTGATGGTCAGACAGAGAGGACAAATCAGATTCTGGAGGATATGCTCAGAGCGTGTGTGTTGGAATTTCAGGGATCGTGGAGCAGGTATTTGCCACTGATCGAGTTCTCTTACAACAACAGCTTCCAGGCTACCATAGGTATGGCTCCGTACGAGGCTTTGTATGGGCAAAAGTATAGATCTCCGTTATATTGGGATGAGGTTGGTGAAGCCAGTATTGTTGGTCCCGAGATTCTATAGCAAACAGCAGAGAAGATTAGCGTTATTAGACAACGTATCGAGATAGCTCAGAGTCGACAGAAGAGCTATGCTGACACTAGATGGAGAGAACTGGAATTCGAAGAAGGCGATGAGGTATACCTAAAGGTTTCTCCGTTTAAAGGTGTGATGCGATTCGGAAGGAAAGGCAAGTTAGACCCTCGTTACGTGGGGCCCTTTCCTATTTTGAAGAAGATCGGGAAGATGACGTATCGACTACAGCTTCCGGCTTCAATGGAAGGCATCCACGACGTATTTCATGTGTCTATGCTTCAAAAATGTTTGCGCGATCCATCACATATTGTGGAGGCGAGAGACATTGAGGTACAACCTACTTTGACGTATGTGGAGAAGCCGGTACGTATTTTGGAGTCTTCTATCAAAGTTTTGTGTAATAAGGAGATTGCGCTAGTTAAAGTTCTATGGCGGAACCACGAGGTTGAAGAAGCGACTTGGGAGCGACAGCAAGATATGATGACTAAGTATCCCGAGTTGTTTATATAGTCAAATTTTGAGGAAAAATTTTTAAATAAGGTAGATGGATTGTAATACCCGGCTGTACAGAATATTATTTTAATATATTGGTATTTTTGTTAATATGTCAAATCAAGTCCACTTTATGAAAAGAAAGCGTTATTATGATCTTAATGATTTATAAGGATTTTCAGAAAAATTTCGGGAATTTTAGAAGTCTAACGCTAATTTTACGATAATTACGTTTATCGTATAAAGGATACTTTGGTAAAAATAGTAAACGAGGTCCGAGTTACGAACGGACAGTTTTAATTGAACCCTAGTAATAAGTTGGATTTATTGGCGAATTAAGAAAATTTGGAGAAGCCGAATAGTTAGACAATTATCGAAACGAAGGACGAAACAAATAGAAAATCAAAGGAAGGGCAAAATAGTAATTTGCCAAGTCAATATTATAAAATATCACAATTCTTCTTCTTTTTCACGTGTAACACCTGGTTCTATCGAACCAATTCCCTATTCTTTTTAAATTAATGACACACTTTATATGATAATAATAAACGTAGGGTTAATGGGTGACTAGGCAAGGGTATAAGGGTAATTGAAAATTTGAAAGCGGATAACGTATTTAAGGAAAAGGGTTTTGGGTTTAATGCACTGTAGCCGCCACTATTTCCCATTTTTCTCTCGGCCTTCAGCTCTCCAGCAGAATCCTCTGGGCGATTTTTTTCTTGCACGATTCTCTTTCAACCTAAGTAAGTTTTTCCTCATTTTTTTGCGTTTTAGCAGTTAGATAACTGAGGGAATACAATGTGAGGGTTTCGAGGATGCTGTAGATGAGAGTAGGTTCGGGTTTTTTGGGATAAATGGAAATGTGCAAGCAGTAGAGTTTCAAACTAGTTTCCTTGTTCTTCTGGTTAGTTTTTGGTAAAGTTTAGTGAAGGTTTCATTGATGTTCTGTTGTGAACTTAGGTGAGCGAGCTCCTAAGGTAGCTTACAGCCGAGCGATTTCCAGGAGACTAGGTAAGTGAAGTTTGCATGTGCCTTCGGGCCTACATCACAAAACAGTTGGATTATGTTTGTTTGAATGTGTTTGTATGTCATGCATCATATTTTGAAAATACACGAAAATGAATTTACATGAGATGACATGGTAAGGAATGAACAGACTGTAACAGGCAACCTATTAAGGGAACTAATCCACCCTTTAACTTATGAAGGGATTTATACTTTGGGAGAAGTGATCCAACTCCCAATTTCACAGGGGGATCTGAACAGTTGTTAAGGGAACTAATCCGCCCCTTAATTGAGAGAGAGGATGTATGACTTTGGGAGAAGTGATCCAACTCCCAATTTAACAGGGGGATCAGATCAGAAACGATGCATGAGCAACTGAGAAGAGAAAGTAGAAATTGTATGTTTAGGAATTCATGTTTTAGCATTTCATTTCATTACTGCTTTACTTACTTAGCATTAGGCTAATAGATGAGTTTTGTGATGTAAGTAAAGAAGTGACAGCAGGTGTGTTCACTGAGTTTGCTGAGGACTAGACTGGTTGGAGGAGTGCCTCTATGTAACAATCTGGCAGCTGATGGGGCGGTTTAACTGATGACAGTAGTTGTGAAGGTTTTGTTGACAATGTTTCAATTTAAGTAAGTTGAGTTTTTATGACAGTAGTAGTTTTAATGTTTACGAATACCTCTTGAGATTTTCTGGATAAGGATATATATGTTGGTTTAATAGTGGTTTTACCAAATTTCGGAGTAATACACTGATTTAAGTGGTTTTGAATGGTTTTTAGTAAAATACTTAAGTTCTTTTGTTAGTCAGAGTATTCTTTGTTAGAGTGAAATTGTTTCTACGTTGTTTTCGTTGAGTATTGTTGACCTATCGGTAGGTGATGTCTATCGGACGATGTAGAGTTGTTGTTTTGTTGTCTATCGGAAGACATTGTCTACTGGTAGATGTTAGATGAGTAAATCGTTTGGCTGACGTCATCGGAAGATGTTTTTAGTAATAGCCATCGGATGATGTCTTCAGTGGAAGCCATCGGATGATGTAGGATGTAATTTGTCGTTTTGTGATCGGGTGATGTCGAGTATTAAATCCATCGGAAGATGTAGGATGTAATTTGTCGTTTTGTGTTCGGGTGATGTCGAGTAATAAGCCTATCAGATGAAGTAGAAAGTAATTTTGTCGTTTAGTAATCGGTATATGTAGTTATTCTATGAGAAGAAGTAAATGAGAGATTTATGTAGTTTTGCAACCGGATGAGGCGAGTGAGAGTTTTTTGTCGTTTTGCGCTCGGCAGAGGCTGGATGAATGATTCCTCCGGCTGACGTCATCAATGGAAATCTTCGGTTTTGTTTCTGCCCCTTTTTGTTGACTTCATTCAGCGGTAGATGCGTTTGACTTTTACAAATTTTGAGTATTTCATATTTAAGCTTTCATCTCTTCTGGTCGAGTCATTTCTCAATATTTCTTTTACCGATTCTTTTAAAATTATCTTATAGTTCTGTTTAACTTTATTCCGTTCAAAAGGATTTCCGCTGCAAGTTTTAGTGTTTTGAGATCTTAGCAAAATGTCAAACTTTGACTTTCGACCATTTTTTTATTTGGTCCAAAATTTCTTAGTTATGTTCGGGTTTATGAGTAACGAACCGGGTTCTGAAAACTGGAGCGTTACAGTATGGTATCAGAGACAGTCAGTTAAACTGTTCAAAAGATTACTCATCAGTGCCAATCGTTGCATGGAAGTACTCCAACAACTGTAAGTGTTTATGTTAGCTTTAGCTATAAGATGTTTATGAGAGTAGTTAACCCTGTGCAGGAATTTAATATAATAGTCAGACGCCCAGGGAGACTTAGAGTACCAAGAGAAATGCCAAATGTGAGAGGTGAAGAGGAGCCTAGTGTGATTAGTCAGCTGACAGATTTAGTGCGCCAACAGTCTGATCAACTAGGAGTACTGTTGAACCGAGAAGTACAAGGAAGTGCCAACTTGGGTTCTAGCAATGATCATTCTGGAGATAGATTCCGGAGACTAAGGCCACCCACGTTTGATGGACATTCATCTGATCCAGTTATTGCTGAAGGATGGCTTATGAAAATTGAAAGTATGTTTAGGTGCGCCAACATTGGAGAAGGAGACAAGGTCATGTTGACGACATTTCACTTGGCTGGTGAAGCTCAACTCTGGTGGGAAACAATAGAGACCACCACCGATGTTTTGGCGATGCCTTGGTCACAGTTCAAGGACGTTTTCTATGAGAAGTATTTTAACAACACAGTCCAAACCGCGAAGAAATTGGAGTTTCTGAACTTGAAGCAGACAGGGTCTGTAGCCGAGTACAGTAGGCAATTTGAGTCTTTGTCCTAGGTTTGCTGGACATTTTGCTCACAAGGACGAGGATAAGGTGTTCAAATTTGTGCATGGACTGAAGCCGGAAATTTACCGAGGAGTTAAATTTTGTGGTATTAAAGGCTTGACATTCAGCGAAGTTGTGTCCACTGCTCTGGAAGTGGAAGAAGCTGAAAGGAAGTATGCTGGACCAAGGGAGGCCCCGCAAAAGTTTGTCCAGCCACACCAACAAAGAGGAACGAAGAGGCCAAGTGAAGGCCAGAATAGTCAAGGAGCAGGAGGGAAGATACAGAATGTCAGGAAATTTCCCCAGTGTCCTAAATGTTTGAAGAACCACTCGGGCGAGTGCAGATTGGGCCTTGGGAAGTGTTTCAACTGTGAAGAGGTTGGACACACGTTCAAAGAATGCCCAAAGCCTAGAATCACCAGATGCTACAATTGTAACAAGGTCAGCCATATTAGTAGAGACTGTCCAGTTCCTAAGAGTGGCGCTGCTATGATTAAACCAAGAATATTCTCCATGATGGAGTCAGGTGAGGAACAGCCCGCCGTTGTGTCAGGTACTATATTGATCAACTCTGTGTCTGCTTTTACTTTAATAGATTATGGTGCGACGCATTCATTTATAGCATCTGCTTTTGCTGTTAAGCTAAATGTACAGTTTACTCCTTCCATGCATGTGTTTAATGTTGCATTACCCTCTGGTGAACGCATGCACTCTAACCAAGTGATGCTTGACAATGAGGTGTTAGTAGGGAATGTAAGTCTGCCTGCTGATCTTATTATTATGGATATAGTGGGATTTGATGTAATCCTAGGAATCGACTGATATTTTAGACACCACGCCACAATTGACTGTAGGACTGGAGTAGTTAGATTCCAACCCCCTAGTGGTTTAACTCATACCTTCCAAGCTTTAAAGAAGAGTAAGGAAATGTCTGTGATGACTTCTATTAACATTAGACCTTCCCTATGTGGAGAGTACTTGTGCTTCTTAGCTAGCGTTTTAGACACACAGCTTGTAGGAAAGGCAAATCCTCAAAATGTCTTAGTTGTCCAAGACTTTCCTGAAGTATTTTTGGATGACCTTCCTGGTTTACCACCAGACAGGAAAATTGAATTCGTTGTAGATGTTTACCCCGGCGCCGAGCCTGTGTCTAAAAATCCATATAGACTAGCACCTACAGAACTTAAGGAATTAAAGAAACAGTTGGAGGATTTATTGGAGAAAGGGTTCATACGCCCTAGCTTTTCACCGTGGGGTGCACCTGACCTTTTTGTCAAAAAGAAGGATGGATCGATGCGGATGTGCATTGATTATCGGGAACTAAATAAGCTAACTGTTAAGAACAAATATCCATTGCCAAGGATTGACGATTTATTTAACCAACTTAATGGTGCAAGAGTTTTCTCTAAGATTGACCTTAGGTCCGGTTAGTACCAGTTGAAGGTTAGATCTGAAGATATCCCAAAGACTGCCTTTCACACAAGGTATGGCTATTATGAGTTTTTGGTTATGTCTTTTAGTTTGAAAAATGCACCGGCAGCCTTTATGGATCTTATGAATAGAGTGTTTCATGAGTATTTGGACAAGTTTGTCATTGTGTTTATAGATGATATTTTAATCTATTCACGTACTAAGGACGAGCATGCAAGACATTTGAGTTTGGTGTTGGGAGTACTTAAACAGCACCAACTATATGCCAAGTTTTCTAAGTGTGAGTTTTGGCTGGACCAAGTTCACTTTTTAGGACATGTTATCTCTAGGGATGGAATATCTGTTGATCCAGCTAAGGTTCAAGCAGTTAAGGAATGGCCCCAACCGAGGAATGCTACAGATATCAGGAGTTTTCTTGAACTAGCAGGATATTATAAAAAGTTCATTGAAGGATTTTCGAAGATTGCTACACCCCTTACTAAGTTAACAAGGAAAAATGTGAAGTATATATGGACTGACGAATGTGAGCATAGTTTTAAGACCTTGAAACAGAAACTGACCAATGCTCTAATTTTAACCCTTCCAGTTGAAGATGGTAAGTTTAGCATTTACTGTGATGCTTCCAAAATTGGCCTTTGATGTGTGTTAATGTAAGACGGTAAACTAATAGCTTATGCCTCTAGACAGTTGAAAGTACATGAGAGGAATTACCCTACACATGACTTAGAATTAGCTGCAATGGTTTTTGCACTTAAGATTTGGAGACATTACTTGTATGGACAATCTTGTGAGATATTTTCAGATCATAAGAGCCTGAAGTATATTTTCACACAGAAGGAACTAAACATGAGGCAACGTTGATGGTTGGAATTTGTAAAGGATTACGATTTTGAGATTAAATACCATCCCGGCAAAGCAAATGTTGTGGCAGATGCTTTGAGTAGAGTAACAACACCAACCCCAATTATGATTTTCAACATGCCATTAGCCTTAGAGTCAGAATTCCAAAGGTTTAATCTAGAAGCAGTAACCAATGTATCAACTATACTCTCAGCCATAACCTTAAAGCCTACTATTTTGGGGAAAATAAAGGAAGCTCAGACAAATGATGATGAGTGTATCAAGTACAAGTTAAGCATGGATTCTACGGTCAAATCAGATTTTAACTATTATGCTGATGGGATCCTTAAGTTTAGAGATAGGTGGTTTGTTCCTGCCATTAAAGAACTTCGTGATGAGATTCTTTCTGAAGCACATTCTTCCAGATTTTCTGTTCATCCTAGGAGTACAAATATGTATAAGGATCTTAGACAACATTATTGGTGGCCAAGTATGAAAAGAAGTGTGGCAGAATATGTGGGATCGTGTCTTGTTTGTCAACAGGTTAAGGCTGAACATCAGAGACCTGCTGGAATGTTACAACCTTTACCAGTTCCCGAATGGAAGTGTGAGCAAATAACGATGAACTTTGTGGTAGGATTGCCTAGAACGACTAAAGGACATGATGCGATTTGGATAATAGTTGACCGTCTAACTAAATCTGCCCATTTTCTACCAATGAAGATGACTTACTCGATGGATCAACTTGCTGAGTTGTATGTGCAAGAAATAATTAGATTACATGGAGTTCCAAACACCATAGTTTCAAATCGAGATTCTAGATTCACATCTAAGTTTTGGAAAAGTTTGTACAAGGCTATGGGAACACAGCTTAGTTTTAACACAGCTTTTCACCCTCAAACAGACGGACAATCCGAGAGAACTATTCAGACCTTAGAAGATACGCTTCGTGCATGTGTACTAGAATTTCAGGGTTCTTGGAGTAAGTACCTATCATTAGTGGAATTTTCCTATAATAACAGTTTTCAGGCAACGATAGGAATGGCACTGTATGAAGCATTGTATGGACGAAAATGTAGATCACCTTTGTACTGGGATGAAGTTGGTGAAGCACAGTTGCTTGGTTCTGACATTGTGCAACAAACTGTTGAGAAGGTTGCTCTCATCCGACAGAGAATTTTGGCAGCTTAGAGCCGACAGAAAAGTTATGTGGATTGCAGGCGTAGAGAATTGGAGTTTGTGATAGGTGATGAAGTTTTTCTTAAGGTATCACCATTCAAAGGAGTTGTGAGATTTGGTAAGAGAGGCAAGTTGAACCCCAGATTTATTGGACCCTTTTCAATCCTGAAAAGGATTGGGAAGACAACCTACCAGTTACAGCTACCAACCTCTATGGAAGGAATCCACAATGTGTTCCATGTTTCCATGTTAAAGAAGTGCATAAGAGATCCATATCAAGTTGTGGAACAGCAGAATATTGAAGTCCATCCCACTCTTACCTACGAGGAGAAACCAGTAAGGATCCTAGATTATGCAGTAAAAGTATTGCGCAACAAAGAAGTTCCACTGGTGAAAGTTTTATGGCACAACCAGAACATAGAGGAAACAACTTGGGAGCGCCAGCAAGACATGATGGACCAATATCCAGAATTATTCAGGTACTGAATTTTGAGGATAAAATTCTTTTAAGGAGGGTAGATTGTAACACCTGGTTCTATCGAACCAATTCCCTATTCTTTTTAAATTAATGACACACTTTATATGATAATAATAAATGTAGGGTTAATGGGTGACTAGGCAAGGGCATAAGGGTAATTGAAAATTTGAAAGTGGATAACGTATTTAAGGAAAGGGGTTTTGGGTTTAGTGCACTGTAGCCGCCACTATTTCCTATTTTTCTCTCAGCCTTCAGCTCTCCAGCAGAAACCTCTGGGCAATTTCTTTCTTGCACGATTCTCTTTCAACCTAGGTAAGTTTTTCCTCATTCTTTTGCATTTTAGCAGTTAGATAACTGAGGGAATACAATGTGAGGGTTTCGAGGATGCTGTAGATGAGAGTAGATTCGGGTTTTTGGGGATAAATGGGAATGTGCAAGCAGTAGAGTTTCAAACTAGTTTCCTTGTTCTTTTGGTTAGTTTTTGGTAAAGTTTAGTGAAGGTTTCATTGATGTTCTGTTGTGAACTTAGGTGAGCGAGCTCCTAAGGTAGCTTACAGCCGAGCGATTTCCAGGAGACCAGGTAAGTGAAGTTTGCATGTGCCTTCAGACCTACATCACAAAATAGTAGGATTATGTTTGCTTGAATGTGTTTGTATGTCATGCATCATATTTTGAAAATACACGAAAATGAATTTACACGAGATGGCATGGTAAGGAATGAACAGACTGTAACAGGCAAGCTATTAAGGGAACTAATCAACCCCTTAACTTATGAAGGGATTTATACTTTGGTAGAAGTGATCCGACTCCCAATTTCACAGGGGGATCTGAACAGTTGTTAAGGGAACTAATCCGCCCCTTAATTGAAAGAGAGGATGTATGACTTTGGGAGAAGTGATCCAACTCCCAATTTCACAGGGAGATCAGATCAGAAACGATGCATGAGCAACTAAGAAGAGAAAGTAAAAATTGCATGTTTAAGGATTCATGTTTCAGCATTTCATTTCATTACTGCTTTACTTACTTAGCATTAGGCTAATAGATGAGTTTTGTGATGTAGGTAAAGAAGTGATAGCAGGTGTGTTCACTGAGTTTGCTGAGGACTAGACTGGTTGGAGGAGTTCCTCTATGTAACAATCTGGTAGCTGATGGTGCGGTTTAACTAATGACAGTAGTTGTGAAGGTTTTGTTGACAATGTTTCAATTTAAGTAAGTTGAGTTTTTATGACAGTAGTAGTTTTAATGTTTACGAATATCTCTTGAGATTTTCTGGATAAGGATATATATGTTGGTTTAATAGTGGTTTTACCAAATTTTGGAGTAATACACTGATTTAAGTGGTTTTGAATGGTTTTTAGTAAAATGCTTAAGTTCTTTTGTTAGTAAGAGTTTTCTTTGTTATAGTGAAATTGTTGCTACGTTGTTTTCGTTGAGTATTGTTGACCTATCGGTAGGTGATGTCTATCGGCAGATGTAAAGTTGTTGTTCTGTTGTCTATCGAAAGACATTGTCTACTGGTATATGTTAGATGAGTAAATCGTCCGGCTGACGTCATCAGAAGATGTCTTCAGTAATAGCCATTGAATGATATCTTCAGTGGAAGCCATCGGATGATGTAGGATGTAATTTGTCGTTTTGTGATCGGGTGATGTCGAGTATTAAATCCATTGGAAGATGTAGGATGTAATTTGTCGTTTTGTGTTCGGGTGATGTCGAGTAATAAGCCTATCAGATGAAGTAGAAAGTAATTTTGTCGTTTAGTAATCGGTATATGTAATTTATTCTATCGGAAGAAGTAAATGAGAGATTTTTGTCGTTTTGCCACCGGATGAGGCGAGTGAGAGTCTTTTGTCGTTTTGCAATCGGCAGAGGCTGGATGAATGATTCCTCCGGCTGACGTTATCGGTGGAAACCTTCGGTTTTGTTTCTGCCCCTTTTTGTTGACTTCGTTCAGCGGTAGATGCATTTGACTTTTACAAATTTTGAGTATTTCATATTTAAGCTTTCATCTCTTCTGGTCGAGTCATTTCTCAATATTTCTTTTACCAATTCTTTTAAAATTATCTTATAGTTCTGTTTAACTTTATTCCGTTTAAAAGGATTTCCGCTGCAAGTTTTAGTGTTTTGAGATCTTAGCAAAATGTCAAACTTTGACTTTCGACCATTTTTTTATTTGGTCCAAAATTTCTTAGTTATGTTCGGGTTTATGAGTAACGAACCGGGTTCTGAAAACTCGTGGCGTTGCATCACGGCTTCACCTTTTTTTCCCTGCGATTCTCCTCTCTCCCGCGGCGATCACCTTCTCCTCTCAAGGCGTTCTTGCTTCCGGCGACCGATCTCCTCTCCGATCGTCATGATTCTTCACGTTTTCTTCTCCTTTCGCAACCCTAGGTACGATTCTAAGGTTTTAGCGAAGTTTATTTCGGTTTTTACGAAGTTTAAACGATTAGGGTTCGTTTAGGATTTTCGTTAAAAACACGATTTAGGGTTCGAGATTGATAGGTCTATCGTGTTGATGGATATAAAGGACGTATTAAACGTTGTTGGGCAAAGTTAGATTGAATTGTGAGAAGTTTTAGAGTTTAAGGATTTTGGAGATTTGAGAAATCTCCATTAATGGAGTTTTGGAAATTCACGAGCATGAAATGCTCAATAAAATGTTTCGAAGAGTTGAATTAGAGTTTTAAGGAGTTTCCTTAGTTAAGGTTTCGTTAAATTTGGATGTTTAATAGTTTAAACTCATTTTAACGACAAAATTGTGAAATTGCCTTAGGTAAACAATGCTCGTGGACGGAGCTTGGATTGCAACGGACACGAGGTAAGTTCTCATGACTTACTCTGGCCTATTGGCCTACACCGTACGTTGATGTCGTCTCGAGGAGTTTTGGTGATGCATTTGTTTAAATTGCTTTGGTTGGGTAGTTAGGTTTAGTTGTTCTATAGGTTATGTCTTTAATTGCTTTTATTGTCTTGATGGTATGTATGATGCATGTTTAAATTATGCTACAAATTGTTCACGCATCACGTATTTTAAAAGAGCATGAAAACGAATTTCTGTATGATGTTTAAAGAAAATGGCGATGTGGCCTGAAAGGGGGCTATTGATCTATTATGTGGATCGACTACGGGTCTGTCACAATACCACATCTAATATGGATCGATGTATGTTTATGGTCATGCGAGGTGGGGCTCAGGCACGGCTGTGCGTGTTGCAAGCGTGTACCCCCCTCCTCTAGGTGGAAAGGGTAGTCCAACCGCAGGATGTGCTCTCTCCATTTAGGGGGTTGAGATCTCGGTGACAACCTATGTAAAGATAAGAAAATGTTGCATGATTTATAAACTCATATGCACAGCATGCATTTACATTTACGAAGCTTGCTGAGATTTTTATCTCATAGATTTTCTGTATGGTGTAGGTGATCTTGACTTAGATGAGGACGAGATCCCTCCACCCGAGGAGTGATGCAGTTGATGGAGGATGGCTCGCGGAGGTGTGCTGGCACAGTCGACGCTTAACCTGACCCGTGGGGGAAGTATGTATGTGTTTTGAGGGTTTTTGAGAATATTTTGAGTTAACGGCGGATTAGATAGGTTAATTGTATAGCTAAATACATTTTAGGTTGTTTGGATCTGGATAATGGATTGATATTTATAAAATGTTTTGTTAAAATTGTCGTTTGATGAGCTGTTGGTTTATTGAATTTCGTAGGGTTTTGTTTAGGTTTTAAACATATACACGTAGTTCGTTTTCATGAAAATGTATTTTGTTTAAATGCGTTTCGAGTCAGTTTGAACGAGGTTATAGGTACGAGTACCGGGCGGTTTATGTCAAATGGTACGGTGAAGATGCATGTATGTTTAGTATTAATTGAGGAAGAAGTAATGTGGTGTTTATGTATGGAAATGAATGAAAGAAGAGAAGAAAATGGAGGGGAGGCAATGAAGATGGCAACCAATCGCCATGAGTGGCGATCTGTCGCCAAAACGATCGCCGCGCTCTGGAAAATTTCCAGAGCGTGTGGTGATCGATCGCCCAAAAATGGGCGATCGATCGTCTGAAATGGGCGATCGATCGCCACATCATTTTAGGGACAAACGTCCCTTTTTGCCCCGCGATTTGTTTTAATTAATTGTTTTAAGTTTTATTTAAATCGTTTTTAAGTTTTGTTAAATGATTTAAAAACATAAACTTCAACGATTCCAATTTTAAAAGTTTTATTTCCGCTCGAACGTTAGGTTTAAAGTTTTAAGTATAAAAAAAATAATGCGGAAATTAGGTACAGTGTTAGGGTCGCTACACATGTGATAAAAATTTCAAGTAAATCTGAAATCGTTTGATATATTTTCTGATGTAGTTACTCTAGATTTTTTTTATTTTAACGTATAAAATGGACATCAAGAGCCTACTCGTCGAGACTGGGAGTCTGCTAGGGGTATGCTTGTTAACGAAATCATACTACTTTAAGAGCAAGTTTGTTAACAAAAATAGTTTAAGGGCAAATTGTTAATGACCTTATACTTTAAGTGTATTTTGTTAATTACCCTATTTTTAAACTTTTGCGAACGACCTATCCTCTACAGCCGGTGTTATAGTCGTCAATTTCTATACAATGTGTTTTTGCGAAAATATACTCTATGACCCCTGAAAGTCCCGTCTCGAGAGCATTACACATTTTTACATATGGACGCCTGCCCCAAAGACAGAGCGCCCACTCATGATTTTTCTCACAATATTACACACATGATTCCGAGCTCTATTTTTTTTAATTTCTATATATTTTCATGCCAAAAATCACCCATATTTAATTTAAAATTATAATCATATTATTTAATTATCCAAATATACATTTTATTTCAATTGCAGCTAGAGATAACTACCAACCCGCTCGCTTGGCTAGTTACTGTAACGGAACAAGCTCAGCCCCCGTCCCCTTCGTCCAGCCCGTGCTCGCCTGACCTGCCCCGCCCCGCGCATGAGTCAAAAGGATCGTTGCTGAAGCAACGTAAAGGGTGGGCAACCTCCCTCCTCCCTCTTTCTCTATAAATACCTTTCATTTACTTTAAATTTTTTCCACCAAACTTTCTTTCGATCTTTCAATCTCTTATTCATTTCTAATTTTTAGTGCTCAATCATTCTCTTTTGTTCTTCATAATTTTATACTCTTTTTATTTATTCAACAAGGTATATATTGCAATTTATTTATTTCATTCAATTTAATTATTTTTATTTTATGAATATGATGAATTAACAATTTTTTTTGTGATTTTTGTAGGTTTCGTATACGTGGAGGTTAACACAAATTCACACCACATGCAAGCTATTGTTGACTAATTGGTGTGTGGTATCAATTTATTTTTTGAATATATTTGAAATATTAAATTTTAATAATTATGAATCCACATAATTTTATTGTTAAAAATTTTGATGATAATATTGAAGAAGTTAGGGAGTATAATTCTGCATTTTCAATTCGACAATCATCCGCACAAGTATTCACAACTGCACCTAAAAAAAGAAACAAAACATCTGATGTATGGAATCATTTTGAAATGAGAGAAGTTAAAATTGGTGAAAAAATAGAAATTAGAGCACATTGCAAATATTGTATTAAAAATTATTCATATATTTTTTATAGTTTACTAGCACAATTGGTAGGTGTAACGCCCCGAATTAATAACCCGGTTTGTTAATCACATACTCTGACTGTATAATTCTAGGAAAAACTTAAAATTTTCACTCAACAGCTAAAATTTGGAATTTGTTTAAAAACATCGAAAACTTGCAGCAGAAAAATATTTGTGTAAAACAGGGTTAAAACAAATCACTAAAACAATACTTATATAACAGTTAAATGATAGAAAAAATCGGCCAAAGAAACGAGGAAATAAAAGTTTTGAATATTTAAATGTCTTAAAATTTCAAACACATCCTCCGCCAAATAATCCCAGCGGTAGAAGCAGAAACAGAATGCTTCTTCCGCTAAACAGTGTCAACGGTAGAAACAGAAACAGAATGCTTCTTCCGCTACCAACATCCACCACTCACACCTACTAGAACGACATCTGCCTTTCGACTATCTGCCGAACGACACGTCGGCTACTCACATCTACCGCTCAACAGTAACACTCAGCATCCACCGATAGGCAACATCTACCGATAGACAACATCTACCGATAGACAACATCTACCGATAAACAATAACACTCAACATCTACCGATAGACAACATCTATCGATAGACAACATCTACCGGTGACCGTAACCTCAACATAACATACGCGATAGACAACATCTACCGGTGAACAGTAACCCTCAACATGCACCGATAGACAACATCTATCGATAGACACATCTACCGATAGACAACATCTACCGGTGAACAGTAACACTCAACATCCACTGATAGACAGCATCTACCGATAGACAACAGAACAGCGTATCAACCATTTACACTCTAAACAAAGAACAACTCCGATTGCGTAAAAGAACTTGTAAATTTTACTGAAAATCATTCAAAACAACCTGACCCAGTGAAATGCTTGAAAACCAGTAAGAATCACAGTTATGACTAACAATGTACCATTATCCGAGAAATCTCAAATGTATCAGAAAATGCTAAAAACTATCACAATCATTAAAATTCTCATCACACTTCGACAACATCAATCCATATAGACTCCCATATACAGACATTAGTCAAACCGCCTCATCAGAGCACCAAACCGTGGCATAGGTGTGCTCCATCAACTGTTCATAAGACTTTCTGTAAACTCAGAGAATTCACCTTCAGTACTTCAGCACCTAATCACAAAACTCATCTATTAGCCTAATGCTAAATAAGTAAGCAAATATGAATGAAATACTAAAATTCATAAATCTTAATCAATGTAGTTTCTACTTTCACATCTCAGTTGCATTTGTGTTCGTTCTCTGATCTGATCCTTCTGTTCGATGGGAAGTGGATCAGTTTTCCCAAGTCATAACATCCTCATCTACCGATAGACAACATCTACCGATAGACAACATCTACCGATAGACAACATCTACCGATAGACAACATCTACCGATAGACAACATCTACCGATAGACAACATCTACCGATAGACAACATCTACCGATAGACAACATCTACCGATAGACAACATCTACCGATAGACAACATCTACCGATAGACAACATCTACCGATAGACAACATCTACCGATAGACAACATCTACCGATAGACAACATCTACCGATAGACAACATCTACCGATAGACAACATCTACCGATAGACAACATCTACCGATAGACAACATCTACCGATAGACAACATCTACCGATAGACAACATCTACCGATAGACAACATCTACCGATAGACAACATCTACCGATAGACAACATCTACCGATAGACAACATCTACCGATAGACAACATCTACCGATAGACAACATCTACCGATAGACAACATCTACCGATAGACAACATCTACCGATAGACAACATCTACCGATAGACAACATCTACCGATAGACAACATCTACCGATAGACAACATCTACCGATAGACAACATCTACCGATAGACAACATCTACCGATAGACAACATCTACCGATAGACAACATCTACCGATAGACAACATCTACCGATAGACAACATCTACCGATAGACAACATCTACCGATAGACAACATCTACCGATAGACAACATCTACCGATAGACAACATCTACCGATAGACAACATCTACCGATAGACAACATCTACCGATAGACAACATCTACCGATAGACAACATCTACCGATAGACAACATCTACCGATAGACAACATCTACCGATAGACAACATCTACCGATAGACAACATCTACCGATAGACAACATCTACCGATAGACAACATCTACCGATAGACAACATCTACCGATAGACAACATCTACCGATAGACAACATCTACCGATAGACAACATCTACCGATAGACAACATCTACCGATAGACAACATCTACCGATAGACCACTGATAGACAGCATCTACCGCTAGACAACAGAACAGCGTATCAACCATTACACTCTAAACAAAGAACAACTCCGATTGCGTAAAAGAACTTGTAAATTTTACTGAAATCATTCAAAACAACCTGTACCTGACCCAGTGAAATGCTTGAAAACCAGTAAGAATCACAGTTAGGACTAACAATGTACCATTATCCGAGAAATCTCAAAATGTATCAGAAATGCTAAAAACTATCACAATCATTAAAATTCTCATCACACTTCGACAAACATCAATCCATATAGACTCCCATACAGACATTAGTCAAACCGCCTCATCAGAGCACCAAACCGTGGCATAGGTGTGCTCCATCAACTGTTCATAGACTTCTGTAAACTCAGAGAATTCACCTTCAGTTACTTCAGCACCTACATCACAAAACTCATCTATTAGCCTAATGCTAAATAAGTAGAGCAAATATGAATGAAATACTAAATTCATAAATCTTAATCATGTAGTTTCTACTTTCACATCTCAGTTGCATTTGTGTTCGTTCTCTGATCTGATCCTTCTGTTCGATGGGAAGTGGATCAGTTTTCCCAAAGTCATAACATCCTCTTCTCGATTAAGGGAAAGATTAGTTCCCTTAACAGCTGATCTGATCCCCCTGTTCGATGGGAATTGGATCAGTTTTCCCAAAGTCATAACATCCTCTTCTCAATTAAGAGGCGGATTAGTTCCCTTAATAGTTTGTCTGATTCAAACTACTCATACCTTACCATGTCATTACATGTAAATTCATTTTCATACTCATTCAATAAAACATGATGCATGACATACTGGAAACATTCAAGCATGTGTAAACCTACTGTTTTGTGATGTAGACCCGAAGGCACACACATACTCCACTTACCTGGTTTCCTGAGAGATTCCTGGTTGTAAGCTACTTCAAGAGTTGGCTCACCTAAAACATAAGCACAACATTACTTAACTTCATTCTAAACTATCCAGAAATCTAAGGAAATTAGTTGGAAGCTCAGTTTCTCGAGCATTCCCGATTCATCACCAAAACTCGAACTCAACTCTTACTCCCAGCATTCTCAAAATACGCATCTACAACCCTCTCTATTACCTATAATCACTAAAGCAACGAGAGATCGAAGTAAAACTCACCTAAGTCAAAGAAGAATCGAATGGGGTAAATGCTAGAGAAGAATCTGCTCTGCTGAGCTGAGCTGAATGCCAAATGAGGAAATGAGAAACAGTGGCGGTTAAATCTTCATTAAACTCTCCATTTATAACACTTGCTTCACAATTACCCAAATGTCCTTGGTTAACCAACTTTAACCTATTTAAGCAACTAATCAAATTTATTTAATTCTATAAAAATAAAAGTCACAAAAATGTTACTAATAAAAATCAAGGCTGACAATTACCAATTGCTACAGTAGGTATCATAAAAAAATATTACTTAAATAAGCAAGTAAGAGACTCTATAAAAATACTATTACCTTTATCTTTCATCGATAGTGAGTTATTTCAAACATTTATGAAAGAGTATGTTACTCCTAATTTTAATCATGTTCTAAGAAGTACAACTAGAAGCGATATTATTAAAATGTTTCATGATATGAAAAATGAATTAACTATATTTTTTGTAAATGTCCCGTCTATGTCTACTTGTATTACCTCTGATTTATAGAATGCATGTAATGTTATACGGTATGTTGTTATAACTTCTCATTTTATTGATGAATCTTGACAATTAAATAAAAGAGTTTCAGTATTTTGTAACTATGAATATCCCTACAATGACATTACTATTTATAAATATATTGTGGCAATATTGCAAAAATATTCTATTAGAGATAGAATATTCAGTATTTCTCTCGATAATGCTAATGTTAACGATGTTGTTATTTCTCATTTTAAAAATTATTTTCAATTAGATCTCACCCACGATTCTCTTTTTCATATAAGATATGTATGTCATATTTTAAACTTAGTTATTAAAGATGGTATGACATATATTTCGCTTCATATTGAATTAATTAGATCTACAATTTCTTATATTATTAAATATAATTCAAGACAGCAAAAATATAAATAATTTTATAAAGTTGCCCAACTTAAACCAAGAAACTTAACCGATGTAGATAATAGGTGGAATTCGACTTATTTAATGTTGAAAAATATTAGGTCATATTGGCAAGCTATTTGTGTCAAGGCCCGGTCCGGCCCCAGCTAGACTTCGACTGGTAGGATTCCCAAGGTAGGAATTATTCAACGATAGACCGACGACCATTCAACGCAACGACTTTCTTCAATAATTTCTAGTGGCATCCTAAAATATAAACTATCATTCAAAAGCATCAATACAATAAACTATCCACTAACGTATTTTACATCAAAACCTCAAAGTGTACAGCGGAAGCAATATTTAAAATAAAAACAATGGTCACGACATGTGATTTTTCAAACCCACAAGACTATCAACCCATGATCTTTTTCACCTATGCCTCGTTGTATGCATTACCTTGATCTTGTGATTTTCTTCTCGATGAACGTCCCCACTATCTGAAAATATATAAATAATCCACAAATGAGCTTTACACCCAACAAGTAAATCTAACAGCTATAATAGTTAACTCAGACTTTATCCCATAATCTAGGACCCAACATCCTCCATTCATCTCTACTTTAATTTTCTATCAAAGTTATTTAAAATTAACTCTTAAAAAAAACCTTTTGCTTGACATAAAAATACGTTTATTGAAATCGATATTTTGAAATCAATTTCTCCAATTAACATCCAATGCAATTTCAGTTAAACATTGCATTAAAAAAAATCACCACGTCAAATATAAATCCATTGCATAATTTAACATTCATTGGTATTTGTTAAACATGCAATCCAATATTAACCCAACATGTATAACTATAGCAAATCCCTACAGATTCCCAGGCTTTCACAGGCCAGACTGTAGTACCCCGAGTCTGCTACCCTTGCGAGGTCTAGGGATTTTCAACCCAAAAGGGGACAACTATGCGTAAGGCCTCTTCTCTTTTCTCATTCATAGTCATACATATTACGCATAACAAGAAAAGACAAGTGCAACCATGAAATTAATTGTCACTTTTATGCATGCTTTCAAATTAGATGTAAAGCCAATAAAATGTTTATTTCAAATCATCGTGAAATTCATTCATGAAATCGAATTTGATCAAATCATTTCACACAAGCATTTGATTCAATAAATTTTGAAAAGATTTATCATAAAGCGCAAGTTGCCAAAATACAACACATTTTATAAAACATAATTTGTTCATAAAGCAAAACATTTCCAGGTTACACAACCACTTACCAAACAGAACACCTACTTCGCCCAACACACAACATCACACCATTTTCACTTCAATGTCCCAAAATCACTTCAATTCCTCATCAATATTATTCCAGTTAATCAATTAACCCAAATTATTATGTTTTTCATAGTATCATCCACAATCAAATAAAAATTTCCGCAATACTTCATTATCTCATATCTTTTCTACGAAAGTATACCTTCAATTCACTAATTTCATCCACAAATCATCAAAATATCCAAGAATAAACAGATCCCACCATTAATAATTCTATATCCACCTAGTTCATGAAACAAAGCTAAATTAAGTATTATAAATGTCAGTTTCACTTACTGAAATGGTCGATTCCTCCCCTTTTGTAACACCCGGTTTCATTGAACTATTTATTTTACTAACTCGTAGTGAATGTTTTATAGATGTTATTGGGAGGAATTACTGATTACGTTAATGAAGAAATAAGTAAGGGAATTTTGGTAATTATAAATTAGTAGTGGATAACCTATATAAAGAAGAATTTATTGAGGTTTAGCTGCCACTGTTTATTCTCACTCTCGGTTTTCAGCTTAACTTAGCAGAGCTCCCCAGGCGACTTCCTTCCCGATTCCTTTCTCCAATTTAGGTGAGTTCTATCTTGATCTCTTACTGATTTGGTGACTAAGGATGATTGAGTGGAGATTGTAGACACGTATTTTGCGATTTGCCATGAATGAGAGTAGATTTGGGTTTAGTGTAAAATTTGAGAATGCTCAGTGAATAGAACTCCTAACTGTCCACTTAGGTTTTCTGAATGCTTTAGAATGAGGATTAGTAAGGATTGACTTAATGCTCTGTTTATGGTTTGTAGCACCCAATTCTATTAAGCCACATTTAAATTATCACATAGGATGTATTAGCTGTTGTGTAAAATTTGGGAAAGAAAGTGATTAGGTTATTTAATAACTATGTAAGGACAAAAGAGTAATTAGCAATTTGGAAGAAGTGGATAACGTATTTAAGGGAAGTGTTAATGAAGTAGCCGCCACTGTTTCATTTCATTTCCTCTTCCACTCTCAGCTCCTCAGCTTAGCAGAGCGCGATAGGAGACCCCCTTCGATTCCTCCAGCGATTTTCCTCCGAACTAGGTGAGTTTTGCTTCTATTTCTTGCTACATTGTAACTATCGTTGGTAGGAGGGTTGATAAATGGAGTTTTGAGAATGCAGTATGCGAGTGCTAGTTTCGGTTTATGAGTTGAATCGGGAATGTATTACGATTAGGGCTTCCAAACTAGTTTCCTTAGCTTTCTGGGTAGCTAGAAGGAAGTTTGACGAAAGTTTAAATTAATGTTCGATTTGTGGAATTAGGTTTGAGCAAACTCCCAAGGGAGAGATTTCAACAAGCTTTCCAGGAGACCAGGTAAGTAGAGTTTGCATGTGCCTTCGGGCCTACATCACAAAACAGTAGGTGTATGCATGTTTGAGTATTTCTGTTGTTATGCATCATGTTTTAAAAGAATACAAAAATGAATTTGAATGCATGTTGGCATGGTAAGGATTGAACATATTGAAATAGCGATGTGAATCAGTTACACTGTTAAGGGAATTAATCCGCCCCTTAATGAGACAGGGATGTATATACTTTGAAAGAGTTGATCCAACTTCCAATTTCACAGGGGGATCGGAGGATGTGAATCAGTTACACTGTTAAGGGAATTAATCCGCCCCTTAATGAGACAGGGATGTATATACTTTGGGAGAATTGATCCAACTCCCAACTTCACAGGGGGATCTGAGCAGAAACGATGAATATGCAACTGAGATGAGAAAGTAGAAACTGCATGTTTAGGAAGTTTTATGTTTCAGCATTTCCATTTCATCGTGGCTTTACTTGCTTAGCATTAGGCTAATAGATGAGTTTTGTGATGTAGGTGTTGAGGATACTGCAGGTGAATTTCCTGAGTGCACAGATGATTAGATGTGGTTGGAGGAGTACATCCATGTCTCGGCTTGGTAAACTGATGAGGCGGGTTAACTGGTGTCAGCAGTTGTTGAGGTTTAGTTGATAATGATTTAGTCTGAGTATGTTGAGTTTTCATGACAGCAGAAATTTTAGCATTTCGAATACGTTTTGAGATTTACTGATACTAGTAATCTGTTGAGTTTTAAATGTTGATTTTTACTAGATTTGATTAATGCTATGGTTTGAGTTGTTTCTGAATGGTCTTGAAAAAGCAAGTAAATTCCTTTCTGTAGATAGTGTTGTGTTTCTTTTCTATCGGAAGATGACTTCAGTAAAGTCACCGGATGATGAAATTTTATGTCTATCGGATGATGTCGAGTGTTTTAGTTATCCGGCGATGTCGAGTGTTTTGCTCGTCGGATGATAAGGGTTAAGTCGTTTGTCATATAGTCACCGGATGATATAAGTGTTTTATTTGTCGTCTAGTGACCGGGCGATGCGTGTATTATTTTGTCGTCTAGTGCTCGGGTGAGGTGAGATTTGAAGTGTGTTTATCACCGGGCTATGTTTTAATTGCTCGCGTGAGAAGGACATGTACACCAGATGATGTCCTCTTATTTCACCGGATGAGGTAATGATACGTCGATCGGATGAAGGAGTCATCCGGCTGACGTCATCGGAAGATGTAGGTAGTGTTTGTCGTTTTGTGACCGGTGGAAGCCTTCAATTTTTGCTTCCGCCCCTTTTTCGTTGACTTTGTTCAGCGGTAGACGCGTTTGACTTTCGCCACTTTTAAAGAAATTTGCGATTTAAACTTCATTTCTTTTTGTCGATTATCTCTAACATTTTATCCGACTATCTAAACATTTTCTTATGGTTTTATTTAACTCTAAGTTTGTTTAAATGAATTCCGCTGCAAGTTTTAAAAAAAATATATGGTAGAAATTTTAAGTCACGTACGGGTATTGTGTGACAAACCGGGTTCAGATAACTCGGGGTGTCACATGGTACTAGGTGAGCAATTCCAAAGCAACTCCTAACCGAGTATCCACCAGAAATCCAGGTAAGTGAAGTAATGTGTGTGTCTTCGGGCCTACATCACAAAACAGTAGGTTATTGCATGTTGAATGTTTCCTGTATGTCATGCATCATGTTTTTGAAAGAATACAAAAATGAATTTACATGGAATGAATGGTAAGGCATGAACAGAACGTATTATGATAGCTGTTAAGGGAACTAATCCACTCCTTAATTGATGAAGTGGATTTATAACATTGGGAGAGTTGATCTCACTCCTAAGGGAATCTGGGGATCATGATAGCTATTAAGAGAATTAATCCGCCCCTTAATTGATGTAGAGGATTTATTACTTTGGAAGAATTGATCTCACTCCCAATGGAATATTGAGATCAGAATGTGGTGAATGCGAATGTAACTGAGATGAGAAAGTAGAAACTGCACATTCAAGATTTATGTTTCAGCATATCATTTCATTATTGCTTTACTTGTTTAGCATTAGGCTAATAGATGAGTTTTGTGATGTAGGTGCTGAGGTAACTACTGGAGAGTTCTCTGAGTTTTCTGAGGAATAGGTGAAGCTGTTGACGCACTTCTCTGCCTCGATCTGGTATACTGATGAGGCGGGTTAACTGGTGTCTGAAGAAGTGAAGATTTAGTGAACTATGATTTGATTTAAGTACGTTGAGTTTTCTAATGACATAAGTGATTTTTAATGTTTTTGAATACATTTTCTTGAGACTTTTCTGATAAAAGTACTCTGTTGGTTTTAACGTTGATTTTATTGGATTTTGAGTAATGTAGGAGTTTGAGTTGGTTCTGGATAGCTTTAGAGAAGTAATTAAGTTTTCTTGTAGTTAGAGTTGTTCTTGTATAGAACATGAGTAGCTGAAATGTCGCTCTGATGTTTATCGGAAGATGTAGGAAATAGTTTTGTCGTTTAGCGATCGGTGGATGTCGAGTGCTATAGCTATCGGAAGATGTAGAAAATAATTTTGTTATTTAGCGATCGGTAGATGTCGAGTCTTATAGCTATCGGAAGATGTAGGAAATAGTTTTGTCCTTTAGCGATTGGTGGATGTCGAGTGTTATAGCTATCGGAAGATGTAGGAAATAGTTTTGTCCTTTAGCGATTGGTGGATGTCGAGTGCTATAGCTATCGGAAGATGTAGGAAATAGTTTTGTCCTTTAGCGATTGGTGGATGTCGAGTGCTATAGCTATCGGAAGATGTAGGAAATAGTTTTGTCCTTTAGCGATTGGTGGATGTCGAGTGCTATAGCTATCGGAAGATGTAGGAAATAGTTTTGTCCTTTAGCGATTGGTGGATGTCGAGTGCTATAGCTATCGGAAGATGTAGGAAATAGTTTTGTCCTTTAGCGATTGGTGGATGTCGAGTGCTATAGCTATCGGAAGATGTAGGAAATAGTTTTGTCCTTTAGCGATTGGTGGATGTCGAGTGCTATAGCTATCGGAAGATGTAGGAAATAGTTTTGTCCTTTAGCGATTGGTGGATGTCGAGTGCTATAGCTATCGGAAGATGTAGGAAATAGTTTTGTCCTTTAGCGATTGGTGGATGTCGAGTGTTATAGCTATCGGAAGATGTTGGAAATAGTTTTATCATTTAGTGATCGGTGGACATTGTGTGTTATATCTATTGGAAGATGCGGGAAGACTTTTGTCGTTTAGTGACCGGTCAATGTATTCTGTTTGTTTTGTTTTGTGAGTAAAGTTTTTTGTCGTCTTATGGTCGGCAGAGGCTAGATGAATGAATCATCCGGCTGACGTCATCGGTAGATGCGAGTAGCAAAACTCATCGTTTTGCGATCGACAGAAGTTGGAGGATTAATTCATCCGGCTGACGTCATCGGTGGAAGACTTCGGTTTGCTTCTGCTCTTTTGTTGACTTAGTTCAGCGGCAGATGAGTTTGACTTTTGCAACTTTTAAAGTATTTCGCGATTTAAACCTTTATTTCTTTTGGCCGATTGTTCCTTAACATTTCAACTGATTATTCAAACATTGTACTATAGTTTTGTTTAACTCTACTTTTGTTCAAATGATTTCCGCTGCAAGTCTCTACATGTTTTGAGGTTTTAGAAAATGTCAAATTTTGACTTTCGAGCGAAATTTTAAATTTGGTCCAAAGTTTCTTAGTTATGTTCGAGTTTATGAGTAACAAACCGGTTTCAGAAAACTCGGGGCGTTACACCTTTACCTGAAATCTCCACCGACTCGATCGATTCTTCCACCAAAACGCTCCTCTCAACGAGCTGAACATTTTATCCTAAAGAACGGATCAACAAAACTCTATTTTTCCTCTCCCTTTCTCCTCTTCTCTCTCACGGTTCTCACCTTCTCTCCTCTGGTATTTCTCTCTGCTTCTTCACGCCAAAAATGGCTGAAGCCATGCCAACTCACCCTTTTCAATAATGCATTTCTTCTATCTCTCTTTATTTCTTTCTTCCACATATCAACCACAACTCAAAGTCACCTACCCTTTTCACTTCTCTCTCTCACGTGAAATCACAGAAACCACATTTGAGGGCGATCGATCGGCCAAAGATAGCTGATCAATTGGCCAACCTCTTGCCAGCCACACTTCAACAATTCAAGGGGCGATCAATAGCCAAAACTAGTCGATTGATCGGCACCTTATAAAATCCAAAATTCCTGCTTTTACATAGAAGGGGCGATCGATCGGCGACCCCTCTGTTTCTGAAACTCATTTTCTCCTTACAGCAGCTGATCGATCGCCCCAAGTACACGATCGATCGACACCTTCAATACCCGATTTCCATTCTCGACAACATTTTGGCGATCAATCGGCCCCCGTCATTTTTCCTCCAAAAATATAAATTTTTCGTCTTTTTAATTTATCCTTTCTTAAATTCAACTTTTTCCCACACGTTTTCTTAAATTCTAAATTTACAATCTTATTTATAATATTCTCAAAATTTGTCAAATTCAACCAAAGACTTTATACAATTTATTTACTCAAAATATCATCGAAATATTATTAGAATTGAGTTCTACAAATTTTCAAACCGTTATCATTTGTGTTTTTATTAATGATAAGATACAAAGTATTAATATTGATAAATCTATTTTTGATGTAGCTAATACGTTTCTTGATATTTTTTAAACAATTTTATGATACTACAAATGAATGTTCGAGAATTTATTATCTCCTTCTCATCTTGTTCTCTTAATTTTTGTAAATTTAACGAGTAATTTTACACAATATCGACAAATAGATGAATTTTGTGATATACTTTATAAAATGAAAACAAAATTTAAAAAATATTAGCTTAACATTTCTCTTATTTTTTGTTATGAATACATAATGGATCCTAGGTATAAATTAAAAGGAGTGTGTCTCATGTTTAATAGAATTTATAGTAATTTATATATTATTTCTTTAATTTCTAGTGATCAAATAACACATAGAATTAATAGTTTATATTCTTATTATGAAATTAAATATTCTAATATTAATCGTTCACGTCCTTCTTCACATAGAGATAGTCATGCTAGTTCTAGTAGTGGTGCTGGAGCTATTGTAGTTTCACTACTTAGTATCCACGATATATGGAATGCATTGAATACTGATATTTATTCTAATTCACTACAAAATGAACTAGATATTTATTTTGGCATCCGATATCAATTTTCTCGCGAATAGAGCTTTGATATTTTATATTGGTAGAGAAAGTACTTCATTACATATCATATTTTTCTCTAATGACACATGATCTACTAACACTTTCAGTCCGTAGCACCGGAGTTTGCTTTTAGTGCAGGTGGACGTGTGTATGATGAACGACGATGAAGACTTTCACCGGATCTCGTGGAGGCACTCGTTTGTATCAAGGATTTGAACGATAACAAGACGAGGGATCAACAACAAGATGACGAAATACTAGAAGAATTCAAAAATTTAGATGTCGAATACTGGATTTTCATTTAAATTTTGATGTATTGTAATTTGATTTTTGAAGACTTTTTTTTTTAACTTGTAATTTTTTTTTAACATGTTGCACATAATTGAAAATTAGATTGGTGACAACCTACTTGGGATGTGTATAATTTGTAATCATGCAAATGTCAAATTAATGATGAATTTTTTTTATTCGTCTCAGATATTTGTTTTGTAATTACATGTCATTTTTTTATGAATAAAATAATTTTATTATTTAAATGACTAACTATCATATTTTAACATTACAATACTAAATATTTAATATAATTTTTAATAGCTAAATTTTATAAAAAATAAATAATATATTTATATAAAATAATACCTCTAGTCATTTTTAACTGAGGTATATAATTAACATTAAAGAATATATATGGACGAGTAAGATAGTGTAAGGATCCGTGGATTCTTGTAAAATAGCTTTGATTCTCTAGCCATGTTTCTTGAAGAGAAAAAATTGTTTTTGTTTCTAAAGGTGTGGTTGTAAGCTTACGCTGAAGAATAGGAAATAAATGGTTCTCGAAATATTTTTATCAAATTTCACCCTATTTGCACTTTATGTTAGATTAATTTTAATAATCTATTTATGGCTCATGTAAATTAAAGTTATTTGACTTATAATTGAATATCATTTAATTGAATATCATTTAATTGAATATCATTTAATTGAATATCATTTAATTGAATATCATTTAATTGAATATCATTTAATTGAATATCATTTAATTGAATATCATTTAATTGAATATCATTTAATTGAATATCATTTAATTGAATAAATGTTTTGATATTTTAATCAAAGCATGTGCAATTGTATGTTGGCAGTAGTAGTACGGCAGTTGTATGCTGCATGTTTATTATTTAATTGATATTCATTTAATTGAATATCATTTAATTGAATATCATTTAATTGAATATCATTTAATTGAATATCATTTAATTGAATATCATTTAATTGAATATCATTTAATTGAATATCATTTAATTGAATATCATTTAATTGAATATCATTTAATTGAATATCATTTAATTGAATATCATTTAATTGAATATCATTTAATTGAATATCATTTAATTGAATATCATTTAATTGAATATCATTTAATTGAATATCATTTAAGAAAATCAAAGTAAGCCTGAGAAAGGTTAGTAGAAATTAATAATAGTCTTTTGCTTATTAAAGAGAATGGTTGAATTAACAATGTTATAATGGGATTAAAGTATTGAATAGCAATTTACGGTTTTATATATTGCTTTCAATTGGTATCAGAGCATGGTTCTATAACGTGTTTTTTCACCGTTTGTGTTGATTGAATTATATGAAAGTTTGACCGATTATGATATCCGGTCGTAGTTCGATTATTGCATGAAAGTTTTGACCGATTATAGTTTCTGTCGTCGATCGATTATTGTTTCCAGTCGTCGGTGGTCATTAAAGTTTCTAATCATTTTTTTTTTTTTTTTGATCGGCGCTTGTTGGTTACAAAATTACAGAGCAATTGGTAATATTATTTAATTGATATTCATTGGTTTTGATATTTTAATCAAAGCATGTGCAATTGTATGTTGGCAGTAGTAGTACGGCAGTTGTATGCTGCATGTTTATTATTTAATTGATATTCATTTAATTGAATATCATTTAATTGAATAAATGTTTTGATATTTTATTTAATTACAGAGCAAGTTTTTATATTTTAATTGAATATCATTTAATTGTTTTCTCATGCAAGTGATTATGAGATTATGAGTAGTTACATTTAATTGAATATTATGACATAAAAGAAACTTGTTAGTCACCAAAGTGGCCTAGTTTGAAAGGATCAATATTCGATTGTGTAAATATCATTCGTTTTGTATAAAAGGATGCTAATGATTGATTGAACAAAACGTTTGACATTATTGATTACAACATTATAAAGTCATCCAAAGATGGACCAATGTTTGTAATTAATAATATGAGAGAAACATGTATGCATATTAGATTGATATGGTTATATATCCAAAGATGTTGAGCATGTTGATTTGAATATGTTTATATGTTTATTAAAGTGTGTTCTAATAGCATTATTAATAGCTGAAATTGTTTCTTAGATTTTGCCCAAAGGTGATTTAAGAAATGAATTACTGTTTGTTTGAATCTATTATTGTTTACTCAAAGTATTAAAGTATGAACATGTATGTTTTGCAGCATTTATGAATGTGTTATCTTCTGGCAACAACTTGATCAAGTTCAATGGCTTGAATTATGCTGATTGGTCTGAACAAATCCAATTTCAATTGGGTGTAATGTGTTTAGACGTAGCATTAATTTGTGATAAGCCGACAGCTATTAATGAGACCAGTACGGAAGCTGACAAGTCCATTATGGAGACTTGGGAGCGGTCTAACCAGCTGTGTTTGAGCTTGATGAAGTTGACGATAGCTGAAAATGTTAAGCCATCGATGCCAAAGACTGACAATGCTAAGGAGTTCATGTTGAGCATTAAGGAATACTCCCAATCGGACATTACTGATAAGTCCGTTGTTGGAAATCTCATGAGTGAATTGACGACCAAGAAGTTTGACTGGTCGCAATCCATTCATGATCATGTGACATGTATGGCGAATCTAGCTGCCAAGCTGAAGTCATTGGGGATGGATGTGAGTGAATCATTCTTGGTTCAGTTTATCATCAACTCTCTTCCTCTTGAATTTGGTCAGTTCCAGGTGAATTACAACACCATAAAAGAAAAATGGAACTTTCAGGAAATAAAGGCCATGTTAATTCAAGAAGAAGGGAGGTTGAAGAAAATAAAAGATCACTCCATTAACATGACATTTCAGCATGAAGGAACTGGTAGCAAGAAAGGACCAAGTAAGAAGAACCGGAAGAAGGGAAAAGCCCCATTAAATGTGAATGAGGGACATATCCGAAAGGAGCTTAAATGCTACTTCTGTAACAAGACTGGGCACTTCAAGAAGGATTGCCCGAAAAGAAAAATCTGGTTCGAAAAGAAAGGTACATTGTTTGTTTCAGTATGTTTTGAATCAAATATTATGGAAGTACCTAATAATACTTGGTGGTTAGATTCTGGTGCTACTACTCATGTGTCTCATATTATGCAGGGATTTCTTTCGATCCAACCCATAAACGGAACTGAAAAGTTCTTGTATATGGGAAACAGAATGAAGGCTCGCATTGAAGGGATTGGGACGTATAGATTGATCCTAGATACTGGTTGTCATTTGGATCTTGAAAAGTGTCTCTATGTTCCTGAATGTGCTAGGAATTTAGTTTCTGTTTCTAAGTTGGATTGTAATGGTTTTAATTTTGAGATTGAGAACGGTTTATTTGTTTTGTACAAACATAAATACTATTATGGTTCTGGTATTTTAATGGATGGTTTGTATCGATTCAATCTCAATGTTAAATTTATAGAATCTCTGTTTCATGTTGATAATGATGTTGGTGTTAAACGTAGTGCACTTAATGAGAGTTCAGCTTTCTTGTGGCATCAAAGGTTAGGTCATATATCTAAAGAAAGGATAATGAGGTTAATGAAATGTGATATTTTACCTCAATTAGATTTTTATGACTGGGATGTGTGTATAGATTGTATCAAAGGTAAACAAACTACACACATATCTAAATTTAAAGGCACAAGAAGTGATGGACTGTTAGAATTGATACACACTGACATATGTGGTCCATTCGATGCTCCGTCTTGGAACGGCGAAAGGTATTTCATCACATTTATTGATGATTACTCGCGTTATGGTTATTTATATCTACTGCATGAAAAGTCTCAATCTGTGAACGCTTTAGAAGTGTTCATAAATGAGGTGGAAAAGCAGTTAGATAGAAAAGTAAAGGTTGTGAGGTCTGATAGAGGTGGTGAATATTACAGAAAATTCGATGAAAGTGGACAATGTAAAGGTCCATTTGCAAAGTTTCTCGAAAGTCGAGGCATTTGTGCACAATATACAATGCCTGGTACGCCACAACAAAATGGTGTAGCTGAAAGGCAGAATCGTACTCTAATGGAAATGGTTAGGAGTATGGTGAATAAAAGTATTGTACCTTTATCGTTGTGGATGCACAGTTTAAAGACTGCTGCGTATCTGTTGAATAGGGTTCCTAGTAAGGCAGTTTCTAAGACCCCTTTTGAACTGTGGACGGGAAGGAAACCTAGTTTAAGACATCTCCATGTTTTGGGTTGTTCAGCAGAAGTAAGGATATACAATCCACATGAAAAGAAGCTCGATGCAAGAACCATTAGTGGTTACTTCATCGGCTACCCGGAAAAGTCAAAAGGGTACATCTTTTATTGTCCTAATCATAGTACGAGAATAGTAGAGTCTGGAAATGCTCGATTCATTGAGAATGGCCAGATCAGTGGGAGTGATGAATCACGAAAGGTGAATATTCAAGAGAATCGGGTGGAGGAAATTACACCTGAAGATTCTCATCAAGTTATTGTTCCTCTTGTTGTATCACAGTCTAACAACATACCGGAAAAACGAGTGAATATTCAAACCACAGAAAGTGATCAAGTTAATGATGAGCATAATGTTGATATTCAAGTCACTAGTGAACAATCACAAGAATTGCGAAGGTCAGTAAGGTCAAAAAGATCTGCAATTCCTAATGATTATGTGATTTATTCACTTGAAGATGAATGTGACTTGAGTAATGATAAGGATCCAGACACATTCATAAAAGCCATGGAATGTTCCAATTCTGAAAAGTGGTTGAGTGCCATGAAAGAAGAGTTGAAATCGATGGATGACAACAAAGTCTGGGAACTTGTCGAGTTACCTGAAGGGTTTAAACGAATCGGTTGTAAATGGGTTTACAAAACCAAACGCGATTCAAAAGGTAACATCGAAAGGTACAAGGCTAGACTTGTCGCCAAAGGTTACACTCAAAAAGATGGTATTGACTATAAAGAAACCTTCTCTCCAGTTTCTAAGAAGGATTCTTTAAGAATTGTTATGGCTTTGGTGGCTCATTATGATTTAGAGCTTCACCAAATGGATGTAAAAACCGCTTTTCTAAATGGAGACTTAGAGGAAGAAGTGTATATGGATCAACCCGAAGGATTTACTCTTACGGGAAATGAAAGATTAGTGTGTAAATTGAAGAAGTCAATATATGGACTAAAACAAGCTTCTAGACAATGGTATATTAAGTTTAACGATACCATTACGTCATACGGGTTTATAGAGAACACTGTTGATCGGTGTATCTATATGAAGGTCAGTGGGAGCAAGTTTAGTATATTGGTCTTATATGTTGATGACATTCTTCTAATTTCTAACAATAAAGGAATGTTACATGATGTAAAGAAGTTTCTCTCTAAAAATTTTGAAATGAAAGATATGGGTGAGGCATCCTATGTAATTGGAATAGAAATATTCCGTGATAGACAACAAGGATTACTAGGATTGTCTCAGAAAGGATATATCAATAAAATTTTAGAGAGATTCAGAATGGAGAAATGCTCTGCTGGTGTAGTTCCAATTCAGAAAGGGGACAAATTCAGTCAAATGCAATGTCCGAAAAATGATTTGGAAATAAAGGAAATGGAATCTATTCCATATGCATCAGCTGTTGTTAGCTTAATGTATGCTCAAACATGTACTCGGCCCGACATAAGTTTTGCAGTAGGGATGTTAGGCCGATATCAAAGTAATCCAGGATTGGATCACTGGAAAGCTGCAAAGAAAGTACTTAGGTACTTGCAAGGAACAAAGGACTACATGCTCATGTATAGAAAGTCCAATAAACTTGAAATTATTGGATACTCGGATTCAGACTATGCCGGATGTGTAGACTCGAGGAAATCTACATTCGGTTACGTGTTCCTATTAGCCGGAGGAGCAGTATCATGGAGAAGTGGAAAGCAATCTTCAATCTCTACTTCTACTATGGAGGCAGAATTTGTGGCATGCTTTGAGGCCACCATTCATGCATTGTGGTTGCGGAACTTAACCTTGGGTCTAGGTATAGTCGAAAGTATAGATAGACCGCTAAGGATTTATTGTGACAATTCCGCAGCTGTATTCTTCTCAAAGAATGACAAATACTCGAAAGGAGCAAAACATATGGAATTGAAGTATTTGGCAGTCAAGGAAGAAATACAAAAACAAAAGGTGTGCATTGACACATAAGTACAAGTTTAATGATAGCGGATCCATTAACTAAAGGATTGCCACCCAAGACCTTTAAAGAACATGTTGAAAGGATGGGTTTAGGTGACAAGTCCTTACTAATGTGATTATGATAGTGTAACTTGTATTGTGTGAACACTTTTGAATTCATTATGGGTATGTTTTTGTATGTTTGATGTTATTTGTATTATAGTGTATACAGTTATTGTTGTTTTCAAATAACATGTGATACTTTATGAAATTTAAAGTGGAAGGTTATAGTGTTTCCTCAATTAAAGTTATAATGATTGAGAAATATGTGATACATGGAAAGAATCATGTTGCAAAATAACTTGTGCCTGCCATGATTCAATTTCTCAATTTGTTATGAAAGGTGGCTTGGTTAATTCACATTATGGTACACTATTAAATTGTGAATTACAAGTTGTGATGAATTTAATCCGGTGGATTGAATGAAAGGAGCTGAGATCTCGTAACATGAGCCAAGTGGGAGATTGTTAGATTAATTTTAATAATCTATTTATGGCTCATGTAAATTAAAGTTATATTGACTTTATATTAAAGTGCTCAATGTGATGATTGTTGAGTATAAAAGAAATAATGTCAATTGGGTTTAAATTCCCTCTCCTTAACCTTATTAAAGTAATATACATTATGGTTGTAAAGGTATGATTGAAGAGGTATGAATGAAGAGACATAAGTGAAAGGGTAAGTATGGAGGGTTACATTTTGAAAGGTTGTCTTCTTCTTCATTCTCTCTAGAGAATTAGAGTCTATTCTCACGAACTCTTAATCAATCTTTAATCTATCTCACTCAATCTCTGAATCATCGAAGAGACATTAAAGAGAAAGGATTAAGGAGACGAAAAGTATTCCGCAACACCGAAGAAAAATCAAAGTTAAGCAATGGAGAAAGGTTAGTAGAAATTAAATAATAGTCTTTTGCTTATTAAAGAGAATGGTTGAATTAACAATGTTATAATGGGATTAAAGTATTGAATAGCAATTTACGGTTTTATATATTGCTTTCACTTTAACCCCACATTTTCTTTAATTTATATAATATACCCGTACTACAAATTAAACCAAATTCTTTAGGTATCGAACCATTTTTCCGAACTAATTATCGAGATAAAATCTCAATGTTATTTTCTTCAATTAATCTCACGGTATCTTTCCAAAAACCGAATTTATCCAGACAAACGAGTCAACCGATGACACGTCGTCAATCAACAACAAAAAAATTGACACGTGAAATTTTAATTAACATAAAAATATATTATTTTACACAATCCATTTCTCCAACACCTACCACCCTCTCCATCATATCTCCCGAATTACAAAGTTTTTTGCCGCGGTAATTGAGGGGCATTTCATTCACTTCCACAGCTAGAAACTGTCCAAATTACAGTCTTAAAATTCAAGTATTAATCCTTTTTGTACTTGTGGAAAGTCACTGCTCTTTTTCAGCCAAACAATCAATAGCCGAGTGCATTTTCGAGTTCTTCCTCATCTCGTGGCTCGTCACTTTCCAACCAAAGTGAGCTAGTGCTAGTCGAACATTGCGGGGTTGACGAGGAGCAACAGAAGTCGTAACTATCAAGGCATACTTTGGACTTGGTTTAACTACACCAAGTTGAGAATTAGTGAAAATGACCATTGAATGAGAAGATTGCAGTGTAGACTCAACAAAAGATGAGGAGACAACCTGTGAAGGAATACGTAAAACATTGCAAATAGTTCATGTGTTGTAGAAGAAGATGGATGAGCTTGATTATTCTGGGTTGAGCTTGTGACTTGTGAGGGGATAGCATTAAACAAATGGTAGAACTGTAGGATCATTGGAAGAACACATTGATGGGTTGTCATTTTCATGTGAAACTACCAAAAATGATTTCTTAGATAATATATGAAACCAAGATGATGCGTTAAAGTGGTCAAAACTTTCACCATGGTGTATACATAGAGTAGATGGTGTAACTAGAGGTAAGGTGGCATACATGATGTAGTCGCTGCAGAAATAGGACGTTTGTCGAATTGCCTCATCACATATTTTTCAGAAAACAAATATGCATCAACAAAGTCAGACTGAATAGTTAGTTGACTCACAGACGATAAATTTTAGAGCGGGGTATGGTGACTTTATTTTGTTTTATACTTGAATTACCAACTCCAATAACTACCGAGTCAGATTCAAAATATTTACGAATATTAAACAACATACCTGACTTACTTGCCATGTGATTGATTAGAAGCTCCAGTGTCTAAGAAATAGTATTGTCTAAGGTAAAGACAACTAGGAAAACCACAAAGTTACAGTAGTTTCACTTGAGTTCTGGAACTCAAATATCAACCGATAAGAAAACCGCGTAACCTAATATCGTAATATGAACTCGGCCCAACAAGAATTTGAGTCACGTTAAACTATAACAGGAAGCGTGTCGATGATTCCATCCACAAGAAAGTGAGATTATTGATTTGAGGAACCTTCGCTGATTGAAGATCTTATACAGAGAAAATCGCGGCAGAGTGGTTAAATATGTATTTAGGGTTTCTAATGGTTAAAAAAAGAGCGTGAGAGACAAATACATGATTGTTTTAACTCGTTTAACTTTTGATTTTAGTGAATCCCGAAACGTCAAGTAGATGTAGTTCTCGCATTGAGAGTGAACTACAATAAATCTGTGTGTTTTATTTATCTATTATTCATTTTAAAAACAGTTAGATTATTACGTTTAATCCTAACGTACTAGCCTAGCCAGGCTACATAATTTCTATGGGTGTTGGTGTGATGTTTTCGGCAATCTCCGTTGGAATTAGATTAGTATAGTTGGCAGTAGCTGAATCTTCTACGATGAAATGGTGAACAAGCTGACATATTTGGAGGTTTTTTAACTAATTTAAGTGAGTCTATTCTCACGAACTCTTAATCAATCTTTAATCTATCTCACTCAATCTCTGAATCATCGAAGAGACATTAAAGAGAAAGGATTAAGGAGACGAAAAGTATTCCGCAACACCGAAGAAAAATCAAAGTTAAGCAATGGAGAAAGGTTAGTAGAAATTAAATAATAGTCTTTGCTTATTAAAGAGAATGGTTGAATTAACAATGGTATAATGGGATTAAAGTATTGAATAGCAATTACGGTTTTATATATTGCTTTCACTTTAACCCCACATTTTCTTTAATTTATATAATATACCCGTACTACAAATTAAACCAAATTCTTTAGGTATCGAACCATTTTTTCGAACTAATTATCGAGATAAAATCTCAATGTATTTTCTTCAATTAATCTCACGGTATCTTTCCAAACACCGAATTTATCCAGACAAACGAGTCAACCGATGACACGTCGTCAATCAACAACTAAAAATTTGACACGTGAAATTTTAATTAACATAAAATATATTATTTTACACAATCCATTTCTCCAACACCTACACCCTCTCCATCATATCTCCCGAATTACAAAGTTTTTTGCCGCGGTAATTGAGGGGCATTTCATTCACTTCCACAGCTAGAAACTGTCCAAATACAGTCTTAAAATTCAAGTATTAATCCTTTTTGTACTTGTGGAAAGTCACTGCTCTTTTTCAGCCAAACAATCAATAGCCGAGTGCATTTTCGAGTTCTTCCTCATCTCGTGGCTCGTCACTTTCCAACCAAAGTGAGCTAGTGCTAGTCGAACATTGCGGGGTTGACGAGGAGCAACAGAAGTCGTAACTATCAAGGCATACTTTGGACTTGGTTTAACTACACCAAGTTGAGAATAGTGAAAATGACCATTGAATGAGAAGATTGCAGTGTAGACTCAACAAAAGATGAGGAGACAACCTGTGAAGGAATACGTAAAACATTGCAAATAGTTCATGTGTTGTAGAAGAATGATGGATGAGCTTGATTATTCTGGGTTGAGCTTGTGACTTGTGAGGGGATAGCATTAAACAAATGGTAGAACTGTAGGATCATTGGAAGAAACATTGATGGGTTGTCATTTTCATGTGAAACTACCAAAAATGATTTCTTAGATAATATATGAAACCAAGATGATGCGTTTAAAGTGGTCAAAACTTTCACCATGGTGTATACATAGAGTAGATGGTGTAACTAGAGGTAAGGTGCATACATGATGTAGTCGCTGCAGAAATAGGACGTTTGTCGAATTGCCTCATCACATATTTTTCAGAAAACAAATATGCATCAACAAAGTCAGACTGAATAGTAGTTGACTCACAGACGATAAATTTTAGAGCGGGGTATGGTGACTTTATTTTGTTTTATACTTGAATTACCAACTCCAATAACTACCGAGTCAGATTCAAAATATTTACGAATATTAAACAACATACCTGACTTACTTGCCATGTGATTGATTAGAAGCTCCAGTGTCTAAGAAATAGTATTGTCTAAGGTAAAGACAACTAGGAAAACCACAAAGTTACAGTAGTTTCACTTGAGTTCTGGAACTCAAATATCAACCGATAAGAAAACCGCGTAACCTAATATCGTAATATGAACTCGGCCCAACAAGAATTTGAGTCACGTTAAACTATAACAGGAAGCGTGTCGATGATCCATCCACAAAGAAAGTGAGATTATTGAGTTGAGGAACCTTCGCTGATTGAAGATCTTATACAGAGAAAATCGCGGCAAGTGGTTAAATATGTATTTAGGGTTTCTAATGGTTAAAAAGAGCGTGAGAGACAAATACATGATTGTTTTAACTCGTTTAACTTTGATTTTAGTGAAATCCCGAAACGGCAAGTAGATGTAGTTTTCGCATTGAGAGTGAACTACAATAAATCTGTGTGTTTTTATTTATCGTATTATTCATTTTAAAACAGGTTAGATTATTACGTTTAATCCTACGTACTAGCCTAGCCAGGCTACATAATTTTCTATGGGTGTTGGTGTGATGTTTTCTGCATCTCCGTTTGGAATTAGATTAGTATATTTGGCAGGAGCTGAATCTTCTACGATGAAATGGTGAACAAGCTGACATATTTGGAGGTTTTTTACTAATTTAAGTGGGACCCACTAACCCATTTCTCATGCAGCCATGCCCAATTGCCCATTAAAGCAACCGAGTGGACAGCGTTTGGCTTCCACAATCGGGGGGGAGGGGTCTCTCTGTTTCCGTGACTCTCTTCCTCTTCCCCTTCCTCTTTCTTTCTGGTTTTCTTTTTGCCCACTTCTTACAGAAGCTCTGGGCATCCATCCACCCTTGGAGAGCATGCCCATTCCTCTCAAGAAATCACCTACTTCATCCTCGCATGAATCTATTTTCATGGGCTTTCCTCGTTTTTCACCTTTCTCTTGTCTTTTCCTACTCTCTCTTTTCACATCTCCAGCTTCGTCCACCTATGACCATTCATTCATCGGTACATTTGTTTCTTTGTTCTCATCTTTTTTATTTATCATGCATAATTAGACCATTTATTTAGAGGGATGTAATCTGATTCCTATGATGTTGGGACTGTCAGAACATTTGGGAGACCGCAGTAATTAAATTTTTCAGATTTCGAAACATTGTTTTCTTGAATTGGATCCTTTTAATGAATTGTTATGCGATTATGATGTTTTGATTATCTGTTGTGTATGCTATTAAAACTATTAATTACTCAAGTTCGAGCTGATTGAAATGATTAGGTATGAGAACTGAGGATGTCAGAAACAAGAGGGCTGATTTGTACCCTGAAACTCTGAGAGACGAGGCAGTGGAAAGACTTCATCATCTTGGAAAGGTATTTATTATATATGCATAATCAAGTTTGCCTATTTTTCTTTTTCTTTTTCCCATAATTTTCTCTCCATTTTCTTCTTTTTCTTTTTTAAATAAATTAAGTTTCACTCGTCGTACTTGGGCCCCTTCCAATGGTATCAATGTGTTATAGTTTAATTGCTTTAGGTTATTTTATTGCTTACAGAGAAGAGAAAGTAGATGAATGTTTCTGAGTTTGACCTTCGTCAACAATAGTTGATATCTGATGTTAAATCTTTTCTCATTACAATCAAATCTTAATTTTGATGGTGTCTTTATTCAACTTTGACATAGACTTTTTGGTTCATTTAAAATTGTCACCAAACAAGAAGTCTTGTTTACTGGAAAAATAAAAAAGATATTGAAATGTTGACTAGATTTGAACACAATTTTCTTTGAAAACAGATAAGTGATGGTGAGGGTTATCTTGAGAGGACATTCATGAGCCCAGCTTCTGTGAAGGCTGCAATTCTACTCCGTGAATGGATGGAGGATGCGGGTTTGAGAACGTTAGCGTTTTAACGCTTATCAAATCTCGTAACTGGACTCGGGGAAAGCTCTTAATCTGTTGGTGATGTTTATTTTCAGGTGGATTGATTGCATGGGCAATGTACATGGAAGAGTTGAGGGAGGAAACTCAAGTGCTGAGGCCCTCTTGATTGGTTCTCATATGGTGAAGAATATGTTTCCTTCAACTATTCATTAGCTTCATGTCATTAGTTTGTTTAAAGTTTTGTTTTCCTGTTTAGGACACTGTTGTTGATGGCGGGATATTTGATGGGTCATTGGGTATCATCTCTGCATTAGCTGCTCTAAAAGTGTTGAAAACGACCTCCAAGTTGGAAAAATTAAGGCGGCCAATCGAGGTCAGGGACTTTCATTTTTGCATAATTTTGACATCACAAAATTTTCACAAACATTGTGATCCTTGTTGGTAGGAATTGATTTTTTGTTTCATAGCAGTTTTAGCTATCCCCTCTCTATGATGTGATTATTCTTTTTTCTGATATTCTAATGCCAATACTTGAAGGTGTTAGCCTTTAGCGACGAGGAGGGAGTGAGGTTCCAATCTACTTTTCTCGGTAGTGCAGCCGTAGCTGGTGCATTACCTGCTTCAGCACTGCAAATCTCCGATAAAAGGTTCAATTTTTACTTATAAGGCTCCAATCTAATCCTTTATGTCCTCATTATTTCTATATTTACGTGATATCTGCGGGCAGTGGCATGACAGTGCAAAATGTTCTCGAGACAAATAGCATCCAAATTTCGGACAGGCACTTGCAGCAGCTCAAGTATGACCCAAAGTCAGTTTGGGGTTACGTTGAGGTAAGCTATGATGGTAATTGTCCAATCAAAGTTAAACTTAACTTGAGGGAGAACATCTGCCTTATTCTTCTGTAGATCCATATTGAACAAGGACCTGTACTTGAGTGGGTCGGTTTTCCACTCGGAGTGGTTAAAGGCATCGCAGGACAAACTCGCCTAAAGGTATATGAATTCTCTTCTTCTGTATTTTTAGCTGTTTTCTGTCTCCATATTATGGTATAATTTTGAGAGGGTAATGTGTTGGTGCAAATTACTCTCCACTAATCATCTATTTAAGTTGTGGAAAGAAAATTACAAATGTTAAAAATCATGGAGGCTATGGAAAGATTTTATTTTGCCAATCGAGATGGCTGTTTAGAGATGTTTGTGGATGACGTGCATGTTGAGGTGCAATTGTGCACAAAATTTTTTTTTTTTTTTTTTAATGTGAATCATACTGTGGATTCGAAGTTGCATTAAGATCATATAAACTTAAATTAACTTGCTAGTAAGCAACGGTTGTTCGGATAACTCATAAACAAGACATTGCAGGTTACGGTGAGGGGTTCACAAGGCCATGCCGGAACAGTTCCCATGTTGCTCCGGCGGGACCCGATGGCAGCTGCAGCTGAATTGATTGTGTTGTTGGAAAGCATTTGTAAAAATCCGGAAAATTTTTTATCATTCGATGGTAATTGTAATGATTCCACACTAGAAGCACTTTCCTCTTCCCTTGTTTGTACTGTTGGGGAGATATCGACATGGCCGAGTGCAAGCAATGTAATTCCAGGGCAGGTAAGAAAGAAGAACAACTTCCTGATGACAAGTATGAAATAGCTGAGAACAAGAATAACATCGGGGTTTTTTGCAGGTAACGTTCAGTGTTGATTTGCGTGCAATTGATGATATCGGGCGCGAAGCTGTTATATACGAGTTATCAAATCGGATGTATCAAATCTGCAATAGCCGTCAAGTTTCTTGTCTGGTGGAGCGAAAAGTAAGCATTTTTTTTTTTATAATCTCTAGCAAGTTCCCAAGGTTTAAGCATCACCAGCTGCGTATATTTGTTGGTGTTAATCGATTAAAACCTCCCAGCACAATGCAAATGCGGTGATTTGTGATTCGGAGTTGAGTTCGGAGCTAAACTCTGCAGCATCGGCTGCTCTAACGCAATTGGTCGGCGAGATAGATGAAGATATACCTGTTTTAATGAGCGGAGCTGGACACGACGCAATGGCAATGTCTCATTTAACGAAGGTAACGATCAAAGACGATATTCTACTATTTCAGACAATAAATGTTGTTGTGTCGACAAAGGTGTTAATGTCGGAGAATATAACATGGACAGGTGGGGATGTTGTTTGTTCGATGTCGAGGAGGAGTGAGTCACTCTCCGGATGAAAATGTGTTGGAAGATGATGTCTGGGCTGCTGGTTTGGCAATCCTTGCATTTCTAGACTCCCAAATCTGATTTTCAGCAAATGGAGTTTTACTGATGTATATATCTTGGCAGTGCTTTCTTTGTTGTGGGTTGGATTAAAGAGATTGAATTATGAATTTAATTGTAAATTAGATTGATTAGCCCATGAGCCATACATCTTATGCACTCAAGGATCGAAGACAACTGATGACTTGTTGACTTCATCACACGTGCCAATTTTTGCAATAAAGTGCAAGATAGTTCATGATTTTTAATAACACGAACAATTTGGTAGTTGATTTTTGGTCTGCTGACGAAGCGATCTTTGTCGACGAAATACAATAAATTGAACTATACCCAACACATGAGCCAAAAACCAACCCACTGCCCGTATTAAATTTAAATTTTAATCAGTAATGTTACGTATAATCTGTCCAACCGGACTCAGTCGCGTAGTTTATTTTGCCCGTGGTCTTTCTCTCTCTCTCACTTTCTTCCTCGTCTCCTCCGCTATAAAGTAGGGGTGAGCAAAAAAACCGAGAACCGAAGAACCGGACCAGAACCGACGGTTTGGTCCGGTTCTGGGCGGTTTTGCCTTACAAAATAATAGATTTCGGTTTTTGTTTTCAAGAACCGCCGTTATTGGTGCGGTTCTCGGGTCTAAAGAGAGAAGACCACTGAAACCGGACCGGACCATATTTATAACCCTAAATCCCTAATTCACTTCCCAGTTTCCATATGGCATCTGCCGATGCCTCTTCTCTTCGACGACAGACGACTCTTCTCAGACGAAAGAGTTATTCCCTCGTCTGCCTCTTCTCTTCGACAGAAAACTCTCAAGTCTTTCGCCCTCGTCGTCCCTCATCCTCCGTCGCACACTTCTTGTTTCTTGTTTCTTTGATTACAGGTTCGCCCCTTCCTCTGTTTCAGACGTTTTTGAACCTGTTTTTGGGTTATTTCGTTCTGGATTTTGGGGTACTCTCTCGGCTTAACCGAAAGAGTACCGACCCTCTGTTTTATGCTTTTGCTTGCAGTACAGAACCTCCATTTTGTGTTCTCTGTTTAACCGATGCATGTTTCATGTTTAATTGACATATTTTGTGTTTTAGTTGTGTTTTTTGTTTTAATTTTACGGCAAATTGCTGTGCATTCTGTTTAGTAATTAGATTGTATAAATTAAGTTTTAGCAATTGTTGTGTATTTTTTTTGTTCTGTTTGGGCAAGCATGTTTCTTCTGCAGAAGTATGATAAATGAAAAAAAAAAAAAAAAAAAAAACACTGGGAAGACCAGAACCGGACCAGAACCGAGATCAGAAATCTGGTCCGGTTCTAGTTCGGTTCTGGTCTTTTTTTTAGCTTATTGGTGCAAAAATTTAAAAACCGAATTTAGTGGTCCGGTCCTAATTTCTCCCAAAACCGGACCGACCCGGACCACGATCACCCCTACTATAAAGAAAGCCATCAGCGTTCTTCTTAAGCTTACCGAACGCGAAAACCTCAGATTGACGAATCTTCCACTGGGTGGCTGGCTGGCTGCTCGTCTTAGACTTGATATCACCTCAGGTATACCAAATTAATGTTGCTGACGATGTTTGATTTCGGTCTGTTTAAGCAGTCAGATGAAATTTAGAGAATGCCAAGTTATCGACTCACTAAATTTGTTTGGTGGGTTATTTTGATTTTATATGGGTATTTTAGGAATCATTTTCTGTGTTTTGATTTCGTTTTTCTTTCGTCCTGAGTTGCGTTCATAGATTATTTTCTTCTTTTCGGTTGTATACAGAGTTCGGTTCTATTGCTGTTATTCTCTCACTTTCAACATTTTCTGTTAAGTGTGTTCTTCTGTTCTGTTTTCTTAACAGGAGATCGGCCAGTTTGTTAGTGTTCAATTTGATTATCATGCGAGTTCTGTTTATTTAACTAATCTAATTGATTTTTTAAATAAAACCTGATGATCCAACTCCCTGGTGCTTGATATATACATATCTGATTTTGATTTCTCATAGGATTATTTTCTGTGTTTGTTTTCTATGTATTTCCATTGTTAGCTACTACAGTATTTTAAATTTTAAACCATTTTTGCCACATTACCAATGTTTCCATCTTCAAAACACTTCTACTTTACGTCTCAATATGATTGATGGATGGCTAATGAGGATATTGCTCTAACGTTAAGATGGAACTTTTATAAAACTCATCTTTTAGAGACTACAGATTGACAGACAAATTAATGTTTTTTTCCTTTTCTTTCAATTCTTGCTGTGATTAATTAACTCAGAAACTGTTGATAAATTAAGGGATGCTTTTCTAAAATAGATATATATATATATATATATATATATATATATATATATATATATATATATATATATATATATATATTTTCGTTGATTTCGCTCGTCTTTCCTATGTTTTGATTGACTTACAAACTTTGGAAATTCTATTTAATCAACATTCTAAGCACTTTGAAGGTAGTAGTAGTAGTTGTCAAAAAACAAGCAAACTTTTTTATTCCATTATCATATAAATTATGTAGTGGAGTAGATTTAATCATTGATTCATGGAGATGCTCTTGAATCTAAAAGCACATCAGAGTGCACGCACTATCATTCTCTATCTGAATTTATTATCATTCTCATTTTCCTGACCCAAATATTACCTAATTTATTTATTATTGTTAAATCGAGTCAGGAGATCGTATTTTGTTCAAATAATGTTAGATGTGACGAATGGATTTTTGTTATACGAATTCACCTCGATCTTAGGTTTCCATGCTGAAGGTCCCAGATCATCAAGTTGCTGGGCATCAGGCCTGCAATGGAGTGCTTGGTCCTCTTATAGACGGTTCAGGACACTTCTTCAAACCTCTTCAAAATGACAATCGAGGTTCCAGTGAGGCCTCTTTCTACTCATCATTTTCCTCAGACACGATGGTCCCAGATCACATCCGTCGGTTCTTCCCTCAGTTTTATGGAACTAAGCTTTTGCAAGCATCAGACGGGTCAGGGTTGCATCCTCACCTAGTGTTGGAGGATGTTGTCTGTAATTATGCCAATCCGTCCGTACTAGACATGAAGATCGGCTCTAGAACTTGGTATCCTGAAGCATCGGATGAGTACATCGCCAAGTGCGTGAAGAAAGATAGAGAAAGCTCAAGCCTTCGGCTGGGATTCAGGTTATCTGGTGTGCAAGTTTATGTAAGCGAACATGGATACTGGAAGCTGGAGAAAAAGCTCACTAGAAAATATTCTGTTCAAGACTGTAAGTGGGTGCTGAGACAGTTTGTTTCTTCGAAGCCGAGTGGTAAATATCTAGATTGTTGTTACGCGTCAGCTGTGTACGGAGGGTCCGGTGGAATAATGGGCCAGTTGACGGAGCTAAAAGCATGGTTTGAAGAGCAGACAATGTACCATTTCTATTCCTGCTCGGTGCTGATGGTGTATGATGGGAAGGGTGTGAAGGAAGGAAGAAGTCCAAATGCAGTGGTTAAACTTGTTGACTTTGCGCATGTTGTGGAAGGGAAGGGCGTCATTGATCATAACTTTTTAGGAGGCCTGTGCTCCCTCATAAACTGCATCTCTCAGATTCTGGCAAGGCCTCCTCACTCTGAACCCAATTGTTTTGTAATTCATGCTTTTGAGAAAAATGAAGCTTTTAGATTGTTAAACTCAAGAGTTTTCCTCCTCGGTGGCTTCTAGAGTTGGTTTTTCAAATAAAGATACACCACAAAAAATATTTTTCAAATAAGGAAATTTTATCGATTGTCAAATCTTTCCAAAGATTTAGAAATAAAATCTTCGTCAATAGAAAATAAATATAATATCATATGAAATAAATTATTTAGTGAATTGTGTATTTCAATGTGCTCCTCCTCACAAAAAAAAAAAAAAAAAAAAACACTGGGAAGACCAGAACGGACCAGAACCGAGATCAGAAATCTGGTCCGGTTCTAGTTCGGTTCTGGTCTTTTTTTTAGCTTATTGGTGCAAAAATTTAAAAAAAACCGAATTTAGTGGTCCGGTCCTAATTTCTCCCAAAACCGGACCGACCCGGACCACGATCACCCCTACTATAAAGAAAGCCATCAGCGTTCTTCTTAAGCTTACCGAACGCGAAAACCTCAGATTGACGAATCTTCCACTGGGTGGCTGGCTGGCTGCTCGTCTTAGACTTGATATCACCTCAGGTATACCAGATTAATGTTGCTGACGATGTTTGATTTCGGTCTGTTTAAGCAGTCAGATGAAATTTAGAGAATGCCAAGTTATCGACTCACTAAATTTGTTTGGTGGGTTATTTTGATTTTATATGGGTATTTTAGGAATCATTTTCTGTGTTTTGATTTCGTTTTTCTTTCGTCCTGAGTTGCGTTCATAGATTATTTTCTTCTTTTCGGTTGTATACAGAGTTCGGTTCTATTGCTGTTATTCTCTCACTTTTCAACATTTTCTGTTAAGTGTGTTCTTCTGTTCTGTTTTTCTTAATAGGAGATCGGCCAGTTTGTTAGTGTTCAATTTGATTATCATGCGAGTTCTGTTTATTTAACTAATCTAATTGATTTTTTAAATAAAACCTGATGATCCAACTCCCTGGTGCGTGATATATACATATCTGATTTTGATTTCTCATAGGATTATTTTCTGTGTTTGTTTTCTATGTATTTCCATTGTTAGCTACTACAGTATTTTAAATTTTAACCATTTTTGCCACATTACCAATGTTTCCATCTTCAAAACACTTCTACTTTACGTCTCAATATGATTGATGGATGGCTAATGAGGATATTGCTCTAACGTTAAGATGGAACTTTTATAAAACTCATCTTTTAGAGACTACAGATTGACAGACAAATTAATGTTTTTTTTCCTTTTCTTTCAATTCTTGCTGTGATTAATTAACTCAGAAACTGTTGATAAATTAAGGGATGCTTTTCTAAAATAGATATATATATATATATATATATATATATATATATATATTATATATATATATATATATATATATATATATTTTCGTTGATTTCGCTCGTCTTTCCTATGTTTTGATTGACTTACAAACTTTGGAAATTCTATTAATCAACATTCTAAGCACTTTGAAGGTAGTAGTAGTAGTTGTCAAAAAACAAGCAAACTTTTTTATTCCATTATCATATAATTATGTAGTGGAGTAGATTTAATCATTGATTCATGGAGATGCTCTTGAATCTAAAAGCACATCAGAGTGCACGCACTATCATTCTCTATCTGAATTTATTATCATTCTCATTTTCCTGACCCAAATATTACCTAATTTATTTATTATTGTTAAATCGAGTCAGGAGATCGTATTTTGTTCAAATAATGTTAGATGTGACGAATGGATTTTTGTTATACGAATTCACCTCGATCTTAGGTTTCCATGCTGAAGGTCCCAGATCATCAAGTTGCTGGGCATCAGGCCTGCAATGGAGTGCTTGGTCCTCTTATAGACGGTTCAGGACACTTCTTCAAACCTCTTCAAAATGACAATCGAGGTTCCAGTGAGGCCTCTTTCTACTCATCATTTTCCTCAGACACGATGGTCCCAGATCACATCCGTCGGTTCTTCCCTCAGTTTTATGGAACTAAGCTTTTGCAAGCATCAGACGGGTCAGGGTTGCATCCTCACCTAGTGTTGGAGGATGTTGTCTGTAATTATGCCAATCCGTCCGTACTAGACATGAAGATCGGCTCTAGAACTTGGTATCCTGAAGCATCGGATGAGTACATCGCCAAGTGCGTGAAGAAAGATAGAGAAAGCTCAAGCCTTCGGCTGGGATTCAGGTTATCTGGTGTGCAAGTTTATGTAAGCGAACATGGATACTGGAAGCTGGAGAAAAAGCTCACTAGAAAATATTCTGTTCAAGACTGTAAGTGGGTGCTGAGACAGTTTGTTTCTTCGAAGCCGAGTGGTAAATATCTAGATTGTTGTTACGCGTCAGCTGTGTACGGAGGGTCCGGTGGAATAATGGGCCAGTTGACGGAGCTAAAAGCATGGTTTGAAGAGCAGACAATGTACCATTTCTATTCCTGCTCGGTGCTGATGGTGTATGATGGGAAGGGTGTGAAGGAAGGAAGAAGTCCAAATGCAGTGGTTAAACTTGTTGACTTTGCGCATGTTGTGGAAGGGAAGGGCGTCATTGATCATAACTTTTTAGGAGGCCTGTGCTCCCTCATAAACTGCATCTCTCAGATTCTGGCAAGGCCTCCTCACTCTGAACCCAATTGTTTGTAATTCATGCTTTTGAGAAAAATGAATGCTTTTAGATTGTTAACTCAAGAGTTTCCTCGGTGCTTCGGAAGTTTGGTTTCAAAAATGAAAGATACACCACAAAAAATATTTTTCAAAATAAGGATAATTTTATCGATTGTCAAATCTTTCCAAAGATTTAGAAAATAGAAATCTTCGTCAATAGAAAATAAATATAATATCATATGAAATAAATTATTTAGTGAATTGTGTATTTCAATGTGCTCCTCCTCACAAAAAAAAAAAAAAAATCGTCCTTGAATTTTATAGTTGCAAATGATTCATCAATGAGAAAATATTTTGTTTGTCGATACTTGAAAATGTAGAACAAAAACAATTTTGTGATCAAATCACTTAAAAACAAAAGTATTAATTTAGTTCTTTATAAGTTGTATCAACGTCGTAGAGTCATGGTCGTTTGAGTAAAATACATCTCAAGCATCAATATCTATCCTATCACATGTGACTTTGTTTTGTAATATTTTTTGATTGTCATTGAAATTTTGTAAACTTCAAATATTTGAACTACAAAACATTTTTAATCCAACCAATTTTATCGGGGAAATATTTTTCAATCTGTAAATTCATTGTATTTACCAAAGCTTTGGAAACAATTTTTTTTATGTTGCTACTGTCCATCATTGTGTTACAAACTTTGTCACCAATTATGCACCATGTTTGAAAAATTTTGTGACGTTGAAAATTGTCTGATTCTTTCGAGGTAAGTAAGAGTCATTTGGAGAATGCACTACTTCCTCTACCACATCACCTTATGCAAATTCACCATTTACATAAATATCTTCTTCAATATTTTGTTCTTCATCACCATCATCTTCACCGAACCCATTTCAGACGCTCATTTGAAAGATGTCATGGTCGGTTGCACCAAAAATACTTTTTGGGATTAGGGCGTGCATGATGTTTATTATTAAGTTGTTGCAAATAGATTTAGACTTGAGTATCATGCTGAACCATGATTGAAGAAGTTCTACCTTGATTTTGCTTTGAGTTCTGATTTGAAGAAACATCTTTATAGTTATTGTCGTTGCCGTTAATAGTCGTCGATCTTTTGGAAGATATGAACTTTCTAGAAATTGCCGTTTAAAATTATTTTGCGTATATGTCATAGTACTGTTGATATAAATTTCTATTTTCATTGTCATATTGACTGTATATGTGATTGTTCATACTAATTGAAGAACCGGTTCATCTTGAATAACTAGTTTGAGACCTCCAATGTATCGAGCTATTGGTTGATTCTCTGTCTAAAATAAATTGGCCTTAGCATTTGATTGATAAAGTTCTTCAATATATTCATTTACCGTACGATTTTCTTGACAACAATTTTGATAATGTTGATCCAAAAACTGCTCTAATCAAGAGGAAGAAATTGTCGTTGTAACAAACTTTTCATTTTTAGCCAGGTTTGAATTCGTGACTTTCCTTGCCTTTGGCAAATAAAAGTTGTTCCCATCACACTGAAGCTCCATTTTTTTATTTACATGTTACGAGCTTGACTTGATTTTATTATGCGATATTTAAATAGTTAAAAAAAATTCGATAGTGTAAACCTAATCAAGAAAATCTATTGTAAAATTTCCCATTATCTATGTTGAAAATAAGTGTTATTTCAAATAAGCTGAAAAATATCACCTTGGTTTTCATTTATGTCTCGTTAAAGTTTCGTGCAATGTTCTTGATGCGATTTTTTTTTCCATTACCTTATGTGTTTTTCTTCTTTGTCGGAAACTCTAGTTTTAAATCTCTATTTCGCAAGTTTGTGTTGACTTGTGATTTTCATCGTAGCTAAAATCTGTTTGATGTCAAGAAGATTCTCATCAATTCCATCAAGTCGATTCTTGATGGCAGTCTCTTGTCAACAACAATAAGTCTCGGTTTGTTGTCACAATTTTTTTTTCCAATACAACCGTATGCGACTATGAGATTGAGACAGAATCCTTACTCCGATACTCATTTGGTGTATCATAAAGTATATTTTGAAATCAAAATGGAAAATAAAATATGCAATTGTGAAATACATCTCAAAATAAAAATAATTTTATTAATTGTGAAAAATATTTGTAAAGATTACAAGTAAATTTTTAAATAGAATTACAAATAATATTTTAATAAATCAGTGACTTAGGAAAATAATCTAATAATAGGAAATAACTAATTAAAAAATAGAAATCTTAATAATAATTTAAGATTACCTAAAAATAAATAAATTTAGAAGGACTTAATTGAAAAATTAAAATTGTATAATGAACAAATTTAAACAAATCCTAAAATCACAAGGCTCGTTGGTATTTACAAAATAGTATATTGAAAATAGGTTATTACTAAAAGAACCTTCAATAGCAGCAGTTGCAGCTGAGGACCTTTTCGTCTTTTCCTCTGTAGGATATGTCCACAAGAAGGAGAAGAAGACGGGTGGTGTTTTGGAGGGAAAGTGAAGGGAGGAAGAGATGCCGGTCGCAAGGCCCCTTTCATCGGAACCTAGAATCATCGCTCACCTCGACCTCGACTGCTTCTACGTTCAAGGTTCCTCTTCTTTTTCATCTCTTTCTTAACCTATTTCTCCCTCTATGTTTCTGTCTGCTCGCTTTTTTTTTTTTTTTTTACTGTTTATGCTCTTCGGATTACTGAATTTGTGGCATATTTGGCTCCCTAGGGTGACGTTTGCTTGCATCTATTTTAGTCCTCTGTGAACAAGAACAAGTTTACTATGTCAAATCATGGATACTTTTCTTCTTTTGATAACTAAATATATTAGGATATGACTGTACTTGTTCTCTAATCAAATTTTGGTATCTTAAAATGTTGATAGTGGAGCAGCGCAAACAGCCACACTTAAGGGGTTTACCTACCGCTGTGGTTCAATATAATTCATGGAAAGGAGGGGGCTTGATTGCTGTCAGCTATGAGGCTCGCAAATATGGTGTGACGCGGTGCGCATTAAAGTTTTATTTTTTCTTTTTATAATTTCCACCTTTCCTGAGTGTTTGAGTCTTTTAAGGCTAAAAAATTATGTGTTTTCAGTTCAATGAGAGGGGATGAAGCGAAGAAAATTTGCCCAGAAATTCAGCTTGTTCAAGTTCCAGTATCTCGTGGTAAAGCTGACCTTAAATTGTACCGTGATGCTGGTTCAGAGGTCTTATTTATATTTCAGCTACTTATGCTCGGAGTCCTTGACATCGTAAGTAATTTTGCCTTTATGAACTTCCATACAATTTTTAGGTGGTATCTGTTCTTGCAAGGAAGGGAACATGTGAAAGGGCTTCCATCGATGAAGTCTATCTTGACCTGACTGATGCAGCTGAGAAAATGTTGGAGGAAACTCCTCCAGAGAGCTTGGAGATCATCGACGAGGAAGCTCTTAGATCACATATTTTAGGGCTTCATAATGAGGTCAGAGACTGCTCTCAAGTTTCTTCATCCAATTTTGTTCATACTTGGACTTGGCATGATTTCTAACTTGGTAGATATCTGCATTGACATTTTGATAAACTTTCCTAGGTCTTTTTTGTCTAAGGGAAAAATTAGATGTATTCAAGGTAGTTTGTTGTCTACCCCTCTAAATATCTGTTTAATATTAATTTGTGTTTACTTGTTTATTCTTGAAGCCGGGCTGAAAAAATTAACATCTCTTTTTGCGTTTACAAACTGTGATGTCATTTTCAACTAGACCATAGCAATGAATGTTCTTAAGTTAGCCTTTAATGTATTAATGTGAAATTGATGAAGAGTTCAGGTTGAATGTGATGTACACGATAGCGTACAAAAGTGGCTCCATCGAAGTGATTCAGATCATCGTGATAAGCTTTTAGCTTGCGGAACCATAATTGTGGCAGAACTTAGGAAGCAAGTGTTGAAAGAGACTGAATTTACTTGTTCTGCAGGTATTGGTCATAATAAGGTGCGCAACATTCTCACCTCTTCTCATCAGATTTTGGTCATTCACCTTGACTATTCTTGTTATGACTTTTGCAAAAAAACTATTCTCGTCATGACTTGAAACACTGCCATTGTTGCTTACTATTGAAATTGACAGCAGATGCTTGCTAAAATTGCGAGTGCTATGCACAAACCTTTTCAACAGACTGTTGTTCCTTTGTCCTGTGTGAAAGGGTTGCTTGATTCCTTACCAGTGAAGAAAATGTAAGTTTTAATGTTGAGTGGTATGTTGTTAAGGCATTGTAAGTTTTGATTCATTGCATGCACCCACAGTGATCATATACAATGTCCTATAGGTAGGATATGTAGTTGGCTAAGCCTAGATACCTGGATGAAAATTCTAAAAGATATAATTTAAATGAATTGTTGTTGCGGGTAAAGTGATCAAATTGATTAAACTAGTTAAACTGCAAGGGAGCTTCTATGTCAAGATGTAGAAGAATTTTAATTTGAACGCTAGCTTAATCTGTTTACTTTTTCAGTAGAAATATGATTCTTGTTGAAAGAAAAAAATACTTTCCTCAAATTGCCTCTTCCAACGTTCACATACTTTTTGGTTTTTTTTACCGTGATTGAAAAAAATCTAGGAAATGTTTTAAGGAACTGTTTTTTAAGAGCAAGTCGAAACCAAATATGCTTTGGATGGAAAACAAATTTTCCTCTTATTTTATTAGGATCTTGAAGTACAAGATCAACAGACAATTCATGAGGTCTTTAAGCTCTCCCAAGGAAATGATTCACAAATTTTGCAGTGCCTTCCCCTCTCCCCATTCTCCTCCCAAAGAATCTTGTCAAACTATAGTTAGTATACCCAAAATAACCTTATAAAGCAGTAAAATGTTGTAATATCTTTTGTAGGCAATTAAGTAAATAGATGAAAACAAGTAACTCGACAAATTATTTATTTTTACTTCCCTTATTCACCTTGCATATTTGAACCAAATGGGAAGAGTCTTACCAATTAACTTGTGACAGCTTACCTTGTGAAAACAAGTATGACCCAACATTCTGTTGATTGTGAGAGTTTAGTCCATAATAGTAGAGGTATACAATCCCACCTTACTTGGGATAATGGAAAGTAAATGGTTTATAAGTGGAATTCTTCTCCTTATTTAGAACTCATTTTGAGCTAACCTCAAAATAAAATCATACGAGTTTTGACACAAAGTGAAAATTATTGTATTAGAAAGACTGAGGACTCCACAGAGGGTATCAGAGTCAAAGTCCAAGAAGAAGTGTGGTTGACGAGGACGTCAGGCCCAAAAAGAGAGATTGTAACAGCTCATGTGGTGAAGACAAGGTCGATTCATGATTATGTTGATTGTGAGAGGTCAGTTCATACTAGTGAAGGTGCACAATATAACATCACGGAGATCGTTTATAAGAAGAGTTTTTTCATTCTTAGTATAACGTGATTTGGGCTAAGTTCAATAATAAAACCATGCAAACTTTGATCTAAAACAGATAATATTGTATTAGAAAGATTGAAGATTCCACAAATGGTACAAGAGCCAAAGCCTAACCGAAAGTGTGATCGACGGAGATATCAAGGCCCCAAGAAGGGAGATTGTGACAATAAACTCTATGAAGAGAATGACGATCTAAGATTCTGTTGATTGTGATGGCGTAACTCATACCAGTAGAGGTGCACAATTTCACATTGTTTGAGTGAAAAATGATGGGTATATAAGAGACTTTTCTCCTCCTTACTTAGTACAACACGTTTTTGGCTAACCTCATGACAAACCGTGTAGGATTCGGCTCAAAGTAAAAATATTGTACTAGGAGGATTAGAGACTCTATTTGACTGATTTGGTAATTGAGTTTGGTGGTTTGGCTTTTATGAAATAACTAATCTTGAAGCTTGGCATGCAATAATTTCCAAGTTTTTCTAGTGACAGTATGTTAGGAGCCCTCAAATCCGATTCACATACACTAGGAGGAAGAGAGATGCGTGGAGCAAGGAGAACTAGCAATATTTACATTTACTTTGGTTAACTACTTAGTATGTTTCATTTTTATTAACGAAGGGTAGAAGTTTAATTGTAATAGGATGTAAGGGGGTAAAAAGGGAAGTTGATTCATAATTCTGTTAGGGGAGAAATGATAACGTGGGGAAGGAGGGGAGATAGTGGACGGGAGGAAAAACTGAATGGGAGGAAGGAGAGAGGAGGTACTACCTGGAGAGTATGATTGATTGTTACTGGATGATTTTTTGGATTGCTAGTAGTTTCATTTGCTTTTCTAGATTTGTTTTGTGGATTTTCTTGGAGTAGTGATTCTGGAATACAGGTTTACTATCACTGGTATCAGAGCAAATCCTGGCAATGGGAAAATCGACAGTAAGCGACGATCAACTCGCCCAGAACGAGTTATGGCAGGAGATCGGGAATGCCAAGGAAAGTCTTGCCCGACTGCCGAAACTGGAGCGGATAATGACTCTGCTGATGGAGAAACTTGATTCTTTGGCGGACGCCGTGCATTCGGCACTGCCAACAAAGTGGGACAGGGGCAAACAGAAGATGGGTGAAGAACCGGTGGGGCAGTCAAGCTGCCACGGTGAAGCTTCGCCAGCCAGAGACAGGGCAGAAGGGCGGAGAGATGAGCAGCTAAGTGACAAAATAGAAATGCCGGTCTTTGCCGGGGGTGATCCCGACGACTGGATATTCCTCGTTTGAGCGGTTCTTCGCGCTCCAACCCCGGTCAGAAACAGAGAAGCTTCAATGGGTGGCTGTACATTTAGAGGAAGAGGCTTTGGCCTGGTATCAGTGGGAAGAACGAAGATGACCGTTTCGCAGTTGGACGGACTTCAAGTGCTTGTTGCTGGAGCGTTTTCGGTCTTCTCTGGACGGAACGTTGTCGGAGCGCTTTCTCCAATTGAAACAAACTGGGTCAGTGAGGGAGTACTGCCAGCTCTTTGAACGAGCTGCTTCTCATTTTGCTGACCTCTGTGACCATTTGTTGGAAGCTCAATTCATGACGGGTTTACGGTCGGAGGTGCGTGCGGAGCTACTGGTATTACGGCCGGCGGGATTGGATCAGATGATGTTGGCAGCGCAAAGAGTAGAAGACAAGTTTGCGTTGCTTCTGCAAACCGGATCAGGCTGGGGCGTGAAGGGGGGTGGGGTAGCAACCCAATCCACTACCCATGTCACACCGGCCCGCATTCCTTCAACGAGCCCATAGCGTCTCCTTCCTACCCCTTCAGCTGCGTACGCAGCTCAGACTGGGAAATCCATCCAGAACAGCTCCTCTCGCCCAGCGATGCCCTTCCGACGCCGAGCTGATGACGAGGAGGGAGAAGGGTTTATGCTATCGCTGCGACAAGCGTTTTTATCCGGGACATCGGTGCAAGGCCAAGGAGTTGTTACTGTTGGTTTGCTAAGAGGAGGAATCAGGGGCCAACAACCTGCAGGACAGGGAAGAGGCTGAGACACCGAGGGAAGGGCACCAATCTGAACAGCCGGAATTGGCCGCATTATCTTTGAATTCCATCGTTGGGTTTTCTTCACCTGACTCAATGAAAATCAAGGGGCACATATTTGGACAGAAAGTAATTGTTCTCATCGACAGCGGCGCCACCCACAATTTTCTTTCGCACTCGGTTTTGGACCAATTAGGCATTCAGTTGGAGAAGTTTAATTCATTTGAGGTGACGACGGGAACCGGCATGGTCGTTCGCAGGTCAGATATCTGTAAAGCTTTGCCTATAGTGTTTCCAGAATTTGTAGTAGTGGACGATTTCTTTCCTTTAGAACTGGGCAGTGCGGATGTAATACTGAGATTTAAATGGTTGAAGGCACAAGAGGAAATGCGTGTCAAGTGGGGTGCACTTACCATGACCTTTCTGGTGAATGACAAACAAGTCATACTACAAGGCGACCTGAGATTGGGGAAGTCCTTAATTTCTTTTCGATCATTGGCAAAACAGTTTGAAGCAGGAGATCCTGGCTTAATATTGGAATTGCATGGGTTGGCAGTGGAACCACGCTCCCAAATGCACCCTGAGGTCAACGTGTTATTACAATCTTTTCCTGACATATTCACCATGCCACCTGGATTACCACCTCTTCGGGCTCTAGATCATCAAATTGTGCTTGCTCATGGCAAACCCATCGGTTTGCATTCGGCCATATCGATACTCACATATTCAGAAAGATGAGATTGAAAAATTTGTGGGGGAAATGCTAGCAGCAAGAATCATTCGACCTAGTAGTAGTCCATTCTCCAGCCCAGTTATTTTAGTGAAGAAAAAAGATGGGAGTTGGCGTTTTTGCGTCGATTATCGAGCTTTGAATAAGACCACGGTCCCGAATAAATTTCCTATACTGCGGGTGGATGAGCTTCTGGATGAACTAGCCGGCGCTACTATATTTTCCAAATTGGATTTGAAATCCGGATATCACCAGATAAGGGTGCGGCCCCAGGATGTGCCGAAAACGGCTTTTCGAACACATGAAGGCCATTATGAGTTTTTGATCATGCCGTTCGGGCTCACCAATACCCCTTCGACATTTCAAGCTCTTATGAACCAATTATATAAACCATTCTTGCGGCGGTTTGTTATGGTATTCTTTGACGACATACTGATCTATAGCACAGATTTCACGGAGCATCTACATCATATGCATACGGTACTTATGATCTTGCAAGAGCACAAGTTGTTTGCTAACCCTTCTAAATGTTTTTTTGCTCAGCCACAGTTGGAATATTTGGGTCATATTATTTCGGCTGAGGGAGTGGCCGTGGACACATCTAAAGTGGAGGCCATGCTTTCTTGGCCTACACCAAGCACATTGAAAGAATTGAGGTTCACTGGTTATTATCGACGGTTCGTGGCTAGCTATGGCAAGGTGGCAGCCCCACTAAAAGCTCTCCTTAAAAGGATGTCTTTGTATGGTCGGAGGAATCTGGGGACGCCTTCCAACAGCTTAAAGTGGCCATGACTTCAGTACTAGTTTTGGCTTTACCAGATTTTTCCAAACCGTTTATCTTAGAGACCGATGCTTCTGGTACTGGTATAGGGGCAGTTCTTATGCAAGGGGGTCGTGTGATTGCCTTCTTTAGCCAAGCCCTATCTCCACGTGCTAAATTGGAGTCCGTTTATGAACGGGAGTTGCGTGCCATTGTGTTGTCAATTCTTCAGTGGCGGCCGTATCTACTTGGGCGCCATTTTACTGTCCGCACGGATCAGCGGAGCCTCAAGTATTTGTTAGAGCAACGTATGGTGAATTCTGAGCATCAAAAGTGGTTGACCAAAATTATGGGGTACGATTTTGAGATTCAATACCGGGCGGGATTGGAGAACAAAGCAGCCGATGCACTATCTCGGCGCCCAGATTCCGCCACATTAGCCGTGTTGTCATTTACAACATTATTGCCTTGGAAGGATATTTATAATGAGATATTGGCTGACAAAGAATTGTCCATTATCCTTCATCAACTTCAGCACTAGGCTGAGGCTCCACATGGCTATTTTTTGCAAAATGGACAACTTCATTTTAATGGACGGCTCGTTTTAGCCGCTAATTCCGCTCTTATTCCCTTCTTGCTTCGGGAATTTCATGGATCAGCAATGGGTGGTCACTCAAAAGGGGTTAAAACCTATCAGCGTATCGCGGCAGAGTTCTGTTGGAAAGGCTTGTGAAACTGGGTTCAACAATTTGTGGCAGCTTGTGACATTTGCCAGCGTAACAAGTATCAGACCTTGTCTCTCGCAGGACTTCTTCAACCACTTCCGATTCCGGCGTCGATTTGGGAAGTTATTTCCATGGACTTCATAGAAGGTTTACCTAGATCAGAAGGGTATAATGCTATTCTGGTAGTGGTGGATCGACTAAGTAAATATGCCCACTTCATCGCATTGAAGCATCCTTTTACTGTCCCAATTGTAGCCGCGGTCTTTATTAAAGTAGTACGCTTACATGGATTTCCCCGGTCCATTGTTAGCGATCGTGACAAGGTTTTTCTGAGCAATTTTTGGAGGGAACTATTTAAATTGCAAGGGACGGTTTTAAAGCATAGCTCTTCCTATCACCCACAAACCGACGGTCAAACAGAGGTTATAAATCGAGAAACATATTTGCGTTGCTTCGCGTCGGATAAGCCACGTTCATGGTTTCAGTGGTTTCCGTGGGCAGAGTTCTGGTACAACACATCCTATCATACGGCTACGCAGATGTCTCCGTTCAAAGCAGTTTATGGCTGAGAACCCCCTCCCTTGGTTCGAGTAGGCACGGGGACAGCCATGGTTCAATCCATTGAAGACCTATTACAGGAGCGGGATGCCATCATCTCAGCTCTACAGTCTCATCTAGCGAAAGCCCAAGCTCGAATGAAGGAGATAGCCGATGGGAAGCGACGCGACGTGTCCTTTAAGGTTAGTGATTAGGTGTTTGTTAAGTTACAACCTTATAGACAACGTTCATTAGCAAAGAAATGGAACACGAAGCTCAGCCCCCGTTTCTATGGTCCGTACCAAGTGCTTGCACGAGTAGGTCCAGTTGCTTACAAGCTGAAATTGCCAGACACTTCCAGCATCCATAATGTGTTCCACGTCTCTTAGCTGTGCCGCGCAATGGGCAGCACGACGGTGGCTACGACATTGCCATCTACACTATCCGAGGATAGGGAACTTCTCTTAGAGCCGGAAGAGGTATTGAATGTGCGTCCGAGTAAAGATGCGATTCCATCTAGGGGTGAAGTGTTAATCCAATGGGAGGGGCTGCCTAAGGAGGAAGCGACGTGGGAATTCTTTGACGTGATCATGGCTCAATTTTCCCAATTTGACCTTGAGGACAAGGTGCAAGTTTGGGCCGCGGGTAATGTTAGGAGCCCTCCAATCCGATTAACATACTCTAGGAGGAAGAGAGATGCGTGGGGCAAGGAGAACTAGCAATATTTACATTTACTTTGGTTAACTACTTAGTATGTTTCATTTTTATTAACGAAGGAAGGGTAGAAGTTTGTAATAGGATGTAAGGGGGTGAAAAGGGAAGTTGATTCATAATTTTGTTAGGGGAGAAATGATAACGTGGGGAAGGAGGGGAGATAGTGGGCGGGAGGAAAAACTGAATGGGAGGAAAGAGAGAGGAGGTACTAACTGGAGAGTATGATTGATTGTTACTGGATGATTTTTCTGGATTGCTAGTAGTTTCATTTGCTTTTCTGGAATTGTTTTGTGGATTTTCTTGGAGTAGTGATTCTGGAATACAGGTTTACTATCACAGAATTATACGGAAGAAATGAGAAATGTTTGGTTAATCTTTTCCAAGTGACTTTAAATAAAAGATGAGAAATGGGAATTCACCTTGCACATTTTTACATTTAAAACTCATCCAAACTTTAGTTTTGTTTAAATTAATATGTTGTGTTGTTTAGATGAGCTTTTCCATATCAATTTTTATGCTAGGGATGTCTTGAACAATTCCCCATAGTTGCCAAGTCTTCCATAGTTATATAATGGAAAATAATTTACATATAGAATGGGACATATCATTAATTGCAGGAAACAGCTCGGAGGAAAGCTGGGAAGTTCTTTACAAAGTGATCTTGGTGTGAATACTGTAGGAGATTTGCTCAAGTTTCCAGAGATGAAGCTACAGGAACGTTATGGCATCAATACTGGGTACATGATACTAGGATAATTTTTTATGTCTCACTTATTGGAGAAAAAATTAACATTTCTGAACTAATGGAGTCAGTTGTTATTATTTATTTTTTTGCATCAAATGAATTTTCACAAATTCTCATTTCTGGATTATGGTCTGTGATTATCCATTTTCCAGTTTGTTCAGTAGTTTATTTTGATTTTTTTTCTTAAGCTTTTCTGTCTCTTTCTCACTTTTTTTTTTGTGCGATATGATATCTCTTTCACTTAAATTAACAATTCCAATGATAATAACAATAGTTGGAAGAGAATTCTTTCATTGCCATTCCTTACAGTTGGTTCCTTTCACAGTTGTCCACTGCTGTGAAGATGTTATTTCTGATTTATAATTTTTGTTTGGGATTTTAGCACTTGGTTATGGAATATTGCTAGAGGGATTAGTGGAGAAGAAGTTGAGCAGCGCCTTCTTCCCAAGAGCCATGGTTCAGGGAAGACATTTCCTGGCCTTAGAGCTTTGAAGACCATTTCTTCTGTAAGAAAATTGGTTTCCCATTAGATGGTTTCTTTATGCAAACTATATATACTCATCCTGAAATACAATCGTATTCAAGCTAAGAATTTTAAATGTTGAAATAAAATTTCAATGTGAATTTATGGGAAGGCCGAGTAGTTTACTTTGTGACATCCTTCAAGTAGAGTTCTTGCATGATTTGCTTTTAAAGAATGCACGCTAGATGTTCTCACAAAAAAAAAAAAAAAGGAATGCATGTCAGCTCCTGTATGTGGATGAACTTTATAGATTGCAGCTTTTGATTACTTGTCAGCAATCTTAGATGTTTTTTTGAAGACTCAAATATTGATACACGATTCATTAACTGCATCATATAATGAAACAGTTAGTGATCAAGAAGCTTCTTTTGGAAGAATCTTATCCGAGGCTGTTACATGCTAAATTTGATTGATGAGAAAATGTTTTAGAAAAAAGGGTAAAATCACTTCATAAATGTTATATTTGTCCTCTTATGCTATGGTGTAAATGTGATGTCACTTGTCTAATATTGATGCTGAGAGAGCCTAAGCTGTTAAAAATATTATTTATCAGCATCCATGCAAAAGTGTCAGCATGTTTACTGTCAACATGCTTTAACCAGATGCAACGAGAGGAAGAAATATTAATTGTATAAAGATGTCTATTAAGCTCTGAAGTCTCTGTGAACATTGTTTTAAAATAAAGAAGTGAGACTACAAAAAATTTTATGCGATTGATATGGAAAAGTATGGTGCAATTGATGATTCGCAAAGTGGACTGAACAAACTTTTGCAACCTTTTTCTATTTTTTTGGGGACATGATATGTGGAAGCTTAGACTCCTAAATTTCTGATTTTAAAGTTCTTGGCAAAATAATACATCGGGGAGTTGGACCTCTTATGGTTATGGTTATAAGGTGCTCATCACCTTGTGTTCCTTGAATTCAGGTTCAACATTGGCTTGATCAGCTTTGTGAAGAATTGAGTGAACGTCTGCAATGTGATTTTGATGATAACAAGCGTATTGCTCACACGCTTACATTACATGCTCGAGCATATGTGGTACTTAAATCTCCTATAAACATGTTTGCTTTTGTAACATTAGATCAATGAATAAAGTTATTTGATTCTTTGCTACATGCTGTCCTCTTTTCTTATTCAATATTTGTTATCTATGTTGCAGTCTAATGATTCTCATTTGCATAAGAACTTTCCTTTTAAATCGTGTCCCCTGAGATATGGGGCTGCAAAGATTCAAGAAGATGCTCTAAATCTATTTCACTCTGGTTTGCGTGAGTTCCTGGGCTTATACATAGGCAAGAGTCAGGCAAATCTAAACGGTGGATGGGGAGTCACTGGCCTTTCTGTTTCTGCTAGTAAAATGGTTACTATACCATCTGTAAGTCCACAATTTCTCTTTTGTTTTTGTTGATCCTTTTTATGTTTATAGTATAATTTTATTTCATTATAAGGTCCACAAACTTTCTTGATCGAGCAATTAGTTGATATCTGAAAGAACTCTAAAGAGCTATATGATATATTTTAAATGAGTTACACTTTTTTTATTAAGACATACTAATTAATGTCACCCGGATTATCATTTTCTTGGGTACTTTTAACTGAAAAATAAGCTCATAGAACTGTTTTATATTTTTTACCACTCAATTTTTTAACATCAACCTTTTGGAAAACTTTCCATTTCATTTTCGTTAAAAAAGGCAGGGTCTTTTGTTAATTTAGATCTTTGAACTATTATTTTGAGGGACTACTTGTCCATTTATCTACTGTTTTATTTTGGAAGTCAATTAATTTTTCCCCTCAGTTACCCCTAGAAAGGTACTGTCGAAAAGCATTTTAAAACACTCACTGGTTGGATCAAGGCTGATCTCAAATATGACTAAGTATCTGGTCGTTTGTAATGCAGCTACCGTTTTTCTGATTATGTGATATCCTCTAGTAGGGAACTTGCTCGATCACAAAGTATTTCAATGGCCAGCGACTATCCTGCGCTTCAGAGCAATCCATGGGTGTCCTAAAAGTTGCACCACAATCCCCTTCAGCAGGTCTTTTCTTTTTTCCTTGTTAGATTGCAAACTTAACATTAAACTTAGAAAGCATCGACAAATGAGAACTTAATATTTTTATTTGGACCAAATAATACCTAAATTTTGTACTGTGAGCGAACTAGAAAACTCTCTTTCTCTTTCTCCAATTGGTTGCAGCCGCCTCCCCTCCTCTCTCAAATCCAGCTGCTTCCTTTTCTCTTGCTCTAGTCTACCAATCCCCATTTTTCATCCTTATTATACATCTTCGTCTCCTTTTTCTACTATTCTACGTAGGTTCAGTTGTAATTAGATTAGATCAGTCTCAAAAAGATTTTTCCCTATGGAAGAGTAGAGAGAGAAAGAGAGAGAGAGAAGAGGTAGCGCGGTTGCCATGGACTAGTTAAAGAGAGTCAAGAGGAGGGAAGTTTGATTATGCAGGCTCACGTAGTCACATGGGTCTCTTAATAAATTGTTAATGACATTGTCTAATTTGCTCATGGTTCATAGTTCAAAATTTGTTTTGTTCATCTAAAATTGCCATTTTGTTTGGAGCTCCTGGGGGATAAAATTTACTTATTGAATAAACTGCTTGCATGATACTCCTTTTCTGCTAAATATATTTATTGATACAGGTTGTGAAAGCGATTCAGAAAGAAACCTAGAAGAGACAAGTGATGGATTGGTTGTAGAAGAAACCGAGAGCGAGTATACAGCTCCTTTGCCTAGATTAGATTTACAGGAGGGTTGGAAGGATCCATGGCCAGATGAGGTTTCACTGTACTCTGATTAATCTCTTCTTTGATGATCTGATATAAGTAGACTTACGTCTATGCAGAGCCTTCCTTCTTTGATGTGTTATTTTTTGTGAAATGAGTTCTGATTTTATTAGTTTGACAGTCTCGATAGAAAATATATTCTATGTATTCTAATATTTGAGTATCCTTATTTAGTAGTTAAGTTTGGATTGTTTTATTTGATAGGATTATGGTCGATTAGATATTCTATACAATAGAACATTAAGCTTATTTAAATGGGTGTAACTAGAATTATGAAATAACATAAATTATTTTCCTAATTGGAATTATGAAATAACATAATTATATTCTGTACAAAGTATGCATAACTCTAGATTTTTCAGATTCAGGATTCCTCTTGCTCTCCGTTAATGCAGATACAAGCGTGTTCCACGAAGCAACCATCACCAGGTGACATCTTGTACTAGCTTCTTGCAGAAGAGTTTGAAGTGAAACTATTTTTTTTTAGAATACGGTCAAATGACAGCTATACACTCTGAAATTTTGACATCCAGATTCCAGTAAAAGTCAACAAATAGATTTCTCGGACAAAGCGATAAATAGAGATGGTGCATGCAGCTTGCATGGACTGGAAAGAAAAAGAAACACATTGAAGAACAAGGTTGGAAAGAGAATTTTATCTTACGAGTTTAAGATTCTTCTTTTTACGTATTTACCAAATCAGAAATGGAAAAAGGAAAAAAAAAAACAAAACAAAAAAAATTGCTTATAATTTTCAAACCTATCTAAAAATTTTAGCTATGCTGATATATCATCGATGGATCAAACAATTGCCAGACTTGCCTTGAGCCAATACTTTGCTCTTCCACAATAACGAGAATACACATTTATGGCGTTGTAATCATTTTTCACCCTCTTTTATGTTGAGCTTGCTTATAGTTTGACAAGATAAAGACAAAATTTTGTTAGTGTTCAGCGCTTTGGTAACTGATTTGTGAACACTAAATTCTAATATTTTTCATGTGATTGTAGTTTTGATATGATTACCTATTATTTCTTAAATTTGTGGCCTTCATTCTGAAAATGTTGCAGGGTACATCTTCAATACTTAGTTTCTTTAGTCGTGATGTTTCTTTCAACTCGAGGAAGGCAGAGCATCTGGAAAATGCCCAAGATGTTGAAGGGTCGTCATCCACTGGTAATTTGAAGCATTGGGTTCGCTTAAATGCAAATTCTTTTCTTGGTTTCACATGTCAAAAAACAGCCGAAAAGGGAATACAATCTTGAATCTGTATCATAAGCTTTTGGGATGGTGGCAGATGCAGATCCCCGCAGAGGTGGAGGATGGAGGTACAAAATGGATGAGATCGATCCGTCCGTGATTCAAGAGTTACCACCAGAAATCCAAGAAGAATTGAGTGGGTGGTTGAGGCCTCCAAAGCGGCCGAACGCAGGGAGTCGAGGGTGGGATATGGAAATCCAAGAAGAATTGAGAGGGTGGTTGAGGCCTCCAAAGCGGCCGAACGCAGGGAGTCGAGGGTCGGGCATATCCCGTTATTTCCTCCCTTCCAAAAGTACGTGACACAAGATAAACCCTTTGAAGCGTGGTAGGAGTGGGGAGATTCAAGATTCTTAAAACTGGATCTTGATGCCAACAAAAGAGGCATGTCTCTTGGGGTGCTGTCCTAATTATATGGACTTGTATGTGAGAAGATTATGTAGTGAAGGTGTGGAGTTATGGAAGGAATATTTGATGAATGATTATTGGGTGTGCTTTTATTTATTTGTCTTCATTTTGTATATTAACATGATATGTCGGTAATGAATACAAAACTAAGACAATGATGCGATCTCCAAAATATTAAATAAAAATACAAAATAAAATATACGTTCAAGAAGTCTGCTAGCTTGTAATAAGGGTGGGCAGGACCAGATCGTGGACCCAGAATCGGACCGGACTGGTGGGTTCGGTTCGGGTTCGATCCATACACAATGGACCGCGGTCCAGTCCACGGTCCAAAGCAACAAGAACCGAGGACTTTCGGTTCAGTCCTCGGTCCAGCGCCTGAAATCTCGAAGAATCGGGTCCGGACCAAAGCACCTAAATAACTCGCCCAAACTCCCTGTCCTGAGTCTCCCATCCCCGACTCCCGACCTAGCTCGCTCTCTGCCTCTCTTTGCTGGAAGTTGCGAATCATCAGTCCCGAACGACGAAGCTTTAACGTCGAAGTTTCGGTGAGAACGGCGAAGTGCGAAGTCGAACTGAGTCCCGAACAGCGAAGTGCGAACGGCGAAGTGTCGGTCTCCCCTGCGCCGAACTCCGACCTCAGAGTTTCTGTCTCCCCCTTGTTCGGCTGTTCTAAGGGCCGAATTCTGAACACCTGAAAGTCCCTGCTCCTTCCATTGTCAAGTGTCCCCAACCCGCGAGCGATGAATCTTCCTCTTTCATTTCTCCTCCACCCTTACCCTCTGTGTTTTGGTTTGGGCTATCCTCCTCAGGTGTTATATTTCTCGTCTATTTTGTTGGTTAGGGATTTCGTCTTTTCTATTGCTCTGCTCTTCCGTCGTTCGTCTCCAATATTTGACGTTTTGTTTGGTGTTTGTTTTACAGATTTTGACCGCTTTCAACTCTTTCCCCTCAATCTTCTCTAAAATTACTTAATGAAGGTAACTTCTGCTCTACTTTTTTACGTTTTCATGGTAGTGGCTCTGCAACTCAGTGTTGATGAGCTCTTTTTTCTGCTTTATTGGAGATTAAAAATGGTGGGAAATAGAAAAAATTGGTTTGATTGCAGGGAAATAGGAATTTGTTTGGTGTATGTTGACTAAAATTTTGACCATTTCAGTGTTTGTTTGGGTACTTTCAATTGTTTTCCTCATCTGGATCACGTAATCTCTTGTTGTAGCACATTCTTTATTGTTATGATACAGTTTTTTTCAATTGTGTTATTTGCTTAATCACTTTTAATCGGTTAGTTCAACTTTTGTTAATGCTTATAGAAAATTGAAATTTTGAGTTGATAAAATTAGAAATTTCAATAAATAAATAAAAAAAAATATTGGAGTCGGGCGGAACCGAACCGGTTCAGGTTCCGGGATGAAAATCCCAAAACCGTTCGGACTGATTCGGTCTGGGCTCGGGACCGGACTGAACCGGCCCGTGCCCACCCCTAGCTTGTACAGTTGTTCAAGAGGTCTTCTAGTTCTCGTTACAATAATTTTTTAAAATTATCAATATTTCTTAATTTTACGATCTTCTTTTTAATTAAAAATTTAGAGAATATTAAAAAGATATAATTGACATATTATTTAAAATTTGAAAAAAAAAAACAAATAACACTAGTTAATCTCTTGAGACTAATTTTTAGGCACAATCCCAACATCTGGAAACACAAGTTTGAGTTTAGGCCTAAACCCTGCCACGTAGTTCACTTGTAACATAATGAAAAGAGTGGGGGCAAAATGGTCAAGTCCTAGACCAGATTGAAGAGCCTATAAATTGAATTACTTCTCAGCATTTTATTTCGTTACCCAGAGTTTAATTGCTTCTCAAGCCAACTCTTCTGCTGCTGCTGCTGCTGCTGCTGCTGCTTCGTCTACGCAGGTTCCCTCTCTTTTCTCTCTTTTGTTTTCCTTCACTGCGTCTCGCTTTTACCTCTTCTCCCCCGATCCGATTCCTTTCTTTCCTTTTTCTTTTGTTACTGTTCGTGTCATTTGCTTGATTTCTGCGAAATGTTTGTTTTTGGGCAAGAAACTCAAATTGCTGCCTCTCGATCTACATTCACTCGAATTTATTCCTTTATTTATACAAACCCACTGCTCACAATTTACAATTAGCAATGCTAAAGAAAAACTCCCCGACTCCTAGAACCACCAAAACCCCCTAATACACCCAGTTGAGGGAATGATGGACGGGGGAGACAAGAGAGCTGCCGCTTCAACACTCACATCTGGAAATCCATTGGTGCTTTTTTCGGAACTCTTAATTTCTCGGCTTTTGCGATCATTTTGCTAATTTTAGCTCGAAAAAGCTACTATTCCCTTCAATCTGAATCTCTAAAAGGATGGATGAAGAACGGTATTAAAATCCACAAATTACTACTGCCGCATTCTATCCAAACTGTTTGGTGCGGATAATGCCCACATGACTCATCGTAAAGAGAAGGGGAGCTATGTTATTTTTTATTATTTGAAGACCTACTAACAAGCATATTTTACCTGCTTCGAATAAATATTTTTTCAATTCAGATTCTGATAAATTGCTGGGATCAGTTGAATTCAAGGTGGGTTTTCATGTGATTAATTAGAAAATTAACTGACAACTTCTTGGCTTAAATTCAAATCAATTGTTCATGTTTATGTTTTATGGAAAAAAAATATCAACAAATATTAAACTTTGAACCTTTCTCTGCCACTTAACCAGCATATTCCTTATGGTTTTGTTAAAGCCCCACTAAGGTTGTTTCTTTCACTACATCAAGAAATAGTAGTCAATGAACTGAATATGGCCACAGATAAACTAATTAACTGTGATTTATGTGGATACAATTATGTTCTTATTCCAGCTCACTCATACTTTTTCGTTTGGTTGCGGATAGCTCCTTTAGGTGTCAAACGAACATAATTCTCAAAATCATATTAGTTAAGTTTTTTATAATTGGATGTCACCCAGTTTAGATTTTAATTTAATCTCTCGATAACTGGTGCATTTTTAATTGTTGGATGGATATTGTGGAGATTAGATATATAAAAAAGGTTTCATTTTAAATTAATATTAGTTGAAGCGGCCGGAAGTATGGTTTGAAAAGTTTTGGTTGTTTCGAAATCTAACTGTAAGGTAGCCAAAATTTCACCACTGGATGTTTCATTGTTTGTTGCAAATTTCACACTTGTTCAGTGCATGATTGCTTTTGAACTGTTTCTTATTCACCTGCAATCTACAAATAACTTCAAGTCAGCTGTTACTATGTAACTTGGATTTGGTAGCCCGTTCTCCTTTAGTTCAATTACTTGTGAGGAATTCTCATTCTTCAATTATGTGACTTGGGTGCTGTAGTTTAGTTCAATTGATGTATGGTGTGGATTTTAGCTTAGTTAGTGTTTGTATTAGTAAACTCTTGTTTGAGGATAAATTGCTCTATCCAAAGAGCATTTTTATATTTTCTGTGATGTGGTGAAAATGTTGATTTTTAAAGGATATTGGGGAAATTAATCAACTCTTCAAGCTATTGGTGATTGTTTAAATGTAGTCTTTTTTTTTTTTTTTTTTATATTAAAGATCATGTGATGAGCTTGAAAATTTAATAATGCCGAGCACGTGAATAGTTATGGGCTTTTGAATACTAGATATATCAGAAGTTCGCTAGCAAAAGTTTACACTTGGCTTAATCAATTTTTGTCTGTGATAAATTTCTAAATTATATGAGAAGATATTCTCTTTTTTCCACTTTTGTCAGTTTGATAATCTAGATACACGGGACAATGGTGTATGTTTTTGGTTCACCATTCTCATTCCTCTTAAGGAAATGATGTAATTGCGATGTTCTTTTTTTTCATCAGTGTGATACAAAATGTCTCGAAGGTACGATAGTCGGACAACTATCTTCTCACCAGAAGGTCGTCTTTACCAAGTTGAATATGCCATGGAGGCAATTGGAAATGCTGGGAGTGCCATTGGAATATTGTCTAAAGATGGGGTTGTTTTGGTTGGAGAGAAGAAAGTCACTTCAAAACTCCTTCAGACCTCAACATCAACTGAAAAGATGTACAAGATTGATGACCATGTAGCTTGTGCGGTTGCTGGGATAATGTCTGATGCCAACATTCTCATCAATACTGCTAGAGTCCAAGCACAACGATATACATATGCTTATCAAGAACCAATGCCTGTTGAACAGCTTGTGCAATCCCTTTGTGACACTAAACAAGGGTACACACAGTTTGGCGGTCTCCGTCCATTTGGGGTGTCGTTTCTCTTTGCAGGATGGGACAAAAATTTTGGTTTCCAGCTTTACATGAGCGACCCAAGTGGAAACTACGGTGGTTGGAAGGCTGCAGCAATTGGCGCAAACAACCAGGCAGCGCAATCGATGTTAAAGCAGGATTACAAGGATGAGATAAGCCGAAAGGAGGCAGTACAGCTTGCACTGAAGGTTCTGAGCAAGACCATGGATAGCACAAGTCTCACCTCTGATAAGCTTGAGTTGGCCGAGGTGTTGCTTTTGCCTTCTGGGAAAGTGAAGTACCAGGTTTGCTCTCCAGACACCCTGAGCAAGTTGCTAGTGAAGTTTGGAGTGACCCAGCCTCCTGCTGAGGCCTCTTGAATTATTGTTTCGTCCATAGTTGCAACTGGATCTGGCTTTTGTTAAATTGTATGGCACTTTTGTTTGATTAGACATATGAATGAATGAATGAATGTTTTGAGACTTTTTCCCTTGATTGAATGCAAGATTACTTTGAAACTTTAACATGTTTGAAACATTCAGTTGTTAACTATTGTTACAAAACATGGAACTCATTAGATTGTGTGATGTGGGTGTGCGATTAGTTGTTTCTTCAATCTTTTTTTGAATGGTGGATATTATAAAATGTTAATATAACAGGGCAGAAGCATTTTTCCAAGTCTATATATGTAAAGCCCAATTTATAAATCTTCGATTTGAAATTTTAATTTTGAAAACCTTAAAATTTTCTTAAAATTGATTTAAAATCGAGCATTAAAATCTTATTTTCATAATATTAAAAACATAATAATAACTGAAAACTCTTAAATGCGCGGAAGTTTTATCAGACTATAATAAATTTGTTGGAAACTTGAAATAATTGCATATTTAAAACAATTTTATAAAACCTTATTTAACAATCAAATTAAACATAATTATTCAAATCTTAAATTTGAATAAAACTTTAAATATTGTTTGAAAAACTAAAGGATACTATTTTAAATCATTTTTTTTCAAAATCAACAATATCTTATTCTTCTTAATGCTCGCTTGCCACTGGAGGGTTCTCAATCACAGTTAGTTCTTCCTCAGTTAAAAATTCACCTACATCACAAATTAAAACTATGAGATAACTCAGTAAGCGAAAATACGTGCAAGTTACAAAACTTTTACTTTTACTTTTACCAAATCTTGTTAACTGTTACATACTAGTTGAAAAACTCAACCTTTTTTTAAGACTTAGTCATCTCATTGTTGTTCAGACTTCATCATCTTTTACTTTTACTTTTAACGATCAAGCTCACCATCTCACTGTCGTTCAGGCTTTTGCTATCACGTCAGTACATATGTTTAAGCTCACCATCTCACTGTCATTCAGGCTTTTGCTATCACATTTTCCATCAATTCTATCATTTTCATACATATGCAATTGTCTTATCCATTTTATTTTTTAAACAATTCTATGTTGATATTATAACATATGTGCCCAACTATTGAAAATGTGTGATAAAATAAAACAATAATAAGGAAAATAATATTTATCATGTGATGTAGGGCCGTAACCAAAACATTGTATTTACACTTACTTGGATTCCGAGCAATTAGTGTATTTCGGGATATTCCAAAATTTCCAGAATAATATCTTGTTCAATTAAAATCTTTGGTATTAAAATTCTACTTAATAAATCCAATTTCAAAGTAAATTGAGCAGAACTTACTTACGTTGTGTTATTAGGTCGGATCGGATCGGTTGAATTGATTTGGATTGAATCGGACGGTACTAAAATATTTCCTGTCTAATTCGAATACCAATATTAAAATCCAACATAAATTATTTCAACTTTAGAAGAATTTGGGAAGAATTTTCTTACCGGGTAAATCTTCGATCGGTCCAGTTTGATTCGGGTAGAAATTTAGTTCGGGTCCGGTTAGCAGTGTCGGGTCAGTTCGGTTCGGTTCGGTTCAGTTGAACAATGTCGGGTCAGGTCAGCTGGTTCGGTTTGGACCAAATTAAATGAACTGGTTCTGTTCGCTAGCTAGTTCAGGTTTTTAAACAAAACTTGATTCCTCCTTTCTTCTTCCTTCGCGATTTCTGCAAAGAGTGAGAGGGAGAATCAGAGAGAGAGAGAGGCGCGACAGAGAGAAGAAAACAGAGAGAGAGGGAGGGCTTACTCTGGGTTGTCGACGGAGGTCAAGGGCTTCGTCGGAGAGCTCGTCTTCTCTACTAGAGGAATTTCTTCGGAGCTCAGCTAGGTTGGAGCTCGGCTGAGAAGTGGTCGGAGACTGAGGATTGAGGTAAGTCCTCTGACTGGAAGCTTGAGAGGGAGAGCTGTGGGGTGATTTCTCCATCACCCGAACCCCTCTATTTATAGGGGAGGATCAGCCCCCGCGCCTTCCACAAAATCCGAACTCTGATCGGATTTTCCGAGCTGAAAATCAATCAACTCGGATTTTCTGGTCGTTACCAGATCAATGCCTGATTTCCGATTCAAACCTTCTCCTTAAGTGGTCTAGGTTCATTCTGGGATTCTTTCTTCAATCGGATTGTTGCTGAAAATCAGCAATTCGATTTCTAATATGATTTTATCCAAAATTAGGTTATTGATGTGGTTGATTTTGAAATTAAACTTTGAATTGATTTGGGAATTTCTATTTTAAATTCTAACTGTTACAATCTCTCCACCTTAAAAGAAATTTCGTCCTCAAAATTTAAAACAATTACTTGAATAGCTCTGGATAGGTCTTTCTCATGTTCTAATCTATTTCCCAAGTTGTTTATTCAATGTTTCTATTTCTCCATAGAACTCTGACAAGCGAAACCTTCTTATTCCTTAATTCATTTTCTTCTTATTTCTTCTTACATATCCAATAACACTAATTATCGTATCATTCTCGAGTTTGTAGGTTAGACTCACTAAGCTTTCACTGCGTCACTCTGATTTAAAACTGTATTTGTTTATTCCTACATATTATCACATTATATCTTTTCTCCTTGTATGTTTTGTTTGGGTTCTATACAAACTCAAATAGTTTAGTTTATGAGCATATGTCAGTAATATGAGTTTAGCGATGTATTCTTTAGAACATTGTCGCCTAGTAAATGTGATGGTCGAGGATTTGGCTAGATTGTGGTGAGTTATGTTTAGGACTAACTACTTCTCTAGAAGATGCAAGACCGATAAACTTATAATATAATTTACTTCTCGTAAAAGACTATTTAATGTTTCATTGTGGGATAAGACTTGTAGCAGTGCTTACTCCAACTTAATCTCTATGGTTTGTCATATCATTTCTATCTATTCTATTTTGATTTCTTAACTAAGTGTTGATTTTTCTATTAATCTTATTTTGTGACATAAAAGAAGATACAAATTTTAGAATAACTGTAACACCCGGAAAATTTTGACTACGTGTTTAGGCCTAAGGTATGAGAGTGCTTTGTTAGTGAGGTATAAGAGTGCTTTGTGAGGGGTTTAGAAGGGATAGGATGAGAAGAGAAAAGAGAAAATAAAGTGGATTCAAACCAAAGGGTTTGAAAATTCAAACAACCAATAGGATTTTTTTTTATGCATTAATGGTATGAAAAATAATAAATAAAATGAATGAAAAGTGGAGAGATGTATGGCATAAAAACGTTGGAAGACAATGGTGAAAAGGGAGGGTTTAAAGTGAAATTTTAGAGATTTGGGTGGTAAAAACAAAAAGGTGAAAAAGTTAATTGTTTAAATTGATAAAATTGTAAAGATTTGGAGTCATCTTCCTCCTCTTGTCTTCCCTCCCACGAACCAGCAACCCTAGAGCCTCCTCTCCTTCATCTTCTCAAGTTCTTCAAGGGATTTCAAGGTAAAATAATGTGGGTTTTCAATTGTATACATTAAGGGTTGGTTTGTTGAGGTTTTTAGGGTGTTTGGTGAGAGTTTGCATAGGGTTTGGAAACCCTAATTGGTGAAGTCCGAAAATTGAGTGTAGAGGTTAGATTTCTTCCCTATTTTGATGTTTTGGTTGTTGGATGACTTAGTTTAAGTAGATTTGAGGGTTAGATTGAAGATTGGTGAAGTGTTCCACAAAAATGGTTGAAGAACACCTATATACCCGATTCTGTTGGCTGAATTTTGAGTTGGCTAATGTGTTTGTTTGGTTATTTTGGGTGTTTCAATGGATAGTAGACGTGTAGAGGTTTCCGAAATGGGGTGGCACGTCGAAATCCGTTGAAAAACGAGAGAGTTACGACCGTTTGAAGTTGGACGGTCAATTTTTGGTGTAAAATCGGGTTTGGAGTTAAGTTGTGAGTTTAGGTTGAAATGTGTGATTAGTTTAGTTAGAAAAATCCTTATAATTTATTTAGGTTGTTACTAAGTGCATTTCTATTATTGTTAGGTGATCGAACATTTGGTTTTGTTGGACGAAGTGAACGAGGAAGTATCGAGCAGCAACCAGGTAAGTAGTGGAGTGCGTGTTTGTTGCCTTCGGGCCTACACCATAGAACGGTAGGGATTGTTTGATTGTTGCTATGTTTTGCTTTGTGTCATGCATCGTGTGTCACGCATCATGGTTTTCTAAACTACGAAATTACGTGTTTTGCATCCTTGAGCGGTATGAATGAAATGAAAGATAAGAAAAGATTTGCAACGTGGTCGTGAGTATGAATTCCTCGACCTATTCGTGCTTGAAGTGCACAATAGGGTTTGTGCTTGAAGTGCACTCGTGCTTGAAGTGCACGACGGGGATTCTACGATCGATTGGGGGATTCTAATGTACGTAATGAGTCGTGAGTATGAATTTCTCGACCTCAACCTGTTCGTGCTTGAAGTGCACAATGGTGTTGGTGCTTGAAGTGCACAATGAGGTTCGTGCTTGAAGTGCACTCGTGCTTGAAGTGTGCGATGAGGATTCTACGATCGATTGGAGGAGATTCGGTTGGCCGTCTTGGACTGTGTTGGGACGTGTGCCTCCGGTCTAGCTCCGTGGGTCAAGGCGTGGCCGTCCTGGACTGTGTGGGGGCGTGTGCCTACTTGATTCACCTGGAAGTGAAAGATAAATGCAACCGAAATGAAAAGAAAGCAACAGAGTGAGTAGAAACTGCATGTTAGGGTTGAGTCGAGCATTTAGTGTGTGGTTGTGCATTATTTCCCTACTTGCTAAGCGTTAGGCTTACCTTTTTGGTGTGTTCTGTGGTGTAGGTGACGATTGTTTACAGGTGAGGTAGACGAGACTACCGAGGATTAGGCTGCAGTCGGAGGAGTACGGAGTCCGTCGGTGCAGGCTATTGTCGGGGCGTTTTGACCACTGGATGTCTCGGGTAGTGGGAGGTGAATGTTTGACATGGATAGTAAATTTGTAAGTATTTTGGTATGGATAGTTGGTGTGCGGAAATGTTGTTTTGTGGGAGTTAGGAAACTTTATTAAGTTGTGGTAAATTGTGTTCGTAAATATTTCCGTATGTATGTTACCGGGTTTACGAGTTGATTTGGAGATGGATAGTGAGTATAGTTGTTCGTGATGGAAGCGGTGTGTTTTCCGGGATTTATTTCAGGTTTTGGGTATTTAAAGTTTTAGGCGTTATATTGCCCGTTTTGATTTTAAAGTAACTAACGTCGGGTTACGTTTGTGATTTTTGTAATTCTCCGTTTTAAGTCGGTTTTCAAAAATAATTATGGGGTTGGAAGATTTATGCGTCGGGAAGGTATGGTTAAATTTTCAGGATTTTTGGAGATGTTCGGGATGTAGAAAAGTGTTAAAATGTGTAGGGTGGTGGAAAAAGGTTAAAAATGGCATTTTAGGGTGTTTTTGGTGATGAAAAACCCGAGCCGGCCCGATCGATCGGGCCCGGGGCACGACCGGTCGCGGTCGGGAAGTTTCTGAGTGAAGAAAACCCAAGAAGGCCGGACCGATCGGGCATTTAGCCACGATCGGTCGTGGAAGGTTGTGATGGGGCGCGCTGGTGCGCCCCAGCGTGCAGACGCGCGCGCGCGTGCAGCGCGTGCGGCGCGCATAGCGCGCGCGCGGCCTGGGCGCTCCTGGCGCCCAGCGCGCGCCCAGCACCCTTTTGGTGCAAAATTTTAGTTTTTCTTTATTTTTCTCCCAATTTCCAACATGTCTTGACCCGACATTTTTCTAACGTATTTTAACGTATTTTAGACACGTGTTCCAAGAAAATTTGAGGGTTCGAAAAACCCGAACATCGAGCCGGGAATTTTACAAAACCGAGCCGAATATTTTACGAAAATTATTTTAAACGTCAATTTAAACACGGGATTTGTTTGCAACGTGACGCACCGGACCCGGGGCGGGTTCGGGGCGTTACAATAACTGAATGTTTAATTAACTTCTCTAAGCACACACTCGAATATAAATTTCGTACTTAAGGTTCTTGATTTCAATTGGATCAAATAAGACCTTAGTGTTTAATAATTTATCAATTATAATTTTTATTATCATTATTATTATTATTATTATTATTATTATTATTATTATTATTATTATTATTATTATTATTTTTATATATGTTTACACAACAATTTTAAACTAGACACTTGAACGCATAATTCATATCCATGTTATTCGACTTCACTCCGATAAGTTAAAATTCTAAAATTTCCAAAGTCATCAATTATAACTCCATATCTATATCTTCTCAAAACAAAATTAATTTTTAATCCTCAAATCATTAGTTTTATGGTGCTACATTAACATATAATTTATGTATATTTCTCTAGCAATGCTCATGTCGTATTAAACCTCAAATATAACTTTTAAACTTAATATTTCTAACTTTTCTTTTATTAGTTAGAATATTAAGGTTTTTATGTAAGTTTTAACCTTTATGTTCTCATAAACTATGATTGATGTAGACTTTAACACTTTATATAAAAGTTTCACTTCGTGTACTCAATTCATCTTGATCAATTATAATAGAAAGACTAATATTTTCTTCAATATAATCTAATCTATCTACTCCCCAATATAAACACTAGAATATAGAATTTCAGACTTAGTTTCTTAACTTCTTTCTGATTAATTATATTCCTCAATCTATGATCATCCTATATCTTCAAAATTCTATCTCATATTTAAAGACCTCAATTTTATTTTTGACTAACTATATCTTCAAAATTTAGTAAGTCTTCTACTACAAATTATTTCTATAGTTCCTCAAGCAAATTTGTTATAAACTTTAAACTCAATAACTTTCTTCGAGAAGTTCTTTATCTCAAATTTTGATTATAATAACTCAAATTTTTCCACTATAACCTTATAATCATAATAGTTTTTCAAATAAAATCTAACTTACATGTTTCTCTTTAACTATAATTACTCTAAGCTATGTACCCAATGTAGCTTTTATCCTTAAGATCCTCGAATTTGTATTTATTTATTTATTTTAATTTTTTTTTAACTCATCATTACTTCAAGAATTTAATAGTTCATCAATAAACTCTAATTTCCTCGAGTAATAAAAGGTTCTAAATTAGATATACCAAAAATGTCATACCTATACTTTAATGTCATTTTGATTAAAATATCCTCAAAATTTCAACAATTTCCTAATGAAAGTCTAAACCTCAGAATTCTTCGAGCAATGTTTAAACTAAATACATAAATGTAAATTTCATATTTAAGACATCAATTATATCCTCGATGAATTATATTTTCAAAATCTAATTATTCATTACGATTAAGATAACCATCATTCTTACAGAAATAATGATCTTTCTATGTATCATCGAGTCCAATCTAATTAACTAACTACATCCTCGAAATTAAATTCTTATTTAAAGACTTTGGTTTCATTTTGATAACAATATCTTCAAATTTTAGTAATTCATCAACTAAGGTTTAATCTCTATGGTTTCCCAAACAATGATCTCTCTAACCATATACTTAAATATAATCCTCATAATTACGTTCACTGTATTCAACTTGATCACCTATAACCTTGATTACTTATCAAGTATTATCTAATTCCTATATCTTCAAAATTAAATCATTCTAAATATGCACTTTAACACTCAATCGTTTATATATTCTTTGACTTTAATTAATCAACTATTATAACCTCAAATTTTAAAATCATCTAATTTAATTTCATTTCAATTTCTCCTTAAACAAAATTTATTTTAATCCTCAATTTCCTAATTCAATATCCTCAAAAGTTTTAATAATTGCTCCACCAAATATAACTTTTATAAATCTCTCTAACAATAATGTAATGCCCCGAATTACATAAACCCGGTTTGTTACTCATAAGCCCGAACATAACTAGGAAACTTTGGACCGAATTTTTAAGCTTCGCTCAAAAATCAAAATTTGACATTTTCTCGAACCTCAAAACATTTAAAAACTTGCTGCGGAAATCATTTGAGCAAAAATAGAGTTAAACAAACTATAAAACAATGTGTGAATGATTAGTATAATATTAAAAGATAGTCGGCTGGAAGAAATGAAGGTATAAAGCGTGTAATACTTAAAAATCGAAGAAGTCAAACGCATCTGTCGCTGAACAAAGTCAGCGAAACAGGGCGGAAACAAAACTGAAGGTTTCCCACCGATGACGTCAGCCAGAGGAATCATTCTTCAAGCTCCAGCCGATCGCAAAACGACAAGTTTTGCTACTTGCATCTACCGATGAAGTCAGCTGGATGAATCATCCATCCAGCCTCTGCCGATAGAATCGACTACTTATACCGATCACTAAACAACAAAACTATTTCCCACATCTGCCGACAGCTATAACACTCGACATCCACCGATCGCTAAACGACAAAATTATTCCCACATCTGCCGACAGCTATAACACTCGACATCCACCGATCGCTAAACGACAAAACTATTTCACACATCTGCCGATAGCTATAACACTCGACATCCACCGTAACACTCGACATCCACCGATCGCTAAACGACAAAATTATTCCCACATCTGCCGACAGCTATAACACTCGACATCCACCGATCGCTAAACGACAAAACTATTTCACACATCTGCCGATAGCTATAACACTCGACATCCACCGATCGCTAAACGACAAAATTATTCCCACATCTGCCGACAGCTATAACACTCGACATCCACCGATCGCTAAACGACAAAATTATTCCCACATCTGCCGACAGCTATAACACTCGACATCCACCGATCGCTAAACGACAAAATTATTCCCACATCTGCCGACAGCTATAACACTCGACATCCACCGATCGCTAAACGACAAAATTATTCCCACATCTGCCGACAGCTATAACACTCGACATCCACCGATCGCTAAACGACAAAACTATTCCCACATCTGCCGACAGCTATAACACTCGACATCCACCGATCGCTAAACGACAAAATTATTCCCACATCTGCCGACAGCTATAACACTCGACACTAACGAATACGACTTCTACTACATCATCCGGTAAGCTTAACACACGACATCACCGATGACGTCAGTCGGATGATTTCCTTCATTCGATCGACTAACCTCACATCCACCGGTGAACTTTATTCACCTATGATGGAGCTTACAAACTTCACTCAAAGCATCAAACAACCTGACCCCAAATAACATTTGACATTCAACAAATAACCATTAATAACAAAGAACAACATCGTATCTCGACATAACTTTGAAAATGATAAACTCCACATACATTTAAATCACGTTTTCTTTGGCAGAGAAGAGATTTCCAAGGTATCAAACATCAAATAACTACTAAGACTTCACTTACAGACAGTGTTAAACCAACCGAGTGCTTTTATCAGAAAGTCTCATGGGAATGTATCCAAAAACATTAAAATCACTTTGTCATTAGAAAACTTAACATACTTAAATCAAACTCCTAGTTCACTGAATCTTCACTTCTTCAGACACCAGTTAATCTGCCTTATCAGTATACCAAATCGAGACAGAGAAGTGCTCCTCCAACTTACCTATTCTTCAGCGAACTCAGTAAACACACTGCGTCACTTCTTCACCTACATCACAAAACTCATCTATTAGCCTAATGCTAAGTAAGTAAAGCAGTAATGAAATGAAATGCTGATTCTGAATTCCTAAACATGCAATTTCTACTTTCTCATCTCAGTTGTCGTTCATCGTTTCTGTTCAGATCCCCCTGTGAAATTGGGAGTTGGATCAACTCTCCCAAAGTATAAATATCCACTGGCTCATTAAGGGGTGGATTAATTCCCTTAACAGTAATCTGATTCACATAGCTGTTTCTGATCCCCCTGTGAAATTGGGAGTTGGATCAACTCTCCCAAAGTATAAATATCCACTGTCACATTAAGGGGCAGATTATTTCCCTTAACAGTAAATCTGTTTCGCATAGCTGTTTCATTATGTTCATTCCTTACCATGCCAACATGCATTCAAATTCATTTTCGTATACTTTTAAAACATGATGCATAACATACAGACACATTCAAATAAACATATTCCTAATGTTTTGTGATGTAGGCCCGAAGGCGCAAGCAAACTTCACTTACCTGGTCTCCTAGAAATCGCTCGATTTCAACTACTTTGGAAGCCCTGTTCACCTAATGTCATAAACAAAATATCATTCAGATCTTCACTAAACCTCATCCTACACTATTCAAAAACCTAAGGAGCTAGTTTAGAAGTTCGGATCATCGCACATTCTTGATTCAACACTAACCCAAACTCAACTCACTCACAGCATTCTCAAAAATACACTCATTGCACTCTCTCTGCTATCTAGCCACTAAATTTCGAGAAAACGAAGGGAAAACTTACCTAGTTTGAGGAAATGGAGATCAGAGGGGAAAAATCACTTGGAGCTCTGTTGAGCTTGAGCCGAATACCGAGAAGGAAGATGAAGGAACAGTGGCGACTAAACCTCATTAAACCTTTCCTTAAATACATTATCCACAATAAATTTTAATTTACCATTTTATCCTTACTCATTCATTTATTAACCTAATCACTAAATCACTCAAATTTCAATTTTTTTTTAAAAACATTCTCTATAAATGGAAAAGGTAAATCGGTTAATAGAAATCGGGTGTTACAATCTACCCTCCTTAAAAGAATTTTGTCCTCAAAATTCAGTACCTGAATAATTCTGGATGTTGGTCCATCATGTCTTGCTGGCGCTCCCAAGTTGTCTCCTCTAAGTTCTGGTTGTGCCACAAGACCTTCACCAGAGGAACCTCTTTGTTGCGCAATACTTTAACCGCATAGTATAAGATCTTTACTGGTTTCTCCTCATAAGTAAGAGTATGATGAATTTCGATGTTCTGCTGTTCCACAATTTGATATGGATCCCTTATGCATTTCTTCAACATAGAAACATGGAACACACTATGTATCCCCTCCATAGAAGCCGGTAACTGCAACTGATAGGCCGCTCTCCCAATTCTTTTCAGAATAGTGAACAGTCCAATAAATCTGGGGTTCAACTTGCCCCTCTTCCCAAATCTGACAACTCCTTTGAATGGTGACACTTTGAGAAAAATTTCATCACCTATCTCAAATTTCAATTCTCTACGCCTGCAATCTGCATAGCTTTTCTGTCGGCTCTGAGCTGTCAAAATTCTCTGTCGGATGAGGGCAACCTTCTCAACAGTTTGTTGCACAATGTCAGGGCCAAGCAACTGTGCTTCACCAACTTCATCCCAGTACAAAGGAGATCTGCACTTTCGTCCATACAATGCTTCATAAGGTGTCATTCCTATTGTTGCCTGAAAACTATTATTATAAGAGAATTCTACTAAGGATAGGTACTTGCTCCAGGAACCTTGAAAATTCAATATGTATGCACGAAGCATATCCTCTAATGTTTGAATGGTCCTTTCAGACTGTCCATCTGTTTGAGGGTGAAAAGCTGTGCTAAAACTAAGCTGCTTGCCCATAGCCTCGTGCAAACTCTTCCAAAACTTGGATGTAAATCTAGAGTCTCGGTCTGAAACTATAGAACTTGGAACTCCATGAAGTCTAACAACTTCGTGCACATACAACTCAGCAAGCTGATCCATCGAGTAAGTCACCTTTATCGGTAGGAAGTGAGCTGATTTGGTTAGTCGGTCAACTATTACACAAACAGCATCATGCCCCTTTGCTGTCTTAGGCAATCCCATAATAAAGTCCATCGTTATTTGTTCTCATTTCCATTCGGGAACTGGTAATGGCTGTAAGGTCCCTGCAGGCCTCTGATGTTCAGCTTTAACCTGTTGGCAAATCAAACACGATCCTACATATTCCGCCACACTTCGTTTCATACCTGGCCACCAATAATGTTGCCTGAGATCCTTGTACATCTTTGTACTCCCAGGGTGAACAGAGAACCTGGAAGAATGTGCTTCTGAAAGAATCTCATCTTGAAGTTCTTTAACGGCATGAACAAACCACCTATTTCTAAATTTAAGGATTCCATCGACAGAATAGTTGAAATCCGAATTAACAGTAGATCTTATGCTTAATTTGTACTTGTTGCATTCCACATCATTTGCTTGAGCTTCCTTTATTTTCTCCAGAATAGTAGGCTTTAAGGTTATGGCTGAGAGTATAGCTGATACACTAAATACTGCTTCTAGATTAAACCTTTGGAATTCTGACTCTAAGGCTAATGACATATCAAAAATCATAGATGAGGTTGATGTTGTTACTCTACTCAAAGCATCTGCCACAACATTTGCTTTACTGGGATGATATTTTATCTCAAAATCATAATCCTTGACAAATTCCAACCATCGACGCTGCCTCATGTTTAGTTCCTTCTATGTGAAAATATACTTTAGGCTCTTGATCTGAAAATATCTCACAAGATTGTCCATACAGGTAATGCCTCCAAATTTTAAGTGCAAATACCACTGCAGTTAATTCTAAGTCATGTGTAGGATAGTTCTTCTCATGTGTTTTCAACTGTCTAGAGACATAAGCTATCATTTTTCCATTCTGCATTAACACACAACCAAGACCAATTTTGGAAGCATCACAATAAATACTAAATTTACCATCTTCAACTAGAAGGGTTAAAATTGGAGCATTGGTCAGTTTCTGTTTCAAGGTCTGGAAACTATGCTCATATTCATCAGTCCATATATACTTCACATTTTTCCTTGTTAACTTAGTAAGAGGTGTAGCAATCTTTGAAAATCCTTCAATGAACTTTCTATAATACCCTGCAAGTCCAAGAAAACTCCTGATATCTGTAGCATTCCTTGGTTGGGGCCATTCCTTAACTGCCTGAACCTTAGCCGGATCAACAGATATCCCATCCCCATAGATAACATGTCCTAAAAAGTGAACTTGGTCCAACTAAAATTCACACTTAGAAAACTTGGTGTAAAGTTGGTGCTGTTTTAATACTTCCAACACCAAGGTCAGGTACCTAACATGCTCATCTTTAGTACGGGAATAGATCAGAATATCATCAATGAACACTATGACAAATTTATCTAGGTATTCATGAAATACCATATTCATAAGATCCATAAAGGCAGCTGGTGTATTAGTCAACTCAAAGGACATAACCAAAAAATCATAATGTCCATACCTTGTGCGAAAGGCAGTCTTTGGGATATCTTCAGATTTAATCTTCAACTGATAATAACCGGACCTAAGGTCAATCTTAGAAAAAACTCTTGTACCACTAAGTTGGTCAAATAAATCATCAATCCTTGGTAAAGGGTACTTGTTCTTGACAGTTAACTTATTCAATTCTCTATAATCAATGCACGTACGCATTGATCCATCTTTCTTTTTGACAAAAAGGACAGGTGCACCCCACGGTGAAAAGCTAGGGCGATGAACCCTTGCTCCAATAAATCCTCCAACTGTTTCTTCAATTCCTTAAGTTCTGTAGGTGCTAGTCTATATGGATTTTTAGACACAGGTTCGGCGCCGGGGTAAACATCTACAACAAATTCAATTTCCCTATCTGGTGGTAAACCAGGAAGGTCATCTAAAAATACTTCGGGGAAGTCTTGGACAATTAAGACATTTTGAGGATTTGCTTTTCCTACAAGCTGTGTGTCTAAAACGCTAGCTAAGAAGCACGGATACCCTTCACACAGGGAAGATCTAGTGTTAATATAAGTCATCACAGACATTTCCTTACTCTTCCTTGAAGCTTGAAAGGTATGTTTCAAATTACCAGGGGGTTGAAAGCTAACTATTCCAGTTCTACAATCAATTGTGGTGTGGTGTTTAAACAACCAGTCCATACCTAGGATTACATCAAATCCTAATATACCCATAATTATAAGATCAGCAGGTAGACTTACGTTCCCTACTAACACGACACTGTCAAGCATCACCTGGTTAGAGTGCATGCGTTTACCGAAAGGTAATGCAACACTAAACACATGCATGGAAGGGGTAAACTGTACATCTAGCTTAACAGCAAATGCAGATGCTATGAATGAATGCGTCGCACCAGAATCTATTAAAGTATAAGCAGGCACAGAGTTAATCAATATAGTACCTGACACAACAGCGGGCTGTTCCTCACCCGACTCCGTCATGGAGAATATTCTTGGTTTAATCATAGCAGGGCCATTCTTAGGAACTGGACAGTCTCTGCTAATGTGGCCGACCTTGTTACAATTGTAGCATCTGGTGATTCTAGGCTTCGAGCATTCCTTGAACGTGTGTCCAACCTCCTCACAGTTGAAGCACTTCCCAAAGCCCAGTCTGCATTCCCCCGGGTGGTTCTTCAAACACTTAGGACACTGGGGAAATTTCCTGACATTCTGTACCTTCCCTCCTGCTCCTTGGCTATTTTGGCCTTCACTTGGCCTCTTTGTTCCTCTTAGTTGGTGTGGCTGGTTAAACCTTTGTGGGACCTCCTTTGGTCCAACACACTTTCTTTCAGCTTCTTCCACTTCCAGAGCAGTGGACACGACCTCGCTGAATGTCAAGCCTTTAATACCACAAAATTTAACCCCTCGGTAGATTTTTGGCTTCAGTCCATGCATAAATTTAAACACTTTATCCTCTTCCTTGTGAGCAAAATGTCCAGCAAACCTGGACAAGGACTCAAATTGTCTACTGTACTCGGCCACAGACCTCGTCTGCTTCAAGTTTAGAAACTCCAATTTCTTCACGGTTTGGACTGTGCTGTTAAAATACTTCTCATAGAAGACGTCCTTGAACTGTGACCAAGACATCGTGATAACATCGGTGGTGGTCTCTATTGTTTCCCACCAGAGTTGAGCTTCACCAGCCAAGTGGAATGTTGCCAACGTGACCTTGTCTCCTTTTCCAATGTTGGCACACCTAAACATACTCTCAATCTTTCTAAGCCATCCATCAGCAATAACTGGATCAGATGACTGTCCATCAAACGTGGGTGGTCTTAGTCTCCGAAATCTATCTCCAGAATGTTCATTGCTAGAACCCGAGTTGGCACTTCCTTGCACCTCTCGGTTCAACAGTACTCCTAGTTGGTCAGACTGTTGGCGCACTAGATAAGTTTGCTGACGCACTAAATCCGTCAGCTGCCTAATCACACTAGGCTCCTCTTCCTCTCTCACATTTGGCATTTCTCTTGGCACTCTAGGTCTCCCTGGGCGTCTGGCCATTGTACTAAATTCCTGCATAGGGTTAATTACACTCTTAAATATCTATTAATTAAGGTTAACATAAACACTTACAGTTGTTGAAGTACTTCCATGCAACGATTGGCACTGATGAGTAATCTTTTGAACAGTTTAACTGGATGTCTCTGATACCATACTGTAACGCCCCGAATTACATAAACCCGGTTTGTTACTCATAAGCCCGAACATAACTAGGAAACTTTGGACCAAATTTTTAAGCTTCGCTCAAAAATCAAAATTTGACATTTTCTCGAACCTCAAAACATTTAAAAACTTGCAGCGGAAATCATTTGAGCAAAAATAGAGTTAGACAAACTATAAATCCAATGTGTGAATGATTAGTATAATATTAGAAGATAGTCGGCTGGAAGAAATGAAGGTATAAAGCGTGTAATACTTAAAAATCGAAGAAGTCAAACGCATCTGCCGCTGAACAAAGTCAGCGAAACAGGGCGGAAACAAAACTGAAGGTTTCCCACCGATGACGTCAGCCGGAGGAATCATTCTTCCAGCTCCAGCCGATCGCAAAACGACAAGTTTTGCTTCTTGCATCTACCGATGACGTCAGCCGGATGAATCATCCATCCAGCCTCTGCCGATAGAATCGACTACTTATATCGATCACTAAACGACAAAACTATTTCCCACATCTGCCGACAGCTATAACACTCGACATCCACCGATCGCTAAACGACAAGACTTCTACTACATCATCCGGTAAGCTTAACACACGACATCCACCGATGACGTCAGCCGGATGATTTCCTTCATCCGATCGACTAACCTCACATCCACCGATGAACTTTATTCACCTATGATGGAGCTTACAAACTTCACTCAAAGCATTCAAAACAACCTGACCCCAAATAACATTTGACATTCAACAAATAACCATTAACAAAAGAACAACATCTGTATCCTTGACATAACTTTGAAAATGATAAACTCCAACTACATTTAAATCACATTTTCTTTGGCAGAGAAGAGATTTTCAAAGGTATCAAAACATCAAATAACTACTAAGACTTCACCTACAGACAAGTGTTAAAACCAACAGAGTACTTTTATCAGAAAGTCTCAAGGGAATGTATCCAAAAACATTAAAATCACTTCTGTCATTAGAAAACTTAACATACTTAAATCAAATCATAGTTCACTGAATCTTCACTTCTTCAGACACCAGTTAATCCGCCTTATCAGTATACCAAATCGAGACAGAGAAGTGCTCCTCCAACTTCACCTATTCTTCAGCGAACTCAGTAAACACACTTGCTGTCACTTCTTCACCTACATCACAAAACTCATCTATTAGCCTAATGCTAAGTAAGTAAAGCAGTAATGAAATGAAATGCTGATTCTGAATTCCTAAACATGCAATTTCTACTTTCTCATCTCAGTTGTCGTTCATCGTTTCTGTTCAGATCCCCCTGTGAAATTGGGAGTTGGATCAACTCTCCCAAAGTATAAATATCCATTGGCTCATTAAGGGGTGGATTAATTCCCTTAACAGTAATCTGATTCACATAGCTGTTTCCGATCCCCCTGTGAAATTGGGAGTTGGATCAACTCTCCCAAAGTATAAATATCCACTGTCTCATTAAGGGGCAGATTATTTCCCTTAACAGTAAATCTGTTTCGCATAGCTTTTTCATTATCTTCATTCCTTACCATGCCAACATGCATTCAAATTCATTTTCGTATACTTTTAAAACATGATGCATAATATACAGACACATTCAAATAAACATATTCTTATTGTTTTATGATGTAGGCCCGAAGGCGCAAGCAAACTTCACTTACCTGGTCTCTTGGAAATCGCTCGGTTTCAACTACTTTGGAAGCCCTGTTCACCTAATGTCATAAACAAAATACCATTCAGATCTTCACTAAACCTCATCCTACACCATTCACAAACCTAAGGAGCTAGTTTAGAAGTTCGGATCATCGCACATTCTTGATTCAATACTAACCCGAACTCAACTCACTTACAACATTTTCAAAAATACACTCATTGCACTCTCTCTGCTATCTAACCACTAAATTTCGAGAAAACGAAGGGAAAACTTACCTAGTTTGAGGAAATGGAGATCGGAGGGGAAAAATCACTTGGAGCTCTGTTGAGCTTGAGCTGAATACCGAGAAGGAAGATGAAGGAACAGTGGCGGTTAAACCTCATTAAACCTTTCCTTAAATACATTATCCACAATAAATTTCAATTTACCATTTTATCCTTACTCATTTATTTATTAACCTAATCACTAAATCACTCAAATTTCAATTTTTTTTTTAAAACATTCTCTATAAATGAAAAAGGTAAATCGGTTAATAGAAACCGAGTGTTACAAATAATCCTTTCAATTCATTTTTTTTAAACGAAATCGTAAGGTATATTCTAGTATCCTTTGTTTCATCCAAAATCATCAACTTATTAACTATATCCACATTAATAATTTATCAACTCAATTCTAACTTCTAAGTATTCATCAAGTCATATTCTGTGATGACCCGGATGTGTAAGTATGTGTATGATGGCTGCACGAACTGGACCCGGATGCGGTACGTTTGCGTGGGTGAACCGGAAGGTGACGGGTCGTAAAAAGGGGGTCGTCACAATCCCACATCGCTTGGGAAAGTATGTGGAAATTAAACATATGTAAAGAAACCCTCCCAAGATAATAAGACGCGTTTTGGAGCACAATTGACAACGGATCCCATAAGAACTCCGAAGTTAAAAGTGCTTCGATGAGAGTAGTACCAGGTTGGGTGACCGACTGAGAAGTTTTCGCCAAACAATGTCGCGAGGGAAGGATATTCGGCTACGGCCAATCCTCAGAGCGAACAATATCTTGCTGAAAAAATGGGTCGTTACATATTCTTACTAAATCATTAGATAATATATAATATTTATAGTCAAGTTAATACTAAAGGCAATTATCTTATCTACAAACTAAATTGTAAAGCCTAAGCATCCTTGAATTAATTCTTATCATTCATTGTCTTGTCTAAGATTCTCAAATTAATTCATAATATTACTTTATCTCTTATTGTCAGAGAATCCTTAAATCGAGAATTTGGTCATTTTTGCACGGGAAGAAAACTAAATCATTTACATATATGTATAGACTCTACTATCCAAAATGTTTAAGTTGTGACTAATGTATTTTTCTTAATTTAGATCTTAACCATTGCATGTCAATATTTTAAATTTTCATAGAGGAGTCCGTAAAGGTTTGTAAACTTTATTAGAAAATTGGCAAGGTTGATGTTATTTTTTTTATTTTTATTTTTTCAAACATCCAATCGTGATTTGCTTCTTATGTGTACCTTAGGCTTTAGAGTTTACATATGTTTTAAGGAAGTTTATTAATCAGGATCAAATTTTTTTAATTTGGAGTAGTTGCTATCTTAGATTTAAGGACAGATCTACATCACAGAGATAACTCCAAAAATTTAAAGACTTGGACTAAAATGCAATTTAAAATAGTTTGAAATTACTTTAATTAAATACTTGAAGTTTTAAAACAAAATATATATTAAAGTTCTAAAACATATTTAAAGAAAATATTTGCAAAAGAATAAAAGGAAAATTTCTTATTTTAAAATCAACTACAAAAGCATCATATTTTTATATCAAAATATAAATTTTTGATTACTTACTTGCTGATTGACAATCTTCCAGGTGCACGTGAGCATACATAGTAGTTTACAGAATCATTTTATAAACCTTGGTTCTTTGATACCAAACTGTAACGCCCCAATTTATAAATCTCCAATTTGAAACCCTAAAATTTTTCGCAAAATTGATTTAAAATCGAGCGTTAAAATCTTATTTTCATAATATTAAAAACATAATAATAACTGAAAACTCTTAAATGCGCGGAAGTTTTATCAGACTATAATAAATTTGTCGGAAACTTGAAATAATTGCATATGTAAAACAATTTTATAAAACCTTATTTAACAATCAAATTAAACATAATTATTCAAATCTTAAATTTGAATAAAACTTTAAATATTGTTTGAAAAATTAAAGCATACTAATTTAAATCATTTTATTCAAAATCAACAATATCTTCTTCTTCTGTATGCTCGCTTGCCACTGGAGGGTTCTCAATCACAGTTAGCTTTTCCTCAGTTAAAAATTAACCTACATCACAAATTAAAACTATGAGATAACTCAGTAAGCGAAAATACGTGCAAGTTACAAAACTTTTACTTTTACTAAATCTTGTTAACTGTTACATACTGGTTGAAAAGCTCAACCTTCTTTAAAACTTAGCCATCTCATTGTCGTTCAGGTTTCATCATCTTTTACTTTTACTTTTAACGATCAAGCTCACAATCTCACTGTCGTTCAGGCTTTTGCTATCACGTCAATTCATATGTTCAAGCTTACCATCTCACTGTTGTTCAGGCTTTTGCTATCACATTTTCTGCCAATTACATCATTTTCATACACATGCAATTGTCCTATCCATTTTATCTTTTAAACAATTCTATGTTGATATTCTAACATATGTGCTCAACCATTGAAAACGTGTGATAAAATAAAATAATAATAAGGAAAATAGTATTCATCATGTGATGTAAGGCCGTAGCCAAAACATTGTATTTACACTTATTTGGATTCCGAGCAATTAGTGTATTTCGGGATATTCCAAAATTTTCATAATAATATCCTGCTCAATTAAAATCTTTATTATTAAAATCCTACTTAATAAATCCAATTTCAAAGTAAATTGAGTAGAATTTTTTTACGTTGTGTTATTAGGTCGGATCGGATTGGTTAAATTGGTTTGGATTGAATCGGTTGGTACTAAAATCTTTCCTGCCTAATTCGAATACCAATATTAAAATCCAACATAAATTATTTCAACTTTAGAAGAATTTGGGTAGAAATTTCTTACCGGGTAAATCTTCGATCGGTCTGGTTTGATTTGGGTAGAAATTTGGTTCGGGTTCGGTTAATAGTGTCGGGTCGGTTCGGTTCGGTGAACAGTGTCGGGTCGGTTCGGTTCGGTGAACAGTGTCGGGTCGGTTCGGTTCGGTGAACAGTGTCGGGTCGGTTCGGTTCGGTGAACAGTGTCGGGTCGGTTCGGTTCGGTGAACAGTGTCGGGTCGGTTCGGTTCGGTGAACAGTGTCGGGTCGGTTCGGTTCGGTGAACAGTGTCGGGTCGGTTCGGTTCGGTGAACAGTGTCGGGTCGGTTCGGTTCGGTGAACAGTGTCGGGTCGGTTCGGTTCGGTGAACAGTGTCGGGTCGGTTCGGTTCGGTGAACAGTGTCGGGTCGGTTCGGTTCGGTGAACAGTGTCGGGTCGGTTCGGTTCGGTGAACAGTGTCGGGTCGGTTCGGTTCGGTGAACAGTGTCGGGTCGGTTCGGTTCGGTGAACAGTGTCGGGTCGGTTCGGTTCGGTGAACAGTGTCGGGTCGGTTCGGTTCGGTGAACAGTGTCGGGTCGATTGGAAGCTCGAGAGGGAGAGTTGTGGGGTGATTTCTCCATCACCCGAACCCCTCCTATTTATAGGGGAGGATCAGCCCCCGTTCCTTCCCACAAAATCCAAGATCTGATCGGATTTTCCGAGCTGAAAATCAATCAGCTCGGATTTTCTGGTTGTTACCAGATCAACGCTTGGATTTTCGATTCTGAACCTTCTCGTTAAGTGGTCTAGGTTCATTCAAGGATTCTTTCTTCAATCGGATTGTTGCTGAAAATCAGCAATTCAATTTCTAATCTAATTTTGATTCAAAATTAGGTTATGGACGTGGTTGAAATTTTGAAATTAAACTTTGAATTGATTTGGGAATTTTCATTTAAATTCTAAAACTATTACATATACCTGTCGGGTCGGTTCGGTTCGGTGAACAGTGTCGGGTCGGTTCGGTTCGGTGAACAGTGTCGGGTCGGTTCGGTTCGGTGAACAGTGTCGGGTCGGTTCGGTTCGGTGAACAGTGTCGGGTCGGTTCGGTTCGGTGAACAGTGTCGGGTCGGTTCGGTTCGGTGAACAGTGTCGGGTCGGTTCGGTTCGGTGAACAGTGTCGGGTCGGTTCGGTTCGGTGAACAGTGTCGGGTCGGTTCGGTTCGGTGAACAGTGTCGGGTCGGTTCGGTTCGGTGAACAGTGTCGGGTCGGTTCGGTTCGGTGAACAGTGTCGGGTCGGTTCGGTTCGGTGAACAGTGTCGGGTCGGTTCGGTTCGGTGAACAGTGTCGGGTCGGTTCGGTTCGGTGAACAGTGTCGGGTCGGTTCGGTTCGGTGAACAGTGTCGGGTCGGTTCGGTTCGGTGAACAGTGTCGGGTCGGTTCGGTTCGGTGAACAGTGTCGGGTCGGTTCGGTTCGGTGAACAGTGTCGGGTCGGTTCGGTTCGGTGAACAGTGTCGGGTCGGTTCGGTTCGGTGAACAGTGTCGGGTCGGTTCGGTTCGGTGAACAGTGTCGGGTCGGTTCGGTTCGGTGAACAGTGTCGGGTCGGTTCGGTTCGGTGAACAGTGTCGGGTCGGTTCGGTTCGGTGAACAGTGTCGGGTCGGTTCGGTTCGGTGAACAGTGTCGGGTCGGTTCGGTTCGGTGAACAGTGTCGGGTCGGTTCGGTTCGGTGAACAGTGTCGGGTCGGTTCGGTTCGGTGAACAGTGTCGGGTCGGTTCGGTTCGGTGAACAGTGTCGGGTCGGTTCGGTTCGGTGAACAGTGTCGGGTCGGTTCGGTTCGGTGAACAGTGTCGGGTCGGTTCGGTTCGGTGAACAGTGTCGGGTCGGTTCGGTTCGGTGAACAGTGTCGGGTCGGTTCGGTTCGGTGAACAGTGTCGGGTCGGTTCGGTTCGGTGAACAGTGTCGGGTCGGTTCGGTTCGGTGAAATCTGATCGGAATTTTCCGAGCTGAAATCAATCAGCTCGGATTTTCTGGTTGTTACCAGATCAACGCTTGATTTTCGATTCTGAACCTTCTCGTTAAGTGGTCTAGGTTCATTCAAGGATTCTTTCTTCAATCGGATTGTTGCTGAAAATCAGCAATTCAATTTCTAATCTAATTTTATTCAAAATTAGGTTATTGACGTGGTTGATTTTGAAATTAAACTTTGAATTGATTTGGGAATTTTCATTTTAAATTTCTAACTATTACAATATAGCACGTGTGATGTCACCAGTAGGGGTGGGCGCGGGCCGGTTCGGTCCGGTCCCAAGCCCGGACCGAACCGGCCCGAACAGGTTCGGGATTTTCATCCCGGAACCTGGACCGGTCCGGTGCAGGACCGGGACCGAACCTGGACCGCACCTGAAATTCCGGTCCGGTCCCGGTCCGGTCCAGGTTCCGCCCGACCCTCATTTTTTTATTTTTGAAAAACTTATGAATTTAAACATAAATCATGTGAATTATCATATCATTATCGATCACAGACAGCTTTTTCATCTGAAATAAAAAAATTATCTTCGTGAAAATGTGGGGAAGATGAATATTGAATACTAATCAACAATTACATAGTCATAATCTCAGCATCATTCAGAAAAAACAAAAAAAATCTTCAACCAATTGGACGAGCAAGAATTTCCAAAATGTAAATCAAAATTGCCATCTCGTCGCATTGTAATTTGAACCAATTACCCAAATTGACAACTCTCAACTCATAACATCCCCCTTTTCCAGAAAAACAAAACAGAACCAACAAAGAGACACCAAAGCAAAATCGACGGAAAATGCAGAAATTGAAAACCAACTAAACATCTTGGAAAACCCAAAATGAGACAGAAATGCATGGACGAATAAAACTTCAGAAAACCCTAAGACAATAACGCACCTCCAGCATTGCGCTCACCCAGTCAAATATGCTGTCAAAAACACCGCATCAAACGGGAGAAGAGATTGCAGAGTGCAGACACCATTTCATGTAAGAGAGAGAGAGAGAGAGGGAGAAAGAGAAGAGATTTCGCCGTTCGCAGTTCGCACTTCGCCGTTCGGGGCTCGGTTCAACTTCGCACTTCGCCGTTCTCACCAAAACTTCGACGTTAAATCTCTTCGCCGTTCGGGACTGGTAGTTCTCGACTTCGAGTTCGAGCAGAGAGAGGCAGAGAGCGAGCTAGGTCGAGAGTCGGGACTGGGAGAGGGAGACTCGGGGCAGGGAGAAATTAGACTGTGTAAACTTTAATTTAGGTGCTTCGGTCCGGTCCGGTTCTTCGGGATTCCAGGCGCTGGACCGAAGACTGGACCGAAGCTCCTCGGTTCCTATTTCTTTGGACCGAGGACCGGACCGCGGTCCAACGTTTATGGACCGAACCCGGACTGAACTCGCCGGTCCGGTCCGGTTTTCGGTCCACGGTCCGGTCCTGCCCACCCCTAGTCACCAGAGTCTCGCCGGCACCTGGTTTTACACAAACCAGTTTGATTAATTGCTGTCAACAGTTTTCAACATTATTATTAAATAATTATTCCATTGAAGTAGATGTAGCCTGTTAGAAGCCTCTTCTTGCTTCTCTTTCTTCTGTGGGATGGCGTGGAGAGTGGGTGAAGAAGCCGAGGCAGTTCTCCTGCGCAAAAAAAAAATGCATTTTTCATTTTCACCTCAAATAGCGTTTAGAATCCCTTCCTAATCAAATCAATCTGCTCTATTTTAGGGCCCCTCTTTGTCCGATGAACAAACCATAAACTCTCTCCTTTTTCTCTTTCGTCGCTAATCTTCTTCCACGGCACTTCATTTTCTACCTTGATTGGCAAGTTTTTGTCATTCCGGCTTCTGGGTATGTTTCTCCATCTCATCTTTTTTTATCAGAACTCCCAAGTTTTTCAGCTTTTATTAGAACTCGAAAAAGCTACTGTTCCCTTGATACTCGAGCTGGGTTCAATCTGAATCTCTAACAGGATGGATTTTTAAATCAAGAAATTGCTGCTTTCCTCGTCTATCCAAACTGTCTGGCGAGGATAATACCCACAAGAGTCGTCGTAAAGAGAAGTTTATCTTCTTTGGGTAGTTTTTTTTACTTCAGATTCCGATCAATTGCTTGGTTCAGTAGAATTTAAAGTGGTACGTTTTCATGAAATCAGCTGGCTTAAACTCAAATCAATTGATCATGTATACGTTTTCATGAAATCGACAAAAGAATTGCACATCAGCTGTTGTCATTGGGCCTCTCTGCCACCAGATTTGCAGGATGGCACTCTTGTCAAAGTTGCGATGTATAACTGTGGACGTCACTGGTACATTAATGGCTTACAAAGGTGAGCTTGGTGATTACTATTGCATGGCAGCCAAATCTGTTGGGCTGCCTTGCCCTGATTACAAACGCGTTCACGAAGGCTTCAAAATTGCATACAAGGAGATGGCCAGAAAGTACCCTTGTTTTGGGTTCGCAGCCAAGATGCCCAACATCATTTGGTGGAGAACATGTGTCAGAAACTCATTTTTCAGGGTAACACACTTTGCTCATACAATACCATTTATTGTAGCATTATGTTCAAATGGCGATGCACTGAAGAAACCGACCTTCCCTTTTGTTGCATTATCAGTTTTTTGACATCTTTTCTAAGTCAGCAAGTTGATCTCCATGAGCAACAATTTTGTCCAAGTTGTTTTTTTTTTTTTCTTGTAGGCTGGATATGACTACGATGAAGAGACTTTTGAAAAGATTTTTAGACGTATTTATGCATCGTTTGGTTCGTCGGCGCCTTATACCGTGTTTCCAGACTCCCAACCATTCCTGAGATGGGCACGAGATCAGGGTCTTAAAGTCGGGATCGTAAGCAATGCGGAATACCGGTATCAGGATGTAATTCTTCCGGCTTTGAACTTGAACCAGGCAAGAAGAAATTTACAGAATCGAAGTGAATATTGTGTGTAAAACACCAACAGGGAGATGATTATGTTGTATGTGCAGGGATGTGAGTGGGATTTTGGAGTGTTCTCGGGACTGGAGGGGGTGGAGAAACCGGATCCGAGGATTTATGAGATTGCGTTGGAGAGGGCAGGAACTGTAGCGGCAGAAGAAGCTTTGCACATCGGGGATAGCTTGCGGAAGGATTACGTGCCGGCAAAGAGTGTGGGAATGCATGCATTGTTGTTGGATAGATTCAAGACACCAGAGGCCGAGGAATGGAGAAATTCTGGTGCAGTCGTGCTCTCTGATTTGGTTGCTGTACAACAATGGCTGCTATCTTCATGAAAAGCCAGTCTTCATTATTTGACTCCAAAACTTAATCGAACAAAATTGGTTGTTTATCATAAATTCACAAGAACAAGCATTAATGGATTCTCAACTTCAATCTTAAATCTCTGCGATTCGTTCTCCCACGCAAATCCTCTGCTAACTCAGGCGAAGGATTTCATGTCATAAGAGGACGGAGAAGAACACATTTACCCTTTTGTCCTCCGTATCGATTGAATTTACGAACAGATGGGCCAAGTTATTGAATTAGGTCAAATTTGTCTTCTTCTTCCTCTACTCTAACTCGATAACTTTCTCTGCTATCCTCTTAAAACCTAGCAACTGCATGCATGCTACTTTCTCCGAATTAACGGCAACATCTGGCTCAGATACTCCACTTTTCTTTACGCAAAGGTGCGTTAGCTCGACTCAGCACCGATTCTAGATGCCTGCAGCGGGAATGAAGCTCTGCTGTATAAATTAATATGTCATCAACGAAAACGAGTGCAGACGATAAGAATTGAGATAATCCCTATCTCAATTCAACAAGTGCTTCATTGATTAATTGCATCTCCTGAACTTCGCAGTAGTGTTGATAAAATCAAAAGTTAGAGGTTAGAATGGACTCCTCCAATCCGCCCTCCGCACGATATCACTTGCTCTGAATATTAATTTTTTATTATTTGCGAGATTGCTTCGGTTCTCCACCAAAAAAAAAAAAAAGAAAGTGTAATTTGTGAAAGTAGTAATGCCCTTTCTTATTTTCTCTTGTTTGAAGTCCCTTTTTGCATAAAACGAAAACCTGATTCTTGAATGCCAGGCCATGGTTGCTACACAGAGGAAGGAATGGACGAAGATGGAAAGAAGAAGCTCTCTTTTGCTAATAATGGAGGCTACTCGCCCCTAACTTCTTCCTTCCCTTCTGTTGCTGCTTCTGAATTGTTTCAGCTCTTATCATGGTAATCAACGACGTAACAGAGCTTAAATCCTTTCTTCATGCTCTTCCGCCGGTAGACTTCTGTTGTATTTATGGTTCGTCTCTGCATCCGAACAATCATGACAAGGTTTTCTAATTTCTCCTTCATTGCTTTATTTATTTTTTCCCTTCAGGGATGCAATTTTTCTTTTCTTTTTTTTTTTCTTTTTTTCTTTTGTTTTGATAATGTTGAATTTCTAGTCGAAAATGGTAGACTATATTCTTGGTGTCTCAGATCCCCAACAATGGCATGCACTGGTTAGTTCAATTTCAATTACTACATTATTCCTTTCTGGGAATTTAGGACTTTATTGTGTAATTTGATATATTTGCTTTGCTTCTTTAAACTTAGAATCTCAAACTAAACAAAGATCACTATGCATCTTGGATGGCGTACTTGGGCGGCGAGAAACTGGTGCTTCTCTCTCTCTCTCACACACCAAACACACTATAGATGTTGAAGTATGGGGTTGTTCGAATGCATGATTTGGTCCAGGACCTTCAGAATTGGGACCGATTCTACTTATGTGGCCGTTTACAAAAGCCAGTATGTCTCACATACCAATGTCAAGTCTCTCTCAGTTTTGGCTACATGTTACTGGTTTTCACTTTTTTGCTTACACTATGCTAGTTTTATTCTCCTGAATCCATATTTGTATTCATCAGGGCCTGCATCACAAGGGAACCTATAGTTGCTAGGTTAAATTAACAAATTTAATTGTCAAATGTCTGCAAGTAAATATGTAGCCAAATACATGCTGCTTATTTAGATGTATGAATTCTGTAGTTAATATTTGTTCTCAACAAGGACTATCATATAGACATTAATTAATCTTAATGGTGTTTTGATTTTACACTAATTTCACACACACACACACACACACACACACACACACACACACACACACACACACACACACACACACACACACACACACACACACACACACACACACACACACACACACACACACACACACACACACACACACACACACACACACACACACACACACACACACACACACACACACACACACACACACACACACACACACACACACACACACACACACACACACACACACACACACACACACACACACACACACACACACACACACACACACACACACACACACACACACACACACACACACACACACACACACACACACACACACACACACACACACACACACACACACACACACACACACACACACACACACACACACACACACACACACACACACACACACACACACACACACACACACACACACACACACACACACACACACACACACACACACACACACACACACACACACACACACACACACACACACACACACACACACACACACACACACACACACACACACACACACACACACACACACACACACACACACACACACACACACACACACACACACACACACACACACACACACACACACACACACACACACACACACACACACACACACACACACACACACACACACACACACACACACACACACACACACACACACACACACACACACACACACACACACACACACACACACACACACACACACACACACACACACACACACACACACACACACACACACACACACACACACACACACACACACACACACACACACACACACACACACACACACACACACACACACACACACACACACACACACACACACACACACACACACACACACACACACACACACACACACACACACACACACACACACACACACACACACACACACACACACACACACACACACACACACACACACACACACACACACACACACACACACACACACACACACACACACACACACACACACACACACACACACACACACACACACACACACACACACACACACACACACACACACACACACACACACACACACACACACACACACACACACACACACACACACACACACACACACACACACACACACACACACACACACACACACACACACACACACACACACACACACACACACACACACACACACACACACACACACACACACACACACACACACACACACACACACACACACACACACACACACACACACACACACACACACACACACACACACACACACACACACACACACACACACACACACACACACACACACACACACACACACACACACACACACACACACACACACACACACACACACACACACACACACACACACACACACACACACACACACACACACACACACACACACACACACACACACACACACACACACACACACACACACACACACACACACACACACACACACACACACACACGCAAGTAAATAGTAGCCAAATACTGTGTTATTGATGATATGAATTCTGTAGTTAATATTTTTTTCAACAAGGACTATCATATAGACATTAATTAATCTTAATGGTGTTTTGATTTTACACTAATTTCTGTAAACGTTGAGGTTGTGCATTAGAAAAGTTAAAGTTTCGTAATTATAAAGAAATTTTATTAGAGTTTGTAGCTCTTTGGTGCAGTCTCCAATGAGTTGTTTGAGTCCCTTCAAGGTCATGATGCTAGCTTACTTGGTTGTTGACTTCACATTCTTGTGAGATTAGTTGAGGTGTGCAAACTGGTCTAGACATCCTCAGAAACTTGAAAACAAAAACAATTGTTGGGAGAACAATTAGACGTTGTAGAATGTCATCAATGAAGCGTTCCATTTGTCATAGACGTTTGAGTAATGTCTTGGGCGCATTCTTTCAGCTCTATTACTTTGTCTGATTATTATAGTCTCTTTCTTAATAAGAGTTGTCTCATTTATTATGTTGTAATTCCAAACATGATAGAAGTTTAATATCTTTGATTCAGGTTCATATTTTAGTTGATACATTAGACATTGGGTATCTGAACTCAGTTAATTTGAGGGCTGCATTATCTGCGGCTCTCCTCCTTCTGCCATCTAAATTTTCTGAGGTTGGTTTATACCTTTTCACAAATTTGCTACAATGTAATAGCCCAAATTACAATCATTCATGTTCATGCAGGAAGACTTATATGCAAAAATATGTAACCTCTCATATATGGGTGATTTGAGAATGCTTTTTGCAGAGGACAGAAATAAGGTAACATATTAAGTTAATTGTTGGACAGGTTTTAGACATTGTCTCGACCAGCTGATGTCATTTATATATACCTATTCGCTTTCCTTGTAGTGTTTCACGTGCATAAAGTAAATAACACTTAATTTGTATTTCTTGCCAGGTAAACAAGATTGTAAGCGGTCAATTTCATTTATTCCAATCTATGTATAAGCCATTTCTTGATGAGTACGAGTCAAAAGATTTGGTTCAATTCTCATCAAACGACAAAACAAATATATCTCAGGTACATTTAGGAATTGAAGCATTTGATGAAACACATTTTCAATGTTTACCTTTATGACCTTGACAAAGGTCAATACAACAACTTATTGAAACACAAACATTTCTAATATTTTGAGGGAAAATAGGTCATATCTTTCCTAAAAGCTGTTTTCAAGTTGCTAAATTGATATTCATTTTGCTCATCTTGTTATTTTTGTTTACAAGATACGTTTTTTTTTTTTCTGAAAAAAAGATAATAATATTGAATGGAAATTAGCTATTCTTCTCAAACCTCAATAAATATATATATTTTAAGAACGTGCCTTTCTATTACAAAAAGAAGAAAATATACTATTCACGAGCAAAATCCATCTTGATGCCAACTTTTTACTTTGTATCACACCTTACAGATAGTAAACTGTTAAGACTTCAAATATGACACGTGGAGAAAAAAATATGGTCTACCAAATTGGTTGAACTGAAACTTCCAAACCTTATAATCAGAACGGTAGTAAAAGAAAATATTGACGACCCCACCTTCTACGCTTACTTTACAAGAGTAAGTAAAAGTAATTGGATTTGGAAATTCCGTGTGTTGGATTTGGTAATTCAGAGCCTTGATTTTCTACTAAAACGACATGGCTTAAGAAGGACTGTGAATTAGTTAAACAAAACCAAAGTCTTTTGTTTTGTTTATGATTATGAAGAGACAGATTCTGAAGAACTTACTAGAGGTTAGGAAGCTCTATGAATTCAGCAAATTGGAATTTTTTTTAGAAGGCTTAGACCTACTTGAACAAAAAAATGAAATGCATTTTTTTTCTTCTATAAAACAGGATTGCAGTTTAACTTCAGCCGGGGCTCTAGTGTCACGTTTACCTCCTACAGTTAGAAGCAAAATGAGGATGAAGCTTGGAGAAAAGACTAGGCTGAGTGAATCTGGTATGAATTATTCATTATGTTGTTATAAGGTGGTGTACAAATGAGCTTATTACTACAATTGATTGGTAATATAGTAGGGAAATTGGAGCATATAGCTTCAATCCGGGCTTCTAGTAATAAATATTCCTTGCTTCAAAGCTTTTATGCAATTTATAGCATCATTCAAAAGCACTAAAGGGTTGGTAAACATATTTCATTCAAGGTCGAGTAGTAAGTGAGGTTTTGATTGGATCAAGAGTGGAGGCTTCCAAATGCATGCAGAGGATTCTGAGGCGAAGTGTAATGGTTTCAAGTGGGAGACAGGCTATCTCTGGTTTTCTAGCTGCTGGCTGTGTTAATGCGACCAAATATCTTGCCACCAAAATGCGCAAGGCTTGGAGATCCTGGAGATGATGGTATATTAGCTTCAAATATCTTCCTTTTTCAATTAAACTTTTAGAGTCATTACACTGGATGAGTATATCAGCTTCAAATTTCATTGTTTCAGAGAAGACCAATTTTTTGTTCCAGCATACACCAATCAGATGGTGGCCACCAATCAGAGACTTTTGTGAGACTTCCAAATTAACCAACTCTTCGGGATTGATCACCGATGATGTTCGTCCGTACTCTAGTCAGCCCAGGTTATTCAAACTTCAATTATTTTGAAATTTGAAGACCTTTGTTAACTTGGTGCTCGATTTGCTTTTTCTCCTTGAAGTGTTAAAATAATGAGCTAATCTGATGACAACTTATTTGTACCAACTGAAGTCAGTTTTAGAGTTTGTTGTTTCTCAAGGAATTTGGAAAACTCTAGAAATTTCAATTGTTTATCATCATCATCACCAGGCACACAAAACACAAGTCTCAAAACTATTCCCAAGTGGGCATAACTTGACTCGTGCTCGAACTGGGACATGTTTGTTGGAGCAAAACTTGGTTGCAAAGATTACTATTTATGTGAATTTTGTAGGTTTTTCTGACTAGAGGATTAAACTGTTATCAGAATTTGTCGGCTAACACAGTTGGGCCTCGTCAATAATTTGTTCCAGTGATATGTAACTTAACCATGACTAATTTGGAATGGAAAGAACAAAATAGTGAAGATGGAGATAACCCTTGAGATGAGAGTTGCCTCGTGATTTACAAATAAGACGTGTAAATATCATGTATTAGATAAAAACAGAAAAATGGTGTAATTCAATCTCCAACAACAGCAAAGCATTGCCAGCCAACCATCCACAAGTACTACTAATATCTTACACAGTAAACAGACAGCTGTTCCCACCATCCTTCTTGTCGAATTTAAACCAGTTGGACGACAGAACAAGAATCACCAAAACCAGTACTTGAGCGCTCTGCATAAACCAGTCCAAGAATCCTGGGAGAAGATCCTCCATGGGTTCTGCAACTGACGGAAGAGTTATTGTGCAGGGTGACCAAGTCCAACCAAGGAGTTACTGGAGATGGCGCAGACAAGACTTCTTCCCTGAAGAGTCCTTTCAAGGCTGGAGCAATTATCGGAAAGCGCTGTCAGAAACACCGTGTCGCTTCAAGGACCGTCTCACAAGCCGATCAAGCGATGGAAATGAAATTGAAAAAATGAGAAAACAAAGTGAGAACGACATGAAACGTTGCCTGAATTGGTGGGATCTCGTCTGGTTCGGCTTTGGATCAGTGATTGGAACTGGAATATTTGTGCTCACAGGACAAGAAGCACACGACCATGCAGGACCAGCCATTGTGTTGTCGTACGTTGCTTCAGGTGTTTCAGCAATGCTTTCCGTCTTCTGCTACACCGAATTTGCCGTAGAAGTGCCAGTTGCCGGCGGGTCATTTGCTTACTTGAGAATTGAATTAGGAGACTTCGTGGCATTTATAACAGCAGCAAATATACTTCTCGAAAGCATCGTTGGAACTGCAGCCGTTGCCAGGGGTTGGACATCTTACTTCACCACACTTTTGAACCGTCCAAGCAACTCCTTGCTCATCCACACAAATCTCAAAGAGGGGTTCAATCTCCTTGACCCAATAGCTGCAACAGTTCTTGCAATTACCGCTACAATTGCAATGCTCAGCACCAGAAAATCTTCATACATCAACTGGATAGCATCTGCAGTGAACATGGTCGTAATTCTGTTCGTTATAATTGCAGGGTTTTCCCGGGCCAAGTCATCAAACTTGACTCCTTTCCTTCCATTTGGAGCTAGTGGGATCTTTCGTGCTGCCGCAATCGTCTACTTTGCTTATGGTGGTTTTGATAATATTGCCACCATGGCCGAGGAAACCAGAAACCCATCCAGAGATATTCCAATAGGTCTGCTTGGATCAATGTCAATGATTACTGTAATATATTGCTTGATGGCGTTATCGCTAAGTATGATGCAGAAATACACAGAAATAGATACTGGTGCAGCTTATTCTTTAGCATTTGATAGTTTAGGCATGCATTGGGCAAAGTACCTGGTGGCTCTTGGTGCCCTCAAGGGGATGACTACTGTTCTTCTGGTAGGAGCACTTGGACAGGCACGGTATACTACTCACATCGCACGAGCCCACATGATACCACCATGGTTTGCACTTGTCCACCCGAAGACCGGAACCCCAATCAATGCCACCTTATTGATTGCTATATCAAGTGGCTGCATTGCTTTCTTTTCAAGCTTGGATGTTCTAGCTAGCTTGCTGTCATTGAGCACTCTCTTTGTGTTCGCAATGATGGCCGTAGCCCTGCTTGTAAGAAGATACTATGTGAGAGAAACTACGCCACAGAAAAACTTACTGAAACTAATCATTCTTATACTGATCATCGTGGCTTCATCAATGGCCACTTCAGCTTTTTGGGGAGCGAACCCCAATGGTTGGATAGGGTATTGCATAACCATCCCTTTCTGGTTCTTGGGGACTTTAGGAATTTCAGTGATGTTACCTCAACAGAGAACCCCAAAAGTTTGGGGAGTTCCACTGGTACCATGGTTGCCAAGCCTGTCAATTGCAACTAACATCTTTCTCATGGGATCATTAGGTCCAGAGGCTTTTGAAAGATTTGGAATCTGCTCTGTTGTAATGCTTATCTACTACCTCTTCTTTGGTCTTCATGCGACGTATGATTTGGCTCGTCAGCAAAATATGCCACCTCCCCTCAAACTTAAACATGAAGACACAACAAGTGAAACACAGACTTGAAGTAAACCAATTATGATCCGACGTCAGCTTTGCATTTTCATATGCTTCACATCCCAAATCAGTAAACTTAGGTGTCATTTGATATATCAAACAATATGATGTTATTCATAGAGAGAATTGAATAATATTTGCAACAATGAAAAAACCAGTTGAATGTAATGGCCTACTTGTAGAATGAGGCTATCAGATCCAATGTATAAACCTCAAATAACCCAGCAAAACTGATGTATTATAAAATATCTCCTCTCGAGCAGCTTACATCAATTTCAGTATTCTTCGCAAACCCTGAAACAGATAAGTTATCAAAATTAATCAGCATTGTACCTACTTTGAATGCTTATACACCAAATTTGGCACAAGAAAAAGGTTGAGTAGCAAGAAACTTTAACAATGCCTTGCACATGATTCATCAGCCAAACATAAATGACCCTTGAGATGTATATTTGAATGTGGACAGCTTATCTAGAACCTAATCCACTCCTACCCATCACATTTGGATTTCATAATTGACTGACTCTAAGCATCAGGCAAGATGGCTATTTGGCACCTCAAAACTTCATCCAGTTGATTGTGTTTAACCTTTTTCGTTGCTTTAACCTTCTAAAGTATGCAGCAAGTGAGGATCTTGTTTCTTACCACCCCACCCCGCTAGATGATAGAGGAGAGAAAACAGCAAGCGCAGGGGATCTTGCTCCTGATTTACCACATTTTCTTTGCTATTCAGTTGTAGCTTCACTTGAGGCTCTATAAATCTAGAAAACTCAATGCCAATATAATATTTCAATACCCTGAGGTCTTTAATTTCACCTTCAGTTCTGAAGAATTCCTTCAGTTCTTGAGTATTCTTTCACGCAAAATAATATCATCAACCTAAACAATGAGAACAGCTACCTTTCCATCATCAAAGTGTATATTAAAAAAATTTGTGATCAACTTGGTATGGTGAAATCCAAATCTGCGAATGGCTTCAGTGAATCGCCCAAAGAATACTATGGGTGCGTGCTTTAATCCATGTAATGGTTTCTTTAACCTGCACACATTTTCAACACAATGGCTTTATTCAAAATTAAGGAGTAACTTCGTCAATAGTTCTTCCAAACCATTTTAAGCAAGCAATCTTAACATGTAATTGATGTAAAAGCCAATTTAATTGAGCTGCAAGTAAAATTAGATATTGGGATTGGTTTTGGATATCCCGTAATCATTAGAATTCACAATTTAAATGTCAAACTAATTATGATATTTACAGTTCCATTAATTCATATCTAGCTTTCAGCCACTAAACTTTGACGGTAAAAAAAATAAATTAAGGTAACAATAGAGAAAGATAATATAGCACAATATCTATTAAACTCACAAACATTCCAATTAAGAACATGAGCTCATTGGTTTTATGGAGAATATTCCACGGAAAGTAGCCAGTTGTTATGGCACTGAGATGTTAGTTTTTAATTTTTCTTTTAGATGAATTTGTGTGTCAATTAGCCATGTATCCGGGGGTTAACATCATTAAGGAAAAGCAATCTTCTTTCACATCAGAGCTTCTCAGCCTTCCTAGCTGAGAGTTGTTTCTTTTTTCATTTATTGTTGATAGAATACGAGGGGTGGAACTCATTCCAAAACTAGCTCTAGGATTGAGGGAATCCCCTCAATATTTATACAGGATCTTTCTCTTTTAATTTTCTAATGTGGGATATTCAACATCCACCCACACGTCTAGAGTGGTAGGTTTTTCTTCCACGTCTAGTGTGTTAGTGCGCGTGGGATCCTCACATTATATTGGCTCTGATACCATGATAGAATACGAGGGGTAGAACTCATTCCAAAAGCTAGCTCTAGGATTGAGGGAATCCCCTCAATATTTATATAGGACCTTTCTCTTTTAATTTTCCAACGTGGGATATTCAACAATTGTCAAGCTTTATTGGCTACAATTATCCGGCAGGTTCTGTGTTACAAAACTTCATTTCAACACCTGTTATCAACCCATTTCTCTCAAGTGGCAGGAGCAACCCTACACTAGAGAGATGGGTGGGGCTACACTGAGGTTCACATTGAGGATAGAAGTTTGTTTGCTAATTTGTTTGTATTGAAAATATATGATTATGATGAGATTCTTGGGTTAAATAGGCAATCAAAACACTATTCACTAATTGATTGACATAATAAATTTGCTAGGTTCCAACCATTATATTCCTAAAATGTCTACTAATCTTACGTCTATACATAAACTTATTTCATATATGGGAGAAGCTGTCTTTATCGCAATTCATATCATAAATAAACTACATTCAAAGGTTATATGATCCGAATGCCTCGTGGAAATGCTCTCACAATTTTATCCTGATATTAGGCATCACAGATAATCTCTCTCCTAAAATATTTGGTATTTATCATTTGATCACATACATAATCATAAGAGAGAGAAGCTAGACCCTATGGCTCTCAAATGTATCTATGTAGAGCAGTCATCAACTAGGAAGAGAAAGAAGTGTTATGATCCTGTCACCACATAAAAATTTTATATCTGCGGATGTAACTAATATCTTCAGGGATGCCAATAGGAATGATTCCTATGTAAGATGAATTTCCAAGCATAATGATGGTCATTTCCATTCTGTGTATTGACTCAGAAGATCAACAATTGAAGTTCAAAATCTTGACCAAATTTTTTTTCTCTTAAGAATTTAAGTTTATCATTGTCAAAGATTATGCTTAGAACGTAAACTAATTAAAGAACTAACCTTGAAAAATTAGCAATATAGGCTGTTCCAACAAGCAATAACTGCTGATTGTATTTTTCTTGGTTTGCAAATCTCTTGAACAATTCTAGCCCAAGTAGATGTCTTTGGTGGCAAAAATCTTTTCAGCATAACCTCTACAACTCTGGCAGCGCCTAAAACTCTTTGCCGCTTAAGTAGTCGGACCACAAGTTCATCAAGGAATTCTCTTCCATCTTGCGGAGGATTTAGTCTCTCTCTCAAACTTCTCAAAAATATATCGCATGTAGCCAAGTCTGGATCACAACCCATATTTACCATACTATTTAAGAGATCAATAGCTTGGGTGATGCTATCCTTCTTGCAAAGAGCATTGAAAAGTATGTTAAAAGTAATCACATCTGGTTGAGACTCAGGATCCTGACACAGCATCTCATTAAAGAGATTTAAGCCTTGTTCTACCAAGTTAGCATTGCAAAGGCCATGAATCATTGAACTGTAAGCCACAACATCTGGTTTAAAACCTCTGCACAGCATATGCTTCCACACCATCAAAGCTTCTCTCAAGCTTTCCATTTTCAGACAACCCATTAAGTAGGACACTGTAACAAACTTGATTATGCCCGCACTCACCATTCACCATTGTTTTCCAGAGGTGGATAGCTTTATGGCTATCGCCCTTCTTGAAGAAACTATTCATTAAGGAGCTATAGGTGAAAGCATTTGGCATACAACCTTTATTCACCATCTCACTTAGAAGGTCCAATGCTTCATCTGGCCTTCCTTCTCGACACAAGCCATCTAGAAAAGCACTATAAACAACAGTGTTTGGTTTACATCCCTTTTCTATCATTTCTGTCCACAATCTCATAGCCTCTTCAGACTTTCCCTCTTTGAACAACCCACTGAAGAGACACGAATACATATACTCATTTGCTGGATACCCCCTTTCTGTCATGGACTTTAACACATTGGCCCCATCAACAGCTCTTCCTTGCTTGACAAGCCCATTAATGACAGTCCCATATGTAACTTCATTAGGCATGAATTTACTTGATACCATTCTGTCCAAAAGACTGAGAGCCTTCTCCAACCTTCCCTTTAGACACAAACCGTGGATAAGGGTGTTATAAGTCACTTCATTTGGAACACAACCTTTAAGTAACATATTATCAACAAGTTTTGCCACTTGAGCGATGTCACCCTTTTTGCACATTGCATTAATCAATCCATTGAATGTAACATGGTTAGGGAAGCAGCCTTCGATTTGCATTTCATCCAACAATGAAACAGCCTCATCGATCCTCTTCTCACTGCACAATCCATCCATCAGTGTACTATATGTGTATACATCGGGATCACATTTCTTGAATGGCATTTCTCTAAACATCTGAATCGCTCTATCAACCTGACCCAATTTACACATAGCCTTTATAATCAAATTGTAAGTGAGGACATTTGGAAAGATATTCATGTCCTTGACAGCAATGACCCGAAAATAAAATTCTAGTGCATATAAAAAATCTCCTTCTCTAATAATAACATTAAGAACTGAATTAAAGGACTTAACAGTTCGCTTACATTGGAATTCATCCACCATTCTGTCGAAAAATTCCACTGCCTTTTTAGGTGAATGGATTTTTCCGCAGGCCTTGAAAATTACAATGAAAGTCCTCTCCATAAGTACCCGCCTTTCTCGTTTCATTCTATCCAAAACCAGCTCCACCAACTTAATGTCGCCAGAACTAGCATAATTTTCGACGAGGGAATAAAACGTGGAGTCGCCCAATTTATAAGAACCAACGGGGGCAACTGATCTGAAAATTTCTCCAGCAAAAGGGAGCTCGTCCTGGTCGACATTTTTGGGGGATGTTATGGGAAGAGATGAGAAATAGGAGTGAAGTAGAAGAGGTGAAAACTTACAAGGGCCAGGGGAGAGAGTGAGGAGGAGAGCCACTGGAAGTGAGGTTCTGGGGCAATGAAATGAGCATTTTGGCATGGGTCCAAAAGGGTTTCCTGGGGAAGATCGAAACTATCCGCCGCCAAGACTTGTGGCAATTGCAGAGTTGGGCAAGGGAAGGGAGGAAAACGATTCCGTCTCAGAAGCAACACAGGAGATAATAAGTTCAACGAAACCCCCGCCGCCGACAATGAAGTCGGACGCAGTCCAACGCCGGAGTTACTACATAAAACGGAGTAGTTTTGTGGTAATTTATATTTATTTTTGGGAAATTACCAAAAACGACCACGAACTACAAATTTTTTTCGATTCCAACCACAAATAAATTTTTTTAACAATTCAAACCATAACGTATGGAAAATATGACAAACACGACCACGCCGGACGGACGCTTAAAACCACCGTCCGTCCGGGTACTGTTCACGTGAACAGTACCCGGTTTATTTTTGTTTTTCTTCATTTTATAAATTAATTTTAAAAAAATACTAAACGATATTGGATTGACTTAAAATTTTTATCACATTTTCACCACGTTATGAGAAGATAATCTAAAACTTTTCGTGATTTTACAATACTTATATGATTTATTATAATTTTTTTACGTATATTTTATAAAATAATTCACTAAAATTACAATAAATCGTACAAGTGTTGGAAAATCACGAAAATTTTTAGATTATCTTCTCATAACGTGGTAAATATGTGTTAAAAATTTTAAGTCAATCCAATATCGTTTAGTATTTTTTAAAAATTAATTTATAAAAATGAGAAAAAACAAACATAAACCGGGTACTGTTCACGTGAACAGTACCCGGACGGACTCTATTTTTAGTGTCAGTCCGGGTTTTACGTGAACAGTGAACGGTTTATGTTTGTTTTTTTCCCGTTTTATAAATTAATTTTTAAAAAATACTAACCGATATTAGATTGACTTAAAATTTTTATCACATATTCACCACGTTATGAGAAGATAATCTGAAAATTTTCGTGATTTTCCAACACTTGTACGATTTATTGTAATTTTAGTGAATTATTTTATAAAACATAGATAAAAAAATTATAATAAATCATAAAAGTATTGTAAAATCACGAAAAGTTTCAGATTATCTTCTCATAACGTGGTGAAGATGTGATAAAAATTTTAAGTAAATCCAATATCGTTTAGTATTTTTTAAAAATTAATTTATAAAATAGATAAAAACAAACATAAACCGAGTACTGTTCACGTGAACAGTACCCGGACGGACGGTGGTTTTAAGCATCCGTCCGGCGTGGTCATTTTTGTCACATTTTCAATACGTTATAGTTTGAATTGTTAAAAAAATTTGTTTGTGGTTGGAATAAAAAAAAACTCGTAATTTGTGATCGTTTTTGGTAATTTCCCTTTATTTTTCTCCAAATTTTTCTCCAATCATGTGTTAGAGATTAATTGAATTTCCATGATTATTCAAGGGGATAGAGCCTTTTCATGGCGTTTGTCATTTATTACTTTTCTTTCTCGTGTACAAGTCAGATTACATTTACTCTTTTATTCTATTATCTTAAAATACTCGTTGACGTATCAAACAATGATCAATGCAGTTAAAGTAATAAATAATTAATTTCTTACATTAATTGTACTAATCATTATGCTTTACTTATCATCATAACACACGATTCAACACTTGCACAAAATGGCACCACCCATTTGCTATTTGAGACAGCTACGGATACTTTGCTGTTGCATACTAACTGTCGCGTCGTCATCGAGGAAGCCTGTTGTCGTGCATGTTATGGAACTGCGTTGTTGAGGACATGTTATGAAACATTGTGGGTACAATGTTGTGCAACTGAGACGGAAGCATCCCATGTATATGAGATTGAGACACTTTGCATAATTCCTGCCACATCAAAACAACCGCATCAAACAAATCTGAACCACTTTCATGTCTCAGTTTCTAACCTTAGTTTCTCCTTTTTTGCATATCTAATTTCACAACTTACATATATAATTATTAACCATCAACTTTACTTCACAAAATTCAATTAACAATTAAGTTGGCATTCAAAAGTCAATTTATCATCTACCATTATGGATTTTAGTACCGCATCCATAGAAATCAAATTATGAATGCCAATGGTGATTTATGATCAATACTATTCCCTAACTAAAAACTTTTCTAGCAAGTTTAAATTAAAAAAAAAAAAAAAAATTCTAACCACAGCCATTTATCTATATTTCTTGATCGTATTACAGTAAAGGGAAAATTGATGTTTTGTCATTCTGATCACAAAAATGATATAGATCTAAATTTTAAGCCAACCTGCCCAATTAATAATGAACTTTGAAGTAAACTATCTCCTGTCTAGGGTCTACTAACCCACATCCTTACTTTTCTTTAAGCCGTAGATTCTTCAGTAATTTCACAAACAATAGTTGGACAGACAACGCTGTAGGCGATATACAAGTTCCTTAAGAATTTTAGGATAGTCGCCTGAAAAAAGAACCCTCTTATAATTGGTGAAATCCTATTATTCGTTTACATCATCTAATTGATTAGGCAGCGATTCCACCTCCATCACTATGTAATTCACACATAAATCAAACATATTCAAGACACATAATGTGTAACCATACTTTATGCTTAAAAACACCAAATTGATCAACCAAATGCCAGCGGTGTCATAAATGAAAGTTCTGATGAGGTTACCTACAATTAGATCTGTTGATATACAAAACAAAATTATCCAGTGGCAGGGAGACTTACCATTTGCTGAAAGTCTTGATTGCCCATGCTAACAGCCTGCAGTTGTGGCACCTGTTTCATAGATGGAAAAATATTTGAAGAAATCTCCTACATGAAATAATAAGGAGAGAAAACATTGACAATTTTTATATTGGCCTATTTAAAAGCATACAATTGCCAACCTTTGGATTTTTGCTGTTTTCTTTGACTGCCAGCTCCTTCCCCATCCCAGCCCTTTTAGAAGCTCTGGTCACATTGGTCACTTTTGGATCATGCACCTTGTCATTAGATGTGTTGCTAAATTGATTTTCCTCCTCACCAACATGAACAAAATGTCGCTCTGTAGAGTTAAGTTTTGCATCATATTCTCCAGAATTGTTCACAGTTGAACATAGCTTTAGAGCATCATTAATAGCAGATAGTGCAATATCATAACTTTCTTGAGAAAGCGAGCCCTCTTCCCCTAATATTATGGCCCGTCGACATAAGTCGTTGTAACGACGAACTTTAGATTGCACTTCATCCAATCTTTCACTAATGGCATGCCTGCTCATAGCCGCATTCGTCCATCGCTTCAATATGTATTTATTCGGGATACTGAAAACACCAGACATTTGAAGAACAACAATTCCATGTCGACAGAGGAAACCTTTATATTCGAATGAGCGACATGAGCAACATATATGTGATTTTGACTCATCCCACTCCACTATGTAATTTTGACTATCCTCAAAGTCTTTGACAGTGTATGTAGTTGCAGTGTCCTCTTCATTTTCTTTCTTAAGGTGACAAGCAGCTGCCCCCAAAACCTCAACTTGGAACTTTTTGAAAATTTCATGTGTGTAAACTAGCGACATTTGCTTCTCAAAAGGAGATGGAGACTTCAACTCAGGCGTTTCATGCCAAGAGTCAAAATTTGCCTTCGCTTCCTCCTCGTAGCTTTGTTCAAGAATTTCTTTGTATCGTTCAATAAATTCTCTCAAGGAAGTTTCCATCTGGATATATTTGTCGAAAGCAGAGTTCAAACTTTCAATCCGGGAAGGTGTACACAACCCAGCAAAAGATACATTTCTAATAAAAGTGGGCACCCAATACATGCGATTTTCATACAACAATTGAATCCAATCGATTTCTCTCAGATTAAATCTGTCGACCAACTTCCACCATTTTTTTTCAAATTGTTGCTCTGTCCATGACTTGTATATGCACTTATTAAATTTTTCCATAAAAGTTTCATGCCGCACACTCAAAAACTCAATATGTCCAGGGATTTTCTGCACGATGTCCCACAAGTTAAAGCAATGACGTGTCTCTGGAAGAACTGTTGTAACAACTGTTCTAATTGCATTGTTTTGATTAGTAAGTATAACTTTAGGAGCCTTTTCTCCCATAGCTATAAACCATGTCTGTATCAACCAAAAAAATGTGCATATCGTCTCATCTGCAATTAGTGCACAACCAAGTAAAGTAGGTTGAATATGGTGGTTCACTCCTATAAAAAGAACCAATGGAAGCTTATGTTTATTTGTAAAATGCATTGTGTCTAAAGAAACCACATCTCCAAAGTTTGCGTAATCTTCCATTCCTTTGGCATCAACCCAGAACACGTTTCTTAGTCTGTGTTCTTCATTCAAATCAACAGCATAGAAGAAATTCGGATTCTCTTCTTGCATTTGCATAAAAAATTGAAGCAGGATTTGAGCATCCCCAGCTTCAAGTACAAGACTGCGCCCCCTGTCATGTTGATTTCTTGTATAACCCTCTAAAAAGTCAATGTTTTGGTATGCACTGAAGAGTTTAGACACAGAAGTTAAATTTTTTTTTCTTCGTATTCGAACATCATTCTTTGGTGAATCACTGTTGCGATGGCTCCTGAAAAAATGTACTTGTGATGGTAAAAGCTCATGATTATGCTCCTTGACAAAAGTGTAGACATACCACTTCCCATTTTGCCTTCTCTTTACATGCATGCTCGCTTTGCAGCCAATTTTAGGGGAGGGCCGTGGATTGATTGCATCATCAGACTGCTGTTTATTTCCATATCGAATGCATGAAAATTTTGCATCAATGAATTCCTTTGAAGCCCTAGAGCGACGGCTACTCAATTTTGCAGTGCCAAATCCAACAGACTTTGCATATTCTTTGTAGAAGGTATATGCATGTTCATGAGATTCAAATTCCATATTTTCCATTGGCTCTAGAATTGAATTTCCCATGATTAAATTAGGATCCATAAGTGTTGAGGGGAAATTAAGATCCACTTCACAACCACCAACAACTTCACCTCTGAAACTGCTCAGAGATGATCTAAAGTTTTTCATATGATGTCCCATATATGTCTGACGGAAGTTCCTCCCATGAAAAGAGAAATGACGAGTTTTTTTCTCCTCGATCCCATATATAAGGAACCTAAAATAGGACGGAAATTATAACGCGTTCAGAAAATAACCCAATGGAGGCAAAGCATAAGGAGATCATGTAGTACATACTATCAAGCAGTAGAATTGCGAGAAAAGAAACTAGGCACCAAGCTCCTGAGAAACAGGTGATAAAACGGCGGTATACAAGTTCTGAGATGAAAGAAACAGAAAAAGCATAGAATCGCAGTGAGAAAATACAAGAGTGAAGAAGAGAAAGTGAAATTTGTCAGAATTCAGAGAAACGAAAGAGCAATAGGAGGGATGCTCACTTGGTGGCCGCAGAATCGCCGGGAGGAAGAAGAATGAAGGAAGTAGGGTGAGGATCGCCGGAAAGAAAGGGGAAATCAAACCTAAGAATGGGGAGAGAGGGGAGACGACGTAATTTGGGAAGCCTCCTGGTCCTTGCCAAAACCAGTGAAGCCAAATTAAATTAAATTTATATGCTCTTTATCTATATCACTCAAAATACTAAAACGGGTTTCTCATCATATGCTAAAATATGTTATTTATATTATCTTTTTAAATTAGTCACAATCAACCTAATAAGATACCCCGATTTCCGGCGTTGGATCTCGTTGAATGTTTTTATTAAGATTAATGTTACATTTAAACTTTTATTTTATTATTTTAAAATACACTTTACACGTTAGATTATTATTAGTGTAATAAATCACCAATACAAAGTGTTGGAGTTTTGAAAGTTTAGCACAAAATCCCTAACTCCCACAAGTAAGAAGTCTCAAGTTGGAATGATAGATAGTTGAGTTTAACAATCGAGAATGGACTGTATTTTCGAAGTGAAATCATCAACACTTTAGTGTAAAATCTCTAAATGAGTTACACAATAGTGTGAGCTTCTTTTTACGGTTCTCTTTAGATTTTCTCGAGTTGTGGGCTTCCTCTGTTGGCACGGTATCTATGAAGTGTCTGTTAACTTACCTGTTAGACACATCAAAGGGGCGATGAGCTTCTACGACTTAAGTTGAGAGCTATCGCTTTGGCCGATTGGACTTCTTGACCGGGCATTCGTAGAAGCTTCAATTTGAATTCTGTGTCTAACCAGGCTTTTGCAAGGCTCTTCTATGTGTCTGCTACGAGCATCTGCTAGTGCCTCTGAAGATCACATTTTGACTTTGATAATATACAACCTCAAAACTGGGCTTCCGCAGATTTTTCTGGGCATCCATTGCGAGAGTTCGCTCTTCTACTCTTAGGGCTGAGCATGTGACGACCCTAATCCCATCAGGGCCGCCACGGCCTTGCCGTGACATACATGTCACTTAACCCTCGTCCGTTTGCATAAAATTTTTCGTTTTTCTCCTTAACACATTAAAGAATGGACTTGGACAATCGAGCATCCTCTATCGACATTTAGGGTCTAACTTAAAACGTATTTAAAACAACTCATCTAAGGTCGGAAAACATCACTTAAGACTTGGGGCTTCAAAACATGGAGGAGGGTATGCATGGGGCGCACCCAAGCATTCGGCGCGCCCAAGCATTTGGCGCACGCGTGCCCCTCGCGCACCCTGCGCGCATGTCGAGCACGCACTGCGCGCCCGTGTCGCGTGTGCCACCGCACGCCCATTAGGTGGTCACCGTTTCACCACCCAGCGCGCCTACCACGCAACACCCGCGCACTCCTCGTGCGCCAACCGCGCACCGCGCGCATCGTGCCTCACCGTGTGCTTATCGCTCGGCCACGGCGCACGCACCGCGCCTCGCTGCACACTTACCACTCGGCCATAACGCATGCACCGCGCCTCGCCGCCGCCCTTGCGCCTCGCCGCGCGCCTACCGCACGGCCACGGCGCACCGGCCACTCGCACCCCTCGCGCCTCCCCGCACCTGGCGCGCGCTGCGTGCCCAGCATTCTGTGAGGGCCGATTGATCGGCTGATGGTTCGATCGGTCGGCGATCGCTCTGGTTTCTCGCCAGAATACACGGTAATTTGGCCGATCGATCGGCTAGGGGCACCGATCGATCCGCGAACACCCTGGTTTGAGTTATGGGGAGAAAAAGCCCGCTGATCAAATGGCTGAGCAGGGCCGCGCGCCTGCCGCACGCTCTGCTCGCCCTTCCTAGCCGCCCTGCGCGCCTCTCCCCTTCTTTTCTCCTTCCCTTTGCCATTTCTTCAACTTTTACCTAAAAACTCAATAATATAACATCTCTAAACCATCCACATAAATCTCCACCTAATATACACACCTATTTATTTGAAAACCTCTTACCTAATTGATCAAATCGGACCGAAATCCTAAAACCATTTCCTTAATAACGAACACGTGCAACGGAAACTCATAAATACATCTCCAAAAGTAAACCTGTAACGCCCCCGAACCCGCCCCGGCTTGGTGCGCTACTTTGCTAACTCAACCCGCGTTTAAAACGACGTTTAAAATAATTTTTGGTAAATTTTTTACTCGATTTTTGGGTTTTTCAAACCTTCGATTTTTGTTGAAAAACGTGCCCAAAATACGTTTAAAATATGTCGGAAAAGATCGGGTCAAAACATAGTAGAAATAGCAGAATTTAAAAAAAAAAATCGTTTTGGGCTCAGTTGAGTGCCGCGCGCGCGCCAGCGCTTGATCGATCGGCGCCCAGCGCCCGATCGATCGGGCCTCCTCGGGTTTTTCAGCAAAAAACGCCCATTTTTCACTTTTTTTCAAATTTCCTCAATTTTCTTCATTTTTCTTCAATCTAAACACCTCCAAAACACCTGAAAATTTAACCACACATTCCCCACACTCCCAACTCTGTGCCCCGTAAAAATCTCAGAAAACTGATTTAAAACGGTAGATAAAAAAATAGAGAAAATAAACCCGACGTTGTTTATTTTAAAATCAAAACGGGCGGCATAACACCTATAATTACCAAAACCCAAAAACCTGAAAATACACGTTTATAAACCATCTAAACCAAGTCCACAAATGTGCCAAAACCACAAGTATGTTCACCAAACCAAAATCTAACAACATCAACCCAAAATACTCAAATCATACGCTACCACACATCCCCGAAGATCATGGTCAAGACGCCCCGACAATTGCCTGCACCGGCATACCGTGTACGTCAACGACTGCATCCCAACCCTAGCTTTCCTTATAGCCCTCACCTGTACTCCTGTTGACACCTACACCACGGAACACAAAACGTAAGCCTAAATGCTTAGTAAGTAGGGAATAATGCATACAAAAAACATAATGCAACACAACCCCTAACACATGGAGTTTCTACTCGCTCAGTTGCTCTTGTTTCGTGAGTGTTTCGTTCCTCATTCACAGAACGGAACTCCTTGCAAGTGCTAGACTGCAATTCTGGTAGTCCCTCACAGGTACCACCTTAACGCGACTGGAAAACTCTACCAGAGTTCTTCGCAGGTGCTACCCTAACGCGACTGGGTGACTCTAACTCTGCTAGTCCCTCGCAGGTACCACCTTAACGCGACTGGGAAACTCTACTAGAGTTCCTCACAGGTGCTACCCTAACGGGACTGGGTGAATCTAGCTCTACTAGTCCCTCGCAGGTACCACCTTAACGCAACTGGGAAACTCCACTAGAGTTCCTCGCAGGTGTTACCCTAACGCGACTGGGTGATTCCAACACAACCACATTACGTAATTTAGCATAGCATCTCTCATAGGATCCCTCTCGGGGTGCTACAACGAGTCACTTGCCCAACGAGGCTATTCTACTCGAGACCAGGTTGCATATCCATTTTCTTAACTTACATTTTATTCTCACCACTCAAACATGCCAAACACGTGGTTTTGTAGTTAGAAAACAATGATGCTTGACTCAAAATAAAACATAACAACCAAGCAAACAATCCCTAATGTTCCATGGTGTAGGCCCGAAGGCAAAACACAAGCGATCCACTACTTACCTGAAATCCCGCACGTGTTAGCTCACTCCGAGTACACAATTCACTTGCTCAACCACCTAGCACATTAATAAGAAAATCACTTAAAATCACCAAAAAATAATTTAAAGAACGCTTACTCCATTTCTAACACAAACCAACTACTTCTTCAACATAAAAACCCAAAAACCCGATTTTTCCCTCATTTCCACCGTCTAACTTCAATCGACCATAACTTCCTCGTTTTTCAATGGATTTCAACGTGCCACCCCAATCCGCAAACCTCTACACGTCTACTATCCATTGAAACAATCAAATTAACCATTCAAACACGCCAACTCGAAAACACAGAAACAGATTCGGTGTACACTTCCTTAAAAACTGATTTTTCACCAAAACTCACAATTTCTCTAATCTAACCACCTCAACACCCTAGATCAACCTATCAAACATTTAGACCATCACAAGTAGGAAGAAAACCAGCCAATGAACTCAAAAATTTGGAGCTCTCCATCTAGGGTTTCAAAACCCTAACCAATCTCCACCAAAACACCCTAAAACCACTATAAACCAACACCTAAATGTAGTATCCACAAAACCCATGTAATACATACCTTAAAACCATGCAAAAACTTGAATAAATTGGGAGGAGAAACCCTTCAATGGCGCTGCACTTCGTGGAGAGGAAAAGGGGAGGAAGAAACACTTTACTCTTTTTTTTACACCTAAGCCATCCATTAAATAAACAATCACTTTTTCTTCTTCTATTTTCTTCCACCAAACTTCTCCTTTTTATAAAATGGCCACACACTTTTGGCTCCCTTTCTTCCAACGTGACATACATCTTTTCCTTCCACTTTTCTTCTTCTTTTGACTTTTCAAACTTTACTCATTCCTTCTCTTTTTTATATTCACTTTTTTTTTTCCATTGATCAATTTTTCTTTTTGACTTTTCAACACACCTTTCTCTTCCTTTCTTCATTCCAACGTGGGACTTCCCCCATCACTCACTCTTCTTTTCACTTTTTAATTTTTTTTCATTAAATTAAATCATAACAATCACTAACCATTTCAAACTTTAGGATTTTCTCACAATTTCCTATTCAATTTACTCTTTCTAATAATTTAACTTGTTAGGATAGCATTAAGACCAACTTTAAACTCTTACAACATACTCTAACTAGGCCTACATATGTCGTAGGAAATTTCTGGATGTTACAAAACCTATTCATAAAAACTATCTAAAATAACATTAACTCCAAGCTATCCACTATACACCAAAGTCATAATCCATTTAATCCTACATCTATCATATTTACCTACATTTACCAAAACGTTGCTTGGAGCACACCCATAGGTCAGTTAGTCTTGCCAAAACACTCCCCGCCCGCCACGAGCACCATCCGTCGACCACCTATGCTTTATCATCAAGAGTAGGTTCCTCACCTTCAATTTCGTCACCTATATCATACGATTTAAATGATAAGCCTAATGCTTAGTAAGAAGTGCACAATACATGACATATACATGAATGCATAACTTTCGTAAAACATATTTATTTCATTTCTTTAACGTTACATATATGTGGAATAAGTAGGGATTTACGTAGTAGTAGGCACATGCACCACCCCGTCTACCCCTTGCCTCTTGCGTGCCATATATTGGGTGTTTTGTCTTGCCCCGTGCGTGCCATATATCGTGCCACGTGCTCTACTCACTCACCACCCTCACTTAACCTTTACATACATTACTTTCTCTTTACTTTCTTTTACTTGAAAACGAGCATGTAAAAACATTTCGTACACCTTTGAATGGAAAACATGATCCATGAGGAAACTACGCATATAATAACCATCAAAGACAATAACCTTAAAAGCAGGAAACCTAGCACACACTTACCTGGCGTCCTTAGAAATGCCGAACACCTTCCTTAAGCTTGGTTCACCTAAGACATTTCACAATTCGTCATTAGAATCGATCCTAAACAACAGAATTCCACAACTAAATGAAACTCCTAGCTAAGGCAAATTTTCTAAAACTTCAATTTACGCCATTCAGGCATTCTATCGAGCACTTTGTGCTCACAAATTCTCTAATCTAGCATTAATGGCATTTATACTCATTCAACCACCAAAATCCAACCAATACTCATTCTTCCAACCTAACTATCATCAACAATCATAAATACACCATTATTAACCATAAATACGATAAAACTATCGATTTCTAACATAACCTAAAATTTCTCAAACCTAAATCGATAAACCCTAACCGTTATTAAATCCTAAACCGAAACTAAACTCATTGAACACTAGAGCCTTACCTAGAGCATTGATTGTGGAAGAAAATCGAAAGAGAAAACGATCACCGGAGGAAGAGTAATCGTCGGCCGTGGAGAACGTCGGCGAAGGGGAAGCAAAATCGCAAGGGAGAGAGATTTTTTCCCTCTCTGCAGAATGGTATTGTGAAAGGGGGGGTGGGGGGGGTTAAGTTGTTTTTATAAATTTTACTTCACAAATTACTATTTTATGTAACACCCGGTTTATTAGAATTAAAATAACCTATTAATCTTCTAAGTGTGAATTTTATAGAATGAAATTAGGGGTAAAATCAATTAGGTTAATGAGTAACTAAGTGAGGGCATAAGAGTAATTGTCAATTTATGTTATAGATAACGTATTTAAGGAAAGATTGAACGAGGTATAGCCGTCATACTCATTTCACTCTCGGTTTTCAGCTCAACCCAGCAGAGCTCTCTAGGCGATTTCCTCACAGATTCCTCTAACCAAGGTGAGTTTAGATTCGATTAATTGCTGATTTTAGTACCTAGGTAGCTTAAGGATCCCAATGTATGCATTTTGATAATGTTGCGAGTGAGAGATTCTGCTTGAGGATTAGAGCAGAATCGGGAATGTTAGATAAATAGAGATGCCAAACCCACTCCTTAGATTTCTGAATAGCTTAGATTGAGGTTTAACATTCTGTTTATGAATATAGGTGAACCAAATCCCCGAGGTAGCTCTTAACCGAGCATTTGCTAGGAATCCAGGTAAGTAAAGTATTGTTTGTGCCTTCGGGCCTACATCACAAAACAGTAGGCTTATGCATGTTTAAGTATTTCTGTTTGTCATGCATCATGTTTTGAAAGAATACGAAAATGAATTTTTATGCTATGTTATGGTAAGGTAAGACAGATTGAATGTATTGATTGTTAAGGGAACTAATCCACCCCTTAATCGATGAAGTGGATTTATGACATTGGGAGACTTGATTCCACTCCCAAGGGAACAGAGGAATCATTCATTGGCTGTTAAGGGAGCTAATCCACCCCTTAATTGATGTAGTGGATTTATTACATTGGGAGACTTGATCCCACTCCCAAGGGAACCTGGGGATCAGAACAGTGTATGAACGATATGACAACAGAGATGAGAAATTAGAAACTACATGATTAGGACTTGCATTTCAGCATTTATTTCATTGTTGCTTTACTTACTTAGCATTAGGCTAATAGATGAGTTTTGTGATGTAGGTGAAGAAGAGTTAGCAGGTGTGTTCTCTGAACATGTTGAGACTTAGGAGATGTTGAAGGAATGCATCCAGGCTTCGAATTGGCGACTGATGGGGCTGTTTAACTGGTGGCTGTCTCATTTCAATTGATTGAGGATTCCAATAACAATGGTCTAGTAGATTGAGATGTTTTCTTTAAATTATGAAATTTCTGATAGTTTAATTGTTAGTAAATTGGGAGTAAGTGCTGTGAACTATTTTCTGGTTTTCACGTTTAGAAGTTTTATGACAGAGATGGTTTTGATGTTGATTTTTTACTAAAATTTGAGTGTTCTTGAGTTTTCCCTGTATTCCTGGATTTCAGAGAAGTGTGTGAGTTTAAATGATTGAAGTTGTTCTGGTGTAGGGAAGAATGATTGAGAGTTCTGTTGGTCGGGAAAGGTTCTATCCTATCGGTAGGAAATATCTATCGGTAGGAGTAGAGTTATAGTTTCGTTTTATTCCATTCTATCGGCAGGAGATGTGTACCGGTAGATGGGAGTTATAGTCTGTCGTTTTGTGATCGGTAGATGGAGATTACCGAGTGATGTCTTTGGTTTACATTTCCCCTGGGTGACGTCATCGGCAGGAGTCGAATGATGTCTTTTGGTTTTAAAATTTCTCCTGGTGATGTCATCGGTAGGAACTTCTGTTTTCTGTCCTGGTTCTCCTGTTGACTAGTCGTCGGCAGATGGGTGGGAAATCAGTGACGTCATCGGTAGGAGTATCTGTTTTCTGTTCTGCTTCTCCTGTTGACTAGTCGTCGGCAGATGGGTTTGACTCAGTGACGTCATCGGCAGAAGCATCGGTTTTCTGTTCTGTTTCTCCTGTTGACTAGTTGTCGGCAGATACTTTTGGTCTACAGTGACTTCTCAAGAATTCTGTATTTTAAACCTTTATTTCTCTTGGCCGACTCTTTGTTAATTATTTACGAATATTTCAATGATGCTTTCTTTTGTCATGCTCAACTCCGATGTTTAAAAGATTTCCGCTGCAAGTTTTAAAAATGTATTACCAAAATTTTTAGCCAGTTTTGAGTATAGAGTAACGAACTGAGTTCAGATAATTCGGGGCGTTACATTTTACCCCTTAACCTATTCCTCCAATTAATTTGCTATTTAACCTATCGATTTGGATTCTCCAAAATTTCTTTATTCCACCAAATATTATAATTAATTCCTAGGGTTCTAACAAAACTTCTCACTCGTAAAACAGGTTTAAATTACTATATTTATGAATTTAAACCTAATAAGCGAAATACGAAATTTCGGGCGTTACAGAGCATTCATGAAGTCTTCTGTTTTGCACATGGCTTGAAACTGGGCGTCTGCACTCATCTCAGAGCATCTGTGATAGTCTAAACTTCAATATTTTGAAATCTTGTTGCATTTAGTATTCAAGTGTAAATCTATCTTGTGATGAGTAGAGGTGATGTGCTACAGGATGCTTCAATTCACAATGAAGAATAAAGATTTCCAATGATATTTCTAGCATTCATTTCGTTGGATAAGAGTATAAAACACATCATTTACAACCATATAACATATACTTATATTCTGGATTTATTCAAGGTGAAACATAAGTAGAGAATCAAACAAAAGTTTAAGAGATTTATGAAGCATTCCAAAACTGTCGAGAATCTCACCCAGAGAACTATTTGGCCTATTTGTTGTTTTCAACAATCTCATATTAAAAAGTGTTATGTATAAATATTGTAGTTGACATCTCAAGCTTTTCAGAATGTGGTGGATCGTAAAAATTGGACATCATTTGCTATGTCAAATAGAACCGAAACAGATAGCTTTGTTTTTTTTGCTAAAGAAACACATTCTCTTATTCGGGCTTGAAGTAGAAATTCCAATTTGATTGGGTTTTGAAAATTAATCCAATGAATTGAGACCTCATGCAAAGACTTAAGTTTTATTTATTTTATGGTTAGTTTTAATGTCACTGACTAAGGGTGTCCTAGAAGTCTTAGTAAGGTTAAAATTGTAATTTTATTTTCCTAGTTAAGTTCAGAGACCTAAGTTTGGAGAGCCTATTTAAGCTCACATTAGAGATTTTTCTAAAAGAAATTTGATATTTTTGAGTAATTAATTTACAGAACTCTTAGTTTCTCTTTCGTTGTTTTTGTTAGCAAAACCCACAACTCGTTTGGTTGATCTTAATCAACGATTTGTGTTTCGATTTTTAACTCTTTGTGAGAGATAAGTTAGTAATCTTTTTATTGCAATTTTCTTACTTCTTTTGTGGAGGGAATTCATCGTGGAGTTGTGACTCACAAGTTATCAAGTTGGAGAACTTTCTTTGTTTGGAGATAGCATTGAGTTGAAAGTTGTAATTTTTAACAACTTTCTGACTGACTTGCACAATTTGAATCATATCTCAATCGTCCTTACAAATTTTGACACAAAATTTTGAAAGTTCTTTCTTCATTTGTGTTGACCCGAATGTGTATGTATGAGCACGACTGTAGAGCAAACCTCGGATTACGGGGCAAATCTTGGGACCTAAGCCGAGTGTAGGAAAATTTCAGACTCGAGTATAGGAAAATCCCGGTTCGTAAAAGAAGGAGGTCGTCACAATCCCACATCGCTTGGGAAGGTATATGGAAATGAAACATATGTAAGAAAACTCTCCCAAGATAGTAAGACACTTTTTGGAGCACAATTGGCAATGGATCCCATGAGCGGAAAATATCTTACTGGGAAAAATGGTCGTTATATCATTCATTCTTTGAGATTTTATTAGGGGTGAGAAGGACCGGACCGAGACCGAGAACTGGACCAGACCACCAGTTTTGGTCCGGTTTCGGTCCTAAATATAAAATTCCCATAGGAAATGGTCCGGTTCTCGGTCCAGGACCAAAATTTCCTGAAATCCCAGACCGGATCGAAACTTTAATTCAATAGCTATTTAAGACTCGGCTGAAGGGGGAAGAAGGTTCAGAGTTTCAGTTTTCTACAAATTTCAAACCTTCAATTTCTCTTCTCTCTGTAATTTATCATTTGTAGTCTTTTAATTCTTTGTATGAAATGGTTTGATTGTATATAATCTGTCCTTAGAAGAAATTTTAATTTTTTTTATTGCAATTTACTGCAAAAAAAAATTTAGTGGGAGAAACCGGCACCAGACCGGGACTGGACCAAAAATTTCGGTCTGGTTCTGGGATTAGAGAAAAAAATCCCGAATCTTTTGGTCCGGTCCTATTCCGGCTCGAAACCGGACCGCACTGGACCATGCTCCCTCCTAGATTTTATCAAAAATTTATGCTGAATTCGTTCATTAGAGTTGTTTTCGTTGAAATTGAAGTTTTCTCTAAAGTTTGTGAAACACCGAACCAAGATCGTTTCTAACGCTTCTGAACCCTACTATTAGCATGTCAAAAGATAGATATTTACAATGCAATTATAAACATACATAACAATATTCATCAACGTATAATTATCATTAACTTAAAATTAGTATTTCTGATGTGAACCTCAGATATTAAGAAATCTAGGATTTGTCAACAATGCAGAATAAACGATATAATTGTCATGTGATTCAAGAAAACAAAGGAACTAGATCCCGATCGAGCCTTGTCGATGAAACCGTAGTTATCAAAAGAGTAGTTTGACCCGAGCTACACTTGTTGGCTGAACCAAAGCTATAAAAAGTGATCTATCAAGTCAATACTTGATGAATATCAAGTTTTTCATAAAGAACTTAAGAGAAGATTCTCTAAAAAAAAACTCAAATTTTTATTAATATCAAAATATGTCAAAATAAAGTCTAACTGATATGTTTAAATAGGTAAAATAACTAAAATTACAAAAATAAAATAAAAACTAAAAAAAATTAAAAGCTAGCACGCATACAAGGTAATTAGCGCGTGCAGGGCCAAGGCGGACATGCGTTGGGCACGCGATCTTCAAACACAGGCGCGCAAATTGTGGTGTAGCACACACGCAATTGCTGCATCATCCGAGTGGGTTGTGTTGTTGCGCAGGGCGCGTAGGATGTGGTGTCGCGCAGGACGTGGTCCTCGACAATTTTGTATCTCAAAATGACATCTCATTGGACCTAGCTCAAGTCGAGACTTGTTAGTAATTTTATACACCCTAACACAAGTGCAGGTGTCGCTAACGAAGTAATAGAGTAAATAAAAGTCGATTCCATGAGGATATTCTTAATCAAATTAAATTGCTATAAAACTTATGTTAAAATTTTGGGATAAGAGTAAAATGAAAATAAAATGGGACTCTGAGTAATAAAGAAATTAATGGGAAGCGAAATAACTCGAAAAGATTGAAGGCCACCGCCGATGTGAGGAGGATGATGTGGGAGGAGTTTTGGGCAGTGTTCTTCGGCAAATACTTCAGCCACTCGGTCAAAACCAAGAAGATGGTCGAGTTTACTCAGTTGAGGCAGATGGGTATAATGGCTGATTATGTGTGGCAGTTTGAAGCTTTGTCGAGATTTGCCGGTCCCCTGGTGAGCCTAAACGAGAACAAGGTGCACCAGTTTGTTCAGGGGCTGAAGCTGGAGATATATATGGGTGTCAGGATAGCGGGAACACAGGATGTGCCGTACGACAGGGTGGTTGCCAAGGCACTGGACATTGAGGAGGCTAGCATGAAGCTTCCTAGTTATAGAGATCAGCGTAAGGAGCAACCACAACAATCCTTTCGGGAGATAGTGCCTTAGTCATCGAGAGGCACGCATCAGCAGCAGTAGAAGGGCCAAAAGAGGCCCAGTGAGAGTCAGAGCAGCTAGGGGAGCAGTTAGCGGCCCCAAGAGTTGAGTACTATTCCACTATGCTCTAAGTGTAAGAGGAACCATTCTAACGAGTGCCGAGCAAATTCTAACAGATGCTTCAAGTGTAACGAGCGGGCCATTTTTTGAGAGAGTGTCCGAAGATAGATCGATGCTACCATTGCAATGAAGTACGTCATTTTGCCAGACAGTGCCCGACCTTGAGCAGAGCCCCGGTGAGATCAGCACCGTCGGTTTTCTCCCTTATTGAGCCAGATGATGCTGCCCAGTCGTCTGTTATTTCAGGTAGCATTTTTATTCTTGGAGTTGCAGCTTATACCCTGATTGATACGGGGGCTACACATTCATTTGTGTGTATGGCCTTTGTGGTTAAGGCCAACTTAGAGTTTTGCCCTACCGACTGATTTTACGAGGTAACGTTGCCATCATGTGAGCATTTATTTTCAGATCAAATGGTGCGAGGGGATATAGTGACTGTAGGGGAGCGACGGCTGTATGCTGATTTGATCATACTCTACATGAAGGGGTATGAGGTCATCTTGGGTATGGATTGGTTGTTCAGACATTATGCCTCGATAGATTGCAGGACTCGAGAGATTCATTTTTGACCCCCGAATGGTGAGAGTTATTCATTCAGGGCCGGGAAAGGTTTGAGTAGGATTCATGCAGTATCTTCTTTGACAGCCCGACAGTCGTTACGAGATGGATGTATAGGCTTCTTAGCTAGTGTTATGGATAGACAGTATCAGGCAGAAACTTAGTTATCAGACATCGCGGTTGTGCAGGATTTTCTAGAGGTGTTCCTTGAGGACTTGCCAGGTTTGCCCGCCGATAGAGAGATTGAGTTTGTCATCGACGTGTATCCAAGGGCTGAACCGGTGTGCAGGAACCCATACAGATTAGCGCCTACTGAGCTAAATAAGTTGAAGGCACAATTAGAGGAGTTGACGGATAAGGGCTTTATATGCCCTAGTTTTTCACCGTGGGGCGCCCCGGTATTATTTGTGAAGAAGAAGGATGGATCTTTACGTATGTGCATTGATTACAAGGAGTTGAATAAGCTAACAGTGAAGAACAGGTATCCATTGCCGAGGATAGACGATTTGTTTGATCAGCTTCAAGGTGCACGGGTATTCTCTAAGATTGATCTGAGGTCCGGCTATCATCAACTCAAGGTGCGGGACGAAGATGTGCCAAAGACGGCTTTCACGACGAGATATGGACACTATGTGTTCTTGGTTATGTCTTTTGGACAGACCAATGCCCTGGTAGCTTTTATAGACCTGATGAACCGAGTGTTCAATGAGTATTTGGATAGATTCATGATAGTGTTTATCGATGACATCCTGGTTTATTCACGGACTGTGGAGGAGCACAGGGAACACTTGGGAATTATGCTATCTACTCTGAAACAGCACTAGTTGTATGCTAAGTTGATGAGCTCCGACCTGCAAATAGGACTCAATAACTCGAAGAAGACTGTTAGCTCCGGGTGACACAAATCCGAGTAAATCCGAGAATGAAAAATGTAAAGAAATAACAAATGTGCTTGAAACTTAATGAAATTTTAGGTGAATCTTGTGAAGTGAGTGAGGTGTGTGCTGGTGAAAATCGTGGTCCAAATTCATCAAGATGAAGTATTTATGGACTATTTTTCGAGAATCGGCCGGTGAGTGCTTCAATGGAGCTTCCGGCAAGAGTTTCTTCCAAGGAAGATAACTCGATTCAAGGAATCGGTTAAGGCCACTCCTTGCTGTTTTCCGCTCTCAAAAGAGTGGAGAAGGAGGTGGCAAAATCCACTCCAACTAGCTACCAAGCTAGAAGAATGGTTCGGGGGCACAACCCCTCGGTTGTTGTCAACCGAGCTTACCTTGGAAGCTCCTTGCTCCAAGCTTCTTCTTCTATTGAGAGAGAAATTCGTGGGTGCTCATAAATCAACAAAAAAAAAAAGATACAAACACCAATGCCATGAATATATAGACCTAATGGTGAGCTTGGACTTGGGCTTGGGCTTGGAAGGGGAATGATGGGTCATCATGTGGGCTTGAAGCCATGTCTTCAACTTCAATGGGCCAAACCAAGCCACCAACTAATCCTATCATTCATCTAATCCTAACATCCATCTAATCCTAACATGCATCTAATAAAGTTTAAACAAGAAGGCCAACGTTTGCCAATAAGTTCGAAATTTCAAAAAAGCAACAAATATCAAAGCTCAGGAAGACAAATTCCCATATGAGCATTAAGGTGCCTCTTTAGTCCTTCCACATGAGTAGATGCTTTGGTTGGTCAACGTCCCCAGCTTTAATCTCCCACTTCAAGTCGTCCACGGTGTCCTCCAAGTCTTCACACGGACCATGACCTGCAACAGGCCTCTCAGAGTTTTCGTCATCGCTTATATAGGGTGATAGATCCATGACATTGAACGTTGCCGATACTCCGTAATCTCCAGGCAGTTCAATTTTATAAGCGTTGTTATTGATCCGCTGCAACACCTTGAAGGGTCCATCCGCACGAGGAAGAAGCTTAGATTTTCTTTTGTCGGGGAATCTATCTTTTTGTAGGTGCAACCAAACCAAGTCTCCTTCATTGAAGATAACCTCTTTTCGGCCTTTGTTTACTCGTTTGGCCACACTCGCATTTCTTTTCTCGATGGCTTGACGCACGTTCTCATGTAATTTCTTAATTTGTTCGGCCTTGTTTGCTCCTGATGGGTTGGCCAGTTCATTAATGGGTAACGGAACAAGGTCCAATGGTGTACATGGGTTAAACCCATAGGCAACCTCAAAGGGCGTTTGCTCAGTAGTGGAATGAAGGGTGCGATTATAGAAAAATTCCAATCCAGGAAGGACTACATCCCAACTGGATAGTTTCTTACCTACAATACTGTGTAAGAGGGAGCCTAAGGTCCTGTTAACAACTTCCGTCTGCTCATCAGTTTGGGGGTGGAAAGATGTGCTAAAACACAGTTTCATCCCCAACTTCTTCCACAAAGTGGTCCAGAAGGAGCTCAAAAATTTAGTGTCCCGGTCCGACACTATGGAATGCGGTATGCCATGTAGCCGAACGATTTCTTTGAAAAATAGGTCAGCTATAGAAAAGGCGTCATCCGTTTTTGCACAAGGAATGAAATGTGCCATCTTAGAGAAACGATCCACAACCACCATGATCGAATCCTTATTACGAGCAGTTTGTGGCAATCCCAAAATGAAGTCCATACTAACTTCAGTCCAAGGGTGCGAAAGAATGGGTAAGGGCATATACAAGCCTTGTGGTAGAACCTTACTCTTGGCTTTCTTGCACACGACGCATGTCTCCAACATGCAGTGTACGTCTCTTTTCATATGTGGCCAAAAGAAGTGTTCTTTAATCATATCGAGGGTCTTCTTCTTCCCGAAATGACTCGCTAATCTTCCACAATGAGCTTCTTTTACAAGACTTTGCCTCATGCTTCCTTGCGGTATACATAATTTTCCTGCCCTTAGTAAATAGCCGTCCATAAGTCGATATTCTCCTTCAGCCTTTTCCTCGCACTTGGTGTAATAAGATCCAAAGTCAGGGTCAGATTCGTAATTATGTTTGATCCATTCAAATCCAAAGAATCGAGTCCCTAGCTCGGAAAGGAGAATGCGTTTCCTCGAAAGTGCATCGGCGACTACATTATTTTCTCCTTTCACATACTTCAGAATATACGGGAACCTCTCCAAAAATTCTACCCATTTAGCATGCCTCTTGTTCAACTTATGTTGACTCTTAATGTGTCGTAAAGATTGATGGTCAGTATTGATAACAAATTCTTTTGACAAGAGGTAGTGCTGCCAATGCTCCAATGCTCTAATAACGGCATAAAATTTCTTATCGTACGTGGAGTAGTTTAGCATGGCTCCTTTCAATTTCTCACTAAAGTATGCAATGGGTTTTCCCTCTTGCATGAGCATGGCTCCAATGCCAACTCCGGAAGCATCACTCTTAATTTCAAATACCTTGTTAAAGTCAGGGAGTGCTAACACTGGCGAGTGGCATAACTTGTCCTTGATTAGCTCAAAGCTCTTTTGACAAACCGGGGTCCAAGTAAACTCTTTTCCCTTCTTAGTGCAATCAGTAAGCGGTGAGACTATTGAACTAAAGTATTTTATGAACCTCCGGTAAAAAGAGGCCAGACCATGGAAGCTACGTGATTCGGTTAAAGAGTTGGGGGTAGGCCAATCCTTAATAGCCTTGATCTTGTCAGCATCGGCTTCCATGCCATATTTAGAAATGACAAACCCTAGGAAATAAACTTTATCTTGCACGAATGAGCATTTGCTTAAATTCTCAAATAATTGAGCTTTTCGTAGGGTTTGGAAAAGTACACTAAGATAGTTGAGGTGTTGTGGGAGGTCTGGACTGTACACCAAAATATCGTCAAAATAGACAACAATAAATTTTCCTAGGAAATCTTTTAGCACATGGTGCATAAGTCTCATGAAGGTACTGGGCGCGTTAGATAACCCGAAGGGCATCACCATCCACTCAAAAAGCCCGTACTTAGTCTTAAATGCCGTCTTCCACTCGTCACCTTCTTTCATTCTAATTTGGTGGTAACCACTCTTAAGGTCCACCTTAGAAAATATTGAGGCTCCACTGAGCTCATCCAATATATCCTCGAGCCTAGGAATGAGGTATCTATATTTTACGGTAATTTGATTCACGGCTTGGCTATCAAGGCACATCCTCATTGTGCCGTCTTTCTTGGGTACCAAAAGTGAGGGAACTGCACAGGGGCTCATTGACTCTCGTATGTATCCTTTATCCAATAAATCTTGAACTTGATCTTGGAGTTTCTTGGTTTCTTTGGGGTTCATTCTATAGGCCGGTCTATTAGGTAGTGTGGCCCCGGGTATGAGGTCAGTTTGATGTTCTATACCACGTAGAGGTGGTAATCCTTGGGGCAGTTCCTCAGGAAACACATCTTGGAATTGATTGAGCAACTTCTTTACAGGGTCAGGAATTACTTCTAGCTCCATAACTCTATCTCGAAATATTATAAGGATCATGAGATCTCCTCGAAGCACCGATACCTCTATCTCCGATCTAGTCATAAAAAGATTTGCTTTATTCTTCGCGTCTTTTCTAGCAGCATCGTCTTTGGATATTTTCTCGGGGGTCAAAGGTGATAACTTAATTGTTTTACCACCAAACTTAAGGGAATAGTAGTTAGAATATCCATCGTGGTTCACTCTTCGATCAAATTGCCAGGGTCGTCCAAGAAGTAAGTGGCTAGCACTCATGGGCACGACATCACATAAAACAGAATCTTGATATTTTCCCATAGCAAAATCTACTCTCACTTGTCGAGAGACCTTAACATCATCCCTATCATCTAGCCATCGTAACTTATAAGGGTGGAGATGTGTAGTTGTCTCTAATCCTAACTTCTTAACTAACTCGTCAAATGCCACGTTGGCACAACTTCCTCCATCTATAATTAAAGAGCATATCTTATCCTTGATAACACATCTACTATGAAAGATATTCTCACGTTGGCAATCTTCTCTTGAATTCTTAGTCACAAGGACTCGTCTCCTAACCATCAATAAGGGTCCCTCAGGAGCGCGCACGACTTCGTCCTCAGTGTCACTCTCCTCGACATCTTTGTCCTCTACTCCTACCTCGTGGTCATCCTCACTCTCAACTTCTCCCGTATCTTCCTTGATAATCATCACCCGTCGATTCGGACATTGAGCCATATAATGACCTAGACCTTGACATTTATAACACTTGATTTCTCTCGCTCTAAGTGGGTTGGCTTTATCGAGTAAAGTTTTGCTACTGGACTCCTTAAGTGACCAACTATGGTTAAAAGGCTTCTTTCCTTCAGCCTTGTCAAAGGGCTTGATTGGCGCGGGTGACTTAGGGGTGACTTTGGGTAGAATGTGGGGGGTAAACTTAGAAGGGTAGGTAGATTTTCTCTTTCTATTGAGCTGTCACTCAATCGTCATGGCCATATGAACAATTGCATCTAAGGACTCTTCCGGGTGTATTTCAACGGTGTCTCCTATGTCTCTATTCAAGCATCGAATGAATCTAGCAATAACCTGCTCCTCAGGTTCTTCCATATCTACTCGTATCCTAGAGTTTCAAATTCGGCTAGGTAAGCCTCAATGGATCGAGTTCCTTGTCGTATGTTTTGGATTTGAAGGAATAGATCTTGACGGTAATAGGTGGGTATGAACCTCTTAGTCATGAGCGGCTTCATTGCTCTCCATGTCGTAATGGGGGTATCTCCTATCCGTCGTCTTTGGAGCTTAATATTGGACCACCAGAGGGCCGCATATCCCGATAGCTCTACACATACTAACTGGATCTTTACTTTATCGGAGTACTCATAATAGTCGAAAACTTTCTCTAACTTATCAATCCATTCTAGAAAGGTATCTCCATCGCATGTCCCATCAAATGGAGGTATATGTAGCTTGACATTTCTAAGGTCATCTTGATCCTTTCGTCTATTTGGTCGAAAAGTCTCTTGTTCATCTAAGGTCCATTCTTCCTCCTCCTCATAAAACGGGTTTCTTCTCCTAGGATACTCAGGTCTTTCTTCGTCCGAGGTGGGATATGATTCATGAAATCGTCTCCTAGGATTTTCGGGTCTAAATCGAGGTGGGGGTTCTCGGGTCGTTTCATTTGGAATTCTCGTATTAAGGACTTCCATTATGTGTTTCATGCTAAGGGTTAAGTCCTTAAGTTGTTGGCCTATATGGTTAACTTCTCCACTATGACCATCTAATTGTCCTTGCATGCTAGACTCTCCCTCTTGTGGGGTGTGAGTCTCGGGTTGGGGAATGTCCTTGTCCCGGTTCGGTTCTTGATTCATATCTTGGTTTAGCTCTTGGTTAATTGCACTCCTAGTCTTCATTCATGTGAATACTAAAGTTTTAGGAAGAAAATATTAATTAGGTCCAAGTTGATCACGGGTGTTAGGGAAGGTAAAGGTGGGGAACCTAACTAGAATTTCGATCTAAAAATTTTGAAACGCATTTTTGAGTGCTTAGACGACCATTTTTGGGATGAAAACCTGATTGTCACAGGCATACGTGTGACACCGTTATAGATCTTTTTGATAGCTTCGATTTGCCAGGTGGCTCGTCGAAAACTGATACTTGTAGCCAAAGTTATGGCCGTTATAGTGGAGAAATGTCAAATTCACTAACAAACAAGTTTTAAATCCACTAAACAGAGATAATCGATTCGTACATGCTCTTTAACGTCTTAGTGAACTTAATACATATATTCCCAAACATGCAATTACAAGCAACTATCTTACCAACATAACGTTTTAAATAAAAATCTCATCAAAGCACATAGTGAAAGCGACATAAAGCAACACCAAAAATAGTGGTCCAATTAGGTTGTGTACTTTCACTAGTATTTACTCATTTTGGCAACGTTTTACTTTACCAATGTAATTCAAATGAAAAGGTAAATATTCTCAGCAGATTAATGTACTAAGACTGCATCAACAGAACATTATAAACATGAAGCTCAGATTTAAATATGCAATAACATTAAACTAGAACACTAAACAGCAACTTAAACTACTAAACAACAACTTAAACCAACACAAAATGATGTTAATCAAACATATTTCTTAATGTTCAGATCTGTGATTATAACCAAATGTTCTTAAGTGCTGGAAACGTAAGATACACAGCAGCCAAGTCAGCAAACCAAAAAGAGAAAGAAAAACAGCAAGTACAAAGTTGGTTAGCTAATGTTCTACCAAAAGAGGAAGAAAAATAAGCAACACGAAAATGGTGGAATACTTTTCAAAAACTCAAGTTCAAAGTTGCAGACAACTAATAAAGTTCTGGAAATCGTTTTTTTGTAAGAAAATAAAACAAGATGAAAAGCAAAAATAGTAAGAACAGCAAACCGAAATGAAGAACAGCAAGCAACTGGTTTTGGTGCCTCGGTTTTGGGCAACCAAATGGGTTTGGAAAACCAAACCGATCTAGTTTCCCTCACCCTAAGGGAGCTATCCAAGCTCTGATACCACCTGATGAGCTCCGACCTGCAAATAGGACTCAAGAACTCGAAGAAGACTGTTAGCTCCGGGTGACACAAATCCGAGTAAATCTGAGAATGAAAAATGTAAAGAAATATCAAACATGCTCGAAAATTAATGAAATTTTAGGTGAATCTTGTGAAGTGAGTGAGGTGTATGCTGGTGAAAATTGTGGTCCAGATTCGTCAAGATGAAGTATTTATGGACTGTTTTCCAAGAATCGACCGGTGAGTGCTTCAATGGAGCTTCCAGCAAGAGTTTCTTCCAAGGAAAATAACTCGATTCAAGGAATCGGTTAAGGCCACTCCTTGCTGTTTTCCGCTCTCAAAAGAGTGGAGAAGGAGGTGGCAAAATCCACTCCAACTAGCTACCAAGCTAGAAGAATGGTTCGGGGGCGCAACCCCTCGGTTGTTGTCAACCGAGCTTACCTTGGAAGCTCCTTGCTCCAAGCTTCTTCTTCTATTGAGAGAGAAATCCGTGGGTGCTCATAAATCAACCAAAAAAAAAGATACAAACACCAATGCCATGAATATATAGATCTAATGGTGGGCTTGGGCTTGGGCTTGGGCTTGGACTTGGAAGGGGAATGATGGGTCATCATGTGGGCTTGAAGCCATGTCTTCAACTTCAATGGGCCAAATCAAGCCACCAACTAATCCTATCATTCATCTAATCCTAACATCCATCTAATCCTAACATGCATCTAATAAAGTTTAAACAAGAAGGTCAACGTTTGCCAATAAGTTCAAAATTTCAAAAAAAGCAACAAATATCAAAGCTCGGGAAGACAAATTCCCATGTGAGCATTAAGGTGCCTCTTTGGTCCTTCCACATGAGTAGATGCTTTGGTTGGTCAACGTCCCCAGCTTTAATCTCTCACTTCAAGTCGTCCACGGTGTCCTCCAAGTCTTCACACGAACCATGACCTGCAAAAGAGACAAGTGTGTTAGTAAAATTAGGGACTCGGGTCTGGGATCGTGTAATGGGCCTACGGGGCACATCTTAAGTTCTCCAAGTGTGAGTTTTGGCTGGATAGAGTTAACTTCTTGGGGCATGTTATCACTGGTGAAGGTATTACTGTGGACCCGGTGAAGGTTCAGGCAGTGCAGAGGTGGCCTCGGCCGACCAGTGCGAGTGAGATTCGTAGTTTTCTTGGATTGGCAAGCTATTATTGGAGGTTTATTAAGGGATTCTCCAAGATTGCAGCCCCGATGACTCGTTTGACCAGGAAGAATGCGAAGTACTATTGGTCTGATGATTGTGGGAGCAGCTTTTAGACTCTGAAAAGCAGAAGTTGACCTCAGCTCCTTTATTGGTGCTACCGATTGAGGGTGAGAGGTTCAATATTTATTGTGACGCATCCAGGATATCCAGGATCGGTTTGGGGTGCGTATAGATGCAGAGTGGGAAGGTGGTTGCTTATGCTTCTAGGCAGTTAAAGACCTACGAAGAGAATTATCTCATTCACGACTTGGAGTTAGCAGCGGTGGTCTTTGCACTGAAGATTTGGCGGCATTATTTATATGGGCAGCAGTGCAAGGTATTCTCAGACCACCAAAGCTTGATATATATTTGTACGCAGAAGGAACTGAACCTGAGGCAGAGGAGGTGGCTCGAGCTGATGAAGGACTATGATTTGGAAATCAAGTATCATCCGGAAAAGGCGAATGTGGTGGCGGATGCTTTAAGTTGGGTGGTAGTTTCAGCTTCAGCTTCTACTATGATGGCTACTGTGCCGACTGAACTAACTATTGAGTTGCAGAGATTTGGTGTCGAGGTAGTTTCTAACTTTGCAGCTACTTGGCAAGATTAAACTGGCTCAGGTAGACGACTCTGAGTGCAATGAGCTCAAGGTGAGTATGGAGACCAGTGCAAGATCCGAACTCAGCTATTCTGAGGATGAGATTCTGAAATTTTGGGATAGGTGGTACGTTCCGAAGGATGAAAAGCTGAGGAAGGATATATTGGCAGAGGGACATTCTTCTCCTTTCTTTGTGCATCCTGGGAGTACTAAGATGTACAGGGACCTGAAGCAGCATTATTGGTGGACCAATATGAAGCGTGAGGTGGCTAGGTATGGTGAAGCTTGTGTAGTATGCCAGCAGGTGAAGACAGAGCACCAGAGGCCATCGGGTATGGTTCAGCCATTGCCTATACCAAAGTGGAAGTGGGAGAAGATCACAATGGATTTCGTGACGGGATTCCCCAAGACAACGAAGGGCCATGATGCAATCTGGGTGGTTGTGGACAGGTTGACGAAGTCGTCTCACTTTCTGTTGGTGAGGATGACTTATTCTATGGACCAGTTTGCCCAGATTTATGTCAAGGAGATAGTCCGTTTGCATGAGGTTCCGGCATCGATAGTGTCAGATCGAGACCTCAGATTTACGTCTAAGTTTTTGAGGAGTCTGCAGAAGCCCATGGGTACCCGTTAGGATTTTAGTACAGCATTTCATCCTCAGACTGACGGGCAGTCAGAGCGGACTATACAGATTCTAAAGGATATGCTAAGAGCCTGCGTGCTAGAGTTTCAAAATTCATGGAGCAAGTTCTTGCATTTGGTGGAATTTTCATATAATAACATCTACCAGTCCACCATTGGTATGGCGCCTTACGAGGCTTTATATAAAAGGAAGTGCAGATCGCCTCTGTATTAGGACGAGGTTGGTAAGGCGAGATTGCTAGGCCCTGAGATTCTACAGCATACTATGATGACCCGGATGTGTAAGTATGTGTACGATGACTGCACGAACCGGAACCCATATGGCAGTACGTCCGCACGGGCGAACCGTAAGGTGACGGGTCATAAAAAGGGGGTCGTCACAATCCCACATCGCTTGGGGAAGTATATGAAAATAAAACATATGTAAAGAAACCCTCCCAAGTTAGTAACATGCGTTTTGGAGCACAATTGATAAAGGATCCCATAAGAACTCCGAAGTTAAAAGTGTTTCGGTGAGAGTAGTACCAGGTTGGGTGACCGACTGGGAAGTCCTTGCCAAACAAAGCCGTGAGATGAGGATATTGGGCTACGGCTCAATCCCTAGAGCGGACAATATCTTGCTGGGAAAAAGGGGTCGTCACAAATGGTATCAGAGCCTGTACCCAACCAGAAATATGGCCAACGAGGACGTTGGGCCCCCGAGAGGGAGTGATTGTGATGACCCGGATGTGTAAGTATGTGTACGATGGCTGCACGAACAGGTACCCGGATGGCTGTACATTTGCACAGGCGAACCAGAAGGTGACGGGTCGTAAAAAGGGGATCGTCACAATTCCACATTGCTTGGGGATGTATATGAAAATGAAACATATGTAAAGAGACCATTCCAAGATAGTAAGATGCGTTTTGGAGCACAATTGACAACGAATCCCATAAGAACTCCAAAGTTAAAATTGCTTCGGCGAGAGTAGTACCAGGTTGGGAGACCGACTGAGAAGTCCTCACCAAATAAAGCCGTGAGGGGAGGATATTGGGCTACGATTCAATCCGCAGAGCGGACAATATCTTACTGGGATAAGGGGTCGTTACATAGAAGGTCGACAAGGTGGCCATTATTCGGAGGAGGATTGAGGCAGCTCAGAGTTAGCAGAGGAGTTATGCATATCAGAGGCGGCGAGAGTTAGTGTTCAGCGTAGGGGATCTGGTGTTTCTGAAGATTTCGCCATTCTAGGGTGTGGTCAGATTTGGGAAGCGAGGGAAGCTCAACCTTTGATTTGTCGGACCATTCCCTATATTGGAGAGAGAGTACTGCTTTTCGGCTACAACTGCCAGCATCCATGAGTGCCATTCACGATGTCTTCCATGTTTCTATACTGAGGAAGTGCATTCGTGATCCTACTCAGGTGGTGACTCAGGAGAAGATAGAGATCCAACCGACCTTGGCTTATGAGGAGAGGCCTGTCCAGATTTTGGGGTCAGCCGTCAAAGCGTTGCGCAACAAGGAGATTCCCTTGGTCAAAGTGTTGTGGCGCAACAACAGTGTGGAGGAGACCACTTGGGAGTGACGGCAGGACATGAAGCAGCAGTTTTCGGAGCTTTTCGGTACGTAAATTTTAGGGACAAAATTCTTATAAGGTGGAGAGGATGTAATAACCCAGAAATTTTACATAATAAATTAAAAGTTCCGTTAGAATTTCGTGAGAGATTCTAACAAGCTAATTAACTTATTAAAACTTAGGATTTTATTTGTAAGAGGATTTCCAAGATTCTAGGTCGGAAGGACGCGAACTTAACGGAAATACGGAAGTTCAAACACGCGAGGGCGATTTAGTAATTTAGTTAACCCAATAGTAATAATAAAAAAAACTGAATGGCTTCACGAAGAAGCCATTCAGTTTCTACAACTCGAGCTCCCGAAGAGAGAGAGCCCGAGCACATTCTGCCGACGACCGACGAGAGAGAGAGAAGAAGAAGGACACCAGCGTTCCATCGCTTCGAAGAGCTAAAGCCAACTTATGGTTTGGCTTTAACCGCCAAATTCGATCGAGAACAGGTGAGTTTTTCCCTGTTTCGTCTCTTCTTTGGTGTTCTGTCCGGGCTGTGGATCACCGAGCCGCTAGAGCTTCGATCACTGGCCGTTTTTGGCTGTTCTCGGCATTGAATGGTTGAGCTTAAGGCCCGCGAAAATCGCCGGGCAATGGGGAGCTCGGGTTGAGCTGAAAACCGAGGACCCAAGTTTGAGCCTCAGGTTTTCTCGTGAGATACCTTAAGCATTTGGTTGGATTACGCTAAGTTGAATTAAATGTGGACGATTGGTAATGAAACGGGTGGAAATGATGGAAAACCGGAAGGGAGGAATTTCCGGTTATGGGATGATTTGGTTTTTGTCACTTTTGACCTAGCAGCGGCTGATCGTTTTAAAAACGTTTATAGTTTATTAAAATAGGTTTTATGGGAAGCGTTTAGCTGCTGAAATCGAGTCATTCCGATAAGCGTAGCAAAAGTTAAGCAAATTCGAAGTTTAGGTGAAATTCAGGTTTCCGAATGGGGAACCCTCAATTTGTGTTGTGCCAAGCTTAAATTGATCTGAATGGGGTTAATTAACAATGAAATTGGTGAAATTGGATTGAAAGTTAAATTTTGGACTTTTTTTAGCATAATAGACCATTTATGTTTTTTTTGGGTTTTGGACCGATTACAGTCGTTCGTTTTAAATTTCCATTTGGCAGGTTAAATTAGGTTATTAGAGGAGTACGTGGTCGCTGGAATCGTTCGATTTTGATAACCGACGCAGAAGTTATGCACGTTCGAAGTTTCGAGTTGATTTTTAACCGAACCAAGTTAGTGACCAGTTTAGTTAGATGTGAGTTGGGTTAAGTTAGAAATGTTAATTTTAGAATGAATTGGCGAGTTTAAGCCTAGGTACTAACGGGGATTTTAAATTGTGATAGGTGAAGCCATCGGTGACGTTACGTGCCAAACCCGAGAGAGCTAGGACGCCAGGTAAGTAGTAGTCTAGGTGTAAATGCTTGAAAGTAGCCCAAAAAGGCCTACACCACAGCTGTATGTATGTTGTGAGTCTTGTTCAGGTTGTGGGTCGTAGGTACGTATATGATGTGATGTATATGTGAAGTCGTAGTTAGTTGGTTATGGTTAGTATGCATCATGTTTTAAAAGCTACACAAAATGTTTTGAGCATGTTTTAAGCAAAAGAGAGTAGAGGATGTGAGGTACGGTGTGGACAGGCGACAGTGGGCTCGAGTGTGACTTGAGGGCCCCATTTCTGGGACGAGTTAGGATGGTGGCGACGTGCCGGTAACAGCACGGTGTATCGACCGACTGCCCGGGCGGTTGCATCTCAAGTCGAGACAGGGGGTTTGGGTGTGACTCATGGGCCCCGTTCCTGGAGGAATCGGGACGGCGGCGACGTGCCGGTAACAGTGCAGTGTACGGACTGACTGCCCGGTGCGATTGCATTCCAAACCTCGGTGAGATGCGATGCAGTGAGGTGATGACAACGCGTGTAGAGACGTGCATGTGTTAGGATTGCATAACAAGTTTTCATGCTTCATGTTTATTTTTTTCAGCACTCTACTTTCTAAGCTTTAAGCTTACGGTGTGTTTTGTGGTGTAGGTACTGCTGAGGAGGAGGGTGAGTACCGAGAGCCTGACCAGAAGTAGGTGGCAGTTGGTGGCGTGCGACCAGGGCCCCGGTTGACGGCAGTGTTAGGGCGACACGACCCAGTAGGAGCCATTGTACGGTGTTGATCGGGAGTAGGTCATTTTGTGAGGGCATTGTATATCCGTTGTATATAGTCATAGTTAAGGGTGATGTGTCACCCTATACTGTGGACTTTCTTCATTTTGGTCGGTAGTACAGTCTTTCTTGCTGATATATGATTGTCTAGAGATTTCGTATATTGGTTAGACGAGTAGAAATATTCTGGATTGATTTTTATGCAGGTACTTAGCATTTTGGGGACGCCATTTTCAGGCGTTACTCTGTCGAAATTTTCGGGGAGGATGCTATGATCCCTAACGAATGGGATTAGGAGAACTTATTGAGTTAAGGAAACCAGGTATGACACAAGTGAAGTCTTCAGGAGACTTAGCTCTATTTCCGCTGCATCCGTTATTTTAAAACAGATTCCTTGCGTTAGTAGTTTAAGTGAACGAGATAGTAGACACTGAGAGAGTCGTTTAGCTCAGAGTAGTCCTTGTGCGCATCGAGAACCCGGGTGGGTTTTCGGGGCGTTACTCAGTCGACCACCCAACACTTTTGGTCGACCTTTGCATGACCATTGTGTAATTTTTTTTGAACACGTTGAACATCTTGGTAGATCTCTTGGTAGACCGCAATAGTCGACCCATTACGAGACCTGCCAACCCTTTGAGCTCTTGGTTTTTTCTAAAAAAATTCTCTAGTTTATCTCGAAGACTGCATAAGTTGACCCTAGCTTGTTTGGTAAACCTCAGTGGTTGACCCTTTATTTGGTCGGTCGACCCTTTGACTTCTTAGGAATTCTTTTTAACGTTAAACCGGTTGACCCATTACCGTTCTGATCGACATCATGAGCTCTTAGTTTCTTGAGCAGTTTCTTCACAAATCGACTACATATCTCCTTTCATTTTAATCATGCAAGCCTCATGAACTTGAACATTAGCTAATAGTTCTTGAACACACAAGTAATTACCCTCTTCAAGGGTATTTGTAAATAAGATAAATATTCAAATTTTATATTCACATTATTAAACAATGAACAACTTGAATTAATTACACAATTTAGTATGCTCATCCTCGAAACTAACAACTTCAATTCTTTTTAAGCTAAATATCTCATCTTTTTGATGATGATAAATATAAGTTAAGTTGTTTATACAAGTACGTGTTCTCCCCCTTAACATATGCTATAAATTGTCTTCCCCTTAACATATGTTACATTTCTTTTTATTTTATTAAATACAACTTGAGATATATGTATTCTCCCCATTTTGTCATTATCAAAATAAGTTAGAGATAAAACAACTTGGCATAGTAACGTTGTTTTTCATACTACTTCTTAGCAAAAGAAATCATACATCATGATAACAAAGTGAAACAAGCACAAAAGAGCATGAAGGAGAGAGACAACCCAAACCATTATAAAAACAAGAAGCAAATCCAGATCGAGATAGTTAAAAAGAATACAACACTAATCCGAACTAGCACAAGTTGGAAATATCATCACAAAATTGTCTGTTGCAATTTAAATCCTTAATCTATAGTTCTAAATGAGAAGCGTCAAAGGTTCAGGTGGCATATTGGAGTCAGTTGTGGGAGGAGGCTCATCGGTGAAGGTATTGGTCTAACAAGTGTTTGAAAACTCTTCAAGACGACAATCAATAGAATCAAGTCTCGACAAAAACTCAGCTTAAAATGCAAAAATGAGGAAGCTTGATCCTGGAAGCGATGCTCTATCTTTTTACTGAGGCTAGATAAACACACTGCCATGAGATTAACTTTATCTTCCAACCTGAAAATTCCACCTCAAGAGTGGACGTGTTTGGAGCAAGAAGGAGAATGTAGGGTTGGAGTGTCAACCATATGTCCTCAATGTGCTCAGCTGGAGCCTCAGGATGGGTTGTTGATGATGAGGCTTGTGAGACAGTTTGATGGTCTACCCTCCGCGGCCATCGTGAACTAGACCCATTCTAACCAAGTTATGAACAAGGTAGATATCAACAACTCTCAACTACTTAGGAGACTCATTTGGAGGAATTACAACTCCATTGGTTTGAAAAACTTTCATTAGAAGAAAGTTGAATGAAAGTGATTTGGAGGCATTGCTAGTGATGTCAACCATGTGATGTAGAATTCCCACATTAAAATGTTCTCTATTAAAAATCTTGTAAAAGAACATACAAGTCCATGCAACTGACGTGATCTATATGACCATCTATCGATAAGAGATTGTACGTAAGTATGTGATGAATAAGCCTAACCTGAACTTTCAAATCCTTAGCCCTTGGTTTGAAATAGGCTCCAACCTTTGGATTTTTCAAGACTTTCTATAAGAAGTCCACCCAACCATTGTTTCTCACAAACTCTGGATCCTTAGAGATGTTATAATATATTTCCACCGAACCGTCCACATCACAATCAAATAATTTATTAAAAACTTTGCTGTCAAAGTAATCTTTTTCCAAAAAATGTACATATGAATACACAAAGGTTAATGATTGTTTTCCATATTAGCATAGAACATTCTAATTGAAGTCTCAAAATATGGGTCATCTAAATCACATATGATGTGTCACTGCCCACGTCCCTTGCTCGCTTTTTAAGTTCTAACATTTACTTTTATTTTAAAAATAATTTTATAATATTTTAACTGTGAATTTGAATTATTTATGATTTTGTCGTTAATGAGATGACTATTAGAATTATGGTTTGGTTATTTTGTCAAAGAGTATCAGTTTTAGTTTTGATATTAAATAAGACTTTGAATTTTTCCTCAAGACTTATTACTCACAATCTTCTCATCTTTCTTGAGTGTGACCGTCTATAATCTTTCTTATACATTTGATTCTTATCTCTTTATAGATAAAGAGTCAAGGTTCGCTAATTGTGTTTATTTTTTAAACTGATTTATAATGATCTTTCTTATTTTCTTTGAATCTCATTAGTTGGTGAGGTTCATATCATTTGGTATCAGAGCATGACTCCTATATTTCATCTATCTCTTCTTTTTCATAAGTTTGTTTGTGATTTATTTGTTAGAAAAAAGGGGGAAGAAAAAAAATGGAAACAAAAAAAAAAAAGAATTACATGAAGATGGCTACACAAAGTGGAGTCGCTTTTAGTCTTAATCTTTCCCACTCGTCAAGAGAGGCATTGCCAGCCGACAATGAGCATGTTACTCAATGTGAGTCTAATGCTTTACCAAATTTTGTGGATATGTTGACTCGGCATATTCAGAATATGCTCCACCGAGATATTTCAATGAACGTAGAGGAAGTAGAGTTGGACATAGAGGAGGTAGAAACTTAGTTGAGTTTGTCAAAGATAACCAATGGGGTGGGTTTGATGTATAGACCCTTGATGTAACGTCCTGTAAATTTACCCTTGTCACTATTCCTGAAAATCCCATAAAATTTTAACTTTATTTCAATCTATAGTCATACACGTGTAAAAACGATGACTTCATTCGGCGGAAGACGTACTACATGTGGAATTCTTGAATTGAAACTAAACTTAAGTGCCACTATTAAAATAATAAAACCGGGGTTTCGATCGACAAGACACATTACATGAAGAGTTACGACCCACAACAGAATCGGTCGACGTCTATAACATATCAACACTTAATTCCTCTCAGGTTGAAACTCTTCGCAACTTCGGTCGACAATTTCGGTCGATGAACTACCTTCGGCAGATAACGTTTCCTCTCGGGTTTCATTAAATTGAACAGTAACACTCTCTCTCGGGTTTCGTCAAATTGAACAGTGGTGGTCGACAACTCCTTTCGGCAGACAACACTCCCTTTAGGGTTTCATCAAATTAAACAGTGGGGGTCGATATGGCCTCTATAAAGAGATCGGTCGACGTGGCATCTGTAATGAGATTGGTCGATGTGGCCTCTATAATGAGATCGGTCGACGTTTTTGTCTACAAAATCGGACGACATTTTCGGTCGAATTGCTTACTGATCGGTCGACGTGGCCTCTGTAATGAGATCGGGCGAAAAACCGAAAACCCATAAAATTGGGTGTTACATTCCATCCACCTTAATTGAAATTTTGTCCTCAAAATTTGACTTAGCTTATAGTCCTGAACATTATTGTCTCATGTCTTGCGGTTTTATCTTTGATTTACAATCGCTCCGTTCCTTTCGAGTCTCTTTCCTCCATCCCTCCAAATTTTTTTTTTTGAATTTCCCAAATAAGAACTTCAATTCTATCCATACGTACGGTCATTCTTCATGGTTCTAAACCAAAATCCCTAAAACCAATTGACGCAACATTAGCCTTAAAATTGCATTCCCTACTCTCAATTGGATTTAACACGTCCTTACTCAAGTATTGTGCACAATCAAATTTTCTAACTTAACTTCGTTTCTAAGTTTACTTAAATAATTTCCGTGCAAATTCTTGTATTTACATTCTTCGGCTTCAGCTACAGCCACAATAAATCTACCATCTAATCCCAACATTTCCTCAAGAAATCCTTTCACATAAACTTCTTATTTGGGTTCCTAAACTTTACTTTGATCAACTAAAATTCCAAAACTTTTAGATCGACAATTATAACCTGCCTTCTTAAGCCGCAATCCTTACTCTTAATTTGTTTCCCCTCGTATCCGTAAGAGTTTCAATAATTTCACCACTACATATAACTTTTACATATTATCCTCCAGCAATAACCGTTCCTCGATAGTAGTTTCTCCATTTACATTCCCCTCCTAAGCACTCTATCAATATTTTGCTAAGTTTCCTTATAGTATAAATCTTTATGAACAGATTTGTAGTAAAAACCGTCATTCTATCCATAAGTAACATCTAATCTGATAAATCCTTTCATTAACCAACGAAATGTAACATTGTCCATAATTCAAAACATACATCCTTCGAGCCTACAATCTAACAACCTAAACCTTTTCCTATAAAACACTACTCATTCCTTTTTTTTCAACTCTATTTATCCTTGTTGTTTTTCGAATATTAGTCACTCTAATATGCCATCCAAAAGGAAATTCTCAGGTTTAAGACTCTTGATGACCTGGATTGGATCAACAATAGTCTCAACAGTTTAACCTCTAATGTCAAGCCAAAAATAAATTACTCTACACTTTCAATTAATTTCATCATCTATAATTAACATACTTCTTATTGATCCAAATAAACTCGAACGAAAAGTCTCATCTTATTTTCAATTATCTAAAATCCTCAAGATATATTAATTTCCAAATGAGACCCAACTCTTATATTCTCTTAATTAATAATTGATCTAAACAAATCCATACTTAAGCTCCTCAATGTTACTTTGGTTTGAAATAGCCAACTTTGAGGGAATTCGTCAGCTGCAATTCGGTTAACCTATTCTTAACTCATATCTTATAAGTTATATTATCAAATATTAAAACAAAACTCTAACGTTCACATGTCCTCAAGGTTGTATTGGGTTATACCTTTCAATGTATGTACTTCTTATTTTAAGATCCTCAACAAATTCACTCGTACCTGGTCTACCATATTTTCATTTCAAATTGTCCAGGATGACCATCTATCGATTCATAGTTAGACCATTTGTTGAAGAAGAATCCTAAAAGGGAAATTGTGAAGTAGAACCTTAAATCTTGTTTACAGAAACAATTCTGCCGCTAATTTTGGCTTCAAATTTTACTTTAGGCTCTTCCTTCCTTACGCAAATCTCATATTTCTAAAGAAACATTTCTAACAAAGTCCTACACGAGAACGTAACTTACGTTCTTCCTCCAACGATAATCACTTTGTTTTGAATATAAATATGAACTTAGGGTCCTCTAACTTTCTTTGATTGACTAAGTCCTTTAGTTATACTACTTTTCCAAGTCACACTTAACTCCTTCTATGCCAATAATTGTCCTCAACAACTATTCATCTAAGTCCCTCGAACATTGATGTTCCTACCTCTATCCTGGAGATCGGCAAATTTTGTAATCTCAAGTATTAACTTTCGTATAACCTTGATCCTTTATTGTCTCGAAATTTATTAACCTTCCAACTCCGAGTAAATCTCCTCATTTTCTTTATCGATATTGGTCGATACAAACACCCTAACACAATCACTCAGATCTTACATCCATAACTTTGTGTTGATTCTTCTCGTTCTCCAAAATCATGGCGGTAATAGCCACTTCCTATATTCTTTCAATAATTAATTTAAGTTGAATCCTTTGAACATCGTTTCTGTCCAAACACTTTCAACTTCACGTGGATCTAAAATATTCAAGTCTCCGCTACATCTTCTTATTCGCTTAAATGCACTAATTACATTTTGACGATATGGAGTATCCTTCAACAAGTTTCACGTCTAAGCTTTCAATTTCTCTCTGAAGCGTCCCACTCTAAAACCCCAAAGGTTTGTCAACTAAGGTCCAGTTTCTATCTACTTAAATCTTATATCTCATAAATTGTATCCTTCTAATGGTAACCAAATTTTAAGTGCACAATTCTCGCAGTTATGCCGGGTCATGGACTTTGACGCAACTCTATCTCTCCTTTATTCGAAGTCTATGTCGTCCCCTCTCTATTTTCGAGCCTACTTCAATCTATCACACAATTATCACCTCCAAATCCTCACTCTACACTACATCCCTATTCTAATATTCTTCATTCTATTAACTGTCGAGATAAAACTATACCTGAAGCGACTGAGGGTTGGGCAGTTTCCTCGTCTTTGACCGAGGCAATTATCCTCGGTGCAACTTTTTTCTGATCTCTGCTCGGTTGGCCTCTGCCTAGTTTCGGGCAATCTTTGACATAGTGGCCGATCTCTCCACATCGATAGCACCTATTTGTGCCTAATCTACAATCGCTATAATGCTCCTTCTGGCACTTCGGACACAGAGGTTTTTGGAAAGTCCCCTGTACGCGCTTCCGTTGGCTTTGTTTAATCTCTTTCTCGCCCATTCTCTTTATTCCCCTCATTGGTCGTTGTCCTACCTCTATTGGGTGTGGTTGAAACCCTCTGAGGAGCCTCTCTACACTGTAGTTATTGGGAACAACCATTTTTTGGGTTCTAGGGCCCTCTCGGTTTATCAATGTCTCCAGTTGACAAGATTGGCTATCTATATGTCGGGCTTGTCGGTCAAGATGTTGAGCTTGTTGGGCAATGACATCCCTCAATAGATTTATGGTGTCGTCCAACTCGTCCCTATCATTCCCTCCACGAACCATTTTTGTAATCCTATAAAATGTAAAGACAAATAATCCTAAGAAATCAATATAAAAGAAAACTCATAACGTACTTACAGTTGAAGAAGTATGTCTGTGTAGTGGCTTGAACAGTCAAGCAGTCTACAGAACCGATTTTAAAACCTGAGAGCTCTGATACCATAACTATAACGTCTCGTAAATTTACCTTTGTCACTATTCCCAAAAATCCTATAAAACTTTAACTTTATTTCAATCCATAGTCATACATGTGTAAAAACGAATGACTTCATTCAGCGGAAGACGGGTTTCGGTCGAAAAGACACATTACATGAAGAGTTACGACCCACAACAGAATCGGTCAACGTCTATAACATATCAACACTTAATTCCTCTTGGGTTGAAACTCTTCGCAACTTCGGTCGACAATTTCGGTCGATGAACTACCTTTGGCAGACAATGCTTCCTCTCGGGTTTCATTAAATTGAACAATAACACTCCCTCTCGGGTTTTGTCAAATTGAACAGTGGAGGTCGACAACTTTTTTTGGCAGACAACACACCCTCTAGGGTTTCATCAAATTAAACAGCGGGGGTCGATGTGGCCTCTGTAAAGAGATCGGTCGACGTGGCCTCTGTAATGAGATCGGTCGACGTGGCCTCTGTAATGAGATCAGTCGACGTTTTCGTCTACAAAATCGGACGACATTTTCGGTCAAATTGCTTACTAATCGTTCAACGTTTTCGTCCACAAAATCGGACGACGTTTTCTCTTGACAATTCCATAAGCGTAAAACTTTAAGGGGTCGATTTCTCAACCATTTTGTCGATGCCTTCAACCGAATTGCTTATTAATCGGTCGACAATTCTATAGGCGTGAAACTCTAAGGGGTCGATTTCTCAACCCTTTTTGTCGACGCCTATGACCGAATTGCTTGCTAGAACACTTGATAAATCTTAGTAAACAACCATAAAACATCAGTCGATCGATCGCACTCTCTGGCGATCGATCAGCAAGCTCTCTGGACTTAAATTCCAGAGTGCTGCTTCCTTACTTCTTCTTCACACGTTTCCTCCTCTCATTTCTCTTTTCCACTAACTATACTAAAACACCACTGCCTCATACTTTCCTCAATCCACCAAAATACACATCCATAAATCAAAATCCTCAACCTAAAATCATCAAAACCGACTCAATTCATAAAAATCTAATCCATTTCAAGTATCAAATCAACCTAGTTCATCAATATTCAAAAGAAACATCTATCCATAAAATCATCTATAAAATATCAAAACATCAGTATCTTTTTAGCTAATCACCCATCAGCCCGACATAAACCCTCCTATACATTTATCAAACCGTTTTTACCTAACATACCCAAAACTTCAACATACTTAACAATTTTTTCCCACGGGTCAAAATTTGTCTCGACTGCTCAGCGCATTCCCACGGGCACCCTTCTTCAACCTGTTTATACATCGGGTGGAGGAACGTCATCCTCACCTGTTTCAAAATCACCTACACCATAAAGACACCTATGAGAATAAATCTCAATAAATTCTACGTACATGTCAATGCCTGAACATGTAAATGCAACTTTTATGAAGGTCGTCCATACATTTCATTTACCAGTCCGTGTCAGTCTATGGTTATCGAAAACGCTCGGCAGATGGATAGGGCACATCAAGTGATTAGATAGTCTGCACCATCTGAAGAGAGGAAAACTCGCTCACCACGGAACGTCAAATCTGAACCTCATCCCTGATAACCCCATGTTATAGTTGTTTACTATGATACTTTACTTTCTTACATTACCTTTTTCATGAAATCCATGCATAAATCCATTTTTCATATCATTTGTAAAAAGATGATGCATGAACAATTAAATGCATAACGTAAGCATAAAGGGCATGAGTACCATCAAAACAACACAAAAGTATAACCTATAACACAACTAAACCTAGGCTACCCATCCAAAGCATATACAATAATCATTGCACCAATAATCCTCAACAACCAAACACGACATATGGTATAGGTCAATCGGCTACAGTAAGTCACGAGAACTTACTTGTCGTCCTTAGTAAGTCGAGATCCGTTAACGAGCGTTGTTCACCTAGAATATTTCACAATAATCGTTATTAAAACTGGTCTTAGGAAATCGAATTCAGAAGTCTAACGAAACCCCTAGCTAAAGGATATTTCCTAAAACCATAATCTACCTCATTCGGGCATTTTGTCGAGCATCTTGCGCTCCACATTCATAAACCTCCATTAATGGAGTTTTCTAAAACCTCCAATAACCGATTTTAACTACAACTCCAAATACATCCATTATTTCGGCTAACTACGTCCAATAATCATAACTACAGTAATATCTAACTGTTTCTAACATAACCCGACTATTTTCGACAAAACCCTAACGAAACTCCTACCGTATAACAACTCAAAAATTGAAAACTAAAGCCGGGAAACACTAGAATCTTACCTAGGGAGCGATTTCGGGAAGAAAACGTGAAGAAAAGCGGTTGATCGGAGAGGAACCGGAGTTGATTCGGGAGGAATCGCCGTGTAAGCCAAAGTCGCCAGAGAGAGGGAGAAAATGCTTTGGTGAAAGAAATCATGAAGTCCAGAATGGGGGAAGAGAATGGTGATTTTAAATGAATTCTAACATGCAAAATTACTATTTTTCCCATTTGTTTAATTATTCACTTAGTTCATTATTTAACTATCGATTCAGTTTCTCCAAATTTTCTTATTTCACCGAATATTCTAATTTATTACTCCCAGGGTTCTAACAAAACTTCCCATTTGTAAAACGGGCTTAATTTACTATTTTTACAAATTAATCACTATAAGGCTAAAAACGAAAACCCGAGCATCACACCATCGATTTGAATTTCTGAAATTTCCTTATTCCTTCTAAAATCCATATTAATCATTAGGGTTCTAATAAAACTTCTCATTCACAAAACGAACTTATTTTACTATATTTACAAAAATGCCATTAAATGGCAAAAAATTGAAAACCCGTAAAATCGGGTGATACACTTGATGCTTTTTTCGCAAGATGCAGTCAAATTCATGATGAAATGAGAGGCCTAAAACTACAGGTTTTGTCTTTCAGAGGTATTGTTATGGATAAGAATACATGGAATGAATTCAAAAGGTAATGAAAATATTTGAATGCCAAGAATATTATGAATTAGCAAATGTTAGATTTGTTGTTCTCAAATTTACTGGGTATGCTAGTCTGTGGTGAGATAGTTTGAAAGCGCAGAGGAGTAGAGATGGAGAAACAATTTGTGCCCTGACATTTCATGCAGGAAATGTATTTTCGTATGCAGAGTCTAGTCCAAGGGATTTTGTTTGTTGATGATTATGTTACCAATTTTGAGATTTTGATGATTAGGTGTGAGATTAATGAGGTTGAGAAACAAACTATTGCACAATTCATTAGAGGCCTTAATAGGAAAATAGGAGATATAGTGGAGCTCTAACAATAAAATACCTTGGAGGTTATTCAACTAGCAATTAATGATGAGAGACAAAAGAAGCACTAAACCTCCTTACTCGTGAGACCAATCAAACCAAAACAGTTGATACAACGCCATCGGAATCGAAAAATGATAGAAAAATTCCTCCAACAATGACTTAAATAAGTAAAAAATGATTGAAAATCCAATCATTAGGGGTGAAATTGGTTCGGTTTGGTTAGGCTCAAAGGAGAGAACCAAAACTGAACTGAATAAAAGAGGAAACCTAACAAAAATTGAACCTCAGTTTTTAGTTTTATTTGGTTTGGTTATGAATGTCAATGTTGGGTTTAGTTTTTTCGGGTTGGCCTAGGTTTTTGCTTGATTTTAGCTCGATTTTTACTTGGTTTGGACTTGGGTTTTTATTTGGTTTGGTCTCGGTTTAAAGAAAAAAAAATCCCTCACAGTCATTCCTATATGCTTCTTAGGTATAAAAATTGATAGACTTAAAAGGGGCACTGTGAAGAATATTGACGACATTTCCTTTCCAAAAGCCTTTCAATCCTTGAGAAGTTGCATCTTCTTGATTAATTCAATAAGATATCTTTGTGAACCACTAAGTATGTATTCCGGCTTTAATCTCTCAATAGAGGCAACAAAGGTTTTGTAGTAAAGGATAATTCGTCATTGGAATCTTTGCCTATGCTCATGCATTCATGAAACATTACACAAAAGTCACATTCTAATTTGAAGAACAAATTAATCTTAAAATGAAATAAAAAAGAAGCTAAAATCACTCATCATATATTCATTTATATAGAGGAAGCAAATTCAATAAGATAACAACAAGACAACCTAAAAAGAAGTTCAAATTTTCAATCAAACAACCAAGTTGTATTAATTGTATCAAAGTTTAACGCTATAGGCAATGTAAGTTTATTAATACAACCATCACTTGAATATGATATATTGTTTGTAAAATCTGGTATTTTTAAGGATTTTTGGTGCAAATTAATATATGGGTGTAATATATAAATTCTTTAAATTGTGGGGTTAAAGTGTAATTAGGTAAAGAATTGATAAATAGGGTTTGGCAAACCCTATTCCCTCTTTTTTGCATAGTGGATGCCGCACAAGGAGAGGGGTGGGAGAGAGGGAAATTTTTGACAAGCGATTCGTTGCGTCTTCTGGCCGAAAACGCGTTAACGGGACTTCGTGCAACATTATTTGTGAAGGAACTTCAAAGGTTAGTGAGTTCATCTTCTCCATTTTTGTGTTGATAGTTTAGGGTTTTATGGATAACGGATTCGAGTTTGGAAACTCAAATCCGTAAGTTGTTTTTGGTTTATCTGAGTAGGTTTAGGTGTTATTTAAGTTTATTTGTCGTTCGAAAGTGAGAAACGACGAGGGAGGATGTTTGTCACTACTTTTTGTTGCTGAAAATTGCCCTAAGTGTTGACCACTTGGATGGTCGGTCGACATTTCAAACTTTGCATTGGAAACAGAGTGGTAAGTGTCGACCACTGTGGATGGTCAGTCGATAGTTCAAACTCTGCATTGGAAACAGAGAGGTAAGTGTCGACCATTAAAGGGATGTGTCGGTCGCACACCTTCTATCTTGCAAAAAGTGTCGACACTTTAGGAGGAAGTGTCGACCGCCAGTTCATTTCGAGCTAGAACCCGAGAGTTTGAGGTATCAAAATTTCAGAAGAAGTGTCGACCGAGTAAGTGTCGACATTTATGGATGTAGTGTCGACCACTAGTTCATTTTGAGTTGGAACCCAAGAGCTCTAAAGGGTCGACTGATAGGATGAGGTGTTGACCACAACCAAACTTGATTGTTCTAAGTGGTCAACCAGTCCCCTTAAAGTGTCGACCACACGATTTTTAATTAAAGAAAATTTTTGTGACCGTTTATAGCTTTATGAAATGAGTTCCTAGTCCAAATTTAGGATCCATCTTAGTGTCTTTCCTTAGTGTTAAGTTGGATAATCATAACCTTTGTTTTGTTTTAAGCTCAGACGACTTTGAGGACTTCGAGCCAGTTGTTGAGGTTGCGCCTCTAGTTGGAAAAGGAACGCTCAACGTAAAGGTAGAGATTTTATATTATTTGTATTACATTGTATGATTTTTATGAAAACTCTATTCTGGTGAACTTATCACCCATGAAAACCTGATGGGCCTGGAAGCCAGCAAGTCAATCTTTTACACGTTAACCATTGATGCATGTTTTTATTATTATTGTGATAGAGGATAGATCCTCGTGATACTTTAGACGGACTCGGTGTCAAAGTATCAGAAGGACATCCAAGTACACCTTCTATTGCGTGAAGGTTGTCATGTTTGCACGTTATGAAATGGGTAATAGGGCGGTAATGATACGCTCTTTGGGTTTCAAATCCCTAAATCTGATCATGATATTATTATTTTTTTATTATCATTCATACGGGTTGTTGATGACCATTGTTCACCGACAACCAAAGTAACGGGGCTAGATCTCTGGATCACACGTTGCTTATTCCTCTCTCTGACTCATGAAGTGTTACTGGACTTTGGTCGCCACATTTTCTGTGTTAGTGTGTCAGAGGAGTCATTGAGCGACCCTTCTTTTTCACTGAGATGATTTTCAAGTAAAATGTACGATGATGACCTATTTTCGTATAGTAGGCTATGAATACAACAATAATTTATTTAATGTCTCATCGATGACTCGTGGAGTCTGTTATCGTAAAACGTTGAAAATAAGTTTTCATGAGACGATGATTTGAAAATAAAGGTAAAAAAAGTTTTACATGTATTTAATATAACATTCCTATTGAGTTGTTCACTCACCTCAACGATCCCCTTCTTTCTAGGAAAGAACAAGAACAATGAGTACTTGGAGTTTGGAAGTTGTTTCTATTATTTATTTTTCTTATTGAGTGTTTAGTTGAATTCCTGGTGAGAACGTAACTTATATTTGGATTTGTACTAGTTTATGGATTTGGACATGGACTTGTAAACCTTATTGAACTCCTATAACTTTTATCTACTATTATATCTGTAGTCATTGCGTGGATCTTGACTTTCGATAATATGTTCAAGTCTTCCTGCTGCGAACCAAGTCTTGGACTGAGTGATTGGGTCCTCTCCGAGTATCGGATCGTCTGACCCGGCGTTCTGTTAGTCCCACCTCCGGGTCGTGACATTGTTAAACATAGATGGTAAAAATTATTATTGAAAATTGTCTTCTTGCTTTTGTCCATGTGGATTGTAGGACTTGTATGTTGTGCTGATGTGAAAAAATAAAGATTGCTACTTTTATTATTAGAAAGATAAAACTCAAATGTTGTCCACATTCTCATCTCACATTCATTATTTCATTATTTCAAAGTTCAAATCATTCATTAATTATTTTCTTATTTACTTCGAGTTTTGTGATACTTAGTGGTGAAATTACAATAAAAAGTAAATAGACATGAGTCATTAACAATAAATATGAATTAAGTAGTTTTAGAAAATAGAAACAAAGTGAAACGAAACATATTGCTAAAAGTGTGGTATAAAGGCTGTGAAAGAAAAAAATACAGATCAAACGAAATTTATTTCTTTTAAATAAGAAGATGACACAATGAAGCATTCAAAATTTGAACTGCATCATAGTATTCAAATTTCATTGATAGATTATTATTTTATCATTGATAATTAATAGAAAAATTACACGAAAAAGGCTTGATAGATAATTAGCTAGAAAAATATTTCCAGTGATGAAACAGAGCACAATAAAACTAATGAATGTCAAGCAAATCAAAACGAAATAGAAACCCACAAAAAAACAAAAGAACAAAGCAGAAATGATAAAACCACAGAGAGGACTGGGAAAATCACCTTTCGATGAGTCGATGTTATGTTGCAGCAAAACAAACAGTGTCATAGTTTTCGTTACACTTCGCAGTCCTCAATCGGCAAGTCAAAAATCACCTTTCGACGAGTCACACTTAGATGCCCTTGTCGCATACTTACACTCACAGATTCGAAGTCGAAGCCCTAGCCTGAGAGTGAGTCAAAAAGTGTCAATTTAGGGCTCTGTACACAAATAAACTCAATAAACCAAGAAGGATTATGGTTGAATTTTGATTTATACAAATAAATCGTGTATGTTAAACTATCTTTGATTCAGTTCGGTTTGGTTCGATTTGATTTTTGTCAGTTTTCCTTTGTTAGAACCGAGAACCAAACCAAAGATTTCAGCTATAATTGGTTTGGTTCGGCAAGAGAGAGAGGGAGAATGAGGTCATCCTTTTGTGCAAATCGTTGTGCTGTGAGGTCTGAATCGTGTTAAGAACTTTGTGCAACAACATTGGTGAAGAAGTTTTGAAAGTTTGTAAGTTTCTCTTCTTCGTTTTTGAGTTTAAAGTTTAGGATTTTTGATGGATTCAAATTCAAGTTTGGAAACTCGAATTCATGAGTTAATTTTGGTTTATTGGAGTACATTTAAGTTTTATGTAAGTTGCTTGAATGATTGGTGGCGAGAAACGGTGAAAGGGGGTTATTTTTACGACTTTTCGTCGTTGGAAATCGCCAAAGGTGTCGACTGTTGTGGTAAGCCAGTCGACGCTTCAAATCCTATTGCTGAAAATAGAGTCGTTGAGGTGTCGATCTCTTTGAGAGGTTGGTCGACACTTGGAAGTGTTGACGCTAACAAGACTCTAGAGATTTAAGGGCCAACACTTGTGTGTACAAGTGTCGACCGAGTGGTTAATCCTTTTTAAACAGAAGTGAACAAGTGTCGATCCCTACCTATAAATGTCGGCCATTGCTGGGTTTATATGCTGTATATTATTGTATTTAATGGAAAAATTCATCAGGAGGTTATTCCTATACATATTATGCTGCGTGAAGGTATTTTATTTACACAGTTACCAAAAATGGGTAATAGGGCAATGACGACGCAATCCTTGGGTTTCGAGCCTCTAAACATGATCAAGATATGTTTATTAATATTGGTTTACAGGTGGTGTTGTCGCGGAGCTTGCTCGCCGATCACTTGGGTAAAGTTGATGGATTTTCAGATTGTCATTACTTTCCACTTTCCTCCTGGCTCATGAAGTGTTGATGGATCTTCGGATTACCACCATTCTATGGTGGTGTGCCGGAAGCATCCTTGAGTGACTCTTCTTTTTCACTGAGATGATTTTAAAGTGAAATGTACGATGATGACTTATTTTAGTATAGTTGTCAACGTATACAACAACATTTTAAATAATGTCTTATCAGTTGCTCGTGGAGCATGTTTTTTTAAAACGATGGAAATGAGATTTCTTAGAAGATGTTTGAAAACCATTCATTGTCTCATCATTTTTTGAAATGAAAAGTAAAAGAAGTTTTACATGCATTGCATTTAACATAATTTTTCTACTAAGTTAGTCGCTCACCTCAAACGATCCCTTCCCTTTCCAAGCAAGAACAAGAGCAACTATTAACTGTGGTTCAGTTGCAGTTTTTTATTTATTTCTTTTTATATTTGAGTGTTTATAACTCCCTCGTAAGGACTTGTTTTTATTTGGAATTGTATAAGATTATTTAAATTTGAACTTGGATGTTTAGACCTTATTGAACTATAATTTAATTATCGAACTATTATATCTGTAATTACTGTGTGAATTTTTTGCCTTTGATTTATGTTCAAGTCTTAGGTTGGGTGATCACGTTCTCTTCTAGGATCGGGTCGTCCAACCTGACATTCTGTTAGGCCCACCTCCAGGTCGTGACAAATTGACATTCCACATACTCATTGTTCATATTAATAGTCATAAAACTTTATCGAGAAAGATTTACTTTTAATCACAAGACAAGTTGGTCCCTATCTCTGATATCAATTGTAAGATCGAAATTAACCTAAGGGGAGGAGTGAATTAAGTTTACTAAATTTTTCGGGTGATTGACAACTTAGTCATTTGCAAACTCAAATAATGTATTTTCTCTTAACTAGATTTGTTAAGTCTAATATACAAACAATGACAAGTGCAAATGAGAGCGTTGGGAAGAGGGTGAAAATAATTTATTAACGTGGTTCAACCAATATTCCCTAAATTCTCTTATGCGAACCTTGAATATTAGGAAATTCTGGACCCGTCAACAACGCAAAATTAACAATAGAATCATCATGTGATTTAAGAAAATAAAGGAACTAGCCGATGGAACCGTAGTTATCAAAATAGGAGTTTGACCGAGCCACATTTATTGGTTGAATCAAAAAGCTATCAAAAATGATTTATCAAGTTAATATTTGATGAAGATCAAGTTCTTCATAAATAACTCAGAGAAACCCTATCTAAAAAAACTCAAATTTTGTATTTTATTAAAAAATAACCTCTAAAACCGAATATGTTTTGCCTTTAAATAAACTTCAAGTTTTAATTAAATAACACTAAAAAGTAACGATAAAAGAATTTTCGTGATCCTTTCGTGATCAGATTGCATCGCATGTTTTAAACTCCGTTTAAACATAATTTGCTTGATTTGTGTGTGCTTGGGTGAATGGCTTGATCTTTTACGTGATTATCTATCTCTTTCTAATCCGCGTAAATCTTTATCTCTCTCCAATCTGTATGAATGTTTATCTCTTTCAAACTCGTGTGAATCTTCATTCTTCTCTCTCCAATCCGTGTGATTTTTATGCATCTATCTCCAGTAATTTTTTTGGCTTCTACTTGTAGTTTTTCAATCAAAAACTCTTCTTTTACAATTTCAAAGACATCACATTCCTTTAAGATATCCTTATCCATGCTTGAAAATCTTTGATTAAATATTTAGTTTTTGGTTTTTCTTGATTCATATCATTCACGATTCAAGGCTCTTCCTTAAGATTTTTTCATCAATAACCCTTCTGATTATGAACGATTGAACTTTCGGGCATCAATCAATACCTTATTTTTGACTCTTCATGAGCATCACCCTTTATTCTTTTTACCAATAGAAAGTTAGGGGTTTGAAGATTTAGGACAAAATTCCCGACACTTACAAATAAGAAATCTCAAGTTGAAATGAGGGAGAGTTAGGTTTAACACTCAAGAATGGACTATATTTTTGCAGGGAAATCAACAGTACTTTAGTGTAAAATCTTTAAATGAGTTGCATAGTGGATTGAACTTCTTATTATAGTTCTCTTAAAGATTTTCTCGAGTTACAAGCGTCTTATCTTGGCGTTGGGCGTATGCAAATTGTCCGTTAATATAGTCATTAGACATATAAAAGAGATTATGAGCTTTCTCGACTTAAGTTGTGGGCTACTGCTCCAAGCGTCCACAATTCTTGACCGGGCCTCCGCAGAATCTTTAATTTGAAATATTTGTGTCTATTCGGAAGTTTGCAAAGCTCTTCTGTGTCTGTTGTGAGCGTCCACTGATGTCTCCGAACATCCACATTTTGATCTTTGAAAAAATACTACCTTGACACTGGGGCTTCTACATATTTTTCTAGGCATCTATTGTGGGAGTTCGCTCTTCTGGTCTGGAGGTCCACATCTTCATTATCAAATGTTTGACACTATAGACTGGGCTTCTACGACTTCTGTCGATTTCAATTATTGGTGTCCGCGACCAAACTGCTCTCGGGGTATTTTCAACGTGAGTATAAACATATATAATGACATTCATCAACGCACAATTATTATTAACTTTAGAATTAACATTTCATTAACTACATCAATCATAAAAAATTAAGCTTAATACATATTAACATTTTAGTGGCATGTTTCGATCTTCTCCCGTTATTTATAAAAAGTGAATTACTGATTCGTGTACAAAAACTCATTATCATTTAGACAATTAACAACTCATTAGGGGTGTTCAAATCAAACTGGAACTGGAGAGCCGGGTCGGAACCGATAGACATGACTAACGAGCGATCCGAGCCGAGCCGAGGCAGAAGTAGTCCGGCTCACCGAGCCTAACGAGTTAAACTAGTTGAGCCTAACGAGCCTAACGAGCCAGCCTGAAAAAAATTTCAACCCGAGTCGGCTCGCGAGCCACGAGTTAAACGAGCCAAGCCGAGCCGGCTCAACGAGCCTAACGAGCCTTAACAAGCCGAGCCTAACGAGCCGAACGTATATAAATATTTCCAACTTATGTTAATATAAGTTTTTAAAAAAATTTCATGTAAAAATTATAATAAGTATTAATAATTATGTCAACCATATTTACTCATTTAATTTAAAAATTAGTTATGTTAATTAAAAGTATATAAAATTAAATGTATTAATAAATAAATTATTTGAGACCATCCAATAAAAATATCACACAATAAATCAATTGTGTGGTGTTGGAACCAAATTGGAGTAACTAAACTAAACCCTAACTAGTTATGTAAATGGATGAAGAATTAGTGGGAGGGCAATTTAGGGAAAAGAAATGTGGTAGTTGGATCTACCCAATAGAAAGAAGACATGTCAAAGCTTCTAAAAGAAGCTTCCATTTTTCTCCCTCTCAGCCTTCATCTTCTTCTCATCTCCCCACGCCAATTTTCAATTTTCCTTCGAGATTTTAGTAAACGGGAAAGAATCCTTTTCAGAGACGTCAAGAGCAGGGAAGCTGGTTTCCGATCATACGACATCAAATCCACTCGGAACGATGGGAACAGCGAACATCCCTGCGATATTAGAGTCGCCGGTGCCGACGCTGTCGGCGTACCACCTACCTCAGATTCTCACTCTCTCTTGCTACTTTCCACCAAGGTAAAATGATAGGAAAATGCTCCTTTTTTTCTTGTTTTTTCGGAGAAGACAACGAAGGAGGAAGAAGAAAAGCCAGTCTGATTAAACTAGAGAAATGGAAGACAGTTTCAGACGGAGACGGAGAGAACCGCCATTGACGCGAAAGAAGATCTTGACGAAATGACAACCCAGGGTCCACCGGTTCACGGAGAGGGGGGCTCGCGGGCCGAAGGGTGGGCTCGCGAGCCTGGCTCGCCGAGCCAACGAGCGGGCTCGCCGGGCCGGCTCGTTTGGCTCGGTCCCTGGCGGGCTCGCAAGCCCAGGAGCTGGGCTCGGCTCGGCCCGCCTCTTGGGACCGGGCCAGGCTCGGCTCGCTACAGTAACGAGCCGAGCCGAGCTCGGCCCGCTACTGTAGCGGGCCAAGCGGGCGGGCTGGCGAGCTAGCCTGCCCGTTAAACAACTCTAGGAACCGACAACTTCGGTCCCGTTTGGGTCGGTTTTGAATTTTAAAGAATCAAATTTCGGTTCTGTTTTTTTGAGAACCGATTATATCGGTTTGGTTTGCGGTTTGACCGCTTTAAAATCGGTTTGGTTTCTTAATTTGTGATTCATCACTCTACTAATTCAGCCTTCACTCTTGGTCTCCCACCCGACGCACCGCACTCTCATTCACGCAGTACTTTTCGCAGTGCGAAGTTCGCACTCAAGACGGCCGTCCGAGACTCCGAGGCCGACGTGCGTCTTGTGGCCGGAGGTCCTCTAGAGACAGAGGTAAGAGTTCATAAAGTGTCAACTCTTCCTTCCTTCTAACTCATCTTTCTTCCAAAAATTCGAGAACTATGCTGGGAAGATTTCGAGTTTCGACAATCAAAGGTGCGCTGTTCGTGTGCACATTAAATTTCAATTATAGTGAGTGCGATTATTTTTGATCTATCAAATTTCAATTATCTTCGTTGGGTTGAACTTCAATCGGGTCCTCTCAAGCTTGAATCCTCCAAGTAAAGTTTCCTTGAATTGGATGCATTGGAACTGTTTGATGAATTGTCTCTGAGATGTTATTGTTTTTGTTTTGATGAATTTTCTTCCTGTAGTATCACAATTAACTAAAAGGACTGGCTGGAGATATGTGAAGAGTTCTTTGCGGTGATGAAAAAACTAAGATGAGATGACCCTTTAATGTTGACATTAGACTTGAAAAGAAAAGCCGAATCTTTCATGGTTTTATGATATGTGCATGCAATTAAATGTTCTTATTTTGTTTGGTTTTTTAGATTATTGATTTGCAATAGTTTGTTTAGGATGTTCAATCTGAGTGCTTATCTTTTGTTCAGTTGAAAGACATGTTTAGTGTGCATATTAAATTTGAATGACAATGTGCATATTTTTTTTTTTTTGGTTTCATGTGGACTTTAAAAACACCATTTATCTGACAGAGAGTCAAAGGAAAAACGGCCAGCGCTCTTGGTATCTGCCATTACATCAGGGCAGATTTTACATCTATTTTCTGCAGATGTTGCAGCTGCAAGCGAAGAGATAAAAGCAAATGTTGTACAAGAAGTTGGAGAGATATTCAAAGCTCAGAGACCTGACTTTTAATTGCTCTGGTTCATCTTTGTCTTTGAAAGTGTCTTTAGTGGCATGTTTCGATCTTCTCCCATTACTTTAAAAAAAAGTGGATCATTGATTCAGAAACAAAATACTATCATTACCAGCTAGACATTCTAACTGGTTATACACGGATGATCGTTTAGGTCTAGGATAAATCATCTTTTCATCAACACATTCATATGATATCAAAGTGATGATAGCTATGTCAGCTCCCAAAATACACGTTACACTGTAAACGTACCTAAGAAGACATTTAGTGACAAGCAAGAGGATCTATTTAGCATCTGATCTAAAGAGGGGAAGGGCCCTTTCACTTTACAACCATTGAATGCGGATAATTTTCTCTGGCTGTTCGACTTGTAAAAAATTACAATTCAAAATAGTGTTCTTCCACAGGTCAACAAGGTAATCTCAAAAGAATTCAGAGACAACCTGTAAATTCTAGAATTGCGATCAAGGTTTGCTAATCACCGTGATGGTTATCTTATTTATAGCATGCATGCAAACAGCCAATGCGTAGGTCGCAGTAGGCGGAGCCAAATACTTTAAAGCAGAAACACACATTTAATGCACAATCATCCTAAGCAAGAAGTCTGAATGGGGAAACTATATAACACATATTTCTAATACGAAACCCTGCTAAGGTTTTTGCTGCATCATCCCATGGAACAGGGACACGTGCTGGGTAAGACTCAATCCGAATCCTCGTAAACTTCCCCATCATCAGATAAGTCATCAAATGATCTTATGTCAAGCTGGTAGCGTAAAATGCCACCGAAAAAAAAAAAAAAAAAAAAAAAAAAAAAAAAAAAAAAAAAAAAAAAAAAAAAAAAAAAAAAAAAAAAAAAAAAAAAAAAAAAAAAAAAAAAAAAAAAAAAAAAAAAAAAAAAAAAAAAAAAAAAAAAAAAAAAAAAAAAAAAAAAAAAAAAAAAAAAAAAAAAAAAAAAAAAAAAAAAAAAAAAAAAAAAAAAAAAAAAAAAAAAAAAAAAAAAAAAAAAAAAAAAAAAAAAAAAAAAAAAAAAAAAAAAAAAAAAAAAAAAAAAAAAAAAAAAAAAAAAAAAAAAAAAAAAAAAAAAAAAAAAAAAAAAAAAAAAAAAAAAAAAAAAAAAAAAAAAAAAAAAAAAAAAAAAAAAAAAAAAAAAAAAAAAAAAAAAAAAAAAAAAAAAAAAAAAAAAAAAAAAAAAAAAAAAAAAAAAAAAAAAAAAAAAAAAAAAAAAAAAAAAAAAAAAAAAAAAAAAAAAAAAAAAAAAAAAAAAAAAAAAAAAAAAAAAAAAAAAAAACCTCTTGTACTCGTTTGCAAACCACTCGAGTAGAGGCGTCTTTTCCTGAACTTCCAGCTCAGCTGAGGTAGCTGGGTCCCGAAAGTTACTCTGAACGGCCTCTTGCTCCTTGTTCAAATGTTTTATAACAATCTCACCTGTAGCACTGTTTTTCAGCACATTCCTGTTAATGTCTAGATTTTCCCACACGATGAGAGTCTCTATCGCACCCATTTCCAGAGCCTTCAAAGTGTCATCAACTCCAAAAACATATTTTCCTGTATCCTGACTGATCTCTTCAAAGTATCTTCCAATCAACCGTTTCTCCTGTATGAACTTCACATTTGATAGGATTTCCGATGACAATTCTATAGCCTGATTAAAACCATTTTCGCCTCCATATGAAACATCAACCACATTCAATATTTTTGCTTGTAAACGAGGATCAAACATATCAGATTGGCTGAGCTCAGTCTTGAAGTCGGCTGAACCAGCCAAAATGAGTCCAGCAACATTAGGCTGACTGGTAGCTGGATTGATGAAGAACTGAGTGGCAAGCTCTGCGGTTTTTCTCACATAGTTGTGTCGCTTTTCCATTCGGAGACGGGCAAAACGTAAAGCTGACTGCCCACCTCTTCCATGTTTCTTTGGTAGATCAACAGTAAATTTATGAAGGACTTCTCGCGTGTTACCACTTAATGTGCCAAACAGTGTGCCATTTCCATCCATGACAATAAAACCAAACTTATCATCGGATTCTAAAAGTTCATTAAGAGCTTCTGTGTGAAACTTGTTATCACAGAGATACAAAGATGCATTTATAGGCTTGAATGGCTCAAAATCGATGGTAACCTTCTTTTCCTTGCCATCATCAGTGACAATTGTTCCAGTATAAAGAACTAATCCATTGGGAGGAACCTTGTTATAAAGTTTCAACCTCTGCTGAGCAGAGGTAATGGCACCTAAAACAGATTGTCGGTTGACTCTGCTCTTGATGTTTGAAGCAGTTCCATATTCATCACCAAGCATCTTAGTAACTCGTGATATTTGATCACGGGGAGGCATTATAAGAGATATCATGCTGGTAGCCATTACCTCGAGCAGATTCCAAAGCCTTGATTAATTTCTTAATCTTCCATATCTCAATGTTCTTATCCGTTTCATGATTATCTGCCATTTGTATTGTAAAAAAGAAGAAAAAGCACACTGACCCTCCTGCATTAGGCACCACAGAAGAACATCACTCAAAAAAAAAAAAAAAAAAAAAAAAATCAGCTAATACAGAAAAAATTCATCACAAACTAAAAAGAAACAACCAAGAAATGATTACTGAAAAAACGAAACTCTACACAACAGAAGAATTCCTCAAAAATAAACTTTGAATTGACAGTAGCAAATTACAATTACGAAATACAAGATGTTCACGCGAAACATAGACACCATACCAAATTGAAAATCTATTCAATTCAGGACCAAAAAAAATAGGGAGATGAGCTAGATATGATCAAGAGATAGGTTACCTAAGAACTGAGGAGTGCAGTCGTGTTATAACCAGCGAGATGCAGGGTAGCGACTAGAAAGACGGTAACGCGAGACTGCTGCAGCTCGTTCACGAAGAATCGGGGAGGGAGATTGGAAGGAATACGAGGAAGATCCGAGGGGGCGGAGGTGGAGAGAGCAAGAGAGGAAGGGAGAAGGCGAGAATCGAAGAAGGAAGAAAGACGGCAGAGATTTGAGAGATATTAGGGCTGGCGCTGGTTTTGAACACTGATTGGTTCGGACCGATTTTGAGCCGGTTTGACAAGAAAACCGTGAACCGACTGCATGACATGAGCCGATCATATTGCGTTGATGATAAGGCCCAACCAGGTTCCACCATGTTCCTCCTCTCCTCTCCTCTGCTCAACTTGGTTGTCCATTGTTAAGCTGGATTGTTCCGCCATCGGAGGTTCGATTCTTCTTCCTTTGGTTTGAAACTTGGGAAGTGACGAAATGCTTTGCTGCACCCTAGCATCCGTCACTCCCCTCACTCTCCAGTTTGCCTCAAACCCATTATCTTCGTCGGAAACCAACCACTCTGTAACTCTTACGTCTCCTCCGCCGGCCACACCTCAGCCTCCTTTTGTTCCTTTCACATTCTCTTCTTCAGTTTCTCTTCCCCAATCACGCTCTCCCTCCTCGTGGATACAAGCCCTTCGCTCTCAGACCCGATGCAATCTTTTCCGCGAGGCTGTTATGACTTTTGTAGAAATGATTGATGCCGGAGTCCAGCTCGACAATTATGCTTTCCCAGCGGCACTGAAAGCTGCCACCGCCCTTCACGACTTCGACTTGGCCAAACAAATTCATGCCCACGTTGTTAAATTCGACCACAGTTCATCCTCGGTGGCTGTAGCAAATACCTTAGTTCATATCTACGGGAAGAATGGAGATATCAGAGATGTATATAGATTGTTTGATGCAATTACAGAAAGAGACCAAGTTTCGTGGAATTCCTTAATCGCTGCGCTTTGTGGATTTGAGGAATGGAGTCTGGCTTTAGATGCGCTACGGTCAATGCTGGCCGAGGAGGTGGAGCCTAGTTCGTTTACATTGGTTAGTGCGGCACATATTTGTTCAAATTTGAGTAAATGTGATGCCTTGTTGCTTGGAAAGCAAGTTCATGCGTATAGTTTGAGAAGGGGTGATTTGAAAACACATACAAATAACGCTTTGATGGCAATGTATGCAAAGCTAGGAAGAGTGGGTGATTCAAAGGGTTTGTTTAAAGTATTTGATGGCCGTGATTTAGTTTCGTGGAACACCTTGATAAGTTCTTTCTCTCAAAATAACCAGTTTGTAGAATCATTGGAATTCTTACGCCAAATGCTGTTTGAAGGAATCAAACCCGATGGGGTCACAGTTGCAAGCGTTCTCCCGGCCTGCACCCACTTGGAAATGTTAGACACCGGAAAACAAATTCATGCTTATGCCTTGAGGAATACTGAGTTAATTGAGAATTCTTTTGTGGGAAGTGCCTTAGTTGATCTGTATTGCAATTGCAGACAAGTTGAAAAGGGTAGACGAATTTTCGATGGTATCTTAGATCGGAGGATTGCAGTTTGCAATGCCATGATTACCGGCTATGCACAAAATGAGCATGACAAGGAAGCATTGAATCTCTTCATCGAAATGAAATCCGATCATCGTGTTACCCCCAACACCACTACATTGTCTAGTGTTCTCCCAGCCTGTGCTCGGTGTGAAGCATTCTCGGACAAAGAAGCCGTTCATGGATACGTGGTAAAGCGAGGTTTCGGTGAGGACAAGTACGTGCAAAATGCACTGATGGACATGTACTCTAGAATGGGGGAGATAAAAGTTTCAAAAACTATCTTTGACAGCATGACAGTAAGGGATGTAGTATCTTGGAACACAATAATGACTGGATATGTTATATGTGGGCACCATGATCTTGCAATTACCATGTTGCATAAGATGCAAATGAACGGAGTCGAGGGAAATGGTAATTGTAAGCCAAATTCAGTGACACTCATGACAATTCTTCCTGGCTGTGCTACCCTTGTAGCATTATCGAAGGGGAAAGAGATCCATGCTTATTCAGTGAGGATTTTATTGGCCGCAGATGTTGCAGTGGGTAGTGCGCTGGTCGATATGTATGCAAAATGTGGTTGCTTGAAGGCAGCAAGAACGGTGTTCGATCAAATGCCTGTGAGAAATGTGATCACCTGGAATGTACTCATAATGGCTTACGGGATGCACGGGAAAGGGGTGGAAGCCTTAAAGGCTTTTAAAGATATGGTAGGGGAAGGAGGCACATTTGAAAGAGTAAGGCCGAATGAGATTACTTTTATTGCAGTCTTGGCAGCTTGCAGTCACTCTGGGATGGTACAAGAAGGGATGCACTTGTTCCATACAATGAGGGATGCATATGGAGTTGAACCTGATTCGGACCACTATGCATGCGTCGTGGACTTGCTTGGCCGAGCAGGTCAAGTGGAGGAAGCTTACTCAATTGTTAACACAATGCCCACTGAATTTGACAATTCGGGTGTGTGGAGTAGCTTGCTGGGCGCCTGTCAAATTCACAAGAAACTCGAGATTGGAGAGACTGCAGCTAAGAGTCTCATTGAGTTAGAACCGGATGTGGCTAGCCACTACGTTCTTCTGGCTAACCTCTACTCGTCCACTGGACTCTGGGACAAAGCAATGGATGTGAGGAGAAAGATGAAGGATATGGGAGTAAGGAAGGAGCCCGGGTGTAGTTGGATTGAGTTTGAAGATGAGGTTCATAAGTTTGTCGCGGGTGATACATCACACCCGCAAAACGAGCAGCTTCATGGATTTCTACAAACACTTTTAGAGAGAATGAGAAAAGAGGGATATGTGCCTGATACTTCATGCGTCCACCACAACGTCGAGGAAGGGGAAAAGGAGAGTTTGCTCTGCTGACACAGCGAAAAGCTAGCCATAGCTTTTGGAATTCTCAACACCTGGCCAGGAACTGTGATTAGAGTAGCCAAAAACCTTAGAGTCTGTAATGACTGCCATAATGCAACCAAGTTCATCTCCAAGATAGTGAAGAGGGATATCGTGGTGAGGGATGTCAGACGGTTTCATCATTTCAGGGATGGGGCTTGTTCCTGTCAAGATTATTGGTGACTCATTCTTCTGATATTCATAAATCATTTGTAGTTGACTCAACTAAAAAGATGTAATTAAAATAGAGTTTTTATTTGCAAAACAATTCAAACTCCATTTCTCGTTTCCACATCAAAAATCAACTTCAAGTACCAAATATAAACACATCAGCTCCAAACTTGTTTCAGAAACTATAAACGTATCGTCATGTTGTTTCGATAAATGAAGAAGCGAGGTTGGAAGAGCAGATTGCGCAATGCTTAACCGCTTGGACATAGCAGAACTGCTCAATAGCATCATATGGATGGTTTCTACTTCAACTCCAATCAAAATTACCCTTGCAGTTGTCTAAATCCTACCATTTTTGATAACTGAGCTGATGGTTTCTATTTGTTACGCTTGGCAGCACGCCTGCCCTGCCCCTTCTTTGGTGGTCCTTTCCCTCTACGCTTCAACATTTCAAGCTTGGATAAGCGCCTACAGAAGTAGTTTTGGCAATGTGAGATACTTGAGAAAAAGAAAATTGTCTCATCCACTTCGAAGATGATAAGCATTTCAGTCAAAGAAACTAAAAGGTACCGAGCGTGTTAGCTAGTGCATAAGAACTTCAGTTACAAGTTACTGAAACACCAAACAAAGAGCACTGGATAGAAATCTGACATAAGATCACGCGGACAGAACCATTCCTTTCACTCCTTCCCAAACTAATCTTAAAAAATAGAACCTTCAAGAAAAGCAGTTAAATAGACTCCAGACTTCATAGCTTTTTACAATTAACCTTTGAGTCTGATGGGAGAATAATAAGCAGAACAAAAAGTCAAAGCTATGATGATGCCTTATTCTTTATCGAGCACCCTTGGAAGTGAGGTAAGAGTTGTAGATGGATTTTGCCTCATGGAATTGCATGTTCTGTCATAACTTGTTGAAGGAAGAAAATGTGGAATGGAAGTGCGTCATGCATGTATTTTTCAATTCATCATATGCTTCCCTGATCATACTAGTTGCATACAAACAAAATCCAAATAACCAATGACCCACTTTATGACTTCATAATTTCAATAAAGAAACTATGGACATCCAAAAGACACACCGAGGTAACTATAACAGGTTGCATGATCAGAAATCAGAGACGAAATTGAGATAGTTTGAGTGAGAGAGAGAGTACTCTTGCTCGTGACGAGCCATGACAAGAGGGTCGTATTTCTTGATGTCGTCTGGATACCACTGGGCAACTTTTTCACCTATGAGCTTCTTTCGTAAAAGCTTATGGGGAGATCTCTGGCCTGTTGGGTTGAGTACATGCCCAAATATTCTTGCCCTTGCCTCAGTGACTCCCTTCATAACAGCTGAAGATAAAATGCTCTTTAGGCTAGTACTAGCCATCTTTATGCCTGACATCCAAAATTAGTAGACGCGTCAAGTTTTGACAACCCCAAACTGAAACACCCAAAACCTTGCGCAAAACTTTAAAAATACAAGTAAAACACAGTATAAATATAAAGCATTCATTGATGGCAGGTGAGAAAACTTACCTTGAGCCTCAAATGGAGGTAGATTGAGAGTGAGAAATCAAATTGCAAAATATCTTTGCAAACAAGAGCTTACACAAATTGAAGATAATGAGCCCGATGTTGAAGGAAGCAGCAATAAAAGTATCAAAATCGAAACAGATCAAATTAAGAATTGCATCGTTCGATGGAATAGAAGAAGACAGTTTCCAGAATTATAGTGTGTAGAAGCAGGAACAGCAACGGCGACTGCGAGTTAGGGCTGCGAAATGGAGAAGACGGCGCGCGCGCGCGCAAGACAGAGAGAGAGAGGCAGCGGAAAGAGGAGGAGAAATTAGGGTCGGGCGAGGTTAGTGGGTCTTGGGTTGATTTAAGATTGGGCTGATAAAATTTAATATTTTGGTCGGGTTTCTCTGCTATTCGGCCGGTTTCTTACCTGTAGAACGGTGAATGGCATTCCTGTTTTTAGCCCTTGCAGTTCAGTTTCGACCTTGCCTACCCTAATGCAAACCGAATGTTGATTGTTTGAAGCATAGAACCATTAACGTGAATATGTTAGTGGAAAAGCTTAAAGATGTGCAAAGTTTTGTATTATTAGGAGAGAAGAAGCTGAGATTGGATCATTCATCTCATCTAAACACAAACATTAGTTCACAGAACTAAGTGAAAAGCTTCAACCCAATTTCTACTCATCCCAATGGCAAATCATCTGATCCAGTAATGCACAGATCTTCTTCCCATGTTCACCTCCTCCATCATCATCTTCAGCCATTGCCAGAGCCTCTTTCAACTCCACCGCGTCTTTAATTCGTGCTTCTCTTAACAAGGCCCTGAAAGTCCTCGTCCTCACGTCTCTCCCGGGTATTAAATTCGAATCCACCATCGCACGCATTGCCTTCAAAGCCTCAAGAATCATTCCATATTTACAAAACCCAGCGATCAAAATCCTGAAACCTGCCTCGTCGAGCTTGGTAATGGAGTGCGGCCTCATCGTCCAATTGAAGACCTTGAGGGCCTCTCTGGCCTTCCGCTTCTGGAAATAGCAGTCGAGAAGCAAGGTGGCGACGGGGGTTAGATAGTGGCGGGCATTGGGATTGTGGTGGAGGCGAGTAAGGAGGGACATGGGGTGGGTCATATCAGGCTGGAGAGTAAGGGAGTGGAGGAGAACGGCAAGGGAGAGGGATTTGAGAGGCGGGTTCAAGAGAAACGCGGCGTCGATCAGCTGGATTGCGGTGGGGAAGTGGTTGGAGAGGCAGAGGCGAGGGATGAGGAGGTTGATTTTGTCAATCTCTTGTTGGGTCAGAGTGGGTTTGGAATCCGGGGAAGCTCCGGGGGGAGAGGAGGAAGTGGAGAAGCAGAACGAAAATGGCGGAAGAGGAGAGTTGGAAGAGAGAAGACGAAGGCGTGGACATTGGAGGCGTCGCATCCTTGGTCTTCCGCAGCCCCTGCGCTCTCTTCCCACCGTCGCTCATCTCTCCTTCAATTCGACGCCCATTTTATAATCAAGATCTGGTCATTTTAACAAAATCGATTATTTTGCTGTATTGTTTTGTAATTTTGGAGAACTACATTTACATCTCAACAATTAATTTAAACCAAAATCACCATAATCATTCTCTCTTTCATTCTTCACCAGGCCAATGCAGACTTCTCTACACCGAACCGTGCCGTATAGGCTCCGTGTCGGTGTGGGATTCGACCCTGTGTTGACTGTCGAGAGGCATGTATTGTGACATGATAGACATTATCTCCGAGTCCATGTAAGACTGCAAACGAGAGAAAAAAGACCATCTTTAGCTTCAGTTCAGATTGTATTCTAAGAAAAGAGTTCAGAAAGAGGCGTCAATCGTACCCTCAGCCTGTACTTGTAGAACAAATAACCGGCTAATCCCGCTCCTACCACCACGGCGAGAACTAGGAAAGTGAGGAATAATCCAACTTTCGATCTTGTCTTTTCTGAAAATACACATGTTTTACCGTTGAGTTAGAGCTTCTGCAGCTGTTATTTTATTGACAAAAGCCAACATTATTGCATCGTACCAATGCACGTATCCTGCTCCCTTATATACAGACGGTTGGCGCTGCACTTGCAGTCGAATCCACCCCAAGTGTTCTTGCAGCTGCAACCATCACACTGACAAGCTACTTGTTCTTTGCATTCATCGACATCTGTTTCAAAAGATGAACAATGTTATCCACAGCACTCAAAAAGTGCGCGAGCTGTTCTTTCCATTCAAGAGTACCTTCACAGTTATGACCATCTCCATGGAATCCAACCGGACATCGACATCCCGACAGCTCCGAATTCTGCTCGGAACGATGAAAATATAATGATCAACATACAAAATCTTATGGAAAATAACCGATGTTGAATGAGTATTAAAAGCACGATCCTTGAGTGGAAGAAAATGGAGAAAACATCACTCAACCGAGCAAGCGGTGAAGTTGAATCCATTTTGAGTTTCAGACCAGCACCCTCCATTGTTGATTGCGCACCTCGCAGGACCATAAGCTGAAAAACAGAGCACAGGAGAGCAGCTTCAGCTTCTAGAAAAATAAACACAAATAAAAAAGAGATCTAACTCCGCCAGAGATAGTAGTTTTTAGGAGAGCAAGCAAAGAAAAGGCATACCATCACAGGACATGTAGCCATCTCCTTTATACCGGACACCATTAACGACTGGACACTCACAAACTCTTCCTCTAAATGTATCCTTCCAAAATTCAAACCATAAATCGGTTGAAATCCCGGCAATCTGTACGAAGAAACTCAAAGATTCAATATTTTCAAGTCATGCGTACCTTGCAAGCAGTAAGATTAGAAGCCGTGTCTTGCCAGCATCCCCCGTTCCTTTCAAGGCACTCGTCGGTCTCGAGATCTAACTTGGAAACCATATTAGCCAGTTTCAAACATACTATGCTTGAAGGAGCGGGAGAGAGAATCAACCTGCTGTCAAACAAATGGAAGGTTCGGTTTTTTCTTCGAATCCAGAACAGATGGCCTTCAGCACAGCAGTTCTGTCTAGTTTTCCTTCAAACCATCAAATTCAACAGTTTTAGTATTACAAAGACCATAACTCCTAAACAAGATCCTTTAAAATACTTTCTCAGGTAAAAACACAAATGACATCTCGATAAACTCAACAAACCTCGATACTGGACGTTGTTAATCACGAGTGTCGGTAAGATGGCAACATCACCACGAGATCCTCGCCCAACCTGAAACCGATGAGCTCTTCCCTCAATCCATATGCAATAATAAAAGGGCAAAGATCAAGTCCTTACCTGCATTTCTTGCTCATTTCTAAGCACCTCATTCTCTGCGTCTGCTTCGGGATCGCCCATGCACTTGTGAGTTTTGTCGATCGGAAGATCTTATCCAAGAGCATAAAAGTTTAGAACAAATGTGAAAAGGATGATAATAATGATAAAAACATGACTTACTAAGTGTCCTGATCACATCATCTGCACATTCTTTACTGTAACTCTTGTTCTTCATCGAACACCTGACGTGAAAATCGGTGACGAAATCCCACCAAACCCAAGACCGGTTGCTTTCCTTGGCGACCTTATGCACGCAAAGCTGCCTCAAATTCTCATAGACAACGTCTTTCCCTTCATATCCAGCTCCAAAATCCTGCTCCGGATCAGGCGCGCAGTATCTTCCACGGTTTATGCACTGGGACTTGCATTGGCTACTCTTAATGAAAGCCTCGGGGCAGTACCACGTTATGTAGCGGGGAGTGAAAAGGGTGAATCCACCCTTCTCCAGAATCTGAGCATGGCCCTTAAAATTCCTCACAAATTCCATTTGCTCGTCACAGCGGACTCCACATTCATCGTTGCTGTTTGTCCAGAACTCATACTCGACTCTGTTGTCCGGATATGGTATTGACTCTCTCCAGTCTATCTTTACCATTACATTTTCACCTCTTTTCAGAGCTTCCCTCAAGCTATTGCCTAAGGATTTCTCAATAAAAGCTGACGGGATTGTAATGTTTTCAATATATTTCTCTGCTTCAACACTGTCGGCCGGCAAGTCCATAGTTATCGTAGATTCGTCAATACTGTCGGCTACTAAAACTACACCAGCTCCTCCCTGTTGACCGTTCCATACTTTCGAGGCAAAGTAACAGTCTGCGCGAGAACAATAATTAAACATAAGCCAAAAAGTCATCTAAGAATTCCCATTTGCAGTTGGGAAAAGAATTTGTTGCCGAAGATGTACAAATAAAAAGGGAAAATTAGATTCTTAATCATTGATTTTTAGGAAGGTGAATATAACTTAGCAGCCATAACAAGAAATAAATAGCAATCCATTTGGGTTGCCTGATCTCCTTGTCCAATCAATTTGAACGTGTTTAGACAATTAAAATAGAAGTCAATGAGGAAAAACATTAGGAAAACAGAGAGATATGCACTGCGAAATACATTCTGAAGAAGGAGCTTCTATCAATTGACAAGATTAAAAAGATTTCCAGACAAAGCCGGGATCAAACTGATGGACGACTCTAATCTTAGAGTACAGATTAAAGCAACTCGCAAACTAGCATCGAGACTATCAAAGAAAATTCTATTAAAAAAAATGGATTACCTCCACGATCAATGAGAAGGATAGAGGGGAGTGAGTTCTTAGACTTGAAGGGCTTGTCAGAGTCAAAAGGCTTACACCCATTGGAGCCTCTCTGAGGATAGACCACAGAACCCACGATGAATCCACCGTAATCTGGAATTCCAAAGTTGGCTATGGCTGCATCGTGCTTCGATTTTAGGCTATCAGGAGACAACACAGTTATGCTGCTCCTCTCGACTACAAATCTGGCACTGGCATGGGTGTGAAGAACAGCCAGTAACAGAAGAAGAGAAGAGATCTTTTGCAGAAAACCCATGCAAGTCGACCAATTGATCTTCGTTTGCAGCAAAAATATGAGGTGCGTTGATGGGTTTTTCTATTTTCGACGTTGCTTGGTTTGCAAGCAGGAGAAATGAGAGAAAGAAATGAAAACTGATTTGGCAACGATGGAAGAAAAGACTGTCAGCTGAGAGAGAGAGAGAGAGAGAGAGAGAGAGAGGGCAGTTCTGATATCTCTAACAGTCACTTCAAGGCAACATGTTAGAGAGAGAGGGAGAATCATGCATTAATCTTTTCAAATATTTTAATTTTTTATTTGAATTTTGTAATTGAAGGAAAGTCATTCCTAACCAGAATGATGGGATCATGAACAATTTAAATCTTAGATTGTATTTAGGCATAAATCGAACCGTGTACTATTTCTAATAAACAAGTCAACTCTTGTAGTTAAATTCACTCGCAATCTCCCGCGTTTTAAATGAAGGCGACCATGTTTTGCACGAAAGCGATCTCATTTAAACAAAAGTAATCTCTGCGGTAGTTCGCGTTCAAGCAAGGTCGCCCTGATTTTTATACGCGGTCGCCCTCGTGCGAAACGCTGATGACCTAGCTTCTCTCTTCATTGATTTTTTGCGTGATTCTGGCGAATTTCGACCTCCAATACCTAGTCCTCCATCGATCTTGTTCGCAGTTTTGATCTCCCACACTATTTTTTCGTGGTTGCGCTCTAATTTCGGACCGTCGTATCAATCTATCGATCGATTTACAAATCATTTTAATTTTAGATTGCGTGAAAAAAACAACGAATAACGACAAGAGTTGACTTGTTATCTGAATGTAATATAAGATTTGATTTGCACCAAAATATATTTTAAGATTCAGCTTGTCCATGAATATGAGGTTTAAATTAGACTTTTCTAAAAAAATTATTAATTAGCTTCAAGTAATCAGCTAGCTAGGAATGAGATGGGGATCCTAAAAATTGGTCAACCAACGCTATTCAGCTTATAGGAATGATCAAATGCAAAACAGAGCTGACCCTCACTACCCTATGCTCTAAGCTCAATTGACAATTGCTAATATAATATATCCATGTAATCCATCATCTCTCCCGTCCCATGTCGTCACCTTGAAACACTGGAGAGAGAGAGAGGCATCCACCAGGTCAACCCTCTGGCTGTCTCTCAGAATGACTTCATGTGGTGGAATATTTCATTGGATCCACGACCCCTACAAGTTTTTACTTCTCAAATAATATAACACCATCCATCAAATACTTCTTCTGCACGTACATGGCCATACATGCAGTCAAACTTTGAAGCTAGGAGATAAGTTTAACTTTGTAAGTGAGGACTGTCATGTCTGAAAAGTAACAATTATGATCAACAAAAATTGCAAGAGCTTCAACTTCTATCACTCTTGACCAAATTGAAAAATTTAGTATGATCAAATAACAACAGACTATACCAAACCTTTTCTATTCATACACCCAACTAGTTATACAGAGGAATTTCAACAATAAAGTAAACTGCCTCATAAACTAATTAAGGGTCTACTAGGTTAAAAAAATGGCATATAAAAAGACAGATTCAAATTTAGCCATTACTGCAAATCAAAATAGTTGCAATCTTTTTGCAGGAGTTAGATGTGACGCCCTTTCTTCATCTTGCCCTTCCCACGGCGCTTACTCTTACCAACCTTGAATTTCCTTTTTGATTTCTTCCCAACTCCACCAGCGGGCTTCAAGGACGCATTTTGATTTCCATCTGCCATTTCAGCATCTGTAAAAACAATGACATCCACAAATTCAGTTCCATCTTTATTAGGATTTCATACAAAAGTGATCTTATTTTACACCTCTACAGTTAGATTATTGATGAAAAGGCAATAAATAAGTTCTCTCTAATTAGCAGTCCAATATTTTCAATGAAAGGAACTGTTTGGGAAGCCTTATTTATAAAGCAGAAAGTCTTTGAATTTTATCATCAAGAGCGAGGCTAAACACAGTAAATTTCTGCCTGATTTATGTTGAATCCACTAATGGATTAAGAGGAAAGCAGTTAAAGACGCAAAACACATACGAACACAAATATTCTTCCCAGTAAGATAATGATTAATGAATTTTGTGTTTTTCCATCCATAATTCAGTGTAGATTCTTCCTTTCCTGTTTTGGATTTGGTAATGTATTGTTGGGATTTTCCGAGGGAATAGTTTTTGGGGGAAATCAAGTTTCGCCCATCACATAGTTACAGTCCTCCATGAGACATAACTAATTAATTTCCAATAACTTGTCAACTACCAAGTAAGTAATCGCAATTTAAAGGAAGCAGGGGCATACTCTAGAGGGCAATATTTTCAGCGCCACAAGAAAAGAAATTACCCATAGAAGGGGCAGTAGCTGTAGAGGTCGTAGGCGCGGAAACATCCATGGAAGAGGTGAAAGGAGAAGGGCGGACAGGAAGCTTGGGAGCGGCAAGAGCAGCCTCAAGAGCAGCGAACTTCGCAGCATCTTTCTTATCGTAGTAAGGATCAACAATCTCCCTCCTTATAGCCCTCAGTCTCTTCTCCCTCTTCGATCTCATCGACTTCGCCATCTTCTTCTTCTTCTTCTTCTTCTTCTTCCACAGCTTCTTCTAGGGTTTCCCATTCCAAATCTTTATACCTTAACAACCGATACAAGGCAAATGACCTTCATAACCCTCTCGTCCTTTGCAAATTACGGACTTTGAATGCATAGCCCATTTGTCAAGTATGTTGTGAAACTCTTTATATTTACCTAATTTAATTATAATAATTTATAATCTAAAAATTATAGGTTTCCATTTACTTTTTTTTTTTTTTAATTTTTTCACGTGATATTTATTAATTAATAATTTATTTTAAATATTTATAATTTATCATATTAACTATAACAATCGATGAATGTTATGTCAGTAGATAAAAATATAAGGTAAACATAACATTATTATTTAAAATTTTATAGTATTCTCTTATCACAACGTGCTTTTCCTATTTACGAAGAATGAGACTCACTCCTCGTTGGAGCCAACGAGCTTTCCATCACAAGTTTCTTTTTCGTCAGTGACTTCCTTGAGATCAAGCAACCAAACAACTGATCTAATAGGAAGTAGAAATGTTGTTGTTGCGAGTGTCATTCCTATTGGTTTATTTGCAACCAGATGCGCTTTTGTTCTAACTGCATTGACTATTTTGTTTGTGTCCTTGAAGTTTCAATGTGTTCTTCTTCGTTCTTGGGAGAGAGATGAAGGATTAGTTTACATGTGAATTTACGATTGATTTAGTTACGTATGATTTCGGCTAGAGTGTTTTGAGGGTGTGAGAATAGGATTTTTCACTCATTTTGATAAGTCAAGTAGATAATGCTATGCTATAAGGTGTGACCCCATAAAGCACACCATCTAACAATACTCAATTATAAAGTAGTTAACTGAGTGATGTTAGTTATCATCTTCTCATATATCCAATCCATTCGGTATATGCTGTTGTAGTTGCAAAGCCACGCATCAAGCATCGACTTTCTTGGTAGTTATAGAATTCAAAACTTCTTAATTTTAGTTAATTCATTCTTTTCAATGAAATTCAAATGAATGAGATCGGTCACCCCAAATACACAATTGTAAGTGGCATGTGTTAGAATCTTTAAATGGTTTAAATATGAAAAACCAACCAAAAATAAAACATTTAGACCTAATTGGGGAAAACCAAATTTTTCTTCTAGCCATTAATGTTTGAAAAACCGAGATTGCTTTACCTATGAGATTAGTTGCTTCTAAACCTTCACACTTTCAATACAATACTGTATTTTTGAAGGAGAGTTAGGCTTAGGGGACCTTTCTCTATGCATAAAATTCTTCACGAACTTTTTCTCTCACACTTTATCTTATTCCATCATAATGTATATAGTTAGAGAAGATGTGCGTGAGTTAATCTTTAGCAAGATCCGAAGAGAAATGCAAAAGCAATCTTCTGCAAATGGAGATGGGTGTGGGTCCCTATCATTAAGAGGGACCCTACACTAGACCAACCAACATCCTCCCACTTGATCTGAGTATAACTTAGTTTCTGTAGTAAGTAAACACAATGCATGAATCATAACGACTAATTCTTTTAATATAGTTAATAATTATCTTCCATGTATTACAATGCATTATGTTCCTTCTTTATTGCTCATAAACTTAATGAATAAATTCTATGTTTATTCTAGATCCATTACTTAGGTATATCAACATTTTCTCAAAATGAGAAATACAATTGAAGAGTTTATCAACATTTATTTTTACAACAAAAAATTACATAGAGGAACAAAGTTCCATTTTCTCTACACGATGCTCAAATTTCAAAATTGACATGCCTTTAGTTAAAGGATCGACTATCATCAATTCAGTGCTAAAGTGTTTGATGACCACTGTAGCATCCTTAATACGTTCCCTTATGACTAAATACTTAATAACAATGTGCTTACTTTGACTACTACTTTTGTTGTTTTTAGCCATAAAAACAGCAATTGAATTGTGACAATATATCTTTACTGACCTAGAATAGAATCAACAATTCTAAGCCTTGAAATAAAACTCTTCATCCATACACCACGTGAAGTGGTCTCAAAACATGATACGAACTCAGCTTCTATAGTGGATGTAACAATTAACTTCTGTTTTGCACTTCTCCAAGATACATGTCCACCGGCAAACATAAAAATGTATCATGATGTTGATTTATGTGAATCAACACAACCAGCAAAGTCTGAATCTGAGTAGCCAATCACATCCAAGCTATCAATTTGTCTGTATATAAGCATGTACGCTTTGGTTCCTTGAAGGTCCCTCAACACTTTCTTTGTAGCAATCTAGTGGTCTTTACCTAGATTACCAGATATCTTCCTAACATTCTGACATGAGAAACCCTAACTCTACCACAAAAGCGCGCTCAAAAGTAGAGGTTTGGATCCAACATATATACTAGACCAGGCGACCCTCTGGAACTGATGTGGGATTCACATCATTCTCACACCCTTTAAAGGCGACTGCCTTAGTCGGCAATCTATCAGACCCGTAAAGGCAACTACCTCAATCGATGATCTGTTGGATGTGTTTCCACCGACCGACAGAAGTTAGGCTCTGATACCAACTGACATGAAAAACCCTTAACTCCACTACAAAAGCACACTCAAGAGTGGAGTTTTGAACCTAACATATATACTAGACCAGATGACCATCTGGAACCGATGTGGGATTCACATCACATTCTAACAACAAATGCAATGTCAGGTCTTGTGCAGACCTGAGCATACATCATGTTTCCAACAACCGAAGCATATGGAATATTCTTCATTTGCTCCCTCTCAAGATCGTTCTTCGGGCACTAGTTCTCATAGAACTTGTCACCCTTCACAATTGGAGCTTTACCAGGCGAACAATCTTTCATCTAAAATATCTCTAAAAATTTATTGATATAAGTTTCTCAAGACAAGCCTAAAGTTCCATCCAATTTGTCTCGATGAATCTTAATACTAGTGACATCACCATGTCCTTCATATCAAAGTTTTTAGAGAAAAATTGTTTCACCTCATGCAATAAATCTTTATCATTAGTTGCAAGTAAATGTCATCCACATACAGAACTAAGAAACAAATTTTCTTTCCATTGACCTTGTGGTATATACATAGATCCATGATATTTTCTTCAAAACCAAATGAAAAAATGACATCATGAAACTTCAAATACCACTGACGAGAGGCTTGTTTCAATCCATATATAGATTTCTTAAGTTTGAACACTAAATGATCACTATCACTAGAGGATCAACCTTCAGGTTGTTTCATGTAAATCTCTTCTTCTAGCTCTTTATTGAGAAAAACTGTTTTTACATCCATTTGTTGCAACTCAAAAATCATAATGTGCAATCAATGCCAAAATAATGCAAAGGGAATCTTTCTTAAATACAGGAGAAAAAATGTTATTGTAATCGATTCCTTCTCTTTGAGTAAATCTTTTAGCAACAAGTTTTGCTTTATATTTTTTGATGTTGTCAAATGAGTCTTTCTTAGATTTAAAGATTCATTTACATCCAATGATTTTTACACTAACTGACAACTCGACAAGATTCTAGACTCTATTCGAATTCATAGAATTCATTCATCTTTCATGGCATCATGCCATAAACTTGATTCACTGCAACTTATAGCTTGTGAAAACGTCTCAAGATCATTTTCGGCTCCCACATTATAGTCCAATTCCTGTAGATACGTCACATAATCACTAAGAATAGTTGATTTTCTTTCTCTAGTAGATCTCTTTAGTGTTGTTCCAATATTTTCTTGGGAAATTTGTTGTTCAACAAATTGATCAACGATTTCTAGAACTTTCTCAAGAATTTGATCTACTAGATAAGCAACAATTTGTGAAATCTCATTTATTGATTGTTCAACACTAAATTAAACTTGAAGAGTGTTGTGAACAACAATCAATCTATCACTTGAATTAGCATATTGAACATCAATGTGATCTCTTTCAAAAACAATATCGTGAAATCAATCACTATCACTGAACAAGTCATTTTTACGAAATTTCGCATTTCTTGATTCCACAATCCTACTACTATGAGATGAACCTTTCATCATTTTCAATGTAATAGCCATTAATGATCCATGAGTCTAGTTTCTTTTCTTGTGGGTTATAGATCCCGACTTCAAACTAGCATCCTCAAATGCGTATATATTGCAAACTTGGTTTCCAACCTTTTCATAACTCAAATGACATTTTTTCGACAATCTTGGTTGGAACTCGATTTAATATTTACACAGTCGTCTTAAGAGCATCAAGTCACAAGAAATCATGAAGTTTGGAGTTGCTACGCATATGATAACTCTTAAATTAGAGTTATTTTATACTGTAATTAGTCGAACGAACTTATATGAATTGAGTGAATGCAAGAAGGAATTGGTTGGAATTTACTACAATTGCTATATAATGCTGCAGCATCAGTGCCTTGATTTAATTTAATATATTTCATGCAGATTATCTATTAAAAGCAGATTTTTCTCCTTAATTCAAATTTTATATTTTCTTATTTGAATGTAATTTTAATAGTGGGAAAATCAAATTCAAATGCTGAAGATAGAGAGAAAGCAAATCAAGGAAATGATTGTTACCAAAAATAAAAGATTTAAATCAAGAAACCGTGGCTGTAAATTGATTCAAATTATGAAGAGAGAGAGACAGGAGGCTACAATCAAGGAAAAGCAAACAAATTAGAGATTCTTTGGAGAGGAGATTTTGAAAGCAGTAGGCAAATGGACGACAGAGCAGAAGTGGACGACTGAGAGAAATGGACGATAAATGCAAATGGACGACAGAGCAGAAGTGGACGACTGATAGAGAATGGACGATAAATGTAAATGGACGACAGAGCAGAAGTGGAGACTAACAGAGAATGGACGATAAATGCAAATGGATGATAGAGAGTAGTGGACGACTGAGAGAAGTGGCAGAAGCTGAAGGGCAATTTAAAAAAGAAGAATCAAATCCCGAAAAGGAAAGAAGAGAATGCATGATTCCAGGGATTGGAGAGAGAATCAGAATAGAAAGAATACTTAAGAAAAAGAAAAAAAGAAAAGAAGAAATTAATATTTTTGGGAGAAAACCAGAGGAGGAGGAGAGCTGGAGATCTGCAGAAGAGGACCGACGACATCTTTTTGATATTCTTCTTCTTCTTTGCTATTTTTCATATTCTTCTCTATTTTTTTTTATTTTTAATTTTGTTATCATGATTTCAGGCTAAACTTTTTCACTTGGTTAGGACGATAGTATTCGTTACGGATTTTGCTACGATCTCGATTTGTTTATGCAATTGTTTATTGAACAATTATTAGTGATATTCCTTGCTTAATTCAGATCATATCGATAAATAGGTTGATGATCCATGTTTATATTGTATTGAAAGATAAATATAAATTCTAAGATGCACGAATAATTAATCGGATTAAATTGTTACAACATATTTAGCATTGATTCGATTGACAATAAGAATGAGGCAAATATGAAATTCAATGTTAGTTACCTTCTTTCAAGGTCGAGAGAAATTCTAAATTGAATTTACTTAGGCAATTTGAAAGAATCCTAAAATTATTTTATTCTTGCTGTTCATAGTTAATGCTGCATAGCATTACCATAGCATCAGTTGTAAAACTATCGTAACGAACAAATCGATACTAGCCAAGGCTTCCATTTATTGATTTTATCTCGTTTATCCTGCTTTCTTTTGTTGCATCGTCATTCGGATTTTATTTCTAATTATTTTCATTTATCATTTTAATATTTTTATAAGATTTTTATAGCAATTAACTCAATTAAGAATATCCTCGTGGGATCGATATTTTTACTATTTGAAGCGATACGTGCACTTGCATAAAAGTGTAAAATCCACTAACAGCATACTCCTCACCATGTCCAATATTGTCCGATTTCTTCTTTCTGCTATACCAGTTTGTGTCTGAAAAGTTAAAGAAAAAACTCAGACGTACAAGTCTCGAAACTGAAATTAAGTTTTTAGAAAAACTAAGAACGTACAAGGTCTTTTCCAAAATCAAAATGAAACAACTGTTAAGACCTAAACTTAGTATTATCACCCATCTCCATTGTCAGCATTCCTTCCTCTTGAAAACACATAGCCAATAATTCATTGATTGACCATTTATTCTTATGTGTGTTATAAGAGATCTTAAAGGGACTGTATGACTGTTCGGAATATAATGCACTAGGAAATAATCAAGCATATCAACCTCAAGTGTTTTAAGTTGAGCCACAATGTCTCTCATCTGCATGATATGTCACGCACACCAGTCATTGAAGTGAGTCTTAAAGATGAAAATTTCATAATGAGGGTATTGACAAATGTTTTATCTGAAGTCTCATATTGCTCATCAATAGCCTTCAGTAGTATCACGACATCATTATGATGATCGACAAAACCACAAATACCAACAATGATCTTGGTCTTATGAATCTCATACTAAGGTGATTTGAACGTTCACAACTTTCATAAAGAGCAAGTTCATCAGGAGTGCTGGTCTGTGAAATAATTGGTTTGTCTTTCCGTATAGCATAGTCGATATTCATACACCCAAAGTGAAGAAGAATTCTCTCCTTCCACACTTTATAGTTATCACCCTGTAATTAAGAAATATAGCATTTGATATCAGAATAATTAAGAGAATGCATAGTTGCAAAATTAAATTACACATGCTTAAAATTAAGACTTAAACTGTAAAACATATTTTACCAATGTAAATCATGCTCAAAATATCATGAATCTAGTTACATAAAACCTGCATGTGCCTTAAAATTTTAACTTAATAAGATTCATAAAATTTTATGATAAAATTATCAAACTAATTTTCATTTCTTAATACTTGTGGATTAATTAAGAAATATAATTCGACATTTTATCATAATAAATTATACAAATATAATAGAAATTCATGTATGATGAAATCTATTACATTTATGTAATTTATCACAACAAATGTCATAATATAATTTTAAACACTTAATATATACATTTACATAATCAAAGATGTTGTGACTACTCTTTAATTAAATAAAATTATATTATTTTGCAAAACATAAAAAAAATATAAATGCAAAATAAAATAATTAAATTTAAACTAATTAAACAAGAAATTAAAATCTCATTTAACAATTTAATATTCGGTAGACATATATACTAAACTATGCATACAAAAACAATTATAAGTTGTTGCTAAATTTAAATGCAAGACATATATAAATTTGTTTAGCATGCTTAATTAATAAGTAAAAAGGCTTCAGCCTAATGCCTAAGGTGCTTCCTCCAAAAATGGCTGAGTTGCAATCCATTTTCTCCATTGATATTGGCGTGGATTCGAACCCGAGAATATGCAATTTTAAAGATTTAGTTTTCTGTATTAAACTAATAAATCGTCAAATTAATATGGAATATTTCTTTCCGACTTGCCATCCTAAAACTCCAAGGATCCGGGTTAGTCTCACAGCAGAGACGTCTTTTTTATTTAAATTCACAAACCCAAAACGACGTCGTTTGTCATCTGTTTCTCAACCATCCAAACTACGCGTAGTCTCAAAACTGTCTGAAACTACGTGCACACTGAGTCGTCTTCAACCTGCAGCCGGATCAGCGCCAGAAACCCGATGGTTTCTTATCATTTTGAACACCGTTTTTGACGATTTTTGATACCAAATACTCGTAGGCAACTTCCAGAGTGATTCGTTATATGTTTAAGCTCCCAAAACGAATTTTTGGATTATTGAAAAATCAAAATTTTTCACACTTTAAATTTTCAAGAACACCAAAATAGAGCCATTATTTTGCTCTGATACCAAATGTTAAAATCTTTATATGGTCTAAACATGTTTAACCAACCGAATTATAAAGCATTTAGACTTAATGGCAGAAAACCAAATTTTACCTCTATCCATTAATGTTTGAAAAATCAAGATTGCTTTACCTCCTAGATTAGTTGCTTATAAACTTTCACGCTCTCAATGCGATGATGTATCTCTGAAGGAGAGTTAGGCTTAAGGGAACTTTCCGTTGGAAAACAGTGTTTACTGTTTATGAACAGTAGAATCAAAACAGAGAAGAAGAAGAAGGAGAAAAACTGCGGTAATAAATGCTACTAATAATCAACTGTAAGTGAAAGTGTATACATGTATATAACCAATGTAGTAATGATGAAAATGAAAAAAGAAACCAAAAGTGAATAGTAAATAGGAAACTAAATGGTTCGGTTCTAATATCCCCCCCTCAAGAGCAAGGCGGAGAGCCGAAGATTTTGGATAAGAACAGATTAAATGTCGATGGCGGGAGAGGCTTGGTGAGAGCATCTGCGAGTTGGTTGGAGGAAGGGGTGAACTTGACGGAGAGTTGCTTGTTGAACACCTTTTCGCGGACGAAATGGAAATCAATCTCGACGTGTTTGGATTTGGAATGGAGAACAGGATTAGAGGCCAAATAGGTGGCACTCATGTTATCACATAGGATGAGAGGCGCGGTGGCAGAAGGAAAACTAAGCTCCTGTAAGAGCGACTGTAGCCAAAGAACTTCGGCAGCGCCATTGGCAACACTGCGATACTTAGATTCCGTGCTAGAGCGCGAGACGACCTTTTCTTTTGCAGAGGACCAAGAAATAAGGTTGGTACTGAAAAAATACAGAAACCGCTGGTGCTTTTCCGATCATCGGGACAAGAGGCCCAATTAACGTCGGTATAGCAGATAAGGTCACAGGAGCGAGAGGGCGTAAAAGAGATGCCGAGAGAGAGTGTACCTTTGAGATAGCGGAGAATCTGTTTCACAGCCTGCCAATGGACGTCAGAAGGAGAATGCATGAACTGTGAGACCTTGTTGAATGCAAAAGAGATATCAGGACGGGTAATGCAGCAGTATTGGAGACCGCCCACTATACTGCGATATAGGAAACCATTGAAGAGAAGGAGGCCGGAGTGGAGGGATAAAATAGGTCCAGCAACCATAGGAGTCAGAACCGGTTTGCAGGAACTCATATGTACCATGTGAAGGAGATCAGAGATGTACCGAGATTGAGAAAGGTGCATACCGGTAGATGTCGCAGCGACAGAGATACCCAGAAAGTAAGATAACAGGCCGAGATCTCGAACTCGAAACTGAGAATGGAGATACAACAAGAGCTGATCTATCAACGAGGCCGAGTCACCTGTCACAATGATGTCGTCCACATATGCAAGCATAATGAGGACAGATGAGGGCATGCGACGGATGAAAAGTGACGAGTCCGATCTGGAAGCACAAAAACCCCAGTTAAGTAAGGCAGTGTAGAGCTTGACATACCATGCTCTCGGAGATTGTTTAAGGCCGTATAGAGCTTTATGTAGGAGACAGACAGCCGACAGAGACGAGGAGTCCATAAAGCCAGGAGGCTATTGCCTGTACACCTGCTCAGATAATCCCCGTGTAAGAAAGCATTGCTGATGTCGAATTGTCGGATAGGTCACTGAAAAGAGACGGCTAAGGAGAGCACTGTGCGGACAGAGGCAGGTTTGACAACAGGACTGAAGGTCTCATTGTAATCAATACCTGCAGTCTGATTGTAGCCTTTTGCAACGAGACGAGCTTTGTACCGAGAAACAGTGCCATCAGAGTTTAGCTTCGTCTTAAAGACTCACTTACAGCCAATAAGTTTTGCACCGCTGGGAAGGGGAACGAGCGTCCAAGTGCTGGTTTGGTGAAGGGCGGAAATTTCCTCATGCATAGCGGTAAGCCAATGAGGAGACTTGGCAGCCTGAGAAAAAGTGTGTGGTTCAAGGGGAGGTGCAAGAAGGAAGGCTTTAGGTTTGAAGACACCAGCTTTTGCTCTGGTGGTCATAGGGTGAGGGATGGGAACAGGGGGATGAGGTACAGGGGTAGGTAAAGATGCAGATGGGAGAGTAGATGAAGGATGAGGTGGGGTAGGACTAAGGGAAGGTGGGGTGGGGTGGATGGGTGGAGAAGCGGGGGGGAGGGGAGGGGAGGAAGATGGAGGAGAGGAAAGGGTAGGAGTGGAGAGGAGGGGAGGGATAGTAGGAATAGTAAGGTGAAAAGGTGAGGAGTGAGAGATAGAGTTAGGGACAGAAGAGAACGGAAATTGAGACTCGACGAAAGTAACGTGACGGGAGATATAAATTTGGTGAGAGGTGGGTTCGAGACAAAGGTGACCTTTGTGATTTGGACTGGGACCTAAAAAGACACACGGGAGGGACCTTGGTTGAAGCTTGTGTTGATTGAAAGGACGAAGAAGCAGAAAACAAAGACAACCGAAAACACGAAGGGAGAGGTAGGGGGGGGGGGGGTTGTGGAACAAACACTCAAAAGGAGACTTGTGGTTTAGGACGGGAGTAGGGAGGAAGTTGATGAGACTAGTGGCCATGAGGAAAGCATAAGGCCAGAAACGTTGAGGAATAGAAGAATGAAAAAGAAGGGAGAGGCCAGTCTCAACCACATGACAATTTTTGCGTTCCACCCGACCATTTTGATTCGGGGTATACGGACAAGAAATACGATGCTGAATGCCCAAAGATTTAAACAGAGAGGTAAACGCCTGAAATTCACCACCCCAATCAGATTGGACACTTTTAATTTTAAGGGAGAATTGAGTAAAAACAAATTGATAAAAGTTGACAAAAGTGTTATAGACTTCGCTTTTTAATTTTAGAGGAAAAAGCCAGGTGAAACGAGTACAGTCGTCAATAAAAAGAACAAAATAACGAGCACCAGTGACAGAGGAAATCAGGGAGGGGCCCCACACATCCGTATGTACAATATCAAAAGAAAAACGAGCATGTGATTGCGAAATTGGATAAGGAAGCTGATGACATTTACTCATTTTGCAAGGAATACAAGTGTCATACAAAATATTGTCATAATTGAAATTACAAACAGAAAAGACTTGCTGAAGCACCCGTGGAGAGGGATGGCCCAAACGGCGATGCCAGAGAGCGGCGGGAGAAGGTGGCAGAATCTGGGAGCCGAGCAGCAAGCGACAAAAGAGAAGTGGAGGGTGTACGATAGAGCCCATCCTAGAGTTCACCACGGAGGAGGAGTCGGTGAGAAAGGCGATCCTTAACAAGAAAATACGAGGGATGAAATTCAACATAGGCAGAATTATCTTGACATAATTTTGAGACACTGAGGAGATTATGTAAAAAATGAGGAGTATGATAAACAGAATTTAACGACAGAGAACGGCCGAAAGCAAGAAGAAAAGACGTGCCAAAAAGATAGAGGGGAAGAGTGGTACCTTCGGCCGTAGCGACCTGCGAGGGAACCAGAAGAAATTGAGGGTGAGTGAGGCCGTCGAAAGATTGCTGGAAATGATGGGTGGTACCGGAGTCCATAACCCAGGAGGGGGCTGATGGAGAAGACCTGCCGGGTTGGGGGAGTTTGCAGGGGAAAGAGACTGAAAACCGAGGGAGTGGGAAAATTGGGATTGGGTCGGGTCGAGGGAGGGGTGGGGAGAATCGGGTTGGAGATGGGGGTGGGCTGGGTTAATGGTGTAGGAGGTGAGGTGGGCCTGGGGTGGGGCTTGGGTTTGCAAAGGGGCCTGTTGGGCTACAGAAGAGAGATAATAGCACTTGAGGGCTGTGTGGCCCAAACGATTGCAGATCTGACATCTGGGCCGGAACGACTGGTTGGGCCGGGGACGCCATGGGCTGGTTGGGCTAGGTAAAAGCTGAGAGCCAAGGCTGGAAAAAGAGAAACTGGTTTGCGAGTTGGGCCGAGAGAAGGCAGGGGGCCGAGGAGTCCAAAAGGGGCGAGGGGAACGCTGAAATACAGCGTTTGCCTGAGCCGGGGTCGGCAGCGGGAGAGCAACGACGAGATGCTGTTTCTCAAGCCGGAAATCGTAGCTTTGTAGGAGGCTAAAAAATTCTTCAATCGGCGGCTGGTCGGAGCGATTGGTAATGGAGGTCACAAACAGGTTATACTCACTACCCAAACCGCCCAAAAAATAGAGGAGCTGGTCTTGAGGAGAAACACAGTGGCCGATGGCAGCAAGGGTGTTGCAGAGAGAGGTGAGTTGGTGAATGTAGGCAGCAGCCGAGACGCCATCTTTGGAGAGACAGTGAAGCTGATTGCAGAGATCAGTGATGCGGGCCAGTGAGGAATTGGCAAAACGCGAGGCCAGAGCCGTCCAGACAACATTGGCGGTGGTAAAAGCGACAAATTTAGGCAGCAAGTCCTCCGACATGGAGGAGAAGATCCAACTCTAGAGAAGGCTATTGTATCGTTGCCAAAGGAGAAAATCGGGATTTGGTTCAGTGGAGAGATTGTCCAGAAACGAAGGGGGAGGTGAGTAAGAGGCTTCAAGGAGATGGGCGATGCCATTGGCATTGACAATGTGGAGGAGTTGAGTCTTCCAGACAAGGTAATTTGTGGAGGTGAGTTTAGTGGTTAAGGTTTGATTTGTGGACGGAAAAGGTGAGAGAGAGGCAGAGGCAGCAAGGGAAGTCGAGGAAAGGGTGGAAGGGGAGGGGAAAGCCATTTTGGCTGCTCTGATACCACGTTGGAAAACAGTGTTTACTGTTTATGAACAGTAGAATCAAAACAAAGAAGAAGAAGAAGGAGAGAAACTGCGGTAATAAATGCTACTAATAATCAACTGTAAGTAAAACTGTTTATACATGTATATAACCAATGTAGTAATGATGAAAATGAAAAAGAAAACCAAAAGTGAATAGTAAATAGGAAACTAAATGGTTCTGTTCTAATACTTTCTCTCTACATAAAATTCTTCACGAACTTTTTCTCTCACACTCTATCTTCTTCTGTCAAGAAGATATATAGGCAGAGAAGATGGGCCAGTAAGAGAGAGATGCAGAAGCAACATTTTGCAAATGGAGATGGTATGGGTGTAATACCCGGCTGTACGGACTATTATTATTTTAATGTAAATTGTATTTTTTTTAATATGTCAAATCAAGTTCACTTTATGAAAAGAAAGCATTATTATGATCTTAATGACTTATGAGGATTTTAAGAAAATTTTGGGAATTTTAGAACTCTAACGCTAATTTTCACGAGAATTACGTTTATCGTAATCTAAAGGATACTTTGGTAAAAATAGTAAACGAGGTTTGAATTACGAACGAACGGTTTTAATAGAACCCTACTGATAAGTTGGATTTATTGGTGAAATAAGGAGATTTGGAGAAACCGAATTGTCGGTTAATTAACGAAACGAATGACGAAACAAATAGAAAAAAAAAGGAAGGGCAAAATGGTAAATTGCCAAGTCAATTTAATTAAAACAAAAATTCTTCTCTTTTCTCCCTCACTTTCTTCTCTTCCGCTCACCGCAAGGGAACACAGGTTCCCCCTCTCTCTCTCTCGTGGCGATCACCTTCTCCCTCACGGCGTTTCTCATTCTGGCGACCATTCTTCCCTCCGATCGTCTCGATTCTTCGTGTTTTCTCCTCCAATCGCAACCCTATGTATGATTCTAAAGTTTTAGGAAGGTTTATTTTGGTTTTTACGGAGTTTAAACGATTAAGGTTCGTTTAGGGTTCCCGTTAAAAACGTGATTTAGGGTTCTAAATCGATAGGTTTATCGAATTTATGGATATAAAGGACGTATTGAACGTTTATTGGACGAAGTTAGATCAAATTGTGAGAATTGTTAAAATTTGAGAATTTGGGAATTTTAGAACTCTAACGCTAATTTTCACGAGAATTACGTTTATCGTAATCTAAAGGATACTTTGGTAAAAATAGTAAACGAGGTTTGAATTACGAACGAACAGTTTTAATAGAACCCTACTGATAAGTTGGATTTATTGGTGAAATAAGGAGATTTGGAGAAACCGAATTGTCGGTTAATTAACGAAACGAATGACGAAACAAATAGAAAAAAAAGGAAGGGCAAAATGGTAAATTGCCAAGTCAATTTAATTAAAACAAAAATTCTTCTCTTTTCTCCCTCACTTTCTTCTTCTTCACGGCTCACTCCCCCTCTCTCTCTCTCGTGGCGATCACCTTCTCCCTCACGGCGTTTCTCATTCTGGCGACCATTCTTCCCTCCGATCGTCTCGATTCTTCGTGTTTTCTCCTCCAATCGCAACCCTATGTATGATTCTAAAGTTTTAGGAAGGTTTATTTTGGTTTTTACGGAGTTTAAACGATTAAGGTTCGTTTAGGGTTCCCGTTAAAAACGTGATTTAGGGTTCTAAATCGATAGGTTTATCGAATTTATGGATATAAAGGACGTATTGAACGTTATTGGACGAAGTTAGATCAAATTGTGAGAATTGTTAAAATTTGAGAATTTGGGAATTTTAGAACTCTAACGCTAATTTTCACGAGAATTACGTTATCGTAATCTAAAGGATACTTTGGTAAAAATAGTAAACGAGGTTTGAATTACGAACGAACAGTTTTAATAGAACCCTACTGATAAGTTGGATGTATTGTGAAATAAGGAGATTTGGAGAAACCGAATTGTCGGTTAATTAACGAAACGAAGGACGAAACAAATAGAAAAAAAAGGAAGGGCAAAATGGTAAATTGCCAAGTCAATTAATTAAAACAAAAATTCTTCTCTTTTCTCCCTCACTTTCTTCTCTTCACGGCTCACTCCCCCTCTCTCTCTCTCGTGGCGATCACCTTCTCTTAAACGATTAAGGTTCGTTTAGGGTTCCCGTTAAAAACGTGATTTAGGGTTCTAAATCGATAGGTTTATCGAATTTATGGATATAAAGGACGTATTGAACGTTATTGGACGAAGTTAGATCAAATTGTGAGAATTGTTAAAATTTGAGAATTTGGGAATTTTGGGGAAAACTAGTAAATGGATGTTTCGTGGTATCGAGCGCGAATTGGTTGTTGAAACGCCTCGATTAGTTGAGTTATAGCTCTAGGAGAAATTCCTTAGTTAAGGATTTTGCTAGTTTGAGCATTTAATCGTTTAAGCTCGTTTTAATGACAATTATGCTGAAATTGCTTAGGTGAACAACGCTCGTGGACGGAGCTTGGATTGCAACGAGCACGAGGTAAGTTTTCGTGACTTACTCTGGCCGATAGGCCTACACCGTATGTCGAAGTCGTCTCGAGGAGTTTTGGTGACGTGTTTATTTAATTGTTTCGGTTGGGTAGTTTAGGTTTAGTTGTTTTATAGGTTGATTGTTTAATGGTATTTGTCAAGTTTTAATGGTATACTCTTCATGTATGTTTATATTGAACTGTTCATGCATCACGGTTTTAAAAATGTCATGAAAATGAATTTATGCACGGATTTCATGAAAAGAACATGCATCGTAAAGACAAGTAAAGTATTACAGTAAACAACCATTACATGGGGTTATTGGGGATGAGGTTCAGACCTGGCGTTCCGTGGTGAGCAGGTTTTCCTCCCTTCAGATGGCGTGGGCTGTCTAACCGCTGGACGTGCCCTATCCATCTGTCGAGCGTTTCCGATAACCATAGACTGACACGTACTGATATATGCATTGACATGGACGGTTTTCATAGCATTGAGCATACATGATCATGCATTAGCATTTACGTAGAGCTTACTGAGATTTTTATCTCATAGGTGTCTTTATGGTGTAGGTGACATAGATCCAGGTGAGGAGGAATTCCCTCTACCAGATGATCCTACAGATTGATGGAGGATGGCCTTTGGGAGTGCGCTGGGCAGTCGGTGCGTTTTGACCCGTGGGGAATCATGTAAAGGTATTTTGGGACATGGTAGTTAGATTGTAGGAAAATTGTATAGTTATAATATTTTAGGATGTTTGGTCATGACTAGTTGATAGGTTTACGTTTTAAAGTTTTTAAACGTTTTAGAAACTTGTTTTGCAAAATGTTTGATAATAGGGATATGTTCGGTTTTTAAACATACCCATGCAGTTCGTTTTCATTTCGTTTTAAACATGTTTCGAGTCGGTTTAAATGGGGCTATGGAGGAGATACGAGTATTTGGGGTTTTATGTTAAATTGTATTTGAAAATGTATGAGGTGTAGTGATAATTGGAGAAGAGAAGAGAAGATGTAGAGGAAAAGAAAGAAGAAGAAGAGAAAGGAAAAGAAAGAAGGAAAGAAGAGGGAAAAGAAGAAAAGGAGAGGGAGGCAGTGAGGGTGGCGATCGATCGCCAGGGAGGGCGATCGATCACCCCTCATCAATGGGTGATCGCCTATGGAGGCGATCGCGTCGCCTATTGGGTCGCCGCTCTATGGAGAAATCCAGAAAGTGTGGCGATCGATCGCCACTGGCGTTTTGCAACAGGAGAACGTTCGCCTGTTGCGATCGCCGATGGGCGATCGATCGCCCCTTTATGGGCGATTGATCGTCCCTGTATATTAGGGGTGAAACTCCCTTTTTGTCCATGACGATTGATTTTTATTGTTTTAATTAATTATTTTAAGTTTTAATTAAATTTTTTTAAGTTTATTTAAAAGGTTTATAAACATAGACTTCACAGATCTCGATTCGATTTTAAAAGTTTTATTTCCGCTAAAACGCTAGGTTTAAAGTTTTAAGTATAAAAAATAAAAATAAAAATAATACAGAAAAATTAGGAATAGTTAAAGGGTCGTCACAGTTTATGCTCAATGGTCGTCACAATTTATGGTATCAGAGCTTACTGAGATTTTTATCTCATAGGTGTCTTTATGGTGTAGGTGACATAGATCCAGGTGACGAGGAATTCCCTCTACCAGATGATCGTACAGATTGATGGAGGATGGCCTGTGGGAGTGCGCTGGGCAGTTGGTGCGTTTTGACCCGTGGGGAATCATGTAAAGGTATTTTGGGACATAGTAGTTAGATTGTAGGAAAATTGTATAGTTAGAACATTTTAGGATGTTTGGTTTGACTAGTTGATAGGTTTACGTTTTAAAGTTTTTAAACGTTTTAGAAACTCGTTTTGCAAAATATTTGATAATAGGGATATGTTCGGTTTTTAAACATACCCATGCAGTTCATTTTCATTTCGTTTTAAACATGTTTCGAGTCGGTTTAAATGGGGCTATGGAGGAGATACGAGTATTTGGGGTTTTAAGTTAAATTGTATTTGAAAATGTATGAGGTGTAGTGATAATTGGAGAAGAGAAGAGAAGATGTAGAGGAAAAGAAAGAAGAAGAAGAGAAAGGAAAAGAAAGAAGGAAAGAAGAGGAAAAAGAAGAAAAGGAGAGGGAGGCAGTGAGGGTGCGATCGATCGCCAGGGAGGGCGATCGATCCCCCCTCGTCAATGGGTGATCGTCTGTGGAGGCGATCGCGTCGCCTATTGGGTCGCCGCTCTCTGGAGAAATCCAGAGAGTGTGGCGATCGATCGCCACTGGCGTTTTGTAACAGGAGAACGTTCGCCTGTCGCGATCGCCGATGGGCGATCGATCGCCCTTTTATGGGCGATCGATCGCCCCTGTATATTAGGGGCGAAACTCCTTTTTTGTCCCTGGTGATTGATTTTAATTGTTTTAATTAATTATTTTAAGTTTTAATTAAATTGTTTTAAGTTTATTTAAAAGGTTTATAAACATAGACTTCACAGATCTCGATTCGATTTTAAAAGTTTTAATTCCGCTAAAATGCTAGGTTTAAAGTTTTAAGTATAAAAAAATAATAATAATAATACGAAAAAATTAGAAATAGTTAAAGGGTCGTCACAGTTTATGCTCAAGGGTCGTCACAGTTTATGCTCAAGGGTCGTCACAGTTTATGCTCAAGGGTCGTCACAGTTTATGCTCAAGGGTCGTCACAGTTTATGCTCAAGGGTCGTCACAGTTTATGCTCAAGGGTCGTCACAGTTTATGCTCAAGGGTCGTCACAGTTTATGCTCAAGGGTCGTCACAGTTTATGCTCAAGGGTCGTCACAGTTTATGCTCAAGGGTCGTCACAGTTTATGCTCAAGGGTCGTCACAGTTTATGCTCAAGGGTCGTCACAGTTTATGCTCAAGGGTCGTCACAGTTTATGCTCAAGGGTCGTCACAGTTTATGCTCAAGGGTCGTCACAGTTTATGCTCAAGGGTCGTCACAGTTTATGCTCAAGGGTCGTCACAGTTTATGCTCAAGGGTCGTCACAGTTTATGCTCAAGGGTCGTCACAGTTTATGCTCAAGGGTCGTCACAGTTTATGCTCAAGGGTCGTCACAGTTTATGCTCAAGGGTCTGCTCAAGGGTCGTCACAATGGGTCCCCATCGCTTGCGGCTACTGTAGCGAGCCTAGCCCGGTCCATGAAACGGGTCGACCCGAGCCCAGCCGAGCTCGCCAGGGACTGAGCTAGGTGGTCCCCAAACGAGCCGGCTTGTTGGCTCGGTGGGCCAGGCTCGCGAGCCAAGCCACTGGGCCTAGACCGTTGCTCCCCAAAAGATTGCTATTCCTCCCGATCGAAGAAGAAGACGAGGTTGAAGAAGTGCATGCATTCAAATCATTGCCATCCTTTCTCGCTAAAACCTTTCCACTGCCGTCACTGACCACACGATCATCCTCCGCCATCTGAAAGATAGAGGACATGTACGACGCCCTGCCGCGAGAAGATCCAGAGGATGCAAGCCTCCTACTGCCATCGAAAGCAACCAACATGGCGATCGCATAAAGAAATTGGAATGGATGAGACAAAGAAACGGAAAAAAAATAATAAGTTTATCCCAAGAGGGTCTCAATTTCTCCAAAAGGACGAAAAAGGTCAGGTTGTGAGAAATGGACAGTTCAAATTACCCCCACGTTGAAGATAGCCGGCGATCGAAGAACAGTTCCAATTTTGATTTCTCTTGGTTAAGATAGAGGAGAGAGAAAGAGGATAAGATATTCTAGCTTTGTAAATTAGGACTTTATTTTTTTATGGTTTATCTTGTTCTAGACTCCATACTCCATAGGCGGACAGTAAATATTAATAATAATAATAATAATAATAATAATAATAATAATAATAATAATAATAATAATAATAATAATAATAATAATAATAATAATAATAATAATAATAATAATAATAATAATAATAATAATAATAATAATAATAATAATAATAATAATAATAATAATAATAATAATAATAATAATAATAATAATAATAATAATAATAATAATAATAATAATAATAATAATAATAATAATAATAATAATAATAATAATAATAATAATAATAATAATAATAATAATAATAATAATAATAATAATAATAATAATAATAATAATAATAATAATAATAATAATAATAATAATAATAATAATAATAATAATAATAATAATAATAATAATAATAATAATAATAATAATAATAATAATAATAATAATAATAATAATAATAATAATAATAATAATAATAATAATAATAATAATAATAATAATAATAATAATAATAATAATAATAATAATAATAATAATAATAATAATATCAGGTAATATCATATAATATAAGGTATCATGAGTAGATAACCTTAGTTTGAAATTTTAAAGTAAGAAATTAATTAAAAGATAAAAAGATAATCTTTAGTTATGGACATGGTGGATGGGTAGCCTTGCTCAATGTTCAGTAATTAGTTTTTACCTTTCATTTGTAATTTTTCCTACATCAGTCATCACAAAAAAAATCAGCAATTTAAAATTTTTAATGAAAATTATATAATTTATTTTTAAAATTTTGAATGGGATTGCGCTGGTGACGTGGCAACAACGTGGAATGTATGAGAGTAGTTGGGGTCTCAAGCTATGTTTATGTATTACACCTTTAATTAATAGTGATGACATAACAAATAAAGTTATTAAATTATATGCTTCTTATGAAACAAAATATTTTAATATTAATCGTTATTATTCATGACCTTCACGTATCGAGAGTTATCCTAGTAGTAGTAGTAGTATTGGTGGAGATAGTTTTAGTCAATAATATAATATTGATGATATATTGAATGAATTACAAACTGAAAATTATTTTACTTCTTTTACAAATAAACTCAATATTTATTTTGAAGTTCGTTATCAATTTTTTTGAGATTAAAATTTTGATATTTTAGATTGGTAGAAAATACATTCTACCACATATCTTATTCTTTCTATAATGACATGTGATCTACTAACACCTCATGTTTCTACTGTAGCGTCAGAATCAGCTTTTAGTACAGGTGGACGTGTTTATGATGAACGAATAGAAAAATTTGCACTGGACCTTGTGGAGGTACTCATTTATATCAAAGATTGGACCGAAAGCAAGAGACGAGAGATCAACAACGAGAGAATGAAATTCTTGAGGAGTTTACGAATTTGGATGTTGAAAACTAGAGATTCTTTTTATTGAATTTCTTTTGAAATTTGAAGTAATTTTTTTTCGAATTTGTAATTTTTTTCAAATTCTAATTTCTTTTTATATGTCAAAATATTTTTAATAATATTTATGTGATATTTTTTATTGGATAGTCTCAAATAATTTTTTTATTAATACATTCAATTTTATATAACTTAACATAACTAATTTTTAAATTAAATGAGTAAATATAGTTGACATATAATTATTAATACTTATTATAATTTTAAATGAATTTTTTTAAAATACTTATATTATATTACTATAAGTTGAAAATATTTATATACGCTCGGCTCGTTAGGCTTGTTGATTCGGTTCAGCTAGGCTCGGCTCGGCCCGTTTAACTCGTGGCAAGCGAGCCGGCTCATGTTGAAATTTTTTCAGGTTGGCTCATTAAGCTTGGCTCGGTAGGCTCGGCTCGTTTAACTCGTTAGCCTCGGTGAGCTGGACTACTTCTAGCTCGGCTCGGCTCGGCTCAACTGGCTTGTTTGTCATCTCTAACCAACAATATGGTTAATCATTCATTGTCTATTTTTATATAAAAAACATCTGATGAATGAACACATGTCACACATTGTCACATTAGCTGTGTTTGATATCACAAGGTGGCCCATCAACCGCATCCTGGTTATTTTCCATAGAATTTCGTAACGAGGGGTGTCAAGAACAGTACGAGCGGGATATGGGAATTCGCACGATTATTTATAGGAAGAATGCCAAATTTAGCGGGTGTGAGTTTTTAGAGGTCAAGGAGATGTTTAACGACATTTCCTTGCACGGGGTATACAACATAAAGGCCAACAGCTGCGATAGAGTTGTTCGCCTGTTTTATGCCAACTTGGTTAGTACTGGGAGGTCTGGGTGGTTGAAGACGTACCTATTCAGTACAAAAGTTGTTATCTCTCTAGCTGTTATCAACGAATTGCTGGGATTTACGGACGATGAGGCGGAGAGATACTATCACAGTTACCGAGAGTGTGATTTCTCTAGAACAGCAGAGGGACTAGAGTTCCTTAGGCAAATGCACCGTAATCCGGGTACTGCAGGGCTCGTGAAGCTGAGATCGAAAGCTCTGAACATCAAAGCTTGGGTGGTACACAACCTAATCAGCCACACCATCCTACCGAGAGATGGTCATAGAGATCTCGTCAGCTGGATGAATTTATACATCATGGAGAAGTTCTACAACGGCACAATGTTCGACTCATGATACATGATTATAGGTCACATGCTTGAGGTCGGGCGAACTAGGAATAAAAATTTACCATTTGGGACTTTGATTTAGAAGATCGTCTAGCATTTTCAGATTCAGGTGCCCAGTGAAGAGCAGATCAGATCACACAGATCTGTCGATCTATTTGACAGGATCCATTTGACGTAGATGGTCCTAGTCGAAGTCGACGGGTCTTGGATGGTCAAGGGAGATCCCGGAGCCTCCATATCGCGGGATGTTCCGATGGAGGAGGCCCCCGCCGTCGAGGATGCCACCGACACCGAGGACGCGACCGCACTGCCATTTGCCCCTCAGGTTCATAGTAGCTAAGACATGATGCAGCAGATGTATGAGAGGCAGCAGAAAATGCATCAGCAGATGCAACATATGTATCAGATGCAGCAAGAGAGGGAGCAGCAGAGGGACCAGAGGATGAAGTCCCTCATAGGCAGGGTCGAGGAGATGGCCGCGAGCTAGCAAAAGGTGGTTGAATCACAGGACTATCTCAGTGAGTCCCTTAGAGAGCTCATTGACAAGCTGACGAATTGGATGGTGGACGGAGACGACGATGTCCCACCGGATTAGGATATTTTAGATTTTGTATTTCATTTTATGTACTTTATTTTTCGTCTGTAAATATGATATACTTTACTTTTCATTTTATGTCTTGATGTTGATTATATGTACTGGAATCTAGTTGTTGGGTATATATCTGTGATTTGAATTTGCAGAAACTATTTGAAGATAGCTATGGAGGAGTCATAAAACAAACGAAACTCTGTCCATTTTTTTAATTTTTTTTATTTAAATAAACTAAAATAAATAAATAATTCTAATTTGAATAAGCTTTAATAAATAAGTATTCTTAACATAAACTAAAATAAAATTTTTTATTTAAATAAACAAAAAAAAAATTACAATTTGAAATATCTTCGGGATGTAATTTGTTATATCGGCTTCTTTGGCCCAGAAGGACATCGCAAAGCTTCATGCTTGAAAGGCAGGTTTGAGTACTTCATTCATTTCATAATCTAACGATTTTATCGCATGTTCACTGGGTCTTTCTTTTGGAACAAGTCTTATGTAATATATGTTTCCTTCCATCAAGGCCGGAAGATCCATTAAAGTTTCGAGATTGATGGAGTGAAACATATATTAAATGAGACTTGTTCTAAGAAAAAGACGCGGTGAACATGCGGTAAAATCGTTAGATTTTTAATTGAGTAAAGTACTCAAATCTGCTTTACAAGCATTAAACCTTGCGATGTTCTTCTGGGGTGAAAAAACTGATATAACAAATTACATCCCAAAGATATTTCAAATTGTAATTATTATTTTTTGTTTATTTAAATAAAAAAATTTATTTTAAGTTAGTCTAATAAAATTGAAAAAAATGGACCCAACACCAAAAATACAACAGTCAATAATTGTTGGCTCGGCTGCCTGTCCTCGATTCCTACACATAATGAAAACTATATTAAAAAAAATGATTGTGTTTACGAGAAAAATATGTTGAACTGCACCTACGTCCCGTCAAATGTATTGAAACCCATAAACGTATCTTGAGAAACAGCGCCTGAAGTGGATCCCCAGTGAGGACAAGTGCGACTATTGTGCCCCTTCTACCGACATATACCGCAAGACATCTTTGAGTTCCGCCTACTCATTGTCGAACTTGACAGCTCATTGACATCTCGCACTCTTGTCTTCTTTGGCCTACCGGGTTGGCGATATCTTATAGGCGGGATCAGTTCCTGTCGATCTGATATTTGCGGCCACATTTAAGGACTGTTCACGGGTTGAATAAACTGTAAGTACATCTGCATGTAAGTTGCCTTGTGATAGCATGAATGCACGTAATTTTTCGGTGCTACTCTCATGAAATGCATGCATGGAATTGAATGGACACACAAGATTCCAGTAAGCTCCCACCCGGTGCAGTTGCACACACCCATATTCATGTCGACCACGTATTGTTCGTTGCCGTTGCTAACCTCAAATCGTGCACCTCTCCCAAGCTGAGCACTCCAATTTTGAGTTGTATTTTCTAGCTTCTCAAGCTTTTTCTTTATCTTGTGACACACAAGGCCTGTTGATTGGGATAACTTCTCAAATTTCTTCACAATGCTAGTCATCATGTACTTTCGGATCATCTCGAACATGTTCAGGATCGGTTTGTCCCTGACAGGTAATAGAAGTGCAATGAATGACTCGCATAAATTATTCAATTCCATGTCGCACTTGGGATTCGAAGAAAATGCATGACTAGCCCAATATCTAGGCTCTTCTGCTCGAAGCCATGCGTGGGCCTCCGGGCTAAAATGATGTAATTTTCGCATTTCTATTTCGAAATGTCATTTTGTGGTTGCCTTGACCGCATTCCACATCACATCTCGAAAGGCTCTGCCCTGAAATTGGCCTTTAAAGTTTGCGTACATATGCCTGGGGCAGTAGTGGTGTTCTTCTTCTCTAAATTCCTCTTTCGCAGCCTTTAGCAAACTCTAATATTTGAAAGAAAAATAGAGTCAATATAACGTGGAGAGTACTGATCAGGATAATTTCCAAAAAAGACTGTACTAGACAATCTCCTAGACAGAATTACCTTTCCAAGTAAGTTCTCAGGAAAGGCTGGAGAGGTCATAAACGGTCCCACTTAAATTTCAGTCTCCTAGACAGAACTTACTTATACAGTATAATTACACCACTAATATTTGAAAAGAAAAACAGAGTCAACATCAAACAATATAATTAACACACGCCTCTATTTTGAAATAACAATTCGAAATGTATTATACCTTTTGTCGATCGGAAATAATTGTCCACCCGCACCCCGATTCAGTGTTTAGGTCTCGCTCCAATATTTGTAAGAACCACGTCCATGTGTCCGTGCACTCTTTTTCGACGTTGGCAACAACAACGGAATATATTCCATCGTTGTCATCAATACTGACGGCTGTGAGTAATTGACCGGGATACGAGCCCTTAAGATGACAACTATTCAAACAAATAACAGGGTGACCGTACTGCAGCAAACCTAAATAATTGTCCACCCGCACCCCGATTCAGTGTTTAGGTCTCGCTCCAATATTTGTAAGAACCACGTCCATGTGTCCGTGCACTCTTTTTCGACGTTGGCAACAACAACGGAATATATTCCATCGTTGTCATCAATACTGACGGCTGTGAGTAATTGACCGGGATACGAGCCCTTAAGATGACAACTATCCAAACAAATAACAGGGTGACCGTACTGCAGCAAACCTACATTGGAAGCAACCATGCACATATACATTTTTTGACATACTAATGAATCATGCCCCATATCGTAAGTATGTACTTGTAATGTGTTGCTCGGATTTGATCTATATATTTATGCTGCATACGACCAGATTAGCTTGTATTATACCTTTCATCGATCAGAAATAATTGTCCACCCACACCCCGATTCAGTGTTTAGGTCTCGCTTCAATATTTGTAAGAACCATGTCCATGTGTCCATGCACTCTTTTTCGACGTTGGCAACAGCAACGGAATATATTCCATCGTTGTCATCAATACTGGCAGCTGTTAGTAATTGACCGGGATACGAGCCCTTAAGATGACAACCATCCAAACAAATAACAGGGCGACCGTACTGCAGCAAACCTACCTTGGAAGCAACCATGCACATATACATTTTTTGACATACAAATGAATCATGCCCCATCTCGTAAGTATCAACTTGTAATGTGCTACTCGGATTTGATCTACATATTTCTGCTGCATAAGACCAGACTAGCTTGTATTGTTAGTCGCCCTTGCCTTCATTAATTGTTCAATCTACGCTTCTTGCTCTTTTGACAAGACTTGGTGTAATGTTGACAGTAAAATCCTTCCTCACAGTCTCGATAATGGAAGAGATTTCCCACATAGATTGACTTTTGAACCTATCTAAATAATGATCTGTCACCCTTTTTGCTCTAGCGTGTCGATTCTCCATTTTTCTCGAATAACTGTGAGAATCTATCAAACTCTTAATTTGAAACAACAGCTCGTCTTGCTTCTGATAAGCATGAAGTCGCCACTCACACCCGTCTTCACACTCAGCCGTTAGTCGCCACCTGTCACTTTTAACAAATTTTATCCCATAACCATTTTCTAAAGAATATTCGACTATTTCTGCTTTAATATTCTTCAAATAACTATATTCTTTCCTTAAAAAAAAATCCGATGAGATTTTTTCTTTTACCATTTTACTTTCCACCTCATCATCATCCGAATTGACCGGTGTTCAAAGCTCTTCGTCTAGAGTTCTGGAGGTCGAATACACCTCGTTTTCTTCATTTGCATATAAGTGATCGAATGCTCGAAGATCACCATATGCAGGAGTGGCGTGCGAATACCAATCCAAATCGACATCAAAAGTTGTTGGCTCCTCTAAATCAACTGCTCTAGGTGAATCAAAATCTATTGTCGTCGCTTATACAATGAAAATTCTCTGGAGCAAGACAATAGTAGAGAGGTTTGAGAGAGTTAGAGAACTGTGAGGTGGTGAGAATGGAGGGCGAGAGCCTCCTTAAATAGGGTGGGAGAACGGGGGACCGTTCTCCTACAGTGTCACTAATAATTGATCATGGGCGATTAATTATTAAGTTATCACGGGGTGTCACTGTAGGAGAACGAGGGACCGTTCTTTGACCATTCTCAAAGAACGGTCCCCCGTTCTCAGAGAAAGGTCCCCTGTTCTTCTACAGTGACACTAATAATTGATCACGGGCGATCAATTATTAAGTGAACATGGGGTGTCACTGTAGGAGAACGGGGGACCGTTCTAATTGATCACGAGCGATCAATTATTAAGTGATCACGGGATGTCATTGTAGGAGAACGGGGGACCGTTCTCTTATAACGGTCCCCCGTTCTCCTACAGTGACACTAATAATTGATCACGGACGATCAATTATTAAGTGATCACGGGGTGTCACTGTAGAAGAACGGGGGACCATTCTCTGAGAACGGTCCCCCGTTCTCCAGGGGGTGGGTTTGAGGGTGGAGACCCCCTGCACGCACGTGCAGGGCACGGGAAGAACGGGGGGGTGCGGTTGGGGGTGGAGCTGCGCGCACGTGCGGGGCACATTCCAGCACGAGGGGGTGTCCACCCTAAAACGCACCCCCCGTTCTAGCGTGCGGGGGGTGTTTACCCCCAAACTGCATCCCTCGTTCTCCCGTGCGTTGCACGTGGAGAATGCCCCGGATAGAACGGTGGACCGTTCTCAGAGAATAGTCCCCAGTTCTATGTGTAAATTTCAGAACAAGTGGTTATCGGTTAACCGCCAGCGATTTTTTTGATATGTTTTTGATAGTTTAAGGTTTATTTTTAACATAAACATACTTTTAGGCTTTTTTTAATCTAAACCCAAACTTCGAGAGTTAAAATGATTTTAACCTAAACTAAAATCAAGAAATAGAATGCGTTCTTATTTGGTGATATAAGATTGGAGAAAGTATGTATTCAAAATATAATTAAGCCTCTTAATGATATTAATATCCTGAATGGTTTAGATGATACTCAACAACTTGAAAAAAGCAATGCATGTACTGAGAAGATTCTTGTTTTACAAACTCAATCAATGGAAATAAAATGTCACGATTCGGGGGCGGACATAACAGAACAATGGGTCGGACGACTCGATCTTCAGTTAGAACTCGATTGCTTAGCCCAAGACTTGGTTTGCAACGGAAGACTTGAACATACTTGAACCTTCACGAAAGTTGTTGCTTGCAGGTTCGAGAACATGATTCCGCCATTAGAACACACTGATTGCACCAACAAACGAACTGCTCTCTCTCTCTCCCTGCCCTTGTGGCGCACAAAATGAAAGAGGGAAAGAGTTTTCCCTTACTTTTAATAAAATATTCAATTTCATTTTTTCTTTAATTAATTTAATATATAATTATTTTATATATTAAATAAAATCCTTAACTTTCACTTTACCAAAAAGTGTGAAAGTTACGCAACTTTTTACTCAAGGTAAGTTCTAAATTATCCACAATTATTTTCCAAAATTTACTCACTATCGATTTCTTAAAGTTAGCCATATGATATTTCTCCAAATTATTAACTTTGACCAATTGACCGAAAAATCTAACGTGACCATAATACAAAAAGATGAGTCAACCCAATGACCCATGACATATTGATCATCAATAACGCAAAAATTAACACATTTAATTGACTTAAAAATACTGATTTTTACATCCTTCCCTCAAAGGAATTTCACCTTGAAATTCAATACAACTTTAAGGGAAAACTTCAAACAAATGAGGATACTTCTGAACCATCTAAAACTAGAGCTCCCAGGTAGTTTCCCGCTCAGTGTGATTCTTCCACTGCACACGAACCAAAAGAATCTGCCTACGACGATGAACTCGAATCTCTCTGTCTATAATCCGCTCAAACTCCTCCTTATAGAAAACATCCTCTTGGATAAGGACGTCAGTCTAAGAGATGACATGTGACAGGTTTGATGTGTACTTCCTCAACAAGGATATGTGCAAGACATTATGAACATACTGTAACGACCCTTAAACCTAACCCTTAATTTCCGTATAAAATTTTTCTTTTTCATTTTAGGTAGACTTTAAAATGTTTAAGCGGAATTTATATCGTCTAAATCATTCGGAGAATTGAAAACCTTTCGAAAACCATTAGGATAATACTTAAAACAAATAAATAAATCTATTAAAACATTTAATACAATCGACCATCGCACAGGGAGGGGCAAAAAGGGACTTTGTCCCATGAAAATGAGGGGCGATCGATCGCCCATATTGGGCGATCGATCGCCACAGGCGATCACTGCCAGGCGACTGATCGCCTGGCAGATCGCCCCTTGTGGCGATCCGTCACTGTGCCGAGCGATCGCCCAGCGATCGTTCGGCACCTTCTCTGGAAAATCCAGAGAGGTTGCTACCACCATGCCGATCGATCACCCCTAGCGGCAATCGATCGGCATGCTCTCTGGAATGAATTCCAGAGAGCTGCCCTCCCTTTCTCCTCCTTTCTTTTCTTTTTCCTTCTTCCTTCGACATTACCCTGCACACTAAACTCACACAAACTACAACCCACTTCTTTCTCATTCCTTTTTCACAACACTTTTACATACATTTCGCAAACACTTCCAACTCGAAATTTACTATCACACCCATACTTTTCGCACGATATCACTCACCCGTTCACCAACTCAAAATACATTTAAAAGATAACTAAATTTCACGAAAACGAACCGCGTGGTTCCGTTTAAAAGTTTAACATTTCCTCCTGTTTAAAAATACCAAAACATTACAAAATGCTTTCAATTTCCCAAAAGAAAAACACCACAAACTACCTATCCAGATCCAAGCATCCTAATATGTTTATCTATACAAATTTCCTATATTCTTTCTATTGAATCCCAAAACATTTACCTATGTCCCCACGGGTCAAAATCACGCTCCGACTGCCAGCGCACTCCCACGGGCCATCCTTCTTCTACTGATCATTCCTCGGGTGGAGGGATCTCGTAGTCACCTGTATCGGGATCACCTACACCATACAGACACCTATGAGATAAAAATCTCAGCAAGTCTCGTAAATGCAGATGCATGCTGTGCGTATGAGTTTCAGAAATCATTTTGGGTGATGTGGTATTGTGACAGACCCCTTTCTCGGTCTTCACAATAGATCAATAGCCCCCTTTCAGGCCACATCACGATGTGGTATTGTGACAGACCCCTTTTGGCCTTCACAATAGATCAATAGCCCCTTTCGGGCCACATCACATTACATGAAAACAAAGTGCATTTCGATTTGGCGATGTAGTATTGTGACAGACCCCTTTCTCGGCCTTCACAATAGATCAATAGCCCCCTTTCAGACCACATCACGATGTGGTATTGTGACAGACCCCTTTTGGCCTTCACAATAGATCGATAGCCCCCTTTCAGGCCACATCACTTTACATGTTAACATAGTGCGGAAATTCATTTTCTATGCATAATTTAAAACCGTGATGCATAAGCAATTCATATTATAAATAAACAACCACATGTGTACCATCAAGACGATAAATCATAACTTATAAAAGTAACCTATCCTAACTACCCAACCAAAGCATTTAAACAAAACGTCACCAAAATTCCTCGAGACGACATTGACGTACGGTGTAGACAAATCGGCCAGAGAAGATCACGAGAACTTACCTTGCGTCCTTAGCAAATGAATTTAGATTGACGAATCTCTTTTTGTAACTTGAAACCTTAAAGCACATCAACTTCAAAATCAATATCTCCATTTATAACAACAACCTTTTGATTACAATTATAACCAGTCCAATATATTCAAAACAAAGCAACTACAATTAAATTCTGATTATTACTAATAGAGGGCTAATGCATGCAATTAAACAGTCAATACACAATGACCATACTCCAATTGAAACACCTCAATACAATTAGTTTTTGAACCAAACGTCAACATGTCCAAGCCATCTAATCCAACACGAACATAAACATGTGTGGCACTTAAATGAAGTATTTCAAACTAGCACAAGTCAATCAATTGCCTTGAATCACAAAAACTCAGATTCTTGCTCAAAACATGAACCAATTTCGAAAAATTATAACTTCCTCTACAATTGTCGAAACGGCTTGGTTCCAAAGGCCACGCTTTTCTTAAAGTATCTAATTCAACCCACAAAAATAGATTTGCAAGACAAAATCAGCAAGATGGTCAAAATGCATCAGAACAGTGACCTGCCCGAAATTTCGCTTTACTATTTTATTCAAACTTTGAAAATTCATAACTTCTCCAATTCTTATCCGATTTCAATGATTCAACATGTTTTGGAAACCTTATTATGTCTATTTTAACATGGAATCAACCCTTTATCCAAAATAAATCAGAATCGTGACAGAAAGACCAAAAACCGAACTGACCGCGGAAATTCTCCAGTTTTACCCAACAACTTCAAAAATTCATAACTAAATCAATTCTTAACGAAATCGAGTGATTCAAGTTGCTATGGACTCCTTAGAATGTCTACTTGCTAATGGTGAAACTCATTTATCAAAAGCCATTAACATATGCTGGCAGAAAAACTAAAACCGAAACTGCTCTGTTTTCAAATCCTTACTTTTTGTCCAACTTCGAAAATTCACCATAAATCGTACACATATCCGAATTCAATAATTCAAGATGTCATAGAATCCTTACAATGTCTAGTTTAACATAGACTTATTCATTTATCAAAAATCAAACCCAATAAACGGCAGAAAATCAAAAACCGAAGCAGCCCTAACCTTTCCCAGTTTTGTACATTTAAATCGTCAACCAATATCCATCAATTTACCAATGACCATCCAAAAATCAAGAAAATCCAAAAGAACTAACCTTGAAGCTCGAGGAGGGGGGAGGATTTCCTTTCTAAACCGAACCCTAGAGAGAGAAGTGTGCTTGTCTTCGAAATCCAGCAAAGGAGGGAGGAGAAACCTGCGCTGGAGAGGAGAAAATGGCGTAGGGGAGGAAAGACTGGGCGTGGGAGAAGAGAAAAGGGAAAGAGGGCTTCACCCTTTTTTCTTTTTGCTGGAGGAGTATCACGTAGGGGGGGGGGGAAAATGGGAAAAACAAAAAAAAAAAAAACAGTCCGCCATCAATCCAACACGAACTCAATTGGCACTTAAATGAAGTATTTCAAACTAGCACAAGTCAATCAATTGCCTTGAATCACAAAAAACTCAGATTCTTGCTCAAAACATGAACCAATTTCGAAAAATTATAACTTCCTCTACAATTGTCGAAACGGCTTGGTTCCAAAGGCCACGCTTTTCTTAAAGTATCTAATTCAACCCACAAAAATAGATTTGCAAGACAAAATCAGCAAGATGGTCAAAATGCATCAGAACAGTGACCTGCCCGAAATTTCGCTTTACTATTTTATTCAAACTTTGAAAATTCATAACTTCTCCAATTCTTATCCGATTTCAATGATTCAACATGTTTTGGAAACCTTATTATGTCTATTTTAACATGGAATCAACCCTTTATCCAAAATAAATCAGAATCGTGACAGAAAGACCAAAAACCGAACTGACCGCGGAAATTCTCCAGTTTTTACCCAACAACTTCAAAAATTCATAACTAAATCAATTCTTAACGAAATCGAGTGATTCAAGTTGCTATGGACTCCTTAGAATGTCTACTTGCTAATGGTGAAACTCATTTATCAAAAGCCATTAACATATGCTGGCAGAAAAACTAAAACCGAAACTGCTCTGTTTTCAAATCCTTACTTTTTGTCCAACTTCGAAAATTCACCATAAATCGTACACATATCCGAATTCAATAATTCAAGATGTCATAGAATCCTTACAATGTCTAGTTTAACATAGACTTATTCATTTATCAAAAATCAAACCCAATAAACGGCAGAAAATCAAAAACCGAAGCAGCCCTAACCTTTCCCAGTTTTGTACATTTAAATCGTCAACCAATATCCATCAATTTACCAATGACCATCCAAAAATCAAGAAAATCCAAAAGAACTAACCTTGAAGCTCGAGGAGGGGGGAGGATTTCCTTTCTAAACCGAACCCTAGAGAGAGAAGTGTGCTTGTCTTCGAAATCCAGCAAAGGAGGGAGGAGAAACCTGCGCTGGAGAGGAGAAAATGGCGTAGGGGAGGAAAGACTTGGGCGTGGGGAGAAGAGAAAAGGGAAAGAGGGCTTCACCCTTTTTTCTTTTTGCTGGAGGAGTATCACGTAGGGGTGGGGGATGAAATAAAAGAGGGTGTTCTAAGAAAGCTTCTTGGATAAGCTTTGATGAGGTGTCAACACCCCATTGGTGCTTCACACCAATATCATTTTGTTCCAAAAATGTCCTCCCATCAAATATAACTAATATTCATTCCATTTAGTTAGCCTCATTAGTCTATTTACCCCTTAAACTTGCAACTTGACTTTTAAATTCTCGAATAATATTTTCTCGCTTTATAATTGGTAACCTTAAATTATAAAATATTATGCGCTTAAAGAAATTTATTCGTTAAATTTGTCTGGGCGTTACACATACCCAAGCTAGGGATGTAAATTAAGCTTGTACGCCATGTTATCAATCCTCTCAATAATATGGAACGAGTCAATTTACCTCGAGGTAACTTCCATTTCACCTCGAACAGAGTGATGCGACGCCTTGGATGGACCTTTAGAAAACAAACTTTCCATCATCAAAGTCAATGTCACGTCTTTTAAGATAGACATAACTGTTCTGCCTACTCTCTACTATCTCAAGTCTCTCCGTGATCAATTGAATCTTATCAGTAGTCTCTTGGATAAACTCCAGCCCAAGAGAAATTCTCTCTTCTGCCTCAGCCCAACACAATGGCGAACGACAAGGTCTCCCATACAATGCCTCATACGAGGAGACGCCAATGCTGGTTTGACAATTGTTGTTGTAGATGAGCTCAACTAACGGTAGATGATTAATCCAACTATCTGCAAAGTTCAAGATACAAACCCGCAACATATTGATGTGCCATGGGATTCCTTCACAATAAATCGAACCAAGAAGCTTTCTGACCTCATTGTTTAGTTTGTTGTCTCTTTCCTAACTAGTTTGAAGGAGAATGTTAGTTCAATACACAAAGAGGAGGTAAGGCATTCAAATGCTTGGAGCATTAGCACATAATCCAACTCAAGCAACTTCCTAATGTGCAACACCACACATAAGATGAACCTAGGCCACTCTCTCTTTGATTGTTTGAATCTCAAATCCATTGAAGACAAATCTAGAAAGCTAACCATTATTTCAATGCTAAGTCCAAGAGAAAAGTAAAGCCCAAAACATTTGAAATCTTGTTGGCATCAACTTGACATCTTAGCCCTCTCATAATTGGGTACAACAATCTCACATGGAGGAAATCAATCATAGCTGAGTCTAGCTGTGCTAGTCATTGATTGTATTATATTTTTGGAAGTCTAAAATGTATAAAAATATGGTCTTAATGTACTAGGTCTTGAAAAAGACATCTTTTTGGTACTGCGTAGTTAATTTACCCAAAATAGGGTTTATACTTAGGTACTTGGTTGCATGGCCTAGTCAAGTACCTCCCTTCCTTTTGTTTTGCATGTGACTACTTCTTTTTTGGGTCAAAACCTTAATTCTCTTGGAGGTATTATTTATACCTTTCTTAAGACTTGTAATAGACAGTAAATATTTGAATCAAAATCACATGAAGCTTTCTTCTTTAAGCTTGAAGCATGTAAGGCTATTAGTGTTGACCTATGAGGGCATTCAACAACTCAATAAGGTCCCTTGCATAAGAAACATGACATATGCCTATTACTTGGTCACTGAGTATTGGTTACTTTTGATGCCTCTCAGCACTCCCTTGGGACATAGGTTTCCTTTCACTAGTGCTTGCATTCAGTTATGGGGCTTTGTATTGTTCGAGTTGTTGGGTGGGTTTTTCTTCTAGCTAGGGTTCTTGCTAGTGTGATCAAATAACCCTTCTGCGGTAGCAAGGGCACTTGAGAGACTTTGAACTCTATTCATATAATTTTGTCTTGACTAATGTTTTTAGTTCAATAAAAGTCAAGATCTTGTCTTTTTCATACATGTCTCGAATATTAATTATGAGGCGTGAGAACTGTTTAACATATTCGTAGATATTGCTAGTCTACTTTAGTTCTTGCACCAACCAACGAACATCAAATTCCACATTCTCAAGAAAGATTTGATCCTTTAGCAGTCTCTTGAGATCTTCCTATGTATCAATTACACAATTACCCTTACATATGTCATTGTATTTCAATCTTCACCAAAGTTTTGCATGTCTAGTAAGATTTTGTCAGCTTTAGTTACCTTCAAATATTGCTTCACATCAAAAATGAAATTTTCTATTTTCTTGGAATCGCGGGCTCCTAAAAGAATTTTGCCTATGAAATTTTCACCAAGTTAAATTCAACTGCACTTGGAGCATAAGTTTCATTTCCTATAGCTATCATAGTGAGGTTCAATTTGATGTTTATCTCAACAATATCAGCTTTGAGCGAGTCGAACATTACTTTGAAATCTTCAATCAAGTAAATAGGTCACAACTCCTGCTAATCGAGAATGAATTTAGTCAATCTTGTCGATGCACTCTAAGACCTCAATTATAGTGCTTGTGGAGCTTTCTTCAAAGACTAACCTTTTTCCTTTTTCTTGTCGTTGAGGTTCTCAACTCGATCCATCAGCTCTCGGATTAAGATGGTGTCTATTATGTTGTGCACAACAATGATTTTAGTAGGAAATTCGGACATTTCATTCATTCATTCCTCAAGAAACCGTACCTTAACTTGAATTTCCATAAGATGTCTCATCTCTTCATCTAGCTCGGCTAGGAGCTCGAGCGTGTCTTGTGATACACTTACCTTCTCCGACGAATTCTTTCTTGGCTTGTAGTTTGAGTCAAAGTTGGCTCTGATACCAACTGTCACGACCTTACTTTTTGAGGTACTAGAAAGAGACCGTATGACAATCGTTACCTCACAAATACAATGAGTCAGCTGACAGTGTGTGCATATGGCACTAGATGCTCACAAAGTTAGAGCGGGCTTTGGGTCTAACGAGCAAGCATTGTGCGAGCATGATTAATCAAAAAGAGCGTCATTGAGCATATTGAACATAAAGCGAGTTGTATGTAAATAATTTTTCATTCATATGCAGCAAATTACATCAGTGGTTAGGGGGTCTATGTGCTATCATGTTTCTCTATCTTAAAGAGCAATCTGGACTATCTCCAACATGACAACAATATACATGCTATGGTGGCAACGAGTCACTTGCTCAAAAATAGAAAGAAAAAGAAAAACAATTGAATTACATAAATAAAAATAACATTATCCTAATAGTATGGGTGGTCATTGGAAACTTGTCCTGGATGAGCTCAAACTCTAACACCAAGCCCAGCCCCTCACCCTATCGCACACACTCTCCATGCCTAATTAGCCATTGTCTGAGCCCAACAATCCATCTAATCCTAACAATATCCCAACCTTACTAACTTGAGCTAGGCTAGCCCCACTCTTAGCGTAGATCAACAACCCAACTCTATTGACCTTGACAGATTCGCTCAACAACCCAACCCAGCCTGACAAGCCCTTGGCCTAGCCCATTAGATGGCTTAACCTAAGCCTATGCAACTTAACTTTGACTGAACAGGCCTAGTCCCAAACGATTTTCACACAACACAACCTAGAAGCCAAGCCCATATAAGCTAACTTAACTCGTCCCTGGCACAGAGCATCCCGCCAATCCCATGCAATTCCAGCTTGACTCTTTTGCTCAACCAAACTCTAGCCCCTGTATTGCCAGGTGAACTTGAATCCTTTCCCAACTAAGTCAAGCGTCTTTTCTTGAGTGACTCTTGGGTTCATTAAGTCAGCCCGACATTTAGACCAATAAGACTTTTCCACTAACAGCCGGCCGACTTTGAATCCTTGACCAGCCGAGCCAACCTCTCTCCTTGGCTAACAACATAGCCAAGCCTAACCCAGCAAGCCCTTAACCTAGCCCATCTGATACCTAGCCTAGTCCTATCCCGACTTAGGCCAAGCCAGTTAGCCTCAAGTTACAGCCACCTCACTAACCTTGACATATTTGCCTAAATAGTGTTGTCCACTTGGCCAACCTCGACAACCCAACCTTGAATAGTCACTAGACCTGGCCATGCAGAGTAGACTCTAGCTTAGCCCCACTAGTCACTGGCTCATCAAAACATGTATGCTTAAATCTTATAAAGGTAACAATTGCCACTATGATGCTCATGATATTTTTCTAGGTTGCACAAAATGGTTTCAAATGTCACGTTGTGACATTGTGGTCTCATGCTGTGGCTCTAGGGGATTTTGCGGCACATTCTCTCTGTTGGGGTGCGTTGCGGTGACACTTCATTGTGGCTGCGATAGTGGCCTCTCAGTTTAGGGTGTTGTAGCACCATTATATGTAGTCTGCGATACCAGAACCAATTTTCCCATTTGTATAGACTTACTTAAATCGTTCCTAGGCTGGATTTTATTTCAAGTAAAGGATCTAAGCACTCTTAAGAATTTTATTTAACACATTCTAACATAAGGGGCTTATGCCACTTTTCCAGAGAGAGAGAGAGAGATATGAGTGGTTCAACATTACATGTGAGTTCATGATATCCAAATCTTAGCCTATTATAAATAGTCTTCAATGGTATGTTCTTTTTAACCCTATTGTTGTTAGTTTTCATGAGATTTTGTTGTTTAAGTTGTGAAATTTGATGCCTAGTTTTAAAAACTCAAATAGTTGGTTGATTTTCAACAATGTCGTTATCCTAGTCATATAATGATTTTTGCTAGGTTGGAATATCAATTCAAAGTGAAAATTGATGGAAATTCATTATTTTATGAAATCCCAACTCGATAAATTCAAGTAGTGCCACTACCTCAATATTGTAGCACCATTATGCCTAGTCTTTTGCTTGGATTTTCTCCATGTTGACACGTCTACGCCAGACCCTAGACGTTCTGCCACGGAGCTCATGATGTTCTTCTAGGTTTCACATAATGGTGTCATCTGTGACTAGATGATGCTGAAGTCTCATGCCACGGCTCGGGGATTTTGTGGTGCTGCCATGCCACTTCAGTGTGGTTGTAATGGCGGCCTCTTGGGTTGGGCAGCGACAACACCACTTTGTCGAGGCAGTGACACTAGACCCATTTCAGACCAATTGTGCAAATTTCCTTAAATCGTCTCATGCTTGGTCTTATTTCTAGTAAAGGATCCAACCATTATTTTAGAAGTCTTACAATGGTGTTGATATTTATATTAATGCAAGTTCATAAGAGTTTTCAAAGTTTGAGTCTATACTTGAACATAGATTTCCCAACAATAAGAAAACTCACTTGCGTTGACTTAGTGGTTTCTTTTATTTAGTCATGCATCTTGGTTTCAAAATATTTTTTTTGTGATATATCACATGGAAAACCATGACATCTCTTGTCTACAATATGTTAGTTTTTATAATACATGTATGCTACTTTAAACATTTTCTTTTAACATGCATGATTCTCATTTTAATTACATGTCGTAGTTACTCATGTATTGTACTTGTGATCTGGGTCATTTTTTGTTATGCACATCGATGAGAGACAGAGTTATCTGTTTCTGAACAGTAGAATGACAAACAAAGAAGAAGAAGAAGAACGACGGTAATAAATGCTTTGAAATGATTATTGAAAAGGAACGTTTTTACATGTATATAAACAAGGCAGTAATGATGAAAAAGAAAACTAAAAATGAATAGTAAAAGAAAACCAAAGATGAATAGTTCTAATATCTCCCCTCAAGAGCAAGGCCGAGAGTCGAAGATCTTGGATAAGAACATGTGAAATGTCGCTGGAGGGAGAGGTTTCGTGAGAGCATCCGCGAGTTGGTTGGAGGAAGGAGTGAACTTGACGGAGAGTTGCTTATGAAACACCTTTTCCCAAACGAAGTGGAAATCAATCTCGACGTGTTTGGATTTAGAATGAAGTACTGGATTGGAGGCCAGATAGGTAGCACTAAAGTTATCACATAGTATGAGAGGCGCTGCGGAAGGAGGAAAACCAAGCTCCTGTAAGAGTGACTGCAGCCATAGAACTTCGGCAGCGCCATTTTCAATACTGCGATATTCGGATTCCGTGCTAGAGCGCCAGACAACCTTTTGTTTTGTAGATGACCAAGAGATAAGGTTGGTATCGAGAAAAATACAGAATCCACTCGTACTTTTCCGATCATTGGGGCAGGAGGCCCAGTCAGCGTCCGTATAGCAGATAAGGTCACAGAAGCTAGATGGCGTTAAAGAAACGCCAAGAGAAGGTGTACCTTTGAGATACCAGAGAATTCGTTTCACGGCATGCCAATGGACGTCAGAAGGAGAATGCATGAACTGTGAGACCTTGTTCACTGCAAAAGAGATATCGGGACAGGTGAGGCAGCAGTATTGGAGACCGCCAACTATGCTACGATATAGAAAGCCATCTGGGAGAGGGAGGTTTGTAACGCCCCCGAACCCACCCTGGCTCAGAGCGCTACTTTGCTAACTAATCCAACGCTAAAACCTCATAAAAAAAATAAAATTAACACCGCAGGATTTAAACTAAATCTCCTAAAACTCTTTTAGGTCATACCTAGTTGCCTAGAGTCCTTTAATCATAACCTTTAAGCACCACGGCGTCCTTCCCGAAAATTTCGGCAAAGTAACGCCTGAAAATGGCGCGCCCAAAATGCTAGATACCTGCATACAATCCAATCCCAAACAATCCAGAATAATCTCACTTCACTAACCAGCTATCCAATCAACAATCCCACATATAAAAACCTCCAAATACAGGGCGACACAACACCCTTGACCTAACTATATACAACAATTACAATTAGGTACACTTTCCCATCATTTCTACAAACAGACATCTAAAATAAACTATCAAATATAAAGCCTCACATCTCCCGAAGACCATGGTGGAGTCGCCCCGACAACTGCCCGCACCGGCACGCCCCGTGCGTCTCCGACTGCTCCCAAGTCTTGGCTGACTCACATAGCTCACCTGTACACCTGTCGTTACCTACACCACAGAACACACACGCACACGTAAGCTTACGCTTAGCAAGTAGGGGATAATAAATATAAAGAAATGCAATCCACAATTAACCCTCACACAACCCTAACACAACCACACACACACGCTCAACACGACAATGCAACGCAACAACACAACTTCCCAATGCAGCTCAACAACATCACAATGCAATCAACCTAACACAATGCAGTTTCTAACTCTCAGTTGTGTTCGTTTGCTGATCGTTGCTTTAATCACGACATTTACGTATTTTAGTCAATCATCCTTCATAGAGGTCCCCTCGGGGTGCTACTACCAGAAACCTCAGCTCGACAAGGCACACTAATCAGGATCTAGTGTTTTAGCCGGTCATCTCTCATAGAGTTCCCCTCGGGGTGCTACTACTAGCAACCTCAGCCCGACAAGTCACCCTATTCGAGATGCATTTTACATTTACGTATCTTAGCCAGTCATCCTTCACAGAGGTCCCCTCGGGGTGCTACTACCAGCAACCTCAGCCCGACAAGGCCCACTATTCAGGATCTCGTGTTTTAGCTGGTCATCTCTCATTGAGTTCCCCTCGGGGTGCTACTACCAGCAACCTCAGCCCGACAAGTCACCCTATTCGAGATGCATTTTACATTTACGTATCTTAGCCAGTCATCCTTCACAGAGGTCCCCTCGGGGTGCTACTACCAGCAACCTCAGCCCGACAAGGCCCACTATTCAGGATCTCGTGTTTTAGTCGGTCATCTCTCATAGAGTTCCCCTCGGGGTGCTACTACCAGCAACCTCAGCCCGACAAGTCACCCTATTCGAGATGCATTTTACATTTTTCTTTATCTGATTACATTCATGCTCACAATGCCAAACAATGCCACTAATCATTTCTAACGTGCTATACCATGATGCATGCTTCAAATATGCAATACCACACGAAACCATCAACACAACAACACAAGTCAACAATACAACACCAAACAAACAAACATCCCCCGAGGCTATAAACTACGATGCATTTCACACTATGATGCAAGTCGCACAAATACTTAATCAGACTAGACCAAAACAAAGCAAAGCAATCCACCAACAATGCTCAACCAACAAAGAAGACAACCAAACAACAAACAACAAACCTACCGTTCCGTGGTGTAGGCCCGAAGGCAAAACAAACGTCTTCTACTTACCTGACTGCTCGGCTTTACGGTGCTCACCTCTAACGATCAATTCACTCGTCCGATAACCTATCAATTATAGAAAATAACTTAGCAATTCACTCATAAATTTTCTAATTAAAACTAACCATACTTCAAACTCCTTTAAAATTAAGCCTACATTCACCAATTACTCTCAAACTACTATTTTTAGCCTAATCCAACTAAAATCTAACTAAACGGGCCACTAATTGAGGTTCGGTAAAAACCGACCCGAAACTTCAAACGCGCGTAACTTTCGCGTCGAATATCGGAATCGAACGATTCTAGCGGCCACGTACTCCTCTAATAACCTATTTTAATCTGCCAAAAGGAATTTGAAACTAAACGACCATAGCTAGGTCAAATTGGCAAAAACCTGAACTGCCCCTTTACCCAAAATTTTCCCTTTTCCAATTTTCCATAAATTCTCACTCAATTGCTCACCAATTAACCACCCACATGCCTAATTAACACAAACTTAACAAAAATCGAAGTTCCAATTCCGAAAACCCGAATTCCCCAAATTGGAGCCTTCGGTTTTAGCTCCTCCTGAGCTGCCCACTGCTCGGCATTCCTTGCCAGCACCGAGCTCAGCAATTCGACGCTGAGAGCAACTAAAAACGGCCGGCGATCGGAGCTCTAGCAGCTCGTCGCCGTCGGCCCTGAACAGAGAGGAAAACAGGGGAAAACACATGCTTACCAGTCGGTGCGCCCGCGAAGACGACTGGAACCTACCCGCCGGAGTCGTCTGGCCAGAGAGCGTCGGAACTCGGCGGCGGTCGTCGTCGGAAGAACGTTGCTCGGCTCTCCCTCTCCCCTGCTTTGCTCTCGGCGTCGGGCACTCGAACGAACAACAGAATGGCTTTGCCATTCTGTTGTTTTGTTTTTATTTAAATATAATAATAATAATAATAATAATAATAATAATAATAATAATAATAATAATAATAATAATAATAATAATAATAATAATAATAATAATAATAATAATAATAATAATAATAATAATAATAATAATAATAATAATAATAATAATAATAATAATAATAATAATAATAATAATAATAATAATAATAATAATAATAATAATAATAATAATAATAATAATAATAATAATAATAATAATAATAATAATAATAATAATAATAATAATAATAATAATAATAATAATAATAATAATAATAATAATAATAATAATAATAATAATAATAATAATAATAATAATAATAATAATAATAATAATAATAATAATAATAATAATAATAATAATAATAATAATAATAATAATAATAATAATAATAATAATAATAATAATAATAATAATAATAATAATAATAATAATAATAATAATAATAATAATAATAATAATAATAATAATAATAATAATAATAATAATAATAATAATAATAATAATAATAATAATAATAATAATAATAATAATAATAATAATAATAATAATAATAATAATAATAATAATAATAATAATAATAATAATAATAATAATAATAATAATAATAATAATAATAATAATAATAATAATAATAATAATAATAATAATAATAATAATAATAATAATAATAATAATAATAATAATAATAATAATAATAATAATAATAATAATAATAATAATAATAATAATAATAATAATAATAATAATAATAATAATAATAATAATAATAATAATAATAATAATAATAATAATAATAATAATAATAATAATAATAATAATAATAATAATAATAATAATAATAATAATAATAATAATAATAATAATAATAATAATAATAATAATAATAATAATAATAATAATAATAATAATAATAATAATAATAATAATAATAATAATAATAATAATAATAATAATAATAATAATAATAATAATAATAATAATAATAATAATAATAATAATAATAATAATAATAATAATAATAATAATAATAATAATAATAATAATAATAATAATAATAATAATAATAATAATAATAATAATAATAATAATAATAATAATAATAATAATAATAATAATAATAATAATAATAATAATAATAATAATAATAATAATAATAATAATAATAATAATAATAATAATAATAATAATAATAATAATAATAATAATAATAATAATAATAATAATAATAATAATAATAATAATAATAATAATAATAATAATAATAATAATAATAATAATAATAATAATAATAATAATAATAATAATAATAATAATAATAATAATAATAATAATAATAATAATAATAATAATAATAATAATAATAATAATAATAATAATAATAATAATAATAATAATAATAATAATAATAATAATAATAATAATAATAATAATAATAATAATAATAATAATAATAATAATAATAATAATAATAATAATAATAATAATAATAATAATAATAATAATAATAATAGGGTGTACACATATCCTTAATGCCCATTGTCTTCACCTCAAGTTTTACTCACCTCTATAAATTAATAGATCAGAACTAACTCATTCCTAACTCTTCACACAATACTCTAGGGTGTACAACATATCCTTAATGCCCATTGTCTTCACCTCCTTGAAGCCTCTCAACTTAAATCTATTAATTAACATCATTTGACTAAAACCTACCGTGTAATCCACAGTCCTAATTCTTCCTGACTAAGTTCACCTAGTCACTTACTTTTCTAATTCGGACACGTATCCATCAAACAATCTCAAACTTCCAAAACCATCTCCATAGCATAACACTAGAACCTACGGAGTTAACTTCTTACCCTTAGTTCTAGATTTCAAATTTATCGAGCTTACTATCGCATCTTACATCTATTTACCTCGCACCTCATTCTAACACCATTCACATATTCTTAATTCACTATACCCTCGAAATACTAACTGAGTTTTCATTTACTCCAAAATGGTCAACTCTCTATTACTCTAGGTTGGGTCATTCTAAACTATACATCCCAACACTCAATAATCCCAAAGTTTTCATTTTCCTAACTTTGCTCCCTATATCTTGAGTATTTATACATCCTTTAACTTCAATTCAATCAAGTATTACCTATACTTTCAAACTTTTCCAACTTAATTCCAACCCTAACTTCTCTAATCCAATGTTCATCAACACTTACATAACTACCTCATATCTCATACACTTACTTATCTCAGCCAATCAAGACAATTTATACCTCGAACAATTACGACATTTCATTGGTTATACCAACACAACCCTCATACTCAAAGCGCTCATTTCTTAAACTTATCAACTATGTCTCAAAGTATACACTGAATCTTCATACTTACATTCACTATGTTCACTTTGTCTAACCCCTAATTTCACTCAAATTCTTAGGTCTAATAAACTTGTTCCCAACTTTACACTCAACACTCATCACCCAAATACCTAAAATGATCGATACTCACTTTGGCTTCAACCTCAATTCACACACTACTAAATACTCAGGTCCAAAAATCTAATTTCCTCAAGATTCTCTAAAATGTACTAACTAAACCACTTTCTCTTACTCTTTAAACTCAATTTCTAAATATTCTCCCAATTGCTTTACAACCATTCACCCAACGACCTTTTTGTTTGCAAACTTGTTGTAGCTAACTTAACACCCCCACTATCATACCTCGTGCCTTAGCCTAAACTTCAGAATTTTACCATAACTCAAGCGACTAGACTTTTCTCTATCCAATCAAGACATCTAGGTTTCTATTCCCACCTTTAGGTTTTTAATTCCATCTTCCTATGCCATGCCGATCGCAACTTTTCCGCTTATACACAATCATCCTTGATTGAGTAATCTACTAAGATAGTACATAGTCCCTAAGGTCCAATCATTTTCCTAAATTGAGTAATACGACACTCCTACATGATCTCTACTAATATATTCTATTCTTACTCTCAATAATTCTACTCTCGAGCATTATTGAGAATTTCCACTCCCTAAATGCCGCAATTTCACATGAACTCCAAATAATCAATGGCTAACCCTTTTTATCTAACCTTCCTAACCTAGCACTTCTTCTATCTCTATTACATAATTCCAGCATTTGAGTTCTAACTTACATCCAAACATATCCACTCTTAAGTTCACCAACTCTTAAGCTTATCAACTCTAGCCTAATCTATTTACGCCATTAACAGTTTCGACTTCGTTACATACGAGTCGAACCTTTAAACTTTCTAACTTCACATTATCCCTAATTCACTCACACATTTTTCGTACAATTACTCATAGCACTCATTTACCTCCTAAGCTTGAGTCTATTCACCCCTAACTTAATAACTTTGGCCAAAACTATTTACTTAAACTAAACATCCACACATAATCAACATCTAACTATCCCCCACTACTAATAATACCTCTACGATCTAAGGTATCTCCCAATAAATTTCATTTCCAACTTCACACCCTTATCTAGTTCATCGTATCCTAAAACTTCAAGGGTTTGCTAAATATGGCCAAACTTTTATCTATTCAAATCTCCTTATGGATAACACTCCTAGACGTATCACCCTAAGTTAGCTATGTCTTCTATCTCCCTCATTCTAAAATCTATTTTGCATTGCACTTAACTTATCGTGTCCTCACCCTTTTTCACGCTAGAACGTAACTTACGTCTCTCCTAACAACTTTCACTTCTACCTGGCTAACACTTACACTCCAATCATACCAACCCTACCTCTTTTCTAACATTCTGTGGTTATCAAACTTACATTCGCATCATAATATTCTCTAAGCTTTATATTCTCAATCCTACTTTTATCTATTTTATGCATGTTATCGTGTCTGTTCCATTTTCCAAATAAACTTCCTAACTATTCGAACTATCGGTTCATTACGTCTATAAATTGGCTTAAAGGATCCACCGAGGTTGTCTCGGCACTCTCGGGATTTTCTAATCCATTATAATCATAAAACAAACAGGTAAATTAACTACAAGTAAAGAATTACTTACAGTCGGTGAAACACGTTGCATGGCGGCTGGCATTGTCGGGTAATCCTTTGAACGACTTGACCATTTATGCTCTGATACCATTTTGTAACGCCCCCGAACCCACCCTGGCTCAGAGCGCTACTTTGCTAACTAATCCAACGCTAAAACCTCATAAAAAAAAATAAAATTAACACCGCAGGATTTAAACTAAATCTCCTAAAACTCTTTTAGGTCATACCTAGTTGCCTAGAGTCCTTTAATCCTAACCTTTAAGCACCACGGCGTCCTTCCCGAAAATTTCGGCAAAGTAACGCCTGAAAATGGCGCGCCCAAAATGCTAGATACCTGCATACAATCCAATCCCAAACAATCCAGAATAATCTCACTTCACTAACCAGCTATCCAATCAACAATCCCACATATAAAAACCTCCAAATACAGGGCGACACAACACCCTTGACCTAACTATATACAACAATTACAATTAGGTACACTTTCCCATCATTTCTACAAACAGACATCTAAAATAAACTATCAAATATAAAGCCCCACATCTCCCGAAGACCATGGTGGAGTCGCCCCGAAAACTGCCCGCACCGGCACGCCCCGTGCGTCTCCGACTGCTCCCAAGTCTTGGCTGACTCACATAGCTCACCTGTACACCTGTCGTTACCTACACCACAGAACACACACGCACACGTAAGCTTACGCTTAGCAAGTAGGGGATAATAAATATAAAGAAATGCAATCCACAATTAACCCTCACACAACCCTAACACAACCACACACACACGCTCAACACGACAACGCAACGCAACAACACAACTTCCCAATGCAACTCAACAACATCACAATGCAATCAACCTAACACAATGCAGTTTCTAACTCTCAGTTGTGTTCGTTTGCTGATCGTTGCTTTAATCACGACATTTACGTATTTTAGTCAATCATCCTTCATAGAGGTCCCCTTGGTTTGGGGTGCTACTACCAGCAACCTCAAGCCGACAAGGCACACTAATCAGGATCTCGTGTTTTAGCCGTCATCTCTCATAGAGTTCCCCTCGGGGTGCTACTACCAGCAACCTCAGCCCGACAAGTCACCTATTCGAGATGCATTTTACATTTACGTATCTTAGCTAGTCATCCTTCACAGAGGTCCCCTCGGGGTGCTACTACCAGCAACCTCAGCCCGACAAGGCCCACTATTCAGGATCTCGTGTTTTAGCCGGGTAATCTCTCATTGAGTTCCCTCGGGGTGCTACTACCAGCAATCTCAGCCCGACAAGTCACCCTATTCGAGATGCATTTTACATTTACGTATCTTAGCCAGTCATCCTTCATAGAGGTCCCCTCGGGGTGCTACTACCAGCAACCTCAGCCCGACAAGTCACCCTATTCGAGATGCATTTTACATTTACGTATCTTAGCCAGTCATCCTTCACAGAGGTCCCCTCGGGGTGCTACTACCAGCAACCTCAGCCCGACAAGTCACCCTATTCGAGATGCATTTTACATTTACGTATCTTAGCCAGTCATCCTTCACAGAGGTCCCCTCGGGGTGCTACTACCAGCAACCTCAGCCCGACAAGTCACCCTATTCGAGATGCATTTTACATTTACGTATCTTAGCCAGTCATCCTTCATAGAGGTCCCCTCGGGGTGCTACTACCAGCAACCTCAGCCCGACAAGTCACCCTATTCGAGATGCATTTTACATTTACGTATCTTAGCCAGTCATCCTTCATAGAGGTCCCCTCGGGGTGCTACTACCAGCAACCTCAGCCCGACAAGTCACCCTATTCGAGATGCATTTTACATTTACGTATCTTAGCCAGTCATCCTTCATAGAGGTCCCCTCGGGGTGCTACTACCAGCAACCTCAGCCCGACAAGTCACCCTATTCGAGATGCATTTTACATTTACGTATCTTAGCCAGTCATCCTTCATAGAGGTCCCCTCGGGGTGCTACTACCAGCAACCTCAGCCCGACAAGTCACCCTATTCGAGATGCATTTTACATTTACGTATCTTAGCCAGTCATCCTTCATAGAGGTCCCCTCGGGGTGCTACTACCAGCAACCTCAGCCCGACAAGTCACCCTATTCGAGATGCATTTTACATTTACGTATCTTAGCCAGTCATCCTTCATAGAGGTCCCCTCGGGGTGCTACTACCAGCAACCTCAGCCCGACAAGTCACCCTATTCGAGATGCATTTTACATTTACGTATCTTAGCCAGTCATCCTTCATAGAGGTCCCCTCGGGGTGCTACTACTCGGCATTTTAATTTTTCTTATCTGATTACATTCATGCTCACAATGCCAAACAATGCCACTAATCATTTCTAACGTGCTATACCATGATGCATGCTTCAAATATGCAATACCACACGAAACCATCAACACAACAACACAAGTCAACAATACAACACCAAACAAACAAACATCCCCCGAGGCTATAAACTACGATGCATTTCACACTATGATGCAAGTCGCACAAATACTTAACCAGACCAGACCAAAACAAAGCAAAGCAATCCACCAACAATGCTCAACCAACAAAGAAGACAACCAAACAACAAACAACAAACCTACCGTTCCGTGGTGTAGGCCCGAAGGCAAAACAAACGTCCTCTACTTACCTGACTGCTCGGCTTTACGGTGCTCACCTCTAACGATCAATTCACTCGTCCGATAACCTATCAATTATAGAAAATAACTTAGCAATTCACTCATAAATTTTCTAATTAAAACTAACCATACTTCAAACTCCTTTAAAATTACGCCTACATTCACCAATTACTCTCAAACTACTATTTTTAGCCTAATCCAACTAAAATCTAACTAAACGGGCCACTAATTGAGGTTCGGTAAAAACCGACCCGAAACTTCAAATGCGCGTAACTTTCGCGTCGAATATCGGAATCGAACGATTCCAGCGGCCACGTACTCCTCTAATAACCTATTTTAATCTGCCAAAAGGAATTTAAAACTAAACGACCATAGCTAGGTCAAATTGGCAAAAACCCGAACTGCCCCTTTACCCGAAATTTTCCCTTTTCCAATTTTCCATCAATTCTCACTCAATTGCTCACCAATCAACCACCCACATGCCTAATTAACACAAACTTAACAAAAATCGAAGTTCCAATTCCGAAAACCCGAATTCCCCAAATTGGAGCCTTCGGTTTTAGCTCCTCCTGAGCTGCCCACTGCTCGGCATTCCTTGCCAGCACCGAGCTCAGCAATTCGACGCTGAGAGCAACTAAAAACGGCCGGCGATCGGAGCTCTAGCAGCTCGTCGCCGTCGGCCCTGAACAGAGAGGAAAACAGGGGAAAACACATGCTTACCAGTCGGTGTGCGCGCGAAGACGACTGGAACCTACCCGCCAGAGAGCGTCGGAACTCGGCGGCGGTCGTCGTCGGAAGAACGTTGCTCGGCTCTCCCTGTCCCCTGCTTTGCTCTCGGCGTCGGGCACTCGAACGAACAACAGAATGGCTTTGCCATTCTGTTGTTTTGTTTTTATTTAAAATATAATAATAATAATAATAATAATAATAATAATAATAATAATAATAATAATAATAATAATAATAATAATAATAATAATAATAATAATAATAATAATAATAATAATAATAATAATAATAATAATAATAATAATAATAATAATAATAATAATAATAATAATAATAATAATAATAATAATAATAATAATAATAATAATAATAATAATAATAATAATAATAATAATAATAATAATAATAATAATAATAATAATAATAATAATAATAATAATAATAATAATAATAATAATAATAATAATAATAATAATAATAATAATAATAATAATAATAATAATAATAATAATAATAATAATAATAATAATAATAATAATAATAATAATAATAATAATAATAATAATAATAATAATAATAATAATAATAATAATAATAATAATAATAATAATAATAATAATAATAATAATAATAATAATAATAATAATAATAATAATAATAATAATAATAATAATAATAATAATAATAAAACTAAAACTATTTCTTTATTTAACACTAACTAATTACCGTTTTGCCCTTCTCGTTTTTTCGACCATTCGAAATTTCATTAAATCTCGTAATTTATACATTATCCTAAATTGATCATCACCCCGTACCCGGCTTAATTTCTCCAATTAGAATACCCAAACATAAATCTAATTTAGATAATTCTAAAATCAATAATTTAATTAAATCTAAATTCGTGGGTGTTACAATGTTGGAGTGAAGGGATAAAACGGGTCCAGCAACCATCGGAGTCGGAACCGGTTTGCAAGAACCTATATTTGACCTGTGAAGGAGGTCAAAGAAGTACCGAGATTGAGAAAGGTGCATACCAATAGATGTCACGGTGATGGAGATATAAAGAAAGTAGGATAACAGGCCGAGATCTCGAACTCGAAACTAAGAATGGAGATACAGCAAGAGCTGATCTATCAGTGAAGCAGAGTCACTGGTCACAATGATGTCGTCCACATATACAAGCATGACAAGGATAGAGGAGGGCGTACGACGGATGAAAAGTGACGAGTCTGACCTGGAAGCGGAGAAACTCCAGTTAATGAAGGTAGTGTATAGCTTGACATACCATGCTCTCGGAGATTGTTTAAGGCCATAAAGAGCTTTATACAGAAGACAGACGGCCGACGGAGAAGAGGAGTCAATAAAGCCAGGAGGTTGTTGCATGTACACCTGCTCAGATAAATCTCCATGTAAGAGGGTATTGTTGTTGCACTGTGCGGACGGATGCGGGTTTGACTACCAGACTGAAAGTCTCATTATAATCAATACCTTTAGTTTGGTCATAGCCTTTGGCGACAAGACGAGCTTTGTAGCGAGAAACGGTGCATCAGAGTTGAGCTTCATCTTAAAGACCCACTTGCAGCCAATAAGTTTTGTACCTCTGGGGAGGGGAATTAACGTCCAAGTGTGGGTTTGGTGGAGGGCAGAAAGTTCCTCGTTCATGGCGGTGAGCCAATGAGGAGACTTGGCAACTTGAGAGAAAGTGTGTGGTTCAAAGGGAGGCGCAAGAAGAAAAGCCTTAGGTTTGAAAACACCAGTTTTGGCTCGGGTTGTCGTAGGGTGAGGGATGGGAACAGGAGAATGGGGCACGGGGGTAGGGAGAGGGGCAGATGGGAGAGTGGGTGGAGAGGGAGGTGGGGTAGGACTAGGGGAAGGTTGGGTGGTAAAGATGGGTGGAGAAGTTAGGAAAATGGGAGGTAAGGAGGGTGGAGGAGAGGAAGAGGTAGGGGTGGAGAGGCGGTGAGAGATAGTAGGAATAGTAAGTTGAAAAGGTAAGGATTGAGAGACTGGGTTAGGGAAGGAAGAGAACGGAAATTGAGACTCGACGAAAGTTACGTGACAGGAGATATAAACTTTGTGAGAGGTGGGTTCGAGAAAAAGGTAGCCTTTGTGAGTTTGACTGGGGCCTAAGAAGACACACGAAAAGGACCTTAGTTGAAACTTGTGTTGGTTGATGGGCCGAAGAAGTGGATAACAAAGACAACCAAAAACATGAAGGGAGACGTAAGGTGGGAGTTTGTGGAACAAACACTCAAAAGGGGACTTGTGGTTTAAGACGGGAGTATGAAGGAAATTGATGAGACTAGTAGCTGTGAGAAAGGCATAAAGCCAGAAACGTTGAGGAACGGAAGAATGGAAAAGAAGGGAGAGACCAATCTCAACCACATGATGATTTTTGCGTTCTACCCGACAATTATGATTGGGGGTATACGAACAAGAAATACGATGTTGAATGCCCAGAGATTTAAATAGAGGGGTAAGAGACTGAAATTCACCTCTCCAGTCAAATTGGACACTTTTGATTTTAATGGAGAATTGAGTAAGGACAAATTGATAAAGTTTACCAAATTGGTGTAAACTTTGCTTTTTTATTTTAGTAGAAAAAGCCAAGTGAAATGAGTACAATCGTCAATAAAGAGAACAAAATATCAGGCACCTGTGACAAAGTTAATCGGGGAGGGGCCCCACACATCCGTATGTACATCATCGAAAGAAAAACGAGCATGTGATTGGGAAATTGGTAAAGGAAGCTGATGACATTTACTCATTTGGCAAGGGGTACAAGTGTCATACAAAAGATTGTCATAATTGAAATTACAAGCAGTAAAAACTTGCTTTTGTAACGACCCCTTTTCCCAGTAAGATATTGTCCGCTCTGGGGATTGGGCCGTAGCCCAATATCCTCCCCTCACGGCTTTGTTTGGCGAGAACTTCCCGGAAGGTCACCCAATCTGGAATTGCTCTCGCCGAAGCACTTTTAACTTCGGAATTCTTATGAGATCCGTTGCCAATTATGCTCCAAAATGCGTCTTACTATGATGGGAGGGTCTCTTTACATATGTTTCATTTCCACATACTTTCCCAAGCGATGTGAGATTGTGATGACCCCCTTTTTACGACCTGTCACCTTCCGGTTCGCCCGCGCGGACGTACCGCCATCCGGGTTCTGGTTCGTGCAGCCATCGTACACATACTTGCACATTCGGGTCATCACAATCACCCCCCCTCGGGGGCCCAACATCCTCGTTGGCCACATTTCTGGTTGGGTACAGGCTTTGATACCATTTGTAACGACCTCTTTTCCCAGCAAGATATTGTCCGCTCTGGGGATTGGGCCGTAGCCCAATATCCTCCCCTCACGACTTTGTTTGGCGAGAACTTCCCAGAAGGTCACCCAACCTGGAATTGCTCTCGCCGAAGCACTTTTAACTTCGGAGTTCTTATGAGATCCGTTGCCAATTGTGCTCCAAAACGCGTCTTACTATGATGGGAGAGTCTCTTTACATATGTTTCATTTCCCCATACTTCCCCAAGCGATGTGGGATTGTGACGACCCCCTTTTTACGACCTGTCACCTTCCGATTCGCCCGCGCGGACGTACCGCCATCTGGGTTCTGGTTCGTGCAGCCATCGTACATATACTTGCACATTCGGGTCATCACAGCTTTGCACCCGTGGAGAGGGATGTCCCAGCCGGCGATGCCAAAGAGTGACCAAGGAAGACACAAAACCCGAAAGCCGAGCAGCAAGAGACAAAAAAAGGAGGCTGAGGGAGTACGGTAGAGCCCATCACGGAGTTCACCACGGAAGAGGAGTCGGTGAGAAAGCCGATCTTTAACAAGAAAATAAGAGGACTGAAATTCAACATACGCAGAATTATCCTGGCATAGTTTAGAGACACTCAACAGATTGTGCGAAAAATAAGGAGTGTGATAAACAGAATTTAACGACAGAGAGCGACCAAAAGCCGGAAGAACAAACGAACCAGAAATATACAGAGGGAGAGTGGTACCTTCTGTCGTAGTAACATAAGAAGGAACCGGATGAGGCTGAGGGTGAGTGAGGCTGTCGGAAGACTGTAGAAAGTGATGGGTAGCGCCGGAGTCCATTACCCAGGAGGGAGTCGGCAAGGAGGTGACTGGAGTGGGAAGGAAACCTATCGGGTTGGGTGAAATGGTAGGGGAGGATGGCTGGAAAACGAGGGGGTAAAATGGGGATTGGTTCGGATCGATTGAAGAGTGGGTAGGTTCAGGTTAGGAATGGGGTTGGGTCGGGTCAATAGAGAAGGAGGTGAAGTGGGCCTGAGAGTGGGCTTGGGTCGGCAGAGGAGCCTGTTGGCCGCAGAGGAGAGGAAATAACACCTGAGGGCCGAATGGCCCAGCCGGTTACAGATCTGGCACCTGGACCTGAACGGCTGGTTGGACCGAGAATGCCATGGGCCAGTTGGGCTCGGTGGAAGCTACGAGCCTGGGCCGTTGAAAGAGAAACTGATTTGAGAGCTGGGCTGAAAAGAGGCAGGAGGCTGAGGAGTCCAGACGGGGTGAGGAGAACGCTGAAACACAGCATTGGCCTGAAGCTGAGTCGACAGCAGTAGAGCAACGGCAAGCTGTTGTTTCTCCAGCCGGAAGTCATAACTTTGTAGAAGGCTGAAAATTTCTTCAATCAGTGGCTGGTCAGAGCGATTGGTAACAGAGGTCACAAAAGGGTTGTACTTACTGTCCAAACCGCCCAAAAAATAGAGAAGCTGATCCTAAGAAGGGACACTGTGGCCGATTGCAGCAAGAGTGTTGCAGAGAGAGGTGAGTTTGTGAATGTAAGCAGCAGCCGAGACGCCATCTTTGGAACGTTAGTGAAGCTGATTTCGGAGGTCAGTGATGCAGGTCAGCAAAGAAGAAGTAAACCGCGCGGCCAGAGCCATCCAGACTGCATTGGTGGTGGTGAATGCAACAAATTGAGGCAGCAAGTCCTCCGACATTGAGGAGAAAATCCAGCTCAAGACAAGGTTGTTGTATCGTTGCCAGATGAGGAAATCAGGATTTGGTTCAGGGGAGAGATTGTCCAGAAACGAGGGAGGAGGTAAGTAAGATACTTCGAGCAGGTGGGCAATGTCGTTTGCAGTGACAATATGGAGGAGTTGAGTCTTCTAGACGAGATAATTGGTTGAGGTGAGTTTTGTGGTTAAGGTTTAATTTATGGACGGAAAGGGTGGGAGGGAGGGAAGGAGAAACAGCAGTGGAAATTGATGGAGTGGAGGAAGAATGGAAGACCATTTCAGGCGGCTCTGATACCACGATGAGAAGTAGGGTTCTCTGTTTCTGAACAGTAGAATGACAAACGAAGAAGAAGAAGAAGAACGGGCGGTAATAAATGCTTCGAACTGATTATTGAAAAGAAACGTTTTTACATGTATATAAACAAGGTAGTAATGATGAAAAAGAAAACTAAAAATGAATAGTAAAAGGAAATCAAAGATGAATAGTTCTAATACACATTTGAACGAGCATGAAGGTGTTTGCGCATTACGCAATTATGTGTGGGGAAGCTCACGATGTCCTGCCATTTGATGAAAATTGTTTAACCTGATGAGGGGGCGTTATGTTACCTCTAGAGTGACTGTGATAGTTGACCCTATTTTCATTAGTATTATTTTGAAAATGGTGGTAGCAATGTTTTCATTGTACACTTGATATGTGCCTTTGTTTTCAATATTCACCTATCATTCATGGAAGCAGTTTTTTGAGTTAAACATCCATGCACGCAAACATTAATGGATAATATCAATTTTTATTAAAACATTGAGTATAGTATTAGAAATCCTTATTGAGTTTAGTTAGTATACCCGAATGACTATCTTCCCAGGAAAGAAGCAGAGTTGTCAGGACCATGAGTGAGGGTCAAGGTTTCGATTTTTTTTTTTGGTGAGGTTTTGTTTTTATTTCTTTCTTTAACTTTTGTGCCTATATAATTTATGATATTTCAACACTTTTATTTCATTGCACAATATTTCTTTTATATTTAAGTTTACATGTCATGTAATTTTTGTTATCACTGTGTGGATTTGACCTTTCTGTGTGCTATGACTTAAAACCAAATTATAGTTTCAAGTTTCCAATGCATCGTAACCTGACCTTGAACTGCACAATAGACTCTCTTGAGGTTGGAAGGTTTAGGTTAGTTTTTATGTCCTGGTCCACTTTTGGATGGTGAAAATTAAATATATTTATTTTATGTTATTACGTATGTATACTCATAACATAACTATTTATTCATAATAACATAAGCTATATTTATAATTTTTTATTATTTAAAAATTCTATATTTCAAATATAAATTACATATTTATTTTAGTTATTATTATTTATATTTGTGTATGTTAATATTAAGTGTGCTTAAATAATTAAAGAATTTTTTATGAATTTTATAAATAAAATTGATCTACAATAATTTATTTATTCAATATAAAAAAAACCGTATAACATATTTACTTGTTAAATACATGATTCCCCAATCAAAAGAATCTTGCTTAACTATTCGATATAAACTATACTCATTTGTCCTTGTTTGGATATGATAATAAAATGTATAATTTACGTACTCGCGCTATGTTTGTTTATGCACTACCAAGGATGATTACACAAAAAGAGTGTTCTCAACATTACAGTACCTATAATACAAAGAAGTGTTAATCCTGATTATCCACTCAAGCACTTCGCTCAATACTTAATCCTAGTCTTACAATGAATATGACTTTATCGAAGGACAAAGTCATTTATACTTGTCACATTCTTTAAATTCTTTGGCTTAGCTTGTTGGATAATGTTGGCCGTCGCTTAACCTGTCAACCCAATAGCAATTTGATGTGTATTTTTCTAGTTCTCTATTGCACAAGTTTAGATTATCTTGCAGAACTTTACAAGACTTGAGTGTTTAGCACCAATTAAATACACCTCGGTCGCCACTAAGTCTGGGCATTAGCTGTCGATGGAGGTGTTTTCTGAGGAAAAGAATAGGGGGAAAGGGAAGAAGAAAGAGGGTAACGTTTGATCAGAAAAGCAAAGGTGGGTACGACATGGAAATGAGTGAAAAGTGGAGAATGGGATAAGATATTTATAAAAAAGAGAGTCAGCGAGGCATTGATAACTTGACAAGTGGGGATAATCAAGCTTGTTGGGTTATGGGAATATAATAATTTGGAAGGAATAATCATCAACTGTCGGTAGCAATTAGCATTACTATATATGGGAAATCAATAATGGAATACTGGTCCACCCATCATCCTGAGTATTGCTAAAGAACTCCCCTCTTGGGGAAAGTTTTTGTGTCCCATTGACTTAATGCTACTTCTCTTTCTTAAATCATGCTTTCTTAAAAGTATAAACGTATGACCTCTCTCTCTCTCTCTCTCTCTCTCTCATTTATGGCATTCTTTATCCCGGCTAAAATTTGTCTCGCTCCTTCAGTAGGAAAAGTAAGGTGTTGTACAATTTCAATGTTCACAATTTTAATCACTCTTACTTTCTTCCACACTCTTGGATCACATATACAAAGAAAATAAAACAAACTTTAAATTAATACAAGGACGAGAACACCGGATTTATAGTCTTCATTCCAATAATCTATCACAATTCTTGGATGTACATCCACCCGAAAAGGTGTATTCTATATTAATTAGTAGGGAAAAGATCAATTCAAACACTAAATTAAGAGTGTTTTTCAATTCAAATACTAAATAATTTTTTTCGTCAATTAAAATACCAAGTTATACACCGTTAACAAATTGAACTAATCTGTTAAGTTGACGTTAAAACCTAACATGGGATTTGCACTTGACTATGTTTTCCTTGGTTATCTACGAAATGAAGAGAAGGTATCGGGGAGCTCCACAGACCATTAAACACCGAGGCAGAAGCAACGAGCGGCGAAGGAAGAGTGAAGAGCAACGTGGGAAGAGTGACAACCGACAAGAAACCACCGACCACCGACGAGCTGCATGACAATTCGGACGCGAACGACAAACCGAGCAACGAGCTGCGTTTGCCTAATCTCCTAAGGTTTGGAGGTTTGATTTCTGCTGTAATTTTGAATTCTGCCCTAATCACTCCAAACATTTGATTGGTTTCTGCCAAACTTTGCTCGTCTCCACCATCACCAAAATCAAAATACCAAATTGACAGAAATCAACAAAATTAACAGAAATCAATCAAATGATCGAAGATATTAGGGCAGAATCCAAAATTACAGCAAAAATCAAATCGACAGAAATCAAACCTCCGAACATGAGAAGATTAGGGCAAACGCAGCTCGTCACTCGCTTCGTCGTTCGCGTTCAACCCGTCACGCAATTCATCGATGGTCAGTAGGGGTGAGCAAGAACCGACTAGAACCAAGAACCAGACCAGAACCAGCTGTTTGGTTCGGTTCTGAGAAAAAAATAAACAGATTTCGGTTCTGTTATTTCATAACCAAAAATTTTCGATTCGGTTCTCAGTTTTGGTGACAAAAAACCATAGAACCGACCCAGACCAATAAATTAGCCCTAAAACGTCAAACTCTGAAGTTTGATCCGCAGTTCTTCTTCTAGACTTCCAGTTTCTGTTTCTTCCTTTGCGTTTGAGTTTCGTTGCTGTGACGGCCCCGACCCCGTGCCAGGGCCGCCACGACCTGTGCCGTGACGTGAATACATACTACCCTCGCCCGTTCTCATTGTAAAATCTTTTTTCTTTTCATTTATCATTTTCATTCTTCATTTCTTTTTCTTTTCATTCGTTTATCAATTAGAGAACAGACTCGGGCATTCAATCCATATCTATCGACGTTTAGGGTCTAACTTAAAACGTACCCAAAATGACTCGTCTAAGGTCGGGAATCACCAAAAGAGGGTTAGGACACCAAAACATATCCATTGGCATGCATGGGGCACGCCCTGCATTCGACGCGCGTGCCCACTGCGCTCACACTGCGCGCGCACCGCGCTAACATTGCACGCTCACTCGCCAGCGCCCAGCGCCAACACCCAATGCCAGCTCACAGTGCCCAGTGCACAGCGCCAGTGCGCATCATTAGCGAGGGCCGATCGATCGGCTGAGGGCGCCGATCAATCGGTGAACTCTCTGGTTTTTCACCAGATCGCGGGCACTGTTGGCCGATCGATCGGCTAGCTCTCAGGTTGCGCCTGTTTTTCCAGAACATTGGCCAATCGATCGGCCATCATGCGCCGATCGATCGGCTGGCGCAGGGCAGAGCGCATCCGCACGCCCATCTCGCCCCGCCTGTGCACCACTCCAAGCAATTTTTCCTCCTTTGCCATTTTTCCTCCATTAATCACCTAATACACATTTGAATAATCATTCTCAAAATATTCACCAACATTTCAACCAAAAATACACATCTATAAACCAAACCTCCGACCTAAATTCATCAAATCCTGACACAAAACAACATATTCATCTCAAATCCTCAAACCTATTTTCAAACTTCAAAACCCATTCCAAATCAACAAACCTAATCCATTTTAATCATCAAAACTAACCTATTCATCAATATTCATACTTGCATAGCGGAAGCTAACAAATCATCCAAAATAACATCCATCCACATAAATCATCCACAAAACATCAATTTATCTACTATCCTGATACCAAGCACCCTAGAATGAATCATCTATACATTTTTCCTAACTAATCACCATCCAGCCCACTTAAACCCAAAACCACCAAAATACTCAATCTATTGCTCCCACGAGCATCCTCCTTCAATCTGCATGCTCGCCAAGTAGAGAGACATCGCCCTCACCTTGCTCAAGGTCACATACACCATAAAGATACCCATGAGATAAATCTCAGTAAATTCTACGTAAATGTCTATGCATGAACATGTATATATAATTTTTATGAAGGCCGTCTATGTCATTTCATTTATTAGTACGTGTCAGTTTTTGATTATCGGGACATTACTCAATCAGATGGATATGATACATCAAGCGAGTAGATAGCCCACACCATCCAAAAGGAGGAAGACCCACTCACCACGGAACGCCAGGTCTGAACCTCTCCCTGATAACCACCATGCGTTGTTTACTATGATACTTTACATTCATTCTTTACCTTTCAATTTTCATGAAATCTATGCATAAATCCGTTTTCATGGCATTTTATAAACTATGATGCATGAACAATTCAATACGTAACGTAAATATAAAAAGCGCGGATACCATCAAAACCATACAAGCATAACCTATAAAACAACTAAACCTAAACTATCCAACTAAAACATATAAACATCTAATGCATCAACGATCCTCAACAACAAAACTCGACATATGGTGTAGGCCAATCGGCCACAATAAGTCACGAAAACTTACCTCGCGTCCTTTGTACACCGAGCTCCTCGTTTTGAGCTTTGTCACCTAGAACATTTCACAACGTCCTTTGTTAAAACCGGGCCTAAACAATGAAATTTTGAATACTAACGGAACTCCTAACTAAAGGAAATTTCCTAAAATTTTAATTAACTTCTCTCGGGCATTTTGTCGAGCAATTTACGCTCCACATTTATAAACCTCCATTAATGGAGTTTTCCAAAGCTTCGAATACCCGATTTTTAACTAAAACACCAAATACACGCATTATTTCGGCTAACTACGTCTAATAATCATAAATACGGCGATACCTAACTGTTTCTAACATAACCAGACTAATTTGATGAAAACCTAACGGAACCCTAACCGTTAAACAACCCTAAAGTTGGAAACTAAAGCCAAAAAACGCTAGAATCTTACATAGGAAGCGATTTTGGAGAAGAAACGTGAATAAATAGGTTGATCAAAGGAGCGGGTCGCCGGCATTGAAGAAGAAGCATCGTTTGGAGGCAAGAATCGCCAGAGAGAGGAGAGGAGGGCGTTTTTACGTTAAGTGTGGAAGAAAAGAGGGGTTGGGGTTATTTTAATGTATTTGACTTGTCAAATGATAAGTTTCTCCCTCCTTTTGATTTTTCGTTTATCTCGTTATTTGACTATCGGTTCGGTTTCTCTAAATTTCTTTATTTCACCAATAATTCTGATTTATTACTAGGGCTCTAATAAAACCTTTCGTTCGTAAAACGGGTTTTATTCAATATTTTTATGAATTAAAATGCTATAAGGTTAAAAATGGAAACTTGGGCGTTACACTTTCGATTTGGATTTCTAAAATTTTCTTATTTCTCCTAAAATCCATATAAATCATAAGGGTTCTAATAAAACTCTCCATTCACAAAACGGACTCATTTCACTTATTTACAAAAATGCCATTGTGCGACAAAATTCAAAAACTTATAAAATCGGGTGTTACATTTCATCCATCTTAATTAAACTTTTGTCCTCAAAATTTGATTACACAAATAGTTCTGGGTACTTAGCCATCATAGCCTGTTGTCTTTCCCAGGTGGCTTCCTCTACGTCATGGTTCTGCGTAACACTTTGATAGAGGATTCCAAAATTCGCACTGGCTTCTCCACGTAAGTTAACGCTGGTTACACCTCAATCTCTCTTGCTTCAACGATGTGAGATGGGTCATGTACGCACTTCCTAAGCATGGATACGTGAAATACATTGTGGATGCTCTCCATTGATGCCGGAAGCTATAACTGATATGCCATTTTCCCGATCCTCTTCAAAATAGGGAAAGGCCCCACGTAACGAAGGCTTAGCTTGTCTCTTCTCCCGAACCGCATAACACCTTTGAACGGAGAAATTTTTAAATACACCTCGTCACCTTCGTTGAACTCCAACTCTCTTCGTCTATTATCGGCATAGCTTTTCTGACGGCTCTGAGCTATCTCAATGCGCTGTCTGATAACGGTGATCTTTTCTACTGTTTGCTGTAGAATATCAGGGCCAATCATACTAGCCTCGCCAATCTCGTCCCAATACAGCGGTGATCTGCACTTTCGTCCATACAGCGCTTTATACGGAGCCATGCTGATTGTAGCCTAGAAGCTGTTGTTATATGAGAACTCGATCAATGGCAAGTACCTGCTCCACGAGCCTTGAAATTTCAGCACGCAGGCTCTAAGCATATCCTCTAAAATTTGATTTGTTCTTTCTGTCTGTCCATCCGTTTGAGGATGAAATGCCGTGCTAAAATTTAGCTGAGTTCTCATGGCTTTGTGTAGACTTTTCCAAAATCTCGAAGTAAACCTCGGATCTCGGTCTGAGACTATCGAAATGGGTACTCCGTGTAGTTTGACAATCTCCTGCACATAAAGTTCGGTGAGCTGATCTATGGAAAATGTTGCCCTAGCTGGTAGAAAGTGGGCCGAATTTGTCAAACGGTCCACTATCACCCAGATCTCATCATGTCCCCTCGTGTTCCTGGGCAATCCAGCAATAAAGTCCATAGAAATATGCTCCCATTTCCATTCTGGGATCGACAGGGGTTACAAAGTTTCTGCCGGCCTTTGATGCTGCGCCTTAACCTGCTGCCAAACTAGACAGGTTTTTACGTACTTGGCAACCTCTCTCTTCATGTTAGGCCACCAGAAATGCTGCTTTAAATCCCTATACATCTTGGTGCTTCCTGGATGCACAGAGTAAGTTGAAGAGTGTGCCTCGGCCAAGATTTCTTTCTTTAACTCCTCATCATTAGGCACGTACCACCTATGCATGAATTTTAATATGCTGTCATCTGAAAAGTTGAAATCAGACGAGTCCTCGGATGCCATACTCAATCGGTGCTTCTCACACTCCAAATCTTTCCGTTGAGCTTTTCGTATTTTGTCTAGTATCGTCGGCCTAAGAGAAATGTTTGTAAGCATAGTGGATAACTCAGCCATAATATCCACATCAAACTTCTCAATCTCAGACTTCAACATTACCGACATTGCTGCAAGCGAAGGCTGACTTGTAGTAGGCATTCTGCTCAAGGCATCTGCGACTTTATTTGCCTTTCTTGGGTGGTATTTGATTCGAAATCGTAGTCTTTAACAAACTCCAACTACCTTCGTTGCCACATGTTCAACTCTTTTTGCGTAAACAGATACTTTAAGCTCCTGTGATCTGAGAACACCTCGCATTGTTGCCCATACAGATAGTGCCTTCAAATTTTCAACGTGAAGACAACTACCGCTAGTTCCAGGTCATGCGTCGGATAATTTTGTTCATACGGCTTTAACTGCCGAGAAGCGTACGCAATAACTCTCCCTTCTTGCATCAATACGCATCCAAGTCCGATCTTTGAGGCATCGCATTATATACTGAACTTGTCACCTTCAACTGGCAGTGTTAAAACTCGCGCCGTAGTCAACTTTTGTTTCAGCTCCTGAAAGCTTTTATTGCATGCAGCCGACCATACAAATTTCTCATTCTTCCTTGTCAACCGTGAAAGAGGGATATCAATCTTTGAAAACCCCTCGCTGAATTTTTGGTAGTACCAGGCCAATCCAAGAAACCCGCGTATCTCCTGCACATTCTTAGGCTGCGGCCAATCTTTAACCACCTAAATCTTAGTCGGGTCCACAGAAATCCCTTCCTCAGATATAATATGGCCAAGAAAATTTATACGGTCCAGCAAAAATTCACACTTAGAAAACTTTGGGTATAGCTCGTGTTATTTCAAAATCCCCAAAACAATCCGCAGTTGTTCTTCATGTTCCTTTTTGTCTTTGAATAGACCAATATGTCATCAATGAAAACGACAACAAACTTGTCTAAATACTCCTTAAAGACACGGTTCATTAAGTCCATGAAAGCTGCGGGCGCATTGGTAAGTCCAAAAGATATTACTAAGAACTCGTAGTGCCCATACCTCATACGAAAAGCTTTCTTTTGAACATCTTCTTTTCGAACTCTCAACTGATGATAACCCAAGCGTAAATCAATCCTTGAGAATACTCGGGCGCCTTGCAGTTGGTCAAACAAGTCATCTATAGGTGGCAATGGATACTTATTCTTCACTGTCAACTTGTTCAACTCTCAGTAATCAATACACATCCGGAGAGTTCCGTCTTTCTTCTTAACGAATAGAACTGGCGCACCCCACGGGAAAAAGCTAGGTCGGATGAACCCCCTATCCAACAATTCTTCTAGCTGAGACTTTAACTCTTTTAGCTCGGTGGGCGCCAATCTGTATGGGTTTTTAGATACAGGTTCTGAACCTAGATAAATATCAATCACAAACTCAATCTCTCTATCCGGTAGCTATCCTGGAAGATCATCACGAAAGATCTCTGCAAATTCTTTAACTATTGGAAGGTCACTTAGCTTCATTGCATTTAGCAATTGAGTATCAACCACCGTAGCCAAGTAGACTGAGCATCCATCTTTAAACTGCTCACTGACCTTCATAGAATAAGAAGTTGGCAGCCCACTTAACCTATTCATTGCTTGGAAGATAAACTTCTCTTTGTTCAGGGGGCGGAAAGTCACCACCTCGGATCTGCAGTCGATAGTGGCAAAGTGGCGTGACAGCCAGTCCATTTCCAAAATAAGATCATACCTCTCTATGCCCATAACTATCAGACGAGCATAAAGGGTATTATTCCCCACTGAGATGACATTGCCCTGGAAAATATGATCCGATTGCATACGTTCTTCCGAGGGTAACATCACACTATACTCACAATCTGCCAACTCCAGCACTAATCTCAATCTAGATACACATGCTATGGAAATAAATGAGTGCGTAGCTCCTATGTCTATCAACGAAAAAACCGCTACGCCGGTAATCAAAATAGTACCTGCAATAACGAAGGACTGAGCCTCGTCATCAACGTCACAAGGCTCAATGAAGGCGAATATTCTTGGTGTAACTCTCTTTTGATTGGTAGCCTATCTCGGACAGTTTTGAGCATAATGGCCTACCTCCTCACATCTATAACACCTATCTGTGCCTATTCTACAAGCGCCATAGTGTTCTTTCTGGCATTTAGGACATAGAGGCTTTTGAGTAGCTCCTTGTACTAGTTTCTTCTTGCCTTGGTCGCTCTTCCCATCATACAGCCTTTTAGCACCTCTCTGTTACTGTTGTGGCTGTCCCCTCGGTTGCCAGCCCTTATTCTGAGGTTGAAGCTGAATTTCTCGAAAGAACCCCCTAGTAAGCTCCCTCGATTTGATACAGGTTTGCTCAGCAGCTTCGAACTCCAGTGTCCTAGCCACAATCTCTGTGTAGGGCACATTCCACACTCCCGATATGATGACGCTCTTCCGAATGTCCGAATCTAGCCCTTGCATAAATTTACGCATCTTGTCCTCGTTATTACTCACTTGGCGTGGTGCGAACCGGGATAGGGCCTCAAACCTCCTGACATACTCAGCAACTGAACTAGTCTGCCGCAATTGCAAGAACTCCATCATTTTTGCCTCCCGTACCGTACGGTTGAAGTACTTGTCGAAAAACACGGTTCTAAACCGTTCCCAACTCATCACTGTCACGTTGGTGGTTGCCTTGATGGAGTCCCACCAGAACCGGGCATCGGATGCCAAGTGGAAGGTAGCACACATAACCTTGTCCCCATCCTCAACTTTAGCATACTCCAGCATATCTTCCTTGGTTCGAATCCACTCCTCAGCAATAGAGAGGTCCGAAGATTGTCCATTGAATATCGGAGGTCGTAGCTTTTGAAACCTCTCCATGCTGTGGTTATTAGGAGCCACCACCTCCTGAGCCCTAAGGCCTTCACGGTTTATCAAGGTGTCCAGCTGTTGGGATTGTCTTTCCATGTGTTGTGCCTATCGGTCTAAGTGTTGGGACTGTTGGGCAATGAACTCCCTTAATTGGTCTATTGTGTCGTCTCGTTCATCTCTATCATTGCCTCTACGCACCATTTTGTTAACCTATACAATTTAAAGACAATAATTCTAAGAAATCAAAACAAAGAAATATTAAAAACGTACTTACAGTTGAAGAAGCATGTCCCTATAATGGCTTGTGCAGTCGAGCAGTCTATAGAACCGATTTTAAAACCTGGGAGCTCTGATACCAACTGTTGTGACGACCCCGACCCCGTGCCAGGGCTGCCACGGCCTAATCCGTGACATGCATACATACTACCCTTGCCCGTTCTCATTGTAAAATTTTTTTCTTTTCATTTATCATTTTCATTCTTCATTTCTTTTTTTTTTTTCATTCTTTTATCAATTAGAGAACAGACTCGGGCATTCAATCCATATCTATCAACGTTTAGGGTCTAACTTAAAATGTACCCAAAATGACTCGTCTAAGGTTGGGAATCACCAAAAGAGGCTTAGGACACCAAAACATATCCATTGGCTTGCATGGGGCGTGCCCACTGCGCGCACACCGCGCGCGCATTGCGCTAACATCGCGCTCTCACCGCGCGCCCACCCACTAGCGCCCAGCGCCAACACCCAGTGCCAGCTCGCAGCGCCCAGCACGCATCACCAGCGAGGGCCGATCGATCGGTGAACTCTTTGGTTTTTCACCAAATCGCGGGCACTGTTGGCCGATCGATCGGCTAGCTCTCGGGTTGGGCTTGTTTTTCCAAAACATTGGCCGATCGATCAGCCATCATGCGTAGATCGATCGGCTGGCGCAGGGTAGTGCACACCCGCGCACCCATCTTGCCCCGCCTACGCGCTCAGCTGCGCGTCCATCGCACCACTCCGAGCCATTTTTCCTCCTTTGCCATTTTTCCTCCATTAATCACCTAATACACATTTCAATAATCATCATCAAAATATTCACCAGCAATTAAACCAAAAATACACATCCATAAACCAAACCTCCGACCTAAATTCATCAAATCCCGACACAAAATGCCATATTCATCTCAAATCCTCAAACCTATTTTCAAACTTACCGATTCCAAATCAACAAATCTAATCTATTTTAATCATCAAAACTAACCTATTCATCAATATCCGTACGTGCATAGCAGAAGCTAACAAATCATCCAAAATAACATCCATCCACATAAATTATCCACAAAACATCAATTTAACTACTATCCAGATACCAAGCACCCTAGAATGAATCATCTATACATTTTTCCTAACTAATCACCCTCCAGCCCATTTAAACCCAAAACCACCAAAATACTCAATATATTGCTCCCACGGGTCAAGTTCGCACTGACTGCGCCAGCGCGCTCCCACGGAGGAAGACCCGCACACCATGGAACACCAGGTCTGAACCTCTCCCCGATAACCACCATGCATTGTTTACTATGGTACTTTACATTCATTCTTTACCTTTCAATTTTCATGAAATCTATGAATAAATCTGTTTTCATGGCATTTTGTAAACTATGATGCATGAACAATTCAATACGTAACGTAAATATAAAAAGCACGGATACCATCAAAATCATACAAGCATAACCTACAAAACAACTAAACCTAAACTACCCAACCAAAACATATAAACATCCAATGCACCAACGATCCTCAACAACAAAACTCGACATATGGTGTAGGCCAATCGGCCACAATAAGTCACGAGAACTTACCTCGCGTCCTTTGCACACTGAGCTCCTCGTTTTGTGTAACACCCGCGAATTTATAATTAATTAAATGAGGGATATTATAATTAATTAATAAAATAGTTGTTTTAATTAAAAGTGACTTAAACGTTTATTAATTATGTTTGGGTATTTCTTGGGAAATTAAGCCGTGGATTATAATTTAAGAGCGAGATTTATCGAAAGTCGAAATGGTCGGAAACACGGGAGGTCAAAACGGTAATTGAGGATTAATTAACGGTTATTATTATTATTATTATTATTTAATTTTTTTTAAAAAATAATAACTAAAAACACAACAGAATGGCCGAAGCCATTCTGTCGTGTTCGAGCACCCGAGGGAACAGGGGAGAGGGGAGGGAGAGTCGCCGATTCTCCGCCGCGGTTTCCGGCGTTCTCCGGCCAGCTCCGACCAGACGACGACGGCGAATCAAGGGCGAGCATCTTCGGCCCTTCTCCGCGCACGAATTGAACGGTAAGTCCCTTTTTTTTTGTGCCCTGTTTCGGTTCGGTCGTGGCCGAGGGTGAGGAGCGACTTTGAGCTCCGATCGCCGGCTGAAATGGGCTGCTTCCGGCGTGGGTTTGCCAACCCTTGGACCGGCTTCCATCACCTGGCTGTGATGAGCCCGAATTGAGTGAAAAATCCGAGAACCCGATTTAGGGCATTTCGGGTTTTGTGTGTAGCTTGGGATTTTTGGTTAGTTTATACTAATTAAGGGTATATGAGGTTGATTGGTGAGGAAATGAGGGAGAATTGAGGGAAAATTGGAAAAGGGAAATTTCCGGGTTAAGGGGGCATTTCGGGTTTTGGGAGTTTTGACCTAGCTAGGGTCGGTTGTTTTAAAATTACTTTTGGCAGATTAAAATAGGTTATTAGAGGAGTACGTGGCCGCTGGAATCATTCGATTCCGATAACCGACGTGAAAGTTATGCACGTTTGAAGTTTCGGGTCGGTTTTTACCGAACCCAAATTGGTGGCCCATTTAGTTAGGCTTTCATTGGATTAGGCTAGAAATAGGAGTTTGAGAGTAATTAGTAGATGTAGGCTTGATTTTAATGGTTTGATGAATATTTATCGTAGGTCGAGCTGTAGATGGACAGGTAATCGAGTACCCTCAGCGAGCTAGGACGCCAGGTAAGTAGTGGAATGCGTGTTTGTTGCCTTCGGGCCTACACCATAGAACGGTAGGGATTGGTTGCTTGTTTGCTGTGCTTTGCTTTCTGTTATGCATTGTGTGTCATGCATCATTGTTTTCTAACTACGAAACCACGTGTTTTGCATGTTTGAGTGGTGAGGATGAAATGGAAGATAATAAATGATTTGCAACTTGGTCTTAAGTAGAATAGCCTCGTCGGGCAAGTAGGCTCGCTGAGCACCCCGCGAGGGATTTTACTTGAGATGCCCTGCTAATGTACGTAATGTGTCGTGAGTATGAATTCATCGACCTGTTCGTGCTTGAAGTGCACAATGAGGATTTTACGATCGATTGGGGGAGATTCATGTTGGCCGTCCTGGACTGTGTTGGGACGTGTGCCTCCGGTCTAGCTCCGTGGATCAAGGTGTGGCCGTCCTGGACTATGTGGGGGCGTGTGCCTACTTGATTCACCTGAAAGTGAAAGATAAATGCAACCGAAATGAAAAGAAAACAACAGAGTGTGTAGAAACTGCATGTTAGGGTTGAGTCGAGCATTTAGTGTGTTGTTGTGCATTATTTCCCTACTTGCTAAGCGTTAGGCTTACTTTTGTGTTCTATGGCGTAGGTGGCGAGTTTTTACAGGTGAGGTAGAGGAGACAGCCCAGGACTAGGCAGCAGTCGGAGGAGTACGAGGCATGCCGGTGCGGGTAGTTGTCGGGGCGACTCCACCATGGTCTTCGGGAGAATGTGGGATTTTACATTTTAGTAGTTTGTTGTAGATGACTGTTTGTAGAAATAATGGAAATGCTTAAATCATTTTGGTTGATGTTTTTGATAGTTGTGGTATAGCTATGTATATTTGTGGTATTTAGTCATAGTTAAGGGTGATGTATCGCCCTGTACTGCGGACTTTCTTTATTTAGGGATGTGAGTGTTATAGTTTCTTTCTTTTCTGTTATTGGAGATTTCGTAGGTTGGTTAGATGGTTAGGAATATTCTGGATTGTTTGGGGATTGACTTATTGCAGGTACCTAGCATTTTGGAGGCGCCATTTACAGGCGTTACTTTGCCGAAATTTTTGGGAAGAACGCCGTGGTGCTTAAAGGTTAGGAGTAAGGGAATTAGTGAGTCTAGGCAGCTAGGTATGATATAAGAGAGCCTTGGGAGATTTAGTTTTTAGTCAGCTGCGTCAGTTTCCTTTTATGCTTGAGAGTTTATGAAAATTTTGTTTTAACGTGGAAATGGTTAGCATAGTAGCGCTCCAAGCCAGGGTGGGTTCAGGGGCGTTACATTTTGAGTTTTATCACCTAGAACATTTCACAACGTCCTTTGTTACCGGGCCTAAACAATGAAATTTCGAAAACTAACGGAACTCCTAACTAAAGGAAATTTCCTAAAATTCTAATTAACTTCTCTCGGGTATGTTGTCGAGCAATTTACGCTCCACATTTATAAACCTCTATTAATGGAGTTTTTCAAAGCTTCCAATACCCGATTTTTAACTGAAACACCAAATACATCCATTATTTCGGCTAACTACGTCCAATAATCATAAATACAGCTATACCTAACCGTTTCTATTATAACCAGACTAATTTGACAAAAACCTAACGGAACCCTAACCGTTTAACAACCCTATAGTTGGAAACTAAAGCCGGTAAACACTAGAATCTTACCTAGGAAGCGATTTCGGAGAAGAAACGTGAAGAAACCGATTGATCGGAGGAGCGGGTCGTCGACGTTAAAGGAGAAGTGTCGTCTGGAGGCAAGAATCGCCAGAGAAAGGAGAGGAGGGAGTTTTTACATTAAGTGTGGAGGAGAAGAGGGGTTTGGGTTATTTTAATGTATTTGACTTGTCAAATGACAAGTTTGCCCCTCCTTTTGATTTTCCGTTTATCTCGTTTTTTTACTATCGGTTCGGTTTCTCCAAATTTTCTTATTTAACCAATAATTATGATTTATTACTAGGGTTCTAATAAAATCTTCTGTTCATAAAACAGGTTTAATTCATTATTTTTACGAATTAAAACGCTATAAGGTTAAAAACGAAAACTTGAGCGTTACACTTTCGATTTGGATTTCTAAAATTTTCTTATTTCTCCTAAAATCCATATAAATCATAAGGGTTCTAATAAAACTCTCCATTCACAAAACGGACTCATTTCACTTATTTACAAAAATGCCATTGTGTGACAAAATTCAAAAACCCGTAAAACCAGGTGTTACAGTCGCGTCTCGCCATCTCTTGCCCAGTTGTCCCCGCCGTCTCTCGCTTCTCGCTGTTTCTCGAGTCTCTCCCAGTCGCCCTTGCCTAGTTGTCCTCGCTGGCTCGCCGTCTTTCTCCCAATCGTCCTCGCCCATGGAAGGCTTCCATGGCTATAAAACTCTCTCATTTGAAGAATCTATGCCCATACGCACTCCACTTGGCCTTCCAGCGAGGAATCTATTTCTCTCCAACTCTATAGCCTTTTGTACTCTTCTCCTTTCCCCTTTTTCCGGCGGTGATTTCTCAGTAAATCTGAAAATATGACCGTCGTGGATGACGCTTATCTTCAATTGTTCGTAGATGAGACTTCTCTCTACAACCGCATTGTGATAGGGAGTCTTTTACCGACCGACATGTGGCACCCACTTCCCCATTTTCTCCAGACATGGCTCCGTAACTACATTGGTGGACTCTTACTCTACTTCTGCTCTGGTTTCCTCTGGTGCTTTTACATCTTCTATTGGAAGCGCTACGTCTATGTCCCAAAATGTTTCTCTCCCTCTCTTTCTCTCCTTATTGTTCTTCTTTTTCTTTGGTTTTTTTTTTCTCAGATACCTCTTTTCCATGGTGGATGGAGCTCGAAAGTACTCTTCTCTATCACTCTCAATTAGTTGTTAATTTATGGATATTTACGGATCTTTTATATTATGTTTCCTTTTTTTTTTCAGTGTTTAATCGATCTTAGTTAGTATAGACATTTATTAGAGAAAGATCTGTGTATGTTTTGTTTGATTGTTATTATGAAGATGTCAATGTTTAATGAGAAGTTCTACATTCACACATCAACAAGTATTGCTTGGATCTGGCTTTTATTCTGACCGTTCACCAATCTTTTAGACTTAATTAGTGTATGATAAAACGTTATTTCTCTTGGTTGATAAATGTCTTTGTGGGTTCTTGGCTGATTTCAATTATGGATTTTATGGTTATAATTTTGATTTTGTTCAGATTGTAGATTTCGTTAATGGATTAAAGTCGTCCTTAAAATTGTACTATTTGCATCTTAAGTTTATACTTAGTTTGTAAATATCATTTTTATCTCTCACTCTCTTGTTGTTGTCTTCAGTTTTCTTGGCAATTTTCTATGTAGATTAGTATTCAGATTTTAGATATCATCAATAGATTAGTGCTCAGATTGTAGATATTTATTTTTTTGAATTAATAGTTTAGATATCTAATTTTGAAATTTTTTATTTAAAAAAAAATTGTAATGGGAAAACTGAAACCGGAACTGAAATTCTAATCTGGTCCTTAAAAAAATTTTAACGGTCCCGGTCTTAAAAATTAAAAACCAAATTTTATTGGTCCGGTCTCAATCTTCCTTAAAACCAGACCGGACCGGACCATGAATACCCCTAGTGGTCGGTGGTCTATCGTCGGTTTTTGGTCTCCTGGAGTCACTTTTCACTCTTCCCTTGTCGCTTCTCTCTCGGCATTCAATGTTTGTTTAGCTCTCTGATACTTTATCTTCGTTTCATAGAGAACCAAATGAAACATAGGCAAGTGCAAATCATGTGTTAGGTTTTAATGTCCACTTAACAGGCTAGTTCAATTTGCTAACAGTGCATAGTTTGATGTTTGAATTGACAAAAAAAGTTATTCAGTGTTTGGATTAAAAAACATCTCGTAGTTCAGTGAAAAAAACAAAACCTCAAATGAGATTCATAATGCAGGCTCATCGATTCGATGCAAAAGAATTCAAATCATCAAATTCTAACAATCTCCACCTTGACATGAATCCTATAACAGAGCTCCGACGACTCCTTAGCCTGACCCAAAAAGACTCTAGAACACCAAACTTTAGCAATTTCTACGTTGAAAATAACTTTAATGCAAGGAAAAAATATTCAAATCTTTAACAGACATTCTTCTTCCATAAAACCTTCTAGAATATCTAAATTTTGGCTCATCGGCCCATTATAACATCTTCTCATAATCAACCAAAAAGTCATTTAGATCTTGATTATAAGTCTTCTATAACAAATTGTTCTTCAAAGCCCTTCAAAATTTCACTATCGTTATCATAGTATAAGAAAATATTGAACTTCAATTTAAGAGTACATATCATACTTCAAATGGTTCACAAATCAAAACCAAAACCTTCAACAAAAATGTTGATTCAAAGGGCAAACACTTCAATAAAATATCTGAATCCATAGTTGAAGATTGAAATCAAAGATGTATTAAAAAATTTGATAAGAAATGTAATAAATCCAAAATATTCGAGCAACTACTGTTCAACACCAAATTATCAAATAAAGTTGCCCAAAAAATCACACTATTCCACAGAATATCTAATTCAAAATCATCTAATTCAATAAAATATCTGAACTAAAAAAATAAAGCTGAATTTCAACTGAAAGAATTTGGACAAGTGTGGTTGAAATAGAAATGAGAACAAACAGCCAAAAAATGCAGATATCCTAAAAACCACTCAATTGCATGGTTTTACGAAAATCTTATGGTGAGTTATCAAGCATGAAAAACTTGACGGGAAATGGTCACCAACACGTTAGCCTTTTACGTATACGTACAAATAGTTTTACATGTTTACCATTGATTCATGATATTTTATTTTTGATGTGATATATCTATATATATATATTGGAGGATGAATTCTCTTGATACTTTGGACGGTTTCAGTGTCAAAGTATCACGAGGATATCCTAGTACACATTCTGTTGTGCGAAGGTTGTCTTGTTTGCACGTTGCAAAAATAGGTGATAGGGTGGTGATGAAATGCTCATTGGGTTTCAAATCCCTAAACTTGAATCAATGTTTATTTATTTTGGTTATGTGTGGTGTCTTCGGTGACTGGTTAGCTAGCCTGTGATGACCCGAATGTGCACGTATGAGTACGACTACGGGACAAATCTCGGGTTGCAGGCAAATCTCGTGACCTAAGCTGAGTTTAGGCGAATCCCGGACTCGAGTATAGGTGAATCTCGGGTCGTAAAATGGGGATCGTCACAATCTCACATCGCTTGGGGAAGTATGTGAAAATGAAACATATGTAAGGAAACCCTCCCAATATAGTAAGACGCGTTTTGGAGCACAATTTGCAACGGATCCCATAAGAACTTCGAAGTTAAAAGTGCTTCGGCGAGAATACTACCAGGTTGGGTGACCGATTGTGAAGTTCTCGCCAGACGAAGCCGTGAGGAGAGGATATTGGGTTACGACCCAATCCCAAGAGCGGACAATATCTTACTGGGAAAAATGGGTCGTTACAAATGGTATCAGAGCCTGTACCTAACCGAAAATGTGGCCAACGAGAACGTTGGGCCCCCGAGGGGGGGTGATTGTGATGACCCGAATGTGCACGTATGAGTACGACTGCGGGGCAAACCTCGGGTTGCGGGGCAAACCTTGGGACCTAAGCCGAGTGTAGGCGAATCCCGAACTCGAGTATAGGCAAATATCAAGTAGTAAAATGAGGATCGTCACAATCCTACATCGCTTGGGGAAGTATGTGGAAATGAAACATATGTAAGGAAACTCTCCCAATATAGTAAGACGTGTTTTGGAGTACAATTGGCAACGGATCCCATAAGAACTCCAAAGTTAAAAGTGTTTCGGCGAGAATAGTACTAGGTTGGGTGACCGACTAGGAAGACTTCGCCAAACAAAGCCGTGAGGGGAGGATATTGGGTTATGGCCCAATCCCCGAAGCAGACAATATCTTACTGGAAAAAAAGGGTCGTTACATAGCCACCCAGGATAACGTTGATGGATATTTAGATCGTCACATTTCTATGATGGTGTGTCGGTGGGGTCTTTGAATGACTATCATTCTTTACCATGGTGGTTTTTATATGAAAAGTACGATGATACCTTATTTTCATATAGTTATCTATGTATACAACAAAGTTTGATTTATTGACATATCGGTGGCTCGTGGAGTCTTTTTTCTGAAAAAGATTGAAATAAGTTTTCTTAGAAAGATATTTGGAAACTAATTGTAATCTTATCATATTTTAAAATGAAAAATCAAAGAAGTTTTACATGCATAGCATTTAGTATAGCTTTTCTACTGAGTTAATCACTCACCCCTACAACCTTCTCCCTTTCCAAGCAAGGATAAGAACACTTAGTAGCTGGATCAGTTGGTGGTTTCCCTTTACCTATTTTTTGTTTGAGTGTTTACTAGACCTCTGATGAGGACCCCCTTTTTATTTAATCTTGTATAAAATTATTTAAATCTGAACTTGAATGTTTGGATTTTCTTAAACTGTTATTTAATTATCGTACTATTATATTTGTAATCACTGTGTGGATTTCTAGGCTTTGATTTGTGTTTAAGTCTTCCGTTGCGAACCAATCTTTGGATTGGGTGATCAAGTTCTCTTCGTCAATTCATCCGACACAGCATTCTGTCAGGCCCGCCTCCGAGTCAAAACATTTCTAATAAGAAATATACTTGACATGCTTTTAGATTGTTTGAAACTAAAATAAATACGTATTTTTTTTCTGGTAAGTCTAATTTCTCACATTTGCACGAGTGAGAGTTAGTGGCTTTTGGAGGAGAAGTTAAGAACCAGATAGGGAATTCTGGCAAAAGGGAATATGATTGCCAATTAAGCTTGTACATGTACGACGTATTCAAGAGTAAGTTCAACTCCAAATTAGTTTTATTCTTTAAAAACTCGGAGTTGTAAATTTGGAAAAATCCTATGAAACTATAGGACTGATGATTTCAGAGTATTAATCAACGAGAAATCAGAGGATCTTCAGTAAGGTGAATTGTAGTTTTGTTTTTATTTTTTATTTTAGAATATGTTAGAAAAATTCAAATTTTTTATGGACAAGCATGAAATTGGTGGATTAAGTAGGCACTTTTGCAAAAAGTATGAATAATAATCGTCTTTCTTAGATTCAACATCATTAGATGTTGCGAAAATTGAGGAAAGATCGAGTGTTAAACCAATCTAACCATGACATGGCAACGCTGTATGCAATGAGTTACGCTGTAGCACAACTATGTCACAACATTATAGAAAATAATGTCGCAATAGTATGCTGCATATCCTGAATGGACATAACAATATGTAACGCCCCAAGTTATCTGAACCCGGTTCGTCACACAATGCCCGTACATGACTAAAAATTTCAACCGTATTTATTTTTATTTTTAAAAAAAAAAACTTGCAGTGGAAATCATTTAAGCAAAAATAGAATTAGACGAAGCCATAAAAACAATGTTAACATATTCGTTGGAAATATTAAGAAGTAATCGGCCAATCGGAAATAGAAGTTTAAATTGAAATACTTGAGGTATCACGGAGGTCAAACGGATCTGCCGATAAATAAAGTCAACGGAAGAAGCAAAAACAGAAAATAGAAGGCTTCTGCCGATGACGTCAGCCAAATGAAAAACAAGGACATCTCTCGATAGACTGTATCTACCGGTGGCTAAACGACAAAATACACTCTACATCTTCTGATGACGTCAGCCAGATGATTTCCTTCATCCGATCGACTTTGTTCTACATCCACCGGTGACTAAACGACAAAATACACTCTACATCTTCCGATGGGCACATAACTATAACCCGACATCTACCGATAGTGAACAAAACAACATCTTCTGATAAAACAAGCTACATATACCGATCGCTAAACGACATATTTCGTTCTATATCATCTGATGGCTTCCACTGAAGACATCTTCCGATAGACAACAGAACCACATCTCATCTACTCCTTGGTATACAAACACGACTCTAATTACAGAAAAGAATTTACTCACTCCACTGAAACCATTCAAAAACATTTCAAACCATTATTATACCGAAATCCAGTGAGTATCAACATTAATCCCAACAGAATACTATTAACAGGAAAATCTCGAAATTGTATTCGAAACATTGAAATCACTACTGTCATGAAAACTCAATATACTCAAATTGAAACACTGTCAGCTAATCTTTCACACCGACAGACATCAGTTAACCCGCCTCATCAGTATACCAGTTCGAGACAGGGAAGTGCTCCTCCAACCCCATCTATTCGTCAGTAAACTCAGGGAATTCACCTGCAGTATCCTCAACACCTACATTACAAAACTCATCTATTAGCCTAATGCTAAGTAAGTAAAGCATTAATGAAATGAATTGCTGAAACATAAATTCCTAAACATGCAATTTCTACTTTCTCATCTCAGTTGCATACACATACGTTCATAAACTGATCTGATCCCTTGGTTCCCTTGGGAGTGGGATCAATTCTCCCAATGTCATACATCCTCTACTCGATTAAGGGGCGGATGAATTCCCTTAATAGCTGATCTGATCCCTTGGTTCCCTTGGGAGTGGGATCAACTCTCCCAATGTCATACATCCTCTACTCGATTAAGGGGCGGATTAGTTCCCTTAATAGTTTGTCTGTCACATTCAGTTCATACCTTACCATTCTTACATGGAAATTCATTTTCGTAATCTTTCAAAAACATGATGCATGACATACAAAATTATTCACAAGATGCATAACCCTACTGTTTTGTGATGTAGGCCCGAAGGCACATGCATACTTTACTTACCTGGCTCTCCTGGAAATGCTCGGTTACAACTACTCCAAAAGCTCGCTCACCTAAGGTCATGACAGTACATTAATCCAACTCTTACTAAACCTTACCAAAAATCAATAATATGTTTGAGGAAATCGATTTGAAACTCTGCTACCCGTGCATTCCCATTTATCACCAAGAACCTGAACCCACCCTCAATCACAGAAACCTCGAAATCTTCACATTGTATTCTCTCGGTAAACTAATCGCTAAAATGCAAGAAAACAAGACTTACCTAGGTTGAAGGAGAATCGGGCGAGAGAATCGCCTAGAGAGTTCTACTGCTCGAGCTGAAAACCGAAAGAGGGAAATAGGGGATAGTGGCGGCTACTCTCACTGGACTTTTCCTTAAATAGGTTATCCACTATGTAAAATTCTAATTACCATCATGCCCTCGCCTGATCATTTATTAACCTAATCAATAACTCCCCCAACCCTTCTATAAAAGTACATCATTAATAATAAATTAAATTTTGGTTCAATGGAACCGGGTGCTACACAATGACTCGTGTTGTATTGCGATATCACATTGTTTAAGCCACAATGTTTGCAACATGTGGGGACATGTGCTCATGCATGAAGCTCTATGCTATTGTAATTATGGCTAATCACACAGTCTAAGCTGCCGTGCTCATATTATGTCCCATTTTAGGAGATTGTTCTATGAGTCCCAACACATAATCTAAGAATCTAGAAACCCACTAAGAAGGATACCATGATAGGCATCAAAGGTTTGACAGGATTAATGGATTATGAGTTTCTATAATATTGTGTTGTACATGGGTTGAAATAGAAGTTTTATTTATTATATTCAGTAGTATTTTTCATAGTTTTAGAAACCTTATTTTGTGTTTATTATGACATGTTCTCTCTTACACCATGTCATGTATACATTTTTTTATACACGCATATTGTGGATACACTTCATCATTTGGGTAAAGTTCAATTTGGCCCCTACAACTAGATGAAAATGACAATTAACACTGTAAACTCAGATAATTGGCAAAAACAACATTAAAATATTGATAATGGGCAATTTACCCCCTACCATTTTATTTTCCGTTAAAATGTTAGGTTTTTTTCATATGTCTATTTTTTCTTCCCAAAATGACCATTCCCTCTTCTCCTTTCACCCTTGCTCTCTTAAAATTGCTCTGTTGCCGAAGACTCTCATGTCGACGAATTGATTCGTCTGTGAAATTTGCAGCAAAAGGTTAGGGATCAGAATTTACAGTTGCATCAAAGAGGTCATAATCTTCCATGGAAGCTAAAGCAGCGTTCAAGTAAGGAGGTGAAGAAGAGAGTCTATGTCTGCTTCGAGGCGTCCTATGTTCACCACGATCCTTATCGAGCTCTGGGCAATCTCACTGAAATAAAGAAGCATTTCTGTAGAAAACACGTGGAGAAGAAGTGGAAATGCGACAAGTGTTCAAAGAAATACGCGGTTCAGTCCGATTGGAAAACTCATTCAAAAATCTGCGGCACCATAGAGTAGTTCTTGTTTTCCAGGTCTCTAATCATCTTCTTCCTCTAATTCTTACAATTTCAGTTGGTTTTTTTTATTTTGATTTTGATTTTGATTTCTAGGTTTGGAATTGATTGAAGAAGGGATAGCTTCATCGCGCACAGAGCATTCTGCAATGCGTTGGCCGAGGAGAGCGTCAGAGCTCAAACTTGTCCTCAACAACTAACCATGGCAGAGAGTGGCCCAAAAGTTCATCCTCCTATTAACACTTCACCATCGCCACCTTCTAGCTCCACTGTCGGCTACTCCTCCACAATCTACCAGAGGTGTCTCGTCAGCTTTGTCAATTTAGGGTCTAGGTAAATTTGATCCAAATATTGCGATTTTCATGACGGAAGTAGTTTGGTTTTGTCGGGCGATTCAAAAAAGGGGAATGATTTGAAATACCCCAAAAGTGCAGACGCGATTAATGGAAATGGAACTGAACTATTAAACAAAACCTGGCATCAATTTTTAGCTCTGACCGTAGAGTGGGAAGAGAGCGACGGAGAGAGCGAGGGAATGAGAGAGAAACGAGGGTGAAGAGGGTAGGGCATTTCGGGAAGAAAAATTAGACATGTGAAAGAAAACGTCACATTTTAACAGAAAATATAAAGGTAGGAGGTAAATTGCCCATTATCAATATTTTAAGGTTTTTTTGCCCATTATCTGAGTTTACGGTGTAAATTGCTCTTTTTACCTAGTTGTAGGGGCCAAATTACACTTTACCCTTATCATTTATGTTAATATCGGTCATGTGTACTGAATATTTTCAACCAAATTGAGGGTCATTGTTTGTGGTGCATCTTTGATTGAGCAAAAAGGTGTCTTGAGGTGAAAATCTCAACTTGATCATAGTTTGTTTTATACACCACCATTGTCTGAATATTATTCTCCCTCCGTACATCTATGACAACCATGTTTAGGGTCAGTGAGTGACTCTTTTTTCACTAGTACTTTTGAACTTATACAATAGTGGTATTATTTTTATTAGTTACGACAATATATTAGACTTTTTCACTAAACACTACTTGTAACACCCAAAAATTTTCATAGTGTACGTAGCCTTTAGATTAGACAAGGTGTGGTGTTAACATTAATCTTAGAAATTTTTCTAAACTCTTGAATGGAAAACAAAATTGGAAGTGAAATTTGAATTAAGTTGGATTTGTTTAATGTTGGTTATTATAGAATTTATGTAAAAGTAAGTAAAAGTGAATTTAATTAGTTGAAAGTGAAAGAAAGATTTAAAAGTGGGATGAAATCACGTTGAAGAGATGAAAAATGGAAAGGAGAGGCCATTTTATAAAATTTGAAAATTTGGTGGAAAAGTTCGAAAGGGAAAAAATGGAAAAACTTTATAAATTGATGGGTTTTATGTTAAATTGGCAAACATTTCCTTCTTCCTCTTTTCTTCCCACGAGACCTTGGCAGCCATTGTTAGGGTTCTCTCCTCTTCTCTTCATCAATTTTTCAAGGATTAAGGTAAGGTTTTTAATGGGTTTTGTTGTTAGTGCATATAAATGAAGTTTGTTGATGTTTTAGTGGTGGTTTTGTGGGAATTAGTTAGGGTTTGGAAAACCCTATAAGGGAACTTCAAAAATTTAGTTTCCCTTGCTGGTCTTTCTCCCTAATTAATGGTTTAATCCTTAATTATGATAGTTTAGGTTGTTTTTAGGGATAGATTTGAGATTGGGAGTGAGTTATGTAAAAATCGGATTTTTGGGAGTAAGAACACCGATTCTATTTTTGGAATTTCTGTTCTGCCAAGTTATTTGGTTGGTTAATTTGAGTGTTTCAATGGGTAGTAGACTGTGTAGAGGTTTACGGATTGGGGTGGCACGTTGAAATCTGTTGAAAAATGAATAAGTTATGGCCATTTGAAGTTGGACACTAAAAATTAGTGAAAAATCGGGTTTTAGTGCTATGTAGTGATTTTGGCTAAATTGTAGTTAGTTTTGGGTTAGATAATCCCTAAAAATTTCTTAGAGTAGTGCTAAGTTGATTTTCTATATTTGTTAGGTTGTCGAGCGAGAAAGTTAACTGGACGGAGTGAGCAAACGTGTGCTGAGCAGTCAGGTAAGTAGAGGAATTATTTTTGCTGCCTTAGGCCTACACCATAGAACGGTAGGGTTAACGGTCGGTTTCTTGTTTCGCGTTGTGTTGTGTTGCGTATTCTTCTGGCATGCATCACATTTTATGTTACAAAAACTAGTTTTGTGCATTATGAATTGCGAGTGTGAATTGTAATAAGATAATAAGGATTGTAAGAACTGGTCTCGAGTAAATTGGCCTTGTCGGGAATAAGTGCTGGAGCGTAGCACCCAGAAGGGATCTTTACGAGAGAGTGGTTTGGTTAAATTATAAGAACTGGTCTCGAGTAAATTGGCCTTGTCGGAATAAGTGCTGGAGTGTAGCACCCCGAAGGAATTTTTACGAGAGAACGGTTTGGTTAAAATATTTAAGACATCGAGAGTATGAACTCCTAGACAGTCATAGGGTTCTACGATCGATGTGGGTAAGGCAAATCGTGCTTGGCCATCCTAGACAATTATGGGATGTGTGCTAACCGGTTTTACTTGGTTGCATCAAGGCGTGGCCGTCTTAGACAGTTATGAGATATGTGCCTACTTGATCCACACAGCTTATGATAAGATTAATGCAACGAACATGTAACGAGCACAACTGAGAGTTAGAAACTACATGTGATAGGATTGAGTTGCATTGTGTGTTATGTGCATACGTTATTCCCTACTTACTAAGCATTAGGCTTACTTTTCGTGTTCTATAATGTAGGTGACGATCTTTATTCAGGTGAGCTAGATGAGGGAGCCCAGGATTAGGCAGCAGTCGATGATACATTGAACATGCCGGTGTGGGCACTTGTCGGGGCGTCTTGGTCACGTTCTTCGGGTAGTTTGGTGGGGAGTTGGTATTTTGTCTTGTAGATATTTTTCCTAGCTATTTTGGATGGTTGTGAGTTTGGTTGTTTTGTTGGATAGTTGGTATGCAAACGCTTGGGATTTGAAACCATCTGATTTTCAGTTTTGGTTTATAGAATTTTAGTCGTTACGCTACTCGTTTTGTTTTTCGTATACGATTTTGGTTTCAGGTTTTGGTTTATAGAATTTTAGTCGTTACGCAGCTTGTTTTGTTTTTTGTATAACAAATAATGTGGGTTCCCTTTTCTCTATGTTTTTGCTAACCGTTTTAAGTCGGTTTTCTGAGATTTTTATGGGATACAGTGTCAGGAATGTATGGTAAAAATTTTAGGAAATTTAGAAGTGTTTGGCTCGGAAAAAAGTAGAAGAAAAGTGGAGATGGTCGAAGAAGGCGCGAGGGCACCGCTGGCGCACGCGCAATGCCGATCGATCGGCAGGCGCCCTGTTGTAGAGATCGCACACCCGAGAGGGTGCCAATCGATTGCCGCTTAGCTGCGATCGATCAACGCATGCGTGCGCGCCGACCAGATCGGGCCAGACTGGTTTTTTTTTTTTTTATTTTAAATTTTCGATTTTGAAATATATTTTAACCCAACCTTTTCTGACATATTTGACACGTATTTCACGCACGTTTTCCAACTATTTCCGAGGGTTCAAAAAACCCAAAAATCGAGTCGAAATATTTTCAAAAATTATTTTAAATTTCGTTTTAAACGGGGATTTGTTTGCAAAGTAACTCACCGAGCCGGGGCAGGTTCGAGAGCGTTACACTACTAATAGTTCTTGTCACGACTTGGAGGCGGACCTAGATAGGAACTCTGGATCAAACGCCATAATCCTCAGAGAGGACACAATCGTGCATCCTAAGGTATATTTTGCAACGAGATTTTTAACCAAAACTAAAGTCATAGTCCACATGAGAAGGGACGAGACCATATTATAAAACCCAGTATTTTTATGTTAATTAAATTCCTCGTGTCAACGTTTTATTTTTGTTATTGACAGTCAACGTGACATAAGTTGATTTGTTTTTTTGACTAGTGACCATGTTGAATTTTTCAGTGATTTAGTAGAATCGCTCCAATTAAGAAAGTTACTGTGTGGTTGAAATTGAAAGAAATAAATATTGTGTAATTAGGAATTTACCTCGGATAGATTTTGAATAACATTTGGTGTTTCGTAGAATGGAAATTTAATGGATTTTATTTATCATAAATTAATTTTTATTGAGAGAGAGATTTGTCACGCTTCAAGGTCGAGGTTGTGTTCATAGGGTTTTTGTTGAAGGAACTTTGTGTGTAAGTTGGTTTTTCTTCTCGTTTTTTAGTTTGAAAATTAGGATTTTTGTTGAATTCAGATTCGAGCATGGAAACTCAAATCCTTTGGTGTTTTATGGTTTATCTGAGTAGATTTAAGGTCTAGATGAGTTGTTTGGTTGATTTGAGGTGGAAAGAGGCGAAGGAAGACGAGTTTCATCACAGCGATCTACACTTGCTAGGCAAAGGGACATAGCCGCTTAGGTGTCGACCCATTGGGGAGGTCAATTAACACCTTGGTGAAGGTGTCAACCTCTGCCAAAACCCGAGAGGATTAAGGGTCGACCCTTGACTAAAAGTGTCAACCCCTACCTATATATGTTGACCAGTACGGTCGACCGCTTCCAATAAGTGTCGACCGGTACGATCAACCCTTGTTCAAACAACGTTAAACAAGGGTGACCCCTACTGAGTATATATGTCACATAGCAATTTACTTTAAGTTGATTGTCGTTTATAGCACATTCAATTTGGGTTCCTAATCCCGATATAGGGCACATCCATGTTTTCGTAGTGAATGGAATGAGGTATTCATGAATTTGATTTTAATTTAGAATCAGGCTAGTTTGTGGATTACGAGTTAGTACCAGAGGTTGTTGCTTCTGTGCATAAAAAGAACGATATTCGTCGAGGGAAGGATTTTATATTTTTTGTATTGCATTGTATCGCTCTATAAAAGCTTATTTTGGTGAGATGTCACCTATATAAAACCTGAACAGACGTGGTCATCAGCATATCAGTCTTTTTACGTATTTATATGTATGTTTTACAGATTTACCATTGGCGCATAGTATTTTCTTATTGTTATTATTTATAAATACTAGCGGATGAGTTTTTTTTTTTTTTGGATGGTTTCAGTGTCAAAGCATCACAAAACTATCCCCACACATCTTTTGCTACATATAGATATTTTGTTTGCACGTTACGAAAAATGGGTAATAAAGTTGTGATGTGTGCTCCCAATGTTTCAAATCCCTAGACCTAGGGGTGGGCAGGATCGGACCGCTGATCGAGAACCAGACCGGATCGACAGTTTCGGCCCGATTTCGATCCCTGGGTGATGGACTGCGGTCCGGTCCGAGGTCTGAGGTCTCTGGAACCGTGGTTTGTCTATCCAGTGCTCGGTCCACAGCCCGATTTCCTGAAGAACCGGGACCAGACCAAAGGACTGAATTTAAACCAAATTTGTCCCGACCTCTGCTGATTGCTGTGCTATCCCAGTATCCTGACCCTAACACCAGGCAAACGCAAAGTTTCGACCTCTGATTTCGAGAACAACCGACTACCAAGTCCCGACCTCCAATTTCTGAACACCGACCTCCGAACACCCAACCTCTGAGTTTTCGTCTCCCCTGCTCCGAACTCCGACCCCCAAGTTTTGATCTCCCTTGCTCAGTGCTCCGAACTCTGACCCCCGAGTTGTGAGTTGTGACCTTCAAAGTTCAAATTCTGAACAACCTAACCCCTTACTTGTGAGTTGCAACCTCCTTGCTTCGTGCTCCCTGTGAGGCGGCGACCTCTTTCCTCACAGTCATGGCTCACTACTCAGCTCTTTCCTCATTGTAAGTGTCATCATTTTTTAAATTTTTTCATTTTTCATAATTTTTTTATTTAATAATAATAATAATAATAAACCTTGGGCGGGACCGGGACTGACCTGGGATGTGCCCACCCCTACCTAGACTTGATTAGGGTTTGTTTGTTGATTAGGAATTGCGGGTGGTGTCATCACTTATCTTGTTCGCCAGCCACCTTGATAACGTTCATGGATCTTCAGATTGCCACTTTTCTATGATAGTATGTCAGAGGGGTCGTTGAGTGACCCTCCTTTTTCACTGAAATTAATTTATAAAGGAAATTTCTTAAAATTCTATTTTAACTCATTGAGGCATTTTATCGAGCAATTCATGCTCGACATATTCAAACCTCCATTAATGGAGTTTCCAAAACCTCCAACCACCCAAATCTCACATTAATGACCATTAACTCGCCCAACTACTTCCAATGATTACTAATACATCAATTAGGGTCGTAAACAGGGTAACCTTAACAATTTTTAACTTAATCCAACTATTTCGCAAAAACCTAAATGAAACCCTAATCGTTTTAATTTGTGAAAATTGAAATCTAGTGTCCAAAACTATAGCATCTTACCTAGAATACCGCTTGGAGAAGAAAACGTGAAGAAAAGCTGAAGATCGAAGGAGGAATCGTTGTTGAAATGTGAAGAGGCGCTGCGGGGGAAAGAAATCGCCGGAGGGGAAACGCGTGAGAGAGAGAGAGAGCTACGTGAAAATAAAGAAGGGAAGGAGAAAATAGTTAAGTGTTATAGAATTTCCCTTTGAAATTACTATATTACCCTTTATTTGATTTTTCTATTAATCTTCCTCCTATTTCGTTAATTGACTAACAATCCGGTTTCTCCAAATTTCCTTATTTCACTAGAAATTCCATTTTATTACCAAGGCTTTATTAAAACTTTCCGTTCGTAAAACGAACTTAATTTGATATATTTACCAAAATGCCATTATATATTAGAATAACAAATTTTCGTAAAATCGGGTGTTACATTTGGTGTGAACGACTAATTTATTAGGAATCCTAAACTATATCTAATACTTAACAAAACTGATTTTGTCATTTTACTTTAATAACTATGAGCCAATAAAAATACAGTACATGGATTTACGTTCATCAAAAACTCCTTAACCATTTAGAAAACAGGCTACACGAGTCATCAATGGAAAAATTCGTGAAAATATTGATACATAGGTAGGTAGCTTTATATAAAATAGTGCTTCCAGCATTTTCCGTTTAAAAGAATTCCAATGAAAAAAATAAAGTCACTCACGAAGTTTTGCACATCTTATGCCTACAAACACGTAAGGAAAAAAGAACGATTGCTTGAAGTCAAGTCAATGCATAAAAATTAAACACTCCAACCAGGTTTAGGTATCCAAATCCAATGACACAACACCATCACTATCCCAATACCATATCTCATGTATAAACAGAAAACTTTTGCGCAACAGCTGTGTATACCAACCAAATGACCAAAACACAGTTCAAACAACTAGATAATTGTCTGACGTATAAAATGAAATACTATGCATGCATAAAATAAACATATAAAACTATCATACGTACAGTATAAAAATTGATATGTTGTTAAATAGGACATGTCATGTTACATATATGATATCTCACAAAATATGGATTTAAAACACCATGATGCATATGCGATAAAGGAAAGAAACTCATACATCGACGTTAGTTGCCTTTTTTACTCAGAAAAACAATGCTCTTGGAATTAGACTCAAAATTAATAGAGTTGTCAGAACCTAAAACAAATCGATGTTAATATGCTATCTAAAACACAAGGGACAATAAATGGTTCCATAATGAGGAATATGAAACCAAGCTGAAAGTAAACATCAATGGATCATGCAGTTAGCGTCTTGACAAAAAAGTTTAGGTTGGGCAATCACTCCCAAAACACAAACCCACAATAGGCCCCATATAATGGCCAAAACACGAGGCCCAAGTAAATGGGCCGAAATGGCTGAAAACGACCTGGCAATGCATCGCCAACAACGCAATGTGCGACGACATCTAACAAATGATGGCATGCATTGTGCACACTAATTATTGTGTTGTGCTACGACAGAGTCGAAGGATGACGCAACGTGACACATTTTGCTACAGACTCACCTGCGAGGCACTAACTTACACCATAACTTAGCACATGCTAAGTAGTGGTTTAAACTGGATTTTTGGCTACGCAAATTGAAAAACTCTTATTTCACACAAGTTAACACCAAAACTCGAATCAAAACTTATACCAACACATTCAATACTTAAGATCGACTCACATGCTTTGATTATAAACAACTATTTCAAGTTTTCAAACTTGAAATTGGATTTTTTTTTAAATACAAAAACTAATGAAAAAAAAATGAAATGGTACGTTAAAAGCGACTTACCTTTGAAGAAGGTTGCTAGAATTCAACGATTTGAACGAAGGATAAAATTTCCTCTCAAGCAGTCTCCTCTCTCTTTTTCTCTCTCGTCTTCTATGGTGCACGGTTGGAAAAGTGTGAGGGAAATCCTCCGCTTTTATAAAAAAAATATTTTGAGAATGTTATTAATTTTTTTATTTAATAGATAATAAATAATAAAATATATTATATTAAACAAAGATTGGCCGCTTTATTATTTGGATTATAATATTATGTTATAATAATATCTTTGATTGACCGTTGTATTAAGTCCAACATTTTTGGGCTGCTGATTAATTATTTTGTTTCTAAGTCTTTCTATGCGATTTAATTAATTCTACGATGGTGGGATAGTTTGATCCTAAAATTTTTCATGTTTCTTGTCTTTTGCGTTGTGACAGTTCATACAAATCTATTAGTGTTCTTAGTTGGTTGGGTTCTTGGTTTCGTGTCAATGAAACTCACTATGTCTATGAGGATGAGAGAGAGAGAGAGATTTGTTATGGGAAATTTCTTTTTGCTCTCCAAAGGCGATGATTGCAAGAGGGGGAAGACAAACTTTGACGTTAGGTAAAAGAAGGTTCCCAAAAGGACTGGTTTCTTGTATTAAAGCAAGTCTGTGCTTTTTTCTCCTTTGCTTTTCCACGTAATTTACTCCTCAAACATTCAAATAACAGTAGTAATGATAGCAGTCTGATCAAGAAAGAATAATGACACAAAAACAAGAAAAGGGAATTGGTAAAAGTCATGAAAGGTGTCACATCTAATTATCATCATCGTCTCCTTCCAACCCAAATAAACCTTCTCATCTCTATTCTCCGACCGCAAGCATGTGCTACGTACTCGACAAACTATATAACGTAGGGTTAAAATTAATTTAAACCTTGAAGCATAGGTTTAATTTAAAATATTTCTTAAACTAAAAATATTAATAACTAAAATCTTAAACTATAAAAAATATTGCAGATAAAATCATAGCAGGTGGCCGATCACCCCTCGTTATGAATATATGCCTAGAACGGGGGCCGATCACCCCCGTTTTGTCTAGTGCTTACGTGACACTAGACGTATTGGGTCGAGAGGTCGATGTGGGGGGCAGAGACCTCATCCAACGTGCACCGCACGTGATTGGATAACAGAGGGTCCCCGCCCCCCAATGGCCTCTCGTTCCTGCTTCCCCATTTTATAGGTATTTGGGAATGGGGGGTCACCACCTTGAAACAGCCCCCCATTGTTGGCAATATTGTTTTGTAAAGTTGAGAATGGCAGATCGCTGTCCCGAAACAGCCCCTCGATCTCAATTATTTTGCCTGAGAATAGGGCGCCGTTCTCAGGAACGGGAGGCCGATCTCCGACACTATATAAGAAAACGGCCCTCCATTCTCACCACCTGGCTAGCAAAAACCCTAAATTTTACCACAATTTTCCTGTTTAGACGAATTTTCTCTGTATTATCAACGTCGATGGATTCTAATTCGATTAGATCGGTTGATTTAGACGAGACAACAACTTGTGATGTCAATATAGACTGATATTCGTACTCTACGCCCATATATGATGATCTTCGGGCATTCGATCACTTAGAAGGTAATAAAGAAATAGAGGTGCAATCGACAACGAAAACTCTAGACAATGAGCTTCGAATACCGGTCGACTCGGAGGATGATGAAGTGGAAAATATGCCGGTAAGGAAAGAAATTTCGATGAGATTTTATCTAGGGAAAAAATATAGTTCTTTAAAGTCAATTAGAGAAGAAATATAAGAATATGCTTTGAAAAATGGTTGTGGGATTTAAAAGTGAATCTCGGCGACTGACGGTCGTATGTGAAGATGGATGTGATTGACGACTGCATAGTTCGAAGATGCAAAATAAGCTTACGTTTTTAAATAAAGATTTTCAACGATTCTCACAACTGTTCAAGAAAAATTGAAAATCGACACGCTACTACAAAATGGGTGGAAAATCATTATTTGGATATGTTCAAAAGTCAACCTACATGGGAAATTCCTTCCATTATCGAGACAATGAGGAAGTATTTAAATGTCAACATTACATCAAGTCTTGCCACAATAGCAAAAAGCAAAGTGCGAATATTTAATAAAGGAAAGGGTGACGACCAATACAGGATATTTTGGTCGTACGCAGAAGAATACGTAGATCAAATTCGGGTAGGACATTGGACCTACAGACTTACTGTTAGAATTTGGTGTGACCTGAATTCTAGTTGAGCCGGTTGGGCCCGTATATCAATATTAGGGTTTTATGTTTTCTCTATATATTGATGCTTGAGTCGCAAAACTCATTGTACCGAATTTGATATTACTGATTCTCTCATCTGCCCATGATTTTTTTTCCTTTCTAGGGTTTCCACGTAAAATTCGGTGTCCATTATTTTCTCGTTTTTCTTTTTCGGTTTCTAGATCGTTCGTTATAGGTGGATTAAGGCGTCTAATCCTAACAACTGGTATTAGAGCTTCAGGTTGAAGTGGTTTTCGAAAATCAGGGTTTGATTCTTGGAAGGATATCGATCAATTTCAAGTTTGCAATTTCAGTGTGTGAAATTTACGAAGGAAAAAGAAATTAGAAATTAAAAAAAATCAAAGAAAAAGGATATTTTTTTATTGTCTTCTTCAACAGTGAAGAAGAACAGAGGAACATAACAGAGACTTGTTGTGTTCTGTTTCGACGGAGAAGAAAAAGAATAACAGCCCGAGCCGCGAAGCAACAGAGAACGCTGCTCGCCGCCGTTCTACAAACCAACCGCCGAGACCGCCTCTCCGAGCCCACTTGCACCGTTGGAGTTTGCACAGAACTTCGCCGTCCCTGCTCAGTCGCACATCGCCGCAGTCGTCGAGCATCACACAGAAGATGATGCCCGGTCAATCCTCGTCGTTTTGTCGCACCGGAGAGAAACCAGGAACGGCACAACTACTGTCTGTCGACGGTCGAAGACGCAGAGCAAAGAGGAACTATTTCCTCTTGGAATTTTCAGTGTGATTTTTGTTTGGAATTTCTCTGTTACTGTTGGTGTTTTCTTATATTCACGTGAAGGAGGAAGCCTACTTCCACAAAGAAGAAAAAAAAAAAGGGTGCTGTATTGTGTTTCTTCAACAGAGAAGAAGAAGATTTTGGTTTATGAATTTGCCTTGAGCCGCGTCAAGGAAAATACAAAGAAAGGTCAAAAGTGTGTGTTTTTTTTTAGCCGTACAGAATATCTATTCTTGGTGAACATTGAAGAAATTCAAAGTGAAAATTTTTGTTGATTTTAAATATTAGAAATATTTGGATCCTAATCTCTGTTAAATTTTCAGAAAATTTGGAGTAGATTTGTGTTAGTTTTTTTGCTTAGGAAATTCTGTTATTTTTATGTGTTGTGTGCACTGTTTTGAGTTTTCAATTTCTGTTTTATGTCTTTAAAGCATCTAAAGTATTATTTAAATGTTTTACTATGCTTATTTGTGTTTTAAACTTTGTTTTACTTCCGTTTTTAGTTGATGCTTAATTTAGAATTGCTAAGTTGATTAAATTGAGCCAAATTACTTGTAAAATTGGATTTAAAATTCTGTTTTGCTATGTTTTTTGGATCTGTTTTTGATTCCTATTATGATGCATCTAACTTGTGTTAATTGATGTTTAGTGTCAAGTCTTTGAGTTCTTGATAGAATGAAAAGCATGAACTAAATTGCATATTAAATAGAGCTTGGCAAATTCTATTTCACCATGTTTTGTAATTCTGTTTTGAACTCTTGTTTGATTGCATCAAGTTGAGTGTCTTTTGTTTTGTTAGGACTAGGTTAATTTGAGGTCCGACCTTTTAACAAAAGCATGTCCTATACTATCGTGTTAGTCACTTAGGATTCACTTGTACCGTCGAGTGATCTGTGTTTGTGGCTAAAAGCTTTCCTCTGTGGGCCGTTGGTATTGTCCGAGGTTTACTGTTGGCCATTGGGTCCGACAGATCACCGTGTGAGGCAGTCACCTTTAAAGGGTGTGGGATAGTGTGACAGTTTCCACAAAAGTTCTAGAGGGCTGCCCAGACCCAATAGCTTATCGTTGATATTAGTTGCAAGTTTATTTTCTTTGATTAACTTACTTGAATTGTTGTGCTGTTTGATTAAATGTTTAGGACTTTTAGGTTGAGTGTTGTGATTTAGTTGTTGTGATTGTGGATTAAGTCTTTGATTAGTAGCATAAAGTATGAATGACTAATCTTTGATCTAATTAGTGATTGGTACCCAACCAAACCACTTTGTTTGTGTTATTTGTTTGTTTGTCTTTGCGTAGGACTTAAATTTAAAGTCTCACGTTAGTGTCTAGTACTTGGTCAATTAGTTTAATTGTTGTTGGCCAAGGCAACGATAAAATCAAAATATATGCATATTTTTTTTATGCTTTTGGCTAGCGTCAATAGGACGACTCCCAAAACCTTTCTATCAAGGAGATTTCATTCACTGTCTTTTATCTTCTCTGGTTTCGCACTCAAAGGAAGATGAAGTCCTTTCCTGTACAAGTAATCCTCGATTTGCATTTTCCAGAATGCGAAATCTGTCCCATTGAATTTTTCAATAATGTATCCTGTGCTATCTTTGTCTGACATCGTTATCAATAATCATTACTCAAAATAGATATTTCCAGATCAATTATTAAACCCCAATAATTAATCTCAAATATTCAGAATAAATCCTTCAAAATATTCTGAACCAAAAAACGCCCAACAAACCGATATTTTACCGATTAATTATTCAACCCAATAATCAATCCCAAATGAATCACCCAAAACAGATCTTTTCTATCCCCAAAATATCACAAAATTCGCTCCACAAAACAGAACCGAAAAATTTCACACTTTCCACACTCGAACGTGCTCTTCCAGAGAAATCAAAATTACTCTCCAACCAGTTTTCTGAATTTCTGTCCAACCAATTTTCTTCCAAAGTTAAGAACTGTTCAAAAAACAGAACTGGGCAGTGGCTGAACGGCTCTGATTTCTCTCTGGCGTGACAGACGGCGACGGCGGTGCAGGTCGGTGCGTTCTGAATTGAGCTCGGCGTTGGGTTCTGTGCGCGACAACGGAGTTCGCGGGCGGCGGCTGAGCTTTGTTCACGCGTCGGCGTTGGAGCAGCGTCGGCGGTGCGTTCTGTGCACGCGAAGGTGGACGTGGTCTGTGGGATCAGCGGCTAGGGTTTCCTCTTCGCGCGACGGTCGACGGTGGCGGAGCAGGTCGGACGGCGAGGCTGCGGCGATGCTTCTTCCCTTCGCGGCTTGGTCACTCTTCTCTCCCTCTATTCTTCTCTGTCGAAGAAGAACGACAGAAAGAAAAGAAAAATCCCTTTTTTTTTCTTTTAATATTTCAATTTTCTTTTCCTCTCAAAAAATTGCAATTTCACTTGCCGAAATTACAAACCTGAAATCGATCGATACCCTTCGAAAAATCAAACCCTGATTTTCGAAAAACCACTTCAACCTGAAGCTCTGATACCAGTTGTTAGAATTAGAAGCCCTGATCCACCTGTAACGAACAATTAGAAATACCGAAAAAGAAAAACAAGAAAATAATGGATACCGAATTTTATGTGGAAACCCTAGAAAGGGAAAAAATCACGGGCAGATGAGAGAATCACTAATATCAAATTCGGTACAATGAGTTTTGCGACTCAAGCATCAATATATAGAGAAAACATAAAACCCTAATATTGATAACAGGCTCGACCCGGCCCAACTAGAATTCGGGTTACACCAAATTCTAACAGGAAAATCATACCAACTAATACTAGAGAGAGAGAGAGAGAGAGAGAGAGAGAGAGAGAGAGAGAGTTTCAGGAGTTTAATTAGGATACAAGAAATGATTATCCATATCTTTTACAAAAAATAATCATTGCTATTTGAATGAACTAGTTCTTGAGTTTTGGATTTAAGTTAAACTTATACTAAACTTGATTTTAAATTCTTATTCTTTTGATGGATTTAAAATTGGGTGAACCAAGTGTTGTTTTTAAAATGGTAATTTTCATATTTGTGGTTCACTATTGATTTGATAGCTTAGCTAAAAAATGAAATTGTTCAATTATGCTTGCATTAAACTTGCTTTTATCTTGAACGCTTGTTTTCTAAATTGTTGAAATGAACAATTTAATCTTGAAATTTATTTGAGACCATTGTGGATGGTAAAATAATTTTTCAACTTTATGATAACTATGTTTTGTGCCTACTATGAATTGTGCTTAAGCTTTTTTTTTTCCGAAGAATTTTTATCCCAAGTGTTGTAGTATCTTCCATGTTCTTCACCATTAGATTTGAGGTCAAATCCTCAAGAACCGGAAGGCGATGATATGCCCACGATCTCGATCCATCGAGCACAAGTCAAGGTATGTATTTATTTTATCTATTTTATCTAACTAATGGACTTGTGGAATTTTGTAGGTAAATTAGCTCAAGGCTTGAAGTGAATCAAAAAAGAAGGAATTTGTTTTCCTTAAATTTAAATTATGTAACCGAGCCTTGAATTTAATTTGTATATTTTTAGGAAAATCTAGTTTTTTTTAAAACTCGTTATTTGACGAACTTTAGCCTTTTAGAATGTATGTTTGTAATAGTATTCAAAAAGGGATGCTAAACCAAGGTGAACCAAAGGCTGAACCAAGTGAACCGAGGCCAAAAGAATGCTGAACCAAGGCTGAATCGGCTGAACCAAGAGGAACCAAGGCTGAACCGGCTGAACCAAGAAGAATAAAGGGCTGAACCAGACTAAACCAAGGTGAATCAAAGCTAAACCAATTGCAAGAGGAGTGAACCGGCCTGGAGTGCATTTCCAGCAGACCGAACCACTAGAAGCTCCAACGGCTATTTTCCTAGCCGTTGCCCAACGTTTCTGCTGAAGCGTTCTCCTCCTTCTCTTCCGATTCTCCTTCTGTATTTAACTTCTCTTCCACTTTTGTAATTGTTAGGTTAATCTGTTGAATATTTGGAAATTGTAGAGGAGTTTTTCTTCCTGTTCTGAGCGCTCTCCGCGAGCGACATAGAGAGCTTTCTCTCGGTGCTTCATCGGCACGTAGCGCTTGGATGAAGCCACCAGATTGCACCCCGAGCTTGCTGCTAGGGGGTGTTCTATGTCCCTCTCTTCCTCTTCTAAGCAATGGAAGCAAGGAAGAAATGGGCGAACGCCATAGTTCCCTCCGCCGAGAACTCCTTCGCTGGCAACGAAGGATTTCTGTCACCCAAAAACGCCGAGTCGTTTCTAGGTCGGCTTCGGGCCTTCATTTCACTCCTCCATCATTTCCGCATCATTCTGAGCAATACCCACCTCCTCAAGTGCTCGGTAACATTCCTTTCCCTCCTCGTCATTCTCCCTGTTTTTCCTCTATTTTTCGTCTGTTTAGCATCTGTTTTTGGGGTGCTCTTGAGCACTGATCCTCTGAGTGTTCTTAAATCTTCCGCGTGCATAATTTTGCTCCATTTACAGACCCGTAGCCTATCAAGAGGGTACATCCCCGAAACCACTTCATGTTCTCATAATTTTGAGACTGAGGCCGACAGGGGGCGGTGACCTCCTGTTCTTAAAATTATGGCTGAGAACGGGGGGAGAACGGAGGGTCACTGCCCCAAAATGACCCTCCACTCTTAAACATTATTCTTGAGAATGGGTAGTTTCGGGACGATGACCCCCCGTTCTCACCTCTTAATATTTTGGGGGGAGAACGGGGGGTCAACACCCTGAAATCACCTTCCATTTGTAAACATTATTCTTGAGAACGAGAGGTTGTTTTAGGGTGGTGACCCCACTTCCCAAATACCTCTAAAATGAGGAGGCAAGAACGGGGGGCAGAGACCACCCGTTCTCCAATCACGTGCGGTGTGCGTTAGACGGGAGATCTCCGTCCCCTACATCGACCCCCCGACTTAATACGTCAAGTGCCACGTAAGTACTAGACAGAACAAGGGGTGATCGGCCCCCTATTTTCGGCGTTAATTTAGAATGGATGGTGATCGGCCTCCTGTTCTATGTATAAATTCAGATCGAAGAGTGATCGGTCACCCATCAAAATTTAATCTATTATATTTTTTATAGTTTAATATTTTAATTATTAGAACTTTTAATTTAAGAAGTGTTTCAAATTAAATCTGCATGACGCTCAAAATTGTACTTGTGCAGACATGACAGAAGGCAAGGAGATGTTAGGATTAGACGCCCTAATCCACCTGTAACGAACGATTAGAAAATATCGAAAAAAAAAAACGAGAAAATAATGGACACCGAATTTTACGTGGAAACCCTAGAAAAGGAAAAAACCAAGGGCAGATGAGAGAATCACTAATATCAAATTTGGTACAATGAGTTTTGTGACTCAAGTATCAATTTATAGAGAAAACATAAAACCCTAATATTGATAACGGGCCCGACCCGGCCCAACTAGAATTCGGGTCACACCAAATTCTAACAAACTCCACCTTGACACGAATTCCACATGAGAGATCCAACGGGCTACTCGACCCAACCCAAAGCGAATCCAGAACACTGAACTCTAACAATCTCCACCTTCAACGAAATTCCAGTGCAAGGAAACAAATCTGCAAAACTCCATTAAACATAAGCTCCTCTACCACAAAGGCCCCAGATGGGCCAACTCAGCATCCGATACCGTTCAAGTTTAAGCCCCACTTAAACTTGAGAGACTTACTTGAGAAGAAATCGCATCTCCTCCTCCATGGTATCACTGAACTATAAGGGTTGTCGCAACGAACTGCATCTGAACATGTTGAAGACTCCACATAGGAATCGTTACCCTCGAACACATTCAATACATAACCCACTGTTTCATCATATCGTCCCGGAGTATTAACCTTTCGCATTGTTCTGTCTTTGACGATACCATTTTGACATGAAACTAAACCTGATGACTGAACATCTGTAATAGGCTGATTCACCGGCTCTGATATACCCTCAGATCCCAACCTGAACTTCACCTGAGAACGTGACTTCTTCCAAGTCTTCTCAACCTTTTTCCTAGAAGGTGAATTCACAATCTTTACAGCCTTATTATCCATCACATTGACTGTGGAACCCACGATCTTCGCATGCATCACATATAATGAGGAGTATTTTTCTCCTCTCGCCACAATCAATGAACCTCTGGTAAGCTTCCATTTTCCATCACGAAAGGTGTTGCCAAACCCTTCATCGTCGAGCTTGCCAGTCGAGACCAAATTCTTGCGGATGTCAGGGATGTGCTTCACACCTCTCAAAACCAAGGTGTTGCCGATGTTGGTCTCCAAACGCACATCTCCCATACCAATGGCTTTTGCAATGCCACCATTTCTCATTCTCACACTTTCAAAGTCACCTGAAGTGTAGGACGTAAAGAAATCTCTCCGCGAAGTGGCATGTATTGAAGCGCCACTATCGATCACCCAACTCGTATCTTGGCAATCAGAATTTACAACATCCTCGTTGTACACACTTAAAGACTCATCGGTGGCTGTATCTGCCTCCTCATCTGTGTCACCCTCTTCGAACATCTTTTCCTTTCCTTTGGCATTAAGATTCTCTCGAAGAAACTTGTGACAAAATCTCTTTATGTGTCCTTTCTTGCCACAATGATAACACTCAAAGTTGGCGTGTTTTCCTGACTTCCTCTGACTTCGATTTCTATTGCCCAGACCTTTACTTTGATTTCTGCCCTTATTTTCAACATTCAGAGCTGAAACTTGTCGATGTTTCACCAAAATCAATCTTACGAACCTCCTCGGCAAGAATACGATCCCTCACATTGGTAAATACCAGTTTAGCACTTCCAACTGAGTTACTAACTGCTGCTCTCATAGGCTCCCAATTATTCGGTAGAGACGCCAACAAAATTAGGGCACGAACCTCATCCTCAAAATCAATTTCCACAGATAGCAATTGATTACAATAGTATTGAACTTATTCAGATGCGCTGCGACCGAAACACCATCAATCATCTTCAGATTAAAAAGTTTCTTCATAGAAATACCTTATTATTCGCAGATGGTTTCTCGTACATATCAGATAGAGCCTTCATCAGACTCGCGGTGGTCTTCTCCTTCGCCACGTTGTGAGCTACGCTTTTGGCTAGCGTCAATCGGACGACTCCCAAAACCTTTCTATCAAGGAGATTCCATTCACTGTCTTTTATCTTCTCTAGTTTCGCACTCAAAGGAAGATGAAGTCCTTTCCTGTACAAATAATCCTCGATTTGCATTTTTCAGAATGCAAAATCTGTCCCATTGAATTTTTCAATAATGTATCATGTGTTATCTTTGCCTGACATCGTTATCAATAATCAATACTCAAAATAGATATTTTCAGATCAATTATTAAACCCTAATAATTAATCTCAAATATTCAGAATAAATCTTTCAAAATATTCTGAACCAAAAAACGCCCAACAAACCGATATTTTACCGATTAATTATTCAACCCAATAATCAATCCCAAATGAATCACCCAAAACAGATCTTTTTTATCCCCAAAATATCACAAAATTCGCTCCACAAAACAGAACCGAAAAATTTCACACTTTCCACACTCGAACGTGCTCTTCCAAGAAATCAAAATTACTCTCCAACCAATTTTCTGAATTTCTGTCCAACCAATTTTCTTCCAAAGTTAAGAACTGTTCAAAAAACAGAACTGGGTAGTGGCTGAACGGCTCTGATTTCTCTCTGGTGTGACAGACGGCGACGGTGGTGCAGGTCGGTGCATTTTGAATTGAGCTCGGCGTTGGGTTCTGTGCGCGACGACGGAGTTCGCGGGCGGCGGCTGAGCTTTGTTCACGCGTCGGCGTTGGAGCAGCGTCGGCAGTGCGTTCTGTGCACGCGACGGCGGACGTGGTCTGTGGGATCGGCGGCTAGGGTTTCCTCTTCGCGCGGTGGTCGGCGGTGGCGGAGCAGGTCGGACGGCGAGGCTGCGGCGATGCTTCTTCCCTTCGCGGCTTGGTCACTCTTCTCTCCCTCTATTCTTCTCTGTCGAAGAAGAACGACAGAAAGAAAAGAAAAATCCCTTTTTTTTTTTCTTTTAATATTTCAATTTTCTTTTCCTCTAAAAAAATTGCAATTTCACGTGCCGAAATTACAAACCTTGAAATCGATCGATACCCTTCGAAAAATCAAACCCTGATTTTCGAAAAACCACTTCAACCTGAAGCTCTGATACCAGTTGTTAGAATTAGACGCCTTAATCCACCTGTAACGAACGATTAGAAAATACCGAAAAAGAAAAACAAGAAAATAATGGATACCGAATTTTATGTGGAAACCCTAGAAAGGGAAAAAACCACGGGCAGATGAGAGAATCACTAATATCAAATTCGGTACAATGAGTTTTGCGACTCAAGCATCAATATATAGAGAAAACATAAAACCCTAATATTGATAACAAACTCGACCCGGTCCAACTAGAATTCGGGTCACACCAAATTCTAACAGGAAAATCATACCAACTAATTCGAGAGAGAGAGAGAGAGAGAGAGAGAGAGAGAGAGAGTTTCAGGAGTTTAATTAGGATACAAGAAATGATTATCCATATCTTTTACAAAAAATAATCATTATCTTTTTCCAATCTTAAATTCTCGGGAGAGAATCATTCATTCGCCCATTATCAGAAAACGGCTTTTACCCACCATGTGTATCCTGTCCAACATTTGTATAGCTGCTACCGATTGGAGGGAAAGCCTTCTCAAAATACAAGAAATCACTCAGTTGATTACCAATAATAAACGTAGAGTAGAGAATGAGAGAAGAGAAGAGAAGAGAGGGGGTGTTTGCTGATCAACAGTTGGAAAAGAGCAGTGATAGGACTGGTTATATCAAGTAGAGAAGTTGCTTCCTCGAGGTTTATTTTATGACTTGTGAGCAGCCTTTTCTTCATTCAGAGATTCATATATAAGATTTTAAGAGTGGTCCTCCAATGAAGTAAAATCCACGACAAAATTCTAGAACAACCTCTCTCTCTCTCTCTCTCTCTGAATGCTGCTGTGTTGTTTGTACACGCGTTGGCATTATAGACGTACTGTATTATTAAGAATTGCATTGCAGGTGGGATTAAAGTAACCTACTTTTCCGTAGTAGGAACAAATATAAAAAGAAGGACTAAAGCTTCTTTGTCGAAGATAAGCATTTTAATTAAGGGTCTTCCCTGTCTGGAAATCAAGGTTGGAGGAGATGGGTCATCACTGCTGCAGCAAACAAAAGGTGAAAAGAGGGTTGTGGTCTCCTGAAGAAGACGACAAGCTTATCAACTACATAGCCAACAACGGCCATGGTTCTTGGAGCACCGTGCCTAAAATGGCAGGTATTTATTATTCTGCTGTACACGTATGTCTGGTTGCTCTTCATCATCTTGTATTGATCACATGGTTCTTTTCGCTTGACTTAGGTTTGCAGAGATGTGGGAAGAGTTGCAGGCTGAGATGGATAAACTATTTGAGGCCGGATCTGAAGAGAGGGTCATTTACTACACAGGAAGAAACAACTATTATCGATGTTCACAGAATTCTCGGCAACAGATGGGCTCAGATTGCCAAGCATTTGCCTGGTAGAACAGACAATGAGATTAAGAACTTCTGGAATTCCTGCATTAAGAAGAAGCTCATTGCTCAAGGCTTAGATCCCAACACTCACAATCTTCTCCCTTCTAACAAAACTACTTGTAATACCAAACCAGTCAACATCACAAGCAGTGGCAATTCTATTCCTGACTTCTCTCTCCTCCTTTCAAAACCCGCCTCTTCCTCTTCAGTTTTCTTCCTGAGCTCTTCGCATCAGCTGATGAAAACCGAACAACGTTCTGCTGAAGCAAACCCACCTTTCCTCCATTCTCTCTTCGCTTCTCCACCTTATCATAACGACAAATATTCAAGAGATCCAAATAACTCGAGCTTATCGGCTACTTTTTACGCACACCAGAATCTGAATACAGTATGGGATGCTTTGGAAGAATCCACTTGCAGACCACTTTCAATGGAGATGAGTAGAGTCGTCTTCCCCCTAGAGTCCTCTGTGTTTTCAGGGTCGAATATTCCAACTGGGTTTGGTGCCCTTGAAGCTATTGAACATGCAAAACTACTAGATCAGAAGGAGATGCCAATGGCATGGCCGGAGCTTCAGCAAATGGGTTGGGACGTTGCAGCAACAGATCCCCAGAAGACCACTAATTATGAACTGAGTGGTGCGCATGTGATCATGAATAGGTCTTCTTTAGAAATGAGCTCTAAATTTGACATGGATCATTTCACAAACTCCACATCCATGGCTTCGCTCATGTATTACAGCTTCAATCCCATGAATAAATTTGCATGGGATTTTTAGTTTATATTTCTTCGTGGCATCTTTAGATGTATAAATAGTATTCAGGCTAATCTTTACTTCTTCGTCTACCCACTTCTTTTGTGTGCCACCTTAATAGGGTACATCATCCAGTAGATTGCGGTGTAACTGAGAGAAAAATGGAGGAGATGCAATGTATGGTTAGTCAAGAATGCTGTGTTTTGGCTCGCCAGTTCAGATGAGGCTTGGTGGTGAACAGAGGACGACAGTTGTGAAGAAGATGGGGTGGCAAAGATGCTTCCCAGCCAGAAACCTAGAGCTCTCTCTCTCTCTCTCTCTCTCTGCTTCCCATTAAGAAACCCATTAAAATAATGGAGCTGTTACTTTTTGCTCCCAGAATTGTCTCCTTTAAAATATGAGGAAGATAATGAAAGATATGAGGTTTATTCAGTTCCCATGTTTCACAAGTAAAAAGACAATTGCCAAGCCGAATGTACGTCCAATGCTATATGCTCTTTCACCACAAGCCAGAGTCCGAGAAGAACGACAGTCTCACTCCTCCATCCAATGGATCATTGAATTTGGGGAAAAATGCAAAATCAAGACTAATGTTTAGGAAATAGGCATAGAAAGGAAAGAAGTTTAGTTTTAGGTAAAACAGAGAAGAAGTTTGGAAAATAGGCAAAAAAGGGATTTTGGCCAATTTTTTTTTTTAAATAAGACGGATTAATTTAAAACAAATAGCAAACGATATGTAATTTACTTTAATTAAAACAAATAGCAAACGATATGTAATTTACTTGAAATTTTACCACATGTTTACCACAATATGAGAAGATAATCTGAAAAGTTTCGTAATTTTTGGACTCCTGTACGATTTATTGTAATTTTATTTATTTATTTGATAAAACAATTATAATAAATCGTATAAGCGTTAAAAAATCACGAAACTTTTCTCACAACCGTATCATAATGTGATGAATATGTGGTAAATATGTCATGTATATTAAATATCTTTTGCTATTTGTTTAAAATTAATTTCTGTTTTTTCTTCACTTTATAAATTAATTTAAAAACAAATAGCAAACGATATTTAATATACTTGAAATATTTACCACATGTGTATCTCATTATGAGAAGATTATGTGAAAAGTTGCGTGATTTTGTAACGCTTGTACAATTTATTATAATTGTTTTATCAAATAAATAAATAAAATTACAATAAATCGTACGAGCGTTTCAAAATTACTAAACTTTTCAGATTATCTTCTCATATTGTGGAAAACATGTGGTAAAAATTTCAAGTAAATTAAATATCGTTTACTATTTATTTTAAATTAATCCGTTTCATTTTTAAAAAAAAATTAGCCAAAATCTCTTTTTTGCCTATTTTCCAAACTTCTTTCCCTGTTTTGCCTAAAACTAAACTTCTTTCCTTTCCATGCCTATTTCCTAAACATTAGTCTTGATTTTGCATTTTTCCCTTGAATTTGAGATGATGAGTTTATATCAAGCCCCAAAGAGAACAGCCATGAACAAACCCTAAATATTTAACATTTAATATAGCAGCAAAGTCTCGATTATTTAAATAAACCAACGAGATAACAAATCCAACAAATCACATCAATATTAATTCAAATAAAAACTCAATTAATTCAAGTTTACAATTCTCAAAATTAAAATCTAATCTCTAAGAGAAAATATAAAAATCAAAGGAAAATATTAGAATTTAGTAACTTGTTTGTAGAGCCTACTCCTGAGTTGGCAGACGAACGTTCTCCTGATTATATCCTGAAAGGGTTGTCATTGGAGTAGGTCGATTAACTTAATAGAGATGAATTTTATTTCAGTTTAACAATTTAATAGCAAATTAAAATTCAAAATAAAATGGAATCACTTACGATCTCCGTGCATATCATGTATTATGCAATGTAATGAAAACAACAATATCAAACAATAGTCAAAGTCATTTGACTTTGAAGCTGGCCCAAAAAAGTTGGATTGCAGCCCACCATTCATACCCTTAACTCAGACCAACATGGGTTGAACCGTAGCAGCCCATGGTCCAAAATCTTGAACCGCAACCCCTTTCGTTCCTACAAGTGAACCAGTGAGACATTCTCGCTATCTCACAGATGGAGCAGCGAGACAACACGTTGTTCGACTTTGCATGCAACAGCGCAGACTCGTCGGACTCGTGAAGTGTTGTGTAAACACTAGTAATCGTGGAAAGATATTCTTCTATATTATCCAGAAAACGTTTACACGAAAAGATGAAAGAGAAAATAGTAAAACAGATAATTTAACAACTAACTCTCCTCACGCCCCTCTCTGCTGGCTATATCATCTTCTCTTTCAAATGGTATGGACACGTTGACATCTAGCTGGGCTTGTATTCTCATATGCTTACTGCGCTTCTTCTTGGTGGCCCAACTACGCAGCCCATCATGGAGGCCTCTTCCATGACAGTCCTCCCCCTCAGACCGAGCTTATCCCTAAGGTCAAAAATTGGGATAACGAGCTGTAATAACTTCGGAGTCCACCCACGTAACGTCTGAACAGGGCGCTCCTTCCATTGAATAAGCCATTGAGTGATAGGAAAGTTACCTCGCTTTACCACTTGGGTTTGCAGGAGACATAGTGGGACATCGGTAGGGTTGTCAGCATAGAAGTCCGGAGGGAGAATAGGAGAGGAGATGGCCTGGCTGCCAATTGTTTTCTTCAATAATGAAACGTGAAAAACAGGATGAATACGCGCCTCGGCTGGCAATGCCAATTTATAGGTGACCTGTCCGACCCGAGACAGAATCTGGAAAGGACCAAAGTATTTTGAAGCAAGCTTGTGCGTCGGCCTGGCGACGACTGACTGCTTGTCAATATGGCTGAAGCTTGAGATATACCTAGTCCCCCGGCTGAAAACTCCGTCCAGTTCTGTTGCGATCGGCATAGAGTTTCATCCGGTTTTGAGCCTGGGCGATGTTTTCTTTTAGCAAGGTGTCCATCACATGGCGGTCTAGGAGGAAACCATCGGCGGTGGCGGAAGTAGATTGTAGGTAAGGGCCCAAAGCTAACCTGGGTGGTGGTTGCCCATATAGAGATTTGAAAGGTGTCATTTTGATGGCCCACTGTATCGTGGTGTTGTACCATCATTCAGCTAAGGGGAGCCATTGCCGCCAAGCTGAAGGTTTTCGAAAAGTCATACAACGTGGGTACATCTCTAGGCATTGATTCAATCGCTTCGTTTGACCATCAGATTCCGAGTGATATGCGGTGGAGGTGTCCAGCTCTGCTCTTAGAGACGAAAAAATAGATTGCCAAAAAGTGGAGAGAAATATCGGATCCCCGTCGGAGACCATCGACTGGGGAATACCATGCAGCTTAAAGATATTATCCAGAAATATATTTGCTACCTGGACCGCTGTGAATGGATGTCGAAGAGCCAAAAAATGAGCTTATTTGGTGAAACGATCTACCACCACCAGAATGCAATTGGATTGAAGGGAGCTTGGCTGACCTTCGATGAAATCCATGGCGATGTGAGCCCAAGGGTGCTGTGGAATCGGCAGTGGCTAGAGGAGTCTGGGATAGTGCACATGTTCATGGTTGCATCGCTGACAAGTGTCACAGTTTTTGACGTACCCTTGAATGTCTGTAGTAAGCTCTGGTCACCAAAACAGAGACTTGGCTTGATGGAGTGTTGCTTGAATTCCTGAGTGTTCCCCCTCAACCGAGTTGTGTAAAGTCCTGAGAACCTTGGTTCTGATGGCATTCCCCTTTCCCAAAACTAATTTTCCTTTGAAGCGAATCAAGCCATTAGAAAAAAAGAGAAAAAAGGGTCTTGGGAAGGGTCCACTGACAACTTGGTGATCAAATCTACTGCCCAAGCATCTCCTTCATAGCTTGAGATAACTTCCTGCATCCACTGTGGGGCATTTAAGGATATAGTTTGGCATTGTGGCTCAGCCAGTGAAGGAGAAGAGGGTGCTGGGGAGAGAACATATGCCACTACGTTGTGCTTCCCGTGCCGGTATTCTATATGATAATCTAATCCCAACAGCTTGGACAGCCATTTTTGTTGCAGCGGGGTGGTGATGCGTTGCTCCAGCAGATACTTTAGAGACTGGTGGTCTGTTTGGATGACGAATTTGTTGCCTTCCAAATAGTGTCTCCAAAGTTGAACCCCAGATATTAAAGCTAGCAGTTCTTTCTCGTAAATCGACAACCCATATTTTTCGATGGCCTGCTCATGAACGCTATAACCTGTCGATTCTGCATCAATACGACTCCCATTCCTCCTTGACATGCATCAGTTTGAATAATGAATGACTGTGAGAAATCCGATAATGTAAGAACAGGTGGTTCGCTCATGGCTGTTTTGAGGGTCTGGAAGGCTTCCTCTGCTGCTACGTCCCAAACAAATGCGTTCATCTTTAGTAGTGCTGTGAGTGGCTTTGCCATTATACTGTAGCTGCGAATAAATTTCCTATAGTAGCCTGTTAGACCCAAAAATTCCCGCAACTGTTTGATATTAGTGGGTGATGGCCAATTCACCATTGCTGCAATCTTGGTTGGATCGGCCTTGACCCCTTCTCTGGAGATGATATGACCTAAATAGCCTACTTCCGATAGGCCAAAGGTGCACTTAGATTCTTTGGCTACTAATCGTTGGTTTCGCAACAGGCATAATACGGTTTTCAGATGCTCGAAATGGGTCTCCACTGTGGGGCTATATACAAGTATATCGTCGAAGAAAACCAGGATGAATTTTCTCAAATACGACTGAAAAATAGTGTTCATGAGCGCCTGAAAGGTTGCCGGTGCATTCGTGAGGCCAAAAGGCATTACTCTAAACTCGTATAGCCCTTGATGTGTTTTGAACGCCGTTTTATGACAGTCCTCCTCCTTCACACGAATCTGATGGTACCCAGCCCCTAAATTGATTTTGGAGAAAATCGACGAACCATGAAGCTCATCCAGCAATTCATCTATTATTGGCATCGAAAACTTGTCTTTAATGGTAAGGGCGTTCAACTGCCTGTAATCGACACAGAACCTCCACTACCCATCTTTCTTCTTCACTAAAAGTACTGGCGCAGTGAAAGGGCTATTACTTGGAATGATTATGCCTTCCGTCAACATCTCCTGCACTAGTTTCTCAATCTCTATCTTTTGTGAGAACGGGCATCGATAAGGTACAATTCAGAAGGGCCTGGCATTTGGTTGAAGCGGGATCTGATGATCGTGGCTTCTCTCTGGTGGCAAACCTGACAGCTGGGCAAAGACATCAGCGAAGTCTTGGACGATTGCCCTAACATATTCTGGCCCCTATTGTTCGGGATCTGTCTCCCTCATTCTTAGTTGGGCAATAAATCCACCGGGTTGTTTCCTCTAGTATGTTCTAAGTGTTTTTGGGTTGGATAACTTGCTGACGTCTGTGGGCCTGGCATATGGTATGCTTAAGGGGCTTCCTTCATATTGGATCAACAATTGCTTACGAGGTGGATCGAAAGTTACTGGGCTGTAGGCGGAGATCCAGTCTATGCCCAAGATAAAATCACTCCCTCCAAATCTCAAAGTCCTCAAAGGGTAAGTGAAAGGAGGTCCAGCATCTTCCACGTCACTGGGTCGTCATTTTTGCTTATCATTCCCTGTTGCCACCATGATTTGTTCTTCCTGGTACTGCGTTACCAAATGACTGCATTTTCGTTAAAACTATTAGTGCTTCCACCAATAAGATGAATTGTTGATCCTAGCGACTGAAAGGTCCGGGCATTCGTGAGGCCAAAAGCATTACTCGAAACTCGTATACCCCTTGATTTGTTTTGAACAGCCGTTTTAAAAATGACATTCCCCTCCTTCACACGAATCTGATGTATACCCAGCCCTAAATTAATTTTGGAGAAAATCGACGAACCATGAGCTCCCAGCATTCAATCTATGTTGGCAGCGAAAACTTGTCTTTAATGTAAGAGGCCGTTCACTGCCGTAATCGACACCGACCTCCACACCCATCTTTCTTCTTCCACTAAAAGTCCTGCGCAGTGACATGCCCTATTACTGGAATGATTATTCCTTTCCGTCAACATCTCCTGCACTAGTTTCTCAATCTCTATCTTTTGTGAGAACGGGCATCGATAAGGTACAATTCAGAAGGGCCTGGCATTTGGTTGAAGCGGGATCCTGATGATCGTGGCTTCTCTCTGGTGGCAAACCTGACAGCTGGGCAAAGACATCAGCGAAGTCTTGGACGATTGCCCTAACATATTCTGGCCCCTATTGTTCGGGATCTGTCTCCCTCATTCTTAGTTGGGCAATAAATCCACCGGGTTGTTTCCTCTAGTATGTTCCTAAGTGTTTTGGGTTGGATAACTTGCTGACGTCTGTGGGCCTGGCATATGGTATGCTTAAGGGGCTTCCTTCATATTGGATCAACAATTGCTTACGAGGTGGATCGAAAGTTACTGGGCTGTAGGCGGAGATCCAGTCTATGCCCAAGATAAAATCACTCCCTCCAAATCTCAAAGTCCTCAAAGGGTAAGTGAAAGGGAGGTCCAGCATCTTCCACGTCACTGGGTTCGTCAATTCCTTGCTTATCAGTTTCTCCCTGTTGGCCACCATGATGTTGGTTGTCTTCCTGGGTATCTGCGTTAACCAAAAATGAGCTGCTAGTCTTTCGTTAATAAAACTATTAGTGCTTCCACTATCAATAAAGATTGAAATTTGTTGATGTCCTAGCTACCCGAAAATTCTTACTGTAGAATTTGTTGTCTGGCCGGTGAGGGCATGGAGAGAAACTTCTAAGGGGGTGGTTTTCTTGGGTGCTGTCTGGGCCTTCGTCCCCAGATGAGTTTTCATTCCCGTTCTCAATTAGATCGACGATGAGAACGTTTAGTGTCTGGTTCTTGCAGATATGCCCAACGAAGTATTTTTCATCACACTTAAAACAAAGACCCAGTTTTCGTTTAAGTTGGAGTTCAGACTGCGGTATTTTTTGCATCCTGTAAGGTTGCTTCGTATTCTCGACATCACTGTGTAGAGTGTTCACCGGAGTTGCCCTAGGGAAATCTGTCCACTTACAGTGTGATGGTTAACGGGCTACCTCTATTGCTTGTTCCAGAGTCGTTGATTGGGCGATTTTGACCATCTCCCTTATTTCTTCTTTCAAACTGCTGGTGAACCCTGCAATCTAGAAGGACTCGGGTATTTCTGGTAATCGTGGTTGTGCTTGAGATTTTAACTCCTCAAACTTCTCTAAGTACTCAGAAACGGTCCTTGTCTAGGTGACCTTACTGAGCGACTCCAGTATATCTTCTCCTGGGTTAGCCGAAAACACTTGCATAGGGCTGCTGTAAACTACCTCCAAGTAACCCCGGGTCTCGTCACTAGCTACCCATGATACCACACATCCGCTTTCTCCTGCAAGAAGAGTTCTGCCATTTCTAATTTTTGGTTCTCTGTTGTTCAGTGTACGTCGAAGTACCCATCCACCTTCCGTACCCACTCCTACATGTGTTGGCGAGTAGAATGGCAACCAAGCCAGTGGATTCTGCCATGGACTCCATAGATTCGGTTGTTGAGTCAGGGAAGCTGGATTTTTTTGGTAGGGGGTAAATTTGAAACACTTTGGACTGGGGTGCTTGAAGACGGTAAAGGAGAATCTCCCTTTACTTGTGGCTTCTGCCAAGGTTCGATCACCATTGGTTGTTTTTGCCCCAGCTTGGTCAGTAAAGACAACATGGCATCGTGCTTTACGGTTGAATCTTGCATATAGGTTTTGAAGTATTGATCTCAAACGCTCCTGTTTAGCTTGCAATTCCTAGAAGTTTTGATTTCGAGGCAGCTAGCTGAGAGGTAATCTCCGTGACAGCCTTCTGTAACTCTTGGTAACCCCTCGTAAGCTTCTTCATCGTTTCCTCATTTGATTTTGCTCTGGTCTCTGCCATCTCCGATCGTAGCTACTCTGATACCACTCTTGTGTAAACACTAGTAATCGTGGAAAGATATTCTTCTATATTATCCCGAAAACGTTTACAGAGAAAAGATGAAAGAGAAAATAGTAAAACAGACAATTTAACAACTAACTCTCCTCACGCCCCTCTCTGCTAGTTATATCGTCTTCTCTTTCTAACGGTATGGACATGTCGACATCTAGCTGGGCTTGTGTTCTCATATGCTTACTGCACTTCTTCTTGGTGGTCCAGCTACGCAGCCTATCATGGAAGCCTCTTCCATGACATGAAGTCCAGCGATCTCAAGTCGGAAAATGAGCCTCAATCCCCAACTAAATCCTTAGCCTTTTACCAAATCACTCATCGAAACAGAGAAGTTAAAACTCAGATTTTTACCTCCGGCCAAAAGTTTCCATCGACCACCGAGAAGTGATTTCAGCATGGAAGTTCGTCAATTTCCTCCTCCAAACTGTCCAGAAAGGTAAACCAATTTCAATTTCAATTTCAATTTTTACAGTATTCAACAGAGGGAAAAGTTTAATTTTTTCCTTGCGTTTTCTGTTTCAGATTTCACGTACATAATTCCAGCTTCCATTGCGATTTTCAGCGCTCTTCCCCTTTCAAATCGCAATACTAGATGTTCAAAAACCTTCAATGAAACATAGAGAAATTTGTTTAAGTTTTCCCCAATTTATTTTTGCCAAAAACAGTAACACAAGAAGGAATTTTGCTTACCTAAATTCTTTGCACGGGAGAGGCAATGGCAGAGAGAGAGAGAGGTATATGTGAGGTAGGATAGGCAATTTGTTACCTTAAAGACGTTGAAATTGAAAAAAGAGAAGACAAAGATCTTATTGAATTGATTAAAAGTAATACAACCTAAAAGTGTTATATAGTTAGGGTTAATAAACAAGTAAAGTAAATTACTAAAAAGACCTTGAAGCTAATACATATAATCTAACATCCCTCCTCAAACTCACGATGCTACAGCGAGAAGTATTGAGAGTTTGTCAAACAAGAAACGAAAGCATGAAGCGGAATGAGCCTTGGTAAACATATCAGCTATCTGAAGCGAGGAAGGAACGAAAAGCAGTGTGATAGTGCCAAGTTGTAGATGATGACGAGTGAGATGACAATCAATCTCAATATGCTTCGTTCTCTCATGAAAAACTGAATTACGTGCAATGTGGATGACACTCTGATTACCACAATGGAGAGCAGTAGGTTGACGAAAAAGAATACACATATCTCTAAGTAACCAACGTAGCCAAACAATCTCACAAGTGGTGGTAGCCATGGCACGATACTCAGCTTCTGTGGAAGACCTAGAGATAACATCTTGCTTCTTACTCTTCCAAGAGATAAAAGAATCTCTAAGAAAAATACAGAAGCTAGAGATCAACTTACGTTCCATAGGACTGCCCACCCAATCAGTATCAGAGTATGCACGCAGCTCTAACGAGGAAGAATAGGAGAATAAGAGACTCTTAAACTAAGTTTCCCGAAGATATCGGAGAATGTGAAGAACAGAAGCCCAATGAACTATAGTCGGTGCAATGACAAATTGACTAACCACGTGCACAGCATATGCAATATCAGGATGAGTCATAGTAAGGTAAACTAAGCTTCCCACAACCGTATGATAGAGACTAGGATCTAGCAAAGGAGAACCATATGATGGAGAGTACTGAGCATTAGTCTCAAGTGGAGTATCTACTACTTTGTTGTCAGTGAGACGTGCACGCTCAAATAGATCAGCTATATACTTTGATTGAGACAATAGATAACCTTTTAGCGAAGTTGCAACCTCGATGCCTAGAAAGTAGTGCAGCAAACCTAAGTCTTTCATAGCAAAGCAACGGGCTACGTGACACTTCAAAGTTTCAATCCCATCATAATCATCACCAGTAATTATCATGTCATCCACATATAAAGACAAAAGTATACGACCTGCACCCGTACTCTTGACAAATAAAGCCGAATCATGATTGCTAGGACGAAAACCAAATGGGGTGATCACCATAGAGAACTTTTCAAACCAAACACGTGGTACTTGTTTGAGTCCATAGAGAGCTTTGAGAAGTCTACAAACTTCGCCAGGTCGATGAACAATTCTAAGAGGAGGCACCATATATACTTCTTCTTTAAGATCACCATTTAAGAATGCATTCTTGACATTCATCTGAGATATTTTCCATCGATGAACAAAGGCAACAACAATCATCATTCGAACGGTGGTCATTTTAGCAACAGGGGCAAAAGTTTCCTCATAATCCATGTCATACTCTTGAGAGTAACCTTTAGCAACAAGACGAACTTTGTATCGTTCGATAGAACCATCAAATTTTGTTTTGATCTTCAACGAGATCTAATAGCGCATTTCCCAGGTGGCAGCAGTACCATATCTCAAGTATGAGTCTGATGTAGAGCAGTTAATTCCTCAACTATAGCATTCTCTAAAAAAGGGTTACCAACAGCTTCTTTATAGGACAAAGGCTCAGACATATGATAAATAGATGTAACAAAATAAGCAAAAGAACTGGAATAACAAGAATAAGCAAAATCAGGTAGTTTAGTTGACTTACGAGGACGAGTGTACTGACAAATAGGATTGTCCGCAATCTCTCGAGATGATGGAGCAGTCGCAGGAGGGGGAGGAGTCACAAATGTCCCAAGGATCAAGTTGCCAGATTCAGTGGAGCTGGTAGGAGTACAAATAGCCGTGGGGGAGGCTTCATCATTGTCGGTACTGAAGGGATCAATGCGTATAAGATCTGCATGAGTGATATTATGCTGGACAGAGGGTATGGAGAAGAAAGGAATATGCTTAAGAAACACAATATGACAAGAGATATACAACTTTTGGCTGACTGGATCAAAACAACGATATCCTTTTTGACCAACACCATAACCAAGAAAGACACATAAAGCAGATCGAGAGGACAATTTATCACGTTCAATGTGTGGTCGGAGAACAAAACAAGTACAACCAAAAACACGTAAGGAAGAATAGTTAGGAGCACGACCATATAATTTTTGAAAGGGAGACAAACTTGAATTGTAATCACGTGAGTTGGTATCTTATTAATCACGTGAGTGGCAGTAAGGACCGGTTCTCCCTAAAAGACACTAGGAACATCCGCAAACAATAAAAAAGAGTGGGCTGCCTCAACAAGGTGTCTATGTTTTTTTTCTGCAACTTCATTTTGTTGAGGTGTTTCTCGACACGAAGTTTGATGAATAGTACCTTCAGAAGCAAGTAAACAGGAAAAAATACTAGAAGTGTACTCACCCCCCAAATCACAACGAAAATACTTGATAACAGCCGAATGCTGAGTTTTGACAAGAGCTTTAAAGTGATTGAAAATAGTAAGATAATCCGATCTATGTTTCATAAGATAAATCCAAGTATAACGAGCGCAATCATCAATAAAAGATACATAATATCGTGAACCTCATTTTGTAGTAATAGGAGAAGGCCCCCAGACATCAGAATGAACAAGATCAAAAGGATTACTAGAAAAGATAGGCTTTTATTGAAAGGTAATGCAGAGAATTTTACCAATTTGTAACCACTACAATCAGAAATATCATGACTTTTTAAAGTTCCTAATGCTCCAGATGAAGCTAAGAATTGTAATCGGGACACTGAAACATGACCTAAACGAGTATGGGTAAAAATCAGAAGACAAACAACTCAAACGAAATGATGACAAATCAACACTAGAATAAGCAACATCAGGTAGTTGAAGTTGATCCAAGACATAAAGACCCCTTTTCCTACGGCCTGTCTCAATCACCTTCTAAGATCGCGGGTCCTGCACACAACAATTGGATAAAGAAAAAAGATTAAATAGCTAGATTCACACAGTTGACTAACAGAAACGAGATTGATGGTAAGATTAGGAATATAATAGACATCAGGAAGTGACAAACAAGATGTATTAACAGAACCTACACCTACTAATGGCATTGGAGTACCATCAGCAGTCACAACAGATAAAGACGTATTATGAGACAAAGAGACAAAAGATGACAAGTCTGGTGACATATGATGAGAGGCTCTAGAATCTAAGATCCACAATGAGGAAGATATACCTGATGTACCCGAGGATGACAAACCTATATGAGAAGAACCTGACATAGCATGAGGCTGGGAGGAGAGAAATTGTTGAAACTGCTCAAGTAACGATGAATCCAAGGATAGAGTGGTCACTGCATTGCTGGATTGAGGAGGTCGATATGTCCATTGTTGCATTGAATTACCATATTTTTCTGAAGTATTCTAAGTCCTCTAAGGCTGCTGTGATTTTCCTTTGCTTAACAATAGCGGACATTGAGCCTTCCAATGACCCTTCTTCTTGCAAAAGGCACATTCATCATGGGAAACCTTCAAGTTCGTTCTATTTTGGTTATTAGCCTGATGATGTTGAGATGCAGCAAAAACAGATGGAGTATTTGGTGTGATAGCCCCCTTATCAGCTTGAGACTTGAGTCGAATCTCCTCAACTAACAACTCGTTGACCACCGAATCAACTGAAGGTAATGGACTACGATGGAGTATAGTCTCACGCAACCCCTCAAAGTCATTGTGCAGTGCCATCAAAAATTGAATCAAGTGTTGTTCTTCTCTACGAGCGACATACGGCGGGAATACTCGTAGCTCAGAGGACTCTATCAGCGCCAATTGATCCCACAATGCCGACATGGAAGAATAAAAATACTGAACACTCATATCCTTCTGTTGAAGCGCACGAATGTCGGTTTCCAATTGATACTGTTTTGCAAAATTAGATTGTGTGTACAAACGAGTTAAATGATCCCAAACCTCCTTCACAGTCTCATATTTCGCCAACTGAACTCCGATTGAGTGTGTCACAGAGTTATTTACCCACGTAATTATCTTCGAATTATCAGCCTCCCAAATATCAAGAGAAATGAGCACCAGTAACATATCCCCACATCAATTTGCCCCGCAAGAAATTTTTCATAACATAGCTCCAATACGAATAGTTTTTCTCATCTAATTGAACACTAATCGACTGAAGAGAATCATCTTTATGACTAGCCATGATTACAAAACAAATCGTTCTCCCAAAAACAGAGATCAAATTCCCAAAAACAAAACTCAAATTGCAGTCCCAGTTTTCACTAACTGGACAGCTTTAAAAAAAATTAAAGTCGATCTCCACCATGCAGAATGTACCTCTATATGTTGTAAACTAGCTGTCAAATTTGCAAGATGATCCAACAGCTGAAATGTGAACAATTGCAATTCTTATCTCGCTGCTCTTGAAACATTCGAAAATCCCAAACCCCAAATTGCAGTCCCGTGTTTCCCTAACCAAATAGCCTTGGAAAACACAAAAGACGATCTCCACCGTTCAGAATGTACCTCTATCTGTTGTAAACTAACTATCAAAATTGCAAGATGCTATAACAGTTGAAACTCAATTAATCCCAATTATCGTCTTGCTGCTCTTGCAAAACCCTAAAATCTGAAAATCCATTTTTGCCTCTTCTCTCTTCTTTTTTTTTTTTTTAAATCCGAGAAACGCAATTCGATCCGTGATAACTATGGACTGGATTATCAGTCTCTCAAAATATCAAACAAATTGATAGGGTGGCTCTGATACCATGTTGAAATTGAAAAAAGAGAAAACAAAGATCTTATTGAATTGATTAAAAGTAATACATCCTAAAAGTGTTATATAGCTAGGGTTAATAAACAAGTAAAGCAAATTACTAAAAAAACCTTGAAGCCAATACATATAATCTAACAAAAGATTCTCTAGTTTCAACGTCCCCACGAGGCAAGAGAATGCAGAAGGAATTCAATTCCTTTACTTTTCCATTTTTGTCACGGTTACAACAGTTTCTCTTTTTTGTTCAAAGTTGGTTAAACTTTATAGGATTTGAAGAAATGTTAGAAAAAAAAATGTGAAGAAAAATGTAAATTTGTGGGAAAATAAAAACCATGTGATTCCCTAAATCCACGTTCAACTTGAACGAGTCTTTTGGATACTCAGATGAATGTAAATTGCACGTAAATAGAGCAACTAATGGAGAAACTTCATCTCATGGTTCAAAGCAGCAGATTGTACTAAGTTATTTTATGTTATCCTTTGGCTTAAAGTATGAGTATTCTTTGAAAGGGACTCTGCTGAGTAACCAGAGGTCTTCATTACTCATTTTGACACTCGTACAAGGTATTATGGCGGGAAATGAAAATCTAAATAGAGGTCGTGAAAAAAAATGATGAGAAAAAAGAGTGAGGAAAAAGAAAAAAAATATCAAGAACAAACCCATGGTTGAAAAAAATTGCTAAAGTTGTCTCCACGATCTTATTTATTTAGTTGATTTGCATTGGTTAAAAGAAGTTTATAAACGTGGTTCATAAAACTTTGAGTTGAAAGCTTGATCTTCATTCTATTTGGGACAGCTATAACAATCTGTTCACAATTCACATACACAGCAAGTATGGGAGTGTATGTAGCATAAATTTTTAGTGCCTAGATCCAATTTTTGGTGAATGCAATTCTTGAACTTTAATGGAAAAATTTAGAATGTGAACCATAAAGAAATTCAATGAGCTTTGAAGAAATAAAGTATAAATTACATATTGCAAAAAGACTCTTTGTTTTGTTTGCATTACTTGAGGACAAACAATTAATTAAGTTTGGAGGTGTGATAACTCTCAAAGTTATTATTATGATACAATTTTGCATGTATTTGGTAATTAATATGATTCATATTTTAGCTGTTTTAATAGAAATAGTAGTTTTGCTATAATAGTGCATATACAAATTTAAGAATCTGTCTTGATAAAATAGTTTAACTTTTTATATATTTCTGATTATTTGAGATTGATTTCACAAATTAATTGATTTTTGTAGAAAAAGAAATTGAGTTTGGTGTTAAAGAGTTGGAAAGAAAAAAGAATGGAAGGTTTCTAAAAGTTTGAAGAAAATTGTTTTGTAAACTTGATGTTCAAGGAAGTTTTATATTTGAAAAATCAACAAAGTCATGAAGTTGCCTAATTCAAAACCCGAATCTTCATCTATAAATAGTCGACACAATCCTCATTATTGCAATCAGTCATCTTAGGAGCAATTATACATGATTTAGAGTACATTTAATGCACGAAGGTAGACATAGAGGAGGGACGCGAATGCTACAACAATCTGTCTTCTGGCAGGAGGATTAGTTCTTTGTGTTATTTGTTTTTCTTCTTCTCCTGCATAATGTTTAATTATATTGTTTTGCTTTCCATGTCAATTTTATCAACTAATTTTCTTTAAATTAAGAGGATAAGTACCAAATTTTATAATTGATGTGTTGTTCATTGTTATTGTTTCATCAATTAATTTATTATATATTGTGTTTGATCTTAATGACAACTTGAATTTAGAACTTCTATTGAATAATGTGTTTAGTTGACCTTACACATAAAGTTAACATTTCTCACAATTCACTATAAACATATTGATTTGTATCACATAATTCTTTTGAAACTCATCTTTATCTTTTGTAACGCCTTAAATTTTTAAAATTCATTTTCCCCAACTTGAAAATCTAAAATTTTTTTCCAAATTGATTTATCAAATTAGGTCTGTAATCAAGCGCTAAAAACCCTAAATTTCATAATTTTGAAACTTTTGAATATTAACAAAAATATTAAATGTACGAAATCTTTTAAAACAAAAATTTAAACATTAAACAGTTTTGTCAGAAATAGAAATAAATGCGAAATCAATACAATAAATTATACATTAATAAAACAATTTAGAAATATTATTAACGAAATGTCAACATTGTTTATTAAAATCTCAATCAGAAAACAAAATACGAATATCCTAAAAAAAACTGAAACATACAAAATTAGATTTTTTTTTTACCCAAAAATATTTTTTCTTCTGTATTTTTGTCATGGTCTTTAATCAAAGTCAAATCATCCTCAGATAAAACTCACTTACATCACGAAATTACAAACTATGAAATAACTCAGTAAGTAAAAATACGTGCAAGTGCGAACTAACATCATATGTTACCGAATCTAGACCTAACATTTACATACTGTTTGAAACTCATTTTTCAACATTTATGCAGACTTCATTAGTCATAACATGTAACGCCCCGAACCCGCCCGGCTCGAAACGCTACGTTTGCAAATCAAACCCGCGTTAAAACATCGTTTAAAATAGTTTTCGTAAATTTTACGACTCGTTTTCGGATTTTTCGAACCCTCGAAATTTATTGAAAAAAGGGCCCAAAATACTTTTACAATACCTCGAAAAATGTCGGGTCAAAACATTGTAGAAATAGGAGAAATTTAAAAAAAAATTGAAATTTGGCTCAAAAGGGCGCTGGGCGCCGCGCGCGCCCAGGCAGCGCTCCAGCGCGCGCTCTGTGTGCGCTACGCGTTTGCCTGCGCGCTGCAACGCTCGCCTGTGCGCTGCGCGCTGGGCGCATCTGTGTGCCCCTACCGCGATCGATCGCGGCCCGAAGGCCGATCAATCGGGCCTCCTCGGTTTTCCTCGACCCAAAACAACCTAAAACTTCAAATTTTGACCCCCTTTGATCTTTCCCCACTTTTTCTCATATTCTCCACCCCGAACCCTGCCAAAATCACGAAACTTTATCCATGCCTTCCAACACTCGAATCTTCAAATCCCATAAAAATTTTAGAAAACTGACTTAAAACGGATATTACTAAAAATGGCTAACTTAAACCCAACGTTGTTTGTTTTAAAATCAAAACGGACGGCATAACGCCTAAATTTTATAAACCCAAAAACCTGAAGAAGAATGACATTGTAAACTCCAATTCAACCAAATACAGTACTATACACCAAAACAAATACCAAGCTAACACCACAAATCCAATCCCAAACAACCACACCACAAACCAACATATCCAAACATACACACACCTCAATCCTAACTCCAACTCACCAACACATTTCTCACAAAACTAACCATAAAAGTGATGACCCTAATGTGGCAAGTAATGTGTCTCTTACTGCACGAACCGGAACCGGATGGCAGTACGTACGCCGCGGTCGAACCGGAAGGTGACAGGTCGGAAAAAGGGGGGGTTCCCCCCCCCCCCCCCCCCCCCCCCCCCCCCACCCCCCCCGTCACCATCCCACATCGCTTTGGTAAGTATGTGAAAGAAACATATGTAAGAGACCTCACCAACATAGCAAGAACGCGTTTTTGGAGCACAATTGACACGATTCTCATAAGACTCTGAGTTAAAAAAGTGCTTAGGCGATAGTAGTCCCATGTTTTTCTGAAGTATTCTAAGTCCTCTAAGGCTGCTGTGATTTTCCTTTGCTTAACAATAGCGGACATTGAGCCTTCCAATGACCCTTCTTCTTGCAAAAGGCACATTCATCATGGGAAACCTTCAAGTTCGTTCTATTTTGGTTATTAGCCTGATAATGTTGAGATGCAGCAAAAACAGATGAGTATTTGGTGTGATAGCCCCCTTATCAGCTTGAGACTTGAGTCGAATCTCCTCAACTAACAACTCGTTGACCACCGAATCAACTGAAGGTAATGGACTACGATGGAGTATAGTCTCACGCAACCCCTCAAAGTCATTGTGCAGTGCCATCAAAATTGAATCAAGTGTTGTTCTTCTCTACGAGCGACATACGGCGGGAATACTCGTAGCTCAGAGGACTCTATCAGCGCCAATTGATCCCACAATGCCGACATGGAAGAATAAAAATACTGAACACTCATATCCTTCTGTTGAAGCGCACGAATGTCGGTTTCCAATTGATACTGTTTTGCAAAATTAGATTGTGTGTACAAACGAGTTAAATGATCCCAAACCTCCTTCACAGTCTCATATTTCGCCAACTGAACTCCGATTGAGTGTGTCACAGAGTTATTTACCCACGTAATTATCTTCGAATTATCAGCCTCCCAAATATCAAGAGAAATGAGCACCAGTAACATATCCCCACATCAATTTGCCCCGCAAGAAATTTTTCATAACATAGCTCCAATACGAATAGTTTTTCTCATCTAATTGAACACTAATCGACTGAAGAGAATCATCTTTATGACTAGCCATGATTACAAAACAAATCGTTCTCCCAAAAACAGAGATCAAATTCCCAAAAACAAAACTCAAATTGCAGTCCCAGTTTTCACTAACTGGACAGCTTTAAAAAAAATTAAAGTCGATCTCCACCATGCAGAATGTACCTCTATATGTTGTAAACTAGCTGTCAAATTTGCAAGATGATCCAACAGCTGAAATGTGAACAATTGCAATTCTTATCTCGCTGCTCTTGAAACATTCGAAAATCCCAAACCCCAAATTGCAGTCCCGTGTTTCCCTAACCAAATAGCCTTGGAAAACACAAAAGACGATCTCCACCGTTCAGAATGTACCTCTATCTGTTGTAAACTAACTATCAAAATTGCAAGATGCTATAACAGTTGAAACTCAATTAATCCCAATTATCGTCTTGCTGCTCTTGCAAAACCCTAAAATCTGAAAATCCCTTTTTGCCTCTTCTCTCTTCTTTTTTTTTTTTTAAATCCGAGAAACGCAATTCGATCCGTGATAACTATGGACTGGATTATCAGTCTCTCAAATATCAAACAAATTGATAGGGTGGCTCTGATACCATGTTGAAATTGAAAAAAGAGAAAACAAAGATCTTATTGAATTGATTAAAGTAATACATCCTAAAAGTGTTATATAGCTAGGGTTAATAACAAGTAAAGCAAATTACTAAAAAAACCTTGAAGCCAATACATATAATCTAACAAAAGATTCTCTAGTTTCAACGTCCCCACGAGGCAAGAGAATGCAGAAGGAATTCAATTCCTTTACTTTTCCATTTTTGTCACGGTTACAACAGTTTCTCTTTTTTGTTCAAAGTTGGTTAAACTTTATAGGATTTGAAGAAATGTTAGAAAAAAAAATGTGAAGAAAAATGTAAATTTGTGGGAAAATAAAAACCATGTGATTCCCTAAATCCACGTTCAACTTGAACGAGTCTTTTGGATACTCAGATGAATGTAAATTGCACGTAAATAGAGCAACTAATGGAGAAACTTCATCTCATGGTTCAAAGCAGCAGATTGTACTAAGTTATTTTATGTTATCCTTTGGCTTAAAGTATGAGTATTCTTTGAAAGGGACTCTGCTGAGTAACCAGAGGTCTTCATTACTCATTTTGACACTCGTACAAGGTATTATGGCGGGAAATGAAAATCTAAATAGAGGTCGTGAAAAAAAATGATGAGAAAAAAGAGTGAGGAAAAAGAAAAAAAATATCAAGAACAAACCCATGGTTGAAAAAAATTGCTAAAGTTGTCTCCACGATCTTATTTATTTAGTTGATTTGCATTGGTTAAAAGAAGTTTATAAACGTGGTTCATAAAACTTTGAGTTGAAAGCTTGATCTTCATTCTATTTGGGACAGCTATAACAATCTGTTCACAATTCACATACACAGAAGTATGGGAGTGTATGTAGCATAAATTTTTAGTGCCTAGATCCAATTTTTGGTGAATGCAATTCTTGAACTTTAATGGAAAAATTTAGAATGTGAACCATAAAGAAATTCAATGAGCTTTGAAGAAATAAAGTATAAATTACATATTGCAAAAAGACTCTTTGTTTTGTTTGCATTACTTGAGGACAAACAATTAATTAAGTTTGGAGGTGTGATAACTCTCAAAGTTATTAATTATGATACAATTTTGCATGTATTTGGTAATTAATATGATTCATATTTTAGCTGTTTTTAATAGAAATAGTAGTTTTGCTATAATAGTGCATATACAAATTTAAGAATCTGTCTTGATAAAATAGTTTAACTTTTTATATATTTCTGATTATTTGAGATTGATTTCACAAATTAATTGATTTTTGTAGGAAAAAGAAATTGAGTTTGGTGTTAAAGAGTTGGAAAGAAAAAAGAATGGAAGGTTACTAAAAGTTTGAAGAAAATTGTTTTGTAAACTTGATGTTCAAGGAAGTTTTATATTTGAAAAATCAACAAAGTCATGAAGTTGCCTAATTCAAAACCCGAATCTTCATCTATAAATAGTCGACACAATCCTCATTATTGCAATCAAGTCATCTTAGGAGCAATTATACATGATTTAGAGTACATTTAATGCACGAAGGTAGACATAGAGGAGGGACGCGAATGCTACAACAATCTGTCTTCTGGCAGGAGGATTAGTTCTTTGTGTTATTTGTTTTTCTTCTTCTCCTGCATAATGTTTAATTATATTGTTTTGCTTTCCATGTCAATTTTTATCAACTAATTTTCTTTAAATTAAGAGGATAAAGTACCAAATTTTATAATTGATGTGTTGTTCATTTGTTATTGTTTCATCAATTAATTTATTATATATTGTGTTTGATCTTAATGACAACTTGAATTTAGAACTTCTATTGAATAATGTGTTTAGTTGACCTTACACATAAAGTTAACATTTCTCACAATTCACTATAAACATATTGATTTGTATCACATAATTCTTTTGAAACTCATCTTTATCTTTTTGTAACGCCTTAAATTTTTAAAATTCATTTTCCCCAACTTGAAAATCTAAAATTTTTTTCCAAATTGATTTATCAAATTAGGTCTGTAATCAAGCGCTAAAAACCCTAAATTTCATAATTTTGAAACTTTTGAATATTAACAAAAATATTAAATGTACGAAATCTTTTAAAACAAAAATTTAAACATTAAACAGTTTTGTCAGAAATAGAAATAAATGCGAAATCAATACAATAAATTATACATTAATAAAACAATTTAGAAATATTTATTAACGAAATGTCAACATTGTTTATTAAAATCTCAATCAGAAAACAAAATACGAATATCCTAAAAAAAACTGAAACATACAAAATTAGATTTTTTTTTTTACCCAAAAATATTTTTTTCTTCTGTATTTTTGTCATGGTCTTTAATCAAAGTCAAATCATCCTCAGATAAAAACTCACTTACATCACGAAATTACAAACTATGAAATAAACTCAGTAAGTAAAAATACGTGCAAGTGCGAACTAACATCATATGTTACCGAATCTAGACCTAACAGTTACATACTGTTTGAAACTCATTTTTCAACATTTATGCAGACTTTCATTAGTCATAACATGTAACGCCCCGAACCCGCCCGGCTCGAAACGCTACGTTTGCAAATCAAACCCGCGTTTAAAACATCGTTTAAAATAGTTTTCGTAAATTTTACGACTCGTTTTCGGATTTTTCGAACCCTCGAAATTTATTGAAAAAAGGGCCCAAAATACTTTTACAATACCTCGAAAAATGTCGGGTCAAAACATTGTAGAAATAGGAGAAATTTAAAAAAAAATTGAAATTTGGCTCAAAAGGGCGCTGGGCGCCGCGCGCGCCCAGGCAGCGCTCCAGCGCGCGCTCTGTGTGCGCTACGCGTTTGCCTGCGCGCTGCACGCTCGCCTGTGCGCTGCGCGCTGGGCGCATCTGTGTGCCCCTACCGCGATCGATCGCGGCCCGAAGCCCGATCAATCGGGCCTCCTCGGGTTTTCTCGACCCAAAACACCTAAAACTTCAAATTTTGACCCCCTTTGATCTTTCCCCACTTTTTCTCATATTTCTCCACCCCGAACCCTTCCAAAAATCACGAAACTTTATCCATGCCTTCCCAACACTCGAATCTTCAAATCCCATAAAAATTTTAGAAAACTGACTTAAAACGGATATTACTAAAAATGGCTAACTTAAACCCAACGTTGTTTGTTTTAAAATCAAAACGGACGGCATAACGCCTAAAATTTTTATAAACCCAAAAACCTGAAGAAGAAATGACATTTAAACTCCAATTCAACCAAATACAAGTACTATATACACCAAAACAAAATAACCAAGCTAACACCACAAATCCAATCCCAAACAAACCACACCACAAACCAAACATATCCAAACATACACACACCTCAATCCTAACTCCAACTCACCAACACATTTCTCACAAAACTAACCATAAAATGTGATGACCCGAATGTGCAAGTATGTGTACGATGACTGAACGAACCGGAACCCGGATGGCAGTACGTCCCCGCGGGCGAACCGGAAGGTGACAGGTCGTAAAAAGGGGGTCGTCACAATCCCACATCGCTTGGGGAAGTATGTGAAAATGAAACATATGTAAAGAGACCCTCCCAACATAGCAAGACGCGTTTTGGAGCACAATTGACAACGGATCTCATAAGAACTCTGAAGTTAAAAGTGCTTAGGCGAGAGTAGTCCCAGGTTGGGTGACCGACTGGGAAGTTCTCGCCAAACAAAGCCGTAAGGGGAGGATATTGAGCTACGGCCCAATCCCCAGAGCGGACAATATCTTGCTGGGATAAGGGGTCGTCACAAATGGTAGCAGAGCCTGTACCCAACCGGAAATGTGGCCAACGAGGACGTTGGGCCCTCGAGGGGGGGTGATTGTGATGACCCGAATGTGCAAGTATGTGTACGATGGCTGCACGAACCAGAACCCGGATGGCAGTACGTCCACGCAGGCGAACCGGAAGGTGACATGTCGTAAAAAGGGGGTCGTCACAATCCCACATCGCTTGGGGAAGTATGTGAAAATGAAACATATGTAAAGAGACCCTTCCAACATAGCAAGACGCGTTTTGGAGCACAATTGACAATGGATCTCATAAGAACTCTGTAGTTAAAAGTGCTTCGGCGAGAGTAGTCCCAGGTTGGGTGACCGACTGGGAAGTTCTCGCCAAACAAAGCCGTGAGGGGAGGATATTGGGCTGCGGCCCAATCCCTAGAGCGGACAATATCTTGCTGGGATAAGGGGTCGTTACATAAAACCTCCACATCTCCAATACAAACCACACCCCAAGGACTAGGTCGAAGCGCCCCGACAAATGACCTGAACCGGCGAGCTCCATGTATCCCCAACTGCTCCTAGTCCTGTTCCTCGGTATCAAGCTCACCAGAAAACACTTCGTCACCTACACCACAGAACACAAAACGTAAGCCTAATGCTTAGTAAATAGGGATATATGAATGCAACACACACAATGCTCAACCATCCTAACAAATGCAATTTCTAACACTCAGTTTGCCTGCACCAAAAGATGCCTTAGTTGCCTGCACCAACAGGTGCCTTATTTGCCTGCACCGAAGTGCCTTAGTTGCCTACACCGAAGTGTCTTAGTTGCCTGCACCGAAGTGCCTTACTCTGACAAATTGTTATCACCCTCACACCCAAACACACAACGACAAACCATGTGACAACACAGATCTAGCGTACTCTACATCATGATGCATACTTCAAAGAAATGCAATGTCACAACACACCACAACTCAACACAACACGATGCAAAACCATAACACAACGCAACACGAAGCAAAACAATAACAAATAGCCCTACTGTTCTATGATGTAGGCCCAAATGGCGAAAGAACATTACCCTCTACTTACCTAATGGCTTAGCTATCGCTTGCACACTTCTACCGATCGAATCACTCGTCCGACGACCTAAAATAACGAAACTTAGCTTGATAAGTTACCACTTAAATCTAAGAATTTCTTAAACCTAAAACTAACCAACAACTAAAACACATTTCACACTAAAGCACTTAAACTCGGTTTTTTGCACAATTTTGACCGTCGAACTTCAAACGGTCATAACTCTCTTGTTTTTCAACGAATTTCGATGTGCCACCCCAATTCAAAAACCTCTACACGTCTACTATCCATTGAAACACTTAAATCAATTAAACAGACACCCTAGCCAATCCAAAAATCCCTCAACAGCATCGGCCCTTCAAGTGTTCCTAAACCAATTTTTGTGCAACACTCCTCAAATCTTCAATCTATCACTCAAACAACCTAATCTATTCATTCAACAACTAAACCAACCAATTTGGAAGGAAAACAACCAATTGAAAGCTAAAATTCGGAATCTCTCACCTAGGGTTTTCAAACCCTCACAAAACTCAACCAAAACACTTCAAAACTCCAACAAACTTCATCTAAAGTTATGGAAACCAAAACCCATGTGAGTTTACCTTGAAATCACCTTGAAAGATTGGAGAAAAGAGAGGGAGAGGCGTTGGCTATGGAGGAGGAAATGAGAGAACCGAATGAAGAAGAAGAAGAACTAACCCAATTTAAACCAAACTTTCCTTTACTTTTAATTTCCCTCCTCCATTCTTCCTTAAATTAAATTTTAACCCCACCTTTTCCCTTCATGAAAAGCTAACGTGAAACACTCCTAAAATCCTCACTATTTCATTAGCTTTTTACTACATTTTGATTGGTTAACAAAGTGTGACTTTTCAAACCCAAAGCTTCCACTAATCACAATTTAGTTTGACTTGTCAAACTCTCCACTTCTCCTTTCACTTCTAATACCCTTCTATGTACACTAATCTTAAATATAGTTTGACTTGTCAAACTCTCCACTTCTCCTTTCACTTCTAATACCCTTCTATGTACACTAATCTTAAATAATTGAACCCTCATGCTTGACCTAGACTAGGGTCACACATGTTCTGGGAAAATTCCGGGTGTTACATAACATATGTTTAGGCGTAGCTATCTCAATTTCGTTTATGGATAATCATCTCATTTTTGTTCAAGCGTAGTCATCTCATTTTCGTTCAGGCGTAGAAATCTCATTTTTGTTCAGGCTTACCCATCACCTATTTTCTGTGAAAATTCATCATATTCATACATTCATACTCACATACAAATATGTTCTACCATTTTTATCTTTTTATACGATATTATATCAATGTCTAAACATGCGTGCTCAATTCAAATATCAGAATCGAATGATAAAATAATGTTAAAGAAAATAACTATAGATTTTGTGATGTAGAGTCGTAGCCAAAACATTGAAAACTTAGTATTTTCACTTACTTGGATTCCGAGAATGTAGGATTATCGAGATTTTTCAAGATTCCAAATAATATTATGGCTAAATAAAATAGTTGATATTAAATTCTAACTTTAACAAATCCATTTTAGAAGAATTTAGGCCACAATTTCTTACTGGTGTACTCTTAAATTGGTTATGGTCGAATTTGATCGATTCAGATAGCTTTCAAGATTTTCTTGCCTAAATAAAATAATCAATATTAAATTCTCAGTTAATTAGATTCATTTCAGAAAAATTTAGGTAGTATTCCTTACCAATTTATTCTTGGATTAGTTCAGGTCAAATTGGATCGATTCAAACAGCTTTCGAGTCGAAATTAGTGGTCCAGAAGTAATATGGTTCAATCAGGTCGATATTGGTTTTGTAACAACCCTAGTAGGGTCGTTCGTATTTCATTACTTACTTTAGACCATTTATACCTCGACTATCTTTATACTAAGGTTTCCCTTTATATTATTTTTTTTATTTCCTCACCATAAACAGAACTCAGGGATAATGCAGTAGCTGCCGGAAACCGAACTTTTCGAACTCGACTCCCTCATAAAACAGACAACACATTCATTCACAGAGTCGAACGATAAGACTCGGACATCAGTTCCATAACGTAATCAGGCAGCAAAAATGCCCACAGACCACTTGACTAAAATCATCCGCGGCTACGCTAGAGAACACATCATCCGGTCACAAAACGACAAGATTCAATCCACTTCTACTGATCACAAAATGACAAGAATCAAGCCACTTCTACCGATCGCAAAACGACAAAATCTAATACCCACTTCTACCGATAGTGAAAATCTACATCTACCGATTGACATGTGCATCTCACGTGACTCATTGAACATTGCCAGATAGAAGACTTCTACCGGTAAACAGAAACCCCTAACATCTACCGAAAGTAATAAACAACATCTACCTATAGAAATAAACAACATCTACCGATCACAAAACGACAAGACATAATACTCACTTCTGTCGATAGAGAAAAATCTACATCTTCCGATTGACATGTGCATCCCACGTGACTCATTAAACGTCACCCGATAGAAGACATCCTGACTTTTACAGACTTTAACATGACTGACGTAAACTTGCACAATATAATCCATAAACTCATCCAAAATACGTGTAGCGGAAGACTTAAATAAAACATATCATTCTATATCCTCATAATTATCCTCAAACTTAGGAATTGAATCAGACAATTTTCAAAATCCGACGTTATAAGAAAAAATCTCATCCTACTTAGTCATACGTATTCATAATCTTTACTAACATCTTAAGAGCAGTAACCAGGGGTTGTATTCGCCTTCCAGCCACAAATTGTCACCCTGAGCACCATCCAGCAACCAATCCTAGACATCTTCATTGGGTTTGAAATCCTCATCTGATAATTCGTCACCTACATCATAAGGTTTAAACTATAAGCCTAATGTTTAGTAAGGAGTGCAATACTAACATGTATGTATGAATGCACAGTTGAAAGGAACACATTTTCATAATCATTTCTCGTCATATTCTTGTTCATATTCTTGTTCATGTTCTTTTTCATCGTTTACATCTTGTGGATTAAGGGAGGATTTGTGCCGAAAAGGGGATTGACAGTGAAAGTGTACATAGTCCCTTGCGGGTTGTATTCATGATCCTTCTTTTAGACAGTGACATACGCCAAATCGCCCCCAACCCTCTCTTAATCCTTGTTACATAAGTTTCATGTTCATATCTTTATCGTGAAGGAAAACATGCACTTAAAACATTTTCATATGCTTGAAAAGGAAACAATCGTGAAGCATGAATATGAGTATTCTTATTTCATCGAACTAAAATGACAGATCAATCATTCAACTATAAATCATGTTGCTAACTCACATATCATAACCATACAGATAATAACACAAACAGCTTTTGGACATCATAATCAACTTTAACTTAGTACCCTTGTGATGTAGGGCCCTAATGGCCGGGAATCCTACTCACTCACTTACTTAGTTTCCTTAGCAAACTTGAGCACTTCTCTTCAGACTTATTCACATAAAAAAACAATTCACATTACAGTGTTAAATCAAAATCCTAAAAGTTCTAACCAAAAGTCATCCTAGAATCTAACATAGATATATATACTTCTAAATCTTCTTAGTCGAGTACCTAGTGTGCGCAGATTAACTTCCAGAACCTAAAAATAACAAGATTCAACCTAGTAACTAACCACAGATTATAAATGTCACTACTATTACTCAGCCATTGATGAATCCGAAACTACAAGTCTTAGCTGAAAACAGAGCTCTAAGTAACTAACCAGCAACTACATTGTCTAAGTCTTACCTAGAGCGTAGATTGTCGGGGTGGAGACTGAAGAATCGATCATCGATGGAGAAGTAGCTGGCCGAGAGAGAGAGGGAGAGGAAGAGCTCTGGAGAAAAAGGGAAATCGCCAAGAGAGAAATGTCAGCTATAGTGGAGTTTTAGTGAGGTATAAAGATTTTCATTTTCTATATATACTAAATAAAATCCTTCTTTATTACGGTTCTGCCACCACACAAATAGAAATTGAATAAGCTTTGGCATTTAAATTCTAAATCGAAAAGATCATTAGTAGAGGTGATAGTTAAATCAGTTAAGAAAATCACCTGGCCGAAATTGTCGGGTGTTACAGGTTTTAGTCTTTTTCAGTTGGGCCGGATCTAGTTCGGCTGGACTGGTTCGATTTGGCTGGGCCAATTTAGTTTCGTTCGGTCAGTTTGGTTTGGCTGGACCAACTTAAGTGAACTAGGTCGGCTTTAAAAAAACCCAACCCTCATTTCTTCTTCTTCCTCTTCTCATGTTTCTCTTCTTCGCATTGCGCACATAGAAACACATAAGAGGTGTGTTTGTCGTCGGAGAAAGATTTCTTTGCGTCGGAGGAGGTTCGTCAGAGATGGTTCTCAAGACTCAGTCAAAGTTCTTGGAGCACTCTGATTACATTTGGGCAGCGAGTGGTGGTCGGAGGTCGAAGATTGAGGTAATGACTCCTTGGTTTAAAGAACTTGAGAGAGAGAGAGAGAGAGAGAGAGAGAGAGAGAGAGAGAGAGAGAGAGAGAGAGAGAAGAGAGTGCTCTGAAGCTTGGTGTGCATTTCCCCTTCCCCGATTACCTCTATTTATAGAGAGAAGACTGAGGTAATGACTCCTTGGTTTAAAGAACTTGAGAGAGAGAAGAAAGTGCTTTGAAGCTTGGTGTGCGTTTTTCCCTGCCCCGATTACCTCTATTTATAGGGGGAATTCTCAACAACATCGTCCCCCAAAATCCAAGTTCAACTCAAATTTTTAGAGCAGAAAATTGGCAAATCCGATCTCACATTGATTTGCAAAGGAAAGTATTGGCTGCTTGGTTGGTTAGGGAGATTTGAAATCAGATTTCACTCTAACTTTTTGCTGATTTGTAGGGAAATCCGAGATTAGGTTTGATTCTGATTTGATTTGGGAATTTCAAAATTTGAATACGAAAAATTAACCTTAGTATGTTACAATCTCCCCTCTTTAAAGAAATTTTGTTCTCAAAATTTAGATTTTACCTAAAAAGCTCTGGATAAGTCTTCCTCATGTCCTCTTCTCTTTCCCAAGTTGCTTCCTCGATGTTGCAGTTTCTCCATAGCACTCTTACAAGGAAGACTTTCTTATTCTTCAATTCTATTTCTTATGAATTCATAATTTGAATCGGTGTCTCTTCATTTGATAGGTTGGAATTGATTGCATAGTCGAGAGATTTCATAGATAAGATATAAGAGGAATCTAGAGCATACTTCTTTAACATCGAGACATGGAATACATTATGTACATGCGAATGAATCCAGCAAATTCAACTGATATGTAACTTCTCCAACTCTTCTTGAGATTTCAAATGGACCAACATACCTCGAGCTCAGCTTTCTCTTCTTACAAAATTGCATTATGCCTTTCATTGACGAGATTTTCAAGAATACGTGATCTCCTACTACAAACACTAATTTTCTTCTTTTTCGATCAACATAACTTTTTATCTACTTTAAGCTGTAAGAATCCTTTTCTGAATTAAGACTACAATATCAGCAGTCTGTCTCAAAATATCAGGTCCAACAAGTGTTCTTTCACCAACTTCATCCTAATGCACATGAAATTTGCATTTTCTACCATATAAAGTTTTATATGAAGTCATCCGAATGGAAGCTTGATAACTGTTAATGTAGTTGAACTCTACCAATGACATAATTTTACTTCAATTCCCCTAGAAGTCAATAGCACAAGCCCTCAACATTTCTTCTATAGTTTGAATCGTTTTTTCCGATTGCCCATCTGTCTGAAGGTGAAAAGCTGTATTGAAGTTCAACTGAATGTCATTACTTTTTGTATACTCTTCCAGAACTTAAAGGTAAAACAAGTATCTCGATCTGACACGATAAAAATAGGAGTACCATGAAGTCTGATAATTTCCTGAACATATAGTTGGACATATTGATCCATATCGTACGTAGTTCTTATAGGGAAAAATGTGATGATTTGGTCAGTCGATCAATTATAACCAAAATAGAGTCGTGACCCTTAATGATCTTTGGAAGTCCCACCACAAATCCATAGTTATATTCTCTCACTTCCACTAAGATGCTATGAGTGGTTGCAATGTATCAACAGGTCGTTGATGCTCTGCTTTTGACATGCTGACAACTGAGACATCTTTCGACGAAATTAGCTACATCCACTTTCAATCCACGCTACCAATAATGCTGCTTCATATCTCGTTACATTTTGGTTGCATCAGGATGTACCGAATACATGGTTTAATATGGTTCTTCTAATATAGTTCTCTTTAATCTAGTATCTAATGACGAGATTATCTAGTTTGAAAATGAAATGGTTACATCTGAACCTAAATGAAATTGCTATGCCTGAACATATGAGATGATTAATGAAAGTCTAAACGAAGGTTGAGAAATAAGTTACAACCAGTATATAACTATTATGTCTTGATTCGGTAACACATGATGTTAAGTCGCACTTGCACGTGTTTTTATTTACTGAGATTATCTCATAGTTTGTAATTCGGTGATGTAGGTAAATTATATATGAGAATGATATGATTTTGATTAAGAATTTTTAAGAGGCAAGCGAACATATAGAAATAGAAAATATTTTTGGATCAGAAAAAAGAATCTAATTTTGCATGTTTCAGTATTATTTGAAGATATTTTGTATTTTGTTTTCTGTTAGGATTTAATAAATGATGTTGACATTTCACCAAAAGAATTTCTGAATTATTTTATTAATATATTAATTATTGTATTGATTTCGCATTTATTTTGATTTCTGACAAAACTAATGTTTGAATTTTTGTTTTAAAATCTTTTACGCATTTAGTGTTGTAGTTGATATTCAAAATTCTAAAATTTAGGGTTTTCAATACTTATTTCAAAGATAATTTGATAAATCAATTTGAGAAATTTTTTTGAGTATTTAAATTGGAAAAAATGAATTTTAAAAATTTGGGGCGTTACAGTTTTATTAAAATTTCATGACTCTCAGTGAATTTAACATAGAATTAACATTGCATTTGTTACTTTGTGATATTTCAATTATTAGTTGTTATTTAATCATGTATATTCTCTTAAAAATTTATTGACGTGTCAAACAATTATTGATACAATTAATGTAATAAATTATAAAAAGTAATTTATTACATTAATTGTATTTTAATTACACCAATAATTATTTGACACGTCAGTAATATTTTTAAGAGAGTACACGCATAATTATTTTTAATCTTATTCACATCGATTACAAACATAATAAAAAAAAAAAAAAAAATTGGTTACTTTTCACTTAATAATATTAGTTGGTTTTATATATTACTTTTATAAATTGTTCATTGTGGATACGATACTCGATTTTTAATCACTTATGGCTTATCTTTTATCACAATATATCTGATTCTAACTTCTTCAGACCAAGAGTAGATTCTCCTCATGAAGCTCCATCTTGTGATTGCATGATGAATAAAATAAAATAGAATATTTTAATTATTATTTTATGTACTTCAATTTTTAGTAGTTACTTAATTTGTAGTTTCTTAGTTCAAATTAAGTTAGTGACGTTATTAGGTTAGTTTTTTCATTTTATGTCACTGATGTACAATATAAATACCAATTAGAATTCAATAAAATGTATTTTCTCTTCTCAAACACTTGGGTATTTGGTCTGAATCTTACGGTACAAGGTTCTAGTACCTCTAAAAGTATTTTTAGAATGGTAATACGATGTTGTCACTTGTAATAGTAAGTGAGCCCGTCTGTATGACCCGACCAAACCTAGGAACAAAAAAAGAATTTCAGGCTCGGCCTAAGGCCGGGCCCAGTGGGCCTGGAACGGCCCTCAGTCCCGATGGGGAGGATATTGTTTGAAGTTTGTACTTAACCTAACACAAATATTGCAAGTGTTATCATCATGAGCCTAATGGAGTCAAATATTCTTCTTCTCTGTATACAGAAGGTACATTCATGAGAAATTGATTTGGTTTGCTCTTCATGGTATTCCTTTAATGCGCAGATATAACGGCTGACGATATTGCAACTTTGAGGAGTTGCAAAAGACGGACTCATAATTGTGAAAAACCAAGCAATTTATGATTTGAGAGTAAGGAAGATTGAGTTGAGAGAGCATTGTAGACTACAGATTAATGGCTATGGATCAATAGAAGTCTTGATTTTGTTCATCTTCATCGATTTATCTCGTACCTGAGAATGGAACCCAGCAGTTGTTAAGCGGGGTCCTCACTATATTTGAAGTCTTCGACGAACGCCACTCTCTCTCGCCGCTCTTTCCTTCCGCGCCACCTCTTTCTCCGTCTCACTCAACGATGCCACAAGGTAACCAACCTCTTACGCTACCTGAATCTGGTTTTCGTTTTAACAACGCTGACAACTCCATGCTACCAGATCTTCCTGGGTTTTACTATGATGCGGATAGGAATCGCTACTTCCCTATCAAGCCTCGAATACCTGGTTCTACCTCCGTTCCGTCTTCCTCAGGCCCTGCTCGAGTACCCGTTTCCGAACCTACTCAGGTCTGCCTTTTTTCTACGTTTATTCACCTTCACTTCTTCTTTTATCGTTTTTTGCTTTTGCTTTGTTATGCGATATTGTTTATGAAAATTTTTAAATTGTCTTATGGTGCAAAGAATATGTTTGGTCTGCCAATTTCATGGGATTTCATGTGCTGCAATTTCTCGGTTGATTGTTTCCAATGTCATTTAGTGAGGATTATGTTTCGTGAAAACTGTTTGGAAGACAAGTCAAAGTGGTTCAGGACTTCTCAATTTAAGGCTGTATCTGTATAGGTCTTTCTTCCTACATCATTTTTTGAGTGTTGCATGTTGGACTCGAGCATCTGTTCTTAATCTTTGAAAATTAAGGTTACTGCAGTTGTCTCCATCATGTAGTCTCTTCTCCTCATGTCTTTTACCGTGCACTGTTCAGCATTTGAGCCTTTTACTATGGAAAATAGATATTGAGTCCAATACAACATTTAACGATGTACTACAGTATAGAGGATAAAATTAATTTATGCATCTTGTCATGAAAATTGGCTCTTATTGGATCATGTTTCAACCAAAGATTTTTCTGGTCCCAAATGGAGGAAGTTATTGTTGAACAATTATTGTGATGAGTTGATTGAGCTCAAAGGTTGAGCAGTAAATCTCAAAGGAATGTTACGTTTGAGACTATCCCATTGTTGAGTTTAATGCTTTCACTTTGGTTTTGAGTTCCAGAGGGGCCGAACTCCCTTCTTCTTATCTTGATCTCCCTTTGGGGTTCCTTGGCATTGCAAGAAGATATGGTATCCGATTATAGAGAACTTTGATAAGAGATTAGCTAAATGGAAAGGGGTGTTTCTCTCCAAGTAGAAAGACTAAAATGAATTAAGAGAACTCTAACAGATCTACTTGAACATATTATGACAAAGTTTCTTAGGCATTGAATGCATCTTCTCTTGTGGCAACAAGCTTGTAAACCTCTTTGGGGTGGGATTGAGATTAGAGATATTAGATTCTGTAATAAAACTCATTTAGACGTGCTAGTAGTGCTATGCAGTTGGGAAGGCTAAATATGGGTGGATAACTTTTGGTGGTTCATCAGCTTCAGGAGTGAGTCTTCTAGATGCAATATGTGGAACAGTATCCTTAAATTTCCATTTGTTTTGAAGCATAGTGATATGGATCCTATTATGCAGAATTCTCCAAAGATAAAACACAATAACCGAAACACGCACACCACCCACAGAAGAATTATAGAGCCTCTGGACTTTCCCACCTTTCCCACAATATTCTCCCCCCCCCCCCCCCCCCCCCCCCCGCGTAGCACTCCTCTCCCTCTACATTTATAACCCACAAAATAACAAACTCATAACAACCTTAATAATATTTCCTAATCTACTCCTTAACTAATATATTCCTAACACATAGTTTCTTTCGAACTAGGGATGGTTCTCTCATTTCTTTCCAGAAGAATCCTTGGAATGAGCTTAGCTTATCGAAGCTAAATTTTCCTTAACTTTTTAATCCAGCCACTGGCAGAACTGCGATTATACATGAGTTGTTTGAACCTAGGGGTAACAATGTCTTGTGGAATCTTCCTTTTACCCGTCCTTCATAGGAGGAGGAGGTCAATGAATTTTCTGCATTTCTTTTGACAACAAGTGTTCGCACTCAGAGTGAGAATGGAAATTTAGATGCCATGTATGGAATCCAAGTGATGATTATGCTTTTGCAGTAAAATCTTTTAACAAAGATCTCAAGGGCAGGAGTTTGCATGATCCTTTGTGGAATAAGACTTAGAAATCCAGGGCCATTGAAGTGATGTGCTTTTCACTTAGCTTGCTTGTCGGGCTGCTTTTCTTTTCTTTCTTTTTTTGATATAATCTGCAGAGAATAGCCTTTTCTTTTCCTCAGAGATGTGATATCTGTTATGAGACTGAGGAAGGTGCCAATCATCTTCTCCTTCATTACTTGATGCCTATGGTTGTGGGTGTGGAAGAAGTTAGTAATCTCATGAGGGACGGAGATACTGGTTAGAAGTCTTTTGTTGACTTGGGGTGGGGAGTCTTTGACGATGAAGAATTGTGTTTCTAGTCTTGTTTTTCATTTTACATGTTAATCTATTTTAGAACAGGAGGAATGGAATAATTTTTTATCACAAGACCTTCGATGTAATGTCTCTTCCATGGTTCCTCTTTGTAATTTATTTTTCTATTTGGGCTTAATAAATCAGTTCTTTCTCTTGTTTATTTCTCAAGGATGCTGAGTTTTTTTTTTTTTTTTTTTTTTTTTGATTGCTCATCTCCTTCGTATAATTTTCTTTTAATATATACCTCTTTAATTTATAAAAGAGATTTAACTTAGATGACTTTATTGTACAGCTGCCAATCGGCATAATCTTAAGAGTCTAACTCTAGGATTTAATCTAGGTGTTAATTAGGTGGCAGTTTGCATCTTGTTGATTGTATAAATGAAAAATACAGAATTTCTACAATTATACTGTAAATGAATAGGTGGCAAGAGATGAAAATTATTATAACATGATGGTTTCAACTTTCAGTTCCCATACGTTTGTGTAGAAATGGTAAAATTTCTAAGGCGGCAACCTCCTATGCTTTCATTTTGTACCTAGATCACTTGACAATTGAGAGTTGTATTTCTAGTACTACCATAATGTTCAAGCTCACTACATGTCTTTCCTAGATTTTATAGACTTCTTTAACTGATAATTTTTTTTTGAATGACGTGTATTTATTGTACAATCGTCAATCACCATAATATTAAGAATCTAACTCTAGGAATGAATATTGGAGGTTATTTTACTCTTTGTATTAGCAGGTTGTATCTTATCTATCACAGAAATGAAAAATATAGAAACTTCTACTAGTATACTGCAAAATGAATTGGTTGCTAAAAAATTGTGTTTGGGGTGGAAAAGAGTTGAAGATTATTATAATACGATGGTTTCACTTCCAACATGTTTGTGTCAAAATGGTAAAATTCCGTAAGGTGCCAACCATCTTTGCTTTAATTTTCATAACATTTTCAAAACCTTTATCACTCTGGCTATGGAGAGTTGCATTCCTCACTTAGTACAAACATAATTTTCAGGCTCACTATATATCTTTCCTAGATTTTAATAGGTTTTGGATGTGTGCTTGAGTAATGCACTTTCTCGCAAGAGATATATTATGGGATCTTAGGGTTACTTTTTAATCTGAATTAACTTGTTGCAGGAAATTAAATCATGCAGGAAAGCTGCATTAAGAACTGCAAAGCTGCTTCAAGCTAGGGAATTACATGGTAAAGTTATTTCCTATAGAGGTAAGTATAACTTCAAGGAGGAGTACCAAAAGATTCAAGCAGCCCGGCCTGTGGTATTTTCATTGATGGAGCTGGACTCCTGAAACTTTTTGTTTTGTGTAACCTGTTAAATTAGATTTAATTTTATTTGTGGTTCTTATTTTGTCATTGTTTTTATAAGAAAACTTTGTATTAAAAATGAAAAGTTACAAGAAGTTGGGGGAGGAGAACTTCACCCGAATAAGAAACAGTTAATGAAAAATAGTTCTTTTTAGTTAGAAATGACTATATTAAAAGAATAATTTTTAAAATACTTAGTTTTGTGAGACTGTTTAGAGGTTTATCTATAAAAATAATTTCATTTTGATGTAGTCAAATAGTCCAAAAAATAGTTAAAATTCTCAGTCTCTAAATTAGTTTCATCTTCTTCTTGTATCTTTCCTTCATAATTAAAGCATCACTGATTAAACTTCCAATGTCAGTGTAAACTCTAGCACCCGTTGAAAGAGAAGAAAAGACGTATCCACATTTAACCATCAAGTTCGAGTTACCCAGTCCTAGACAAATTTTAAACCTTTTTTAACATAGTCAAGCGTGTTGGAACTGTAGTAGCAGTGGCAGTTATTGATCTTGAATGGAGAAAAGCTAGGGTTGTTTTTTGTGAATGAGCTTGTTTTTTTCTTTTCTACTGGAGGAAGCTTAAAACTCATCTCCTTTTTCTAACAATTATTTAGCAGCACATCTCCTTTTTCTAACAATTATTTAGCAGAACATTGCTATAAAGGTCTATATTGTTCATAAACTGTATTTATGATTTTTTTTTAATAAGAAATGAAATTTATTAAGAAAAGATTGTACAAAGAGACAAGAGGGAAAGAGATCCTTCCTTGCAATGATCCCAAGACTGTATTTATGATATTGAAACAAGCGGCCGATCATTTCACCATTTTGCTTAAATTATAAACTGGTTTTAAAAAATATCATGCTGGCACTGTTTTCACTGCAGGTCTGGAAGTATAATGAGACGGAAAAGATTAGTGATGGAGCTTTGGAAAACATTGTCATTGATGTACAGACCCCAGAGGGTCAAACAGAAACTGTGGTTTTGTTAACAGGTGGCAAAAATGGCTACTTGAGGTATATATAAATTTTTCCATTTTGAAGTAGCAGTTTTATTTTTCTCTGAAGTTTAAGACTTACTTGTTTTGAGGAGATATTGAGTTGATTTTGTGGGATAGGATGAGTTTATAAAGGAATTTGTTGAAGAAATTTTCTTGATAGTGATAGCTTAATCCATTGTCGGTCACTGAGCACTCACTTGTCTAAGTAGAATATTAAAAAATTATTTCATTTATTTTAGAGTATGCAATTGCTCACCTATTGTTTTGATTTGGATAAATTTTATCCCATGATACATATGAATGTCATGCCATTCACATCTATCTGTTTTTGTATAAAATTGAAAATTTTCTAGTGACTTTGTATTCCTTTACTGTTTTCGTTTGTGGGACTAGTGACTGTTTTTAATTTCCTGACCCAGTCCTTTCAAAACATGTTTTTTTGAATGTATATACTTATTCTCCTCTCCAATCTTCAGTATCACTTTTGCATTAGGATTGAAGCTCAAGTTACTTCTTTTTAAGTTTGTCAATCTTGCAGTTTTTTTGGAGTTGGAAAACTTAGTCAACATATTGATAGTGGAGTGAAATGCATGCCAGATATAGTATGGCGTCCTACGGGAGTAAACCAATCATCATGCAGAAAACAGTCTGCTGAAATTTGGAGCCTTCCAGGCGAAACATTTCAAATGTCATCAAATATATCCAACATAAATTTGTTTCCAGGACACGGTCCTTGTGGACTTGATTATGTCTCTAATGTTCGTCATGCCTTGTATCCTTGTATCATTATATCATTGTAGAGTAGATTAATTTTTCTCATTGGCATATGCTGGTTGTGTATCGCAATGCCTAGTTACTCTGATTCCCTTACTTTTCATCTAACTAAAGTCAAATTTATTATAGAGGAAAGAATAATCTAGTTTAAGTTATTATCTATTTGTCTTTCTTTCTTTTACAAAAAAAATAAATGTCTATCTTATGAGGCAGAGGAAACGAAAGGAAGCTTGGTTGACTGACACAATGTGTTCTAGGAAGCAGCTTTTGTCTGAACTCTTGATGATTACACATGACGCTTATGATTTCGCTTTTGACACTATTTATGATTCCAAAATTTATCTTGGAGATGGGGATTTGATATGCATGGTCAACCTCGTTTTCAAAAGTTATTTAGGTACCATGATGCCCATAACATTGACTCGAGTATTTTAATCTCTATTACGGCATTGTCTTTAATATAGCAATCAACGTGATGCTTTTTACAATCAGGGGAGGTTCTAAGATTTCTTATGTCCATTTGTCAAGAGCTACTTACGTAGCATGATGTGAATAACATTGGGTTGGGCTTTTGGATACTTATTACAGCATGGCCTTGATGTTGTACTTCAAGCATTTTTATTCTTTTTAAAATTTGAATATCGTTTTCTATGAATAACACTTGATTTTGGCTGATAAAAGAAATTATACTTGTTTCTGCTGTTTTGGGATTGATATCTTTGTCCTTAATTTAAAAGCCAGAATAAGTACTTTGGGATCAGAATCATGCGGTGGATCACTATACGCTATTAATCTTGCCGCACCGTTGGATTTTGATCCCATGTCTCCTCTTATAAGGCACAGATTGGACAAGGTGTCATCTTTCAACTGTACGGTGTGGACTTTTGATTGTAAGCGCAATGGAGATAGAGCTGTTATTGGTATGAATTTCTCATTTTATCTTGTTTTATTTAGTTTTCATTAATCTTTCTTTTTTCCATTGCCTGCTATGTTTTAATAGCCTTTGCTTTATTTAGTTTGGTTGATTTATTATACTAGATGTTTAAATGGTGAGTACCTTTCTATTATCGGATCTCAAGATTTTTTTGGAGAAGTGAAGTTTAAGCATTTTTTGAGTTTGAGGGTATAAAATTGCCAAATAGCCATTTCATTGCCAAACGAGCATATACTACTAAGCACTTAAACAATTATCCTTTTCTTTTGATGCTTTTCCAATTGGAAAGACAGCATGATTTTTAAACTGTAATTATCTTTCTTTTTGTGGGGAGAATGTCTTATCCTCCCTATTTTCTTGCATTTTACACTTTGAATACAAACTTTGTTTCTTACAAAAAGTTGAAGAAAAGTGAGCTGTTCCTTTCAGTATATCACTGCTTCATTTAATTTTAGTTTGTGACAGAAACTTCTGGTGAACTGTGATTCGCATATTTTAATTCCATGGGACGTTGAAATCAAAATTTAAACATACCTTATCTCGTATTAGGGTATTGCTCATATCTGTCAAACATAATAAGACTTTTCTGTAAAAATTGATGTGACTAAGAACAAATTCTGTTTAATGAGTTGGAGTAAGAAACTATGTCCATATTGGTTCTTGTGATTGTTTTCTAAGGCTTAGGTAGTTTTTCTTTTTTGTTTACTGCTTAGTTTGTATGACATGAAAGGAACCAGCTTGGGTGCTGCCTCAGTTGATTTGGGAACCGGAAGGGCTTCATGGATGTTACATAGTAAAAGTGATGTTTTTGCACAACAGATTATTCATTCCGTAAGTGACTTAGTTTTGATTTTTGTTTCCATTACAGTGATTTAGTGAAATTTCAAATGGATGTGTTTACATTTTTTTTCCCTTCCTTGGGATGGTGAATTGGCTAGCGCTTTGCGTAACATTATGTAATTCTACTTTTCAAGGATTCAAATCGATGAATGGGATATTAATCCATCCATAACTTTTTTGCTTATCTTAGGAATTTGTTTTTGAAATTCGCAAATGGTGACAATATTAAAAGAAAGAACCTTACACTTAGAAAGTAAATGAATATATCCAAAGTTTGTATAGGAGAAGGAAAAATTCACATTCTTCTCATTAGGTCAATCATAATGGCTAATACCCAACCTAACTAGAAAATAATTTTCAAAGAGATGTAATTTTCTCCAAAAAGTACTGGACTGTTATTTCCAACAGATTTCAATTACCTGCAGTTAGGGATAAATGCAATCTTCCCAATCAATTCAAAACTGAAATGTCTCAACATTCAATCTTCATGAATGGTAAACCTTGCTCGTCAAACATCAAAATGAATCCAATCTGGTCACAATATATGAAATTTATCAAAATTTATGTATATGTGTTACAAAGCAACAAGCAGGACACCGTTGTTTAATTCAGTGGTAGATTTGTTGCATCATTTATTTGAATTGTGGCTTTATGACGGCCTATAATTTCTAACATGCTTTTGTACTTCAAACTGTCAACTTATCGAATAATATGTCATGATGTTAGCTACTAATCACGTCCCTTTCAGTCTATATCACGATGGACTGGTTATATGTTTTTATTGTTTACTTTTTTGTATCATTACAATTAGAATTGAAGAGTTATGTTTATATTAATGGCATGACTTTTCTAAATAGTATGCGCTTCCAACATGCGGTATTCTATCCTTCTAACTAATATTTGTTCTGGATCATTTGATGGATGTCTATATTTGTCCCCGCATTGTAGGGAAATGTTGTTTTATGTGGACTTAGAAATGGGATGATTGTGACTGTTGATGCGCGGGAGAGACGACGAGAAATATCTACTAGACTTGTTAGGCACCGTATACCTATTGCTACTAATAGAGGTGTTGAGACCTCTAAAAAACAATGGTTCAAGGTATTTCTAAGTATAATATTGTCTACTTTTTGTCCTAGCAGAAGGGTAGATATATAATTTGAGAATTTTTTTTTCTCAATTTTTGTTTGGTAGATAGTTTGTATTGCCCTCTCTCTCTCTCTCTCTCTCTCTCTCTCTCTCTCTCTCTCTCTCTCTCTCTCTCTCTCTCTCTCTCTCTCTCTCTGTTCTCGATCACACATACACACACCCCTCTTTTTTTTTCAATGGTCCCTTTGAAGGTGCTCTTTATGGATGTAATTATCCAATAATTTAGTACATTGGTATGCAGCTTACTGGTAATATATGTCCTTCTGGTACAGTTACAATGCCTTCATCTATATGCAGGTAAATGTGGTCTACCATGAACTATTTGTTGAATTTTGCTACAACAATTAGTATTTTAGTTGATATATGTAATGATTTTCTTATTGTAGTTTGCTGTCACTTCAGTCCGATGATCAGTACTTTTTGGCAAGCTCCATGGATGGATCGGTTGGTATTCGTTTTATATTTTTTAACTCTCGCATTAAAATTTGTGAAAGTATATATTTGTTGAGTAAAATGAGAACTTAGTAATGACTAATGCATGCTTTGAAATTTTAAGGTTCTTTTTGTACTGACAGTAAGCCATGGTTTGGATTTCGTACAGAGTCTTTTATTTTATTATGATGTATGTTTATTTCTGAAATTCTCTCCTTATCTAGAATTTAACTATCTATATTGTGGCTGTTCTGGGTTGTGGTGCACGTGCCTTTAGCAGTCTCTGTTTCTTTTGTTATGTGCATTTAGTTTGGCCATCATCTTATAAGTAGATTGTTATATTAACTCAGACACCAGGAGGATATTTGAATTAAACTACTAGGCTATTTTAAGACTTTTTTTGTACATTAATAAGTTGGTCAAGTGTCTGTCTTAATATAGTTTTTTTTGCCTGTTTCTACAGTCCTAACTTGATTTAGTTATTACATTCACCTTTTACTCTTAGAACATTTTTTGCCAAGTGATTTAGAATTACATTTTTCAAGCTCGTCAAAAACATTAGATATTCCATGTTAAATCGCGTGATACATTTTTCATTGTTAGTACTGAGCTGTAAAATGGTTGAAATGATCAAGCATTCATGAGATGTTGAATTATAATATCCTCTTGTAGAGTAGCTGTGAACTTTTGATGAGAAGTGTCGGTTGTTTCCTTCTTCATGACTTGGTATTTCTCTCAGTGTTCCATGGAGATGCAAAAGGATATGAGATTCAATCTTTAAATGTTTTAGAGGTTGGCGGTTGGGGTAGATGGAAACACTTTTTCCTTTCTAGAGGGGAAGGCTACTGATTATGAGTACTTTGGCCATCATGCCCGTTACTGTCTTGTCTCAGTGGAAGGTGCCGCTAGCAAATGATAAGGCTTTTCTTATGCATAAGGTGGAGAGAGGGTTAAAAATCCACTAATTTAATCGGCAAGAATTTGCAAGTCTCCTTCCCTGGGTGGGACGAGGATTCAGTTTTGAAATGCTTTTAAGATATTGTCTTGCGTAATGGCTACATGGGGGGAGGGGGTGGGGAAGAAGATCTTGGTGGTTTACCGAGATCAAACAAAGCTAGTCATTGTGTAGTTTGTGGGGTGGTGTTGCTTCAAGAAGTGTATTTCATTCAAGGTTGAAAATGGGGAAATCTTATATTTTTGGAAAGATAAATGGAATTGTCTTAATCCTTTGGAATTTGATTTTCAGATATCTTTACTTGGGGTGGGCATTCTAGGCCACGCTTATTCACTTGTTGGAATCAAGGGGTGAGAAAATTAAGTGGAATCTCTGGTACATTTGATTGGAGAGAAGAATGTTTTTATGCCATGGTTTCGCAATGTGTGTGTGGGAGGCAACTCAAATTAATGTAACCATGGTTGCTTAAGACCCCAACCACAGTTCAACCAAACCAGCATCAACCGATAACTCAACCTTAGTTATCTCAAAACAGTAACCTGATGTACCTTGCTGAAAGTTATCAACTTTCAAAGTCAATTCACCAATTACAGAATCCAAATAAATCTTTTTGTTGATTGCATCTAAGAATTTCTATGAAATTGAAGATCTGCTATCCCTCCCCAAGAGCTAGGCTCAAAATTCAAATGAAAATTCGCATTCCCTGAATCCCTCCTGTCTTCTCTTTTATTAATCTCCGGTATAAACTAATCCATTGAGCAGCCATTTACCATTTTAGCCTTATTTAGCATCTAATTACAAAGATACCAATAAATCATCCTTGTACTATTTACGCCAAGCATAAGTGAGATAACCTGGGGCCTATCATCATTCCTAACATAATCATAGGATAGATTAAAAACTTGGCAAACATAATCATATTAGCTACTAGCAAAAATATGTAACAACACTAGCCTTTTAAATCCATACCTCTTTACATAAAATTGAGCAACCTTAATAGTTTGATAGAAAAGATGAGTCGTCATTTCATACTTAGGATCGAGTCCAAACAGCAATGACTCCATGTTATGGATTCCTGGCAAGGATGGTTGTTCTTGGTGATGGTCAATTTGTTGTAGAAGACAATGTGAAAATCCAAGCTCCTGTCAACATGCTACTTTTTGCATGGCTTCCGTGTCATAAGACATTTCTGTCCATTAATTATTGTAGGAGACTGTCAGGTATTTGTAGTAGATGCAGTTGTAGTTTGAAGAAAGAGGAAGATGTGAATCACCTTCGTTTGTATTGTGAGGTTGTGTATGCATGGTGGCCAAAGTTATCCATTTCTTGTTTTGGTGTACGTGGAACAAGAAAGGAGTACTGATTATCGGAGCCCTTTAACCTTGAGGATTTGGAATGGTTTTTTACGGTACTTAGTTTTGGTGGGTGTTAAAACAAGATTGTTGAAGAGAATAATTCTTCATAGTATTTTATTCATATGTTGTATTGATTTATACACAAATTAGAAATATAAATAAGGAAACTAAATTAATTTAATCCATCTAATTTTGATTTCTTAATTTACTACAAGATCAAACATCCTTCAACTAGGAAAGTATCAATCTTAATATTTAGATCATTCTAATACTTCCCTTCAAGTTAGACCATTAATGTCAATCATGCCATAATAGCACTTCCTGCAATGAAACTAAATATGGATAAACGAATTAAGAGATGAAATTCTCATTATATCACTTCCTCTAATGACAATATCATCAACATCTACAACTAAAAGAATGATGGCGACTTTAGATTGTTTATTGAAGACAGAGTGATCAGATTTGCATTTATTCATCCTAAACTTTTCAATTGTTTGACTAAATTTTCTGAACTCAACTTTTAGACTATGTTTTAAACCATACAAAGATTTACAGATATGACAGACTTTTTCATACTCTCCCTGAGCAACAAACTCAAGTGGTTGTTTCATATATGCTTCCTCCTTAAGATCACCATGTAAGAAAACATTATTGATATCTAACTGATATAATAGCCAATTATAAGTCGCTGCCATAGAGATAAATAACCGAACATAAGTCAATTTAGCCACAAGAGTGAATGAATTATAATAATCTACACCATAAGTTTGAGCATATCCTTTAACAACAAGACAAGCTTTTAGCTTATTTAATGGCCCATCAGGATTTGTCTTAACTGCAAATACTGATTTGCATCCAATAACGCTCTTCCCTGCTGGTAAGTTTACCAAGTCTCAAGTAGCATTTGTATCTAAAATATTCATTTCTTCAACCATAGCACTGCACCAATTAGGATGAGATAAGACTTCATTAATAGTTTTAGGCATAGAGATAGAGTCGAGAGAACAACAATTGAGTGAACGGGTCAGTTTACTCGTAGAGATTAAATTAAAAGAAAACTTAAGCAGATTCAATACATTGGACAAAAATACCAATAGAGTAGGTTTAATTGTACCACCCTCAAGAACGCAAGAAGTAGAGTCATCAGCTAAAGTAATTTTAGCAAAGGGCTTTTGTGATTGACGAGTAACAAAGAGATTAAAGTTACCTGTCATATGATCTGTGGTGCCATAATCAATGATCCATTTTGAGGATGAGAAAAAAAGACATCTATTAGGATTACCTGACTCAGCAGTTGCCGTAAGTGAAGAAGATGAAGACTTTAAAGATTCTTGGTACTGTGAAAACTTAGCAAATTCACCTGCACAAACAAGAATATATGGCTTTGGTGTAGTATTTGAAGTTGCAATACGAGCAGAACGATTTTTCTGTCATTTATTTTGCAATTTCTTGCAAGTGCGCTTTGTATGGCCCAGTTCATGATAATAATAACATATAATTTTGCTTTTATCCTGATTATTGAGAGTGCTATCACAATTGCTTGGTCCCTTTCCTTTATTGATGCGTCCAACATCGTATCCACTATTTCGAGTAACAATAGTATTGCTAGACTGAATAGATAGAGTGCTTTCTTTCGAAGTACTATAGTAAAGGCTTCTTGCAGAGAAGAGATCTCAGAACTAGACAGTATTTGAGATTTAACAATTTCAAATGCACTTGGAAGACCAACTAGAAAGCTCATAAATAACCATTTGTTCTTGTTGGACTTGCTGAACTTTCACATCAAAACTAAAAGGTAGCAGAGTATTTAGTTCTTCATAGGTCGTCTTTAAATTCATAAAGTATGTCTTAAGAGACATGTCTTGTTTTTCAGCTCGATAAAAGATTTTACATTCCATAAATTCAAAAAACATTGTCTTTTCAAGAATACAAAAACTCCAAATATTTCATCAATTCTTTAACAAATTCACAACGATTAATTAAACCAATTATGTCATTGTTGATCGAATTTCAAATTTGCAAGAAAAGACAAGCATCCCCCTAGTCCATATTTGTATTGAATCATCTGAAAGTGGATCGTCATTAAGATGATTATCTTTGGCAATACTCTTCAAATAGATGCCAACTGTCTTACTCCGATGATCTAAAGAGTTAGAACCATTGAGTTTATTATCCATGATTTTTGATATCACAGGAATCACATCAGGAATAGAATTTTTTTAATTTCTGCCATGTAAATATACTCAAAATACGAGCCCAAATATGTCTATGTGTTGGTCTACAAATATAGACAATCTGGCAACGTCGTTGGTTCGTGGATGCAGAGAGTGAACTTGACTTGGGATTTCGAAGAATGGTTGCTGCTTTTGACGACAACAACCGAGGAGACAGTACTAAAAGCTGAAATTCTGAAGTAGAAAATCGCTAAAAAGAATCGAACAGCTATGAACGCCAAAAACAAACAGAATCGAACGACTTGAACGCCTAAGAGAATAATTGGCTTCCTTTGACAAGCATAAACAAACCATTCAATGAATGAACAGAAGCGAAGCAACTACGAGATTCGTTTTCTTCTGAATATAACTAAACCCCAAAACAAAATTTTGGCCAAGATAACTTTTATCTCTCCCACAGTTTGCTCACTAGGAAAACGAAAATTGTTTTAAAATTACTGCTTACTAGGACAGCTGATCTGATACCATGTTAAAACAAAATTGTTGAAGAAAATAATTATTCATAGGATTTCATTCACATGTTGTATTGATTTATACACAAACTAGAAATATAAATAACGAAATTAAACTGATTCAATCCCTCTAATTTTGTTTTCCTAATTTAGTACAAGATCAAATCTCTTTTAATTAAAAAAAAAAAAAATCAATCCTAATATTACACCATTGTGATTCGGAAAGGAATTCTAGTTGTCAGAAATTACATTTAGGGCTCTGTTGCCTTCTGTAGGTTTCTGACATCCAACTCTTGATGAAGTTATGTTGTGGAGCTTAATTTATTAATCTAATGGGTATAGAATGCATGGATAACACAAATTCTGTAACGAAGGTGTGGAGTTTTTAGATCAAAAGTTGTTTTTAAAATGTCTTGGAAGAACCTGACTAACTGAAACTGCAATAGAGGAAGAACCTGAAAAGTTTATGTGATTCCTTGTCCGTGATTAGATGCAACTGTAGTTGGACTAGATGAAATCTTCTATTTAGCTGTTCTGTCGGGATTTATGACCAGATAATTAATGATTAGATTCACATTAATGTAGTTTTTTCTTGACATTCTTGGTTTCTGCAGGTAAGGCTTTATGATCATCGACTGATCCAGAGAGGGCCTGTGCAGTCTTACGAAGGGCTTGTTAACTCACATACTCGTGTGCAGCTTGGAGTCGATCCTTTTGAGAGATACGTAGCGTCAGGTTTATTACGATATCATTTCAGTGAGCGTATATGTCGTGGTGGTTTTGCAAGTCAGAAGTTCCAAATCTTAATCATGTCAAGTTGATGTTTGGTTTAGGTGGAGAAGACTGCACTGTACTGGTTTGGAGCATCAAGTCTGGGGAGCTGCTCTTCAGGGAGAAATTTGCGGATTCCTGTCCCCACAACTTTCCGGTGGCAGAGAGCTGGAAGTAATGATCATTTTCGGATTTTAATTACGTTTTGCATTTTTGTCATCCCAACGCTCTCGCTTTGACCTTGCATGCAGGGTCTACAATGGCGCCGGAAGAATTTCAGCTGTACAGAAAATGCGTCCATCATGAAGAATACAGTTTGGGGGCGTGGGTTGGATCGGAGGAAGGCATTTATTACATGCATTGGCCGATGACGTGATTGGTGATAGACAAAGAAAGGATGCCAACAGCTTTTCCCCGCACTCCACTCTAGTTTGCATTGAGAAAGAGGTGGTGATGGGGCCTGTGGCTTTGGAAATCGACCATTACCATTCATTCTCTCCCTCTCCGAACTGCCAGAGTCTCCTCTAATAGTGTTTACTCGCCTTCTCAAATCATATCTTTTAGTTTCCTTTTAACTCTTCTACACACCGTTAAAGTGAAGCCCTGCGAATGTTGTATTTTACTTTTCCCCTCCTTTTTGACTGCAAAATGTTCTACTTGGGTTTGGAAATCGAAGAAATATGATTGATTACACACTTTGATATGCTCATACTGACTCATCTAATCCATGATCGACGACCATAATAAGCTCAAATTCTTTTTTTTTTAACTAATAACCAGCTCCAACTAAAGGAGTGCCTCTAATGTAACCAAGCTCTAAATCCATTCCCATGGCCGAAACACTATGCCCCAGATCTGTTACTAACTTGTTTTCTCTCTCCAGTTGACGGACTGTAACTTCGTTACCTGTTGGAAATTGGGTTTGGACCACTTGGAACTTCGTGCGCGCTGGCACTGAAATCATCTTCCTTCCATGCCAATGCAAATCCTCGTTTTCTCTGTTCTTGAGGAACAACCCTGGACGTCCTTCTCTCATCGCTATCACAGTTGCTTGCCTCGCGTCTTGTTGCCCAGAATTCCGTTGTTTTTCCATTCCCACCTCCATCTCTGTGAGTGGAGGCCGTAGCAGGTTGATGGGTTTGCTCCATCTTAGCCACGGCGCTGACCTCTAACACAATAAGAAGAAAAACGAACAGGGTAAAATTCTTATGATAAACTGGGTTAGTAGCCATGCCAGTTAGCTCTGTTATTCATCTCATCTGGAGACGCCCCCAGCGATCGACTGAGATGGAGACATATATGTTGTGTGGAGGCCGTGCGGAGCAGAGAGAGAAAGAGAAGAAGAGGCGGGTAGTCTGCTAATACTTGTTTTCAAGACATTAATGCGATGGGAAAAGTGAGTTGCTTTTTTTGTGAATGCACGGTCTGTCGCAGATAATAATTGAGACGAAAGATGTTACTAATGGCAGAGAAAAAGGGAGTCGGATGAACTGGTGTGTATCTTTATGCATTTACAGAAGGACAGGAGAGAGAGCAGCTTTATGGCAGAGAAGGAGACTTCTTACAGAGAAGAAGACGATGTGAGTGGGTCATTGGGGAGACGCGACACACACTACAACCCAAACTAATCTAATACTAAAATACATAAAAGGATGTATGCCATTCTTTGCCGCTATTCCTGCGTTTAAGATGCTAGAAAATTGATAACTCCGCCAAACGTTTCGTATGCAATGAATGAATGAACCAAAAACAACCCATTCTTTTTAAATCCAGAAGTATAGGGCATTTAAAAAAATCACTGTAAAGTAATTTTTTAAACGATCTCAACGTCGAAGTATGAAAAACGTTTAATTTAAACTATGTCGGCCCCCCGTTCTCAGAGATCAAGGGGCCGATCTTCATTTCGCATTTTTACCCCCGATCTCTGCCTTACATATCGCCCACCCCTCAAAGTTTCTGTTTTGACAACAATCGGTCGTCCTAACCGCGCAATACCGGTTGAATCTCCCTCACAAATCGATCGACATCAGGCCCCTTCTCCAAATCGACCCAAAATCACCCAAAACCGGGCCAAATTGAACCCACCATGGAAAATCGTCCAAAATTCACTCGGAATGGATTCAAAATTGATGTTCAAATGCAAGGCTCCATCGACATAAGGTGGACCGTCCGAAGGAGGTCCGTCACAACGTGCATCGTTACAAGGTGGGTCGACTAACCAACCTTGGCCACACGGTGGTCTGTCTAATCGGCCTTCGGCTCAAGGTACCAGATATTGCTCCAATGAATTTGGAACACGACTTTGTGAACTTAGTATAAGGATGACATGACAAACCGATCGATTATTTTCTCAAAGATTATTCCATTTTCAAGTTTTGAATCGTTGGGAGTTCACAATTTATTTGACCGAATTGGACTACGAGGCTTGTGTGAGTTGCAAGTTGACTGTTGTGAGCAGCTCATTTGGCTGTTTTATGCGAATTTGGCTCTGGTAGGTGGGTATGGCAATGTGAAGACATATATATTAGGTTCAGAAATCCTAATATCCTCATCAGACGTAAATCAGTTGATTGGTTTTTTGGAGAACGGAGATGAAGACTTGCACAAAAATATATCGTATAGCGCGTTAATTCATAAGATATTTAGCCACTTTAACATTCAAATGCCGCCGGAAGAGCATATGAGAATTTCAAAAGATAATGATGTCCTTTGATAGGTTGCATTTAGTGGGGATGTGCCTAATTGAAGTCGGAGTTAAGTGGGTGTTCAAGGCCGATCAAGATGCCTCCACCTCAGCAGCTCCTCTACCCTCATTCACCTCACAAGATGTTACTATGGAGGATCCACTCATGTAGCCCTATCTACATTTCAATGCATGGGATAGAGTTGAACAGAAACTGGACATTCTCATTGGGAGAGTAGAGTAGCTAACGGTAGCCCAAAAAGACGTGGAAGCTACAGTTGAGGAGCTGTGACAGTCATATAGAGCTCTAGATGCTAGAGTCGAGGACTGGATAATTGGAGGTGACGATGGACCCACGGAATGTTGAAGATGAAGATGATGGTTGTAGTTTACTTGTTTGTAATTTCATTGTCTGTAATTTACTTTTACGTCAATTATGTACTTCCTAGTTTGTAATGGTTGTAATTTACTTTCATGTAGACTATTGTGTATGGTTGTACTCTACGTTCTGCATGATGATGGTTGGAATATATTTGCTGAATCTACTGATGGTCAATAATACATACTGTTTTGGATATGCAAGAATTGTTAAAAATAGCTATGGGAGAGTAAGAAAATAAAAGAGACTGCCCACTTTTTTAAATTTTTATGAATTATATGAACAACATTATAATCTACATAACATTAAAATTGAAACAACATTACAATCTTATGAATTTTTACAATGTTCACAAGCTTTACAATCTTCACAATCTTCACAATCTTCAAATCATGGTCTATAATTACTGCATTGATCATGCATAGACGACTCCTACATAAGAATAAAAACACATATTGCAACACAAGAAAGTGCGACATTCATGTGTTGAATATTAAGAAGCATTTACTTTCGTCCCGGTAGTGTGGAAACCCATGAATGTATCCTGCGATCTTGAAGCGGAAGCAGTGCCTAAAGTGGATAGAAACTCTCTATAAGTGCAACTGTTATGCCCGGTACGCCGACATCTTTCACATGTCATTGTTGAGTTCTTCCAAGACATTGTAGAGCAACTTGGCTCATTGACATCTCACACTCTATTTTTCTTTGACCTCTTAGATTAACGTTTTCTAGCAAGTGGAAAAATTTCACACATTTTTACTTCAGCCCACATGTGTGGGTCACTAAGTGGATGAATGAAATTTGAGTACATTCTGAGATAAGTTTCTCGGTGATAGCAATGATGAACATAATCTTCCGGTGCAACCCTTGTGAAATGCATGCACAGAATCACATGAACACATGTAATCCCAGTAAGCTCCCACCGGTAACATTTGTAGTCTCGTCTATTCAAATTGACCACATATTGCTCGTAGTCGTTGCTCACTTTAAATCGAGTAACTCCTCCAAAAACAGGACTTCAATTTTGTGATACAAGTTCTCGCTTCACAAGATTCTTCCTAATCTGACACAATAAGTTTATTGACTCCGTCGTCTTTTTATTCTTTTTTACAATTTGAAACATCAATATTTTCTGATTATCTCGAACATAGTCAAGTCCTTTGTAGGTATTAGAAATGCATTGAAGTACTCACTAAAATTGTCTGTAATGGTTCAAATTTTTGGAACAATGATTTGAAAATATTTTTGGAATTTTGTTGGTGAATTACGGCCATCCATAGTTGGAAGAAATTTCAATGAAGATTCGGTGAAAATTTTTGGAAGTTGGAAAAATTTTGGAAGAAAATTTTGGTTTGGACAGATTGGGAGCCGATCGATGGGTGTTTTTAGCCGATCGATCGCCCGGATCAAAGAAGAGATGATCGAAGGCAGAGGGTGTGCCGATCAATCGGTGTTTTTTTTTTTTTTTGCTGATCGATCGCCCCTCTCGAAATTTCGAGAAAGAACGGGCAGTACGTCCGCCAATTGATCGGTGATGGGCGCCGATCAATCGACTCTCATTTTGAAGAAATCCAATTTTTGAAGAAAAATCTGATTTTTTTGGGAAATTTTGAGGTTTTTAAAATGTGATTAACCTAACTCTAATCTAAAGAGTTAGTAGAAGACAAACATGTTTAATTGATAGTTAATCAATGTAATTTTGTGAAAAAACTAAAAAGAAAAGGATGAATTGATAATTTTTGTTATTAAAGCAAGGGCAAAATGGGTAGCTTCACCCATGAAACTTCTAGAAAACTTGAGAGAGACCAGGTTTTATCCATTTTTCGTGGGAAGAGGTGGCAGAATAGGGGAGAAAAAGGAAAGGGAGAGAGAGACGAGAAAGGAGGAAAAAGGAAAAAAAAATGGTGATTTTGGGATTTCTTTAAAGGAGAGTTTCAAAGCTTGGAGAATGGAGCTCTAGGGTTCAAAACCAACATCTAAGTTTGATTTTCGTGGAAGCTTGAAGGAAAATATTATAGGTAAATAAATCTTGCATTTAGAGTATGTAATTTACCTCTAATGCATAATTTAGCTGTGTTAGGATTAGACTCCCTAATCCACCTATAACGAACAATCGAGAGATCGAAAAAGAAAACGATAAAATAATAGACACCGAATTTTACGTGGAGACTCTAGAAGCGAAAAAATCACGGGTAGAGGAGAAAATCACTAATATCAAATTCAGTACAATGAGTTTTGCGACTCAAGTATCAATATATAGAGACAAAGTAAAACCCTAATATTGATATACGAGTTCGACCCGACCAAACTAAAATTTGGGTCACACCAAATCCTAACAAACTCCATCTTAACACGAATTCCATATAAGAGATCCAACGGGCTACTCGGCCCAACCCAAAGCGAATCCAGAACACTGAACTCTGACAATCTCTACCTTTAAGGAAATTCTGGCAAGGAAAGAAATCTGCAAAACTCCATTAAAAATAAGCTCATCTACCACAAAGGCCCCAGATGGGCAAACTCAGCATCCGATACCATTCAAGTTTAAGCCCCGCTTAAACTTGAGAGACTTGCTTGAGAAGAAATCGCATCTCCTTCTCCATAGTATCACTGAACTATCAGGGTTGTCGCAGCGAATTGCATCTAAATATGTTGAAGACTCCACACAGGAATCGTTACCCTCGAACACATTCAATGCATAACCCACAGTTTCATCATATCGTCCCGTAGTTTTAATCTTCCACATGGTTCTGCCTTTGATGATACCATTTTGACGTGAAACTGAAACCGGTGATTGAACATCTGTAATATGCTGACTCACCGGCTTTGATGTACTTTCAGATCCCAACCTGAACTTCACCTAAGAACCTGACTTCTTCCGAGTCTTCTCAACCTTTCTCTTAGAATGTGAATTCTCAAACTTTGTAGCCTTATCTTCGCGTGCATCACATATAATGATGAGCATTTTTCTCCTCTCGCCACAATCAATGAACCTCTGGTAAGCTTCCATTTTCCATCACGAAAGGTGTTGCGAAACCCTTCGTCGTCGAGCTTGCCAGTCGAGACCAAATTCTTGCGGATGTTGGGGATGTGCTTCACACTTCTCAAAACCAAGGTGTTACCGATATTGGTCTCCAAACGCACATCTCTTATACCAATGGCTATTGCAACGCCACCATTTCTCATTCTCACACTTCCAAAGTCACCCAAAGTGTAGGACGTAAAGAAATCTCTCCGCAAAATGACACGGATTGAAGCGCCACTATCGATCTCCCAACTCGTATCTTGACAAGCAAAATTTACGACATCCTCGTCATACACACTAAAGAACTCCTCAATGGCTGTGGCTACCTCCTCGCTTGTGTCACCTACTTCGGATATCTTTTCATTTCCTTTGGCATTTGAATTCTCCTGGAGAAGCTTTTGACAAAATCTCTTTATGTGTCATTTCTTTCCACAATAATAACACTCAAAATTGGCATGTTTTTCGGACTTGCTCTGACTTCGATTTTTATTGTCCGGACCTTTACTTTGACTCCTGCCCCTATTTTCAATATTCAGAGCTGAGCCTTTCGATGTTTTACCAGAATCAGTCTTACAAACCTCCTCAACAATAATACGATCCCTCACATCAGTGGATACCAATTTCGCGCTTCCAACTGAGTTACTAACTACTGCCCTCATAGGCTCCTAGCTATTCGGTAGAGACGCACGCCAACAAAATTATGGCTCGAACCTCATCCCCAAAATCAATTTCCACAGATAGTAATTGATTCACAATCATATTAAATTCATTCAAATGTGTTGCGACAGAAGTACCATCAACCATCTTCAGATTAAAGAGCTTCTTCATAAGAAATACCTTATTATTCCCGGAGGGTTTCTCGTACATATCAGACAGATCCTTTATCAGACTCATGGTGGTCTTCTCTTTTGCCACGTTGTGAGCAACGCTTTTGGCTAGCGTCAATCAGACGACTTTCAAAACATGTCTATCAAGGAGATTTCATTAACCGTCTTCTATCTTCTCTGGTTTCGCACTCAATGGAAGATGAAGTTTTTTCCTGTACAAGTAATCCTTGATTTGCATTCTCCAGAACGCAAAATCTGTCCCATCGAATTTACCAATAACATGTCATGTACTATTGTCGCATGTCATCGTTATCAATAATCAATTCCCAAAACAGATATTTCCAAATTAATTATTCAGCCTCAATAATTAATCTCAAATATTAAGAATAAATCCTCCAAAATATTCTGAAACAACAAAATCGCAAAACAAACAGATAATTTTCTGATTAATTATTCAACCCAATAATCAATCTAAGTCCGCCCAAAAACTCATAATTTTATTCCAAAAAAATATCACAAAAATTTGATGTTCGTCGAAGATCAATAAATAGTGGATCTGATTGAACTCGGATCGGAGTTGAAGAATGAACGACAGATGAATCGAGAGACACTGGTTATGCGTTTTGTATTCTGATTTGAGAATCAGATGCTGTAAGGTGGAGAACGATTGTTCGACAGAGAAGGACTGCTCTTCTTCTAACGAAAGATATCTCTGTCAACGGTCGGCTGTGTGCAACGGAGCAAATCAGTGGCTCTGGGGAAGGTCTCTTCTTCTCTATTTGGTAATGGCAGAGAAATTGATGGGTTTCTTCTTCTCCTTTGTAGACGACGGTGACAGCGGAGGAAATCTTTCGCTTCGCGTGGACTGTGTCTTGGGTAGAACGGAATAGAAGCTTCTTTGTTCTTCTTCGTCGGTCGGCTTGGGCGGCGCTTCTCTGTTCTTCTTCGTGGTCGAAGCTATTCTATTTTTCTTCTCTGGTGAAGAAAAACAACAGAACAAAAAGAAAATATTTCTTTTCCCTTTTTTTATTATTTCAATTTCCTTTTCATCCAAAATTACAATTTCACTTGCCGAAATTGCAAATCTGAAATCGATCGATACCTTCGAAGAATCAAACCCTAATTTTTGAAACCTTCAACCTGAAGCTCTGATACCAGTTGTTAGGATTAGACGCTCTAATCCACATGTAACGAACGATCGAGAAACCAAAAATGAAAACGAGAAAATAATGAATATCGAATTTTACATGGAAATCCTATAAGGAAAAAACCATAAGCAGATTAGAGAATCACTAATATCAAATTCGGTACAATGAATTTTGTGACTCAAACATCAATATATAGAGAAAATGTAAAACCCTAATATTGATATACAGGCCCGACCCGGCCCAATTAGAATTCGGGTCACACCAAATTCTAACAAGGTAAAGATAATGTTGTTAATGATTAGAATTAGTAGCTTTAGATGCTTTGATGATTTTTGAAGGAAATTGATGAGTTGTAGGTTACAGTTTCGTGAAAGAGATTGAATAGTAAATTAATTTAAGATATATTGTATGATGGTGAATTGTTAAAGGGGAAAATGTCGATTTTGGTAGAAGTTATGAATTTATTATTATTGTTGATGTTAATCAAATAATATTTTGAGTAAAATAAACTATGCGGCTAGATGATTATGTGAAGTTTTGGGGAAATAGAATTGATGAACTTCTATGGATGTACTTTTGTCAAGCAAATTAATACTTTTTAAGTATTGTTTTTTTTACATATTTTTTTTTTATAAGTAAGAATTGATTTGAAAGTCTCAAAATCACTCTTTATATTATGGTGAATTCCAAATTGGATTTCAGGAATGAATCACAAAATGGTTTTCAAATGAATGTTGCATGAGTTTTATATCAACTTTGATCATGTATTGACAAAAGAAGAAATTTACACTTAAATGTGAGATTGAATTTACTCCTGATTATGCACAATATGTATAATTATGGTGGAAAGAGCAATGGCCTTACGCATAGTCGTCCTCCCTTGGGTTGAAAGTCCATAAACCTCGCTAGGGTAATAGGCTCGAGGTACTACAATTCGGCTGGTGAAAACCCGAAAATCTGTAGGGATTTTTTATAGTTATAGTTGGGTGGACTTGTGTTATGCATAGAATTTCACAAATATCAACGATTGTTAAAGTATGCATGGATATTTCTTTGATTAATAATTTTTAAATATAAAATTCTAATTTCATCGTGCCTTGATTTTATTGTAGTTGTGCATCGATTTATAGTTTGAAATTGATTTTCTATATTGATTTCTGACATGAATTTCTATGGAAATTGTATGATTTAAAAACGTGGGTGTGAAACCTATTATAATTGAAAATTTAAATCTTTTGCGGTGGAACGGATGAAGGAAGAACTTATGTTATGTGGATAGGGTTAAATTGATTATTCTAACAGTGAGATTTATTTACTGGGCTCAAAGGCTCATTATGTGGAATATTACATTTTTCAAATAATGATCATGTTTACAATGACAAGAAACGTAAGGCAACCTAAGTCGGTACAGAGGCATAGTGGACTATCAAAGTAGATGGTGTTTTGGATTAGTGATGATGTTAATAATATTTTGTAAAGTCACATGTAGTGACTTATATATTTTAGAATGTTTCCGATGTATTTTGCGAATTATGTATAAAATGATTTAGGTAAATAAATTTAGCAAATTTTAGTTATGGTTTTGATTATAGCCTATCTTAGGATTCCGATTGAATTGAAGTATTGACTTTAATAATGGGAACTCTTTGAGAAATTATGAATTGTTTTTAAGATATCCGGTACTTGAAAGACGGGTTTAGTGAAAATATAAACATATCCATGCAGTTTAGAAACTCAGAAATTATTATTATTTTTCCACTTTAGGAGTCCACAACCTGTCAGGGTCGGGACGGGTCCTGACATTGTCCAATCCACAAACCACTTTCACGAAGTCTTTGCATTCAGCTTCCACAACTTCAATAACAACAAGATTCTATCATTACTATCAATGTTAACGGCTGTCAGTAATTTGCGTATGCACCAGCCCTTAAGATGACAACCATCCAAATATATGATCGATTTACCACACTGAAGTAAACCACTCTTGAACGCAGTCATACATATGTACATTTTTTGAAAAACAACATTCGAGTCAGACCTAGGCACCAGTTCTGCGCTAAGGACCAGAGTGCTACACAGATTAAATCTATGAAATTCTTCTGCGTAGGCCCACAATAGCTTGTATTGTTCGTCGTTGTTCTCTTCATTCAGATTTCAAGCTTCCCTTCTTGCCCTGCTAGCTAGACTTCGTGTAATGTTGACATTGAAATCCTTGATCATTGTCTCAATAATATAAGGAACGTCTCATGTAAGGTGACTTTTAAATCTGTTCAAATATTGAGTTACCACCTAATTTGTTAAAGCATGTCGACTTTTAATTTTTTGCGAATAGTTGTGGGTTTCATTGAAACTCTTTATTTGAAACGTTAGCTCACATTACATCTTCGAAGCATGCAATCATCATTCGCATATGTCTTCACACATTGCCGTCAGTCGTCAAGCTTCGCTTTTACTTAATTTAATCCCATAACCATTATTAAGTGCATAATCTATTATTTCATCTCTAATTTCCTTTAACAAACTATATTTCTTCCCTGAACTCATCGCACAAACTTTGTGTGACGGTCTACTTTCGTATTCACCATCCTCTGAGTCGCATAATGAGTGAAGCTCATCTTCGTCTATTGTTTCCGACTGAGAATGCACCTTTATTTCACCGTGATCAAAGGAAAATAGCTCGTCATAAATAGGTGTCGAATACGCTTCTCATTCTATTTGCAGGTTGTAAGTTGTTGCACCGTTTAACACCAAAAAACTACTAGAACTAGCATCCATCAATGCTATAAGAGTAAATACGAGTCAATTTAGTCAATTGTCATCGGATTGGGGTTTTTAGGGATAGGGTTTGTGGAACGAGGGTGTAACGACCCCAAAATCTATTTTCGTTTTCCTTAATTTGAAATTCTAAAATTTTTCCTAAATCAATTTGCAAATTAAGTTAAATTGGATCGTTATAAAAACCCTGAATTTCTAAATTCGAAAATCTTTGACAATGACAGAAATCATTTGTTAGGCGGAAGCTTTAAAACAACTATTAATAAATATTTAAAAAATTTCAATACAAATCAAATATTAAATAAAACTTCATTTATTAAATTTAAAACAATAACATAGTTTATTGAGAAATCCAATACCTTATTAAATAAATTATTTAAACTAAAATTAAACTGAAATTTATTCAAATGCAACCTAAATATGAAATATCATTTAAACTGTAACACCCCGAGTTATCTGAACCCGGTTTGTTACTCATAAGCCGTACGTAACTAAGAAACCTTGGACTAAATTTAAAACTCTCTCAAAAATCTAAATTTAACATTCTTTTTTTTTTTTGAAAAAGAAACTTCAAAACATTTAAATACTTGCAGCGGAAATCATTTGAACAACAATGAAGTTAAACAAACTACGAAATGTTGTTTGAACTGTTAAGAAACAATCAGCAAATAGAAAATTAAGTTTAGACAGCGAAATACTAGAGAAGTCGCAGAGGTCAAACACATCTGCCGATTGATAAAGTCAACGGAAGAAGCTGAAACAGAAAATAGAAGGCTTCTGCCGATGACGTCAGCCAAAAGACATCTCTCGATAGTCTGTACCTACTGGTGACGTCAGCCGGACAATCAGTTATCCAACATCATCTGATCGCAAACGACAAAATACACTCTACATCTTCCGATGACTATACGACAAAAATATCCTCCTACATCTGCCGATGACGTCAGCACGCATCTGCCGATGGGTTTACCGAGATATCATCCGATGGACTTTGACCTACACCTTCCGATAAAACAAACCTCATGTACCGGTGACTTTACTGAGACATCATCCGATGGCTGTTCTTGAGGCATCTTCCGATAGAATTAACCTACATCATCCGATGACTTTTCTTAAGGCATCTTCCGATAGAATTAACCTACATCATCCGATCACTTTTCTTAAGGCATCTTCCGATAGAATTAACGTACATCATCCGATGACTTTTCCTAAGGCATCTTCCGGTAGAATTAACCTACATCATACGATAACTTTTCTTAAGGCATCTTCCGATAGAATTAACCTACATCATCCGATGACTTTTTCTAAGGCATCTTCCGAAAGAATTAAGAGCGACATTTCAACTATTTCTCGCTATACATACACGACACCAATTAAGAAAAGAATTTACTTATTTCATCAAGACCATTCAGAAACAACTCATATTTTCAATTGTTCAAACCCAGTAAAAACCAATATTTAAAACTCACAGATCCCTAGTATCAGTAAGACTCAAAACATAGCCGAAATATAAAATCTCTACTGTCATGAAAACTCATCATACTCAAATTAAAACATTATCAACTAAACCCGCACCATAGCAGACAACAGTTAACCCGCCTCATCAGTTTGCCAGGCCGAGGCATGAATGTACTCCTCCAACCACTTCTAATTATCTGAGCATTCAGGAAATTCACCTGCAGTATCCTCAACACCTACATCACAAAACTCATCTATTAGCCTAATGCTAAGTAAGCAAAGCAATAATGAAAAAGGAATGAAATGCTGAAACATGAATGCCTAAACATGCAATTTCTACTTTCTCCTCTCAGTTGTTCATGCGTCGTTTCTGTTCAGATCCCCCTGTAAAGTTGGGAGTTGGATCAACTCTCCCAAAGTATAAATATTCACTGTCTCATTAAGGGTTGGATTAGTTCCCTTAACAGTAAAGCTGATTCACTGTTCAGATCCCCCTGTGAAATTGGGAGTTGGATCAACTCTCTCAAAGTATAAATATCCACTGTCTCATTAAGGGTTGGATTAGTTCCCTTAACAGTAAAGCTGATTCGTTTAGCTGTTTCATTATGTTCAATCCTTACCATACAATATGCATTCAAATTCGTTTTCGTGTACCTTTAAAATATGATGCATATCATGCTGAAAATAAATGTTCACAATCACGCACAAACCCTACTGTCTTGTGATGTAGGCTCGAAGGCGCAAGAAATACTTTACTTACCTGGCTCTCCTGTGAATGCTCGGTTTCAAACTACTTCAAAAGTCTGCTCACCTAAGTCATAGAAAGGATATCAATTAGCTTTCTACTAAGCCTCATTCTAATCTATTCAGGAATCTTGGGAAACTAGTTTGGAAGCTTAGTTCATTGTGCATTTCCGATTCAACACTAAACCCGAACTCAACTCAACTCGCAGTATTTCTCAAAACTTCACACATTGTACTCCCTCAGCTATCTAATTGTTGAAATCACAGATAGACTAAGAGAGCTTACCTAGGTTGAAGGAGAATCGAGTGAGAAAGAAATCGCCCGAAGGTTTTCTGTTGAAGAGCTGAAGGCCGAGAGAGAAATGAGGGAATTAGTGGCGGCTACCGTGTACTAAACCCCAAATCGCTAACCTTAAATACATTATCCATTTTTAAATTTTCAATTACTTTTCTGCCCTTGCCTAGTCATTTACTAACCTAATCAATAACTCCCTCAACCCTTCTATAAAAGTACATCATTAATAATAATTAAATTTTGATTCAATGGAACCGGGTGCTACATAAACGATATAAAATCATAACTTTAAATCATTCTTCGGATTCAACGACAACATCTCCCTCTGTATGCTCGCCCGACTTTGAAAAATCTTCGATCAACGCCAATTTATTTTCAGATAAAAACTGACATATATCACAAAACAAATGCATGAGATAAACTAAGTAAGATAAAACACGTGCATATGAATTTAATTACATGCATTACCTTATTTCATATTTAAATTTAGATATTGGATGAAACTTATCTTTAACATACGTTCAAGCTTTTAGAAACTAGCAGTTTCTTACTTTCGTAAAGTTTCATCAGTCATCTCATTTTATAACCATCCGTTCAGACTTTCATTAGATATCTCATGCGTTCAGGCTTTCATTAGTCTCCTCATGCTTTCCGTCAATTTAATTTATTTTCATGCATTTCATGCTCGCATATATTATGACTTATTATTTTTATCTTTTTACATTTCTAAGTCAATGTCTATACATACGTGTCCAAATAATAACATAATTGAATAATAAAATACTTTAAATAAAATAATTTAATAAAAGCTTCGACCAAAATATTGAAAACTTAGTATTTTATTTACCTAGATTTGAGAGTTTAAAGTTATCGATTTCTTGAGTGTTTGTGGAAATCTTCGTCGCCTAAATAAATTATTTAACAATCAATTCCAACGTCATGTTAGATATCTATATTTGCATAATTATTTATCAAAAATAAGTTGGAAATTCTTACTCTTTTTAAGTTCGGGTTGGCTTGAGCGGAACCTAGTTAGCTTTGATTCGTGTTTGGTTGGGAAGGTCCGATTAGGTTGAGATGAGCCTTCATCAGTTTGGATTCAAACTACCCATGTGGATTCAAGTGTTAGGTTAGAACTTGGGCTGGATCTCTTCAAGTTGGGCATGATAATTGGACTAGGGTAGAGAGATGTTCTTCCAAGTCCAGCACTTCATCCTCAATTTTCTTCTTTTGTCCCCTTGGAAGAAATACGCAGAGAGGGAGAAAACTCTGGCATCAAAGTGATGAGGGCGAACTCGCCGGAGTTGGGTCGGATTTACTGGATGACTGGATCATATGAGTTCAACATCGTCTGGGTTGGTTGTTACGAGTTTGACTGGTGGAAGAAGACGGAGGGCTGATAGGCCAAGGACTTGGCCAGGGGGGAAGTCCTCGAGTCGGAGTAGAGCAAGGCGTCGAAGGGTAGCAGCCCCATCTTGTCCGGAAGATAGAGGACGTACTGGCTGTCGAACTTCTTCGGGGTTTTGGGATCCAAGTCGACGTTGTCGGAAGCCCATCTCCATTTTCTCTTCAAGAGTTGATGTATTTAGGGTCCATGGAAGGGTCTTCTCTATCTCGGATTTGATGTCGTTGATCGCCTCGAACCCTCTCAGTGTAGTGTTCTGCTGGCCGCCGCCCTCCGCTCGCTCCCATCGTAGTCCAGAAGAATCGACGCGTCGCGTCATTACATTGACAAGTAGCAAACCCATTAACAAAACATGCATGGAAGAAAACCCACAGTTGCCGGAACAGCGACGAAAGAGAAGGCGTGGAAGTTGGACCCCGACGAGGCATTCGTGGAAGAGCAAGCTAATGAGGCTGGCAGCTCTTTTCTGTGAATGATAATATCCATCTACGGACAGCTCTGATCGGTAGAAACCGTAGGAAAGGAAATCTTGGAAAACAGAGAATTCCTCGAACTTTGGAACGTAATAGCTGCTTTGGGAGACGACCCATGTCCAGCTGATGATACGGAAAGAACAGGAAGAGCAAGATGAAGAGAAGCAGGGAGTATTTCATGATTTTCTTGGATCTTCCGAGTCTCCCATGCAGAAGCAATGCAACAAGGTTATATAATGAAGTGAACGAGCGAGTCCCAAGGTTGTCTGATACACAGACGTGGTAGGGTCAACGTTTGACAAGAGCTGCATTAGACTCCATGGATTGATGAATTTGTTGCAGATGCTGGACAGAGGAAGTAGAATTCCCTACTGTACGACCCATGATTTTTGTATAAAATCTGTGGAGATTCATGATTGATAATGGAAAACAGGGGCAGAGCTAAGATTGGTCCATACTCCATTCAACATTTTGTTCTTTGTCCCTTGCACTATGAAACATCTTACCATTTTGCCAAATAAGGATCGACTTTTTGGTATTCGGAGCACATAGCTTATTAGTGCTTATTGCACTTGCATTTGTATTTTCAAAAACCATTCCAATTCTCACAGCATGAGAACAAAGTAATAACAACTAATAAAATCAAGCAAAGCATCCCCAATCGAACTGCTGAGAAAATGCCACTGTCCATGTAAAACTCCTTTAATCATCATCTTCATCTGCAATCAGGATAAAATTTGTTCATTTAAGGAAAATATGAAACATCATAACACAACATAATCGTCAACTGTCATTATTTTGGTTATTGTTGCTGGCAGTAAAATGTACGTCCAACCACAGCTAAGTGCATAAAAAACAAGTTGTAAAATGGTTCAGTAGCAAAACATTTGCAGGCAGGATTATTGTTTATCTACTTGAAAAACGATTTTGTAATTCAATGTCAAGGACTGCAGTTGGTGTTTGCTTCCTCAAAACACCAAATCCACAAGCCACGGCATACATCGACGAGGCACTGTATATGCTTATCTCCACTAGCCCAATGAAGGAGACAGTGGCATAACACAAAGACAACAAGTAATTTCAACCGTACTAGTAACATTAGCAACCTTCACTAACAAATTGTAGACCAAGTGGAAAAAAGAATTGCTTCATATGACAACATAATATACTAGTTTAAAGGCAGTTAAAAGCTATTGGCAAAATTGTATAAAAAAAAATATAACAAGACAGACAAGTTCAGACAGGAGAAGGCTATTTTTATTGCTCCCTTAAAGCTCAGTTATCCATGTTCAAGCAAGTTTCAATAATACCATTGACTGTTAATTGTTATGGATCTTCGGAGTCAGGTAATTTCTAGGTTCTCCACGAGCGAGGGGGATATCTTAATGTCAGAATTATTCATCCCTAGCTTGTTTATACGAGTAGGGGCATTACATGGCAGAAAATCAATATTCCGTAGCATTCATTGGTATCAGAAAACTGCTGTAACATCAAAGAAAGCAAGCTGCTTTAAAATGAACATTGGCAAAGTCGTGTAAGCATAAACACTATTTCTGGAAGCTCAAGCGATGAAGCTACATTAAATACCAACATGACTTGAATGAGATTCCTTCTTCGTGGGGAAGATGGGTAATTGCAGAATCAAATGAATTTAAGAAGTGGGCGACAAAGGAAATTGACCAGTTATGGAAGAAAAAAAGAAAAAAAAAAAGATGAAAAAGAGAAGGTACCAAAGTAGCGACGCTCGTTAGCATCCTTGGCCTTCTGGAGCATCTTATCGAGATCTTCTTGGAGCTTGGCGTCCCATTTGACAAGTTGGTTGGCGAAGACAGCTCCCAGACCCATGCCAAGAAGGTGCTCCCATGGATCTGGGAAGACGAAAGAAGATGAAATGGAAGCCGCAGAAGAAGAAGAAGAAGAAGAAGAGGAGGGAAATTAGGGAAGAGAGAAACATACGACGCATGTAAGGAAGCTTGCGGAGGGCATTGGAGTACATCTGAGTGCCCAACCCCAATAGGGCTCCGATCATCGTCGCACTCCACGCCATCTCTCTCTCTCTCTCTCTCTGCCCGTCTACTCCCGTCTTCGATTACGTCTGTCTTCCACTCTCCAGTCCCCACTTCCACCTAGAGTTGTAAAACCGGCGAGTCCGTTAACAAACTGGCTCGTTAGGCCCGTCTGGCTCCAACGGCCGACCTCCACCCAGCCCAAGCGAACCACAGGCCAGAGCTCACAATACCCTCTGCCCATTTCTGTTCGTCAATTGTTGTTACAATCTTGTATGATCCATGTATTTAGTGGCTGGTTTACTTACGCGTCAAAAAATTTAAAGCAAAATTACCCTCTTAGTTTTGGTCTTTAACAAATAAGTAACATCTTCTCCTGTAAAATTCATCATATTTCTCGCATTTTTTTGTTTGCGATGATCATTTTATTGATTGCAATTATCTTGACTCAATTGATTTTTCTCGATTTCACACTCAATTTTGAAGACTAAAAGACATTTCAACTGAGATTTAGAGTGTTAAGAAAAGGTTGTGTCTCAAATTGAATAAACAAAGATAACTAGATTTTTGTTTTTTTGGTTAAAAAAATAAGTTATTATTTGAGCATTAGAATCGTTGAGTCTTGATTATTATTAATATAAATAGTGAAAACAGAGACGTTGATCCTTCCTTCAAAGACGCTCTTCGGAATCAACCAAATCGCCATGGATGACCCCACCTTCCCAACGGTTCTCTTCTCTCCCCTTTCCCCTCTACCTCTCTCCTTCATTCTCTGTTTTCTATCTTTTTCTGGTACACTCTTATCCTTCCTCCCCGCTGCTTCTCTCTCTTCTGCATGTTCTAAACTTGGAAATTCCAACTGGGTCTGCTCCATCATTCTGGTTGGCCTTGGCCTTCTAATCTCAACCTATTTTCTTTCCTTTCCTCCTCTTCTCTCGTTGATTTCGCCTTCTTTTTTCATATGGGTTTCCGCTGCTTTTCTTTTGCCTTTCATAAAAATGAAGATGTCAGCTTTGATTCTCCCTTTCCTTGAGCAAAATTGAAGAAAATGGCATCTTCCCAAGTGGAAATCTCTTCCTCCGCGCCTTTCGGCTGCGTTCTCAGGGATCACAATCAGCGAGACGTTTGCAGAGAAAGCAACGCCCACGCTTCTTTCCAGAACAATCTTCATTCTCTGGTTAGGGATCACCTCCATGGCTGCATTTCAATATCTTCAGACTCCGAGTCCCATGAAAACTCTCTTCATCAAATGAATAACATCGACAATTGGGTTCGAAGCCAAGAAAAAACTGTGCTTCACAACTTCCGATTCACCGGTGGTCCGCCCAGTCCTTCTTCCACTACGAGTCCGGTCAAATCGCGAATGCTTGAGCATTGGGCTGCCAAACAAACTCAAATGGTTTCTGGCGCTGCCCAAAACCATCCGCATTCCTACCTCTGCGAGACTAGCCCCGAAACTGATCAAAATAATTCCCCTGCTTTCCCCACAGAGCAATTGACTTCAAGGAAGGATCAGTCTCTGCCAAGATCTTTCAAAATATCAAATCTCGGAGCGTCGTCTCTCGTCCAATTATGGGAGAAGAGGCTAAACCAAACCAATAATGTGAATTCGAATCCTTCCATAATCAATGTGGATTCCCACTCGGCTTCAATTTCCGAATTGAGTTACCCGTATAATACCTGCCCTGCCGAAGTTGCAGGAGATTTATCCTATGAAAGATTTGATGGCAGTCAGTCCAACAATGACTCAATAGCGTTAGAAGACTGGCATTCTAATACAACTCCTCCAACTATCCCACCTTCTGTATCACAGGACACGAATTCAGAAACAGGAGAAAAAGAGAGGGTGAGGGTGGCTGATATTATCAGGAGGTTAATAGCCGTGACGCAAACGCAGAGCCCCTTATCGTCTTGGAGCGAAGAGAATGATCTATTGAACAATGCGGCATGTAGAGACCCAGCAGAACACAGACTGTTATCTAAGGTTATAAGTTCTCCACGAATCCGAGGACGGCAGGCGTTTGCTGATTTGCTGATGCAGATTGAGCGAGACAGGCACAGGGAGCTCGGTGCGTTAGTGGAGCGTCATGCGGTGTCAAAGTTCTCGCATCGAGGCCGCATTCAGGTAGACATGGTTATTGGATTCTCAATTCATTCTCAGGCAAAAATTGGTTCTGACCGTCAGTTTTGTCATTTCAGTCGATGCTTCGGCTTAGGCTCCTGCAACGTGGAATGGAAGTTGTTGGTCAACAGCATCTCCTCCTATCGGTGGCAGCCGAAGCAAACAGATTCCAAGAAGCATCAACCATCCATATCAGGTATTCTCCTTCTCAACCATGTCAAATTTGGTTGCAGCATTCAATTAATAGTGTAACTCCCCATCATTGGCATGTTTTTGTGACCTCCCTTGAACTGATAGACAGCATAAAATAAGATCAGAAAAATGAGTATACCACCTTCTCTCAAGAATAAGTTCATCAGGCTTTTGGAAATGGAAGCATTTGTCCTTAGGATATAACCAACCCGACCTCGAAAGCTGTGTTAAAATTGGTTGGAGTTCTCTAATGATGACAAAAAATGTATTGTTTCTCCAGGCTTTTGATTCTTAATTTGGACGTTAAGTGTATTGCTAGAGGTCATCATTTTCCTGCTGCTTGAGTGTGATGATTCGATGAATTGGTTGCAGGCAGAGATTCACGACGGAGCACGAGAGTGGCAAAGCATCTAATTCGAGAAATCCTTTGGGAGAAAGAGTTGCGAATAGGCTGCTTCTCGACAGTCGCTCCGCCTCGTTTCAGCCAGACCAATGCGATCAGTGTGAGCAGCAAGTTGAGGTGATTCATGGGCAGAGTTCAGTCCCAGGTGATGGCTCTGACTCTGCCGATGGACCTCAACATCGTCAAGAAGAAGAAGTTGGTCAGAGTTCGAATCGCTTGTGGAAGCAAACAAGTTTGCAGAGTCACAATCTTGATTCAATAGGCACTGCAGACTCCATATCATTGATAGAAGACTGGGACGAGATATCAGAAGAAGATGATGATGAGGGAGACGGTCAGGCCGATATGGCTGCCAACTTTGACTGGTTTAGTGATATTTCTCGTCCACGAAGTTATTGGGAAGATCGTAGGAAAGAATGGTATCAGGAGATTCTCAGCACCGGCTCAGACAATGAGGACATACGTCAACTTCTTGAAAGGTATATATTTGATGTTCCTTCTTATTTAGTATTCATGTAAATGAAGAATTAACCAGAAAACCAAATTGAATTCAATTATTCCTGCAGAAGGACAGTATCAAATTTTTTAGTCAGTGATTTCCGAGAGAGGATGGACAGATTGATGGTCCATCGTCTTGAGCGACAAGTACAACACGAAGAACAAGATGAGGAGAGCCAGGGAAGACTTGAGCAATTGCTGTCTTTTCCAGAAAGACATGCACAGACAGAAGGAAGAAATGAAAATGAAGGAGAAGGAGAAGAAGAAGAAGAAGAAGAAGAAGAAGAAGAAGAGGAAGAGGTAGTGGAGCAGGAAAATGAAGAAGAAGAACAAGTACAAGAACAAGAAGACGAAGAAGCCGAAGAAGAGAGCTTAGGCAGGGGTCAATATCAGGAAGTAACAGATTATTTTGATCAATCAACTTCAAGTTTGGAATTGCCATCGCCATCTCTATTGAGGTCATGGAGTTTCCAGGATAACGAAGTTAGCAACAACTCAGATAGAGTTGCTTCCACATTTTCACCTCGAGCTCTACCTTCCCAATCCTCATATCAGGAGGACAGCCGGCAATGCTCGCCATCCATGAACAATCACCATCCTTCACTTGTAAATCTTTTATCCATCCTTTTCTCTGCCAAAACAGCTTCTGCATATCTCTAAAAATGGTGGATTGAGTGCAGGGAATGGAGGCGATGTACAATCTGAGAAAGCAGATGGAGCAACTGTATGAGGAGATGTCAGAGCTGAGGAAATCAACAAAGAGATGCATGGAGATGCAACTAGATCTCCAGCGATCCCTCAAACACCAAGTCGAAAATAATTCGGGTGGAGAAACGAACAAGTCCTACCAAGACGTAACAAGAAAACGCCATTGCTGCATTTGCTACGAAATGCAAGTCGACTCGCTTCTCTACAGGTACGAATATAGCGAAAAAGTTTGTGAATTTTCAGATTACAGAGATGATATATGGTGAGTTTTGTTTTGTTGTTGCAGATGTGGGCACATGTGTACTTGTCTCAAGTGCGCCCACGAGCTGCAATGGAGCAGCGGAAAATGCCCGATTTGCCGAGCTCCAATAGTTGACGTGGTGCGTGCCTACACAGATTCTTGAAGTGAGACCGATGCGATGGCGTTTACGAGTTCTTGCTCCAGAGGACCGTCTTCATTCAATCTTCACGTCTCAGTTTGTAATTTTGATCCTGCTTTGATTCCGAATGTGGGAGGTTTTCTTTTACTAATCTGGTATTGTTGCTAATTTATTTTCGATTACGTATTGTGGTTTCTCTATTTTGATTGATTATCTGTGCTCTGGATGTATATGTTCTGTTGAGGAAAGATGACAAGTCTCTTATCATCTGTCTGTTTAGTTTGGAGTTGACCCATGATTTCTTCTCTCTTATTTTTGCCATAACAGAAACTACTCAATTCAATTTAAGTTGAAAGTTCTTCAAATTTGACTTGATCAACTAACTAATACCCTAAAAGTTTAGGGTTCCAAATTCAAAAATTAAATTTTGAATTTCTCCAAATCAACAGAATCAAAACCTAATTCATGATTTTGTGCTCAAATCAAGGTTATAGCCGATTTCACTGTCCCTAACTGACCAAGAAATCAGAGGAATTCGATTTGGAGATCAAGTTTGGTGGTCTTTAGAAGAAAAATTCGAGTGGATCTCAGATTTGAGAGAGAAAGCTGTTACAAACCTCTCCTATAAATGGAGAGGCTCGGTGAAGAGGGGGAAAGCACACCAGAGCTCTCCCTCTTTCAATTTCTTATTGAGAGAAAGATTCATACCTTGTCTCCTTCGGTCTCCGACCACCACTCGACACCCAAAACCAATTGGGGTTGTCCAAGAGCTCCGAACAAATTTCTGCCGAAACCTTTCTCTAGCGGAGACCTCCTGCAACACTCCGACGAACTACTTCTTATACGAAGTCGAGCTCTCTGGCATGCAGTAGCTTTGACCGAAGAGAGAAACACCACTTCAACCGAAGAGAGGAACATGCTCTTTGTGTTTCAGCCTAGGGAGAAACGCGAGGAAAACTCACAAAGGGAGGAGAAAGAAGAGGGTTCAGGTTTTTTCTTTAAAATCTAAACTGTTTCATTTAAAGGCAGTCCAACCGAACAAGCCTAGCAAACCGAACCGACCTAGTTAAACCAAAACCGGTCCAACTGAACTTGACCTGACCAAATTTCGACCAGAATCGCTCAAACAGAACCAGATTGCTTATGGATTGTCAAAATTTGACCAAAAGCTATCTGAAACGATCTTAATCCAATCGAACCGATATTAGAATAAACCGATAAGAAATTTCTGCCTAAATCATTTTGAAATAGATTTATTAAAGTGAAAAATTAATATCAAATATTTTATTTAGACAGGAAAATCTCGAAAGTTTTCCAAATCAATCCAATTAGACCCTATCTGACCTAAGAATACACGTAAGAAATTTCTGTCTAAATTCTTATGAAATTGGATTTATTTAAATAAGAATTTGATACCAATATTAGATTTAGGCAAAAGATTATTTGAAATATTAGAAAAATCTCGATAACCCTAACCTTTCGGAATCCAGGTAAGTGAAAATACCACTTTTTCAACTCTACGACCCTACATCACAAAATCTATGTTACTTTTCTTATAATTATTTTATCACATGATTCTGATATTTGACCACTCATGTTAGGCATTGACATAGAATTGCATAAAGATAAAATTGATATGACATTTTGTATGTGTTTGAATATAATGGAATTGACAAAAAAATGTGTGATAGCAAAGCCTGAACGACAATGAGATGACTAAGTTTGAACAAAAATGAGATGGCTAGGCTTGAACAATAATGAGATGATTATACCTGAACGGAAATGAGATGGCTACGCCTGAACGACAATAAGATGGCTATGCCTGAACGAAAATGAGATGACAAAACTTGAACGACAATGAGATGGCTAAGTTTGAACGAAGGTTGGAAAATGAGTTCCAACCAGTATGTAACTGTTAAGTCAGGATTCGGTAAAATATAATGTTAATTTTGCACCTGCACGTGTTTTCGCTTATTAAGTTATTCTCATAGTTTTTAATTTTGTGCTGTAGTTGAATTTTTATCTGAGGAATAAATGACTTTGATCGAAAGCCTTCCAAAGACAAGCTAGCATATAAAAGAAAAAAATATTTTTGGGTCGTAGGAAATAGTTTAAATTAGTATGTTTCAGTTTTCGATGATATTTGATATTTTTATTTCAGTTAAAATCTAGAATAAATTATGTTGAATTTATCGTTAATAAAATTTAATGAATGATTTTAATTATGCATTTATTTCAATTTTGACCAAACTATTTAATATTTGAACGTTGTTTTAAAAATTTTCAAGCATTTAATGATTTTATTCAAGGCTTTCAAATCTTTTGAAATTAGGGTTATAACACTCGAATTTAAACATAATATAATAAATCAATTTGGAAATTTTTTTTCACTTTTTCAAATTAGGGTTTCAAATTGAGAAAAATGAATTTAAAAAAAAATGGGGCATTAAAGTTTGGTATCAGAGTCACCAAGTTTATAAAACGGTTCTGTAAACTTATCTGTATGCTCACGTGTACCTAAAAAATTGTCGATCAGTAAGTAAGTGTGTATTAAAATTTATATTTTGATAAATTTGTAGTACATTTTAAAGTAAGTATATAAAGATAGATTTTCTTAAATTAAGTATTTGTGATGTAGAGGAATTTGAAATGAACAGGATGCTATACTGGATTGAATGATGGATATGATCGAGATGCAAGCAAGGAAAATTGAGCAGCTATAAAAGACAGCTAATGTTGCGGCCCAAGCGGCTACTGCCAGGTCCCAAACAGTTAATGTGCAAGCTCAGATTCCTAATAAGCCTCGACTTGCTGATATTGATTTCGATAGATTTAGAAGAATGAATCCTCCAACTTTTAATGGCAATCTGGCAAATATGACAGTAGCAGATAATTGGATCAGGGCCACCAGTGAGATTTTTGAACATGCTAAGATTTCGGAGGAAGAAAAAGTAGATTGTGCATCCTCTATATTCCAAATGGAGGCACGTTACTTGTGGGACTCTGTGAAAGTGATGCACCAAGTCACCACCATGACCTGGGAGAAGTTTCTAGAGCTCTTCTATGATAAATATTTGAAGGACTCCATGATTGATGCAAAGGTGGAGAAATTCATGGGTTTAAAGCAGACAAGAAGTGTAATTGATTATTTGCACAAATTTGAGCAACTTTTCCGTTATGCCCTTCATATAGTAGGTAATGAGGTTATGAATGTGAAACGATTCGTCTAAGGATTGAGAGCGAAGATATTCAAGGATATCCATCTTATCACTGCCAAGGACTCTTCATTTGCATTCGTGGTGGAAAAAGTGTTGTGTGTAGAGAAAGGAGAGAAGGAAGTTATTAAAGCTCAGGAGTTTAGAAGGAGGTACAGTCATGCAACTCAGACCACAAGAAATAAACTCCCGCAACAACAATGAACTGGATCCAAGCAACCAATGATCAATGGATCAACTGAAGAACCTTCTAAGTATGTTAAGAAGGAGCCCACAATGACGTTTAATATGCCCTTGTGTCCCTCATGCAAGAAACTTCATGCTAGAGAATGTCGCGCTTAGACAATAACTTGTTTTAAATGCGGTCAACAAAGACATTTTATTAAGAGTTGTCTAAAGAATGACAGAGAACAAACCAAGACGACTGCTAGAGTTTTTGCTATGACCAAGGATAAAGCCGAAGGGAATGCATCTGTGGTGATAGGTTCGATTTTTATTTTTGGCATATCTTCTTATATATTAATTGATTCTGGAGCTACATACTCTTTTATATCCCTTGAGCAAGCTATGAAGTTAGAAAACAAAGTAGAATCTTTAGATTATAAATTAGGAGTAGCTACACCTTTGGGCAAAGTTTTGTTTGCCAACTTTATTATTAGAAAATGCGATGTGTGTATTGAGGAGAACCAATTGGAGGTGGATTTAATTATTTTGGCGATGCACTATTACGATGTCATTCTAGGGATGAATTGACTTACTAAGCACTATGCGACTATTGATTGTCGCAAGAAGATGGTAAAATTTCAATTGCCTGGAGCAGAGCCATTTATTTTCTACGGAGCACTAAGGTTTGAGAGTTTCAATGATATCAGTTATGCGAGCTCGAAGATTATTGAACTCTGGATGCATTGAAATTTTGGCTGGTGCTATATGTTCCGAACTTGAAAGAGTCACTACTTTGGATAAGGTGCCGATAGTTTGTGAATTTTTGGATGTCTTTCCTGATGACATGACAAAATTACCACCTGCAAGAGATAAGAAATTCAACATTGATGTGCTACCTGGAATGATGTCAATCTCTAAAGCTTCTTATAGAATGACACCAAGTGAATTAAATGAGTTAAAGACCCAACTTGATGATTTGCTGGAGAAATGATTTATCCTAACGAGTTTTTCACCTTGAGGAGCACCGGTATAATTTGTGAAGAAAAAGGACGGATCTATGAGGATGTGTATTGATTATCGAGAGCTCAACAAAGTTACTATTAATAAAAAGTATCCACTACCGCAAATTGACGATTTATTTGATCAATTAAAAGGAGCAGTGATTTTCTCGAAGATTGATCTCAGATCTGGCTATCATCAGCTAAGAATTAAGGAAGATGATGTGTTCAAAACGACATTTTGCACAAGATATGACCACTTCGAATTTCGAGTTATGCCGTTTAGATTAAGTAATGCACCAGTTGCATTTATGGATTTGATGAATTGGATTTTCAGGACATTTTTGGATGATTTTGTGATAGTTTTTATCGACGACATCCTTATTCACTCGAAGAATGAAGAAGAACACTTGAAAATTATTTTATCAACATTTAAACGTGAGAAGTTATATGCAAAATTCTCCAAGTGTGAATTTTGGATGGAGAAAGTGGCTTTTCTCGGCCACATTATGTCAAAGGAGGATGTATCAGTGGATTTAGTAAATATTGAAGTTGTTAGTTATTAGGACCCGATTCCACCAACCGAACCCCAATGGCTAAAGGATTCATAAAGTGGGAAGGAGTCGAACGTCGAAGGGATGCTCTCATTGGCACCCACCTCTCACATACATAGATCGTTATGAATTAATGATACATACTTCTTTAACTTGGTATCCTAAATTAAGATGCTCCGTTTAAAATCATTTTTTTAAAGCATTTAAAACATAAAACATATAAAACATGTATCATTGCATGAAGAAAATCAACATACATTTTATTCATTGAAAATTTACATGAAAATCAGAGTACTAACACGGAAGCTACTACAAAAGTATATCACTACATGTGACCTTTCAAAAAGAATTATATAAATGAAAACCAAACAAAAAGACTATCTACCTTGATGGTTCGCCTATGTCTCTTTGCAAACTTTATATTGCCTTATGTTTTTCTTTCTCGGTGAACGTTCTCGATATCTGAAAAATATAAATTATCTACATAATGAGTTTTTAGCCAATTAAATAAATCTAACACATAGAATAATTAATCTATTTTCTATTAACACCATATAGGATCAACTACCATCTTCCACTGCAACGATTATTTGAAAATCATATAAATAATGTTCTTTTGAAAGCCCATGCAAATGCTATAAAAATATGCATGCTTGAAATCAATATTTTGAAATCACTCAACCATTGTTTGAAATTATTTTCATCAAATAAATCCAATGCAAATAGAATGAACTTTGCATGATTAAATCCATCTTTTAAACAAAACTCAAATGCATCTTTTAACAACCAAATGTTTAAAAATGCAATACACTATAATTCTAACATGTATAACCATCATACAATCTTACATGTTCCCAGGGTTTCTCTGGTAGAGCTTTCGGACTCTATGCATTGCTTCCTCTCGAGGTTTAGGAATTTTCAACCCAAGGAAGACATTAAGTTGATCTCCTTCTCATTTTCATTGTCATACACATCGCACACGAAGAGGCAAGTTCAACTATTGAGTTCATGTGTTACCAAAATTGTCAACTTACTCTTTTCCTCAGATGCATGCTTTAACACAGTTTTTAAAGCCAATGTCATGCACATTTAAAACCATGTCACTCACCCATGCAAATCATTTTGAAAATCAGCATATCACATTGATTTAAAAAAATATTTTCAAAACATTCTTTTTTAACATCACAATACAATTTGAAAACATAATTTTTTTTTTTTATAAAACACCATTCATTTCACATCCAAAACAACATCCATTTAATCACTTCAATCCACAATCAAAATTATAAGCCTAACTAGAACCAAAGACATAATTTAAATCTATCACCACTTAATATCGAAGTTGTACCATTTGAATTATTGGAAAGATTGTCTGCTATGATGCTTTAGTCAAGTTTGCTTGAGCAAATAAAAAATAAACAATGTAACGATGCATTTATTTGCAAGGTGAGAGATGAATTGGAAGCTGGAAAAGTGTCTGAATTTCTATATCGGATGACGATATTATCCAGTTTAAAAAGAGATAGTGTATACCTATTGATACTGGATTAAAGAAGCTATTTTGGAGGAAGCACACTCAACCCCCTACTCAGTGCATCCTAATTCAACCAAAATGAATCGAGATTTGAAGCTGCATTACTGGTGGAGTAGATTAAAAGTGGATGTAGCTAAATTCGTCAAAAAATGTCTCACTTGTCAGCAAGTCAAAGCGGAGCATCAATGACCTGCTGATACATTGTAACCACTCATGGTTCCTCAGTGGATGTGGGAGCATATCACTATGAACTTTGTGGTTGGAGTTCCTAAGACGGTTAAGGGTCACGACTCTATTTGGGTTATAGTTGACCGACTGACCAAATCGGCACATTTTCTCCCTATAAGGGCTACATATACTAAAGATCAGTATATACGGTTTTATGTTTAAGAGATTGTCAGACTTTATGGTATGCCCATTTTTATCGTGTCTGATCAATATACACACTTTACTTCTAAATTTTGAAAGAGTATGCAGAAAGTTATGGGTACTTGTTAAACTATAGTATAACTTTTCATCCTCAGACAGATGGAAAATAAAAAAGGATGATTCAAACCCTAGCGAATATGTTATGGGCTTGTTCTATTTATTTCCAAGGGAATTGGAGTAAAAATTTGCCACTGGTAAAGTTTGTCTACAACAACAGTTATCAAGCTTCGATTGGGATTGTTGACTTAAATAGTGTTTAAGTCTAAATATGTTTTTGATGATGTGTTTGTATGTTCAGAAATGTAATTTGATTATGTTTAATATATGAGAATAATGAGTTATGCATATGAAATTATTCGGTTGGAAATGCCCTTGGAAAGAGTATTTTAGTAGTCTAACAAATGTGGTTAAGTGTACAGGGCTGAATAATAAAACAGGGCTGAAAATTGATAAACAAAATGTACATCTACCGATTGAAGAAGAAAAGTAGACATACACCGCCAACAAAATGACAAAAGTGGAGACGTTTAAAGCTTACATCGACCGATTGCTAAACGACAAAATCGAAGTCGTTCAAAGAGGCGGAGTATTTTAAACACAACTTCAACTGATTGCTAAACGAAAAAAAGCTACAGATACCGCTGGCGTTTCAAAGTCTTCCAAAGAGTAATTCTACCGATAGCTAGACGACAAATTTCTGAAGACTTCTACCGATAGCCGCTCAGCACTTTAAAGCTACATCTACCGATAGCGGTTCAGCTTTTTAAGTCGCATATACCGATGGCAGTTCAGCCTTTTAAAGCAACCTATACCGATGGCGGTTCAACATTTCAAAGTTGCATCTACCGACAGCGGTTCAAGTTTTTAAAGTCGCATCATCCGATGGCGTTTCAAGCATTTCAAAGACAACATCATCCGGTGTATAGAGTCTTCTGCCAAATTTAAATATACTGCGAAGCAACAGTGATCTCTTCCATAACTTAAACTCCAGAGCATTAATGGCGAAGAGCAAAAAGGAAAGCAACGGCTAGCTACTTTGTACGGATGCTGCTTCAACGGTAATAAAATTTTCATATTCGGATAAAGAGCATTCAAGTCCAAGAGCCTATTGCAGACAGAGTATTTAAGCCAAGGAGATAGCTCGAAGAAACAACTTTGACTTTTGCAAAAATCATTTATGAGCCCTAACGAGCCGAATTCTTATACTCTGTATTTTCTTCTACTTCTCTCGAATCCTTAACTTGAGATTTAATCTTTGAGGGAGAGTAGTCGTTACTGAAAAACCACAAATTTATTATTCTATAAAAGGCAGTGGATTGTCGCCCGTGAAGAACAATCCGGTTTGTAAAGGCTGTTGATCGACGCCCGAGAAGTGCGATCAAGTTTGTCTCTGAGGAGAAGGAAAGTATCTTCAAGGGGGAAACCTTGAAGCGTGGACGTAGGCAGTTTTTGGCCGAACCACGTAAAAACACTGGTGTCAAATTTCTCTTACTCTCTCTTTACATTTAGTGTTTAATCGTTTGCTGTTAACCCTGAAAAAGAATTAAAAAGTCTAATTCACCCCCCCCCCCCCCCCCTTAGACAATTTCGATCCTACAAGGATGACATCTTATGAGCTTTATATAGAAGAAAGTGCAGATCTCTAGTGCATTGGGATGAAATGAGTGAAGGAATACTTGTTGGGCCGGATATTTTGAGGCAGACTGCATAGATTGTTGCGTTAATCTAGAAAAAAAATTCTTACGACCCAAAGTAGATAGAAAAGTTATGTTGATCGGAGAAGAAAAAAGTTGGAATTTGCAGTAGAGGATCAAGTTTTCTTGTGTCTCGCCAATGAAAGGCATGATGCATTTTGGAAAGAAAGAAAAGTTGATCCCAATATTTATAGGCCCATTTGAAATCTCAAGAAGGGTGGGAGAAATTGTTTATGAGTTAAAATTGTCGGATTCATTCAAGCACATGCACAATGTATTTCATGTCTCGATATTGAAGAAGTATGTTCTAGATCCCTCGCATGTCTTACCAACGAGATCTCTATACTTTGCAATCAATCCCAACTTATTACATGAAAAAAGACAGATTCAAATTCTAGATTAAGAGGAAAGAGAATTAAGGAACAAGAAAGTCTCGCTTGTCAGAGTGCTATGGAAAATCAAAATATTGAGGAAGCAACTTGGGAAAGAGAAGAAGACATGAGAAAAACCTATCAGAAACTATTCAAGTAATAAATCAAATTTCGAAAACGAAATTTCTTTTAAGGAGGAGAGATTGTAAAAGTTTAGGGTTCCAAATTAAAAAAATTAAATTTTGAATTTCCCTAAATCAACACAATCAAAACCTAATTCATGATTTGATTCTGCAAATTCCAAAAAAAAAATTGCTCAAATCAAGGCTATAGCCGATTTCACTCTCCCTAACTGACCAATCAATCAGTGGGAGCTAGAAATTTGATTTGGAGGTCGGATAGGGTCGAAATGGAGAGGCTTGGTGAAGAGGGGGAAAGCACACCAGAGCTCTCCCTCTCTCAATTTTTTATTCAGAGAAAGGTTCATACCTTGTCACCCTCGGTCTACGACCACCACTCGACACCCAAAACCGATTGGGGTGTCTTTGAGCTTCGAACAAATCTCTACCAAAACCCTTCTCTAGCAGAGACTTTCTGCAACACTCCGACGAACCACCTCCTACACGAAGTTGAGCTTTTCTGTGTGCAGCAGCTTCGACCGAAGAGAGGAACTTATGGCAAGACACGTAAAAAATAGTTATAGTTTAACCTAATCATGTATTAATTCATGAAGAAGTATCAAATTGTCTACAAGGAACTATTGACGTAGTTGTGTCAGGACCTACACACAGGACAATATTGATAACTCTATAAAAATTATAGTTATTGTCATATTCTAAGCAAAGTTTAACATTTATTCTCAAATTTTTTGTATTGTTAATCCATTTTAAGTTATGATGCCAATAATACAAAATATTTGCAATAAAGATAAAAAAAATTATGTATTTTTGGAAGTTGAGCTGCATACTAAAGAAGTCCAAGTCGTGACGTATAAAGGAAAAATAATTGGCATCATAGCAGTTGCTGAGTTGCAGCTCCGAACAGTTGAGTTACGGCCTAGCAACAAAAATAGAGTCTATGGTATGAACTAGGGCTGAGAATCGGTTCGTTGCGACCAAAAAACTGAACCGAACAGAGCTGTCGGTTCGGTTTTTGGAGGACAAAACTCGAATTGGCACCGGACAGAGGGAGAACCAAAAAACTTCGGTTCGGTTCTCGATTTTCATTAAGAAATCTCGAAGAAAACAAAACCAAACCGAAGTTATTGGTTCATTTAAAATAAATGGTTTTTTTAATAGACTATGAGCGTTGTATTTCCTTAGACATTTTCATGTCATTTAATTACCATCCATCTTATTGTTGGTAATGTAGGAAGGATGATATTTCCCGTCAAGGAATTATTTCTCATCGATAGAAACACTATTGAGTTTCAGTTTCCAGTTGAAAATGATTGTAATAGATTGATAGTCTGATAAGGAAAGACTCTCCGGCTTTGAATTAATGGATTGGCTAAGAAGTGGAGAGAGAATGAGTCTGAAAAGTAGTTTTCTTGCAAAGACAAGCAGGAAAGATGAGAAAGGTTCTCAATGGTCTATTTGTTCACCTATCTATTTAGATTAATACAAGAATATATCACTGCTGATTGCAAATAGAAATAATAGTTTGAGACTTGCAATGAAGAAAACTCTTATTTTGTTTGTTTTATTATGTGCACTTAATTCTTTTTTTTTTTTACTTCTCTTTCAAAAGTGTGATCCTCGGTTTAATTTTTGCTCATTAGTGGAAGGTTGACCATAATGTATTGTTTGACATACATAGGTGATGTGCCATCTTTTCGTATGGTTAGTGATGAGAACCAAAGGCATATCAAACACAAGATCCTTCGATAATGTGGAACAGAAACTCAGGAACACCTTTGAAATCAAGTATAAAGAACTTGACCCCAATCGAATATTGTCGACGGAACCAAAGTTATCAAATAATGAGCTTGACCTGTAACCAAATTTGTGGTTAGAACCAAAGCTATGAAGTTGAACTTTCAAGTTTTGACTTGAAGAAGATATAATTATTCACAAAGAACTAAAGAGAAAATTCTCATAAAAAGTAAACTCAAATTGTGTGCATTGATGTAATAATGTCGTAGGATTTATGTCTTTAAATAAACTACAAAAGTAATTAAAATAATCAAAGTATCGTAAGGTAATAAGGAAGTAAATAAGCAACATCTAAAGATTAGAAAACTTAACAAATTAATAAAAGGAAACTAGACTAAAACAAAGAGAAATTAAGTAATCAAACAAAAAGAAATTTGGACCACCTAATAAAAAGAAACTTGGACCCATTCGATTGATGAATTTCGTGGCCCTCCTTCCTAATTTCGTGTCCCACCTTCCTTCAAGAATTAGAAAATAAGTGCTTGCCAATTTGATTGAGAAAAGAAAATTCTGCATGGATTTTGGATGTGCATGTTTTGTTGTTGCGTTTTCTTCCCACTTGCCACTAAATCTTTAGGTATTTTCAAGTATCTTCGGCCTTCCTTTTCTCCTAAGCATTCTCTTCAATACTTAACATATTTGTTAATTTTTGTTCTTGTTGAAAAAAATCTTTCTCTTAAATTTCTAGTATCAATCCATGTAAAACTTCACACATTTTCTTGGTTCTTATCTTGTCATTGAACCTCCAATATCTTGACATGGATTTTTGTCTTTGGATTTGATTGCACCTTGATTCACATCAGTTAGTAGGAATACAAATTGAACTTAAAATTGAAATTGAAATTGGAATGGATATGTCATGTAGCATGTTATTGAATTGAAATTGGAATTAAATTAATATGTCATTGAAATAGAATTGGAATTGGAATTGATATGTCATTCAATTTAATGTCAAGATGGAAAGTACTATGAAAGGAAAGCAAAAAAAGAAGCAGAGCATGTGAAGCATGAATTACTTCACTAAATCATAACCATATGACCCTAGGGCAACTTGCAATTATTGTGGGACTTCATATGCTAGTCATCCAGTAAGAAATAAGACTTCAAGCTTTAACAAATATGTAAGTACTTGTAAGATATTGTTGGCTAGTTTAAACAAAAACCGATGTTCTAATTCGATGGAACTCAACATACTTAATGTTGGACACTGTTGAAAATTTTGAAAAAGCTTTGCAAAATTGAGTGAATATGACAATTGATTCGTATACGAATTTCTTGAAGATAAGAATGAAAGTAGTCCTCCCACCAATGAAGATTGGTATGTTGTTCGTGAATTTATAGTATTGTTGAAAGTATTTTATGATGCAACGCTGAAAGGTTCGTCAACTTTACATATAACGACAAATGTTTTTTTTTCTCTAAAGTATGTAAACTTCATAGAGTTATCAAGAAATATGTTGCATGTGATAACTTATCACTAAGGACCATGGCCTTTGGTATGCAAATTAAGTATGAAAATTATTAGGGAAATTTTAATAAAGTCAATCACTTCTTGTATGTCACTGTTGTGCTTGATCCACGATATAAACTAAATTCGTGAAGCATTCCCTATTGAAATTGTATGGACATGAAACAACTAATGTCTTGGTAAGGGAATTGGAACATACAATTAGAAGGTTGTATTCAGATTATGGGGGTGAATCCACCAACAAATCACATGGAAGAAGCTTTTGGGCCTGTTGTTGAGGTTAGTCATGATCTTATGGATGATGACAAGTTTGAGTCGTCATTTCAAGTAGAATTGAATAATGAAGACGAGAATGGTAGTAGAAATGAAGTGGAAAATTATTTGTCCGAGAAATTTAGAGTTTTTCAAATGATAGTGATATATTGAGTTAGTGGAGAATGCACACTTCAGATATTTAACTTTGAGCAAAATAGCAAAAGATGTATTTGTTATTCTTATTTCTACAGTTGCCTCAAAGTTGGCATTCAGTTGTAGTGGTTGAGTGTTAGATTCCTTTCGGAATTCTTTAGCCCCAAAACTGTAGAAGATATCATTTGCACTCAAAATTAGATTCGTGTTTCAAATAGTTCTGTAAATATTTATATTTTGCACTATTTATTATATAATACTAGTTCATTACTTCATTTATTTTAATTATTTGCTAACTTTTTAATTTTTATAGATTTTAATAATATTATAAATGAAGCAAATAAGTATTGATTTCGAAGGTATGATTCATTTTTTTACTTCTACTATTTGTTTTTGGAAATGCCAAATTCATTATTCAAGATACTATACTTCTTGTTCTCAATTCTTTTTTAGGCATGAGCATCCCCTATACAATTGGATGGAAGACATTTAAACATTGAGGAAACAAGGCCACAAAGTTGTGCTACTCGACATGCATCTAATTTTTTTCTCCAATTGTTTATTTTTACATTATGTTAAAGCTATGGATTTGTAGGATTCTATCTTTTTGTGTTGAACTAATAACTATAACTTTACTATTTTATGGTGGTTATTTCTGCTTTCTCCTAGTATTAATGCTGCTCAGTGTTGAATATAAAGTGATGGAATCTTTTTATGATGTAGCATGCTTTGTTAAAGCTATTTCTATTACTTAGCATATTATCTTTTTATGATGTAGCATGCTATGTTAAAGTTATTTCTATTATGTAGCATATTATCTTTTTATGATTTTGTATTCAACAAGGGAAAACAAGCACACAAGCAGCTGAGCCATTGACAGAATTTGGAAAGAGCCTAAAAATGTGTTAGTAACATATGCATGGAAAGTTTTATTAGAAATACAAGCAGATTGACGGACAAATAGAAGAAAACTGAAAAAACCGAATTGAGAACTGAAAAAATTGAGCCCAAAACTGAGTCCATAACTGAAAAAAGAGAGGCCAAAACCGAAAAAACTGAGCATAAAACCAAAGAAAACAGAGCCCAAAATCGAAGAAAACATAACCCAAAAAAACAAAAACAACCTTGACACTTCAAAATGAACCGAACCGAGAACCGAAATGATTAAATCAAAAATTGAGGTTCGGTTTTTAGTCGGTTTTCCAAAGCCCTCGGCTCGGTTTCAGTTTCTCAATTCCAAAATTGAACCGAGTCATTTTGATTCAAATTCAATCTAAAACTGAACCGAATCAAACCGAACTGATTCGTAGTATGAACCAATGATAAAGTACAGTTTGAAAGAAATTAAAGGTAAAAGAAGAAAATGAACATTATGTATGTCATCAGAAATTTTCATTTGATTGATGTGTCAGCCCTTGCTTATCTCATTCCAACTTTTTTTTACATGAATAAGATAAGAGTAAGTCTTATCAATTTCTATCGAGAAAGCCGCTTCAGAAAAGAAAGCGAAGCTACTATTCTTGAGTTAGATAGAGCTTTGATTAGATGTAGACATATATATATATGAAGCTGCCATGCTTGAGTTAGATAGGGCTTTGATTAGATATAGACATATATACATACTAGTCTGGTTCCGACACTTCGGGATTTTTATCTGAGGATCGAAATCGGTCTTGAGATTTTCGTTTCGGTTCGGTTCCGAATCGATACAGGTTCCTCCCATCACTTTTTGATTTTTTTTTAATTTCAAAAAAATTATAAATAAATCAAAATGATGAAAAATAAAATCTACATATATTAATTCAACTATCTATGATTGAAATTAAATCTAACAAACTCAATCCAACTACCTATGATTAAAATGAAATGTAAGAAACTGAATTCAATATCCAAAATTAATCCAACTATCTAAAATACAAACTAAATCAAACTATCCAACATTAAAATAAAATGTAAGAAACTAAATTCAACATACAAACTAAATCCAACTATCGAACATTAAAATGAAATATAAGAAACTAAATTCAACATCAAAAATAAATCTAAATATCTAACATACAAAATAAATTCAACTATCCAACATTAAAATTGAAAGTGAGAAACTAAATTCAATATTCAAAATAATTTCAACTATTCAACATTAAAATGAAATCCAAGAAACTAAATTCAATATCAACTACTTTAAAAATACAAACTAAATAGTAAATTCAACTAAATAGTCAATTTCATTCAAAGTTTCAAGAAATCAATTCCAAACTGTAATTGCAAGAATTAAAAACTGTAAGTCTATAATTGCAACCAATATCAAGTCATCGATGTGCCATCTTCTAGAAAATTTTCATCGGTAGCGGAATCTGCAAAATGAAAATATTGAAGACATTAATTAATTATTAGATATAAACATATAAAACAAATAAATATTAGAATATTCGAACCTTCTTCTATAGTCGTGATCGTATTATCATCGAAATCATCATCAATGTTTTTAGAAAATTTAAAAGGATTGAATGTTTTGAGCAAACTTTGAGAACATATAAGAGCTTCAACACTTTGAGGGGTTAGAGAACTGCGAAAGACATCAAGAATATGACCACCACAACTAAAAGTAGATTTTGACGCCACCATATAAATTGGAATAATCAATATATCTTTTGCAATTGCATTCAAAACTCGATATTTCTTGGAGTTCTTCTTCCACCAAAATAATAGTCAGTACTGACTGAAAAATTCTCTAATTTTTCAGACAAATATTGATCAATCTCTGACATATTACTTTTATCATTTCTCTCAGAAGAATTTCCAGACCCATAAAACAAAGAGTACACTGCATTTGAACAAGTTTGCACTAAAGAACTCATTGACTTTAGAGACCTTCGTTGACTATCGCCAATATTTAGAGTCTGGTCTTCATTGGTTGTATCATCTTTATATTCAGTATACAACTTTTCAATTACATCATCCACCTTCTTTGAGTATTGTGCAGCACTTTCACTACCAAATAAAATGGCTAAACAATGTCGTAAAAATCTTGTTTTGCAACTTGGATCAAGAACAATAGCAAAATATACAAGCATATTCACTTTTTCAAAAGATCCCCAATTGGTTTCAAACTTCTTTTACATCTCGATGGTCATTCTTCTTAGCGTCATATTATCACCGTTAGCATATGTCTCAATAGAAATCTTCAAATTACAAATTTCACCTACGTATATATTCGATGCAATATGCAGAGAAGCAGAAACATTAAGTGTCATAGTATGAAATGTCTCTAAGAATTTTATGTATTCTCGAATGCAAGACCAATCTTCAATTGTGGGTGAACCTTCCTCTCCAATTTCATGCAAGAAAGAGCTATCATTTTCTGCTAATTTTTCAAAAGTCTTTTTATATTTGTGCTTGCAAACATCAAATACTTAGAGTTTCAACGAGTAGGAATGTTGAGCGATAAATTACTTTTACAAGTAATTTTAACTGCATCAACATAGGCGTTGAACTGTTGCAATCTTCCTGGAGAAGACCTTACGTACTTGATAACTTTTCGTACCCTCTCTATGGACTCATCATGTTCTTTCAAACAATCAGAAATGATCAAATTTAGGACATGTGCAAAACATCTCATGTGCATATGATCGCCATATAAAATCAACCCCATCCAATTTTGAATTATCTTCATCAAATAAGAAATAACAACGTCGTTGGAAAATTCATTGTCAACAGTAACGGTTGTAACTTTTCAATCCCCAAATTAAGCAAACATTTTTCAACTTTTTTACTAATAGATTTACCCTTATGGTTTAGAATCAAACAAAAATTTAATGTCTTCTTTTGCACATTCCACTATTGATCAAGATAATGACATGTCAGCACAATGTAATTCAAATTTTGAATAGATGTCCATGTGTTAGTGGTCAAACATGACCTTTGTGATGTTGATAAAAAATGTTCCTTCAACTTGCTTCTTTCTTTTTGAAATATCTTGTGAATATCTCGTGTAATTGTTCTTCTTGATGACAAAATAAACTTTGGATTTAGACACAGACAAAATGTCTTAAAACCTATTCTGCTAACCACTTTCAATGGCAATTCATCCAAGATAATAATCTTTGCGAGAAATTCTCAAGCAGCAATTATAGTAAATGTGGGTACACCATCAACTTGTTCTCATTAGGTATAAAGATCAAAGTTGATTGCTTACTATCTAAATTTCGTGAAATTTTTTTTCATACTTTAATATGTTTTATTAAACTTGAAGTCTCATTTTTTGTCTGTGTGCAACATAAATTTCCCACAATAATTACATTTAGCTGAATCGGTATTTGGTACCCTACTGTAGTGAATCCAGACTAGAGATTTACTTCTTCTCGATTCCACATGAGAATTTTCACTAGGAGTATCCATCCTACTATAGAGCAAAAAAATATTTTATGCAATTAATTTTCTGTCATATTAAACATAAACTATGTAAAATAATTTGAAAGAACTTGATAAATTCCTATGGAAAAATTAATCGAGAGAAATTACTTAGTTAATATAATCATCATTCAGAAATCAAAATTCCGCAATCAGAATTCAAAGAGGTTTCTTCATGTCAAAGAAGATCACACAACGAAATTATGATTTCTCTTACGGCACCCCTAACGATTGGAACTAAATTGGTGGGGCCTTCAAGTTAGAGAGATTATTTTTATTTAAAAAATAAAAAATAAACAAAATTAATCGCTCCTTATTTATCAAAAGAGAGTGGATTAAGAGAGTGTAATAGTTTCTATCACTGGCTGATGTAATGCTTGTGTAACGTGTAGCACCCGGTTCCATTGAATCAAAATTTAAATTATTATTAATGATGTACTTTTATAGAAGGGTTGGGGGAGTTATTGATTAGGTTAATAAATGACTAGGCAAGGGCAGAAAAGTAATTGGAAATTTAAAAATGGATAATGTATTTAAGGTTAGTGATTTGGGGTTTAGTGCACGGTAGCCGCCACTAATTCCCTCATTTCTCTCTCGGCCTTCAGCTCTTCAACAGAAAACCTTCGGGCGATTTCTTTCTCACTCGATTCTCCTTCAACCTAGGTAAGCTCTCTTAGTTTGTCTGTGATTTTAACAATTAGATAGCTGAGGGAGTACAATGTGTGAAGTTTCGAGGAATACTGTGAGTGAGTTGAGTTCGGGTTTAGTGTTGAATCGAAAATGCACAATGAACTAAGTTTCCAAACTAGTTTTTCAAGATTCCTGAATAGATTAGAATGAGGCTTAGTAGAAATCTAATTGATATCCTTTCTATGACTTAGGTGAGCAGACTTCTGAAGTAGTTTGAAACCGAGCATTCCCAGGAGAGCCAGGTAAGTAAAGTATTGCTTGCGCTTTCGGGCCTACATCATAAGACAGTAGGGTTTGTGCGTGTTTGTGAACATTTATTTTCAGCATGATATGCATCATATTTTAAAGATACACGAAAATGAATTTGAATGCATATTGGTATGGTAAGGATTGAACATAATGAAACAGCTAAACGAATCAGCTTTACTGTTAAGGGAACTAATCCAACCCTTAATGAGACAGTGGATATTTATACTTTGGGAGAGTTGATCCAACTCCCAATTTCACAGGGGGATCTGAACAGTGAATCAACTTTACTGTTAAGGGAACTAATCCAACCCTTAATGAGACAGTGGATATTTATACTTTGGGAGAGTTGATCCAACTCCCAATTTCACAGGGGATCTGAACAGAAATGACGCATGAACAACTGAGAGGAGAAAGTAGAAATTGCATGTTTAGGAATTCATGTTTCAGCATTTCATTCCTTTTTCATTATTGCTTTGCTTACTTAGCATTAGGCTAATAGATGAGTTTTCTGATGTAGGTGTTGAGGAAACAGCAGGTGAATTCCCTGATTTTACTGACGAATAGATGGGGTTGGAGGAGCACTTCTCTGCCACGAACGGCTATACTGATGAGGCGGATTAACTGTTGTCTGTTGGTGTGAAAGTTTAGTTGACAGTGTTTTAATTTAAGTATGTTGAACTTTTCATTACAGTAGTGATTACAATGTTTTGAAAACGATTTCGAGATTTTCCTGTTAATAGCATTCTGTTGGGATTTAGTGATGGCACCCACTGGAATTTTTAGTAATGCAATGGTTTGAAACATTTTTGAATGGTTTCAGTGAAGTGAGTAAATTTCTTTTCCGTAGGTTGAGTTGTTGTTTTGTTGTCTATCGGAAGATGTCTTCAGTGGAAGCCGTCGGATGATATAGAACGAAATTTGTCGTTTAGTGATCGGTAAATATAGCTTGTTCTATCGGATGATGTCTCAGTAAACTCATCGGCAGATGCGTGCTGACATCACCGGTGGATGGAGAACAAAGTCGATCGGATGAAGGAAATCATCCGGCTGACGTCGTCGGAAGATGTAGAGTACATTTTGTTGTTTAGTGACCGGTGGATGTCGTGTGTAAATCCACCGGATGATGTAGAAAGTCTTTTGTCGTTTAGTGACCAGTGGATGTCGTGTGTAAATCCACCGGATGATGTGGAAAGTCTTTTGTCGTTTAGTGACCGGTGGATGTCGTGTGTAAATCCACCGGATGATGTAGAAAGTCTTTTGTCGTTTAGTGACCGATGGATGTCGTGTGTAAATCCACCGGATGATGTAGAGAATACTTTGTCGTTTTGCCACCGGATGATGTTTTCCATTTTCTGCTTCAGCCCCTTTTGTTGACTTTGTTCAGCGGGCGATGCGTTTGACTTTTGAAACTCACGAAGTGTTTTGCGATTTAATCCTTTGTTCCTTTTGCCGATTATCCCCAAAATTCTAACTGAGTGTTTAAGCTTTGTACATTAGGCTTGTTTAACTTGATTTTTATTTAAACGATTTCCGCTGCAAGTTTCGAATATTATTGTTTTGGGAGATTCCGCTTATGTCATGTTTTCAAAAAAAAAATATATGATTGAAATTTTTAGTCATGTACGGGCATGGTGTGACGAACCGGGTTCAGATAACTCGGGGCGTGACATAACGCCCGAGTTATCTGAACCCGGTTCGTACATAAAAGTTCGTACATGACTAAGAGATCTCAACTGTATTTTTTTTTTTTAACTTTGCTCAACATTCAACATTTAACATAAGCTAATGTCTCAAAACATTTAAAACTTGCAGCGGAAATCATTTGGACAACAATAGAGTTAAACAAAACTATGAACATTGTTTGAAATGTAAGAGATAAACGGCTAAAAAGAAATAGAGGTTTAAATCGTAAAATACTTGGGAAGTCACAGAAGTTAAACGCATCTGCCGATGGATAAAGTCAACGGAAGAAGCAGAAACAGCAAATAGAAGGCTTCTACCGATGACGTGGACCAGAAGAGTTGGAAACAAAAGACAACTCTCGGTGGACTGCATCTACCGATAACGTCAGCCGGATAAATCAATTATCTAACATCAACCGATCGCAAAATGACAAGTTTTGCGACTCGTATCTACCGACGGCAAAACGACAAAAATCTCTCATTCCCTTCTTCCGATAGAATAAACTGCATATACCGATCACTAAACGACAAAGCATAATACTCACTCATACCGGTAGTGCAAAATCTACATCTTCCGATAGAATTAAACCTACATCATCCGATGGCTTTTCTGAAGACATCTTCTGATAGAATTAAAACTACATCATCCGATGGCTTTTCTGAAGACATATTCCGATAGAATTAAACCTATATCATCCTATGGCCTTTCTGGAAACATCTTCCGATAGAAAACAGAGTGACATTTCAACTATTTCTTGCTATGCAAGCACAACTCTAAGTACAGAAAAGAATTTACTTATTTCACCACAACCATTCGAAAACAATTCAAATCATTGCATTACTCGAGTCCAGTATAATCCAGTGTTAAAAACCAACGGAATACTATTATCCGAAAAGTCTTAAAGTACTTTTTGAAAACATCAAAGCAACTTCTATCATCAGAAAGTTTAACATACTCAAATTGAAATCATTGTCCACTAAACCTTCACAACCATTGACACTAGTTAAACCGCCCCATCAGGTGCCAGATCGATGCCTGATTGCACCCCTCCAACCTGCCTAGTCCTCAACCAACTCAGAGAATTCACCTGCAGTATCCTCAGCACCTACGTCACAAAACCCATCTATTAGCCTAATGCTAAGTAAGTAAAGCAATAATGAAATGAAATGCTGAAACATAAATTCATAAACATGCAATTTCTACTTTCTCATCTCAGTTGCATTCACATTCATTCATAAGCTGATCTGATCCCTCGGTTCCCTTGGGAAGTAGATCAATTTTTCCAATGTTATACATCCTCTACTCAATTAAGGGGCGGATGAATTCCCTTAATAGCTGATCTGATCCCTCAGTTCCCTTGGGAGTGGGATCAATCCTCCCAATGTTATAAATCCCTTCATAAGTTAAGGGGTGGATTAGTTCCCTTAATAGTTTGTCTGTCACATTCAGTTCATGCCTTACCTTCCTTACATGGAAATTCATTTTCGTAATCTTTCAAAAAACATGATGCGTGACACACAAAAATCATTCACAAGATACATAACCCTATTGTTTTGTGATGTAGGCCCGAAGGCACATGCATACTTTACTTACCTGGCTTCTGGAAATTGTCTGGTCGCTAGCTACTTCGGAAATCTGCTCACCTAAGTTCATAACAGAATATAAATCAAAACTCCATTAAACCTCACCAAGAATCAAACAGTGGTTTGAGGAATCCAGTTAGAAACTCTACTACCCGAGCATTCCCCCTTTATTGCTAAAACCCGAATCTATGCTCAATCTCAGTATCCTCAAAATCCTCACATTGTACCTCATTCAGGTAATTAACCACTATATCATAAGAGAAATGGGGAAAACTTACCTAAGTCGAAGGAGAATCGGGCGAGGAAAATCGCCTAGAGAGCTCGGCTACTTGAGCTGAAAAACCCGAAGAGAAAGGTATGAAATGGTGGCGGCTACAGTGCATTAAACCCAATCCCTCTTTCCTTAAATACGTTATCCACTTTTTAAAAATATAATTTACTCTAATGCCCTTGTCTAGTCTAATCATTCAATAACCCTACTTGAATTATTGACTACTAAAGTGTATACCATTAATAATAAAAGAGCTGGTTCGATAGAACCGGGTGTTACAGCCTGTGATTGAAAACAATCAAAGCAGCCTATTGTGTAATCGTGAAGCTCTTTTGTTAGCATAAAAAACATTATTTTATTGAAATTGCAAAACAAATCATCTTAGTTCTTCTAAATTTAACCTATTTAGGTATACTATCCTCTCACAAGACTTGTGGAAATTACCTGCATCTACTTATTAATTACATATTATGTTCCTTTATCGAGAACTAGCACAATCCCAACTCTAATTATTATTGATTTAACTTTGAATTGCAACGTAATAACTGCTGTTTTGGTTGAATATTTACCAAAATGATCATTTAAAAATTTTATCCCACGGAACTCTCTCATCACTTGAGACTCATGAGTGGTATCGACAAACTGTTAAACTCTTATCAACAATCTGTATTATGCTTATTATAGAAACTATTTCATACAAATCTATAATGTTATCTAGAGCTGAAGAAAACATTGTAAAAATTATACGTACTGGATCAACAGAGTGGATTTCGACGACGAGCTGAAACTAAAAAAGACGAGGCCGGTGAGAATGACTGAAGTGTCGCAGGTGAGAGCGAGCTTAGTCTGACTAAGCCTGAGCTTGGATTGTCGCCACCGCTAAGTCTGAGTGTGAGTGTGTCATTGCGCTGTGCAAGAGAGGTGAGAGATCAAGAGAGTGATTGAGAGTTTGAGAGTTGAGAGAGATGGAGATCTCAAGTTCAGACTTCAAGTCTGAAAATAGGTTATTCGATAGGTATTGGGTCGGTCAACCCTGGGACATGGGGATAACTCGTTTCCTGGTCAATTTCAGAACTGGGAACTGCGGACCGGACCGTGGTCCCCGATTCCTAGACACAAGGAACCGACAAGAACCGGTGGTCTGGTCTGGTCTTTCGGTTCTAGGCCGGTTCTGCCCACCCCTAATAGAAAGTGTGCAATGAGGGACCCTCAACACAAATCACACCAGTTTTTACTTAACTCGGCCAAAGCAATGCCTCAAACTAAAGTTCTCTCAAACAGGGCTTTTTCTTGGTTAGTTCCACTAGCTAGGAGAAAATTTCCCTAGTACTATTATAAACTAGCAGCGACCATATCAGCTTCCTAAAATTAGAAATTTTTTCGCGTTTTGAAAGATTTTTTGGTGATTCTGAAAACCCTACTCGAAGATCTTCAAATACGACATTATTATACTAAAAAAGAAATCTTTGGCAACCTTGAGATATATTTTTGAAAAGCAATCAGAGAGGATTTTTGATAACGGATGAGGAGACCATCACACGTGTTACACTGGTATGATGACATTCGGAAACAAATATTATTTTCTACTTCTTTCTTATCTTTGATTTTACTAAGTTCAACACTTTTTCTTTGGTTTTTGTTTCGACTATGTCGAACTAACTCTCTCCCTCTAGAGGAGAGATGAATCGAGGAGAGATGAATCGTTTATTTGGATGATTATTTTGACTGATTAATTATTCTATTGGTTGAATTGTGATATTTTGTTATTCATGCTTTCAATTTGCTAGCCACTTATTGAATGATTTTATATTTGAGATTTGACACTCAAGAGAGGTAATTCTAAATATAATTTGAATAGAACAACGTAAATGTTTAACAACTTGAGATAATGTTAGGGTTTTACAAATCAATTAGAAAACCATTGAACTTTATTGAATGACTAAAAAAATGATTTTTATAGAGATATTTAAATTGTTATGTTAGGAGTTAATGTTAACTTCTGTAACACCCAGTTTTATCAAACTAATTCTCTATTTTTTTAAATTAATGGATGACTAGGCAAGGTCATAAGGGGTAATTAGAAATTTTAAGTGGATAACCTATTTAAGGAAAGAGGGTTGGGTTTAATATACTGTAGCCGCCACCATTTCATACTTTTCCTCTTCGGGTTTTCAGCTCGAGTAGCAGAGCTCTCTAGGCGATTTTCCTTGCTCGATTCTCTTTCAACCTAAGTAAGTTTTCCTCATTCTCTTGCATTTTAGCAGTTAGATAACCGAGGGAGTACAATGTGAGGATTTCAAGGATGTTGTTGATGAGAGTAGGTTCGGGTTCTTGGGGAATAAATGGGAGTGTGCAAGCAGTAGAGTTCCAAACTGGTTTTCTTGTTCTTCTGGTTAATTTTTTGGTAAAGTTTAGTGAAGGTTTGATTGATGTTCTGTTATGAACTTAGGTGAGCGAGCTTCTAAGGTAGCTTACAGCCGAGCGATTTCCAGGAGACCAGGTAAGTAAAGTTTTCTTGTGCCTTCGGGCCTACATCACAAAACAGTAGGATTATGTGTGTTTGAATGTTTGTATGTCATGCATCATATTTTGAAAATTTATGCGAAAATGAATTTATATGAAATGGCATGGTAAGGAATGAACAGACTGTAACAGTTGTTAAGGGAACTAATCTGCCCCTTAACCAAGAGAGAGGATGTATGACTTTGGGGGAAATGATCCAAACCCCAATTTCACAGGGGGATCAGATCAGTTTGTTAAGGGAACTAATCCGCCCCTTAATGAAGAGAGAGGATGTATGACTTTGGGAGAAGTGATCCAACTCCCAATTTCACAGGGGGATCAGATCAGAAACAATGCATATGCAACTGAGATGAGAAAGTAGAAACTGCATATTTAGGAATTTATGTTTTAGCATTACATTTCATTATTGCTTTACTTACTTAGCATTAGGCTAATAGATGAGTTTTGTGATGTAGGTGAAGAAGCGTCAACAGGTGTGTTCACTGAGTTTGCTGAGGACTAGTCTGGTTGGAAGAGTGCATCTATGTAACAATCTGGCAACTGATGGGGCGGTTTAACTGGTGTCAGTGGATGAGAAGGTTTAGTGAACTATGATTCAATTTAAGTATGTTGTGAGTTCTATGACAGTGGTAGTTTTGATGTTTGAATTCAATTTGAGACTTTTCTGATAATGATACTCTGTTAGATTTAATAGTGGTGTTTACTAAAGTTTGGAGTAATACACGGATTTAAATAGTTTTGAACGATTTTTTAGTAAAATGCTCAAATTCTTTTGGTAGTCAGAGCTTTCTTTGTGTAGAGAGAAAATGCTCAATGAGCTGCTATATAAAGTTGTTGTTCTGTTGACTATCGGATGATGTCTTCATTAAAAGCCATCGGATGATGTCTTCAGTAAAGCCATCGGATGATGTTTTTCAGTAAAAGCCATCGGATGATGTCTTCAGTAAAAGCCATCGGATGATGTCTTCAGTAAAGTCATCGGATGATGTATTCAGTGGAAGCCATCAGAAGATATAAGTAGAAAATTTGTCATTTTGTAACCGGATGATGTCGAGTAATTTATCCATCGGAAGGGTAAATTGGGGAGAAATTAAGGTTGGTGGGAGATAGCCAATGGTTGAGTGGCATCTGGCAACTTGTTGAAGAAGCTAAGTTCCACCTTCTACGTGAAACCCTCTTCACTTCTCTTCTCTGCTCTCTCTCTCTCCTTTTCCTGTCTGCATTCTCTCTTCCGGTCAACAACAACCATCGAAGTTACTTCGATCTCTTCAGTAAAAGCCATCGGATGATGTCTTCAGTAAAAGCCATCGGATGATGTCTTCAGTAAAAGCCATCGGATGATGTCTTCAGTAAAAGCCATCGGATGATGTCTTCAGTAAAAGCCATCGGATGATGTCTTCAGTAAAAGCCATCGGATGATGTCTTCAGTAAAAGCCATCGGATGATGTCTTCAGTAAAAGCCATCGGATGATGTCTTCAGTAAAAGCCATCGGATGATGTCTTCAGTAAAAGCCATCGGATGATGTCTTCAGTAAAAGCCATCGGATGATGTCTTCAGTAAAAGCCATCGGATGATGTCTTCAGTAAAAGCCATCGGATGATGTCTTCAGTAAAAGCCATCGGATGATGTCTTCAGTAAAAGCCATCGGATGATGTCTTCAGTAAAAGCCATCGGATGATGTCTTCAGTAAAAGCCATCGGATGATGTCTTCAGTAAAAGCCATCGGATGATGTCTTCAGTAAAAGCCATCGGATGATGTCTTCAGTGAAGGTAAAAGTATTTTTGTCGTTTTGTAACCGGATGATATTGAGTATTTGTAACACCCGGCATTTTGCCATGTAATAGTTTTCCCGGATCATTTAAACGGGATTTATCTTATATAATACAAGGGAATGTTTTGTGGATTGTTGGAATAATAGTGGAGAACTAAACTAATGTGTAACTAAACCAAAACACTAAGTTGAAATGCATGGAAGGGTAAATTGGGGAGAAATTAAGGTTGGTGGGAGATAGCCAATGGTTGAGTGGCATCTGGCAACTTGTTGAAGAAGCTAAGTTCCACCTTCTACGTGAAACCCTCTTCACTTCTCTTCTCTGCTCTCTCTCTCTCCTTTTTCCTTTCTGCATTCTCTCTTCCGGTCAACAAACAACCATCGAAGTTACTTCGATCTTCCCAGATTCCCTTATGCTCCTCCGCTAAGGTAAACATCTTCTAATGCTAACACATTTGGACAAGCAAAAACTATGGGTTATGCTGAAGCTTTAGGTTAAGATAGTTGGGAGAAAACTCTCGGTTTTTGTATGGAAACACATTCGTTGTTTTCTACAAGTCTGAATGGAGTTTACTACATAATCTTCCAAGTTATTTGTTAGCATTTGCAACTTGTTTAACTTCTCTACATTACAGCAACAGATCCGAGCGTTCCAGAGACATTCGAGCATTCTACATTGCAGCAAACAGGTAAGTTCATAACCATAGGTTAGCCCTTAAGGCCCTACATCACGGAGGTACTAGGTTTCCTGTTCTGTCGGGTTGTTTTGGGTAGAAAGGTTATAGTCTATGTTCTGAAATGTCTGGCTTCGATTTACTTTCTGTTGTTTTATTTCTGATGTCTGACTGTTTAAGTTCAAGCACCGTTCATGCATACACGTTTTCTCTGAAAGACATGCAAATGTTTTCTGTACACTGTTTGAAACTAAACAAGATAAAATCCGACTGAAATGTATCAGGTTAAGTGCGAGACGGGGACTGGCCCCAGAACTGTTTACTGTTTACCGTTTACTGTACTGTATCCCTGAATGTGCCTGATAGTGCACCCTCCCCCTCCCCTACTGTTTGTCAGTTCCCCTATAAGCTCCACTTAATTCTACTGCCACTGTAACTTAATGCTCTGTACTGCCACCGTATTTCTGAAAAACTACATGCATAGCATTTTGCATCAATGCATTCTGATTATGTCCTTACTGAGTTTTAGACTCATAGGTGAACTCTCTGATGTAGGTACTGAACCTGAAACTGAGGACTTTGTTCCTCAAAATGACGATCTGATGTAACTGGTGGATCGAGCTCACAGGGTGGTTGTTGCAGTTAGACATAATTCTGTTCTGAGGTTCAAGTTTTTAAAATATAGTTTATATTGTAAAGTTTTATGAAATTCGGGTCCTTGTGTTAAAAGCCCTGTAGAAAACTTCTGTTTTGGGAGTTTCCGTAAATATATGTTAAGTTTTGTACTGTCTTTGAAATTTTGAAACAATGTATAGATTCTGTTTCAATGTTTAAAACCGCTGTGTTTGACAGTTAAGTTTGTATTCTAGAGTATTCTGGAATTTGTTTGGGATATTCTCTGATAATCTGTGCATGGATTGTCTCTGGTTATGGAATAATCCATGCAGTTGTTTTCTTGACCTTCTGTTAGGTTTTCTAACTTCTGTCATGTTCCCATGCATGTTTTAAAACTGTGTTTAGAATCGGGTTTGAGGGTTTGAAGCCCTTATGCCTTCTGTTTGAAGTTTTCTGTTCCTATGACTTCCTGTTAAAGTTGTCAAGTTTTGCCCTAAAAGCTGCATTCTTCCGATCACGTTCACTGCTGCTTTAAGCATACATCCACCGATAGTCACTGTTCACATTTTGTCTTATTCACATCCACCGCCAAACAGTGATTTTGCCTTAGGTTTTTCCTCCTGCCGATCTCGTTCACTGTCTGCATCCACCGATGACGTCATCCATCTTCCGGCTGACGTCATCTCTTCTACCGATTTCGTTCATTGTCTGCATCCACCGATGACGTCATCCATCTTCCGGCTGACGTCATCTCCTTCTACCGATTTCGTTCACTGTCTGCATCCACCGATGACGTCATCCATGTTCCGGCTGACGTCATCTCCTTCTACCGATTTCGTTCACTGTCTGCATCCACCGATGATGTCATCCATCTTCCGGCTGACGTCATCTCCTTCTACCGATTTTTTTTACTGTCTGTTCCTACCGGTGAACTCAATTCTTGTTTATAGTTCACATCCACCGATTAGCACTGTTTATCTTTGTTATATCTGCATCCACCGATAGCTTTTATCTATCTGCCTAGTTTTACTCTCCTCCTTCCGATTATCACTGTACACTTTTGTTTTATTTAATCCACCGAAGCTCTTTTTATACTAAGTCTTCCGCCAGCCTGAATTCTTTTAAATTAAGTTCATTTCTGTTTTCTTCTTCACCCGAGAACTCTCTCTCTCCCTGTAAATGTTTTCTGTTACTCACTACAGTTTCTCCCTCTCTGTAAAGCTACGTTTTTTTTTTTAGGGTTTGCGATGGCATTGCATGTTTCCTGTCATTCGATTCTGTTTCTCTGTAAATATTTTAAAAGTATAATGTCTACTGTTTTGACCGATCTGTTCAAAGAAAATAGTCACTGTTTTCCGTTATCTGTCCCGGAGTGATGGCTCTGATCCCGAACCCCGATCGGGTTCGGTGTGGGGCTGTCACAGTATTTTACCTACCGGAAAACGTGAGTAAAAGATTTGTCGTCTTGTGATCGGCAGAGGCTGGATGAACGAATCATCCGACTGACATCATCGGTAGATGCGAGTAACAAAAACTTGTCGTTTTGCGATCGGCTGAAGTTGGAAGAGTGATTCTTCCGGCTGACGTCATCGGTGGAAGTCTTCAGTTTATTTCTTTTTTTTTGTTGACCTTGTCTAGCAGCAGATGCGTTTGACTTTTACAATTTTCACGTTACCACGCTTAAGTCTTGGTCGAACTAATTCCTACTATTTCAATTGATATTTCCAAATATTGATTTACAATCCCGTTTAATCTCTGCTTGTTTTCAAATGATTTTCCGCTGTGATTTTAACGTTTTGGTTTTAGTGAATATCGAGTTTTGACTTTCAAGTGAAATTTTAAGTTTGGTCCAAAATTTCCTAGTTATGTTCGGGTTTATGAGTAACGAACTGAGTTTAGAAAACTTGGGGCGTTACAACTTCACTCTCGCAAGAGAGAGTTTAACAAATTAGGATTTTCAGTTTATAAATAATTTTTTAACTGAAAATATTTGTCTAATAAATAATATAAAAAATATTAGTAAAATCAATCTTCTAGATTTTCTCATAACCGGATAAGGTTGGAATTGCTCAAAGTAGTACTTAGTGAAAATAATAACTTACATATTCTTTTTGGATTCGATAACCCTACTCATTATTATATTATAATACTTGGCACTATACATCTTTAGTAATTTTATTACGATATTTTCTTGTACAAGTTTTTGGCGCATTTGTGGAAAATATTTTAGTTTATAATTTTTATTAATATTGTTGAAAAATTTATTCTGATTTTAATTTGATTTTTTTATTTTACTTTCACTTTAATTTTGTTTTGTTTTGTAGTTTATGTGTTGTGGCAAAATGTTAGAATTAATTCAATTTGATCTAGAATCGAAAAGACACTAAGCAAGATAAGACGACTAAAAATTGAAGAGGGTGAAAAGATGGCTAAACATGGGGAAAATCTTGATTTTCCCAAACGCCCAATCAGAGACTACTTCCAAAAGGTGGTAACTAATAACTTGTCTAGTATTACTTATCCTTCTATTTATGCAAATAATTTTGAATTAAAATCAACTTTGATTAATATGGTATAACAAAATTAATTTAGGGGATCTTCAATTGAACATCATCAATATTCATTTAGTTATGTTTAATGGAACCAAGAACTATCGTTGATCCCACAAAAAAAGATCACTTTTGATAAGAATTATTGAAGATGGATATGCTTACCTAGAGCTCCTCAAACACGTATCAATGGTCCAAAGAAAGATCCAACATGAGAAAAGTATAAGAATGTTTGGAGATTGACTTATTACAGATCTATAACATCCCTTAGTCCTCTCATTACAATATTGCCCATTTTGGGCTAGAGTCTGCTCGAATTTTTTTTTGGGTCAGCCCCAAAATGCGTTGTACTAAGTAGGGATGAGAACTCTACTTATAAATGCATTTTTCACTCTCTTAAGCAATATGAGATTATGCACCCCCACTGGTATAGGTTGGGCCCCACCAGACTCTTATTGCCTTCACATGGCGAGCTGTCATAATCTCCCTCCCTTCTGAGCCCCACATCTTCATCGGCTACACTTCCGGTTGGGTAGTGGCTCTGATACCATTTGTAACATCCACTAGTCCTCCCAATACAATACTGTTTGCTTTAGACCAGAGCCTCCACAAATTTGTTCTTGGGGTCAGACCCAAAACAAGTTATACTAGGTAGGGAGTGGAACTCTACTTATAAACCATACATTTTTCACTCTTCCAAGCAATGTGGGATTGTGCACCCCTACTGGTATGGGTTGGGCCCCACCGGACCCTTTTTGCCTTCACATGGCGGGCTGTCACAAGATCTCATCGCACAAATGTCTTCATTATCACACCACATTGCAAATTTGACATCAAAGGTGGAACAATGGGCGGTGAATCATCATCAAATTCCATTGGATAACCTATTGCAATTGAAGAGAAAAGAGAAGAGGTCTATTATATGAATAATAGAGGCTACAACAATTTTAGAAATAATAATTTGCCTGATCAATATTATCCATACCTGAGAAATCATTAGAACTTCAGCTATGCAAATAATAAAAATATCTTGAATCCTCAAAATCTTCCTCCTGACTATTATAATCAATCAAACGAAAAAAAAAAAATTATCTCTTGAAGATTTAATGAGCGCATTTGTGGTAAAAACTAGGCGAGATTCACAAAGAATGAAGAGTAACTTTACAATTACGAGGCTCATGTAGTTAACATGAAGGCATCTATCAAATTATTGGAGACTTAAATTGGACAATTAGCTAATGTCATAAACAATTCAAACAAGGGCGCCTTTCTGAATAACAATGAGAAAAATCTAAAAGAGCAATATCATGCAATAACACTAAGAAGCGAGAAGTAACACTAAGAAGCGAGAAGAAACTGGAAATTGAAAAGGAGGTTGAACTAGGGGTGGGCACGGGCCAGTTCGGTCTGGTCCCGAGCCCGGACCATGCCTTCGGGATTTTTTTGTCGAAGATCGGAACCGGTTCTGGGAGGGACCGGGACCGAACCGGGACTGGACCAAAAAATCGGTCCGGTTCGGTCCCGATTTCTCCCATCCTTTCTTCTTTCCTCTGGATTTGGATCTGGAGTTGGAGTCTTCCCTGGATCTGGATTTTCTTGCCTTGCTCAAATTTGCGAAGCCGCACTCACGTAAATGAACCCCGTGAAAATCGTGTTTGCGTCGCCCTCTCTGTTGCCACTCGCCATCATGCTCGTCGACGTTGCCCTTTCGCTTGACAATCGACGGCTTCGGGCTTCTGCTTCAGCCTTTGCAACAGACCGGAGGTTTGCGTCTTGCGAATCGGAGAACTCGATCACCACTGGAGTCGGGAGCAGGACGCGTCGCTGTTCGCTGGTAGCTCGGGAGTCGGGAATCGAGAGTCTGGAGTCGGGAGTTCGGGTTTCGCTCGACGCTCGACGCTCGGGTTGCTTTCAGTTTCGAACTCTGAACTCTGAACGTTCAGAGTTCAATTAAAAATTGATTTGAACAGTGGTTGCTGAACCGTTCAGCAAAAAAAAAACAGTGAGATTTTGTTGTTTTTTAAACCTTCGGTCCATTCCCGGTTCTTTGGGATTTCAGGCGCTGGAACCTGGACTGGACCGAAGGTCCTCGGATCCCATGGCTTTGGACCGAGGACTGGACCGCGGTCCATCAGTTAGGGACCGAACCCGGACCGAACCTGCTGGTCCTGTCCGATTCTCGGTCCGCGGTCCGGTCTTGCCCACCCCTAGGTTGAACTCAAGAAGGAGGCCGCAAAGCCCAAATCAATTCATTTTCCAAGACAATCCTCAAATTTTACAACTTGCACTTCAATTCCCTCAACACTTTAATAAAAAGAAAATTGATGATCAATTCAGTTAATTTCTAGAAAGTTTTAAGAAAATTCACATCAACATCCCTTTGCTGAAGCCCTAAAACAAATATCGAATTATGCTAAATTCCTACAAGAGGTGATGTCTAAGAAGAAGAAGAGTGTCATCCTGCAGAGAAAATTGATTCAGAAGTTAAAGGATCCTGTAAGTTTTATGATATCGCACACCATTTGAAACTCTTCATTAGACAAAGTCTTTTGTGATTTGAGAGCATCAATTAATTTGAAGTCATTATTTGTCTTCAAGAAACTTAGGTTAAGAGAAGTGAAACCGACCACAGTTACACTGCAATTAGCAGATAGGTCATTGACTTATCGTTGCGGTCTTAGGTTAGCGATATGAGTTTCTTCGAGAATCGAATTGTTTTTCTCGACGTTCTGTTGTTTACAAGTCGTGACAACTACACCTTAACCTAGTGCCTATGGTGTAACGACCCCAGTGGAAATCGCCACACAATTCATTACTTTACCTCTAAATCATTTGGTTCACGTTTCCATACATTTGTTTATTATTAATGTTAATATTATTCCCTCTTTGTTTTCTTTTTTTTTTTTTTTTTTTTTAAACGTCTCTTAATCTGCATCCACCGATAGAGTTATAGACTCACATCGACCGATGATCACGTGTCCGCCACGCGACACATCTGATCTCAACCAGCAATAGACATTCACCGGTGGTCACGGGCATTGCATGTGCCTAATTAAAGACATCGCCCGGTTCCGAACATTCTCCACTAGATGTTCGTATTTACTCTACATCGACCGGTGGACATGTGTGCCTCACGTGACCAATTTAAAACATTACCTGACATTAAACAATAAGAAAATACTCACATCATCTGGTCACTAGACGACAATTTAACATCTACATCATCCGGTGAAGAATTACGTTTCATCCACCGAACGCTAGACGACAAAATAACATTCCCAGCATCCGGTGAAGAAATACACTTCATCCACCGAACGCTAGACGACAAAATAACATTCCCAGCATCCGGTGAAGAAATACACTTCATCCACCGAACGCTAGACGACAAAATAACATTCCCAGCATCCGGTGAAGAAATACACTTCATCCACCGAACGCTAGACGACAAAATAACATTCCCAGCATCCGGTGAAGAAATACACTTCATCCACCGAACGCTAGACGACAAAATAACATTCCCAGCATCCGGTGAAGAAATACACTTCATCCACCGAACGCTAGACGACAAAATAACATTCCCAGCATCCGGTGAAGAAATACACTTCATCCACCGAACGCTAGACGACAAAATAACATTCCCAGCATCCGGTGAAGAAATACACTTCATCCACCGAACGCTAGACGACAAAATAACATTCCCAGCATCCGGTGAAGAAATACACTTCATCCACCGAACGCTAGACGACAAAATAACATTCCCAGCATCCGGTGAAGAAATACACTTCATCCACCGAACGCTAGACGACAAAATAACATTCCCAGCATTAACATTTACATCATCGGGCGAGGGAAACAAACTACATCTTCCGGTGGACGTCATACTACATCTTCCGGTGACGTCACCCGGATAGACTCAACGTTCAACTCCCATCTATTGACATCCGCTGATGACGTCAGCCGGATGATTGCCTCATCCAGCTTCTATCAAACGGCAGTAAAACACTATAATCATCAAACCTCTTCATCCGATAAAACATATCACAACTCACCCGATTCTTAACTTAGTAACTATAAACCTCAAGAGTAAGGATCATAAATTCATCCAAAATACTCATCCAAAATACGCATAGCGGAAGACTTAAGCAACACAACCATTCAATAATCCTTAAAGTCGTATTCAGACTCTAAAGTCAAACCATTCAAATCCGAATCTCATTGTTATAAGAAATTCTGTTCTACTTAGTCATTTGTTTATCATAAACTACTCTGACTTACTATGAGCATAACCAGGGAACTTAATCTCCTATCCAGCCTTGCACTGTCACACTGAGCATCCTCCAGCAACCAGCTTTAAACGTTCTCTTGGGATTGGGAATCCTCACCTATTAACTCTTCACCTACATCATAAGGTTCAACTATAAGCCTAATGCTTAGTAAGGAATGCAACAACAACATGAATGCATGAATGCATATTTCGGAGAAATACATGGTCATAAGTCTTTTCTTGTTCATAATCATCGTCCATAATCATGAATCATATTCATCGTTCGTAATCATTGTTCATAATCATTATTCATATTCATCATTCATAATCATTGTTCATAATCATTGTTCGTATTCATCATTCGTAATCATTATTCATGATCATTGTTCATATTCATCATTTAAGTTATGTGGAATGAGAGAGGATTTGTGCCGGTAAAGGGGGTTCGATAGTGAGTTTGATCATGGTCCCTACTGCGGGTCGTATTCATATGTCCTTCTTTGGACTGTGACATACGCCGAATCGCCCCCAACCCTCACTCAACCACGTTGCAGGGATTTTATCATCTTATCTTGTTCATGAGAAAATATGCTTTTAAAACATTTTCATGTGCATAGAACATTGATAATGCATGAACATGGAAATTCTTAACTCATTCAAGCTACAGAATAGAACATTCACCCAGTATGAAAACTTACCATTAAACTAAACGTCAACATAAGTACTAGACTGTAGCATAATAACCTCTAATCGTCATATCAGTTACTATCTAGCATCCTTGTGATGTAGGACCCTATTGGCCGGAAATCCTATACATTCACTTACCTGGTCTCCTTAGCGATTTGAGCTCATTTCTCTTCAAACTTCTTCACCTAAAACATTCACATTGCAGTAGTTAAAACAAAATCCTATTAGTCCTAATCACAAGTCACCCTAGGATCTAATAGCTGAAGTCACTCCTGAATCCTTAGTATAGTCCTCTGTGCAGTTAGAAATCCAAAATCCAGAACAGACAGATTCGATTAGCGATAACTCAGGGTTGGTTGTTTAGTGTCCAAAAATCGATTCAGAAAGACATTACCACTTCCAGATTTCAAATGTTCTTATTATTAGTCGGCCATTGAAAAATCCAAAACTCTAATGCCGAGTAGAAAACAGGGCTAATAAACTAACGGATAGCTACATTGCTTAAAGCATACCTCAGGCACAGAGTAGACGAGTAGTGACAGAGAAAACCGATCGTCGAAGAGAGTATGCTGAAAGCAGAGAGCAAGAACTTGGGAAAGAAGAAATCGCCGAGAGTAGAAGATGTCGGCTACAGTGGTTTAAATGAAGTTTGAACCCTTTCCATTTTCTTTAAATACCAGTCACAAATCTCCATTATTACAACTTTGCTACCTAACCTAGCTTAAATCCACATGTAATTAATTAAGCTCGGCATAAAATTCTAAACCGGAAAAAATTAATTAAACACGACCATTAAAACGGTTAAGGAAATTACCTGATCGTTATTTTGGGTGTTACATATGGTGTGCTACAGCACCTCGACTGTGTCATGATGCCAAGAGTCTTGGTTGTCACTCTAGTAATGTCCAAGAATATGTAATGGAAACAATAAAAGACATTGGACTATTTCAAGAACTTCAAATGTGCATTTGAAAAGTATGCAAATATTCATTTAAGGAATATTGCGAAGTTGGTGACATTAGGTTTGAAAAAACAAACTTCAAAGGTACCAAAACATTGCGAGACTATAGTGAGAATAAAATGCACACTCTCTAACGCAATGGCAACATCTTTTCTCCTCCAATGTATCGAATAGTGGTGTTCCAGTTTAGAGTATGTGGCTGCAGAACATTTGGACATTTTCTGAGCGATTACGAACAATGAGATAAGAGAAATAAAACATAAAACTTAATGTGAAGACTACATTTGTTGGTAATGACTTTATGCCATGGAAAGAAATTTACATGAGCAAACCATGTGAAATTGTTTGACAGAATGGTGTTACCAACTCATGAATGCGCGTCTTCTTCTCTCTTTTGGTTTTAGTTTTAGTTTCCAAAACATGCTCCAATCATTCACATGTTACACTCTAAATTTCAACACTTTCTAAAGACTAAAGAGTCCAGGCAACCACAGAACAGCTACAAGCTACCCCCTACTCTCTCTCTCTCTCTACTTGCTTTAGCTGCCATCTTTTTCGGGAATCCTCCTCTATCTCCCTCTCTCTCTCTCTCTTCTTTTTCCCAGCTGTTCCCCACCACCGTCGCTGCCACGCGTACAATTCTTATTTGATACGCTAAACGGTTAGCTCGTTATAATCATTAATCATCATTATGTACTGCATTAATTGCCTGCTTTCTTCTTTAGACCCTCTGTTCTTCCGTGTTAACAGTTTTCCCATCCCATTTCTACTCTTCTTCTCCACTCAGTAACTGTTGCTTCCTCCCTCGTACCATTTGTATTATTGTATTTTTTTAATCTCTAACCCCATATCATGCTCTTCGCTAACAGATGTTTTTTGTTTGCTTTCCTCCCTCTCCCTCTTCTGCTTCCTACCCTCCTGAAACAAGCTCTCCTCACGGCCAGGAACTAGCTCAATCTGTCCAAATCAACCATGGGGAAAGAGAGGGGTAAGAAGATGTATGTGGGTATCGTCTTCAACTACGCAGCTGAGCTCAAGCTTTTGCTCGCTGCTCTTTTTCTTCTTTGTGCTGTCGCTACTCTCTTACAGTTCCTCCCTTCGCGCTTCACCATCTCCGCCTTTGATCTCCGTTTCTGCATCGCCGCTCAAGCTTCATCTCCACCGCCTCCCTCCCTTTCTTCCTCTTCCTCAGTTGTTGCCTTCCCTCCCCTCCCTCACTCTCCGTCTGCTTCCCCAACGTTATCCCCATCCTTCCAGAAAGACCGTCTCCTTGATTATGGGATCATCAGACGAGCTTTCAACCCATACGGTGCCGTTGCTTACAACTTCATCACAATGGGTGCTTACAGAGGAGGACTCCACACCTTCGCAATCGTGGGTTTAGCTTCCAAGCCTCTTCACGTGTACGGACATCCTGCTTATCAATGCGAATGGGTACCTGATCTAAACCCCTCCAATCCCATTAATGGTTCTGCCTACAAGATACTACCAGACTGGGGCTATGGTCGTGTCTACACCGTCGTCGTCGTCAATTGCACCTTTTCTCAGCCTGTAAATGTGGATAACAGCGGGGGAAAATTGGTCCTGTATGCTTCGACTTTTGGCGGTGGAGACAGGAGCATCAACCGCACCGACAGAATGGAAGTTTTGACGGAATCTCCGGGGAGCCATAACGCTTCTGTTTACACATCGAAACCCAAGTACGAGTACTTGTATTGTGGGTCGTCGTTGTTCGGGAATTTGAGCCCGCAGAGGTTGAGGGAGTGGTTGGCTTACCACGTGAGGCTGTTTGGGCCAAAATCACATTTCGTGATACACGACGCCGGTGGGGTTCATGAGGAGGTGTTTCAAGTTCTGAAGCCATGGATAGAGCTGGGATACGTATCATTACATGACATTCGGGAGCAAGAGAGATTCGACGGCTACTATCACAACCAGTTTCTGGTGGTCAATGACTGCTTGCATCGCTATAAATTTATGTCTGACTGGATCTTCTTCTTCGATGTGGATGAGTATATTTACGTGCCCCCCAAGAGCACCATCAAATCCTTTCTCAATTCTGTCTCCGATTACTCTCAGTTCACCATTGAGCAGATGCCCATGAGCACGAAGCTCTGTCTCTCCGCCGATGGGGCAAAAGCTTACAGGTATGATATGTTATTCTGTCTTTTTTTTTTTTTTTTAACCTTTGATGAACCAGCCATCGTCTTAAATTTCTCTCTTTTAATTTCATCTGAATTTGTGATGCTGGTATGTGAATTTTGTGAGAACAAGAGGTTTTTTCTGGGTTGTCGAGTTACTAACAAATGTCTTCTGTCCACTGATCCCAAGGGTGATTAACTTAATTTTGGTTTCCTAAACTCAGAAAACGTGATCACGTGGTCTAGATGAGTACACGCTAATAACTTGTATTATTATTCTGTTGTAAGTTATACAAGTACACGAAATTAACTCAATTGATCTTTTTACAAGACCGATTCTCAGAATGTAGGAGGCGTGGATTGGATAATGAGACCCAGTATAGTTAGTGTAGAGCAGTTAACAATAATTATCAAGTTTCTTTTAGGAATTGCAGTCTTTGGCATTAATTATTTGGGTACTATGGTGTTCTTTATTGACGCCAAGGCTTCGTTGAATTGGTTGTTAATAAAAGTTAGAATTGGGTTTGATTTGAACCAAACACCTCTTTGATTGTAAGCCATGATTATCAACTCGAACCAGATATTTTGTATCGGTCTGGAATATTCATTTGTGCCTGCTTTCTTCCTTGAGAAACTTGCTAAGGAGGATACCATACACCGCTGGGCTAATGAGTTGGATGCCTTTCTCTCTGTCTTACATAAACATGTGAATATTTACTGATTTTAGATCACCATGAGCAGCATAAGCACTTCTGTTTGAAACATTTATGAGGGTGATGAAAAATGTGATTGAGTGAACTGGATGAAACAGGAAATGGGGGTTTGAGAAGCTGGCGTACAGGGAGGTGAAGAAGGGAGTGCGGAGGGACCGCAAGTATGCAGTGCGAGCCAGGAATGTGCAGGCGACGGGAGTGCACATGTCGCAGAATGTGGAGGGCAAGACCACCCACAAGACAGAGGGTAAAATCAAATACTTCCATTATCACGGCACCATTGCTAACAGGGGAGAGCCATGCAGATCCCTAGCCAACTCATCAGAGATGGTGTTCGACAACACCCCTTATGCCCTCGACACCACCATGCGCGATGTTGCTGGCGTGGTCAAGCGATTTGAGCTCAAAATGATTGGATCCAGGCTGCAAAAGACTCGCCAATGAAGATCTCTCGTTCAGCGTGAAGCGTACAGACAGCTTAGAAAGTGTATATTTCTTAGCCAATACCACATCGGATTACAGGCGTGGGTATATTATGATTATATCACGAGCATATGGTGAGGGGAATATTTGGTTCTTCGATTAATTTGTGATTCATTTATATACGATTTTTGTTTTGAATAAAAGAAAAGTGTTAGTCGATGGGTGGCCGTGTCGGCATTTGTGCGTAGAATTTGAAAGGTTGATGATTGGTTGCTCTGTGAGCATGTTCTAGAGAAAGAAAAAGAAAAAGAAAAACATGGAGTGAGGAGAAGAGAGGAGAGACTGTATTAGACGCCTCAAAATGGATTCGACGGGTGGTTTGTCGTCTATGCCGACGGCCACGTGGAGTGAGTCTGCGCACCGTTCACGTCCATGTCTACACAGTTGTTGAGGTGAGGGGGTGGGGTGGGGCCTGTCGATGTCTTCTCCTCCTCTCTAGCTGTCAATCCCTTTTCCATGTGTAAGTGCAACCTGTGAGCAGATGGTTCCCAAATTCTTGTAATTTTCTGACACTGACCCACCATTCTTACCCTATGTTGCTCAAAAGAGATGACGTTCAAAAATGAACAGTGGGCCGACTCGTTGGACTTGGCCATTACTGATTCAGGACTCCTTTCCATCATTGTTGTACACAAATGCGGAGTTGACCGGCGCATGTGCGTCCACGCTGTTTCATATCAACTCCAAAGGAAGGTCCAAGTAGAGACTCCTTGAGTTCCCATCGTCTCCAATCTCAGTAGTAGAAGAAGCCCACGACCCGCATTCAAATGTTTCAAAGGACACTCTCCTCGATATCACATTTACATTGTCCATATCAGAGTCGTTGTTATTGGCTTGTACAGGCTTTCCTTTTCCCGAGCCCTGGAAGAAACACGCAGAGGGCGTCGCATCTAAATTGATTGTCATCACTAAGGGTGGGCACAATCCAGGCCGGGCTGGTTTTGGGACGGAATTGGACCGGCCCTCTCGAGATAATTTTTTTGGTCCCGAAACCGGTACCGGTTCTTCTCAACCCAATAATTTTGAATTTTTTTTTTTTTCCATTTTCAAAACATTTACAAATAAATTAAAAGAATGAAAAATAAAATACACATGGATTAATCCAACTATCTATGATTAAAATTAAATATAAAAAACTCAATCCAACATCTAAAATAAATTCAATACTTTAAAATCCAAACTAAATAGTAAATCTAACTATCAAACATTCATATTAAAACTAACTAACTAAACCAAATTATCAAACATACAAATTAAATAAATACAACCATCTAACACTAAAATGAAATCTAAAAAACTAAAGTCAACTATCTAACATTAAAATGAAATATAAGAAACTAAATTCAACATCTAAAATGAATCCAACTATCTAACATACAAATTAAATCAAATTATTTAACATTAAAATGAAATCTAAGAAACTAAATCCAAGATCCAAAATTAATCTAACTACTTTAAAAATACAAACTAAATAGTAAATTCAAATAAATAGTCAATTCCATTCTAAATTTCAAGAAATCAATTCCAAACAGTAATTGCACGAATTAAAAATTGTAAGTCTATGATTGCAACCAATATCAAGTCATCGATGTGTCATCTTCTAGAAAATTTTCATCGGTAGCAGAATCTGTAAAATAAAAATATTGAAAATATCAGTTAATTATTAGAGATAAATATGTAAAACAAATAAATATTAGAATGTACGAACCTTCTTCAATAGTTGTGATACTACAATCATCGAAATCATCCTCAATGTTTTTAAAAAATTTAAAAGGATTGGATGTTTTAAGACAACTTTGAGAGCATATAAGAGCTTTAATACTTTGAGGGGTTAGAAAACTGCGAAAGACATCAAGAATACGACCACCACAACTAAAAGCAGATTCTCGGAGTTCCTCTTCCACCAAAATAATGTGTCAGCACTATCTGAAAAATTCTCTTCTCAGAAAAATATTGATCAATCTTTGACATATTACTTTCATAATTTCTCTCAGAAGAATTTTCAGGCCATAAAACAAAGAGTGCACTGCAGTTGAACGAACTTACACTAAAGAACTCATTGACTTTAGAGACTTTCGTTGACTATCGCCGATACTTGGAGTCTGATTTTTATTAGTTGTATCACCTTTATATTAAGTGTACAACTTTTCAATTACATCATCAACTTGCTTTGAGTATTGTGCAACTCTTTCACTACCAAATAAAATGACTAAACAATACTGTAAAAATTTTGTTTTGCAACTTGAATCAAGAACAACAGCAACAGATACAAGCATGTTTATTTTTTCAAAAGATTATCAATATTTATCAAACTTCTTTTGCATTTTGATGGTTATTCTTCTTATCGTCATATTATCACCGTTAGTATGTCTCAATAGCAATCTTCAAATGACAGACTTCATCTACATACATATTCGATGTAATATGCAGAGAAACAGAAACATTAAGTGTCATATATGAAATGTCTTTAGGAATTTTATGTATTCTCGAATGCATGACCAATCTTCAGTTGTGAGTGAACCTTCCCCTTCTATTTCATGCAAGAAAGAGCTATCATTCTCTGCTATTTTTTCAAAAGTCGTTTCATACTTCTCAGCGCTTGCCAACATCAAATACGTAGAGTTCCAACGAGTAGGAACGTCGAGCGACAAACAAGTAATTTTAACTGCATCAACGCAGACTTTGAATTGTTGCAATCTTTCCGGAGAAGATCTTACGTACTTAACAATTTTTTGTACCCTTGCTATGGACTCATCATATTCTTTCAAACCATAAAAAATGATCAAATTTAGGACATGTGAAAAACATCTCATGTGCATATGATCGCCATTTAAAATCAACCCCTTCCAATTTCAAATTGTCTTTGTAAATAAGAAATAGCAACGTTGTTGGAAGATGCATTGCCAACAGTTACGGTTGTAACATTTTCAATCTCCCAATTAAGTAAACATTTTTCAACTTCTTTACCAATAAATACACCTTTATGGTTTGAAATCAAATAAAAATTCAACATCTTCTTTTGCATATTCTGCTCTTGATCAATGTAATGACATGTCAGCACCATGAAATTCAAATTTTGAGTAGATGTCCATGTGTTAGTGGTCAAACATACCTTCTGCGATGTTGTAAAAAAATACTACTTCAACTTGCTTCTTTCTTTCTGAAATATCTTGCGAATATCTTTTGCAATTGTTCTTCTAGATGACATAATAAACTTGGGATTGAGGCACAAACAAAATACCCTAAAACCAATTCCTTCAACCATTTTCAGTGGCAATTCATCCAAGATAAGCATCTTTGCGAGAAATTCTCGAACAGCCATTATAGTAAATGTAGGTACACTAGAAATCTTACTCTCATTAGGTCTAAAAATCAAAGTTTTTTGCGTACTGTCTAAATTTCGTAGAAACTTTTTGCATACTTTCATATCATTTTTTAATCTTGAAGTTTCATTTTTCGTCGGGTATGCTATATAAATTTGCCCAAAATAATTACATTTAGCTGAATCGTTGTTTGGTACCCTTTTTGTAGTGATTCCAAGTTAGAGACTTAGTTCTTTTCGAATTCGCATGCAAATTTTCACCATGAGAAGAATCCATCCTACCGTCAAATTTTTTTAATTCATTTTAATATGAGAGATGCATTTTAAAATTGTTTAAAGCATTAGAATAAATAGAAAAATAAATTGATATGAGAATCTATGAAAATTTGATTTTCAATGTCGAAAGATAAGGAAAAAACTGTGCCCAATGGTCGTTAATTGCACATTACAGTTTAAAATTGTTCGATTTGTGTAGCAAAAAGTAGTAAAATACACATGAATGAAATGAAAATTTGAAAAACCCCTTTTTTGAATCAAACAAAGGATCGAATTCATTCTCTTTACCTGGGGCAATGTTGTGAAAAATAGTTTGTAAGTGTACGAGTCGCAACAAGTAATAAAGTGATAAATAAAGTGTCGAACCCACAAAGACTTTTTAATTAATAATCAAACAAAATTAATGTAGCGACCCTTATCCTTATCCTAATTTTCCGTATAAATTTTTCATTTTATTTCTATCTTTATAAACTTCGTATCAATTGAGCGGAATTTAAATAGTAGGCTAATTTGTTAAAATCATTCATGACTATTTTAAAACTAATTAAAGAAACATAAAACATTTAATTAAAACTTAAAACAATAAGTTAAAACCATTAAAAACAAAGAAAGAGCTTCGCATGAGGAAAGGAGGGAAAAAGGGACATTTGTCCCCAAAAGTATAGGGGCGATCGATCGCCCATTTCAGGCGATCGATCACCAATCACAAAATATGAGTGGCGATCGATCGCCCATTGCAAAATGTGAGATCGCCAGTTGGCGATCACAATTTCTTCTCCAGCGATCATTGTAACGACCTCATTTCCCAGCAAGATATTGTCCGCTCTGGGGATTGGGCCGTAGCCCAATATCCTCCCCTCACGGCTTTGTTTGGCGAGAACTTCCCAGAAGGTCACCCAACCTGGGATTGCTCTCGCCGAAGCACTTTTAACTTCAGAGTTCTTATGGGATCCACCATTTGTAACGACCCATTTTTCCAGCAAGATATTGTCCGCTCTGGGGATTGGGCAGCAGCTCAATATCCCCCCCTCACGGCTTTGTTTGGCGAGAAATTCCCAGAAGGTCACCCAACCTGGAATTGCTCTCGCCGAAGCACTTTTAACTTCGGAGTTCTTATGGGATCCGTTGTCAATTGTGCTCCAAAACGCGTCTTACTATCTTGGAAGGGTCTCTGAGAATCACAACTTTGGAGATCTAGAGATTTTCGTTACCCGATAGGTAATTAAGGCTATAGTGTAATCGTGATTTAGTATTGCAACCATAATTACGGGGGTAGCTTTGGAGTGAGAAATAAGAGGATCGGCTAAGCAGCAATTTTGAGGATAAAATTTCATTGAAGGAGGGAAGGATGTAACGCCTGGGTTTTCGGGTTTTCAGAATTTTCTGATTTCTAGAGTTATTTTTATAAATACGTAATTTAATCCCGTTTTGCGAGCGGGAGGTTTCATTAGAGCTCTAGGAATTTATGAGGATTTTTAGAGGAATAAGTGAAATTTTAGAAATCCAAATCGATAGGTGAAATAACGAAATATGTGGATAATTGATTGAGTGGCAAACTGGTAATTATGGAATCATAATTTTTTTATACAAAAAACTAAACCATTTTCTCTTCTCTTCTCCATTTTTCACGCCAAGCTCCAGAGAGCTTTTCCTTTGCAATTTTTGAGCCATTTCTTCCTCCCTCTCACGGCGCTTCATCAATCGTCCATCCAACGCTCAGTTTTCTTCCGATTTTCCTTCCCCGATCAACGTTCTAGGTAAGCTCCAATCTTTAGGTATGTTTCGTTTAGTTTTTAGGTTGTTATTCGTTAAGTTTTATCGAGCTAGGGTTTATGTAAATTTATGTTTTTGGTTAGAAATCGTTAGTTTTGATATATTGTTGATGATTGATGATAGATTGATGGTTATAGATGATTTTTAGATTGAAAATGGATTTAGGATTTGGGTTTTGTGTTTGGCATTTTCTTTTATTTTCGACTTTTCAAAACCTATTTCAACCCGACCTTTTACGATACTTTTAAACGTATTTTACGGGCGACCTATACGTATTTTAAAGGATTTTAAGGGCCCAGAAACTGAGTCGACGTTTTTCTGAGAAAGGGTTTTTACTTCGTTTTAATGATTTAAAAGTTGACGAATTTTATGCCCGTCATGTTTAAGTTAAAGTTAGGCTATATGACCCAGATGTGTAAGTATATGTACGATGGCTGCATGAACCGGAACCCGGATGGCGACACGTCTGCGCGGGCGAACTGGAAGGTGACGGGTCATAAAGAGGGAGTCGTCACAATCCCACATCGCTTGGAGAAGTATGTGGAAATGAAACATATGTAAGGGATCCCTCCCAAGATAGTAAGACGCGTTTTGGAGCACAATTGACAACGGATCCCATAAGAACTCCGAAGTTAAAAGTGCTTCGGTGAGAGCAATTCCAGGTTGGGTGACCTTCCGGGAAGTTCTCGCCAAACAAAGCCGTGAGGATAGGATATTGAGCTACGGCCCAATCCCCAGAGAGGACAATATCTTGCTGGGAAATAGGGTCGTTACAATCATTCGGCACACGCTCTGGAATTTCTTCCAGAGCGTGACAATAGAGGGGCGATCGATCGCCCTCCCTGGCGATCGATTGCCAAGTCCTTTGGAATCCGAAATTTCAGAGGACTTGCATCCCTCACCTTCTTCATTTCTACCCCTGCTTGCATCCCTCACCTTCTTCATTTCTACCCCTGCATAATCACTACCCTTAACACTTCTACCTCATCCATAATTATCACTAACACACATGCATCTTCACAATACAACTTGACATAAAACCACCCGATATTCTTACCTCCTCCATAACCTCATTCAAAACTGACTCGATACGCATTTAAAACAAAACATATTTTCATGAAAACGAACTACGTGGATACGTTCGAAAACTTTAATAAAATCCCTAGAAAACTTAAACTTTACCAAGCAGTTCATCAACGAATTAAAATAGTGGTTTAACAAAACATCTTATAAAACAAGTTTACCAATACGTTTAAAGACATCAAAATATAAACCTATCCACTAATCAGATCTCAAACATGTAGGATCGAGATTGTCTAAGAGGGGGGTGAATTAGACCTTTTAAAAATTTCTTAACCTAATCAGCAAGCACAATAATAAAAATAACAGAGAAAGAGAGAAAAACCAACACAAGATTTTTTATGTGGTTCGGCCAAAACCTACCGACATCCACGCTTCAAGGTTCCCCCTTGAAGATCCTTAACCTTCTCCTCACGAGAATAAACAGATCAGAATTCCGGGCTCCAATCAACTGCCTTTTACAGATCTGGATTGTACTTGACGGGCGTCAATCCACTGCCTTATACAGATATTTGAGTTTGTAAAAATTCAAGCTCAGACTACACTCTCAAAGATTAAAATCTCAAGTTATCGAATCGAGAGGTGTAGATGAAATACAGAGTATGATAGATTTAGCAGATTAGGGCTCAGGAGTAAAAATTCGCAAAAGTTATTTCTTCGTGCTCTAACCTCAGCTTAAATACTCTGTCTGAATTTGCTTCACATAATTGAATGCTTCTTTCTTCAAATGGAAAATGTTACCGTTGGGAAGCATCCGTACTGAAGCAGATATCCGTTGCATCTGAAATTGCTGTTCGTCGTTGCCATTAAAGTTCTGGAGTTAATGCTGAAAATGACGTCACTATAGCTTCGCGGTTATATTCAAATTTGGCGGAAGATCACCGGTGGAAGCAACTTGAAAAGCCATCGGATGATGCAAACACTTCAAATGTCATCGGCAGAAGCAATCTTGAAAGCCATCGGCATAAGCAGCTTGAAAACGCCATCGGCAGAAGCAGCTTGAAAACGCCATCGGCAGATGAAGCTTGAAAACGCCATCGGTAGATGAAGCTTGAAAAACGCCATCGGCAGATGAAGCTTGAAAACGCCATCGGCAGATGAATCTTGAAAACACCATCGGCAGATGCAGGCCTTGAACTCCATCGGCAGATGCAAGCCTTGAACTCCATCGGCAGATGCAAGCCTTGAACTCCATCGGCAGATGTCGTTTAGCGATCAGCATGTGTGATTCTTTAAACTCCACTGTTTTTGTCGTTTACCTATCGGTGGATGTCATTCTTTTCTTCAACCGGTGGATGTCTTCTTTGTCTTTTAGCTATTGGTTAATGTGAACATTTTATACAATTTCAGCCCTGTACACTTAACCAATATTGTTAGAAAACTAAAATACCCTATTTAAGGGTATTTCCAACAGATTAAAATACAAACATAATTCATTATTCTCATTTAACAAACATAATCAAATTACATATTTATCATCCAAATACATCATCAAAAACTTAGTTAGACTTAAAACACTAATTAAGTCAACAATCTCCCCTTTTTTGATGATGACAAAATATTAATTTAAATTTGATTAAGTGTTACTCTCCCCCATAATTCTAGCTCCCCCATGGCAAATGCATATATTCCAAGAACAAACACAAAACATACCAAAGTTTTAAAAACATTGCATATATCCAGATTTTCAGATTTCCAAAATTTTCAGATTTCCAAAATATGCATACAATCATAGTAACTAATTCCACATCCAAAATATGCATACAATCATAGTAACTAATTTCACATGCATGTCCATCATCAATCAAATATATTCTCCCACATTGACATTATAAAAAACAATCAGAGAGACAACAGAAGCATTCAACACAATTCAGAAACACATAAGTGTAATTGCATTAGAAAATTAAGAAAAGTGTAGACATTAAAGAGAGTATCAGCTACTTAAAAAAGGCTATAAAATGATTCCAAAAAGCTTGGTTAATCCAAACAGGCACTTCAAGGTCTGAGGAGAAGTAAGCCTCAACGAGTGTTTGGAGGGAAGCAATAGCTTGAAGGACGGGTGGATAATAAAGCACTAAACCCTGGCATGGAGTAGGCTCTGGCTGAGGAGCAGCAGAGGTAGAGGGGCCTTGATATACCACCACATCCAAGCAGGGAGCCGGAGATGGAGAAGGTTCTGAGTACACCACCATGTCCATACATGGAGGAGGCTCGATAGAAAGACCAGCAGTAGGAACAACAGGAGGAGAGAACAGGAGCTCAGCTTCATGAATATGCAGGGACATGAACCGGCACATCTTCTTCAACTGCAGGCCTGGAAAATGGAAGAAGGAGATCTTCATAGCAAGCCTCGGAGACATTGATTGAACTGGATGGTGCAGGTTCTGGTTCGGGATTCAGATTCTCAATTGAGGATTTGAGTGACTCAAGTTCCCGGACAACAAGGCGGCGGTGACCATCCACTTTGGTTGCCAGCAGACCAAGACCAGTATCGAAATCTGTGCTAATGTCTTTTTGAGTCTTGGCTAGCTTGGCATCTAGAGTCAGTTCAATCCTACTTTCAATGGAACTGAGAGCTGTCCCAATGCTGTCAATAGAGGCCTTCAGCTCATTATACTGAGCCTCACTCAACGAGAATCTCCTCTGATAAGTTAGAGGAGTGGCAGGAGCATTGGATAGGATGGGTGATGAGGCTTGGACTTGAGGAGTGGGGAGGACTGGAGAGATAGGTGGAAGGGCAGGTAGTGAGGGCATCAAAAGTGCAGGTGGAGGAGGTGAAGAGATTGGGACTGGAGAAGCAATTGGACTTGGAGGAGGTAATTGGTCTATAGGAGGTGGTTGGACTAGTGGAGGCAGAGAAGGCAATAGGAGTGCAGGAGGAGGAGAAGGAGGATTCTCTGGAAAGGGAAGGGGCACAGATGAGGGAGTAGAGATTGCCTCGGAAACATGTGCTCTTGAGGAAGGGGCACGACGCCTTTGCACAAGAGGAGGAGGTTGGAAGCTAGAAGCCTGAGATTGAGAAGGGGAATTATCAAATGCAGGTATCTCAGAGTCATCCCCTCCTTCAGCAATGGACTCTTCTGGCAGGATAAGTTTTCTCTTCCCCTTTTTGGCAGCTGCAGCTTTAGCAGTACTTTGATTAGAAGCGTCCAAAACAAGGTTCCCAGTTCTTGTTCTCTTTATTCCCATTTTCTTCAAGGTGGTTTGGGAATAGTAACTTGAAGGTTGAAGACGGAAGGAGTCTTCATCCTTTGAAAAAACAACCTCAAGCTGCATAAATATCTTCATGAGGAGCAGATTGTAAGCAAAAAGAGGTAGCCCTAGATGACACTGCCTGAATCATCCTTCGAACAACAACAAAGCCAAGATTGAAGGGGGCCTTGTGGTAAAGTGCAAACAGAACAAAAAGCTCCATTGCACTCACTTCGTCATGATGCCACCCTTAGGGATAATATTGTACCCTATCATCTGGTGAAATAACCTGGCCCTTGCAGTCAGGTGTTTACCCTTAAGAGGATCAAGGGAATGATTTGGGTCAAGCACTATAAGCCGTAGAAAACTTTCTCCATCAGAGGTACCAAAGAAAGGAGGCTCAGTGCTAGATACATACTGGTAGGGGCAGCTATCTAAATGGGAGCACTCCAGAAGGGCATTAATGAACTGTGGAGTGATCTCTATGTGCTTTCCATACACAAAGCTCTTTATAGTGGAAAGATCAGAAGTAAAACTCAGATTGGCATAAAACATTCTGATCGCTTCCGGGTAATAGAAGGATTCTACATCAAACAGTCCTAATAACCCGAGATCCTTCAAGGGTTCTATAATATCCATTCCAACTAAGTCATCAAAGTAAATACCTCGACTGGGAATTAAAGATTTGTACTTAAAGTCGTCATGGTACCTTAACTCAGCAGCTTGAGAGAGAAAGAAGAGAGATGGCCACTCTTTTGCACGAGGAATCTCTCGTGGAGGACGAGCTGATACTTTGGCCTTCTTCTTGGCTGGTTTAGAAACAGCAAAAGACGATGAAGCCATTGGAGCCATTCGAAGAAGAAAAAAAACCTAGAGAGAAAGAGTTTTGAAAGCCGAGGTTTTCTGAAAGGGCGCGAAAGATGAAGCGTCTCGGAGAAGGAATAGAGTTTAAATGGAATAGGGCATCGCCCGACGAGAGGAAGTCACACGTGTAAAACCGATCAGCCCGATGGGTCACACGTGTCGGAAGATTAAGAATATATCTTCCGATGCCTTCAGACAATATGCATCTGCCGATACCTATCGGTATCAATGCATCAGCCGATGCCTTCACAGACAGAAATGCTCTAACACTCAGGAATTGTCCAAATAGAAGTAGAATCTTAAATTTTCTCAACCCGAATGAGACCTAGTCTTATTCTAATATTATTGAAGGTCTTTTCATCTAAAGGTTTTGTAAAGATGTCGGCCAGTTGATCTACTGAATTAACAAATTCTAAAGATATATCACCTCTTTGAACATGATCACGGATGAAGTGATATCTTACATCTATATGCTTAGTTCTAGAGTGCTGAATAGGATTTTTAGAAATGTTGATAGCACTGGTGTTATCACACCGAATAGGAATCCTATTATAAAACAGATTATAATCTTCAAAAGTCTGTTTCATCCAAAGCATTTGTGCACAACAACTGCCTGCAGCAATATATTCACTCTCAGCAGTTGACAATGCAACATAATTCTGTTTCTTAGAATACCAGGAGACAAGAGATTCACCAAGGAACTGACATGTTCCACTGGTGCTTTTCCTATCAACTAGACTACCAGCATAGTTAGAATCAGAGTATCCAATCAGATCAAAAGAAGTGCCTTTAGGATACCACAATCCAAGATCATAAATTCCACTCAAATATTTGAATATTCTCTTGACTGCATTTAAGTGGGATTCTTTAGGGGCAGCTTGGAATCTAGCACACAGACAAACACTAAAGAGTATATCTAGCCTACTTGCAGTCAGATATAACAATGAACCAATCATACCACGATATTTGTTAATATCAACACTAATTCCTTTTTCATCTTTATCCAATTTAGTTGTGATACTTATGGGAGTCTTGGAAGACTTAGATGATTCTAATCCAAATTTCTTTAGAAGTTCCTTGATGTATTTTTTTTGACAGAAGAAAATTCCATCAGGAGATTGACTAATCTGAAACCCTAAGAAGAATTTCAACTCCCCCATCATACTCATCTCAAATTCACTTTGCATGAGGGAGGAAAATTCATTACACATGTTGACATTAGGTGATCCAAAAATAATGTCATCGACATAAATTTGAACTAACAAAATGTCTTTATCCTTTTTCTTGGTAAATAGAGTTGAATCAGTATTTCCCTTTTTGAAATTCCTTTCTTCAAGGAAGTTCTTCAATCTATCATACTAAGCTCTAGGAGCCTGCTTAAGTCCATAGAGGGCCTTTCTTAGTTTGTAAACATAATCAGGTTTTTCAAAGTCTTCAAATCCTAAGGGCTGTTCTACATAAACTTCTTCCATGATATATCCATTTAAAAAGACACTCTTTACATCCATTTGAAAGAGTGTGAAGTTTTTGTAGCAGGTATAGGCTAAGAGCCTTCTAATGGATTCTAGCCTAGCTACAGGTGCAAAGGTTTCCTCAAAATCAATTCCTTCTTCTTGATTGTAACATTTGGCAACTAACCTAGCTTTGTTTCTTACTACAATCACATTTTCATCCATTTTATTCTTATAAACCCACTTAGTTCCAATAATAGGATGATCAACAGGTTTTGGAACAAGTTCCCCAACATTGTTCCTTTCAAATTGGTTTACTTCATCTCGCAATGCAACAATCCAATTTTCATCCAATTTGGCTTCTTCAAACTTTTTAGGCTCTATCTGAGAAATAAATGCCACATTGGCACAGAGATTCCTAAGAGAGGATCTGGTCTTAACACCTAATAAAGGATCACCTAAGATTTCATCTATTGGATGGTTTCTAATATACTTCCAATCTCTAGGAAGATCTGCAGATTCATCTTTAACAGGAACAATTTCTAGAGAACTTGAAGATGGTTCTAAAGATTTTTTTACTAGAGGAGTATCTGTAGGCTTTTCTTGTAACACCCGAGTTAACGACCAGGTGATTTTCCTAACTGTATTAACAGTCATGAATATTTAATCTTTGCAGTTTAAGACTTATACCAAGAATAATTAATTTCATGTGGATTTAAACTAGGTTGGGTGGCAAAGTTGTAATAATGGAGGGTGATGACCATTATATAAAGAAAAAGGAAATGTTTTAAACCTCACTTGAACCACTGTAGCCGACACCTTCCTTTTCGGCGATTTCTTCTCTCCCAAGCTCTTGCTCTCTGCTTCCGGCATACTCTCTTCAACGATCGGTTTCTCTGCCACTACTCGACTACTCTGTGCCCGAGGTATGCATTAGTCAATGTAGCTATCTGTTAGCTTGTTAGCCCTGTTTTCTACTCGGCATTGGAGTTTTGGATTTTCCGATGGCCGACTAATAATAAGAACATTTGGAATCTGTGAGTGGGAATGCTTTTATCAAATCGATTATGGACATTTAGAACAACCACCCCTGAGTTATCGATAATAGAATCTGTCTGTTCTGGGATTTGAATTTCAAACTGCACAGGGTATTAGACTAAGGATTCGGGAATAACTTTAGCTATTAAATCTTAGGATAACTTGATATTAGAACTATTAGGATTTTGTTTTAACTATTGCAATGTAAATGTTTTAGGTGAAGAAGTTTGAAGAGAAAAGAGCTCAAGTGCTAAGGAGACCAGGTAAGTGAATGTATTAAGATTTTCGGCTAATAGAGCCCTACATCGTGGGAGTACTAGGTTGAGATGTCTAATGTTTACCTTATGATAATGAGCTTGTCTGCACTTGAAGGATTTATGTATGTTGCGAGTTATACTATTTGATGACCTGCTAGTGAATGTGAAGTTGTCTGCTCTGGTATGATCCTTGTCATAGTTTGATGAGTTAAAAGTTCTCATGTTCATGCATCATGAATGTTTCTCAAGCATAAGAAAATGTTTTAACGCATGTTTTCCATGAACAAGATATGTATGTATATATATATGTATGTATGTATGTATATGTATATATATATATATAAGATTTATGCAACGTGGATTAAGTGAGGGTTGGGGGCGGTTCGGCGTATGTCACAGTCCAAAGAATGACATATGAATACGACCCGCATTAGGGAACAAGATCAAACTCACTGTCGAACCCCCTTTACCGGCACAAATCCTCTCTTGATCCACACAACCTAAACAAAGAATATGATCAAAGACTATGAATGACGAATATGATCAAAGACTATGAATGACGAATATGATCAATGACTATGAATGATGAATATGATCAATGACTATGAATGATGAATATGATCAATGACTATGAATGATGAATATGATCCATGACTATGAATGATGATTACGAGCAAAGACATGAACAAGAAAAGACTTATGAGCATGTGATTTTCCCAAATTATACATTCATGCATCCATGTTAGTGTTGCATTCCTTACTAAGCATTAGGCTTATAGTTTAAACCTTATGATGTAGGTGACGAGTTTTCAGGTGAGGAACTTAAGGTTAATGAGGATGTCTAAGCTTGGTTGCTGGAGGATGCTCAATGTGACAGTGAAGGCTGGATAGGCGATTAAGTTCCCTGGTTATGCTCATAGTAAGTCAGAAAAGTTTACGATGAACAGATGACTAAATATAATAAAATTTCTTATAACAATGAGATTTGGATTTGAAGGGCTTGTCTTTAGAGTCTGAATACGATTTTAAGGATTAATGAATGGTTTGTTTTGTTTGAGTCTTCCGCTATGCATATTTTTAGGTGAGTTTATGATTGCTACTCTTTGAGGTTTATAGTTACTAAGTTAATAATCGGGTGAATTGTGATATGTTCTATCGAATGAAGATGTTTGATGATTATAGTGTTTTACTGCCGTATGATAGAAGCTGGATGAGGCAATCATCCAGCTGACATCATCGGCAGATGTAGAGTGTTTAAGCCATCAGATGATGAAAGTGTTATTTTGTCGTCTAGCGATCGGTAGATGTAGAGTGTTTAAGCCATCGGATGATGAAAGTGTTATTTTGTCGTCTAGCGATCGGCAGATGTAGAGTGTTTAAGCCATCGGATGATGAAAGTGTTATTTTGTCGTCTAGCGATCGGCAGATGTAGAGTGTTTAAGCCATCGGATGATGAAGTGTTATTTTGTCATCTAGTGATCGGCAGATGTAGAGTGTTTAAGCCATCGGATGATGAAAGTGTTATTTTGTCGTCTAGCGATCGGTAGATGTAGAGTGTTTAAGCCATCGGATGATGAAAGTGTTATTTTGTCGTCTAGCGATCGGCAGATGCAGAGTGTTTAAGCCATCGGATGATGAAAGTGTTATTTTGTCGTCTAGCGATCGGCAGATGTAGAGTGTTTAAGCCATCGGATGATGAAAGTGTTATTTTGTCGTCTAGCGATCGGCAGATGTAGAGTGTTTAAGCCATCGGATGATGAAGTGTTATTTTGTCATCTAGTGATCGGCAGATGTAGAGTGTTTAAGCCATCGGATGATGAAAGTGTTATTTTGTCGTCTAGCGATCGGCAGATGTAGAGTGTTTAAGCCATCGGATGATGAAAGTGTTATTTTGTCGTCTAGCGATCGGCAGATGTAGAGTGTTTAAGCCATCGGATGATGAAAGTGTTATTTTGTCGTCTAGCGATCGGCAGATGTAGAGTGTTTAAGCCATCGGATGATGAAAGTGTTATTTTGTCGTCTAGCGATCGGCAGATGTAGAGTGTTTAAGCCATCGGATGATGAAAGTGTTATTTTGTCATCTAGTGATCGGCAGATGTAGAGTGTTTAAGCCATCGGATGATGAAAGTGTTATTTTGTCATCTAGTGATCGGCAGATGTAGAGTGTTTAAGCCATCGGATGATGAAAGTGTTATTTTGTCGTCTAGCGATCGGCAGATGTAGAGTGTTTAAGCCATCGGATGATGAAAGTGTTATTTTGTCGTCTAGCGATCGGCAGATGTAGAGTGTTTAAGCCATCGGATGATGAAAGTGTTATTTTGTCGTCTAGCGATCGGCAGATGTAGAGTGTTTAAGCCATCGGATGATGAAAGTGTTATTTTGTCATCTAGTGATCGGCAGATGTAGAGTGTTTAAGCCATCGGATGATGAAAGTGTTATTTTGTCGTCTAGCGATCGGCAGATGTAGAGTGTTTAAGCCATCGGATGATGAAAGTGTTATTTTGTCATCTAGTGATCGGCAGATGTAGAGTGTTTAAGCCATCGGATGATGAAAGTGTTATTTTGTCGTCTAGCGATCGGCAGATGTAGAGTGTTTAAGCCATCGGATGATGAAAGTGTTATTTTGTCATCTAGTGATCGGCAGATGTAGAGTGTTTAAGCCATCGGATGATGAAAGTGTTATTTTGTCGTCTAGCGATCGGCAGATGTAGAGTGTTTAAGCCATCGGATGATGAAAGTGTTATTTTGTCATCTAGTGATCGGCAGATGTAGAGTGTTTAAGCCATCGGATGATGAAAGTGTTATTTTGTCGTCTAGCGATCGGCAGATGTAGAGTGTTTAAGCCATCGGATGATGAAAGTGTTATTTTGTCGTCTAGCGATCGGCAGATGTAGAGTGTTTAAGCCATCGGATGATGAAAGTGTTATTTTGTCATCTAGTGATCGGCAGATGTAGAGTGTTTAAGCCATCGGATGATGAAAGTGTTATTTTGTCGTCTAGCGATCGGCAGATGTAGAGTGTTTAAGCCATCGGATGATGAAAGTGTTATTTTGTCGTCTAGCGATCGGCAGATGTAGAGTGTTTAAGCCATCGGATGATGAAAGTGTTATTTTGTCATCTAGTGATCGGCAGATGTAGAGTGTTTAAGCCATCGGATGATGAAAGTGTTATTTTGTCGTCTAGCGATCGGCAGATGTAGAGTGTTTAAGCCATCGGATGATGAAAGTGTTATTTTGTCGTCTAGCGATCGGCAGATGTAGAGTGTTTAAGCCATCGGATGATGAAAGTGTTATTTTGTCGTCTAGCGATCGGCAGATGTAGAGTGTTTAAGTCACCGGATGATGAGAATGTTATTTGTCGTTTAGTGACCGGGTCATGTTTTAATTATTCACGTGAGATGCACATGACCACCGGATGATGTACCCTTATTTCATCGGATGATGTAGAGAGTTTCTCCACCGGATGGTATAAACACGGTCTTGTCGTCTAGTGACCGGTAGATGTGGTTCATTATTCTATCGGTAGATGCAGTCTATAGCTTAAAGTTTTCCCTTCACTAGCCGATACACATTGTACTGCCCGCAGGCAGATATGTAATGTTTTTCCTTTGCCGATTGAGGCTTAGCGAATCGCATATGACATCTCGAGTTAAATTATGTTTCAAGAAAAAAATACACTACTGATAATGAATCATGTGTGAGTAACAAGGATTAGATGATTAAGAAAGATACGGATTATGTGACGATCCTTCCGGGGTCGCTACATTTCTAAAGACAGAGAATCGAGTTGTTTATCCAAGGTAACATCCTCATCCACATAGATTGTGGGCTGAGGGGACTCATCAAAGTTGACATGGACCGACTCTTCAACAACTAGAGTTCTCTTATTGAATACCCTATATGCTTTACTGGTAAGAGAATAACCAAGAAAAATTCCAAGATCAGATTTGGAATCGAATTTTCCTAAGTTATCCTTAGTGTTGAGAATGAAACATTTACTACCAAAGGCTCTAAAGTATTTGACAGAAGGAGTTTTTCCACTCCAGAGCTCATATGGAGTTTTCTCAAGAATAGGTCTTATTGAGACCCGATTAAGCACATAACAGGCTGTTGCAACAGCTTTAGCCCAGAAATACTTAGGAAGAGAGTTTTCATTAAGCATAGTTCGAGTTAGCTCTTGGAGAGATCTATTCTTCCTCTCAACAACACCATTTTGGTGAGGGGTCCTAGGAGAAGAAAAGTTGTGCTCAATTCTATGTTTGAGACACAAGAGTTCAAATTTTTCATTTTCAAATTCTCCTCCATGATCACTACGAATAGCAATAATGGTGAGCTCCTTTTCATTTTGAACTCTTTTCCTAAAGCTAGAAAAGGTATCAAAAGTCTCATCCTTAGACTTCAGAAAATATACCCAAGTGAACATAGAGAAGTCATCTACAATAACAAAGACATAGACTTTGCCTCCTAAGCTGGCTATATTGGAGGGACCGAAGAGGTCCATATGAAGGAGTTGGAGAGGCTTTGAAGTAGAAATTGAATTCTTAGATGCAAAGGAACTTTTGATCTGCTTACCCATTTGGCAGGCTTCACAGACCTTATCCTTCTCAAAGGATATCTTAGGGATTCCTCTAACTAAATTCTCCTTAGTAATCTTAGCTAAAGTATCCATTCCTACATGTCCTAATCTCCTATGCCAAATCCAAGAATCATGGGAAGAATTAACAGCAAAGCATTTTTCATCAACATGCTCAATAGCATCCATGTCAATAATATATATATTTTCTTTCCTATAGCCAGTGAACAGAGTTTTGTCATTAGATGCATCTTTAATTATACAAGAGTTTGATTTAAAAATCACCTCATAACCTTTATCACATAACTGGCTAATACTAAGCAAATTATGCTTTAATCCCTCAACTAACAGCACATTTTCAATAGTAGGATTAAAACTGTTACCTATATTGCCGATGCCAACAATTTTGCCCTTTTAGTTTCCACCAAAAGTGACACTTCCTTTCTTTTTGTTGACAGCAGCAAACATGGTTGAGTCTCCTGTCATATGCCTCGAGCATCCACTGTCGAGGTACCACTGGTTCTTTCCAGGAGAGCACTCAACCTGCAAAACAGTAATCAATTGGTCTTCTTAGGTACCCAAATCTTTTGGGTCTTAGTGTTAGGTCTGGTTTCCTTAGGAACCCATTGAAGTTTATCACCTAACTTCCTACCTAATTTTAAAGGACATTCAAATGACTTATGTCCTATCTCATTACATGCATGGCAGGTAGAGGATTTAACAAAGAAATTCTTAAAAACTCTCTTTTTATTAGGCTTGTCATAACCTAATCCTGTTCTGTCAAAATTTGCTCTCTGACTTCCTAATAACATCTTAAATAACTTGGTGCCATTAGTAAATTTCAGAATAATATTATTCAAATCTTCGTTTTTGCTCTTAAGCTCATCAATCTCCTTGACATGCAGATTACACTTCTTAGCATGCATTTCTACCATGTTTGCATTTTCCTTTTTCAACATGTTATACTTAGTCTTAAGCATGCTAAATTGCTTAACCAAGTCATTAAAAGCGTCAATTAGTTCACCTTCTTCATTATCACTTTCGCTATCACTTAAAGTACTTGAAGAAGAAGTACTAACCTTTTCCTCGTGTGCCATGAAGCACAGATTTGCAACTTCCTCATCTTCTGAAGAGGAGGTGTCACCTTCACTGTCATCCCAAGTGGCCTTCATAGCCTTTTTCTTGAACTTCTTGGGATTCTTAGCATGTGGACAGTCGGCCTTCATGTGCCCTGGCTTTCCACACCCAAAACAAGTGATCTCCTTTTCCTTTTGAGCCTTATCTCCTTTCGAGAATTTCCTCCCATGCATCCTTTTTCTCTGGAGGAACTTGCTAAATCTTCTAGTGATGAGAGCAATGTCCTCATCATCTTCTTCCTCCTCAGATTCATCTGGTTTGCTTGAAGAGGCTTTGAGGGCTATGTTCTTTCTCTTGGAGATCTCCTTTTTCTTGAGATCCTCCTTGTCATTGGCCCTCATGGTTATCTCATGAGTCATCAGAGAGCCAATGAGCTCTTCAAGTTTGAGAGCTTTGAGATCCTTTGCTTCCTGAATTGCAGTCACCTTTGGCTGCCAGCTTCTTGGAAGACATCTGAGAATCTTCCTGACCTGTTCTTCACTAGAATAAGATTTACCAAGAGCTTTCAAACCATTAGTTATGTTAGTAAATCTTGTAAACATAGAAGAGACAGACTCATCCTTAGGCATAGAAAATAATTCATATTCATGTATGAGCATATTCAGTTTGCTCTACTTCACTTGGTTTGTGCCCTCGTGTGTGATCTCTAATAAGTGCCAAATTTCTTGAGCACTTTCACACCCTTGTACCCTATTAAATTCATCTCTGTTCAGAGCACAATACAGAGTGTTTATTGCCTTGGCATTAAGGCTCAGATTTCTCTTATCGGACTCAGATAATTCAGTAGAGTCCTTAGGGATACTTTTCCCATCTACAGTTTTCATGGGCTTAAAAAGACCATTCTCTATTATACACCAAGTCTCATAGTCCATGACTTGAACGAATATTTTCATTCTAGCCTTCCAATAAACATAATCACTACCATCAAAGAAAGGAGGTCCATTTGTAGCTTGACCTTCTACGTGTGTGAAGTTAGTGTTGAATGCCATTGTAAATATATATTACACAGAGTGTTTAAGCACAACTTAGACAGTGACAAACCTTGCTCTGATACCAATTGTAGGATCGAGATTGTCTAAGAGGGGGGTGAATTAGACCTTTTAAAAATTTCTTAAACTAATCAGCAAGCACAATAATAAAAATAACAGAGAAAGAGAGAAAAACCAACAGAAGGGTTTTTACGTGGTTCGGCCAAAACCTGCCTACATCCACGCTTCAAGGTTCCCCCTTGAAGATCCTTAACCTTCTCCTCACGAGAATAAACAGATCAGAATTCCGGGCTCCGATCAACTGCCTTTTACAGATCTGGATTGTACTTGACGGGCGTCAATCCACTGCCTTATACAGATATTTGAGTTTGTAAAAATTCAAGCTCAGACTACACTCTCAAAGATTAAAATCTCAAGTTATCGAATCGAGAGGTGTAGATGAAATACAGAGTATGATAGATTTAGCAGATTAGGGCTCAGGAGTAAAAATTCGCAAAAGTTATTTCTTCGTGCTCTAACCTCAGCTTAAATACTCTGTCTGACTTTGCTTCACATAATTGAATGCTTCTTTCTTCAAATGGAAAATGTTACCGTTGGGAAGCATCCGTACTGAAGCAGATATCCGTTGCATCTGAAATTGCTGTTCGTCGTTGCCATTAAAGTTCTGGAGTTAATGCTGAAAATGACGTCACTATAGCTTCGCGGTTATATTCAAATTTGGCGGAAGATCACCGGTGGAAGCAACTTGAAAAGCCATCGGATGATGCAACACTTCAAATGTCATCGGCAGAAGCAATCTTGAAATCCATCGGCATAAGCAGCTTGAAAACGCCATCGGCAGAAGCAGCTTGAAAACGCCATCGGCAGATGAAGCTTGAAAACGCCATCGGCAAATGAAGCTTGAAAAACGCCATCGGCAGATGAAGCATGAAAACGCCATCGGCAGATGAATCTTGAAAACGCCATCGGCAGATGCAGGCCTTGAACTCCATCGGCAGATGCAAGCCTTGAACTCCATCGGCAGATGCAAGCCTTGAACTCCATCGGCAGATGTTGTTTAGCGATCGGCATGTGTGATTATTTAAACTCCACTGTTTTTGTCGTTTACCTATCGTTGGATGTCATTCTTTTCTTCAACCGGTGGATGTCTTCTTTGTCTTTTAGCTATCGGTTAATGTGAACATTTTATACAATTTCAGCCCTGCACACTTAACCAATATTGTTAGAAAACTAAAATACCCTATTTAAGGGTATTTCCAACAGATTAAAACACAAACATAACTCTTTTCGTTTTCCTTTTCGTTTACCTTTTCGTTTACCTTTTCGTTTTCCTTTTCGTTTTCCTTTTCGTTTACCTTTTCGTTTACCTTTTCGTTTACCTTTTCGTTTACCTTTTCGTTTACCTTTTCGTTTACCTTTTCGTTTACCTTTTCGTTTTCCTTTTCGTTTTCCTTTTCGTTTACCTTTTCGTTTACCTTTTCGTTTACCTTTTCGTTTACCTTTTCGTTTTCCTTTTCGTTTACCTTTTCGTTTACCTTTTCGTTTACCTTTTCGTTTTCCTTTTCGTTTTCCTTTTCGTTTACCTTTTCGTTTACCTTTTCGTTTACCTTTTCGTTTACCTTTTCGTTTTCCTTTTCGTTTTCCTTTTCATTACCTTTTCGTTTACCTTTTCGTTTACCTTTTCGTTTACCTTTTCGTTTACCTTTTCGTTTTCCTTTTCGTTTACCTTTTCGTTTACCTTTTCGTTTACCTTTTCGTTTACCTTTTCGTTTTCCTTTTCGTTATCGTATGTAGTTCATAGAACTGTGACATCCTTTTTCCTTTTCGTTTACCTTTTCGTTTACCCTTTCGTTTACCTTTTCGTTTTCCTTTTCGTTTACCTTTTTGTTTACCCTTTCGTTTTCCTTTTCGTTTTCGTTTTCATTTACCTTTTCATTTTTCTTTTCGTTTACCTTTTCGTTTTCCTTTTCGTTTCCTTTTCATTACCTTTCGTTTACCTTTCGTTTTCCTTTTCGTTTCCCTTTTCATTTACCTTTTCATATTCGTGAAAACATGCGTAGAAGTTTCTTTTTCGTGCATTTCAGAAACATGATGCATGAACATGTGCAATGCTATAAACATAATCAAAGCATAAACAAACAATGACTTAAACATACTACACTTAACTAAAATTAACTACCCAACCTAGTCGCCCAACACAACCTACATTCTCCAATTTCCTCGAACAACATAAAATCTTATGGTGTAGGCCAATCGGCCAAACAAGTCGCGAAGACTTACCTCGCGTCCGTTGTAATGCTAGCTCCGTCCATGAGCGTAGTTCACCTAAGGCAATTCACAACAATTAATCATTAAAGCGCGTTTGAACCGTTAACGTCCAAAAACTATAGATTCATACCTAGGGCGTTGATCGGAGGAGAAAACACGAAGAACGGAGGTCGATTGGAGGAGAAACGGACGTCAACGGAGATTGCGTGAGGGAGAAGAGAGAAATCGCTCTCTGGTGTTTCGTGAAGGGCAAAGAGAAATGGAGGAGAAGGAGGCAATTTGTTATTTTAATTAAAATTGACTTGGCAATTTACCATTTTGCTATTCCTTTGATTTTCTACTTGATTCGTCCTTTGTTTCGTTAATTAGCTAACGATTCGGTTTCTCCAAACTTCCTTATTTCACTAATAAGTCCAACTCATTATTAGGGTCCTAATAAAACTCTCCGTTTGCAAAACGGACCTAATTTACTATTTTTACTAAAACGTCCTTTATATTATGAGAAACTTAATTCTCGAAATTTCCTCAAAATCCCTATTAATAATTATGATTCTAATGAAGCTCTCTTTTCGCAAAACAGACCTAATTTACTATTTTTACTAAAACGTCCTTTATATTATGAGAAACTTAATTCTCGTAAATTAGCGTCACAACTCCTAAAATTCTCGAAATTTCCTCAAAATCCCTATTAATAATTATGATTCTAATGAAGCTCTCTTTTCGCAAAACAGACCTAATTTACTATTTTTACTAAAACGTCCTTTATATTATGAGAAACTTAATTCTCGTAAATTAGCGTCACAACTCCTAAAATTCTCGAAATTTCCTCAAAATCCCTATTAATAATTATGATTCTAATGAAGCTCTCTTTTCGCAAAACAGACCTAATTTACTATTTTTACTAAAACGTCCTTTATATTATGAGAAACTTAATTCTCGTAAATTAGCGTCCAATATCGGTTTCACAAACGAAACACCTATCCATCAATAAGCCAATGATCTAAATAGGTTATCCATTAACATACTATTTTCGCAAAACCCTAATCAAAACCCTAACCGTTTAACGACCTAGAAATCGAGAGCTAACGTCCAAAAACTATAGATTCGTACCTAGAGTGTTGATCGGAGGAGAAAACACGAAGAACGGAGGTCGATTGGAGGAGAAACGGACGTCGACGGAGATTGCGTGAGGGAGAAGAGAGAAATCGCTCTCTGGTGTTTCGTGAAGGGCAAAGAGAAATGGAGGAGAAGGAGGCAATTTGTTATTTTAATTAAAATTGACTTGGCAATTTACCATTTTGCTATTCCTTTGATTTTCTACTTGATTCGTCCTTTGTTTCGTTAATTAGCTAACGATTCAGTTTCTCCAAACTTCCTTATTTCACCAATAAGTCCAACTCATTATTAAGGTTCTAATAAAACTGTCCGTTCGCAAAACAGACCTAATTTACTATTTTTACTAAAACGTCCTTTATATTATGAGAAACTTAATTCTCGTAAATTAGCGTCACAACTCCTAAAATTCTCGAAATTTCCTCAAAATCCCTATTAATAATTATGATTCTAATGAAGCTCTCTTTTCGCAAAACAGACGTAAATTGACATATTCACGAAAATGTCATTATATATTGGAATTACAAAGTCCCGTAAAGCCGGGTGTTACAATTAATTTCAGTCTAATTTGAATAACGATATTTTAATGAATTTGGATTCAAAATAAAGCAAGAACAATTGATTAAATAACAGAAAATTAAACAAGTTTTAATATGTAATAAAAGAACTCTATGGTTTCCGATTTCACCTAAATTAATCATATTTAGTATTCCTAATTCAATTCATTAATTTCTATGTCTATGTGTTGATAGCAATTTCACAAAACTATTTATCAATCACTCTCGAGTAATGATAAACTTATTTAACTAACAAATTATTACCTCTCGGTCTCTAATCTTGAGAATTAATTGAATATATTAAGAATGAGAAATTAAAATACCACATGAACGCATTAACTATCTCTAGTCTAACATCCTTTTCATGGTAAATTATTCAGTGCATGATTATTTATTACCTCTAGGTCTCAAAACAATCATACGAGCATGCTATTGTTGATCTGGCAATCCCAAGAATTAATAACAGAATAAATTACTCAACATAATATCAAAACAGAAAATCAATAACTTGAATTAAAGGAAAAACTAAATATTCATAATCCGGCTACATCGTAGTCCTAGAAAAGAAAATAGTTCATGCTAGAATAAAGACAAACAACTAGAATGATTAAGATGTTCATAGTTCAGAAGAAAAAGAGAAAGAAAAACTATATTGAAATTCAATTACAGAAGCTCTCGCTCTGTTTCGGTCTCCGTCTTGCTAGGGCTGGTTCTGAACGATTTCTCTCACCTCTTTTTGTCTCTTTTAACCTAATATCATGTTTTCTGTTTGATCGACAGTCCAGATTAAGACATTTAAAATAGCTGTCTATCAACAGTTGGGATTAAGACAATTAAATTAGCTGATCGATTGCCTGAGGTGTAGCCGATCGATCGGTATACTTTCTGCTTTACGTAAAACACCGCTTCAGCCGATCAATCGGCAATGCCTCAGCTCCATCATCTTAATAACTTCAGCCGATCGATTGCCAAAATAACCGATCGATCGGAAACTCCTTTGCTAGCAACTATCCTCTCGTCTTTAAATTCTTCATCAGCTGATCGATCGCCAAAATAGCCGATCGATCGGCGATGCTTCTGTTCATCACACACTTTAATAGTTGATGATTAACCTGTTGAATTTAATCTTATCTGCACACTTATACCAGAAACGTTAAATTCATTCAAATGCTTGAGAAAAGCTTATCAAATCAAGTATAAAAGAGCATGATTAAGTGTGTAAAATACACACTTATCAGGCCACCAGATCGAGAGAGAGAGAGAGAGAGAGAGAGAGAGAGAGAGAGAGAGAGAGAGAGAGAGAGAGAGAGAGAGAGAGAGAGAGAGAGAGAGAGAGAGAGAGAGAGAGAGAGAGAGAGAGAGAGAGAGAGAGAGAGAGAGAGAGAGAGAGAGAGAGAGAGAGAGAGAGAGAGAGAGAGAGAGAGAGAGAGAGAGAGAGAGAGAGAGAGAGAGAGAGAGAGAGAGAGAGAGAGAGAGAGAGAGAGAGAGAGAGAGAGAGAGAGAGAGAGAGAGAGAGAGAGAGAGAGAGAGAGAGAGAGAGAGAGAGAGAGAGAGAGAGAGAGAGAGAGAGAGAGAGAGAGAGAGAGAGAGAGAGAGAGAGAGAGAGAGAGAGAGAGAGAGAGAGAGAGAGAGAGAGAGAGAGAGAGAGAGAGAGAGAGAGAGAGAGAGAGAGAGAGAGAGAGAGAGAGAGAGAGAGAGAGAGAGAGAGAGAGAGAGAGAGAGAGAGAGAGAGAGAGAGAGAGAGAGAGAGAGAGAAGTCATGTCTTGACCCGGATGTGTACGTATGAGTACGATTGCGGGGCAAACCTCAGGTTGTGGGGTGGATCCCGGACTCGAGTATAGGGGAATCCCAGGTTGTAAAGAGGGGGTCGTCACAATCTCACATCGCTTGGGGAAATATATGGAAATGAAACATATGTAAGGAAACCCTCCCAAAATAGTAAGACGCGTTTTGGAGCACAATTGGCAACGGATCCTATAAGAACTCTGAAGTAAAAAGTGCTTCGGCGAGAGTAGTACCAGGTTGGGTGACCGACTGGGAAGTCCTCGCCAAACAAAGCCGTGAGGGGAGGATATTGGGTTACGGCCCAATCCCCAGAGCGGACAATATCTTACTAGGAACAGAGGACGTTACAAATGGTATTAGAGCCTGTACCTAACCGAAAATGTGGCCAAGGGGGACGTTGAGCCCCCGAGGGGAGGTGATTGTGATGACCCGGATGTCTACGTATGAGTACGACTGCGGAGAAAGCCTCGGGTTGCGGGGTAAATCCTGGACTTGAGTATAAGCGAACCCCGGGTCGTAAAGAGGGGGTCGTACTACTCCCACATTGCTTAGGGAAGTATATGGAAATGAAACATATGTAAGGAAACCCTCTCAAGATAGTAAGACGCGTTTTGGAGCACAATTGACAACGGATCCCATAAGAACTCCGAAGTTAAAAGTGCTTTGGCGAGAGTAGTACCAGATTGGGCCCCCGATGGGGGATGATTGTGATGATCCGGATGTGTACGTATGAGTACGACTGTGGGGCAAACCTTAGGTTGCGGGGTAAATCCTTGACTCGAGTATAGGCGAATCCCAGGTCATAAAGAGGGGGTCGTCACACTCCCACATCGCTTGGAAAAGTATATGAAAATGAAACATATGTAAGGAAACCCTCCTAAGATAGTAAGACGCGTTTTGGAGCACAATTGGCAACGGATCCCATAGGAACTTCGAAGTTAAAATTGCTTCGGCAAGAGTAATACCAGATTGGGTGACCGACTGGGAAGTCCTCCTTAAACAAAGTTTTGAGGGGAGGATATTGGGTTACAGCCCAATTCCCAGAGCGGACAATATTTTATTGGGAACAGGGGTCGTTACAAATGGTATCAGAGTCTGTACCTAACCGGAAATGTGGTCAACGGGGACGTTGGGCCCCCGAGGGGTGTGATTGTCATGACCCGGATGTGTACGTATGAGTACGACTGCGGAGCAAACCTCAGGTTGCGGGGTAAATTTCGGACTTGAGTATAGGCGAATCCCGGGTCGTAAAGAGGGGGTCGTCACAATCCCACATCGTTTGGAGAAGTATATGGAAATGAAACATATGTAAAGAAACTCTCCCAAGATAGTAAGACGCGTTTTGGAGCACAATTGACAATAGATCCCATAAGAACTCCGAAGTTAAAAGTGATTCGGCGAGAGTAGTACCAGATTAGGTGACCGACTGGGAAGTCTTCGCCAAACAAAGCCGTGAGGGGAGGATATTGAGTTACAGCCCAATCTCCAGAGCAGACAATATCTTACTAGGAACAGAGATTGTTACAAGTCAGTCAAAGAAACAAAGGCTGAAAAAGAAACGCTCCATCGATTGCAGATAAACAAGAAAAACAAACAGAAATTCTCAAACCTCAATCCCAACATCAAATCCCCATCCCCATCCCCTCTTGATCACGTTGACTCTAAGAAAAACGAATTAAAAACAAAAACCTAAAAAAAAAAAGGAACAAAAACAGAGAGTAAAAAGTACATTTGGAGGCGAGAGGAGAGGGAAGAAGCCGTACGAAGAGAGCTCTATTGGGAGAGAAAATAAGAAAGGACGAGGCGAAGGCAACATAAGAGAGAGAGAGAGAGAGAGAAGCGTGTCCATCAACACAGAAGGAAGAGTTGCATAAAAAAGATTAGTCGAAAAAGAAAGAAATGGTCAAGGGCAGAGAGTGAAATCAAAATCTGAAGGCTGAAATCAAAACAAAACAAAAAGTTTTTTTCGATTTTCAGTATCCAAACCGTAGACCACAAGATTTTTTGTATCGAAACCGTTCCTGGATCATTCCATAGGTAGAATCGACTGAACCCAGACCGAATCATTTGGTTCAGTTCGGTTTCGCGGTATCGGGCAGATTCTGCCCACCCCTAGTCATTAGAGATCTATATCATTGCATCGTCCACAAGACATGCTCCGAAGTGCAACACGACTACGCCCTGCACATTGCTGGTTAGTTGAATTGTAGAATTTGAGAACAGAGCGAGCATTGTTGTTTGTAGTTACAGGTGCAATGAACTTGAATTTGGGGGTCGACAGGGTGGTGGTCAGTAGCAGTGCGTTAGATTTGGAGCATCCAACTTATCACCCCGTCCCTTGCAATCACTAAAGAGTGTTTGAGTGATATTGGATCAATTGAAATCTGCTTTTCCTTCCCTGGTTGTCCTCATATGCCGCGAGAGCCATAGGTGTATGCAGACAGTGATGGTGGCGATACTGCTGAAGGTATGGAATGGAGGGCTGAGGGGTTTTAAGTTAGTAGTGTTGAGTAGTGATTCCCATGTTGGCTGTAATCCATGCAGTCTACATATTTGGAGAACTTGCTCACCCACTCAACATCATCATCCCTAATTTTTTACAATTAATTAATCAAAGCCCAAGATAGTCAACACAAACTACGTTGATTTGCTTCCACTAACACGACTCAGAATCTTTACATGTAAGACAGTGGAGACCCACAAAAGAGACATTTGACTCTCCCGTGAGTGTTTCATTGGAGGGAGTTGTAGAAGAGAATCAAAACTACTGAAACCCCAATTATGACTGGAAATGCTGTCACCAAGTACAATGCTCCATAACCCTGCACAACCAAGCCAAGCAAAACTATTTGTTATTTATCCCATAACATATCATACAAATTTGACAGGTTAAACTATGCTAATTTGTTCTTAAAGTACAGATCTAATTCCATTTATCCAGAATGAATCAAGTACATAATTTTGTTAGGAAAAATAAAGATGCAATTGCAAGATTATTGTGATCTTCGGACATAACATCACAATATCACCATGATCATATATTATCCACATTCAAATGTTTCTTTTTATTTCAGAAAAAAAACAAAAATATAGATTTTTCGAATATATACTCAGGTGGTGACTAACTATAATACTCAGTGATCAGGACCAGGACGACATAAGAATTATACTTGCCAGAGGGTTTTCTCTCCTAAAGTTGGTCAAGGGTGTATAAACCTAAACCCGTTCAGCATTTTACAATCAGTCCTACACGTCATTCTTTCCTATAAGTTATTCACTTTTGGTAAACTCACTCAAGAACTTAATCCTTCTTCTCTATTTGCATCTTCTACTTGTCTTTTTACAAGGAAGAAATTTGAGCTGTGGACACACCCTCAGCACATTAGGCTTGGTTTCCACCTCTCTACGGTCACCTGACATGGATGCTTGGAATATCTACCCCTAAATCTTCTCAAATCTTAGTTAAAGGAAAATATGCTCCTTTTAATTGTGAACCATGTGCTTTAGCTAAACAGCATTGCGTTTGATCATTTGCTGAAGCTAAAGTATCTAACATTTCCAGACTATTTTATAACCAATCTGGAGCCATTTTCAAACTCTGCCTTCTGAAAACAGTATGACTTGGAAAAAGAGGGAATCTTGCACCAATCTAGTTGTTAGTGAGACTACACGCCTCAACAATGAAGTCTTGTTAGAAGTGGGTTGATCTCTTGTATTACAAAGGCAAGTACCAAAACGTTGTTGGGGAAGCTGCTTTCACTGCAGCATACCTTGTTAATTGGCCGCAATTAAAAATTCTTAGCACTGTCTCCTGAATTCTTTCCACATTTTTTGAAGGCATTAGATCTTTACCACTCAAAAGTATTCTGTGCAAAGCATTTGTCAATATACACTATCAGCTTATGTCTACATTCCCTCTCAGCTGGTGTTTACATTCACTCTCGGCTCAGAGAGAAACTTGACCCAATGGCTAAAAAATGATTTTCCCAGGATATTCCTCAACTTAAAAAGGAAATTATCACCATCCAAGGCCTAAAACGAAATCTTATCTAAGATTTCTCATTCGTTGAAAATTTACCTTTTTGTCCATGCAAATGAGAGAATTTTGAGGAATCTAATTGTCTTTGCCTGGCCATACCAAAAACTTGCATAATACGATGAAACTGAGCAAAAGTCATCCCTGATTCAAATTCCTTTCCAGTGTATGCTCTCAAATTCCCTAACAAGGATGAGACATAGATTCGAGAGATCTCATGAACTCTTCCTGATGTGTAAGATACACAAAGTCACAAAATTACAGAAAGTATATCGTTTCCTGAAAAAAGGAAATCAAGGTGTACTCATGGGAAACACATCCTACTCCTTATTCGACAACTCCATCAATGGACCCATCAATGGTTACTAATTCAGATGAACTTTTAAAATAGAATAATTTTGAATCTGATTTGAAACTCTAATTGCCTCAAGGGAGGTTGTGCACGTCCAAAACATCCAATTTCTAATTTTGGCATACTATGAAAGAATATAAATTCTACCATGGTTTTTCCAGCTTTCCAGTCATAATAAACGTCACAATCAATACCTTCTTGTATTGGCTAGGCAATAAAACTTAAACCATGAAGGGAGGCCATGGATGAATAGATGAGGGTCTCGGAGATGGATCCTATTTGGAAACTTGCAAAACTACACAAGGGAAAGAAGATAGTGGAATGCATGTGGAATTTTACAAGAAATACAAAGTAAATGGGATGGCTCTTGGATACTCCATCTGTCGGCAATGTCACGACCCGGGAGGGGGCCTGATGAAAGGCAAGCCTTCTGCCTTCGTGCTACCGATTTCCTCTCGGCTGCCGCTCCCATAAACATCATCTCATGTCGTTGACAGTCTCGCGTACTCTGATAGAAGCAGCCAACGTCTCCACTCCGTTGGCCATTCTTCCTCCTTCTTGCTACTGATTTCCACTCTTTCTTCTTGGTCGGAAATAAGCGAAACAGCAGGAGCTCTCCGTTATTTTGCCGCCAAACCTTCCTACATTGTGCGCACTTCTTCCAACATGGCTGCTTCTCCAATCGTGGGTTCTTCCTCGCTCTCTCAGTTGATTTTCTCTCCTTCAACAGCTCACACTAGCGAAACAATGGTATCCAGTGAGTATTGTTTTTCTGTCGAAATTCCCAACGATGTGGGCGTGATTGACTTGCGCCACACTTACACTGCGGTTTGCCCCGAAACTGTGGCTTGATATTGGCAACCTGAACATAGTTTTTGCTAGTTTGTCGATAATCTCGGCATTGGATATCTAGAGAGCTACCTTCCTTGATTTTCAGTCCGAGTGAGGCTGTTTTTCACGGAGACTGTCGTTTTGGCGCACAACTCTAATTCAAAAAACAGTGGCGTAGCAATTTCTGACGTCATTGATAGAAATAGATTGTCGTTCTTGCCATCAAACTCCGAGAGTTTCTCCATTATCGCTGAAAACTTCTTCATGGCTGTCTGTGTTTCGTTCAACCTTTTATCAATTCTATCACTATAATCCATCTTCAAACTGCCTTGAGAATCGTTTGGCTCTGATACCAAATTGATAGAACTCTAGAAACACATAATAGAATAAAGATAGTTTGATAATAAAAAGACCTCAAAATAGCATCGCCCGAGCACACAAGGGAAGCTCGGTTCTCCCCCAAAATTCCCACTCAATTTCTCCTTACTTTACTCCTCTATTCCCTCCGCTTTATAATTCCGCCTACTCCCACAAACTCCTCTGCCACGTAGGCTAACAAACTTGCTAACCCACTAGTGCTACCTCCCACTAAGGCCTATCACAAGCTAGTGCTCAATCCCACTAAGGCCTATCACCATCATATGCCCTCAACAAATCAGATTGTCAATGTACTTGGCGGTGTTTGGGAAACACCTCACTCTGGGTAGTTATAATTCCATATATAGGTAATTTTGCCGATCATGTCTTTATTTGTTTAATTGTATAGCTTGAATAGTTTGTAAAGTATTTAATGGAACTTTACATTCCTGAGGCAAGTAGTTAGTTGTCTATTCCTATTTGTAATGCTTCACAATACCATCTGAGTGAGAATCATTTTCCATCATTCTCGGATTCTTCGTTTCATTCTAACATTGGGATGAGAATATTAATCAACGTAATTAATTGAAGCAATACAAAAGTATAGTAGAAATCAATGACCGCATAGCATCCATCATGTAGGTTTTTCTAAGACAATTAGACAAACTATCATAAGGAACAGAGAAATAATTTGACATGAGACAGATTATCTATATTAAAGGTTAAAGCCAAGGAAACAAACCACAGCTGGAGGCACTTCTGTCTCATTGCTAGTGTCAGTATCTTCAATCTCGGCAGCTGAATCCCAATCAATATTCAATCTTTTAGCAGCTTCGCGAGGATTGATACCTGTGTCTGTTGATCTTGCATAAAGGGATTTGCTCCGCTGCTTTTTTGGTACTTCAACCTAAACCAAAGTATGATAAGTCATCATCTTTGCCAACATGGCCGTAGGGATAGGAGTAATTTTATATTTTCTGTTTTATGCACATCTTTAGGAAAGTTTAATTATAGTAGTGGGTAAAGTAGTTTTATATTTATTTGCTGTATGCACAAATTTAGGAAGTTTTAATTGTAGTTGTGGGTAGTGGCTAAAGAAGTGGGGAGTTTAGTCGTAGAAGTGGGTAGTTAATTTACTTTATATTTATCTAATGGTTGCGCAAATGAAAAGGGAGAGTTTTCAAAAGTCAAAAACAAATTTTTTTAAGGTTTTTTCCTTCACCCTAGGAAGAAATTTTCAGTTCTTGACTGGGACCTATCAAAGTAAAAAGAAACTTTTAATTCAACATAGTTTGACTTATGTCTGACCGATTAAATGAGTGCAAACTGATGGAGTGTGTCTCTTTCTTCATATGTTAAGGATTGGAGATTTGAGCAAGAACAATTATCAGTATTAGGACAAAATTGAGAATTTTAGTATTAGCTACAGTTGCTGTTAGTATCGTATCTGTTCATTGCAAGCGTAAAAATTTACAATATCTGAAGCCAAGGAATCATCACCTCCAAGTTAGGCCATTGAATCATTTCTTCAGCAAGCAATCGAAGAGCAACTCGATTTTTTGGGACTTTTCCTTCCTTCACCTGCTAGATACAATTGTGATTCAACAGTGACTTACAAAAGACACTAGCTGGCATCTTTGTTCACAAAGACTTCAGATTCTAAAATGAATGGATTCTAAGTCAAATTATAACCATATGATACAATACCAACAATACCTCAACAAATATGTAAGTATGTTATCTGCTTTCTTTTTTTTTTTCTTTTTTTTTTTTATAGGAAGCAACTTACATTAAGACAGAGAAAATACACGAGAAAAAAAGGGAAGAACCTATGTCGAAAAAGTGCTGAGAGAAATATTTAGTTTCAAGCAATTTCTCTCCAATAAAAAAGAACCAAACTAAAAAGATAAACCATAAAAAACATAAAACTATATTTCCCTCTAGTATGTCATATGATTATAACTTACTCAAGAAATCCACACGACCATGACCTTTATTTTTTCTTCACTATAAATTTATTTGGCTATCCTATTTATGTTCTTCTGCTTGTAAGATGATACCGTTTACAAACGCATGACTCATGGATACAATATTGTCTCATAATAGCAGAACCTTCATATAGGCAACCATTTACTGACGTGTAAATCATAATATTAAGTATTTGCATAATATGACGTTTTACACAATGAGTGCAGAATTAGTGGACCAACGCATGATATACCGTTTACAAACGCATGACTCATGGATACAGTATTGTCTCATAATAGCAGAACCTTCATATAGGCAACCATTTACTGACCGGGACTCAAGCACTAAGATACCAACTGCGGAAAGACAAAATATAGTGGTTGTTTGGTACTTGTTCAAGGATTATCCATCAAAGTAGGCCAAAAACACACCAGTAGAGAGAAGGAGGAGAGTAATTGGACAAAATGATACATACTTTCCCCCATCCCATGTCAAGTGACATAGCTACTTCTGGCATGATGAAAGCCCAGTGACAGCTTTTTTATGGTTTCTCTAACCAAAGTGGATAAAAGAAAGCTAAACACCATGAGAGCTTCTTTGTGTATAAAATTCAGAGTACAAAATGTGAACACTAGTGTAATTATTTCTGCATATAAGTAGGAGATTTGATTATCTCCATAATATTATGATCCACTAAAGTAATTCACTTTAAATATATCAGATGTTGTGTCCGCGTGTAAATCATAATATTAAGTATTTGCATAATATGACGTTTTACACAATGAGTGCAGAATTAGTGGACCAAACAAAGATAAAGAATGGTGTAAATGTATCTCTTGGTGCATGCGATGTGAGTGACAGCGTACTAATTTTCTGCAAGAATAAAGGAACGGCAATGACTTACTTCTTCCAGAGCAGTAACTAAATCATCCCTTGTTGGAGCATCAGGATCTTCAATACCTAGAAATCGCCTGCGTTCAACTTCTCTTGGGTCCTCAATCATTACAGTCAATTTTACCTACCAAAAGGAATAATGAATTAACATGGGTGCGGGTTAGATCATTTACATTCTAAATGTGCGATCTCAATAAGGGAGGACGAAGAAGCAGGGAAACTAATTGACGCTAAAATGACAGAGAAAGCGGTAGTGAATGAGAAAGGGGTTACCTCGCCGAAAATCATGTCTCGATTCTTCTTGAGAAGCTCCAACACCTATGAAACAGAGTGAAGAATTGTTACAAATTAAAGAAAACGAGGAAAAGGGAAACATATTTTGAGGGGAGAGAAGGAGAGAAGACATTTTTAATCTGAAGAACGTATTGGAGATCCTCGGCGGTGGGAGGGTCTACGTTGGTAGAGGATGAGAGATTGAGTTGCGTGTCCTCCTTCCCTACAAACGAAACGAGTCCATGATTCCCACCTCTTCTGCGGGGGTTTCGAGCAAAGCGGAAAACATTGGGCTTGTAGAAGGAGCAACACACAGTATGGTCAATCACAGAAGAAGAATATCCTCCTCCAAAACAAACAATATATTAATTTAAGGATATTAAATAATAATAAAAATGATGTAAGTTGGGTTGAGACGAGTCCGAGGCAGCAGGCCCATTTCAAGGAGATGTTGTTTTTGGCGGGAAACTTGGCGCCATAGAAGAGTCGGAACTTAGCAAGGGCTGCCTCTCCTTCTTCTTCCTCCTTCATTCTTTCCTCATTTCATCGCCTCTGCGTTCGTAATGGAGAGCTTTGGAGGTGGTGGTTATTTCGTCGACGACAAGGCTGCTCATGTCGAGAACATTTTCCTCGACTTTCTCAACAAGTAACCTTCTCTCTCTCATGTTCTTGCTCTCTCTCATTTCGTCTCCTACTGACATCCTATTTCGATTCAGCTTTCGTCTCGGGTGGCAGAAGAAGAAGAAGAAGAAGAAGAAGAAGAAGAAGAAGAAGAAGAAGAAGAAGAAGAAGAAGAAGAAGAAGAAGAAGAAGAAGAAGAAGAAGAAGAAGAAGAAGAAGAAGAAGAAGAAGAAGAAGAAGAAGAAGAAGAAGAAGAAGAAGAAGAAGAAGAAGAAGAAGAAGAAGAAGAAGAAGAAGAAGAAGAAGAAGAAGAAGAAGAAGAAGAAGAAGAAGAAGAAGAAGAAGAAGAAGAAGAAGAAGAAGAAGAAGAAGAAGAAGAAGAAGAAGAAGAAGAAGAAGAAGAAGAAGAAGAAGAAGAAGAAGAAGAAGAAGAAGAAGAAGAAGAAGAAGAAGAAGAAGAAGAAGAAGAAGAAGAAGAAGAAGAAGAAGAAGAAGAAGAAGAAGAAGAAGAAGAAGAAGAAGAAGAAGAAGAAGAAGAAGAAGAAGAAGAAGAAGAAGAAGAAGAAGAAGAAGAAGAAGAAGAAGAAGAAGAAGAAGAAGAAGAAGAAGAAGGATGTTGTTTTTGGCGGGAAACTTGGCGCCATAGAAGAGTCGGAACTTAGCAAGGGCTGCCTCTCCTTCTTCTTCCTCCTTCATTCTTTCCTCATTTCATCGCCTCTGCGTTCGTAATGGAGAGCTTTGGAGGTGGTGGTTATTTCGTCGACGACAAGGCTGCTCATGTCGAGAACATTTTCCTCGACTTTCTCAACAAGTAACCTTCTCTCTCTCATGTTCTTGCTCTCTCTCATTTCGTCTCCTACTGACATCCTATTTCGATTCAGCTTTCGTCTCGGTGGCCGTTCAGGGGAAGCCTATTACGATGCTGAGATTGAAGCTATGAAGGCCTCTGAATCCACCACCATGTTCATCGATTTCTCTCATCTCATCCGCTTCAACGATCTCCTTCACTTTGCTATCTCTGAAGAATACTTGAGGTATTCCCTCTCCCATCACTCTACTTTCTTCTTTCAATTTGTAATCTTGTCTTTCCCTTTTCATGAAAAAGAAATCTGCTTGTTATGCTTTGTGTTCTGTAGGTTTGAACGCTACTTGAAGAATGCTTGCAAGCGATTCGTGATGGAAAAGAAGCCCACCTTCATAGCTGATGATAACCTTGGCAAGGACATCAATGTTGCTTTTTTTAACATCCCCGTTTGTAAGAGGTCCTCTCTATTCCTTGTCTTTTCCATTTAGCATCTTGTCACCTTTATTCTTCGTTTACATTAGTTAACGAACCAATTTAACATACCCAAGCTTCTCCTTTCCTACGTAGAAAATCATCACATACCAAATGACTGCAATTCTAATCCCCTTTTTACATTCTTCGTTGCTATTAAGCTCACGCAACTGCTGTTTAAAGCATATGGTAAGTAAAGAATTACGTCTAATGGTTTTGTTTTTCTATATTCATCCGACTTAATTTGATTAGAATTAGAACACAATTCTTATCTTAATCACCTCAGTTACACACTTTTAATATTCAATCAACAAAAGATTTACAACTGCACCGGGATATTCGAGGGTCCTTGCACTGGATATTTGAGGGTTGAGGCTGCTATCCCCTCTCCAAAGAGCTCACTTCTTTTACAATTTCACAATACTGTTGCCTCTATTCCATAACTCGCTTTAAACCCCCCTCCTTTCTGCAACTGTCAAACAGTTATTAACAGTCTCCTTGCTATAGCCAAACTCGCACAACTCACCACTTCCCTTTCTCCCAGTTTCTTTTCTTCTTTTATACGTAAACCAGATTGGAGGAGGTTATCATAATTTTCTTAATCTTTTATCTCTTCACCTACCCAAGAGTTCACATACTTTTGCTACTAAGTCTCATTTTTCTCATATAGTTTCCTTTTTCAAATACGATCATCCACCATTACTTTAGCTATACTGTTGAGAAAGTTTGTTTAAAGAAATGCCAATAAGCAAGTAATCAGAGGTGGGGAAAAGTATGTAAGGAGACGAAAAGTGCTCATCGGCTGTCTTTTATGGGAATTTTTATCTGAGTTTTGATATCTGATCATGCATTTCCTGACTCTATCGCTTTCTGAGTCCTATCATTTTCTAATCATGATTCATGATATGTCATCATTAACGGTGGTTTGACCATCTGTTCTGCCATGTATTTACAACCACAGGTTGAGGGAGTTGACTACAGCAGAAATTGGCAAATTAGTGTCAGTGACAGGAGTTGTAACTCGTACAAGTGAGGTTCGACCAGAACTTCTCCAAGGGACCTTTAAGTGTCTTACATGTGGAGGTGTGATAAAGAACATTGAACAGCAGTTCAAGTATACAGAGGTGCATATATTTGTTCCATGCATTGTCACTTCTTGTTTATAATACATTTCCAAACAGGTGGCAAACATATTCATGCATTTGACAAATACACTGTGTTTTCTTTTCTATTGATGTAATTGGTATCAGCCAACAATTTGCATGGGTCCTACATGTACAAATAGAACGAAATGGGCATTACTGCGGCAAGAGAGCAAATTTGCTGATTGGCAAAGGGTGCGAATGCAAGAGACTTCCAAGGAGATACCAGCAGGATCTCTTCCTCGATCATTGGATGTCATTCTTCGTCATGAGATGGTCGAGCGAGCCAGGGCCGGAGACACGTGAGATTAACAATTTTACTATTATATTGAATGGATGTGTGTATGTGTTTTTCCTAATCTATTTTCATTGTGTTTATATAAGACACTAAACCAAAGATTTTATAGAGCTGTAAGCATTTAAGGATTAAAAGTGGTTGTGGCCCTTACATTTATGTTGGTAGTCAATCTTTTGCAGTCATGTCTTGTTCGGTCTTTGACTGCACAAGTCCTATAAAGATGCTACGAACTTGAATACACTAATTGTGACTAAGCTTTCTCCTTTTGATATATGCTTACAGGGTTGTTTTTACGGGTACAGTGGTTGTGATACCAGACATACTTGCACTGGCCTCTCCTGGTGAGAGAGCAGAAACTCGACGAGAAGGTTCCCAACGGCAAAGTTCTACTGTTGGACATGATGGAGTGAGAGGCCTTAAAGCTCTAGGAGTGAGAGACCTGTCATATCGATTAGCTTTTATTGCCAATTCAGTTCAAGTAAGCGATATACACTTTCTTAAGTACAAATATCTATTGCAGTTATCAACGCACAAGTTATTTCATGATCTTTCTTTCTTTAATTGTTTTTTTGTCCAGATTGCTGAAGATAGGAGAGACACTGATGTCAGGAATAGGAAAAGGGAAAGTGATGAAGAACAACAATTTACAGTAAATTCATATCATTTATTTACTTATTATGCAATTTTCTTTGATGTTTTTGTTCCTATTGTCCTTAAACATGAATCGATGATATCTATTGCGATATAATGTTGTTCATGTACTCTTATCAGCCCTTTGCTATAAATTTTTTACTTAGTGGGTTTAAAGCACACATTCTTTGTTATATTTTCTTTGCAAGAAACAAATTGCATTAAGAGGAAAAATAACAAGATAAGAGACGGGAACAACTCCACTAAAAAAGAAATACATGGAAACACTTAGGGTACAACAATTTCTCTTCAGTTGGAGAGAATCAAAATAAATAGATAAATCTTGAAAAGTTTGCTACTATAAGCTCATTTAGCAATAGTAAATAAGTGTTGTTTCAAAGATCATTGCTTAACTATTTATCTTGAAAGATAATTACATTAAGTTGAAGCTAAATAGTCCAAGTGATAACTTGGATTGACTAGGAATTTTTTCTTCCAAACGAGGTTATAGAAAGAGAAATTCTTTGAAGAATTAGAAGTGAGCAAAGAAAAAAAAAAGGTATTAAGGAAAAGTTTGATTGATCAACAAGTTATCTACTTGTGTTAGCAATAGTGGATCTAGGAGAAAAAATGTGGATGACTGTATGGAGATTGAAAATTTCGTCTATCTTTGAGTTGTTCATCTCTCTAAATGATAGATGATAAGAATTTTTGTGAGGGTGTCCCAAGATGAAGAGGGCATAGAGTAATTCTTATTATGTGGCAAACGATAAATGTTTGGGAAATGGTCACCCAAAGGAATGTCTCCAATCCACCTATCTTCCCAAAATCGAACCAACGTTTCGTTTCCCACCTTAAAAGCAATGCATTCTTGAAAGGATGAAAAAATCAAAGAGAAATACACTTCCAAGGATTACGTAAAGTGACATGATTAGTAGGATTGATCGCCCAACCTTAAGTCGCACAACCGTATTTACTTTTAATTATATTACACGACACAAGAAATCATTTTTCAAGAGAAATCTCCGTAGCCATTTCCCCAACAAGGCTTTGTCTCTAATCTTTTTATACTTTAGTTTATGCTCTCGGAGAATTTTATTGTGAGTGACAAGTTAGTTTTCAGTTAGGTTTCCTTTATTTCAATATTTTCTTGAACTAATTTAGAATTTGATAGAGCATACTCAGTTTTTTCGCAGGATCATTTGTACTATAAGTGTTACAACTTGACTATACTCAAAAGCTTTTGGCCTGGTGCTTGTTTTCTTGAAATGTCTCTTAATGTTTCGATTTAAATAAAATGATAGGCGGAAGAGCTTGACGAAGTCCAAAGGATGAGGAATACGCCAGATTTCTTAAATAAACTTGTTGAGAGTATTGCACCAACAGTCTTTGGTCACCAAGATATCAAGCGAGCTATCTTGCTTATGCTCCTAGGTGGAGTTCACAAGCATACTCATGAAGGCATCAATCTGAGAGGAGATATTAATGTTTGCATCGTAGGAGATCCAAGCTGTGCAAAATCTCAATTCCTGAAGTACTCCCTTGTTTTCTAAGTTTTACGCATTTTAGTTTGTGGTGTATACAGTTGAACTATAATCTTCTATCAACTTGCAGGTACACGTCAGGTATAGTTCCAAGATCTGTTTATACATCTGGGAAATCCTCTTCAGCGGCAGGGTTGACTGCAACTGTGGCAAAAGAACCTGAAACTGGGGAATTTTGTATTGAGGTAGGAATTACTTGTAGCTATTTTGCTGTCTAGTGTGGAAATTTTTTCACTAGACGTAATTAGACATGATTCATGGTGTATGGATGGCATTCAAACTTCAATAATCAATGACCTCAAAAAAAGCTTTTGAACCTGAGACGTGCTTAGTGCTGGCTAATGACTTGATTTCATGTGAAAAGTTAAAATTTGGAAAAGATATCAGGCTTATGGAGCAAAGCGGAGTTTGATTTTATGGAAAAATTCAGATCCATCTTTATAATTCATTGTTCCATGTCTCTTGAAGTTTGGACTTTTATTTATGAGTTCAACATCCACTTACATGGGTTCTTTTGGGGTTACAAATATCTTTACAATCAAGAACTAAACTTGAGCATAAATTATCAAAATTAAGATGAAGACACAAAGTGTTTCAAATGCCTTTAGCTTGGAACCTTTCTTTTTGCCCCCTGCTTTCAAGATTTCTTAATGGTGCTACTTTTCTTGTAGGCCGGTGCTTTAATGCTTGCTGACAACGGGATTTGTTGCATTGATGAATTTGATAAAATGGATATTAGGGATCAGGTAATATTTGTGTTATTAGTTGTATCTTGTGTAGGAAGTTTACTCTGGAGATCTGATATGTAAAAATGAACTTGAAGGTTGCAATTCATGAAGCGATGGAACAGCAAACTATAAGCATTACCAAAGCTGGAATACAAGCAACACTGAATGCTCGTACATCAATTCTGGCTGCTGCTAATCCTGCAGGTGGACGGTACGACAAGTCTAAACCATTGAAGGTGACTGTTTTCATTTGCCAATGCAAAACATTATTAGTCCAATTATCCTGTATGATTTGGCTTTGGTTGGGTTTTGGGGAGTGGTTCTAAAACTTATTGATGCAATATCCACGCCAATTGCCACAGGTTCTTAACGTATTCCTTTATTGTAACAGTATAATGTGGCTCTTCCTCCTGCCATTCTCTCAAGGTTTGACCTGGTATACGTTATGATTGATGATCCAGATGATCAAACAGATTACCATATTGCCCACCACATCGTCAGAGTACATCAGAAGCGTGAAAATGCTCTTTCTCCGGCATTTTCTACTGCAGAGCTTAAGAGATATTTTGCATATGCAAAAACTTTAAAACCCAAGGTCATATTTGCTTCTTGCCTGTCACTTTGTTTAGATTTGTGGCTTATTTTGATAGATATTCATTAATGCAGCTAAGCTCAGATGCGAGGAAATTGTTGGTCGACTCTTATGTTGCTTTACGTAGAGGAGATACCACTCCTGGCAGTAGAGTTGCATATCGCATGACTGTTAGACAACTTGAGGCATTGATCAGACTATCTGAAGCCATTGCTCGAAGTTATTTGGAAACTCTGGTGCATACATGTTTTGACAAATTTCATTCACTAGTATTTGATATCTCATTATGGAATATACTCAAAAAGACATGCACGCAGGTACAGCCACATCACGTTCGTCTCGCAGTGAGATTGCTGAAAACATCAATTATCAGGCAAGAACATGAAATGAAATATTAAATATCTCTCTTTATGTGCATGTGGTATGTCTGAATTTTATTAATATACTTGCAGTATCTTTAACTATTTTGTCTCTCATTCAGTGTGGAGTCCAGTGAGATTGATCTCTCGGAGTTTCAAGAAGAAAACAATGTTGTTGACAATAATGTAGATAGGGCGGATGGTGATGCTAACCAAGATGATTCTCAACCAAGCAATGATCCAGTTTCAGGAAACGGTAGCTAGATTATCTAAGCTCCTTTTAGCTTTTTGTATAAGTTTCCTTTTAGTAGATAAAAGATTCTAATAATTGAGAAATTGGTTTTGCAGCTGCAAATCGAGAAGGAAGAAAACTTGTTCTAAGCGATGAATATTTTCAGCGGATCACCCAAGCCCTCATTATGCACCTTAGGCAGCATGAAGAAACTGTAATGCAAGAAGGTAAACAGAGGAGACCTTCCTCATCCGTTTCAGTATGTCCTTTCATGTTTTGTGTATTTCGATTATGTATGGATTAGGAGAAGCGCGATTGAGAACTATGGACATTTAGTTTACCATCTCCTTAGTTTTCATGGCTCAATCATTGGGTGTTGATTGTTTTTCTTTTTAATTTTTTGAAGGAACTGGGCTGGCAGGAATGAGACAGAGGGACTTGATTAAATGGTATGTAGATCAGCAGCATGCGAAAAATAAATATAGCTCCGAGGTGGAGGTTATAAACGAAGTGTCTAACATTAAAGCTATTATAGAGGTAAGGTTAAAACTCTGAATCCTGCCTAGTGTTCACTGGTTGTGGGGCCTGCGAGATGATCTAATCGAAATTCTTTTAATGCAGAGTTTAATACTAAGGCAAGGGCATTTGATAGTGGTGGACGATGGCAGGCCAGTTACAGAGGGTGAAGTTGCTGGACAATCATCAAGTAGAAATGACAGAATTTTGGCTGTTGCTCCTAATTATGTCATTCATTGATTTGCTACAATTTTGAAGGTAAAAGCTCCTTCACTTCATGCCTAAGCTCTCATCATGCAACGGAAGTGCTACAATTTCTCTTGTCAACGCCTTTGGGCTATATAATATATAGCAGGTTGTGTTCAGTTATTTGTTGAGAATTTGTAGCATTTTATTTAGTGATGATAGCTCCAAGCTGACTTTATTTTTTTTTGGCAACTTTGAATGCATGGGCACAATACATATGTTGTTGCTTGACTGTAGCTTGCAGTATTCATTAACTGAACAACGTTGGGCAAGAATTGGATTCGTGGTAATTGCAGGAAGTGTGTTTGTGCAAGGATACATCTGGATTTGCTTATGCAAATTATGTGGTTTGGGGACGATCTTATCAATTTGATGTCATCATTGCATATCTCATCAATTTTGTGTATTATTTTACTGGATCGCTAATCCCATCGACAAGAAAGCACAATTAGAAGAAATTGGTAGATGTGGACCCTCCTCCCTCCAGTCCGAGGCGCTGAGTTTTGGACGGGAGGATGTGCACAACTAATCACACTTGGCTTTTGGAAATGCGTTTGATCACCCACTTCCAAGTCCAGGCTTTGTTTAAAAGATTTGGACAAAATACGATTGTTGGTCAGATCCACCCATCTCATCTGCTTACTTCATATCATATCATTTTCCTAATGAAGACAGGAAAGCAGCCAAAAGAAGGCAGAGATGGGTGGGGCCAGGGGCGCATATTCCGAATCTGACAACCCTCACAGGCGGTCCCACAGTTTCATCTTTTCTACACCCTCTTCTTTAATCTTTCTCAAATTTCATCATCTTTCTCGGGGTGGTCCTGTTTTGCTTACAAGATCTTGAGGCTCAACAGTTGGGACGCCTCCAACACCTGATCTCAATCTTGGCTCATCTGTCACAAACTAACTGGATTACCCAATTTGATTAAAAATGTAGTGAAGACCCGCAAAGCGTATAATAAACATCAGTACACTTGTCATTAACAATCAACTTGTTTCATACTATCGACGGTGTCTGTATGTTGGGATGTTCTTGGTCAAGGATAGTTCATGCTTAAATATAAATTCATTTATGCTGCAAAATTAGTAATGAGATAAACATCTCCATAACATAATACACACACTACTACTATACACAAAACATAGAATTTATTATTCCATTTTCATCATTGCCTTATATGTTCCACTTACCATTTTAAGTTCCCTAGCACCCACACTGACTATAGTATAAGGGTCGCAACGGAATATTTGCACATAGATCAAAACTTAAAGATCCACACAGTGATTAGAGATATAATAATGTAATAACAGTTTAATAAAGTCTAAATATTCAAATCTAAATCATTTAATCTTACAAAGACCCAAAGAAAGATAGTTCTCACCAGAAAATTAATAAAATACTAAACAATAAAATAAATAAAAGAAAACTACCTATGAACTCCGACTACTCGTTGTTCTTGTTCTTTGCTGAAAAATGAGGAGGTAATTGAGATAAGTGCCTAACTAAGTAGACAGATTATACTAAATGTAATACATGTAAAACTTCTTTTACCTTTCATTTCCAAAACATGAATTGATTATAATGGTTTTCAAATATCTTACAGAAAACTAGTTTCCATCATTTTAATAAAAAAACATGCTCCATGAGCCAATAATGAGGCTTTAATTCAAAATATTGTTGTATACATAGACAACTATACGAAAATATGTCATCGTCACATCTTTCATATAAAAATAACTCTAGTGAAAAATAATGATCACTCCATGACCCCTCCGACACAGTAATATAGAAAGTGGCGATTTGAAGACCATGCAACACTTCATAAGTCTGAAAGAATAGTAAAAGGTGACGGCAACCCAAAGGTCCAACCATATCACAAGGGTCACAAACGATCTAAAAACCAGACACCGACACCACCCATACAAATCGTAGATCTCAAACATATCATGAGCAGATTTAGGGATCGCAAGGAGCACATCATCACTACCATATAACCAATTTTCATAACATGCAAACAGACAACATTCGTTCAACAAAAGGTGTACTAGGACATGCTTTTGATACTTTGGCACCGAAATCGTCCAAAGTATCAGGAGCATTCGTCATCACAAGATACATATCATAACAATGTAAAACCATGTATTAATGGTAAATGTGTAAAACCATATATACATATACGTAGAAACAGAGGTACTGGCGACCATGCCCCTTCAGATTTTATACATGTAACAACTCACCAAAATAAGTTTTCATAAAACCATGCAATGCAGTGCAAAAAGTATAAAATCTTTACCTAAATCTCTACCTCGGCGACAATTTATTTTTGGCTAGTCGAAGCTACAACCTCTAGTATAGGCTCATAATCCACAAACTCGTCCGAACTTAAAACAAAACAAAAGTTAGGAAATCTCTCTCAACCACTAAGGAAGACACAATGATGAGTCTTATACCGGGACTAGGAACCCAAGCTAGAATACTATAAACGGTCGTGAACTTCACAGAGGCGCGTAGTGTCGAGGTGACAAATTTTTTTAAATTAAAATTTGTGGTCGACAATTTAGTGGGTACCGGTCGACACTTTTAGGTGGGGGTCGACCCACCAGTTGACACTTGAAACTATCTGGTTCGGCATGCGCTCGACACTTCATCTTAGCGATCGACACTTCATATATCTCGGGTTTCAGCCCAAAATATGCTAGCGGTCGACACTTCCTTAGATGTCAACACTTGATACAGTTATGTTTCCACCATAAGAGTTCAAAGTGTCGACTGACTTTTCACAGTGGTCGACACTTTGGGGATTTTCTAGAGACGGGAAGTCGCAAAAAATTGCTTTTCTTCGTTGTTTTTCACCACTAGTCCCCAAAATAACATCAAAACAACTTAATCCTACTCAAATAACCCAGACATAACTCACGGATTCGAGTTTCCTAACTCGAACGAATCCAATAATAACCTTAACTTTCAATACTTAAAAATGAGAAGAAAACTCACCAACAATCAAAACTCCCTCACAAATGTTGGTGCAGGGGTCTTGTGAACACGTTTTTGGCTCTAGAACAAGACGATTTGCTCGAAGGAAAAACACACTCTCTCTCTTTGCATTGCGCCAGGTGAGGAACAAAGAAATAGGTTCCTCACCCTAATTTAAAAAATAATAATTCTTTTTCTTTTATCTAATTAATTATATGTTGTGGAACCCAGGGTTCACAACTCATATTCTCACGAAATCGTTCTACAGAGGAAAAGAAAATAGAAAGGAAAACTAAAAATAAAAGGAAAGATAGTAAAACAGACAATCATTCATTCCACACCCTTCTCACGCCTCTCTCTGCTGCCTTTATCTGCTTCCATCCTCCTCTTCTAACAGATTGGACACGTCAGCTGAGGGTCCATAATCGGGTTGGGCTCAGGTTTTCCTGGTTCTGCTGTGTTTCCCCTTAGTGGCCCAACAGCATAGCCCATCATGGAAGCCTCTTCCATGACAAATCCTCCCCCTTAACAAATCCTTGCCCTCAAGGATAAAAATTTGGACAGCAACAAAATCACATGCTCTTCGACACTCAGCCTCTTCAACGTTAGAAGTGAATTCCTCTTAATAGCTGGCGAGATTCTTACAACAGCCTTTTCCATGGCCATGGAGATAATTCTCTCCAATCTTGAACAGAGTCTGTGGTAAGCCAGTAAAGTATTCCATGGCTGAGTTGATCTGAGTAGTTAATGAATCTGTTTTCTTTAGCTGCTTCAAATTTCTCTGCCAAATGCGATGTCCAAGCTTTCTTTTGACATGGCCAACTCCAGAATTCCAAGCAAGTTCAAGGCTTTCATCAAACTCCAAATCACCGAGATATTTGAGACTTTCGAGCTCCGAGGGAATGCTGCCTTCATATTTATTGTCATTGATCAACAAGTATTTTAATGACTAAAGTTTGCCTTCTGTAGGAATTTCCACGCCCTTGACATCCTTAAATTTTGTGTTTGACTCCATTGTAGGCTGCAACTCTTCATTCAGGCCAAGTCTTTTACTCATTTCCCTATTTTCAATAAGTGCTCCTACAGCAGAGATCAAGAGAAAGGTCAACAAAATAAGGCAAATAGTTCGCCATAGCTGTTCTTTAAAATGTCCTCCTTCAGTAGCCACCATATGAATGAGAACATTGGCAGTTCCAAGAACACCATCTTTGACAGACTTTCCAGCATTCTTGAAGGCTGAAAAATCACCAATACCTTCTTCTTCCCAATATGCATTTGAAATACCTCTCTGTATAGTCTTGAGAAGTTCACTTCCATCCAACCTGTCAACTTGCATTAATGCCTTGACATATTCAGAGACTGCAGTTGAGTAGCATTGTAATGATGGCTGACTTTCAAATAATTTTTTTCTTGTCGAGTTATAGTTCAGAATCTTACGAATTAAAACTTCCCTTTTATACTCCTCTGGTAGATCATCTCCCAAAAAAAGATCATCTTCTTCATCATCCATATTATCAGTAAAATTAGGATCATAACTCAGATACTCTAAAGTATGATGAAGAATTTCATCGCAATACGAAGTGATGTCTTTAGGACACCTCAATAAGAAACTTTCTAGAGCCTGCAAGTTGTATTCACGTAGCTCTTCATCGTACTCGGAAGCACTTTTGCAATAGTTAATAAGCAGAGGAACTGTGTCTGCAAGATGAGGTCCAAATCGATATCCAACAGCTCGACTTAGAGCACCTATCATTTGAATATTTGTACGAGTCATTTTAGTTTTTACACCTTTACTTTTCAAGTTCCTAACAACATCAACGGTTGCCTTTGCCATTAGATCATCCGACAAGCTTGAAGCAAGAGATGCAATACATGACACGGTCTTCTTTCTGACACTAGCTTGATTGGAACTCAATTGAGACAATAATGCACCTAATAGAATCTCGTGGTCACTGGCCATTAGATTCCCAAATGTATGAAGAACATCACACAAGATATCAAGAGATTCACACTTTAGCTCCGTACTAAATCCTGGAGCAGTAATTCCTTTTATCAACTGGGGTGAAAGGGAAATGAGAATGGATTGCGCTAGTGATGGCACAGAAACTTCAGAAACAATTGTCTTCAAGGCTATGCTAGCAACATCACGATGCTGATCCTTCCCGTTAAGTAATTTATCACAAAGTTTATTAGTCATCTCCACTACTCGTCCCTCAGTGACAGTTTTTCACCATTGGAGCAAGACATTTCACGGCTAATCCTGAAACATCACCAGCTGCATCATGAAGCTGTTGTATGATGATGTTTGACAACTTGATCTCAAGATCAGAATCAGCTTTAAAATTGTCTTTGCTCAATTCACAAAACAAATCAGATGTTGCCATATATCTGTAATCTTTATCCTTGCCTGTCATCTTTTCTAGTATACCCGTCAAAGTTAAATTCGCCATTGTTGACAATTTAAAGGATGCCGGGTTCTTTAAATTATACAGATCAGGAGCAATCCCTGCAGTCTTCATACCATCGACAAGAACAAGAATCTTATTCCAAGGCATACCCATTTTACCATAAACATTCACCATTTTTCCTTTTACTAACTTCGTGGCTGAAAAACTTGTTGTCAACTAGATTTGAACACGACGTGCTTCGTAGTTTTGGTGATTGGTACACATGCCATCGCCTAGTTCAAGGGACTGCATTTGATCAAATCCTGAATCAGTATCCTCACCGTTAGTCGATTCGTCATTCTCCAGTGCAGTCTCCTTTCCGGCGTGGTCATCTTCTGAACTCAGTATATCATTCTCATCTGCCGGAACAAAATTAATAATATCAACAGCCTTCTTTCCGGAAACAATAGCGTCCATCTTCACCTGCAAGTCGATTACCTGCTTGAAAATCATCTTCAAGCAACCACTAACTCCAGAATCTAAACCCCTTAAAGAATCGAAAAGCAGATTCATCAGCGTCTCTTTCACCTGCAATTTTTCTTTCGGGTTGCTTTGAATCAACTCCATCACCTCTTTTTCCAGAAGCCATTTCTCAATCTCATTAACTCTGTGCTTCATCGCCAAGATCTTCTTCACGCTCTTCGTAGCCAAAAATCCGCGCAACACTTTCTGGATTTTCAGCGCTGAATCGGATCTACTCCGCTCTGATCCGGTGCTCGCCTGAGACTGAATCATTTTTGTAAGGATGGATATCATCGCATCCTGCTGTGCTTTATATTCTGCTACCATTTCTTCAAGGGATTTTGCTCTCGTTTCAGCCATCCCTTCAATCGTGGCTGCTCTGGTCTCCGACATTCTCTGATCGTAGCTGCTCTGATACCACTGCTCCCTTCACCAGTAATAATTTTTTTCCTGAGCTGGAAGTAGAAATTGCTCCCATAGATTTTCGATCTCGATCGAACTCCAGTGTTGCAATCCTATGTGCAATTGTTTTCCATTGTTGATAGCACCGCAGTATATCCTCATGAGCAGAATGTGTGCTAGAACCAATTCCTTCAGGAAGTCACATTTTTGCCACCAAAACCTTCAATGCTGCTTCGGTGGGCATGCCATTGGCAACAAAATGATTTCCAGATTGTTCAACACCAGCATCATTACAGATAGCAGAAATCTTTGCAATCATTTGAAGATTAGCGTCCATACTTACGAAATTGGTTCAGTCTCAGTCGAGCACCAGATCAGAGCGAAGTAGATCCGATTAGGTGCTGAAAATCTAGAAAGTGTTGCGCGGATTTTTGGTGAGGAAGAGCGTGAAGAAGATCATAGCGTTGAGGCGCGAAGTTAATGAGATCGAGACAAGGCTTCTGGACAAAGAGGTGGTGGAGTCGATTCAAAACAACACGATAGAAAAATTGAAGGTGGATGAGACGCTGACAAATCTGCTTTTCGATTCTGTAAGGGGTTTCGATTCTAGAGTTAGAGATTGTTGGATGATTATCCAGAAGGTACTCGGCTTGCAGGTGAAAGTTGATGCTATGGTTTCCAGAGAGAAGGCTGTCGATATCATTAATTCTGTTCCGGCAGATGAGAACGACTATTCTGCGGACATATTTAGTTCAGAAAATATTGAAAATGACTGGGCAGATTTTGTAGATTTGGAACGGCAGCGCGACGACATTGCACAGGGAATGCGGAATACCCAGCTGGGTTTTGTGGAGAAAACCACCGAAAAAGAACTCTCTGATGATGAAGATGAAGAGAAAAAGAAGGAAAAGGAAGTAAAGATAGAAGAAACTGATGGAAGCAAGAAGGCAATTGAGAATTCTCCTTTCCTCGGGCAGCTGAAGAAGAAGGGGTACAAAGTTCTTTACATGGTTGACCCATTTGGTAATTATGTTCAGAATCTTGTAGAGGTACGTGAAAAAGAACAGAGGACCCAAATTCTTTTGTTAGTGACCAGAAGGGAATTAGAACTAGCTCGTATTTGCCTTGATTTGCATTTCTTTGCTGAGGACAATGTGTTTATGTTGACGGAGGTGGTGAATAATCGTTTCGTGATTGCCACCGATAAAGGTGGATGCTGTGTCCTGCTGCAATGTGTGGAATACTCCACCGGAGAAATTAGAGAGCGGTTCATTGACGAAATTTCATCAACTGCGCCATATCTATCGGTAGATCGTTATAGAAACTATGACATCCAATCTGTATTATCAGTATCGAAGGATCTCAGCATTTTGACTATGTTTCAATGGGTGAGTTTGATTCTGCTCAAAACAGCGATGGGATCCTCCTGGAAGGAAATTCATTGTGGAGAACAAATTCTGCATTATCAGGAGCTTGGTTTGTATTCCCTGGAAGGTTTGCTCCAATACGTCCATTCGAGTGTTGAGCTCTGTGACTACCATCTGCAGCTCCTGGTGTTCCCCTGCCAAATTCTTCAACATTTCTTCTTCTGTCTTCGCTCAGTTTTCCGCCATCCTTCCTCATCTTCTAACAGATTGGACACGTCAGCTGAGGATCCATAACCGGGTTGGGCTCAGGTTTTCCTGGTTCTGCTGTGTTTCCCCTTAGTGGCCCAACTGCATAGCCCATCATGGAAGCCTCTTCCATGACATTATATAGAAATTTCTATATTATATATATTAAATAAAATCTTCAAATCCTAATTTCACACCACTCAAATATCTTTTAAAATTTATTCCATGGTAAATTCTTAATTAACCAACTTTAATTTACTAAAATTAACCACACGATAATTTTTCAAATTATTGATTTTTGACCAATTTACAAGTAAAATCCAACGTGGTCACGAAACGACAGCCAAGTCAACCAATGATACGTTAACCATCTTTTACGCGAAAAAAATCAACACATGAAAATTAGTAATTATAAAATACCAGTTTTACATACTGTTCTTTATGAACAACACCACACATGTTGGTCCTTGTTTGGACAACTCGTGTCCAAGTGTGTTGTGATTTGACTGCTTTGCACACCAATCGGTCTCGCCTCACCCATACTCGTGCATGTGCTCTCGGCCAAGCATCCATGAGTCTCACTATGCCCACTATTTCTTGGTCATTTGGTGCACTCCCTCGCCCCATCTAACGTGCACATTCCTTGTGAGAAATATGGATGTGTAACAAACCCTCCCTCCAGTTGGATTCGACACCATCGTTGATCAATTTCTCAGTAATCCTCCACTATTTCTCTTGACTTACCATAACTCTTTTTTTTTCAAAGTTGCCTCCTCCTTTGTTGTCCCATCCCTTTAAAATTGATAATCATTCTGTCAATTTTGTCTACTCAACCATGGGTTTGATGGTCGAGAATCTTAACTATCTTCTTTTGAAACTCCATTCACGCCTTAGGTGTTGCTTTTGATACCAATGAGTGCCCTTTCTTAGCCAACCTACTAAGTGGAAAACCATTAACTTACTCCCTTTTACGAAATCTCTTCCACCATTTTATTTACAAAGGATAAAAGCCTAAGCACTTGGGTCATGACGTGCTACGAAATGGGGGTGAGCCTTTTGGGACTCAAGATTTGCCATGACCTTGAAACTATTTTTGGCCTGAGAAGAATAACAACTTCCCATATGCCCATAACGATCCATACTTGGATTTTGAGGCTAAAATTTGGATAGCTTCTAGCCCTTGAAGTGAAGGGAATATCCTTCAAATATTGCTGCTAAAAGCTTCATGAAACGGAAGATATGTTGAAAAAAGTGGGTGGTGTCAGATAGAAGAAATATCAATCTGATCAAGCAAATGAGTCTCATTGAGAAAGATATATTTCACACTATTGATGTCCTTTTGATGAGAGTTTTAGCACGTTGCTTGCTTTTTATGTGAGGAAGACTCTCTCCAAAAATAAGGGGGAGAAACCTTGGTGAGAAAAGTTATGGTTGTCAGAATTCAAGTTGGTCTAATGGGAGCTATGACTGCACCTGTTGATCTCTTCGACTTCTTTGGAAGGACTCTCTCCAATCTTGCTTCAATGAGAGTTTCTTACATCTTTGTTGAAGATTCCACCTCAATTAAAGAGAATGGATAATGATGTAACATAAAAAGAGTCCACTTACACTCATAAAAGTGGAACTCAAAACACACTCACCGATTAGATATTACTTACCGATAGGTGGCAACTTGAAGAAAACTTCAGGCTTAAAGAAAGATCCTCAACACAATTTTTGAATCAAAATTTGCTGCCTATTACAACCCAATGATGTGCCTCAAAAGGAGGAACTTCAAATCACATGAAAATTAGACTTGCTGTTTTGCTGGAAACAAATAGCAACTTGGCACAACAACAACTTGAGCTGTAGTTGGCTTTTAGGGCTAAAATTTTAACAGCTTCTAGCCCTAAATGAACTCTCAAAATAGCACAGCCTAAGTTGATGCAGAACGAAAGTTATGATTAAAATGTTGGGGGTCGCCGAATCTCAGATTACTACTCTGGTTGAGAATAATGTATCAACTTTGGAGAGGCATAGCTCTCTCGTGGGAAAACAAATGGATACAATTTTTATGGCAGATTGAAGCTGTATGTGTGAGGTTGATTCTTTCCATAAATGAGGAACTGAATCGATGAGAATGAAAAGATATGGATGAAGTGGTGTATGTTAGTCGGAATGTGATAAAGAGGCACATTCTCGGGGTCTTTGGCTTTTTGTGAAGTGAGCTTTGTACACCCTTGCTTGAGATTCTACCTTCTGGAAAGAGGTAGAAAATGGAGCAATAAAATGGATTCTGCTCACTCACGAAGATGGAAGCAAAAAACATACACTCGGATATGACTCACTGAGGAGATGCGAATACTTGATGCTTGGAAGCTTCAAGATTTGGATGAAGACAAATTTCAAATTTGCCATAAAGCCAAGATCTAGAACTACTTATTTTGGGTAATTTGACTTCTCAATCTCAAAATGTGACCTCTCTTGCACATATTACATCAAGACTATATTTTCATACATTTTGCTTCCAAAAAAATACAACCAAAGACTAGCATCATTAGAATTTGCTAGGCTATGCTACCTCCATGTGAGGGTGTTGTAGCCAAGATGAAGGCTCAGATGCCGAGTAATGTGCTAACACATTATTGCTTGACTTCTTTTGTTTCTTGGACATAACAACGAAATAATAGATATCCTTCTTGATTTGTCTACTAATGGATTTAGGCTTCAAGATAAAGAGAAAATGACTTAAGTTGATCTCATAACTGGTGTTGCAAGTGAGGATGATTTTTGAGTTAGATGACACGCCAATGCTCCATGAACCGAAAGCTATGACTCCTCTCATGTAATGAACTATGATTTGCCTCCAAATTCCTTCTCTTGGTTTGTTGTGAGTTGTCCTCGTGGCACATCAGATCACCACAACTAAGGCCCAGTCCTCCTCTTTCTCTAGAGAGATAAATATCTTAGTGACTCAAGTCTTCTACTATTTATACAACAAGTGTTGTGGACAAACCCAACAACTAAGCATAACTAGATCTTGATAAATGACTCCTATCTAGCTACTGGACCTTCTCTCCGCATGCAAATCACCATTTGTCATACTACGATCCAAGGGTGCTTCCCTTCATACCATGATATGTACCCTAATGAGTGAAAACGAGACCAAATCATTTTGCATTCAAAGATGCATGATCCTCTCCTCAAATTTAATTTCTCTTGGTTGGTTGTTGACTTGGATCATGCACAAAGTCCTCCAAGCTGTTGTCACAAAATCTTCCTAGAAGACTACCTTGATCCACGCCACATAGTGCACCAAAGTAGGGTCTACAAAATCTTAATGTGTGACGACCCAACCCCATGATGGGCCAGGCCGTGCAGTCCCGGCTCACACAGGGCCCTGCCACGTGGTTTCCTGAAGGCCGTCCCACGTGTACTCTCGATCTTCTCCTCCCCTAAAGGGAGTTTTTGCCTCCCTCTCCATTCGAACCCAAGACCTCAGGGACTAGTACTTGGGCTACAAGTGAGGAGTACCACTTGAGCTACTGGACTGCACGGCCTAGCCCATCGAGGGGTTGGGTCGTTACAAAAAAGGCGCATTTTTTGTAACGACCTAACCCCCGATGGGCCAGGCCGTGCAGTCCCGGCTCACACATGGCCCTTCCACGTGGTTTCTCGAAAGTCGTCCCACGTGTACTCACGATCTTCTCCCCCCCTAAAGGGAGTTTTTGCCTCCCTCCCCACTCGAACCCAAGACCTCAGGGACTAGTACTTGGGCTACAAGTGAGGAGTACCACTTGAGCTATTTTGTAACGACCCAACCCCCCGATGGGCCAGGCCGTGCAGTTCTGGCTCACACAGGGCCCTGCCACGTGGTTTCTTGAAGGCCGTCCCACGTGTACTCACGATCTTCTCCCCCCTGAAGGGAGGCAAAAACTCCTTTCAAGGGGGGAGAAGATTGTGAGTACACGTGGGATGGCCTTCGAGAAACCACGTGGCAGGGCCCTGTGCGAGTCGGGACTGCACGGCCTTGCCCATCGGGGGGTTGGGTCGTTACAAAAAAGGCGCATTTTTTGTAACGACCCAACCCCCCGATGGGCCAGGCCGTGCAGTCCCGGCTCACACAGGGCCCTGCCACGTGGTTTCCTGAAGGCCGTCCCACGTGTACTCACGATCTTCTCCCCCCCTAAAGGGAGTTTTTGCCTCCCTCTCCATTCGAACCCAAGACCTCAGGGACTAGTACTTGGGCTACAAGTGAGGAGTACCACTTGAGCTATTTTGTAACGACCCAACCCCCCGATGGGCCAGGCCGTGCAGTCCCGGCTCACACAGGGCCCTGCCACGTGGTTTCTTGAAGGCCGTCCCACGTGTACTCACGATCTTCTCCCCCCTGAAGGGAGGCAAAACTCCTTTCAAGGGGGGAGAAGATTGTGAGTACACGTGGGATGGCCTTCGAGAAACCACGTGGCAGGGCCCTGTGCGAGTCGGGACTGCACGGCCTTGCCCATCGGGGGGTTGGGTCGTTACAAAAAAAGGCACCTTTTTTGTAATGACCCAACCCCCCGATGGGCCAGGCCGTGCAGTGCCCCTTGATGGGCCAGCTGCCACGTGTGTCCATACAGGCTGTCCACGTGTACTCACGATCTTCTCCCACCACCTGATAAATGAGAGTTTTTGCCTTCCTAGAGATTCAAACCCTGGCTGCCAGGTCTACATAACCAAGGGTCCATCATCTCTGTGTACCACTTGAGCTAGCCTTTTTTGTAAAGACCCAACCCCCCGATGGGCCAGGCCTTGCAGTCCCGGCTCACACAGGGCCCCGCCACGTGGTTTCCCGAAGGCCGTCCTGTAACGCCCGACATTTCGGCCAGGTGATTTTCTGACCATTCTCATTGTTACCCTTTATTTAACCTTTATGATTAAATTTAATGTTGAGGCAAATTCATTACAAGTTGAGTAAAACTAGGTTGAGTGGCAATTTTGTAATAAAGACTGAAGGATTAGGTATAAATAGAAAATGGAAACCTTAAATCTCATTTAAACCTCACTGCAGCCGACATTTCCTCTCGGCGACTCCCTTCTTCTCTGGAACTTTCTTCCTCCCCAGCAACTGGTTTTTCAGCCTCTACTCCGGTAACCCGCATTCTAGGTAAGATTCTGACAATGTAGATGCCGGGTAGTCATTTAGAACTCTGTTTTCAGTTGAACTTGTACTTTCGAGTTCTTCAATGGCTAAGTCAGTTGGTTATCGTTCCTTATCTTCATTTGGTAATGCCACCTTTAAATCGATTCTGGACCTTTTATATAACCGACCCCGTTTAATCGATAGCTATATCTAGCTGTTTCGGTTTTGGATTTCAGACTGCACAGAGAACCTTAGCTGCTAGATTCTAGGATGACTTTCGATTAGAACTTTTAGGACTTGATTTTAACTACTATAATGTGGAATGTTTTAGGTGAAGAAGTTGAAGAGAAAGTGATTCAAGTTGCTAAGGATCCAGGTAAGTGAATGTACTAAGTTTCCGGCCAATAGGGCCCTACATCAAAGGACTATGTTAGATTTAGTGAACGTTGTCTTCTATATGTTTGATGAAATGTCGATGGATATGGTTATGTTATTCTGATGTTCTCCCCTGTCTTAGTTCGATGATTAAGTGCATTTATGTTATGCATCATGTTTTACTTCTCAAGCATATGAAAATGTTTTGAAATATGTTTTCTCATGAATAAAATAAGAAGATAAAACTTATGCAACGTGGTTAAGTGAGGGTTGGGGGTGGTTCGGCGTATGTCACAGTCCGCAGTAGGACATATGAATACGACCCGCAGTAGGGACCATGATCAAACTCACTGTCGAACCCCCTTTACCGGCACAAATCCTCCCTTAAACCACATAATGTAATGAAGAATATGAATGACGAAAGGAATGATGAATATGAGCATGTCTACGAATGATGATTATGAACAATGAATACGAGATACGATTATGAATGATGATTAAGAACAAGTACGTGAAAAGAAAAGACTTATGAGCATGTTTTTCTCCAAGTTATGCATTCATGAACTCATAATAGTTTGCATTCCTTACTAAGCCTTAGGCTTACAGTTACACCTTACGATGTAGGTGAAGAAATATCAGGTGAGGAATACAAAGTTGAGGATGAAGTTTAAGCTGGTTGCTGGAAGGTGCTCAGGGTGGAAAGTCTGTGGCTGGATGGCGATTATGACCCTCTGGTTTTACTCTTAAGGTTTTAATGATAACTATGAACATAAAAGTTTAAGTAGGATGATGTTACTTATGATTATGGAGCTTGAACTTGTCTAGCTTGAATACTGATTATGAGTATATTATAAGAATATAGAATGAGTGATTTTAACTAAGTCTTCCGCTGTATGAGTTTTAATGAATCTGTGGTTTATTCTGTTGGTGTCCCGGTATTAAGTTTGAAGTTATGATGTTTGTGCTGCCGGTAGACGAAATGTATTTGTCTATCGGAAGGTGTGAGTGTTATTATGGAGTTTAGAAATCGGTAGATGAAGTTTGCTTGTCTACCGGAAGAAGAAGATGTTAGGTTAATGTTTAGTAGTCGGTAGATGAAAGTACTTGTCTATCGGCAGGAGATGTGTTATTTTGAAGTGTAGAAATCGACACGAGGATTGTGATGGGAGTCGGGTAAGTCTGTCTTCCGGAGGACGTCATCGGAAGAGGAAAAGTATTTGTCTTCCGGCTGACGTCATCAGCAGACGATATGCCTAGAGATCGGCATGTGTAGTAGGTCAAGATACCGGAAGATGGAAATGTCATTCCGCCTTACCAGAAGATTCCAGAAGATGTAGTGCCACGTCATCGGCAGATGATGTGAGTTAATCTACCAGAAGATGTAGTGCCACGTCATCGGCAGATGATGTGAGTTAATCTACCAGAAGATGTAGTGCCACGTCATCGGCAGATGATGTGAGTTAATCTACCAGAAGATGTAGTGCCACGTCATCGGCAGATGATGTGAGTTAATCTACCAGAAGATGTAGTGCCACGTCATCGGCAGATGATGTGAGTTAATCTACCAGAAGATGTAGTGCCACGTCATCGGCAGATGATGTGAGTTAATCTACCAGAAGATGTAGTGCCACGTCATCGGCAGATGATGTGAGTTAATCTACCAGAAGATGTAGTGCCACGTCATCGGCAGATGATGTGAGTTAATCTACCAGAAGATGTAGTGCCACGTCATCGGCAGATGATGTGAGTTAATCTACCAGAAGATGTAGTGCCACGTCATCGGCAGATGATGTGAGTTAATCTACCAGAAGATGTAGTGCCACGTCATCGGCAGATGATGTGAGTTAATCTACCAGAAGATGTAGTGCCACGTCATCGGCAGATGATGTGAGTTAATCTACCAGAAGATGTAGTGCCACGTCATCGGCAGATGATGTGAGTTAATCTACCAGAAGATGTAGTGCCACGTCATCGGCAGATGATGTGAGTTAATCTACCAGAAGATGTAGTGCCACGTCATCGGCAGATGATGTGAGTTAATCTACCAGAAGATGTAGTGCCACGTCATCGGCAGATGATGTGAGTTAATCTACCAGAAGATGTAGTGCCACGTCATCGGCAGATGATGTGAGTTAATCTACCAGAAGATGTAGTGCCACGTCATCGGCAGATGATGTGAGTTAATCTACCAGAAGATGTAGTGCCACGTCATCGGCAGATGATGTGAGTTAATCTACCAGAAGATGTAGTGCCACGTCATCGGCAGATGATGTGAGTTAATCTACCAGAAGATGTAGTGCCACGTCATCGGCAGATGATGTGAGTTAATCTATCGGCAGATGTAGTATAAATGCCATCGGCAGATGTTAATGTGTTGCCATCGGCAGATGGAGTTGCCTGTCATCGGTAGATAAGTCAGTCTTTTGTCGTTGTAATTGAGTGATGATTTAATTGGTCACGCGTGATGCACGTGACCGTCGGCAGATGACAATATGTGTGCACTGCCGATAGATGTCTAATGACTCATGTGAGATGCACGTGCAGGCCGGTAGAACAACTGGATGTTTGTCGTTTAGCGACCGGCAGGATTGAAAGCTAAATGTGGTTGTCAGCGAACTTAAGTTAAGTTAGAATGAGAATTGATATATATATAAAAAAAAATATAGTCCCACGTCATCGGCAGATGATGTGAGTTAATCTACCAGAAGATGTAGTGCCACGTCATCGGCAGATGATGTGAGTTAATCTATCGGAAGATGTAGTATAAATGCCATCGGCAGATGTTATGTGTGCCATCGCAGATGGAGTGCCTTGTCATCGTAGATAAGTCAGTCTTTTGTCGTTGTAATTGAGTGATGATTTAATTGGTCACGCGTGATGCACGTGACCGTCGGCAGATGCAAATATGTGTGCCTGCCGATAGATGTCTAATGAATCATGTGAGATGCACGTGCAGGCCGGTAGAACAACTGGATGTTTGTCGTTTAGCGACCGGCAGGAGTGAAGCTAAATGTGGGTTGTTCAGCGAACTTAAGTTAGTTAGAATGAGAATTGATATATATATAAAAAAAAATATATACACCGATTACAGAGGTATAAAAGTACGGATAAGTTTAAAGGAAAGTCATGACACGTGACGATCCTCCTCGGGTCGTTACACGTCCCACGTGTACTCACGATCTTCTTTCCTCCTGAAGGGAGTTTTTTCCTCTCTCCCTACTAGAACCCAAGACCTCAGGGACTAGTACCTGGGCTACAAGTGAGGAGTACCACTTGAGCTACGATCTTCTTCCCCCTGAAGGGAGTTTTTGCCTCCCTCCCCACTAGAACCCAAGACCTCAGGGACTAGTACTTGGGTTACAAGTGAGAAGTACCACTTGAGCTAGTTTGGGGGGGGGGGGGGGGGAGGGGAAGAAGATCGTGAGTACACGTGGGACGGCCTTCGGGAAACCACGTGGCAAGGCCCTGTGTGAGCCGGAACTGCACAGCCTGGCCCATCAGGGGGTTGGGTCGTTACAAAAAAACTCACAATCTTCCCCCACCACCTGGTAAATGGGGGTTTTTGGCTTCCTAGGGATTCGAACCCAAGCTCCTAGGTTTTCATAACCATGGGTCCATCATCCCTGGTACCACTTGAGCTACTAGCTCAAGTGGTACCAGAGATGGTGAATCCTTGGTTATGTAGACATGGGGGCTAGGGTTCTAATCTCTGGGAAGACAAAAACCACCATTTACTACGTGGTGGAGGAAGATCGTGAGTACACGTGGGACGGCCTGAGGGAAACTACGTGGTAGTGTCGGTGGGCCTATGGGTCGGACTGCACGGCCTGTCAGGGGAGCCTGGCGGGTCGTTACAAAAAATGTGCCTTTTTTGTAACGACCCAACCCCCCGATGGGCCAGGCCGGGACTGCACGACCTGGCCCATTGGGGGGTTGGGTCGTTACATAATGCCCACCAACAAATCAATGTGGTTCATTGCACCTACCACTCCTATTTAAGAGGTTGCAACATAACCTCTTGTACTGCAAAAGTGACAAGAATTCACCTTTGAAGAACTAAGAGAAAGAGGCTAGTGTGAGTGTAATCGGTCGAGTTCTAAGGCCGAATTAGTATTTGTGATGCTCTGATCACAAACTTTTTTGAAGGTTCTTCGATCATTCATTCTCTCTGTTTTCATGTTTAAAGTTTAGGGTAAATATCGATTTTGGATTCGAGCTTGGAAACTCGAATCTTTTTGTTAATTTCGAGATATTTTGATAGATTTTGTTGTGTTCAAAGTTTTAAATTTATTGAGTTAAAAATCAGTGGAAAAGGGATGCGTTATTGTTGGACGACCCTTGCGAGAGGTTTGTTGATCCTTCAAAGGGTTGATCCCTCTGAAAGGCTAGTCAAACCTTCAAACGGTCGACCCCTTGTGAAAGACTAGTCAAACCTTCAAACGGTCGACCCCTATGAGAGGCCGATCGACACTTCAAAAGGTCGACCTTTGAGTGACTAGTCAAGTCTGCCAGTCCAGTCAATCGCTAGCCAGTTTGGTCGACCGCACAATGATTTATTTAAGGAAAATATCGTTGCTGAGGTCCATAGCTCCTTTACAAAGTTTGCATCTGTTTGTTGTTTCTTTTGGCTTGGTTCCTAGTCCCAACGTAGTTTCCATCCATCTTTCCGTAGTGTTAGAAAGAGATTTCTTGACATTGGTTTTGGTGATAGGTTCTAACGACTTCACCAATTTTGATGGTTGTTCTTGGTAGCGTGTGTCGGCTAGTCGGTAATGTCATGAGAAAACCATACATGCATATACATATAAAGCAAACTTGCTTGCGACCAGACCCCATCATACTTTTACAAGTGGCGACACACCAAAATACTAGTTTTCAAAAAACATGATACGCAATATAGAAAACATAAAATCTCTACCTCAGCAATTATTACTCATCTTCCTTACAGAAGTGACAACCTCTGCTACTGGTTCAAAATTATCTCATAGTCATGAATATCCCACTCAACTAGACATACGAATGACTCCTATATCGAGATTAGAAACCCAATACAAAACACTATAAATAGTCACAAACTTCGCCGAGGCGCTATGTGCCTCGGTGACAAAATTTCCCCAAAACTATAGATGCACGGTTGAAATTTTTAAGGGTACAGGTCAACACTTATAAATGGGGGTCGACTCACCGGTCGACACTTAAAACACTCGGGTTGGCCTTGAGGTCGACACTTCACCTAGTGGTCGACACTTCATACCTCTCCTGTTTCAACCCAAAATATGTTAGCGGTAGACACTTCCCTCTGAGGTGTCGACACCTTTCCAAAGTAAAAAGTCATGTGGCTGACACTTCCACTGAAGTATCGACTCCTCAAACTGTGATGACTCGGAAGTGTAAGTATATGTACGATGGCTGTACGAACTGGAACCCGGATGGCGGTATGTCTGCGCAGGCGAACCGGAAGGTGACGAGTCGTAAAAAGGGGGTCGTCACAATCCCACATCGCTTGGGGAAGTATGTGGAAATGAAACATATGTAAAGAGACCCTCCCAAGATAGCAAGACGCGTTTTGGAGCACAATTGACAACGGATCCCATAAGAACTTCGAAGTTAAAAGTGCTTCGGCGAGAGTAGTTCCAGGTTGGGTGACCGACTGGGAAGTCCTCGCCAAACAAAGCCGTGAGGGGAGGATATTGGGCTACGGCCCAATCCCCAGAGCGGACAATATTTTGCTGGGATAAGGGGTCGTTACAAATGGTATCAGAGCCTGTACCCAACCGGAAATGTGGCCAACAAGGACGTTGGGCCCCTGGGGGGGGGGGGGTGATTGTGATGACCCGGAAGTGTAAGTATATGTACGATGGCTGTACGAACTGGAACCCGGATGGCGGTATGTCTGCGCAGGCGAACCGGAAGGTGACGAGTCGTAAAAAGGGGGTCGTCACAATCCCACATCGCTTGGGGAAGTATGTGGAAATGAAACATATGTAAAGAGACCCTCCCAAGATAGCAAGACGCGTAAGTAGCTTCGGCGAGAGTAGTTCCAGGTTGGGTGACCGACTGGGAAGTCCTCGCCAAACAAAGCCGTGAGGGGAGGATATTGGGCTACGGCCCAATCCCCAGAGCGGACAATATTTTGCTGGGATAAGGGGTCGTTACAAATGGTATCAGAGCCTGTACCCAACCGGAAATGTGGCCAACAAGGACGTTGGGCCCCTGGGGGGGGGGGGGTGATTGTGATGACCCGGAAGTGTAAGTATATGTACAATGGTTGCACGAACTGGAACCCGGATGGCGGTACGTCCGCGCGGGCGAACCGGAAGGTGACGAGTCATAAAAAGGGGGTCGTCACAATCCCACATCGCTTGGGGAAGTATGTGGAAATGAAACATATGTAAAGAGACTCTCCCAAGATAGCAAGACGCGTTTTGGAGCACAATTGACAACGGATCCCATAAGAACTTTGAAGTTAAAAGTGCTTCGGCGAGAGTAGTACCAGGTTGGGTGACCGACTGGGAAGTCCTTGCCAAACAAAGCCGTGAGGAGAGGATATTGGGCTACGGCCCAATCCCCAGAGCGAATAATATCTTGCTAGGATAAGGGGTCGTTACACAAACTCTCAGGTTCCTACTGAAATTCATGATTGGTCGACATTTCCTCTGAAGTGTCAACCTCTAAGTCGATTCCAGTTAATGGGAATTCTTTAAACTCACCCTTCTCCGCCATTTCTTGCCTCCAAACAACGATTAAACCATCATAAACTTCACATATACCAACAATTCAAAATATACCAAAGTATTTGAGGTCATTTGCTCAAAGAAAAATCCAAACCGAAACCTTAACTTAAAATCAAAAAATGAAGAGCTTAGAACGACTTACGTTCGGATCGTCTTCACAAAAATTGAAGATGGAAGCTCCGGCAATGTTTCTCTGCCCTAGAGGGTCGACAATTTGTAGACAAATTGTGCCCCTCTCACACTCCCTCTCTTCTCCCTTCGGCAGTGCACAAATGGAGTAAAAATGGTTACCCAAACCCTTTTATCAAACTTTTCCAATTTGGGTTTTAACCCTTTAAGTTAATTAATTTGTTTAACCTTCTATTTATTCTATTAACGTATAAAATGCAAAATACTTAAATTCCAAACATTAATCCAAATTTTACTCAAAGTAAATTCTAAATTACCCAAAGCCAACTTTCCTTAATTTAACCGCATGGTAATTTATTAAATTACCGATTTTACATAAAATTTTTGAAAAATCCAACATGGCTAAAAGACAAAATGAGTAAACTCATCATACGTCGTAAGTTAATATCTAAGAATTTGACATGTGGAAATTAATAAATCATAAAAATACCAATTTTTACAATTAAGGTTGTCGTCTTCATTGTTGTAAAGATTTTATATTGTTATGCATTACATCATGTTTTCAAAACACTAGTTTGTGAGTTACCACATATGAAAATATGACGAAACACGTCTGTGTTTACACATATGTATGTACTTTTTACACGTTTACCTTATGCATACATGATTTAGTTTTATTGATTATATGATACACTAGAGGATGAACCTCTTATTGCTTTGGACGATTTCAGTGTCAAAGCATTAGACTATTCTTGTACATTTTTTACTGCGTGAAAAGTTTTTGCTTCATTGTAAAAATGGGTAATAGGGCACTGATAACTTGTTCCTTGGGTTTCGATATGGTTGTCTATATATACAACAATGTTTTGATCACGCCCCATCGATGACTCATGGAACTGGTTTTGTTAACAATTATGAAAAGAAATCTTTGAAATAATTGTAAACCATTGCACGACATCCTAACTTAGATCATGGTGTTTTGAGATGAAACAATTTTACATGCACTGCATTTAGTATGAGTTTTCATCTCAAACGACCCCATTTTTCCCACGTGAGAATCGAGGGGGTCAAGAGTAGTGTTTGTGGCAAAGCGTTTTGATTTTCTTTTTTCTTTCTTGAATGATTATTATTCTTGGTTAGGATTCTATTAATGATTTGGGTATGTATAATTAACTAACTATATGATCTTGGATGTTGTTCATTTCTGACATAGTAGTTAATTTTTGTAATATATTGCATTATCGTTATAATTTTGTGATCATCTGGTCATCCCGTGTGAACTATGACTTTAAATTTTGAATTAACTTTTTTACTATAATTTGAGACTTGGGTTAGGCAATTGGGTCCTCTATGATGATCAGGTCGTTTAACTTGGTGTTTCTGTTGAGCCCGCCTCTAGGTCATGACATAACCCACGCGATATAGGTTGAAGTCCACATAATGATATAATATAATGACAGTGCAATAAATTGAAGTTCAAAGGAAATACTTTAGGTGTTTTATGCCCCACAAACAAATGTAATTAACGTTTGTTGATATAATGAATGAGTATTTTTTGTTCATTAATTTTTATGTTTATAGTATATGACATGTTTTATAAAATTCATGAAAACCTTTATTGATTAATGCAAACTTTATGTTACCATATAAATTGTGTATATATTAAATAAAATATAAAGAATAATAAATAATATAAGTACATAACATATATTTGAAGTATAAAATTTTCAAATAAAATAAAGATAGAAACATAATTCATTATATTAAAAATGTATAGACAAATCTCGACTATATATGTTGTAACATAAAGTGAATATGTTTTACATAATATAATTATATGAGATTGAGATAAGAAAATATAATTTCAACATAATAATGATGATATATGTATGATTTTAATTCATTGTATCCAGTAGACTCCTATTTCATATTAAATTATTCTTTAATTTACTTAATAAAGTTTTTGTACTAAGTATATTATATAAATATTCTATTTTGAGAATAAATTAAATAAGTCGTTGGGATTGCCAACACCAATGCAATGAAATCTATTATTTTATATATGTTTGTTTATTTCTTCTGCGATGAACTGATTGGTGCACAATTCATAAATAATATGAATTTATTATTTAATTAAGAACTAATAGTAGTAAAAAATATGAGAAACTAATGGACTCGAATCTAGCTCTATTATGAATTTTAATAGATGATCAATATATATGTAATAACTATATCAATAGAAATTGATTTTGAGTAAATATAATATGTAGTTATAAGAGAAAAACTCTAAGGTAATTACTATATAGTTAGTAATTATATTAATTACAAATTCACTTATTTTTCTTTGTTAAATACAATTTTAAACTTAAACATTCACTATTTCCCAATTCAGCTACTCACTCAACTAAGATAAGCTTAATTAATTAATTCTAACTTTCTTTAATTAATTAAGCTTATGTTTAAATTAATCATAAATTAATTAAACTAATCATGATTAATTAACTTTAATAATGATTAATTCTTTGAATTACTCACTTAAACAAGTACCTCACCTAAAAATATATGACCGCCATGTGTCATCACCTCATTGGTTATCTAAATTTATTACATAAAAACATATTATAGAGTGTTAGAGACATTTTTCCTTCTATAGTTTTTTTCAAATTCTCCCTCCATAATTCAATTTAAAATCTTTTACCAAAACTGTGTAGTTTTAATTAAATATGGCTCAACCTATTTCTAATTTGCACAACTTTGACTTCATACATCTAAATTCTTTCGTTTCAAAATTATACTCTTCTACTACATGTCGAATTGAACACTGAAAAATTTCAAAGCAATCCAATTACTACAACAATCATTACGGAAGTTATATTCAAACATGCTTAGTAAAATAGTTCCACTTTTAACATGCAAACTGTTTTATGCCATTTCTTTTAAAAAAGTTCCATACCTTGTATTTATATATCATTCATGATGAAATTCACAACATATTATTAAACATAGCCTAGAGAGGAATTCAAACCATTATATTAACCATTTCTAATCACATTTTATCATTGTAATGTGATTAATTCGATTCATTTTAACCAAATCATTGCATTCTCCCAACCTTAAAGAAATTTCATTCTCGACATTAGAATCAACTCATCCTGTAAAGTAAATTCAAAACCACGCTTCCACTATGATACTCTGATTTCTAATCTCATATGCTTTTCCTTTATCTATCTGTCCAATTTGAACACAATAAATGTAATACTAATTTCACGTAACTCATAAAGGCAAAGCTAGCACAACATACTAGAGACCATCTAGATTTGATACTAGATATCACATCCTAGGACCCATGACACATAACTTTCAATCAACTTTCAATTCCTTGGCCATAAGCATTAGATTCTTAATGATAGAAGTGCTATCATCATTTATGGGTGAGCTCAAATGTATGGCATTGTGATGCGATTGTAATGACTATCTCATGTTGTCATAGAATAACAGAAATGTCGGGTCGAACGACCTGATCCTTGTAAAGGATTTATTGCCCAGCCCAAGGCTAAAATTACAGTAGAAGGCATAATTCAAAATTTAAAACGATAGGTCACAAGGGATGGACGAGGTCAACTATTGATTAAAACATTATAAAAATAGTGCAATTTATCACAACACAAAATTAAATATCGTGTAGGAAAGAAATAACATCCAACACTAGTTGATTCATTCTACAGACCCACATAATTTAAAGAGTCCTCACCAAGGAAAGTAAACACTCAAGAAAGGAAAGAGAATCAAATATTCCACCTCAAACTCTAGTCTTGGTCGCCTCAATTCTTACTTAGAAAAGATGAGGTCGTTTGGGGTGAATGACTAATTAGTGGAGTGCAATACATATAAAACTGGTTTTGTCTTTCAACTCAAAACAATGATCTGGGTTGAAATCTGGTGCATATGTTTACATTTATTTCAAAGATCTCTTTCCATTATTTTTAACAAAAAGGCTCCACGAGTCGTTGATAGGGCGGTGATCAAAACATTATTGTATATATAGATAACTATATAAAAATAAGCCTTCATTGTGCTTTTTATTTAAAAATTGTCCCAGTGAAAGAAGCGTCTCATGAGCCTAAAAGAAGTAAAAGTGATGGCGATCTAAAGACTCGACAATGTCACAAGGGTTGTCAGCGCAAAGGTCAACAATGACACAGTCTGCGTACAAAAAAGATTCAAAATTCAAAGAGTGTGTCATCATCTCCCTATTACCTATTTTTAAAATGTGTAAATATCTTTGCGCAGTTGAATATGTACTGGGATAACCTCATGATGCTTTGACACCAAAATCGTACAATGCATCAGGAGGTTCATCCACGAGTGTATTATATAATCAACAAAACTAAACCATGTATGCATAAAGTAAATGTGTAAAACATACATACATATACGTAAAAACAGACGTGTTGTCAAACAATTCCCATCAGATTTTCATATGTGGCAACCCACAAAATAATGTTTTGAAAACATGATGTAATGCATAACAATATAAAATCTTTACCTCGACAGCAATTGTTTTTTTACCAACACGAGTGACAATATCTAGAATAGGCTTGAAATCGGTGAAGTCGTTAGAACCTATAACCAAAATCAAAGTGAGTAAATTCCTTTCTAACACTAGGGAAAGATGGATGTGTCATTTATCTGTACTAGGGACCCAAGTCAAAAGAAGTGACAACCAGCCGCAAACTTTGTCGAGACAATAAAATTTTCTCTTAAATAAATCCCAGTGCAAACACTCGAACACTCCACTGATCGACCTGACTAGCTAGCAGTTGTCAGATCTCTTACAAGGGTCGACCCTTTGAAGGGTAGATCAACCTCTCACAAGGGTCGACCATTCTCTCATACAAGTCAACACTTTAGAGTTTCAGGAGGGTTGTAAGAAGAAGGCTCTTTTTACCAAGAGCCCAGATCTTTGCTAGTATCTCATTGAGAGGGAACATGACTCGCAAGGGCTGAGACACCAGAGCGTTGAGCACTTAATGGCACTATTTGACACACCATTATGTTTCGCCAAAGATTGAGGACATTGTATCATATGTCCATCCTGATGTTCCCCGGAGCCCAAAGACTCATGCTCGGATAAAGGTAAGTGATCAATTGAGTCATTTCACTAAGACATACATTAATATTGCAAAAAATGACCATTGGAATTCTTGGGTGGAGTCTTGGATCGAATTGGGGCAAAAACATGGAAGAGGCATTTCATCGAACAATTGGTATGCACTCGAGAATCCAAGGCATGGCGCGCATGAGGAAGCATTATGGCGCACAAAGGAGGAACATGGTCAAGCCATGGCTCAAGAAGGGCGCACAAGATCATCATCTGGCGCGCGCAGGGAGCAGCACCTTGCAACAGGTGGCGCGCGCACGAGACAGTCACAAGTGCGCATGGAGAAGCATCTGGCCGAGCATGCAGCGCGCACAAGGGCAACACTTGGCCGCAGAGCGTAGGCACGCAACAGCATCGCCAGGGCACACGCCTGTATGACGACCCCAACCCCGTCAGGGCCTCCATAGCCTAGCCGTGACGTACTTTACATTTAAACCTCGACTTCTCACGTAAAATTTTTCATTTTTCTCCTTAAATCATTAAAGAACGGACTTTGAACGATTGATCCCCTTCTATCAACATTTAATGCCTAACTTAAAACATACGTAAAACAACTCGTTTAGGGTCGGAAAACATTATTTTAAACTTAGGACCCAATAAGACATGAAGGGCATAGGCATTAGGCACGCCCTAACTTTGGCGCGTCCGCCTCTTATGCGCTCTACGCATGCCCCGCGCGCCTGTGTCGTGCACACCACACGCACAACACGCACCACATGCATCACCCTACACGCCGTCGTGCGCCATCTGGCGGACCACATCGCAAATACAACGCGCGCAACCGCGTGCCCCCTGGTTGACAACATCGCACACCACCGCGCGCCCATCATTTGGCCACTGGCACATGCCCTGCACGCGCATCGCGACCCTCGCGGGCCAATCGCGCACTGCGCGCCTACAGCTTGGCCACGACGCATGCTACGTGTGCGACGTTCCTTGCCGCGTGCATCACGCGCCTATCGTGTGGCCACACCGCACGCACCGCACGCGCACCACGCCATGCCTTGCAGTGCGGCGCGCCCAACACCGCGTGCACCCCGCACACCTGCTGCCGCCAGGTGTCACGGTCCTACTTTCAAGGGGCTTACGAGACCGTGCGGCACCCAATATCACACCTGTACTGGGTCAGCCAACGAGCGTTCCAACGGCACCGAGTGCCCACTTCGTTAGAGCGAGCTTGTGTCTAACGAGTAAGCAACGAGCGAGCGAGATTAATCAAAAGCAGCATCATTGAGCATAGTGTGCATAAAGATGGTGTATGTAAAAAGCTTGTTTATTGAATAGCAGCAAATTACATCAGTGGGTAGGGGGGTCTACGTGCAGTCATGCCTATCCCCCTAAAGATCAATCTGGACCATCTCCACTACGGCAGTAGTATACATGCTATAGTGGCGAGGAGTCACTCTTGCCAAAAATAGAAAGAAAAAGAGTACAACAGAATTACTTAAAAAGGAAATGAATCTAACTAACAGCAAGGGCGACCATAGGCAACATGCCTTGCACAAGCCCGGACCTTGACATTCTCCCCTATTTGAACTGTTGACGTCCTCGTCAACTCTGCTTCTTCTTGAATTCCTCGATCATCTATGATGAGTTCTCCAAGTCTTTTTGCTTTCTCCCAAGATACTTCATCGTCTCTTGGTCCTTTCTACCTGATGAGGTATTCCTGGTACTTTCGTCGGCTTGTTTTGAGGCTTCGATCTGCCAGAATTTCTTCGACTTCTTTCTTCTTCTGGTTGCTGATGGAGATACTTGGTCTAGAATGGTTGTTCCTTTCCTTGTTCTTGTTCTTGTCGGCTGGATGGTAGGATTTCAAGTTGCTGACGGGGATCACTGAATGGATTTGGAGCCATGATGGAAGATTAACTCTGTAGGATGTTCTCTCGACCTTCTCGATGACTTCAATAGGGCCTTCATACTTTTTGGTAAGTCGCTTGTCTTTCCTGCCCCTCAAGCAAAGCTGTTCAGGTCGCAACTTAACCAGTACTAAGTCACCGGCCTTAAACTCCATTGGCTGCTGTTTCTTAGCTACCCACTTCTTCATGTGCTTAGAGGCTCTCCCCAGGTAAGCACGAGCTATCTCTGTATTGTGCTTCCATTCCTTAGGAAAGTTGTAAGCTTTCGGACTCTTTCCAGAATATTGTTGCTCTAAGCTGTATGGCATGCTTGGTTGTCTCCCGCAAACTGCTTCAAACGGGCTCAATCCTGTTGAAGAGCTCTTTTGACAGTTAGGACTACTGACGGGATCCACGAAAACGCATCTCTTTTCTGCCAATTTTTATCTCAATCGATTTGAAACCTTACACAAAAAGAAATCTATCAAAATATCCGAGTTTCTAAGCTATAATCCGCAATCCATTTTTACCTTAAACTTTAAACACTAAAACGGAGAGAAAACACGACTTACTCTCGAAGTCACAAAAGTTGGTTGTCAGAGCCTTACGACTGCTAATCCAGCCTTAGAACTTGATGGATCACACTTAAACTCTCCTCTCTCTTTCTCCCTCCCTCCCTGCCTGCCTCGCTCCTCTTGCGAACCGCAACTCTTGCTACCAAAGCAAAATGGTTTCTCCCTATTAATTAATTTATTATTTTATTTAATATATATAAAATATTATATTAGATATTAAATAAATTTCTTAAATTTCGATTCATCGAAAACCCGAATATTATCTAAATTCTTCATTTTGGATAATTTCAATTTATCGTACTTTATTTTCTTGAATTTGTACTATGTGCCTATGTGGTAACTCTCAAATTTATACCAATTTGACAATTTGACCGAAAATCCACTTGGCAAAACGTTAGCGAATCAAAATAATTTGAGTTAACATCGAATAATTTGACCTTGAATAACGTAAAATATTTACTCAGAATTTAGTTACTATAAAAAATAGCGGTTTTTACACATGTGGTGGTTCACCTCCCACTTCGCGAATCCGTAAGTATAGACTCGGTGGGACCGAGCCTTGATCGCTTGTGTTCAACCTCAATAATTGTGCGACTCTTATTCATTGTAGAATAGGCCCTAATCAAACCGAACCACTAGGATCCGGGTTGGTTCTGCATAGTCCTAGTGTGTGTGTGGGACGCACACACAAAAATACACACACACCTCCACGCACGCGCACACACACACACTTACACTTACACACGCTCACACACACAGAGACACGTACGTGTGTGTGTGTGTATATATATATATACACATGCACATGTGTATCATTGATTTGTCAAAAAATATTATTTCTAAGTTTTAACTTTGACACTATTTTGATTTAAACTACCGTGGTAATTTTTTACTTTTTACCAATTTTGAGCTTTTAACTAAAAATTTCCTAATTTAATACGGTGATCAATTACCAAAACCAAAATTAATCACAAGAGATATTAACGTACCACAGGCGGAAAATTTATTTGGATTTTTATTTATTACAAAATTGACAATTTTTCCAAAGAAAATATTTATCCTGTGACCATCAACCTGAGGTCAATTACGAGAGAAACAAATTGCCCTGATTTGTAAATAATCATGACTAATCTCATACAAATATAAATAAGCGTTAACTATTAACAGGGCAACCTTTAGTTGTTTATATTATAAAACTATAATATCAATGTTATAGTTTATAACCTTTAGTAACAAACTATATAACATGATTGTAATCTCCTTTTGTATTAGGAAATCTTACGTTTGATTCCGACGCAAATCTCATTATTTATATTAGGACAATACAAACTACACTAAAATTGTGCAATCTACGTTACGCTTTCAAAACACAACAGAAATCACATATTCGGATTCGCTACTGGTTAAGAACAGGCTACACGAAATCCAAACGTTAAAATTACACTGATATGCTTGCTCGTTAATGTCTTTGTAAGAAAACTTAAGAAAAAAGCAGATCTGAAGCAGAAGAAGTGAATGAAAGCCAAGGCATGTGCATGGAAGGTGGGCAAGTAGCAGCAACGAATGAAACTAGGAAGGGATTTGAAGGAGATTCCAACATGAAAACTGGGAGTTAGGTGTGAGAAAGAAACACGATGGGGCCTCTCTTGCTCTCTGCTTATTCACGCCGTGATTGCATGAACCAGCGAGGCCACGTGAACATTTCTCACTTTCTTTCTCTGTGTTTGTGTTGGTGTGTTTGTCTTTGTTTTGCTGTCTGTGTTGCCTGTTGGCATTTGAGAGAGAGAGAGACGTAAAGATCTGCAAATAATATCATCACTATACTTGTTCATTCTGATGTCCCTGTGAAAAACTGAGACATGTTCGCGGGTCCCATACTCTGATATTTGCAACCTGGTTGCCAGCTGTCACCTCCATCCACCATTTCGAACTTGCGCTCAAATCATTTCTTATTTTCCTTCATTTTTACACTCATAATCCTGTTTTTGGTCAACAAAAACTGTCCTACAAAATGAGAACTCACAACAGAGAGGGAAATGTAGAGGTAAGGCAATCATAGCCCCTTCAATAGATTCATCACCAGCACCTAATAAATCTTATCATAAATAATATTTACAGGGTCTTATTTGGGAAGATAGGGAGGTAGAGGTGGTAATTATGCAAGGAAAGGAGGGGTGTTTAGAAGAGAAAGAATAGTATATATATTGGAGGATGATTGGGTTCATGTGTGTCTTAATTTGGAGGGGACAGGGTTAGGCTGGAACAGTTGGATTGAGGTGGACTTGGATTGGAGACAGAGCAGAGGAGAGGAATCCACCAGAAGAAGAGCAGAGAAAACAAGAGATAGAGCCTTTCTTCTATTTCTTCTTCTTTCCTGAACAATTTTTGCCATATTCGAAACACAAGGCAAACTTCCTCAGCTGGTAAGCCTTTTGGGTGGGTTTGGTTTCATCGTCTTTGCTGTTTTTGAACTTGTTTCTTCTGATCAGGTTCCAACAATCATGGGTTACTGGAAATCCAAAGTTCTTCCCAAAATTAAGAAGGTTTTCGACAAGACCTCTCCCAAGAAAACTGCTGCCACCGAAGCCGTCAAGTCCTTCGACGACTCTAAGGTCACCGAACAATACCTTTTTTCTTATTTCGTCTCTTTCTGTTTCCGGCTCTTAATTTTTACACTTGGATTCAGGAGGAGATCTGCAAGCAGTTTGAGGACAATAAGGCCGAGCTCCAACCAAAAGTAGTGGAAATATACGAAGCTTCTTCGACCGAAATCAAGGTTTGGCTTACACCAACACCCTGAAATATGCTTAGAGCCAATGATGATTTTGTCCTGAAACTTCTCTAACTCCCAAACAGACTTTGATCAAGGAGCCAAAGGAGGCTGGGCTGAAAAAGCACTCCACAGCCGTCATCAAGTTCATTGATGAGCTTGTTAAAATTGGTTCGTTCAATTTCTCTCCATATCATCCTCACCCATTTACATCTTCCATCCAATGGGTACCTAACTCTTTTGAGGATTCGTTTTCTGGTTTTGTAAACGCATGCATGCACAGAATTTCCAGGATCGAAGGCGGCGCATGAACTGTCAACGAAGTTCGGCCCACCGTTGGTGTCAGGCCCCGTTTTCTTTGTGTTTGAGAAGGTGTCGACGTTGGTGGTGACGGAGGAGAAAATGGAAGAGCCTCCATCAGCGGTTGCGAAAGAAGAAACGAGGGAGGCAGAGAAGAAAGAAGAGGTAGTGGTGGTGTCCGAGGTCGAGAAAATCGAGGAGCCACCCAGCACTGCATGTGAGGATGTCAAGGTGGGGGAAGCGGAGCCGGCCAAGCCTTGACAACCATCCCCACTGCCTGTCCCTGCCCCTAAAAAAACAACAAGAGATTTGGTTTGTATGTATCAAAATTCTTTCCCTCTCCTCCTCTACTTGTTTCTGCGTTTCTTGCTTCAAATTAAAGTGTGCATCAATTATTATTTTTATTATTCAATCAATATGTAATAATTTTGAGTATGTACAGGGAGGGCCACGCATGTGTTAAATCATTCGCTTCTTTCCCCCATCCTATCCTTTTAATTCAATCATTCTTTCTTCTCAATTAGACTTGGTTTTTTTACTCATTTGGTTTTAGTCAAAGTGAATAAAAAAATATAGAGACAAATATAGTGGTTCGGCCATCATTATTGAAAACCAAATAAAAACATCGAGAATATATACTTGCCTAATTGGTATTTAGGCTTCTATCATTTGCTACTTGCTAACTTAATTTTTTTTCTTATTTTCTGCTATGGGTTTGATTAGATTTTGAATGAATGGTGTTATTTTGCTTGTTTTCCTACGATTTAAGCTGCTGTTCTGGTTTCCTCTAGCAAAATCATAATTTAGTATCTAGAATCAGATAGAACCAAGGCGACAATGAGATGAATGCATCCTTAGCCTCCACTGAATCCCTCGGTTTAACGAAAATGATTCAGGATCATTCTACCTAGATGAACAAAATTGTTATTGTTAGTTTTGGTGTGACCCGATTTCTGACTAAGCCAGGCCGGTACGGCCTACGTTGTGAATCTCAATATGATTAGGGTTTTATGTTTCCGTAAAAATATATGCTTATATGGTAAAACTCATTGTACCTCGATTTTACATAGTGATTTCTCCTCTACTCGTGGTTTTTTCCCTTCTAGGGTTTTCACGTAAATCTTAGTGTCAATTATTTTCTCGTTTTTATTGTTCGATTTCAGTTCGGTTTTTTAACAATTGGTATCAAAGCTTCAGGTTGAAGATTTTCGATAATGAGGTTTGATTTTTTGAAGGTATCAAATGTTTTTCAAGTTTGCAATTTCGGTAGTTGAAATTGAAATTTGGAGGAAAAAGAAAGTAGAAAAGAAAAGAAATTTAATTTAAATTTCTTTTCTATTTCCTCTGGGTGAAGAAACAGAAAAAAAAAGAAAGTTTTTCGTTCTGTTGTTCTTCTTCGACGGAGGAGAACTGAGGAGAGCTCGAGCCGCACCCACGCTAAGACGCCTCTCCAGTCTTGCCGCCATCGCGTGCACAGAACCCACCGCCGACGCTTCTCCAACGTCGACGCGTGCATAGAACCCACAGTCGACGCCGACAGCAGCAACGTTGCTCCGGTCACACCGTCGATCTGCTCCGACGTAATCTCCGAACCTTCAGCCGCACAACGCCACGCTCACGCCGCTCATAGGCTGAACAATTCTCTGTTCCATTTTTTGGTATTTTTCACAGGTTACAAATTTTGCATATTGATTTATTGGGTGCTGCAAATCTGTTAATTTTGGACTCAATATTCTGAAAATTTTTGTTTGTGAAAGCTTGGGTTCTGAGAGTTGAGATATTGTTTGCTGTTTCAGAGTAATTATCTGGTTGAGATATTATTGGGAAAATATTCTGAATTTCTGAAAGATGACATCATTAAAATATGATATTCCTTTGTTAGATAGGAATATAAGATTTTTAATATGGCAGGTAAAGATGCGAGACCTACTCGCTCAAATTGAATTGGATGACACGTTACTTGGTTTTGATTGTAACACCCGGATTTTTAGGTTTTTGGATATTATCACTATAATGACATTTTCGTAAATATTGTGAAAGTAACTCGTTTTGTGAACGGGGAGTTTTATTAGAACTATATGAGTAAATCGGAGCATTTGGAGCAATAAAGAAGTTTGGAGAAATCCAAAACAATAGGCGAAACGACAAATTAGGTGGATATCATGACGAGTGGTAAACTTGTAATTATGGAAAATATTACTTTATATAATAATAAGTCACCAAAACTCTTTCATTCCTTAGCCATTTCACGTAAAAACCCTCCAGAGAAGGTTTTCTCTCCATCTACGCGATTTTGGTTCCTCTCCTTCACGGTTTCTTCAATCGGCCATCGATCCTTTCTCCGATGATTCGATTTCTTCTCCGTTTCTTTAACGAATCAAACCCTAGGTAAGATTCTAAGCATTCTAAGGTTTTAGTTTTTGGTTTTAAGGTCGAAATTAGTTAGAGCTTGAATTAGGTTTTTGAAGAAATATATCATTTAGGTTAGAAATTGTTAGTTTTATGAAATTGATGGTTATTGATGATGAGTTTATGATGGCTGTTGTTAGATTAGGTTGAAAATGAAAAGTTATGTTAAATTTGGAGGTTAAACAATATAAACTTCAGTGAAGGCTTATTGGAGAATTAGTGAGCACAACGTGCTCGATAAATTGCTTGAAGGACGTAGATACAAGTTCTAAAGAAATTTCCTTTAGCTAGGAGTTTCGTTAGTTTTGGAAATTTGATTGTTTAGGCTCGATTTTAATGTCGTGTATTGTGGATTGGCTTAAGTGAACAAAGCTCAAGGACGAAGCTCGGTGTGCTAAGGACCCGAGATAAGTCTTCGTGACTTGTTTGGCCGATTCGGCCTAACCATAAGAGAAATTGTTAATTAAGGATGTTTGGCGATTTTATTGCTTTAGTGTAGGTTGGATGGGTAGTTTAGGATATTCGTTATGCTAGAATGTTTTCCTAGTTTTTATTTACTATTTTATGCTTTCCTTACGTTTAATGTATCTTACATGTCCATGTATCATGTTTTTTGAACTAGCACGAAAAATGAACTTCCGCATACGTTTTCATGAAAAGAAACGACTAATGAAAAGATATGAATGTATGTAATCTTGGTCACATACGGGGTGGGGTTCAAACATGGCTATCCTAAGAGGAGGAGCATGTTTCCCCCCAGTAGATGGAAAGAGCTATCTAACCGCGAGATATGCCTTCTTTATCTGGTGAGAGTCAATCCCTGGTGACACCCCCTTCTATATAACTAAAAAATGAAAATGAACGCATGGTTTTTTGAACGGCATATGCATGGCATGCACTCTCATTTACGTAGACTTATTGAGCCCTTAGCTCATAGAATGTCTCTATGGTATAGGTAATATTAAAACATGTGAGAATGACATCCCTCTGCTAGATGAACAAACAGTTTGAAGAAGGGTGTCCGTGGGAGTGCCTGGCACAGTCGGTGCGAATTTTGACCCGTGGGAGCAAATGGTTAAGTATTTTAAGGTTTTGGGCTGATGGGCGATGATACAGAAATTATATAGAAAACTCATTCTAGGGTGATTGATATCTGGATAGTGGATGCATAGGTGTTTTGATGTTTTGAATAGGTTTGTGAACAAAGGCACAAAATGTCTATTTCGATAGGTTATACAGATGAGTTCACTATCGAATCAGTGTATGTCTTTCCACTGTTTTGTTGATATTGATGAACTTGATTTATGGATATGTATTTTGGTGAATTGAGGAAAAGTATGAGGTAGTGATGTTTTAGTATAGTTAGTGGAAAAAAGAAATGAGGGAGGAGATGTGTGAAGAATAAGTAAGGAAGCAGCACTTTGGAATTAAAGCCAGAGCTTGTCAATCGATCGCCAAAGAGGGCAATCGATCGGCTGACGTTTTACGAGCGATTCTACCTAAGCTCGTTAAGTGTTCTAGCAAGGAAAACATCGACCGATTTTATGGTCGAAGGCATCGACCGATTTTGTGGTCGAAGACGTCATCCAATTTTGTGGTCGAAGACGTCGTCTGATTTTGTGGTCGAAGACGTCATCCAATTTTACGGTCGAGGACGTCATCCGATTTTGTGGTCGAGGACGTCGTCCGATTTTGTCGATCGATTTTAGAAGGAATAGATTCCAAAGAGCATAGGGTGTGGATCGGCAGACGCGATCGGAAGAAGCGATTGGCAGATGTTAATGGCTGAAGTCGATCTATGTTATAGACGTCGATCGATCTCATTAGTGAGGTCATATCCACCGATCTCATTACTAAGGCCACGTTTACGGATCTCATTACAGAGGCCATGTCGACCGGAAATCAGTCTTACTATTTTAGCACTACGAAGAAAGTTTAGGTTAATATGAGGTTTCCACACGTAGTATGTCTTCCCCCGAATGAAGTCCTTCGTTTTTAAACGTATATGACTATGGATTGAAATAAAACTTAAATTTTACAAAATTTTTAAGGGATAGTTAAAAGGTGAATTTTAAGGGACGTTACAGTATGGTATTAGAGCTCCTGGGTTTTAAAATCGGTTCTGTAGACTGCTTGACTGTACAAGCCACTACACAGACATGTTTCCTCAACTGTAAGTATGTTATGAGTTTTCTTTTATTTTGATTTCTTAGGATTATGTGTCTTTACATTTTTTAGGATTACAAAATGGTCCGAGGTAGAGACGCTAGGGACGAAGCCATGGATAGGCTGACGGACTTGCTTGATCTTCACGCTCAGCATATGGACAAGCAAGCTTAGCAAATCGAGAGACTAATAAGCCGAGAGGGTCAAAGAGCCCAAGAATTGGTAATTTCGAACAATCATGATATGGAGAGATTCTAGAAACTGCGACCTCTAGTATTTGATGGTAAATCTTCGGATCCCACTATTGCGGAAGAGTGGATACGAACGATGGAGGATATGCTAGCCTATGCAAAGATAGAGAATGGGGAAAAGGTTGCATGTGCTACATTCCACTTCGCCATGGACGCTCGGTTTTGGTGGGACTCCATCAAAGTGACTACGGACGTGACAACTATGACTTGGGAACATTTTAGAACCGTGTTCTATGATAAGTACTTTAGCCGTACGGTGCGGGTGGCTAAAAGGATGGAGTTCACGCAATTAAAGCAGACTGCTTCAGTTGCCGAATAAGTCAGGAGATTTGAAGTTTTATCTCGGTTTGCACCGCGTTTGGTGAGTGATAACGAAGACAAGGTGCACCAATTCATGGAAGGACTGAATCCAGAGATTCGAAAGAGCGTGATTATATCTGGGGTTGGGAATGTACCCTATGCTGAGATTGTGGCTAAGGCTCTGGAATTTGAAGCTGTGGAATTGACTTGCGTTAAACCAAGGGAGCCTTCTCGGGGCTTCTTTCATGAAATTCAGCCCCAACTTCGGAATAGGGGTTGGCAACCAAGGGGACAACAACAAGTAAAACAATGAGGAGTGAGGAGGCCCTATGACGATAAGGGCGATCAGGGGAAAGGAAAGCAAGTCAAGAAAGCTCCTCAAAAGCCTTCGTGCCCTAAGTGCCAGAAGGAACATAGCGGCGATTGCTGATGGGGCACAAATAAGTGCTATTGCTGTGGAGAGGCTGACCACTATGTCAGGGATTGCCCGGAGTTGGGCCGAGACCAACCAGGCAGAGATCAGAGAAGAGTTATACCAAGAATCTTTGCCTTCATTGAGCCTAGTGACGTTGAGGACGAGGCTCAATCTTCGATTATTGCAGGTACTATCTTGGTCACAGGTGTGGTTGTATTTTCATTAATAGACACGGGGGCTACACACTCTTTTATTTCAACTGCCTGTGTAGCTAGGTTGAGGTTAGTGCCAGAAATGGCAGATTGTCTATATAGCATAACTGCGAAAATTGTGCACTTAGAATTTAGTTACTATTGAAGGGATACAAATTATGAGATATAAATTTAGATAGATAGAAACTAGACCTTAGTTGACAAACCCTTGGGGTTTTAGAGTGGGATGCTTCAGAGAAAAATTAGAAGCTTAGACGTGAAACTTGTTGAAGGATACTCTATATCGTCAGAATATAATTAGTGCATTTAAGCAAATAAGAAGATGTAGCGGAGACTTGAATATTTTAGATCCACGTGAAGTTGAAAGTGTTTAGACGAAAACGATGTTCAAAGGATTCAACTTAAATTAATTGTTGAGAGGATATAGGAACTGGCCATTACCACCATGATTTTGGAGGATGGGAAGAATCAACACAAAGTTGTGGATGTAAGATTTGAGTGATTGCGTTGGGGTGTTTGTATCGACCAATATTGATAAAGAAAATGAGGAGATTTACTCGGAGTTGGAAAGTTAGTAAATTTCGAGATATTAGAAAATCAAAGTTATATGCAAGATTGTACTCAAATTATTGAAATTGGCCGTTCCCTAGGAAATAGGAACCGTCTTAGAAGACTGGCCAATAAAGTACGATTGCGGATGCGCAAAGCGATTTCAACTGACATGCTATAAGGGAGACTTAGTGTAGCTAAATTGGAAGTTATGTTTAGGGGTTAAGCAATTAGTATGACCATAGAAGAGATGACGATTTAACTAGAGTGAGCCTATAGTTTATACAGTTTAAGTAAGGAACTACAAACATGAGTCTTACCTCCTGGATAAATGTAGAAGCGTTAGTGTTAGAGGGACTAAGGAGATTAACCTTAACGAAATGATGTTTCTAAATTTTGGAAAATAGAAGGACAAGATTTGGAAATTTGAAGAGATTCGGAATTAAGGATGTAAACATATCTACAACAAGTTTTCAAACAAGAAAATCGTCGAATGAATCATTGCACAGGAGCCAAGTAGAATATTCAGAACCTATCTAGGAGGAACGAAATAAGATAGACTAGTTAGCAAACTTTGAAGAAATCCTTGTGAGATATTAGGAATAAGTGAAGGAGATCGTTGGATTTAATGAAAGGTTAAGGTTGGAAGTTTAGATTAGTATTTAATGGCATGCGATTGGTGAAATTTGCGATTTATAGAATAAGGAGAACGAGGATTAGCACGGAAACCATTTGAGTAAACTTAGAAGTAAGACTATGTTAGAAAAATTTCAAAGGTTTGTCTGATATCTAACAAAGTCGAGGCCAATGAGTACATAAATGATTTAAGGTTAGAATGAATAGTTTAGAGTAAATCAATGGTGAAATTTAGAGACTTGACTGTACTCGGAGTTTATAAAGACTTGAGTAAGACAAATGAAGCGTAATGTAGATAATATGAGAATTTCAGTTAAGGACATAACGAGGGAGCTCGTTAATGTAGCTTAGAATGAAATGTGATGTTTATAGGATCTTATTTACAAAGGAACCGGGATCTTGAGTGGGTAGGGACTTTAGCTCCCAGTTGGACTCGTTGAGATCAAGAGGTGTTTTGATGATATAGTTGTGAAGTATGGCAACGAGAACTTAGTTGAGAAACCTACACTGAAATAGTCTTCGACAGTAGGCGAGTTGTCCAAAAAGATAGGTGACTAAGGGATACTATTGATGGAATAGTTAAGAAGGATTATTACTAGAGAAAATGTAAAAATTGGAGCTGACGTGCATTTCGACTACAGATAGAGTCGATGAATTTATGCAGAAGTTTGGGTTACAACCCAAATGTATGTAGAAATCTTTAAATTTTAGTCAACCCGAGCAATGTTAAGAAACTTAGGTATAGCTACAGAAAGCCTTGAATTGGAGACCTAGGAGCTCGATAGTACTTAATGCATAACTAAGGACGTGGTTAGTCAAATCAAACGCAGTGGATGTGGTCAGGAGGCTAATGTTACGTCATTTGCTTTTAAGAGATTTTGGTTTAGAATCATAGAGATTAACCCTAAGTGTGATAGGATCAGAGTTCTTAAAGAGAAATTCAATTTTTGGAAAGATGGAGGGAAGAGACTTGAAAAGAACAGAGGGATTAAAAGTTGAAGTATAAGGCTGCAAGACATGAGACAATAATGTCAAAGACTATAAGCTAAGTCAAATTTTGAGGACAAAATTTTAATTAAGGTGGGTGGAATGTAACACCTATATTTTTAGGTTTTTGGACTTTATCACTATAATGATATTTTCGTAAATATTGCAAAATTAACCCGTTTTGTGAATGGGGAGTTTTATTAGAACTATATGAGTAAATCAGAGCATTTGGAGAAATAAGGAAGTTTGGAGAAATCCAAATCGAAAGGCAAAACGACAAATTAGGTGGATATCGTGACAAGTGGCAAACTTGTAATTATAGAAAATATTACTTTATATAATAAGTCACCAAAACTCTTCCATTCCTTAGCCATTTCATGTAAAAACCCTCCAGAGAAGGTTTTCTCTCCATCTAGGCGATTTTGGTTCCTCTCCTTCACGATTTCTTCAATCGGCCATCGATCCTTTCTCCGACGATCGATTTCTTCTTCGTTTCTTTAACAAATCAAACGCTAGGTAAGATTCTAAGCATTATAAGGTTTTAGTTTTTGGTTTTAAGGTCTAAATTAGTTAAGGCTTGAATTAGGTTTTTGAAGAAATATACCATTTAGGTTAGAAATTGTTAGTTTTATGAAATTGATGGTTATTGATGATTAGTTTATGATGGCTGTTGTTAGATTTGGTTGAAAATGGAAAGTTAGGTTAAATTTGGAGGTTAAATGATATAAACTTCAGTGAAGGTTTATTGGAGAATTAGTGAGCACAATGTGCTTGATAAATTGCCTGAAAGAGGTAGATACAAGTTCTAGAGAAATTTCCTTTAGCTAGGAGTTTCGTTAGCTTTGGAAATTTGATTGTTTAGGCTCGGTTTTAATGTCGTGTATTGTAGATTGACTTAGGTGAACAAAGCTCAAAGACGGAGCTTGGTGTGCTAAGGACCCGAGGTAAGTATTCGTGACTTGTTTGGCTGATTCGGCCTACACCATAAGAGAAATTGTTAATTAAGGATGTTTGGCGATTTTATTGCTTTAGTGTAGGTTGGATGCGTAGTTTAGGATATTCGTTATGATAGAATGTTTTCCTAGGTTTTATGTACTGTTTTATGCTTTCCTTACGTTTAATGCATCTTACACGTCCTTGCATCATGTTTTTTGAACTAGCACGAAAAATGAACTTCCGCATACGTTTTCATGAAAAGAAACGACTAATGAAAAGATATGAATGTATGTAATCCTGGTCACGTACGGGGTGGGGTTCCGACATGGCTGTCCTGAGAGGAGGAGCATGTTTTTCCCCCGGTAGATGGAAAGGGCTATGTAACCACGAGATGTGCCATCTCCATCTGGTGAGAGTCAATCCCTGGTGACACCCCCTGCTATGTAACTAAAGAATGAAAATGAACCCATGATTTTATGAACGGCATATGCATGACATGCACTCTCATTTACGTAGACTTACTGAGCCCTTAGCTCATAGAATGTCTCTATGGTATAGGTAATATTGAAACAGGTGAGAATGACATCTCATCGCTAGATGGACAAATAGGTTGAAGAAGGGTGCCCGTGGGAGTGCGCTGGCGCAGTCGGTGCGAATTTTGATCCGTGGGAGCAAATGGTTAAGTATTTTAAGGTTTTGAGTTTATTTTGGGCTGATGGGAGATGATATAGAAATTATGTAGAAAACTCATTCTAGGGTGATTGGTATCTGGATAGTGGATGGATAGGTGTTTTGATGTTTTAGATAGGTTTCTGAACAAAGGAACAGAATGTCTATTTTGATAGGTTATACATATGAGTTCACTGTCGAATCTGTGTATGTCTTTTCACTGTTTTGTTGATATTGATGAACTTGATTTATAGATGTGTATTTTGGTGGATTGAGGAAAAATATGAGGTAGTTATGTTTTAGTATAGTTAGTGGAAAAGAGAAATGTGGGGAGGAGACGTATGAAGAAGAACTAAGGAAGTAGCTGATGGGGATCCGAGTGCCTTTCGAGACACTTTGATTCTCATCTGCGGAAGCTTACGAGCAGAGAAAGGAATGCACGCAAAAATGAAACAAAATAGAGAAGAAACTGAAAATGAGCATAAACTGAACGTGGAGGTGGGTGAGAGGATTTACGAGTTGGGTTTGTGAGAAACAACCTGTAAATACCTCTGAGGAACTTCGTTGAAGGAAAGGGAATCCCAGCCGATCCGTGAGCGATCGATTGCCAGCGAAAATGCTCCTCGCGGCCGAAGAAGCGATTCAGCGAAGGACGAAAATTACCCTGTTCTTTCGGTACTTCTTCATTAAACTTGGTGTCCTCACCTGTAAACTCTTCACCTACACCATAAGGTTTAACTATAACCCGAATGCTTAGTAAGGAATGCATGCTGACAGACATACATGAGTGTACAAATTAAAGAAACATAAGTTCATAAATCTTTCTTCATTCATTCTCATTTTCATCATTTACACAACATGTATTAAGGGAGGAAACGAGGGAGAAAGACAGGGCACATGATCATTGCCAATCGGGCAATCGTAGTAACGACTGGCTCGGCCTCCACCAGTGGGAGAATTCACGAGCCGTACTTATCATCATCTCGGCCTCCACCAGTGGGAGAATTCGCGAGCCATACTTATCATCAACTCGGCCTCCACCAGTGGGAGAATTCGCGAGCCATACTTATCATCAACCCGGCCTCCACTAGTGGGAGAATTCGCGAGATCATCAACTCGGCCTCCACCAGTGGGAGAATTCGCGAGCCATACTTATCATCAACTCGGCCTCCACCAGTGGGAGAATTCGCGAGCCATACTTATCATCAACTCGGCCTCCACCAGTGGGAGAATTCGCGAGCCATACTTATCATCAACTCGGCCTCCACCAGTGGGAGAATTCGCGAGCCATACTTATCATCAACTCGGCCTCCACCAGTGGGAGAATTCGCGAGCCATACTTATCATCAACTCGGCCTCCACCAGTGGGAGAATTCGCGAGCCATACTTATCATCAACTCGGCCTCCACCAGTGGGAGAATTCGCGAGCCATACTTATCATCAACTCGGCCTCCACCAGTGGGAGAATTCGCGAGCCATACTTATCATCAACTCGGCCTCCACCAGTGGGAGAATTCGCGAGCCATACTTATCATCAACTCGGCCTCCACCAGTGGGAGAATTCGCGAGCCATACTTATCATCAACTCGGCCTCCACCAGTGGGAGAATTCGCGAGCCATACTTATCATCAACTCGGCCTCCACCAGTGGGAGAATTCGCGAGCCATACTTATCATCAACTCGGCCTCCACCAGTGGGAGAATTCGCGAGCCATACTTATCATCAACTCGGCCTCCACCAGTGGGAGAATTCGCGAGCCATACTTATCATCAACTCGGCCTCCACCAGTGGGAGAATTCGCGAGCCATACTTATCATCAACTCGGCCTCCACCAGTGGGAGAATTCGCGAGCCATACTTATCATCAACTCGGCCTCCACCAGTGGGAGAATTCGCGAGCCATACTTATCATCAACTCGGCCTCCACCAGTGGGAGAATTCGCGAGCCATACTTATCATCAACTCGGCCTCCACCAGTGGGAGAATTCGCGAGCCATACTTATCATCAACTCGGCCTCCACCAGTGGGAGAATTCGCGAGCCATACTTATCATCAACTCGGCCTCCACCAGTGGGAGAATTCGCGAGCCATACTTATCATCAACTCGGCCTCCACCAGTGGGAGAATTCGCGAGCCATACTTATCATCAACTCGGCCTCCACCAGTGGGAGAATTCGCGAGCCATACTTATCATCAACTCGGCCTCCACCAGTGGGAGAATTCGCGAGCCATACTTATCATCAACTCGGCCTCCACCAGTGGGAGAATTCGCGAGCCATACTTATCATCAACTCGGCCTCCACCAGTGGGAGAATTCGCGAGCCATACTTATCATCAACTCGGCCTCCACCAGTGGGAGAATTCGCGAGCCATACTTATCATCAACTCGGCCTCCACCAGTGGGAGAATTCGCGAGCCATACTTATCATCAACTCGGCCTCCACCAGTGGGAGAATTCGCGAGCCATACTTATCATCAACTCGGCCTCCACCAGTGGGAGAATTCGCGAGCCATACTTATCATCAACTCGGCCTCCACCAGTGGGAGAATTCGCGAGCCATACTTATCATCAACTCGGCCTCCACCAGTGGGAGAATTCGCGAGCCATTAATCATGCTTACATTTGTTTTCTTTTCATGTTCTTAACTTAATCATAAACGAGCACATAATGCATGGACACGAATTTTCACAGAGGAATGTCATACAGTATGAACGAGTAAAAACATCATGTAACTTAACATCTTCCTACCCAATTACTTCATATCATGGCAAACTACTAGTCATAATCATCAGATAAACATTTCAACAATTTTTCCTAGTATCCTTATGGTGTAGGGCCCTAGTGGCCAGAAATCCTAATACATCCACTTACCTGGTCTCCTTAGCAATCTGAATCTCTTCTCTTCAATTTCTTCACCTAAAACATGTGCATTACAGTAGTTAAATCAAAATCCTAAAACTCTACTTATAAATCATCCTAGGATCTACTAGCTAAAGTCATTCTCGAATCCTTGGTTTAATATACTGTGCAGAATCTGAAATCCAAAATAAAACAAACAGGTTCTACTATCGATTAAAACTGAGTTGGTTGCTTAAAATGTCCAGAATCGATTCGGGTTGACATTACTACCCTCGGATTCTAAAGTGTTCTATTACTACTCGGCCATTGGTAAAAATCTGAGTTCAAATGCCGAGCTGAAAACAAAGTTCCAAACACTAACAGATAACTACATTCTCCATTTCATACCTCGGGTGCGGATTTGCAGAGGAATGCGGGCTAGAAACTGGTCGTCGGCGAGGAAGACACTGATAGCAGAGAGCGGGACTTGGGAGGGAAGAAATCGCCGAGAGTAGGGGAATGTCGGCTACAGTGGCTTGAATGAAATTTAAAACTTTTCATTTTTCTTTATATACTGATCTCAACTTTCAATATTACAATATTGCCACTCAACCTAGTTTAAAACCCACATGTAAATAATTAAACTTGTCATAAAATTCTAAACCGCGAAGATTAAATATTCATGACCGTTAATATAGTTAGGAAAATTACCTAGTCGTATCTCGGGTGTTACATCCACCCCTCCTTAAACAAAATTTTCGTCCTCGAAAATTGCTCAAACAAATAACTCCGGATGTTTGTCTAGCATGTCTTGCTGTCGCTCCCATGTGGCTTCTTCAATACCGTGGTTTGTCCATAAAACTTTCACCAATGGAATTTCTTTATTCCTCAGAGTCTTAACTGCATAATTTAGTATTTGTACCGGTTTCTCTTCATATGCTAGCGTCGGCTCCAACTCAATGTCTGTTGGTTGAATAACTTGTGTCGGATCTCGTATGCATTTCCTTAGCATCGACACATGGAAGACATTATGAACTTTATCCAATGATGGGGGCAATTGAAGTCGGTAAGCTGTACCACCAATTCTAGCCAAGACAGGGAAGGGTCCAATAAACCATGGAGTGAGTTTTCCTTTCTTGCCAAATCTTAGGACTCCTTTAAATGGTGAAATCTTTAAGAACACCTCATCACCGACTGCAAACTCAAGATCCCTCCTTCTTCGATCAGCATAACTCTTCTGTTGACTTTGCGCCGTCATCATCCTTTTCCTGATAACAGAAATCTTATCCGACATCTGCTGCAGAATATCGGGTCCAAGAAGTTTTGCTTCACCAACCTCATCCCAATACAGAGGTGATCTACATTTCCTACCATACAACGCCTCATAAGGTGCCATATCTATGGTGGACTGGTAACTATTGTTGTAAGAAATTCAACCAAAGGTAGATGTCTGCTCCAAGTCGTCTGAAAGTCCAACACACATGCTCTCAACATATCCTCAAGTATCTGAATAGTCCTCTCTGATTGGCCATTTGTCTGTGGGTGAAAAGCAGTGCTGAAGGATAACCTTGTACCTAATGTACCATGCAAACTTCTCCAAAATCGAGAGGTAAATCTGGGATCACGATCAGAGACAATAGATACGGGGATTCCATGTAATTTAATGATTTCTTGCACATAGAGATCAGCAAACTGGTCCATCGTGTAAGTTGTCTTTACGGGTAAGAAATGGGCCGATTTCGTCAGTCTATCAATCACAATCCAAACACTATCATGTCCTTTAGTTGTCTTAGGTAATCCTACGATGAAATCCATTGCTACGTGTTCCCACTTCCACTCGGGGATAGGCAGAGGTTGAAGGGTACCTCCTGGACGTTGGTGCTCGGCTTTAACCTGTTGGCAAACCAAACATGACTCTACATACTTAGCAACATCTCTCTTTAAGTTTGGCCACCAATAGAGTAACTTTAGGTCTCGGTACGTCTTGGTGCTTCCAGGATGCACAGAAAAGGGAGACGAATGCGCCTCAGCCAAGATTAGCTTACGTAATCCTTCATCATTAGGGACATACCATCTATTTATAAACTTCAGAATCCAATCCTTGGAAAGACTAAACTCGGAGGTGGTGTCCTTCACCTTGTTCATCATACTGTTATTCTCCTCAGAGTCCCTCCGTTGTGCTTCTTTGATCTTTTCAAAAACCATCGGTTGAATGGTCAAATCGGCAAGTAAGGTTAATAACTCTGGAGCTATCTCCAACTCAAACCTCTGAACTTCTGTCCTCAAAGGTATAGACATAGTTGACATGACGGATTGCATAGTTGCTGACATCCTGCTCAATGCGTCGGCTACAGAGTTAGCCTTACCCGGGTGATACTTGATCTCAAAGTCGTAATCCTTAACAAATTCCAACCAACGCCTCTGCCTCATGTTCAATTCCTTTTGAGTAAAGAGGTACTTCAGACTTTTATGGTCAGAAAACACCTCACACTGCTGTCCATATAAGTAGTGTCTCCATATCTTCAAAGCAAAAACGACAGCGGCTAATTCTAAATCATGGGTGGGGTAGTTCTGTTCGTAACTCTTTAGCTGCCTAGAGGCATACGCTACAACTTTACCTTCTTGCATCAAAACACAGCCCAACCCAACTTTAGATGCATCACAGTATACGCTAAACTTTCCTTCTTTGGTTGGAAGGGTCAATACCGGGGCTGTTGTTAACTTCACCTTCAATGTCTGGAAGTTATCTCACAAGCTTCGGTCCAAGAATATTTATTGTCCTTCTTTGTCAAATTCGTCAGGGGCTTAGCTATCAGAGAGAATCCTTTGATGAACTTTCTGTAATAGCCTGCCAATCCAAGGAAACTGCGGACTTCACTGGCATTCCTTGGTTATGGCCAATCCTCTACTGCCTGAATTTTGATCGGGTCCACAGATATTCCATTAGCAGAAACTACATGTCCAAGAAAATTAACCTTGTCCAACCAAAATTCACACATAGACAATTTGGCATAAAGTTGGTGCTCCTTCAATGTAGTCAAAACCACCTTTAAATGCTCTGCATGGTCAGCTTCTGTCTGTGAGTATATCAGGATATCATCTATGAACACAATTACAAATTTGTCCAAATACTCCCGAAACACACGATTCATTAAGTCCATAAAGGCTGCAGGTGCATTGGTCAGTCCAAACGACATGACCAAGAATTCATAGTGTCCATAACGGGTTCTGAAGGCTGTCTTTGGTATATCTCCTTCCTTAACCTTCAGTTGGTAATAACCCGAACGTAAATCTATTTTCAAAAACACCTTAGCTCCTTGCAATTGGTCAAACAAATCATCAATCCGAGGTAAGGGGTACTTATTCTTAATTGTCAACTTATTTAGTTCCCTGTAGTCTATGCACATTCTAAGGGAACCATCCTTCTTCTTGACAAATAAGACAGGTGCACCCCAAGGGGAACTACTAGGGCGTATAAATCCTTTGTCTACTAATTCTTGTAGTTGAGCTTTTAACTCCTTTAACTCAACAGGTGCCATACGGTAAGGGTTCTTAGATACAGGCAATGCCTCGGGGTATGTATCAATTACAAACTCTATTTCTCTATCAGGTGGTAATCCTGGCAAGTCATCCAAAAATGCCTCAAGGAACTCTCTGACTATGGGGATATCTTGTAACTCTATTTTATTCTTCACCCGGACATCCATTATGGTAGCTAAGTAACTCTCACAACCATTTTTCAATAACCGATAAATTTCTAGTGAGGATATGATTGGTATTTTACTTATCTTAGGGATAGCTTGGAAGGAATAATGATCACCATTTGGGGGTCAAAAATCAACCATTCCAGATCTACAACTTATTGTGGCATAATGCCTAAATAACCAATCCATTCCTAATATCACCTCATACCCTTTCATGTCAATTACAATCAGTTCTGCATATAGTTTCTTACTTCCTAAGGACACAACATCTCCTTTAACAATCTGTTCAGAATGTAGAGATTTCCCTGATGGTAACATAACATCATATAGCCTTTCGGCTGGCAAAAGTTCTAAGTTGTGATTGCACACAAACAATGTTGATATAAATGAGTGCGTGGCTCTTGTATCTATAAGTGTGTAAGCAGCAAAACCACAGATCATAATGGTACCTGTTATGACTGTATGCGGCATTGTATCCTCATCTTCCAACATGGCATAAACTCTGGGTACTACTCTTGCACGGCTCGGGTCTTGCGGTATGGGGCAGTCTCTGACTAGGTGTCCAGCCTTATCACACCTGAAACAGCGGCCAGAAAGCAACTTGCACTCACCAAGATGGTTCTTCTGGCAAGTGGGGCATAGGGGTGCTAGAGGTCTTTTTCCTTTTCCCTGGCCATTATTCTGGTTGAGGGGTCTCTTTATTCCTTGTTGTTGTTGCTGTGGTCCCCTGTTCTGTTGCGGCTGCCAACCTTTGTTCTGACGTGGTGGCGGCTGAGTGTCCTTTGTGAGTTTTCTCGGCTGTTCCCGCTGTGCATAAGCTGTCACTTCTGCCTCTTCCAACTCCAAGGCCTTAGCCGTCACTTCACCATAAGGCACATTGTGTATCCCAGCAGTCTTCACTTTCATATATAGACTTGGCTTCAGTCCTTGAACGAATTGGTAAATCTTGTTTTCGTCATCCTCAATCATACGGGGAGCAAACCGTGATAAAGCATCAAACTTGCATATGTAATCCGTCACAAAGCCAGTTTGTCGTAGATTCATGAACTCCTTCTTTTTGTTGGCCCGAACAGTCCTATTGAAGTACTTGTCAAAGAAGGCACTCTTGAACATCTCCCAGGTCATAGCTTCGGCATTAGCGGTGTTCTGGATCGAGTCCCACCAATGCCTCGCACTTAACTCCAAATGAAAGACAGCATAGGTGACCTTATCCCCTTCATCAACCTTTGCATACTTAAACATGTCTTCTATCTTTCGAATCCACTCCTCAGCATGAATAGGATCTGAAACATATCCATTAAACACCGGGGGTCGAAGCCGGTGAAAACGCTCACCCCCATGATCATGAGTTGCATTAGTACTGGAGTTGCCTTGTTCCTCTCTAGCAGTCATCAGTTGTTCTATCTGGTGAGATTGGCGCATGACCAACTCAGTCAACTGAGCGATAGCATTGCTATCCTCATTGGTCTCTCTCTGTTGACCTCTAACCATTTTGGGATTCCTAGACAAATCATTACAAATATATCTTAATTTAATGACATATACTGAAATCATAAATACTTACAGTCGCTGAAGTGTGCTCATGTGACAGTCAGTGCTGGAAGGCAGTCTGCAGAATCGATTTTAGAACCCAGTTTTGCTCTGATACCATAATTGTAATGACCCCGATGGGATCGCCACGTAAACATGACAATCGTAATCATTTACTTCTTAATTTCTACACCTGTTCATTATTAGTATTCCTCTCTTCTTTTTTTTTTTTTTTTAAAACTCAGAACTTGAACTTGACTCCTTCATATTTCTAATAATTCATTCATCGACAGAATCAGTCGATTAAACTCGATCGTCAGTTCCAAAACATAATCGGATAGGGAAGAAATGCCCTTAAATCACCTAACCTGATTCTACTCGGGTTTGCATGGATTTGCATGCATCGGCTGGCAGGGTGTGCTCCATCCGATTTATCACGTGTACTTTACGGGACTCACTTATCATCGCCTAATAGAAGATATCTTCTGGCAGGCACGTGGGTTTCACATGTTCAGTTAAAACATCGCCCAGTAGTGGACATCCACCGGTGAACACGAGTCAAACACGTGACTCTTTAAAAATCTCACTAGGATAAGAAACATCATCCGGTGAGCACGTGCATCGCACATGACTTATTAAATCACATTCGGCCACTAAACGACAAACATCGTCTACATCATCCGGTGAATAACTACACTTCCTCCACCGGTCACTAGACGACAAAATAACATTTTTCCTCTTCCGGCGAAGAAATACTCTACATCATCCGGTCACTAGACGACAAATCATACTTTCATCATCCGGCAACTAAACACACTTCAACTCTCACATCATCCGGTCACTAAACGACAAGAAAACACTCACATCGCCCGGTATTGTAAATACCCGCATCATCCGGTGACTATACGACAAACGACTTAACCCTTATCGTCCGACGAGCAAAACACTCGAAATTACCGGATGACTAAAACACTCGACATCATCCGATAGCCTTAATCTTCACAGACTTCAAATTTCAATGACTTAACATTCATACGTATAGAAAATTAGAGACTCGTTCAGAATAAACGTAGCTGAAGACTTAAGCAAAACAGACCGTTCGATAACCCTTAAAATCATTTTTAGACTCTGAAGTTTAATCAATCAGATTCTAATCTCATTGTTAAAAGAAAACCTACTCTACTTAGACATCTGTTCAACATAAACTTCATTGACATACTATGAGCATAACCAGGGGTCTTAATCGCCTATCCAGCCTTGCACTGTCATTCTGAGCATTCTCCAGCTACCAGTCTTAAACTTCTTCATTAAACTTGGTGTCCTCACCTGTAAACTCTTCACCTACACCATAAGGTTTAACTATAAGCCTAATGCTTAGTAAGGAATGCATGCTGACAGACATACATGAGTGTACAAATTAAAGAAACATAAGTTCATAAATCTTTCTTCATTCATGCTCCTTTTCATCATTTACACAGCATGTATTAAGGGAGGAAACGAGGGAGAAAGACAGGGCACATGATCATTGCCAATCGGGCAATCGTAGTAACGACTGGCTCGGCCTCCACCAGTGGGAGAATTCGCGAGCCGTTCTTATCATCATCTCGGCCTCCACCAGTGGGAGAATTCGCGAGCCATACTTATCATCAACTCGGCCTCCACCAGTGGGAGAATTCGCGAGCCATACTTATCATCAACTCGGCCTCCACCAGTGAGAGAAGTCGCGAGCCATACTTAAACCTTATGAACATATCATAGTCATTTCACCCGTTCCGCGCTTAATCATGCTTACATTTGTTTTTCTTTTCATGTTCCTAACTTAATCATAAACGAGCACATAATGCATGGACACGAATTTTCACAGAGGAATGTCATACAGTATGAACGAGTAAAAACATCATGTAACTTAACATCTTCCTACCCAATTACTTCATATCATGGCAAACTACTAGTCATAATCATCAGATAAACATTTCAACAATTTTTCCTAGTATCCTTATGGTGTAGGGCCCTAGTGGCCAGAAATCCTAATACATCCTCTTACCTGGTCTCCTTAGCAATCTGAACCTCTTCTCTTCAATTTCTTCACCTAAAACATGTGCATTACAGTAGTTAAATCAAAATCCTAAAACACTACTTATAAATCATCCTAGGATCTACTAGCTAAAGTCATTCCCGAATCCTTGGTTTAATATACTGTGCAGAATGTGAAATCCAAAATAAAACAAACAGGTTCTATTATCGATTAAAACTGAGTTGGTTGCTTAAAATGTCCAGAATCGATTCGGGTTGACATTACTACCCTCGGATTCTAAAGTGTTCGTTTACTACTCGGCCATTGGTAAAAATCTGAGTTCAAATGCCGAGCTGAAAACAAAGTTCCAAACACTAATAGATAACTACATTCTCTATTTCATACCTCGGGTGCGGATTTGCAGAGGAATGCGGGCTAGAAACTGGTCGTCGGCGAGGAAGACACTGATAGCAGAGAGCGGGGCTTGGGAGGGAAGAAATCGCCGAGAGTAGGGGAATGTCGGCTACAGTGGCTTGAGTGAAATTTAAAACTTTTCCTTTTTCTTTATATACTGATCTCAACTTCCAATATTACAATATTGCCACTCAACCTAGTTTAAAACCCACATGTAAATAATTAAACTTGTCATAAAATTCTAAACCGCGAAGATTAAATATTCATGACCGTTAATATAGTTAGGAAAATTACCTAGTCGTATCTCGGGTGTTACATTCGTAGTTGGCGACGATTCACAGCGTAGGGGCGAATGGTTTTTACCCAACTTCCTCTGCTTTCCATCTCCTTCTGAGATTGGAGGGAAGATTGGTGATGAGAGCTCAACCAAGCAACCAGAACTTGGAAGAGCAATGGAGGTGCGACTCCTCGGTGAATCATCACCGAACTCGCGGTGCTACGCACCAACGAAGGAACTCCTTTAAGAAGAAACAATCTTCTGTTTTTCCAAATATTTCATTCAACAACTAAAAATTACAAATGAGGAAAGAAAGCTTTATAAAGCTACAGGAGGAATGAGCAAACTGAACGTTTCAAAGAGCCGTTGGAGCGCCTGGAAAGGGAATAGCCGTTAGAGTGAACCGGCTGCAGAATAGGCGTTGGGTGAACCAGTTTGGTACAGCAATTGTTCTTCAATTTGGATACATCTCCACGTGGCAGATCCTCTTGATATTCTCTTGCTCCATTCTTTTGGTCAACTCCTTTGAGCAATTGAATGCTACAAAATATATTAAGGCATGCATGCCTTTTACAAGACTAATGTTTGTCTTACCAAAATAACTTAGCAATTAAAGCCATAAAATATATGGTAATTATTTGCCAACAAAACAAGATAAAAGCTTTCTAAAAATAATAGAAGCTCGGTTACAATATTTGATAAGGGAAGACAAATTCCCTCTTCTTGAATATTTTCCAAGCTACATAGAAACATTTTCCTACAAAACTCAAGAACCAATTAGTAGATAAAATAATTGAAATAAGTACCTTGGTTCGTGTTCGGGAATTTTGGGTGCTGGGCATATTAGTAGCACTCTGGAGTTAAAGTCCAGAGAGCTTGCCGATCGATCGCCAAAGAGGGTGATCGATCGGCTGACGTTTTATAGGCGATTCTACCTAAGCTCGTTAAGTGTTCTAGCAAGGAAAACATCGACCGATTTTATGGTCGAAGGCATCGACCAATTTTGTGGTCGAAGACGTCGTCTAATTTTGTGGTCGAAGACGTCGTCCAATTTTGTGGTCTAAGACGTCGTCCGATTTTGTGGTCGAAGACGTCGTCTAATTTTGTGGTAGAGGACGTCATCCGATTTTATGGTCGAGGACGTCTTCTGATTTTGTCGACCAAAAATGTCGACTGATTGAATTTTGTGGTCGAAGACGTCGTCTAATTTTGTGGTCGAAGACGTCGTCTAATTTTGTGGTCGAAGACGTCGTCTAATTTTGTGGTCGAAGACGTCGTCTAATTTTGTGGTCGAAGACGTCGTCTAATTTTGTGGTCGAAGACGTCGTCTAATTTTGTGGTCGAAGACGTCGTCTAATTTTGTGGTCGAAGACGTCGTCTAATTTTGTGGTCGAAGACGTCGTCTAATTTTGTGGTCGAAGACGTCGTCTAATTTTGTGGTCGAAGACGTCGTCTAATTTTGTGGTCGAAGACGTCGTCTAATTTTGTGGTCGAAGACGTCGTCTAATTTTGTGGTCGAAGACGTCGTCTAATTTTGTGGTCGAAGACGTCGTCTAATTTTGTGGTCGAAGACGTCGTCTAATTTTGTGGTCGAAGACGTCGTCTAATTTTGTGGTCGAAGACGTCGTCTAATTTTGTGGTCGAAGACGTCGTCTAATTTTGTGGTCGAAGACGTCGTCTAATTTTGTGGTCGAAGACGTCGTCTAATTTTGTGGTCGAAGACGTCGTCTAATTTTGTGGTCGAAGACGTCGTCTAATTTTGTGGTCGAAGACGTCGTCTAATTTTGTGGTCGAAGACGTCGTCTAATTTTGTGGTCGAAGACGTCGTCTAATTTTGTGGTCGAAGACGTCGTCTAATTTTGTGGTCGAAGACGTCGTCTAATTTTGTGGTCGAAGACGTCGTCTAATTTTGTGGTCGAAGACGTCGTCTAATTTTGTGGTCGAAGACGTCGTCTAATTTTGTGGTCGAAGACGTCGTCTAATTTTGTGGTCGAAGACGTCGTCTAATTTTGTGGTCGAAGACGTCGTCTAATTTTGTGGTCGAAGACGTCGTCTAATTTTGTGGTCGAAGACGTCGTCTAATTTTGTGGTCGAAGACGTCGTCTAATTTTGTGGTCGAAGACGTCGTCTAATTTTGTGGTAGAGGACGTCATCCGATTTTATGGTCGAGGACGTCTTCTGATTTTGTCGACCAAAAATGTCGACTGATTTTAGAAGGAATAGATTCCAGAGAGCATGGTGTAACGTCCCTCATACTATTCCTAATTTCCCGTACGAAATTCTTATTTTTCTTTTATCCTTAGCGTTTATGCGGAAAACAATTTGAAACAATTTAAAATCAATTGAATAAAACGTTTAAAGCAATTACAAAACTCATCATTTCACTAACACATTTCTATCTATATCACAAATTCTATCCACGTCACAAACATACACTTCACAATACAACTTAACTTTAAACCGCAGATACTCCTACATCTCCATAATCTCACTCAAAAACGACTTGAGATATAAACATATATTAAACGTGGTTAAAACATACTTTCGTGAAAACAAACTGCGTGGTTATGTTTAAAAACCGAACTTATCCCTCCTGTTTCAAAAGAAAATACCAAGCAGTTCCATTAAACTTTAGATAAAAACCTTAACAAAACGTTTTATAAAACAAGTCTATCAAAACATCAAAACCTATTTTATCCACTAACCCGAATCAAACCATCTAAACATCAATCAATCAACTAAACAGATTCCAATGAAAACTTTACTAAAACAGTTTATAAAAAACAGGTTTTCAAAACGTTTAAAACCTCAAAAGTAAACCTATCAACTACCAGAACCAAGCATCCTAAAATGTCTATACAACTCTCAGTCCAAAACATCTCAATAACCCCAAAATCTATACATACGTCCCCACGGGTCGGTTGAGCATCGACTGCGCCAGCACACTGCCGCGAGCATCATCCATCAACTGCCTCAGACATCAGAAGGAAGAACGTCATCCTCACCGGGATCTACGTCACCTATAACGTCACCTACACCATACAAACACCTATGAGATAATGAAATCTCAGTAAGCTACGTAAATGCAGATGCATGCGTGCGTATGCCATTCAGAAATCATGCAGATTCAGATTCAGATACAGATTCATTACGTCGCAGACAGACAGATTGTCACCAAGATCGCAACCCACTAACCGAAGAGAGCCCATCCTGCGGTCGGACTACTCTTTCCAGCTAGAGGAGGGGGGTACACGCTTGCAACACGCACAGCCGTGCCTGAGCCCCACCTCGCGTGACCAGATACAGACAGATTACGTTCATTCATTACAGAGGTTCATTTTCTTTTCTTAAAATACGTGCAGAAATTCATTTTCATGACATTTGAAATAGGTGATGCATGAACAGATATGAGTATAATATAAACATACAATAAACAAGCACATGTATACCATCAAGACTGAAATAGAATAACCTAAAACAATCATAAACCTATCTACCCAACCAAAGCAATTTGAAACAAACAACGCTTCAGGGATCCTCGATACGACAACGAAGTATGGTGTAGACCAATTGGTCAGAGTAAGTCACAGAAACTTACCTGTCTTCCGTAGCTCGCTGGGTTTGGCACCACACGTCACATATGGCTCGACCTATGACAAACATTCGAGCTTCATTAAAATCAAGCTTACTTTCACCAATTTACTCTCAAGCTACTATTTATAGCCTAATCCAACTAAAACTAAACTAAACGGGCCACAAATTCGGGTTTGGTAAAACCGACCCGAAACTTCGAACGTACATAACTTTCGCGTCGGTTATCGGAATCGAATGATTCCAGCGGCCACGTACTCCTCTAATAACCTATTTTAATCTGCCAAAAAGGAATTTTAAAACAATCGACCGTAGCTAGGTCAATTGCAGTAAAACCCGAACTGCCCTAACCCGGGAAATTTCCCCATTTCGATTTTTCATCAATTTACACCAATTTCCTCACCAATCAATCCTCCTCATACCTAATTAACATAAACTAACCAAAATTTAGAGGCTATTCACAGAAAACCCAAAATCCCCAATTCGGGATTCACTGAACTTCGCTCAAATTGAGCACCTCACGGCCAAGCGACCTTCGCCGGCCAAGGCTCGGTCATTTGACGCCGAGGCTAGCCAAAAATGGCCGGTGGTCGGAGCTCAATCGAGCTCGACACCCTCGGCCTCCAAAAGAACCGAAAACAGGGCTAAAACCACTTACCGGTTCGGTTTGTGCGCGGAGACAGCCGGAAGCTTGCTCATCGCCGCCATCTGGCCGGAAGACGCTGATGAACGGTGATGGTTGTCGTTGGAGGGGCATCGCACGGCTCTCCCTCTCCGTTCTCCTCTCCCCTCGCGCTCGGGCTCGGGCTCAACAGCAGAATGGCCTTCGAGCCATTCTGTTGTTTTTTTTTATTATATTAATAATAATAATAATAATAACCATTAATTAATCGAATCCTCATTTACCGTTTTGCCCTCCCGTGTTTCCGACCATTTCGACTTTCGTTAAATCTCGTTCTTAATTATAACTCACGGCTTAATTTCACGAACCTAATTCAATAAACATTTTAGTTCAACCAATTTATTCACTTTTAATTACTTTATCTTTTTATTATTTTCTCTCCAATTCTTTCGATTAATTAAACTGAGGAAAAATTCTCGGGTGTTACAATCCACCCACCTTAATTAAAATTTTGTCCTCAAAATTTGACTCAGCTTGCAGTCCTTGGCATTACCGTCTCATGTCTTGCGGCCTTATATTATGACTTACAATCACTTCGTTCTTTTCAAGCCACTTTTTTTTTTTTTTTTTTTTTTTTTTTTCCATCTCTCCAAAATTTTGATCTCGCCACACAAGGGCTCTGATTCTAGCCCATACTTAGGGTCAATCCCTATGGTTTTAAACTAGAATCCTTAAAATCAAATGACGCATCGTTAACCTCCTAACCACGTCTACTGCGTTTGATTTGATTAACCAAGTCCTTGGTTGTGCACCACGTGCTAGTAATCTTCACGTCTCAAATTTTTGATATCCCAACTGCATTAATATGCACTTAAAGCATTTACACACACGTTAGTTTCCACTTAATCGTCCATAAGTTAAACTTCCTTTACTCTTTTGACTTGGCTTTATGTTCAGGCTTCCCCGATCTAAGCCTAATTCAAGTCCTCAATTTCCTAATGAAGCAACCTCAAAGTCTTCTCCCATAGAAGTTTCTCTTAGCTATTACTTTATATCGCATCTACGTCCAAGTTTCCTGACGTCAATTAGATCGAATATCATCTAAAATTTCCTTCCAACTCTTGGGCTGTAATCCAAACTTAGTTTCATCAACTCTGCCTCCAATTGGGATACACACCAACTCAACTTCTATATTAATTTCGTAATCGTATTCCTCACTTTTAATTGGCCTACACGTGTCCTTGCTTACGCATCGAGTCTTACAAAATTTCCTATGTCCTCAATCGAGCGATCTCTAACTGGGTACTCGACACTTAACATTTCGAGCACGTGTTGGTTTGCATTTAGTCACCCAAAACGTTAAACTCACTCTAACTTATTAATTGGTCTCTACTAAAGATTGTCTCTTATCCTCAATCCTCGAAATAACATTAACTTCCAATGTTATTTGGGTTGACTACCGTTCAAAGATTCCTAACAACATCCAGTTTGTAATCCAAACTCCCCTTTATTTAACTTAAATTCCTCGAATTGTGTTCCTTTAGTTCCTTTTGCACTTAACCACTTTACGCCCTCAAAGCCTTCTTAAGTTACTTACTCCGAAGTTATATCTCAACTACCCTACGACCTTATCCATCTCTCGGGTATAACAATTTTCTATATATTTATTTATCGGAGCTGTAAACTAAATTCGTGTATAAGTTCATTAGCCTTAACCTTGGTTACTACTACAACCATCTGAGTCTACATTTCTCTAGTAATGCTCCCGTATAACTTCTGCGTCAATAGCATCCAAATTGTACCCTTCTTTGGACACTTCACGGGTCTTAGTAACTATTTCTATGTGAGATTCTCAACTAGAATTCTATTCTCGAGGTTTCGCAAGTGACATCCTACGTCACATTCTTCCTCGGGTAACACACCAACCCCGATCCCTTTTCTGATACGGTTCTCAAAACTTAACTCTTTCCGTCGTTATTTTTCGCTAACTATATCCCCGAAATACATTTCAGGTCTCAACAGGTTTAACTGAGAGCTCAAGTTGCTACTATCTTAAGACCAATGCTTACTTGTAAGTTAGATCCTATAAATCTCACATTTCATTCTACGTCACGTTAAGGAGTTCTTTCATTATGTTCTAACCGAAACGTTTATTCTATCTTCAATGTGCTGATTCGTCTAACTTAACTCCCCGTTAACCTTGAGCACAGTCAAGTCCCTAAGTCTCGTTATGAATTTGTTTTAAACTATTCCTTCTAGCTTTGAGTTACCTATGTATCCATTGGGCTCGACTTGTCAAATACGAGTCCAACCACTGAAAATCATCATTTTACTTAGGTTTACTTAAATAGTTTCTATGAAAATCGTCCTTCTCTTTATTCTAGCTTCAAATCTTAACCTCCCATTAAATCCGACAATCTCCTTCACCTATCTCTAATATTGCACGACGATTACCTTGACGTTAATGAATGACCTTACCCTGTTTCGTTCCTCCTAGTCGGCTCTGAATATTATACTTTGTTCCCGTGCAACGATCTATCCCTCGATCTTCTTGTTAGCAAACTTGTTGTAGATAAGTTTACGCCCTCGACCCGAAGCTCCTTTGATGATAACCTTCCTAGTTCCTCAAACACTAATGCTTCTACCTTCATCCTGGAGGTAGCCTCATGTTCGTGGCTCCTAACTTAAATTGTACCAACTATAGGTTCACAACTTAACTCCTATATCTTTTGCTTCATAATCTAATCCAGCAACACTAATTGTCTGACGCGTCCCCAACTCGTCGATTATTCTTAACTTCTCCAAGTCTCCCCCTTACAGTGTGTCGGTCAAAGTCTTTTCACGAGCTGGCAATTGTCCTTTATTTGTCAGTCCTCTAGGACGGCACTTATTCCCTAGAAATTGACCAATTTCAGTAATCTGAGTATCACTCGCATATTACTTTTCATATAACTCTAACCCTTTATTGTCTCAAATTCGTTAACCTTCCATCTCTGACTTCCAGCTTCCCGTGGATCTAGTTCATTTAAATTTCTACTAATTGTACATACTAACAGTACCTCGACAATCTAAAACATTCCCTAATAAGTCTTACATCTAAACTCCAAATTTCTACTCGACTGATCATATTTTAAACCCAAAAGAATTCACCATTTCTTACTTCAGTATATTTTCTACCCAAGATACTCACCCCCTTATAGTATGTCGGCCGTAATCTTTCCGTGAATTAACAATCGCCCTTAATTGATTAGTCTTCCCAGTCGATACTTATCTCCTAAAGATCGGTCAAACTTTGTATCATGAGTATTACCTTTCGTATGACTTTAACCTTTCATTGTTTATCCCCTCAATAATTAAATCTAAACTTCAATTCTTGAATATCGTTTTCACCTAGGTATTTCAAGCTCCACATAGATCTACGATCTACAAGGCTCGACTATATATATGTATATATATATATATATATATATATATATATATATATATATATATATATTTTATATCTGCTTATGCGCACTATTTACACCTTTGCAATTTAGAGCATCCTTCGATATGTTTATACCTAAGTTTCAAAACATCTAAATTTCAAACCCCTCTCTGATTCGTCATCCTCTAAAGCTCCAAAGGTTCGTCAACTGGGGTAAATTTCCATTTCTTTAAATCTTAGGTCTCATAAAATACCCCTCAAATAGTAACTTGAATTCTAAGTGCATCATTTTCGTGATTAAGTCAAGCTCGTCCTATTAACGCATAACTCTTTTTCTATAGGCCTATGTCGTCCTGTATTTAACCTACTGTCTTCTCGTCGAAATTCTCCTAAGAGTCTTTCTTACTCAACTCCTACTATTCCTTTTTTCCTTTATTTCCCAACCTACTCCGATCTATCACAACATTTTTTACGGTCAAATCCTTATGGTGATCTATCGTATCGTCTCGGTCGTCTCGATCATTCCCTCGACGCACCATATTTATAAATAACTCCTACAAAAATGTTTAAATAAACACTATAAGAAACAGTAATTAAATAAAACTATAAACATACTTACAGTTGATGAAGAATGTCCGCGTAGTGGCTGTGCAGTCGAGCAGTCTACAGAACCGATTTTAAAACCCGGGGGCTTTGATACCATAATTGTAACGTCCCTCATACTATTCCTAATTTCCCGTACGAAATTCTTATTTTTCTTTTATCCTTAGCGTTTATGCGGAAAACAATTTGAAACAATTTAAAATCAATTGAATAAAACGTTTAAAGCAATTACAAAACTCATCCTAAGACATTTCTATCTATACAACAAATTCTATCCACGTCACAAACATACACTTCACAATACAACTTAACTTTAAACCGCAGATACTCCTACATCTCCATAATCTCACTCAAAAACGACTTGAGATATAAACATATATTAAACGTGGTTAAAACATACTTTCGTGAAAACAAACAGCGTGGTTATGTTTAAAAACCGAACATATCCCTCCTGTTTCAAAAGAAAATACCAAGCAGTTCCATTAAACTTTAGATAAAAACCTTAACAAAACGTTTTATAAAACAAGTCTATCAAAATATCAAAACCTATTTTATCCACTAACCCGAATCAAACCATCTAAACATCAATCAATCAACTAAACAGATTCCAATGAAAACTTTACTAAAACAGTTTATAAAAAACAGGTTTCCAAAACGTTTAAAACCTCAAAAGTAAACCTATCAACTACCAGAACCAAGCATCCTAAAATGTCTATACAACTCTCAGTCCAAAACATCTTAATAACCCCAAAATCTATACATACGTCCCCACGGGTCGGTTGAGCATCGACTGCGCCAGCACACTGCCGCGAGCATCATCCATCAACTGCCTCAGACATCAGAAGGAAGAACGTCATCCTCACCTGGATCTACGTCACCTATAACGTCACCTACACCATACAGACACCTATGAGATAATGAAATCTCAGTAAGCTACGTAAATGCAGATGCATGCGTGCGTATGCCCTTCAGAAATCATGCAGATTCAGATTCAGATACAGATTCATTACGTCGCAGACAGACAGATTGTCACCAAGATCGCAACCCACTAACCGGAGAGAGCCCATCCTGCGGTCGGACTACTCTTTCCAGCTAGAGGAGGGGGGTACACGCTTGCAACACGCACAGCCGTGCCTGAGCCCCACCTCGCGTGACCAGATACAGACAGATTACGTTCATTCATTACAGAGGTTCATTTTCTTTTCTTAAAATACGTGCAGAAATTCATTTTCATGACATTTGAAATAGGTGATGCATGAACAGATATGAGTATAATATAAACATACAATAAACAAGCACATGTATACCATCAAGACTGAAATAGAATAACCTAAAATAATCATAAACCTATCTACCCAACCAAAGCAATTTGAAACAAACAACGCTTCAGGGATCCTCGATACGACAACGAAGTATGGTGTAGACCAATTGGTCAGAGTAAGTCACAGAAACTTACCTGTCTTCCGTAGCTCGCTGGGTTTGGCACCACACGTCACATATGGCTCGACCTATGACAAACATTCGAGCTTCATTAAAATCAAGCTTACTTTCACCAATTTACTCTCAAGCTACTATTTATAGCCTAATCCAACTAAAACTAAACTAAACGGGCCACAAATTCGGGTTTGGTAAAACCGACCCGAAACTTCGAACGTACATAACTTTCGCGTCGGTTATCGGAATCGAACGATTCCAGCGGCCACGTACTCCTCTAATAACCTATTTTAATCTGCCAAAAAGGAATTTTAAAACAATCGACCGTAGCTAGGTCAATTGCAGTAAAACCCGAACTGCCCTAACCCGGGAAATTTCCCCATTTCGATTTTTCATCAATTTACACCAATTTCCTCACCAATCAATCCTCCTCATACCTAATTAACATAAACTAACCAAAATTTAGAGGCTATTCACAGAAAACCCGAAATCCCCAATTCGGGATTCACTGAACTTCGCTCAAATTGAGCACCTCACGGCCAAGCGACCTTCGCCGGCCAAGGCCCGGTCATTTGACGCCGAGGCTAGCCAAAAATGGCCGGTGGTCGGAGCTCAATTGAGCTCGACACCCTCGGCCTCCAAAAGAACGGAAAACAGGGCTAAAACCACTTACTGGTTCGGTTTGTGCGCGGAGAAAGCCGGAAGCTCGCTCATCGCCGCCGTCTGGCCGGAAGACGCCGATGAACGGTGATGGTTGTCGTCGGAGGGGCGTCGCACGGCTCTCCCTTTCCGTTCTCCTCTCCCCTCGCGCTCGGGCTCGGGCTCAACAGCAGAATGGCCTTCGAGCCATTCTGTTGTTTTTATTTTTATTATAATAATAATAATAATAATAACCATTAATTAATCGAATCCTCATTTACCGTTTTGCCCTCCCGTGTTTCCGACCATTTCGACTTTCGTTAAATCTCGTTCTTAATTATAACTCACGGCTTAATTTCACGAACCTAATTCAATAAACATTTTAGCTCAACCAATTTATTTACTTTTAATTACTTTACCTTTTTATTATTTTCTCTCCAATTCTTTCGATTAATTAAACTGAGGAAAAATTCTCGGGTGTTACACATGGGGTGTTGATCGGCATCGACAGATGCGATCGGTAGATGCGTTTGGCAGATGCGATTGGTAGACATGATCAGCAGATGCGATCGGAAGAAGCGATCGGTAGATGTTAATGGTAGAAGTCGATCTATGTTATAAACGTCGACCGATCTCATTAGTGAGGTCATGTCCACCGATCTTATTACAGAGGCTGTGTCGATCAAAAACCAGTCTTACTATTTTAGCACTACTAAGAAAGTTTAGGTTAATATGAGGTTTCCACACGTATTATGTCTTCCGCCGAATAAAGTTATTCGTTTTTAAATGTGTATGACTATGGATTGAAATAAAACTTAAATTATACGAAATTTTTAAGGAATAGTTAAAAGGTGAATTTTAGGGGACGTTACATTGATAATATGATTGAGTCTTGGTTAGAGGCGGAGAAACTCACAAGAGACAGAAGAACATTGTTTCTGATTCGTCTACACTTGTCAAATTCAATTTTGGAGGATGTGTTGAAGGCAAAATCTGCTGCTGAAGTATGGTCAAAATTGGAAGACTTGTGCCAACATAAAACTCTCACAAGTAAGCTTCATTTGAAACAATGATTATATTTTCATGATATGAGAGAAGGATCTTCTATCGAAGAACACTTGTGTGCATTCAAAGAGATAGTTTCAGATTTGGAAACTTTGGAGTGCAAATATGATGATGAGGATTTAGCTTTGATTTTGTTGTGCTCGTTGCTTGTTTCGTACAATAATTTCTGGGACACAATGTTATATAGTCGTGACACGCTAACCCTGAAGGAATTTTGTGATGCTTTGCTTTCAAAGGAAATGATGAAGCACCTTGTAGTTGGATCTGGAACTCAAGGCGAGGGACTGGTTACTCGAGGTAGAGCTACAGAGAAGTCGGAGAAAAACAGTCATGACATAAACAATTCAAGGGGGAGATCAAAGTTTAGGAATAGAAACAAAATTTATTTTTACTGTCAGAAAAAGGGGCATATAAAATATGAGTGTTATCAGCTCCAAAACAAGAGAAAAGAACAAAGTGAACAAAATAGAAAACAGTCAGGAAACTCTGGTGAAGCAGTTATGGCTGAAGATGAAAGTGATAAAGGTAATCTATTGATAGTGTCTAAGATAAACTCAAGGTCATCTGAGGAATGGATTCTGCCTGCACATTTCATATGTGTCTCAATTGAGAATGATTTTCAACTGATGAAATTGTGACAAAAGAAGCTGTATTAATGGGAAATAATGCATCATGTAATATTGCAGAAATTGGTACAGTGAGAATCAAAATGTATGACGGAGTAGTCAGGACACTTGGTGATGTGCGACATGTTCTCGAATTGCAGAGGAATCTGATCTCGTTGAGCACTCTGCATATTAATGGGTACAAGTACACCGGTGAAGGTGGAATTTTGAAGATCAGTCGAGGTTCTCTCATTATGATGAAAGGACAGAGAAAGTCTGGAAATCTGTATGTTTTGCAAGGTTCTACAGTTGTTGGGGATGTGGCTGGTTGTACTTTATTGTCAGATGAAGATCTCACCAGTTTATGACATATGCATCTGAGACACATGAGTGAGATTGGTTTGACTGAACTAAGTAAAAAGGGACTTTTGAATGATCAGAGCACTAATAAATTACAGTTTTACGAGCATTGTCTAGTTAGGAAATAGAAAAGAGTCAAATTTGCTGTGGGCACTCATAATTCAAAGGAGATTTTAGATTATATTCACTCAGATCTATGGGGACCAGCACAGGTGTTTTCCAAAGGAGGGGCACATTATATGTTAACATTCATAGATGATTTCTTTGGAAAAGTATGGGTATTCTTCTTGAAGAAAAAGAGTGATGTATTTTCTACTTTCAAGGACTAGAAAACGATGGTTGAAAAGTAGACAGAGAGGCAAGTAAAACATCTTCGCACCGATAATGGGTTGGAGTTTTGTATAGAGGAGTTCAATTCTTTTTGCAAAACAGAAGGAATTTTGAGCCATCTGACAATCCCGGGGACTCCACTCCACAACAGAATGGTGTAGCAGAAAGAGTGAATAGAACTTTGATGGAGAAAGCTCGGTGTATGTTATCAAGTTCAGGTTTACCTAAGTCATTTTGAGCTGAAGCTGCAGAAGCTGCAGAAACTACTTGTTACATCGTAAATCGTTCCCCAAGTGCTGCTTTTAATAAGAAATTTGCTGAAGAAGTTTGGTTTGGTACTCCTGTCGATTATTCAGTTTTGAGAGTGTTCGGTTGCCCTACATATGCTCATGTTGATCAGGGTAAGTTAGAATCAAGATCACTAAAGTATGTATTCCTTGGATACAAGTCTAGGGTAAAGGGATACAAATTAGGGTGCCCATGACATAATAAAGTTAGATACAGTAGAGATGTGGTATTTGACGAGACTGTTATGTTGAATAAACCATCTTCAAAGGTCTTGCCAGAAAAGACTAATCAGATATCCAGTGGGAATTTTGAAGTTGAACTTAGATCAAGGTTGACATCCGGATCTTTAGTTCAAGACAGTTCAGAAACACATGATGACATTGTTTCTTCACAGTCACCAGTATTGGCTTCTTCAAAATATTTCATTGCCAAAAATAGACCGAGGAGGGAGATTAGACCTCCATGGAAAGATAGGGAAGCAGATTTAGTTGCTTATGCTTTGAGTGTAGCCGAAAGCATTCATGCATGTGATGAACCACTACCTATTCAGGGGCAGTAAGTTCAAAGGATTATGAAAAATGGATGATTGCTATGCAGGAGGAGATAGACTCTTTTCAGAAGAATGACACGTGGATCTTAGTCGAGTTACCTAAGGACAAGAAATCTGTTAATTGCAAATGGGTGTTCAAGAGAAAGGAAGGTACACCGGGTGTTGAAGGAGACAGGTACAAAGCACGTCTGGTAGCTAAGAGTTACAGTCAAATCCCAAGTGTAGACTTCACTGATGTGTTTTCTCTAGTTGTTAAGTATAGCTCGATTCAAGCTTTGTTAGGCGTTGTGGCTATGCACGACTTTGAGGTTGAGCAGTTGGATGTGAAAATTGTATTTTTACATGGAGAAATTGAAGAGAATATCTATATGTAGCAACCTGAAGGTTTCAAAGTTCCAGGAAAGGAGACTTATGTTTGTTCGTTGAAAAAGTCTCTCTATGGTCTAAAACAATCGCCAAGACAGTGGTATAAGAGATTTGATTCATTCATGTTTGATCAAAATTTTAGAAGGAGCAATTACGACAGTTGTGTTTACATGAAGAATGTCAAAAATGAGTCAGTGATTTATCTACTCTTATACGTAGATGATATGTTGATAGCAGCTAAAGATATAAAAAATATCAGAAAGGTTAAAGTACAATTAGTAATGAATTTGAGATGAAAGATTCGGGAGCCGCCAAAAGAATTCTTGGTATGAAAATACAGAGAGATAGGAAAGCTGGTAAATTATACTTAAGTCAAAAGGGGTATATTAAGAAGATTCTCTGCATGTTTAACATGATAAAAATTTAAGCCTGTTAGTATCCCATTAGCAGTCCATTTCAAACTTTCATCTACTTTATGTCCTCAGTCAGATGAGGAAGTTAATTATATGTCACGAGTTCCATATTTTAGTGCAGTGGGATCGCTTATGTATGCTATGGTTTGCACACGTCTAGATTTATCTTATGTAGCCAGTGCAGTAAGTAGATACATGGCTAATCCATGAAAGGAATACTGGAAAGCTGTTCAGTGGATTTTTAGGTATCGGCGGGGACTAGTAATGTATGTCTTCAATTTGGAAGAAATAGAGATCCGGTAATTGGATACATTGATTCTGACTATGCAGGAGATCTTGATAAGAGGAGATCTCTCACAAGATATGTTTTTACAGTTGGAGGTTGTGCCATTAGTTGGAGAGCTATTTTACAAGATACTGTTACATTGTCTACTACAGAGACAGAATATATGGCTATTACAAAAGCATGAAAGGAAGCCATATAGCTGAAAGGTTTGTTCAGTGAGCCCAATAAAGAATTGTAGATTTCCATAGTATTTTGCGACAGTCAGAGTGCTATTTTTCTCACCAAATATCAGATGTTTCATGAGAAGACGAAGCACATTGATATTCGTTATCATTTTGTTCGTGATGTGATTGCTCGTGGTGATTTCGCAGTGAGTAAAATTAGTACTCATGATGGAACGACCCATTTTCCCAACAAGATATTGCCTACTCTAGGGATTGGGCCGTAGCCCAATATCCTCTCCTCACGGCTTTGTTTGGCGAGGACTTCCTAGTCGGTTACCCAACCTGGTACTACTCTCGCCGAAACACTTTTAACTTCGGAGTTTTTATGATATCCATTGCCAATTGTGCTCCAAAACGCGTCTTACTATCTTGGGATGGTCTCTTTACATATGTTTCATTTCCACATACTTTCCCAAGCGATGTGAGATTGTGACGACCCCCTTTTTACAACCCGTCACCTTCCGGTTCGCCCGCGCGGACGTACCGCCATCCGAGTTCCGCTTCATGCAGCCATCGTACACATACTTACACATCCGGATCATCACAATCACACCCCTCGGGGGCCCAATGTCCTCGTTGGCCACATTTTCAGTTGGGTATAGGCTCTGATACCATTTGTAACAACCCCTTTTCCCAGCAGGATATTGTCTGCTCTGGGGATTGGGCCGTAGCCCAATATCCTCCCCTCCCGGCTTTGTTTGACGAGGACTTCCCAGTCGGTCACCCAACCTTGTACTACTCTCGCTGAAGCACTTTTAACTTCGGAGTTCTTATGGGATCCGTTGCCAATTGTGCTTCAAAACGTGTCTTATTATCTTGGGATGGTCTTTTTACATATGTTTCATTTCCACATACTTCCCCAAGCGATGTGGGATTGTGACGACCCCTTTTTTACCACCCGTCACCTTCTGATTTGCCGGCGCAGATGTACCACCATCTGGGTTCCGATTCGTGCATCCATCGTACACATACTTACACATCTGGGTCATCACACATGATAACCCTACTGATATAATGACCAAGACTTTGCCCACATCTAAGTTCAAACTTTGTTTGAGCTTGGTTGGTATTAGCTGCTGATTTCGTTCCGAGGGGCTTTTATAGTGGAGGAGCTTCGTTGGAGTTTTGGAGTATATTTTATGCAGTAGAATTTGTGTCAAGGTGGAGATTGTTAGTTTTAGTGTGACCCGATTTATGACTAAGCTAGGCCGGTACAACCCACGTTGTTAATCTCAATATGACTAGGGTTTTATGTTTCCGTATAAATATATGCTTATGTTGCAAAACTCATTGTACCTCGATTTTATATAGTGATTTCTCCTCTACTCGTGATTTTTTCCCTTATAGGATTTCCACGTAAATCTTGGTGTCCACTATTTTCTCATTTTTCTTGTTCGGTTTCAGTTCAGTTTCTCAACAGTTATGACAACATGCAACTACTGGTTCTAGCAATGACTGGGGTTTTAGGCTGACATATTGGGATGCCCTTTAATAATCCTACTCGAGGTGAACTAGGTTCGAACACCATCCTCATCCACCCACTAGAAAATGTTCATGCACAAAGAATCGTAAACATGGAGGAATTGGGTTCCAAGCAAGCGATCCATGCAGACACTCTTTAATTTAGTTGCAGAAACCCAATTCATGAAACCAACTTCCAAAGCAAAATAATAGGTTTGCAAGCTTCATTATAGCCCTAATCTGAATGAGAATATGATGGTTCATGTAAAAACCAGTATTTTTAAGTAATTAAATTTCACTTATTAATTTTTCGTGTTAAATATGATCAACATGTCATAGATTGACCAGTTTTGTCATGTTACAGTCATGTTAGATTTTATCGGTCAAATGGTCAACAACGTTTGTGAAGGAGCTTCGATTGTTGGTGAGCCTCCTCTCTATTTTTAAATTTCATAGTTTAGGGTTTTGTTAGAATTGAATTCGAGCTTGGAAACTCAAATCCAATGAGTTGTTTGTTGATTTTCTTAGTAGGTTTAAGTATTATAAAAGTTGTTTTGTCTGTTGGAGATGAGAGACAACAAAGGGAGGTAATTTTTATGACATTCTATCGCTAAAAATTGCCAAGTGTTGACCATTGTGAATGACCTGGTCAACATTTCTAACCCTGCGACTGGAGAAAAAGAGTTTAAGATGTCGACCACTTTGAGAGGTTAATAGACACTTGAAGTATCAACACCTTTGGATAAAGTGTCGACGACACTTTTTTTTATTTTGGAAAGATGTCGATACTTAAGGTGAAAGTGTCAACCGCAAGCCAAACCCTAGAGGTATCAAGTGTCGACCATTTGGAGAAGTGTCAACTTAGGCCAACCCGAGAAATATAAAGTGTTGATCAGTGGGTCAACCCCTAGGCAAAGGTGTCGACCCCTAATACTGAAAGTGTCGATTGCACATTTGTTATTTTTGGAAAATTTTGTCATCTCGACTAAGTTTGCAATTGTTTATAGCGTTCCAGATCGTGTTCTTAGTCCTAGTATATGAACCATCCATGTTTTTCTTTAGAGTTGAGTGAGATATTTATAATCTTGGTTTTGTTCTAGGCTTGGACAAGTTCGTCGACTTAGAGCCGGTACCTGAGGTCATCACTCATGTACGTAAGAGAAACGATAATTGTTAAGGTAAGGGTTTTTCGAAAACCCTATTTTGGTGATCTATCACCTATGAAAAATCTGACGGGGCCAAGTCGCCAACACGTCAGCTTTTTACGTATATGTACGTAGTCTAACACGATTACCATTGATGCATGATTTTATATTATTGTGATATGCATATTTGGGAGGATGGATCCTTGTAATACTTTGAACGTTTTCAGTGTCAAAGTATTAGATAGACATCCCAGTACACCTTCTGTTACGTGAAGGTTGTCTTTTTTGTATGGTTACGAGTGGTGATGACACGGTCATTGAGTTTGAATTTCTAAACCTGATCAGGGTAATTTTTATATTTTGGATTACGAGTAGTGTCGTCGCTGTCTAGTTCGCTGGCTACCCAGGTAACGTTGATGGATCTTTAGATCGCCGTTACTTTCTACTTTCCTCCTGGCTCATGAGGTGATGTTGAACCTCAGTCTCCGTCTTTTTATGTTTGTGTGTCGAATGGGTCCTTGTGTGACTCTCCATTTTCACTAAGGTGATTTTATATGAAAAGTATGATAATTATGTATTTTCATGTAGTTGTCTATATATACAACAGTATTTTGAGCTTAATGTCTCATCGTTGACTCGTGGAGCATTTTATTAAAATAATGAAAAATAGATTTTCTTGAAAGATGTTTAGAAAGCCAATTGTTATTTAATAATTTTTTCAAAAGGAAGGTAAAATAAGTTTTACATACATTGCATCGAAGAATCTGGTTTGCCGGTTTGAAATGTGTTATCGTTAGTGATTCTATAAATCGACTAACAAGTCCATCTCTAAAAAGAATATATAATGTTGTGCAAGTTAAATACGTCAAACTACTAACAAGGATTTTGAAAGTTGTAGAGTCGACTTTCTCTCCTTGCTCATTCTTTGATAATTTCACTCCACGGGCCACATGAGTATTGATGGGACTAATTGCTGTCACTGTATCCCGCAAGTTTAAATTCATTAGAATATGAATATGAAATTCATTGTTCCTTTGAGATATCGAAGAACTTGGTTCTCTAGTTTGAAATGTGTTATGGTTAGTGATTCTTTAAATTGACTGTATGAAATTCATTGTTCCTTTGAGATATCGAAGAACTTGGTTCTCTAGTTTGAAATGTGTTATGGTTAGTGATTCTTTAAATTGACTGAGAAGTCCATCTCTAAAAAGAATTTATAATGTTGTGTAAGTTAAATACGTCAAACTACCAACAAGGATTTTGGAAGTTGAGAGTCGACTTTCTCTCCTTGGTCATTCCTTGATAATTTCACTCCACGGGCCACATGAGTACTCATGGGCCTAATTGCTGTCACTGTATCCCGCAAGTTTAAATTCATTAGAAAATGAATATGAAATTCATTGTTCCTTTGAGATATCGAAGAACCTGGTTCTCTAGTTTGAAATGTGTTATGGTTAGTGATTCTATAAATCGACTGAGAAGTCCATCTCTAAAAAGAATTTATAATGCTGTACAAGTTAAATACGTTAATCTTCCAACAAAGCTTTTGAAAGTTGTAGAGTCGACTTTCTCTCTTTATTCATTCTTTGATAATTTCACTCCACAAAACAATTCTTCATCTTCAAGTTTTTTAGAATCTCTCTAGCAAAACTATGACGACCTGGAGGCAGGTGTTGCACCAACTTCGACAGATAATGGGTTATTTGGTAAATTCTGTACTAGGAGAGGAAAATGATTGTTTGTAGTGGAGGTGTTTTTGTGGGAGACATGGTTTTGGGTAATGATTTTCCTAAAAATCGATTATGTGGGAAGAAAGAGATGCTTGATTTTGAGAGCGAGGGGTAAGAGAGAGCTCTTTCTGAATATATTTATAAACTCTTTGTTTTGAACGCTCGTTTAGAGCTGTAGTTCCAAGTTAGTTATTCAACCGGACTAATTGACAGTGTTGTTTGGGAGTTTTGTGTTGTTTCTTCTTGCTTCATGCAGGGGGCTACTAGAGAAGTTAGGAAACTCGCTAGAAGAGGAAGTTAGAGCATAACAGTGGTATCAGAGCCCTTCGATCATGGAAAAACCATTCACCAGAAGCGACAGGGTAGAATAAATTGATAAGAACTGGCTGACTTGAAACAGGTTGTTGACAGACATACATACCAGTGTTAAAGTTGAATTTTAGGTTGGTTTAGCGAGAAGGAAACGAAAGATAACGAAGAATGAGAAGAACAGTGTTCGTGAATATAATCTTCTTCCCCTTCTCTGAATGGAATTACAACCCTTAAAACAACAGAAAAAAATTAACTACCAATAACCCATAACATTGGCTAAGAATTAGCCACAACTAACTAGTGGTGGAAGACAAAGTCCAGGCCATGCACGTCCAGGTTATGCACGTATCATTCCTCCCCTCTTAAGAATCCTTGTCTGCAAGGATAAAATCAGGATAAGTTTTGGAGAATCGCCATTCGTTTTCCCAGGTTGCATCCTCCTTTGGTGTTCCCTGCCATTGCACCAATATCTCAGACTTGGGGCGATACTTACCCTTACGAATTATACGTCGGTCGAGAATAACATATGGCTGAGGCAAAATAGTTGAATCAAGAGATATCAGCGGAAGTAGATCACTGGTTGGCTTGGTGACAGATCCCAAATGATTCCTTAATAGACTAACATGAAACACATTGTGAATTTGAGAACATGGAGAAAGTGACAAACGATACGCCACTGCTTCTAGTTTTTTCCACCACCAGGATCATACGGTCGATTGAGAACCACAGTTTCTCTGTCAGCCTCCCTTTTGTCACTGGGGCTTGAGTGCGATGAATCTTCGAGCATGAATAATTGTGGTTGTTTGCAACGATGACCTGGGATGAACTTCTCGTCACAATAATAGCATAGCCCTTTTTCTCAGCGTTTGCATGCTTCTTGGTTTGTGATTTGGCGAAATGCTGTTGTTGGAGCACTAACTTCCGCCGTCGCGCGGTGGTTTAGGGAAGGGCCAAGTAAGCCAACAGAGGGGTTGGAGGTCGCCTTTGGCGGTAACGAGACGAATGGACCAGATTTCTTTTGCAACTGGTTCAGTTCCTCAATTAATCTAGTGACGCCGATCGTCTCTGCTAAGGTCCATGGTTGTTTAATTTTGACATCCAAACAAATGTCATCATGAAGTCCGGCGATAAAACAACCAACAAGGAAAGTTTCGGGTAAGTCATCCCCCTGATTAGAAAGCTTTTCAAAAGCTTCTTAGTACAAGGCAATAGTTGTGGTTTGACGCAGGCGTGACAAAGCTTCCGCTAGGTCTTCATAATCGGTTGGGCCAAAGCGTAGAATGACAGCCTTGGTGAATGCATTCCAAGTTAGAGGACCACAAAATTTTGTTAACTAGCGATACCATTGCAAGGCAATGCCCTCTAGATGGAAGGAAGCGAGTTGGACTTGTTGAATAGGGGAAGTGCCTTGGAAATCAAAGTATTGTTCGGCCCTGTAGATCCAGCCTGTATGGTCTTCGCCATTGAAACCTGAAAAGGACAGCTTGAGATGGTGGTGATGGTGATCAGGGATGGTGGGTGAGCGGCCATTGTTTGGTGAATGAGAAGACGGTCCTGCGGCAAAAGGATTGTTATCGGACGAATTTCGGGAGGTGCGCGGAGCTTGGAGCTTGGACAACACCTCTTGTAAAGTTGCGTTCACTTGATCAAAGTTGGACTCATGGCGAGCTAAAACTTCGTTCACTTCCGTGCGGAATTCTACATTAGATCAACCTCGGGTATCCATGAAACCGGTGGTTATGGCTCTGATAGCACTGTTAAGGTTGAATTTTAGGTTGGTTTAGCAAGAAGGAAAGGAAAGATAAAGAAGAAAGAGAAGAACAGTGTTCGTGAATATATTCTTTTTTCCCCTTCTCTGAATGGAATGACAACCCTTAAAACAACAGAAAACAATTAACTACCCAAAACCCATGACATCGGCTAAGAATTAGCCACAACTAACTAGTGGTGGAAGACCAAGTCCAGGCCATGGACGTCCGGGCTATGCACGTATCAACCAGCTAACTAGAGTTGAAAATGCAATCAAAGTTTTTCCAAAACTTATTGCACAGATGACCTTCGACCGTTCTGCCAACACATAGTCACCAGACTCGGGCCATGATGTTCCGTCGTCTTCGGATCCCAAGGGCAAAGCAATAATAATGATGCCGCCAGACCCTAGTTAAAAATGTTTGGACCCCTTGTTTCTCGGTACCAATTAGTGACGAGAATCAATTTTCCAATCGGTATAATGATCGAAGATCAAATTTCTATCGTCCTGAACAGCCACAGGATGATATTTCTGGTGAGTTCATGATGGAGGCTCGCCGCCAAGTGGGATACAATCATTTCTCTCCACCTCCTCATGGCGACCACATAAGCCCCTTCGATAATCGCCGGCGCGGTGACAATGCTCCATGCACGGAGCTTCCTATGCTCGACGGCGAGGATTGGGAATCCTGGATAAAAAAGTTCGAGCGCTTCATAAGGCTTGCCTATATTCTTTCAAACAATCGGGCCCATTTCCTTTCAGATTTTTTGGTGGGTAAAGCCTGGATTTTTTATGAGTGGATTTGAGAGGAGGAGCTCAAACTTGGCTGGGAAGAAATTAAACAGATTTTGGGCCCAAAGAATTCTAGTCTGTACGGTAGCAATTGATGAGCCTCCGCCAAATAGATACTATGGAAGAATATGATGATAATTTTCAAGTCCTCGCAGCTTGCATTAGGGGTATGGACCAAAGAAGCAGTATTAGAGGCTTTTATTGACGGGTTGGCGTATGATTTACAAGATAGATGTCTGAATAATGCGTCCCTACAACGTTTATGATGCTCTGATGCTGGAAATTAGCTATGAAAATAAATTGAAAATTCGTACTTCTAGAAGGGAGGGCAGAATCCAATCATTGGGGAATCTTCACAATTTCTAACTTCACCAGGCCAACCCACCATTTTAACCCTAGGCCTATTCCTCTAGTAAACGAAGGATATTTTTGTTCAGCAACAACAAAAATAATGGAGGTACGCTACCTTCTCCGATGAGTATAGAGGGAGCAAACCCTAGGACAGTCGATACTCAGGCGGAATACTTGTGTTGGTAGATTCTGGTGCTTCTTGCTCTTTTGTTAGTTGGAGAGCTGTTATAGCCCTGCAACTAGTGGAAACAACTATTCCTTCTTTTTTTGTGATAGTGGGGGACAATAACTAGGCCTATTCCTCTAGTAAACGAAGGATATTTTCATTCTGCAACAACAAAAATAGCGGAGGTACGCTACCTTCCTCGATAAGTACAGAGGGAGCAAACCCTAGGACAGTCGATACTCAGGCCGGATACTTGTGTTGATAGATTCTGGTGCTTCTTGCTCTTTTGTGAGTTGGAGAGCTGTTATAGCCCTGCAACTAGTGGAAACAACTATTTCTTCTTTTTCTGTGATAGTGGGGGACAACTACGGTGCCACACTATCTTCCATTTGTCGACAAATTCCGTTGGTTCTGCAAGGTGTAATGTTTCGAGTGAATGATTACCCTTTTTGAATTCTAGGGGTTGATTTAATTCTGGGTATGGACTGGTTTCGCGAATTAGGAACTTTCCACGACAATTTCTGTTGGTTTTGCTTGTTTGAGTGAAAGGCAGAGGCGATCAATCGCCACTAAATGGCTGATTGATCGGCTTTGTAGCATGTTATAATTTTGGTTAAATAATGATAACAGAAGCACTACTGATTGATCGGCTCTCTTGAGCAATCGACCGGCAATGCTTGTGCATAAATAATTGATAACAGAGACATGGCCGATCGATCGGCTATTTATGAGCGATCGATCGGCTCTGGGTCCTTAAATTTTGCGCAAACAATGATGTAATAATAGAGGCAGTGCCGATTGATCGGCTATTAAAGGCGATCGATCGGCTCTACCATTATGATGCAAATGTGATTTATAACAGAGGCAATGCCGATTGATCGGCTCTCTTGGACGATCAATCGGCTCTACCTCTGCGAAACAAAATCACTCTACAGAATCTAAAATTTTTGATACTCAAATGTCCACCGAAGAAACCACGTGATGTGGCCATATGTGTGCAAATCCTATTGGTTAAGGTATTTTGTTTTATTGATAAAGTGATTAATTTGATGGAAATTAATCTTTATGTATATAATGAAAAACGAAACTGATCCTCTCTTTGCCTAACTAAAGGTTTACGGTGGTGTTCTCCATCAAAACCATCACTTACTAAGGGTTAAGGGAAAGAAATCAATTTATGTTATCATGGAGAAAGGTAAGTCTCTTTCCCTGTCAATTAGATTGGTGAAAATCAAATTGTTCAAGATCTTGTAGTTTCTCCTTAATGAACATGAGAAACAATAAAGATAAATGACTAACATGTGGTATCAGAGCATGAGTAGAACACTTGATTTTCCAACGTATGTTTATCTGCTGATTGAGTTTGTCGACATAAGAAATTATGTTAGAACTGTTCATCAATTACTGTTCATGTGTTCATCTCATGATTACTGTTCACGTTGAAACTAATGACATACTTCTTGATGGTTGATATTATTTGGTGTATGCTTATTGAATTTGCTATCTGAATTATGTATAATTTGTTAGTCACCAAAGTAGCCAAATTATTAAGGTTTTCTCAAATATTAAATTAACTAAAGTCGATTACTCATGTTGTACGTGATGCTCGCTAATGAAATGACAATTATGATATTGACATAAGTATATTAATTTTCATGATTATAAAATATGTTGAATAGCCCAAAGGTAGTTTGGTTATTTTAAAATTATGAATATGATTGTGGTCAATTGATATGCTTTGATTAGGCATGTTTACTATATCCAAAGATAACAAACATGTCCTTTTCAAGGATGTTGATTGCCAATTATATGAAATTAAATTGAGCATCAATATGTGTGACGCCCTGAATTAATCAACCCGGTTTGCTACTCACACTCATTAAACTGAACTAGGAAATTCTGAAAAAATTTAAAACTTTACCCATCGATATAAAACATTGTCATTTAAATGATTAAAATACTTCAGCGAATACATTTACGTAAAACAGAGTCATTACAAAAACAGACTAACAAATTTTAAATATAAAATCGTTTGAAACATCTGCACGACAACTACAGCCAATTCAATGCTACTGAGCGATCTGGCGTCTATAGAGTCTGTCGTCACAACCTTGGAAGACGTACTCGTCTACGACTCTGGATGACGAACTCTGGACAGGCGACCTTAGACGTCGCGACTTTGGACGACGTACGCCGAACGAGATCACTTTGAACGATATCACTTCAAACAACGTTAATTTAGACGACACCGTTTTGGCAACACCCTGGACGACAACTTTGGATGATGACTCTTCCACTAATCGCTATGACAATTTACTTATGACTTTGGACTACTGTTCCCCTCGTCCACAGCTACATAGGTTTAACGTCTACGGAGTTTCGTTCATAGACTTACTTAAATTTATCGTCCACGTACCACGTGACTTTATCGTCCACAGTCCACGTGACTTCATTACTCACGGGTTACATAGACTCATCGTCCACGGACTAAAGTCCATAGACTTACTTAAATTTATCATCCACGGACCACGTGACTTTATCGTCCACAGTCCACGTGACTTCATTACTCACGGGTTACATAGACTCATCGTCCACGGACTAAAGTCCATAGACTTACTTAAATTTATCGTCCACAGGCCACGTGACTTTATCACCCCCGGTCCACGCGACTACTACTTTGCCTTCAATTTTGGATGACTATTTTTACTTACAGTTTGGACGACTGTTCTTGTCCACAGAATGAACGACTGTTTTCACTTACGACTTTGGACGATTGTTTGCGCCCGCACAATGGACGACTTTTTTCCATTATAACTTTGGATGACTACTCCTATAACAAAAACATAACTTAACCAATTATACACTAATCAGTGGACAATTCTGACTACAAGAGAACTTATAAAATTTTGACAGCAAACATTCCAAAACAATGTGAATCCATAACTTGCTCAAAATCCAAAAAAAACTACAATTAAAACCATAGACCCTATTCATGCAGTTTCTACTCTCATAGCTCATGTTGTATTTATGTTTGTACCTTGTTGATCCCCCTGTTCGATGGGAAGCGGATCATTTTTCCCAAAGTAAGTATCCTCTGACTCGATTAAGGGGCGGATTAATTCCCTTAATAGTTAATCTGATTCAAAATAGTTTTTCTTGATCCCCCAGTTCGATGGAAAGTGGATCATTTTTCCCAAAGTATAAATATCCTCTGTTCTCGATTAAGGGGCAGATTAGTTCCCTTAATAGTTAATCTGATGCAATCTGTTCATGCCTTACCATGCCATTTCATATGCAAATTCATTTTCGTATTCTTTCAAAAACAAACATGATGCACGACATACCGAAACATACAAAACATGCATACACCCTACCGTTTTGTGATGTAGGCCCGAAGGCACACGCATACTCTACTTACCTGGCTTCTTGAGAGATTCTTGGTTGTAAGCTACTTCGAGAGTTTGCTCACCTAAAATCATAAACACAGCATTAACTTAACTTCTACTAAGCTTCATTCATCAAATTTGCGAAAAGAAACTACTGGTTCATTCCAAACTAACTAAACTCGGGGTTATCTAGTTTTTGTCTAACTTCCACATTGCATAACTTGTTCTATGCTTGATCGTTTCAGACGACTCAGGCGGCTTTGGACTATTTGAGGTGTCTACTAACTGAAAGATCAAGACCGTATAACCATATAATGTAGTTGGCTCGGTCGTGGCTTACCAAAACTCCAAACTGCCATAAAAACAGCACACCCAAGATTCTCTATTTTTATTCCATCATAAACCGTTCATTAATTAAATCTTCACTAAACCTCATTCTAAACCATCCAGAAATCTAAGGAAGCTAGTTGGGAACTTTGATCTTCGTGCATTCCTCGATTCACGACAAAACCCGAATCAAACTCTTACTCACAGCACTCTCAAAACACTCATTCTACAACCCCTCTATTATCTAACCACTAAACAGCAATAAATCGAAGTAAAACTCACCTAGGTTGAAGAAATCGGGTAGGGGAATCGCCGAGAGAAACCTGCCGAGCTGAGCACCGAAAAGGGAAAGGAAAATAGTGGCGGCTAAAACCCTTAGCTAAACCCTCATTTATATCATATATTTCACAAATTACACATATGCCCTTGACTAATCAAACTTTAATCTAACCATTGTTTCTCTCATTTCCCTTCATTAGCATACACAAGCAATTAGTCATATCCCCCTTAATTCCATAAAAACGTACACCACTAATGTCAATTCAAGTCGATAATTGCCGGATGGTACAATCTATCCTCCTTAAAAGAATTTTGTCCTCAAAATTCGTGGCTTGGTTATCCCCCAACTTACTCACTCTAACGCTTCCCTCCTGACTTTGACATACTCAGTTTCGACTCTAGCTTCTCTTTGAATTAAGTTCATCAAATTTTTCTCCTCCTACTTCCGTTTCAATCAAACACTTACATAATTCGATCAAGTCCTCAATAGATCCTTAATTACGTAACACCAAAGACTTAGTAAACTTCTTATTCTAAATCTTCTATTTCCATTTTCTTTCTACTCTACCATCTCATTTCTACTTATCAATCCCAACTCAAGCTCTCAATACTCAATCTATCAACTATTCCAACAATGTATACTTTGAGTCTCTACATCAAACTCAGGTTCTAAATATTCTTCTAACTCTCCATTTTGCAACCTTGTACTAAAGTGTAACTTAATTTACATTATATGAAAAACAATGAAACCTGGTTTCGGTCGACGTCTATAACCTAGCTTAACATTTAATTCCTCTCGGGTTTCATCAATTTGAACAGTGGAGGTCTACATTTCATTCTATTAAGTTTTGACGAATGGTACAGTGGGGGTCGACGTGGCCACCGTAAGACGATCACTCGATATAAAAAAAATAAAAAAAATAGGCAGGAATTTAATCCCTCACGGTTTACAATTTATTCGTCCACTAACTTTTATCGTCCACAGACTTTCGACGACAATCATATTCTGGAGGACATCTATACATTGGACGATGTCACCGCTTTGGACGACGTCCATAAATTGGATGACAACTCGACTGAATTACTTACTTTTAGGGGTCGACCTCTCAACCCCATTTTCCAGAGGACTTAACACACTCTGGACTTTATTCCTTCTAATCGGTCGACGTTCCTTTACCAAAAACTTAACAGATTTCCAGAAGCACTCAGTGTATCACCCCTTTTCAAAAATGTCGTCCACAAATCTTCATACATGTCCCCTCATTATACCGGCGTTAGAAATCCATATATACACCCGAACTTATATCTCCCAAGTAATATTTTCCCGATGGTACAATCCAGTACTCTTTGTCATAACTATGCTCGCAACACTCGTTTCGATTCTACTATAACCTTAGTCACCTATTGATCTCAGGCGATCCTTAAGTCTCCAAAGTTCAAACGACTCTAACTATGTACTTTGACACTCAAGCATTTATGTATTAATTGACTACAACTCAAACAATTATGTAACACCCCCGAACCCACCCTGGCTCGGTACGCTACTTGGCTCACTCTAAGTCCGATGAAAACGACGTTTAAAATAATTTTTATAAACCCAAAAACATAAAAATTAACTGACACAGCAGAATTTAAACCTAAGTCTCCCGAAGCTCTATTATGTCATACCTAGCTGCCTAGACTCACTAGTTTCCCTTAATCCTAACAGTTAAGTATCACGACGTCCTCCCCGAAAATTTTGACAAAGTAACGCCTGAAAATGGCGCCTCCAAAATACTAGGTACCTGCAAACGAATCAATCCTCAACCAGATCCAGAATACTCTTACTCAACTATCCACTCAACTATCCACGAAATCTCCAAATAGTAGTAAAGAGGGAAACTAAAATACTAACATCCCTAAGTGAAGAAAATCCACAGTAAAGGGCGACACATCACCCTTAACTTAACTATAACTTTCCAAACATCAACCAAAAAGAGTTATGTATTCCCATCATTTCCATAAACAACAATCTACAATAAGCTACCAAAATACAAAGCCCCACATCCCCCGAAGACCATGGTCGAGGTGCCCTGACAATTGCCCGCACCGGCGTGCCCCGTGTGCCATCGACTGCCGCCAAATCCTGGCTACCTCATCTAGCTTACCAGTATATACCTCGTCACCTACACTATAGAACACAAAACGTAAGCCTAATGCTTAGTAAGTAGAAAATAATACATATAAAAACACAATGCACACTACACACACCCTCACACACAACCCTACAATACAACCCAACAGCACAACACAACAAATCAACACCACACAACACGGCAACACAACACAAAAACACATCACCACACGACACAACAACACAACACAACACGAACAAAACTGCCTGCATCGATAGATGCCTTAAGATTTGCCTGTATCGATAGATGCCTTAGTTGCCTGCATCAAAAGATGTCTTATTACCTGCACCGAAAGGTGCCTTATTGCCTGCACCGAAAGGTGCCTTAGTTGTCTGCATCGAAAGATGCCTTAAGATTTGCTTGCATTGATAGATGCCTTTGTTGCCTACATCAAAAGATGCCTTATTGCCTGCACCGAAAGGTGCCTTATTGCCTGCACCGAAAGGTGCCTTAGTTGCCTGCATCGAAAGATGCCTTAAGATTTGCCTGCATCGATAGATGCCTTAGTTTCCTGCATCGAAAGATGCCTTATTGCTTGCACTGAAAGGTGTCTTAGTTGCCTGCATCGAAAGATGCCTTAGTGACCTGCATCAAATGATGCCTTATTGCTTGCACCGAAAGGTGCCTGCATCGAAAGGTGCCTAATAAATTTGCTCAACTATCGTTCACACTCACAACGCCAAACAAATGCAACATCACACAATGCCTCAATACAACACACACAATGCAAAACAAATGCAACATCATACAACACCTCAATACAATACAAAGCAAAACAATAACTCAACAAAATACGAAGCAACACAAATAACCATTAAACCTTACCTTTCTATGGTGTAGGCCCGAAGGCGAAAGGATAATAACCTCTACTTACCTGGCTTCCTGCTCGTGCTCGGTTACTCCAACTACACTAAATGTTCGCTCATCAACCTAACAAATAGGAAGAATTAACTTAGTCATCATTCTAGGAACTTCTAAGCATTAACTAAGCCAAAACTATAAACAAATCAACCTAAGTCACAACAAAACTCTAAGATTTTCCTCATATTTTCTACCGTACAACTTCAAACGGCCATATCTTTCTCGTTTCTCAACGGATTTTGACGTGCCACCCCAATCTGTAAACCTCTACACGTCTAATATCCATTGAAACACTCAAATCAACCACATAAATCACTTGGCTAAACCGAAAAGGCAGAAACAGAATCGGTGCACATATTGTATAAAACCGGTTTTTGTGTAACTCTCTTCCAATCCTTAATCTAACCACCCAAACAACCTAAACTATCATATCTAAGGATTAAAAGATCAAAAGAGGAAGAAAAGTATTAAGGAGAACACAATTTTCGTATTTCATGAACTAGGGTTTCCAAACCCCATTAAAATCCCCACAAAACTCAATAAAACACCACTAAACAAACCCCTAATTGTATATAACCTAAAACCCATTCAATTATACCTTGAACTCCTTAAAAAATCTTGAAGAGATGAAGGAAAGAAACCCTCCAATGGTGGCTGAACTTGGCGTGGAGAGGAAGGGGGAAGAAGAGTGATTTTTGGTGTTTCTTTCCTTCATGTTTTTTCTAATTTATAAAACAAATCTTTTTACTTTTTGATTTTTCCACACTTTTCTTCTAAATTACATAAATCACCCCACCTCCTTGCTCCATTATGTTCAACGTGAATCTCATTCTAAAGCCACAATTTTCATTTGTTACATGCTTGTTATTCATTCATGAAAGTTTGACTTTTCAAACACTTTAAATTTTCAACCATAACACTTTTTATTTTGACTTGTCAATCTTCTCTTCTTCCCTTTGTATTATACTTCTAATCCCTTCAACACTTATCTTTTATTTATCTTTAATCACCTTTAATCTAATTTTTACCTCAACACAATTTTTAACCCCTAAAATTCTAGGGTTTTCTCTTACATTCCTTTCAATTGTCCACTTCTAAATCTAACACTTAATATACTCTAGAATCAACGTTAAATTATCATAACACACATAATCTAAGGCTATGCACGCTATAGGAAAACTCCCAGGTGTTACAATCCACCCTCCGTACAAAAATTTTGTCCTCAAAATTTGTAATCTTGTTATTTCACAACTTACTTACTCCAACTCTATTATCTTAACTTTTGGATTGTCACACTGAATCTCAACTATCTATGCTACAGCCTAATCATTTATCGGGTGATAATTTCTACATTTCCAAGTTTCGATTTCATCTAACTCTGCACCATATAACTCTAACATTTATACGTTTATTGACTTCAATTAAATCAACTATTATCACCTATACTTCCAAACTTTTCAAACTTAATTCTAACTCTAACTTTTCCTCTAAGTAAGTTCATTTAGTTACTTATTTTTCTAATCCAATGTTCACCTCAATTTCCCAAATGTACCTCAATATCATAACACCAAAGACTTAATAAATAACCATCTTACCCTAAATCCTCAATTTTAATTCTCCTATACTCTAACATCTCATTCCTAACTTATTTCAATCCCTCAAAGTATACTCAATCATGTAACACTAAAAATCTGTCGAGTAGGATCACTACATTTCATTAATCATTCACACATTATCCATGTCTTAAGTCTAACTTTCCTCGTCTCTCACTCTTCATCCGACAACATAACTGATTTATAATCTTTCAAATTCCATCCATAACTTAAGAGTCTAAGCTTTCATAACTCTCTCGAATTCAACTTACTTCTACCTTCACTCACAAAATTTCCGCGTGAACTTTTTTTTTTCCTTCTTATCTGATATCCTCTAAGTTCTTCAACTTCATACGAAATACTCAATTTCTAATGGCTTTCTCATAATTAACTAATCTCATCACTTCTCTCTTTCCTATATCCATCCAAGATCTAGAACATAATCTAATCGTTCTTCTAGCTTACATCTCCCAACCTCTATTTTCTTATTCATTCTCTACTAATACTCGAGTTCTCATTCATATCCTACTTACTTAAGGTCCAAACCTCAAATTCTAACATTCCTTTTTCTATAACATACTATTTATAATTTCCCTCAGGATTCCCTCTAAATGTAATAACTAATCCACTATCTCCTATTCTTCAAACGAGATTCTAAATATTCTCCTAACTCCTTTTACAACAATTCACCCAGTAGTCTCCTTGATGCAACTCACTTAAGATCATTATTCTAAACCTCAGAACATCACCGTAATTCAAATGGCTAGGCTTTTCTCTACCTAATCAAGGTATCTAGATTTCTATTCCCACCTTTAGATTTTGGCTCTATGTTTCTAGGTCGAGTATCGACAACCCTTAATTCTCCTCTAACGTGCCGATCCTAATCTTTTCACATATCCCCAATCATCCTTGATTGAATACACTCCTAAAACGGTGCCCACATCTCTAGTAATCCACCAGTTTTATGACCTGAGTATCACTTTGCATCTAACTTTATTCTTCTTAACGACTCAAAGCGTAATGGCTCATCAACTCTAAATCGAAATTCCCTATTTCTATCCTAGATATCGATTTGTACCAACACTTCTACAGGATCACTCAGGTTCTACAATTACCACCCTACCCCGATCAAGCACCACCTCAACAAATACTACAGGGATAACTAATTCTCATACCTTTTCAGCAGTTTACTTACAGTTTATATCTACATACTCCCATTATACATGAATCTAAATATCTTACCTTTTCCTATCTCCATTTGACAGGATAAGAGATCTCCCAGAAAATTCACTCTTACCTAGTTCCTTGTATCCTAGAACTTCAAGAGTTGCTAACTAAAGCCAACTTTCTATTTATTCCAATTTTGTTTTTTTTTTCATAAGATGCATCCATTAAGGATTATTAACTCTCTAAGGATAGCAAAATCCTAGATTATCTATTTCCTCATTCTAAAGTCTATCTCGCCTTGCATTTAACCCACCATGTCCTCACCCATTTAACATTAGGACACAACTCACACCTTTCCTAACGACTATCACTTCTACCTGGACTTACGTTTACACTCAGCTCGGGTCGACCATACCTCTTTTCTCACATTCTTGTGTTATCAGACTTACATTCCCATCTTAAAATTTTCTAATATCGTTATTCTCAATCCTACTTCTATCTATTCTACGGATGTTACCTCGTCCGTTCTGCTTTTCCACTAAATTTCTAGCTATTCGAACCATCGATTCTCTACGTCTATAAGTTGGCTAATGGGATCCACCGAACTTGTCCCGGTACTCTCTGGATTTTCGTTCTATTCCTGAACAAGGTTAAACAATCTAATTTCAGCTATAAACAACTAAAAGAAAAGAAATACTTATAGTCGATGAAGCACGTTGCATGGCGGCCGGCATTGTCGGGTAATCCTTTGAACGACTCGACCATTTATGCTCTGATACCATCTTGTAACACCCCCGAACCCACCCTGGCTCGGTGCGCTACTTGGCTCACTCTAACTCAGATGAAAACGACGTTTAAAATAATTTTTATAAACCCCAAAACATAAAAATTACTGACACAGTGGAATTTAAAGCTAAGTCTCTCGAAACTCTATTATGTCATACCTAACTGCCTAGACTCACTAATTTTTCTTAATCCCAACCGTTAAGTACCACGGCGTCCTCCCGGAAAATTTTGACAAAGTAACGCCTGAAAATGGTGCCTCTAAAATGCTAGGTACCTGCAAACGAATCAATCTTCAACCAGATCCAGAATACTCTTACTCAACTATCCACTTAAGTATCCACGAAATCTCCAAATAGTAGTAAAGAGAGAAACTATAATGCTAACATCCTTAAGTGAAGAAAATCCACAGTATAGGGCGGCACATCACCCTTAACTTAACTATAACTTTCCAAACATCAACCAAAAAGAGTTATGTATTCCCATCATTTCCATAAACATCAATCTACAATAAGCTACCAAAATACAAAGCCCCACATCCCCCGAAGACCATGGTCGAGGCGCCCCGACAATTACCCGCACCGGCATGCCCCGTGTGCCACCGACTGCCGCCAAATCCTGGCTCTCTCGTCTAGCTTACCAGTATATACCTCGTCACCTACACCATAGAACACAAAACGTAAGCCTAATGCTTAGTAAATAGGGAATAATGCATATAAAAACACAATGCACACTACACACACACCCTCACACATAACCCTACAATACAACCCAACAACACAACACCACACAACACGGCAACACAACACAACAACACATCACCACACGACACTACAACACAACACAACACGAACAAAACTGCCTGCATCGATAGATGCCTTAAGATTTGCCTGCATCGATAGATGCTTTAGTTGGTTGCATCAAAATATGCCTTATTGCCTGCACTGAAAGGTGCCTTAGTTGTTTGCATCGAAAGATGCCTTAAGATTTGCCTGCATCTATAGATGCCTTAGTTGCCTGCATCAAAAGATGCCTTATTGCCTGCACCAAAAGGTGCTTTATTGTCTGCAACGAAAGGTGCCTTAGTTGCCTGCATCGAAAGATGCTTTAAGATTTGCCTGCATCGATAGATGCCTTAGTTGCCTCCATCAAAAGATGCCTTATTGCCTGCACCGAAAGGTACCTTATTGCCTGTACCGAAAGGTGCCTTAGTTGCCTGCATCAAAAGATGTCTTATTGCCTGCACCGAAAGGTGCCTTAGTTGTCTGCATCGAAAGATGCCTTAGTTGCCTGCATCAAAAGATGCCTTATTGCCTGCACTGAAAGGTGCCTTATAAATTTGCTCAACTATCGTTCACACGAACAACGCCAAACAAATGCAACATCACACAACGCCTCAATACAACACACACAATGCCAAACAAATGCAACATCACACAACACCTCAATACAACACAAAGCAAAACAATAACTCAACAAAATACGAAGCAACACAAATAACCATTAAACCTTACCGTTCTATGGTGTAGACCCGAAGGCAAAAGGATAATAACCCCTACTTACTTGGCTTCCTGCTCGTGCTCGGTTACTCCAACTACACTAAATGTTCGCTCGTCAACCTAACAAATAGGAAGAATTAACTTAGTCATCATTCTAGGAACTTCTAAGCATTAAATAAGCCAAAACTATAAACAAATCAACCTAAGTCACAACAAAACTCTAAGATTTTCCTCACATTTTCTACCGTACAACTTCAAACGGCCATATCTTTCTCGTTTCTCGACGGATTTTGACGTGCCACCCCAATCTGTAAACCTCTACACGTCTAATATCCATTGAAACACTCAAATCAACCACATAAATCACTTGGCTAAACCGAAAAGGCAGAAACAGAATTGGTGCACATATTGTATAAAATCGGTTTTTGTGTAACTCTCTTCCAATCCTTAATCTAACCACCCAAACAACCTAGACTATCATATCTAAGGATTAAAAGATCAAAAGATCAAAAGAGGAAGAAAAGTATTGAGGAGAACACAATTTTCGGATTTCATGAACTAGGGTTTCCAAACCCCATTAAAATCCCCACAAAACTCAATAAAACACCACTAAACAAACCCCTAATTTTATATAACCTAAAACCCATTCAATTTTACCTTGAAATCCTTGAAAAATCTTGAAGAGTTGAAGGAGAGAAACCCTCCAATGGTGGCTGAACTTGGCGTGGAGAGGAAGGGGGAAGAAGAGTGATTTTTGGTGTTTCTTTCCTTCATTTTTTTTTTCTAATTTATAAAACAAATCTTTTTACTTTTTGATTTTTCCACACTTTTCTTCTAAATTACATAAATCACCCCACCTCCTTTGCTCCATTATGTTCAACGTGAATCTCATTCTAAAACCACAATTTCCATTTGTTACATGCTTGTTATTCATTTATGAAAGTTTGACTTTTCAAACACTTTAAATTTTCAACCATAACACTTTTTATTTTGACTTGTCACCTTCTCTTCTTCCTTTGTATTATACTTCTAATCCCTTCAACACTTATCTTTATTATCTTTAATCACCTTTAATCAAATTTTTACCTCAACACAATTTTTAACCCCTAAAATTCTAGGGTTTTCTTTTACATTCCTTTCAATTGTCCACTTCTAAATCTAACACTTAATATACTTCTAAATCTAACACTTAATATACTCTAGAATCAACGTTAAATTATCATAACACACATAATCTAAGGCTATGCACGCTATAGAAAAATTCCCGGGTGTTACAAATTATAACCTAGCAATCAAACTCCTTTAACTTAGGTTCAGTTCTAGTTTTCTTGAATTAAATTCGTTCAAATCCGCACAAAGCAGCAACTAAACTAACTCCAGACTTCAATTTTCTCCCCGAACTTCCATATCTACATTTATTACACGTGACTAATTCTTACCTCATTTATCTCCAAATACCACCGAATTTTCCTCGATCTAATTTAAATCATCATAACTGTACCTTTCTTACATTCAACGATTTACAATCTCTTTGGCTTCAATCAAACCACTATAACCTCAACTTTCAAAATTATCTGACATAGCTTTATCTCTAAGTCCCCTGAAACAAATTCATTCAACCCTTAAATTTTCTATTTCCAAATTCTCAAAAATTTCCTCAATTAAGCTACGCTACATACGTAGGAGGAACATTCTTGTCTTAAGTCTTCAAACAATTCCAACTTCTAAGTACTCGAACAATAAATTTCAATTCTCATAAAAATAACATCTAATCCGACAACTCCTTTCACTACCTAAAAACATACACCTATCCACAAACTAAAACATAAGTCCACAACTTCATAGTGATAAATTACATCCTCAAAATTTGTTATTATGCATATCTTCTCAACCATTAACCTCAATTAAATTCTTGAATATAATTTCTCACCTCGAGACTGTCAACTTCTCACGGGTCTAAAATATTCAGGTTTATATTATTATTTTCTCTTTACTTAGAACTTACCGATTGTAGTTCGACAATCTAGAGTGTCACTTTTTTTTTGTCCTTAATTCCAAATTCCTGTTAATGCTTCCTCGGTAGTGAACATTCTATCCTATATTCTGAATATAAGGTATGTATTCTAGTCGTCCATCTTCCATTTTATAGAATTCAACCTCATGAATAATAAACCACTCAGCTGATTTGGATCTTAAATACTAGCTATTTTGTCTAAATGGGACTTAATTGTAGCTTCAATGAAAGTAGATTATAAGATAACTACTTCATCCTCTTTAAATTCTTCTACTATGTCATAAGACATATTTTAACACTTCTCTTTCCTTAACTCGTCTTGCAACCACTCATTTCTAAGTGTCACATTTAATATCGATTACCCCTTAGTACTATCAAACCCTTGGTTAAACATTAAATTACCCAAATCGTTCACAAAATAATCAACTTCGAATTTGTCAAGAGCGAGTCGAACTTTTAGATATCTACTGACTTAGCCTCACATTGAAGTTTACTCGGACCATTTTTACTCATGCATCACAAACTATCTCCACGGCTATATTCACTGCCCTCAATCTTGTTAACTATAGCCTCAAGTACTCATCGAGTATTGACAGAATCCCAGGTCTCTAATTTAAATCATTCTAAGCCATACATCATAACACTCAACAGCCCTTCCAATTGTTGACTTCACTTTAATCAACTTTAAGCAGACACTGAATTAATCAGCATCGTACTTGATGCCACGGCTGACTGGTCATCGACACTTGACTCAATCATAGTGACTATCCTCGGTTCCACATTAGCAGCACCCTTCTTTAGAGCTGGGCAATCCCTGCTAACATGGCCTACATCATTGCAGTTATATCATCGAACAACTCTGGGCTTTGGTTAGCCTTTGAACTTGTGTCCAACTTCATCACAGTTGAAACATTTTCCCAAACTAATTCTGCACTTGCCCGGGTGATTTCTCAAACATTTCGAACACAGAGGAAACTTCTCGATATTTTGTTCTCTCTTCTCCCCTCCTTGGCTTACTGACCCTTTTCATCCTCTGCACTTCTTGGTTCAACAGTGTACATATCTGCTCAGACTGTAGGTGCACTAATTCTGTTAATTGTTTGATCACACTATGATCCTCCCCACTCCTCCATTTTGGCTCTACTCTCGATTGTCTTGGTCTTCCTGGTCGTCTAGGCATTTCGCTATATTCCTGGACAAGGTTAATTACTCTCATAAATATCTAATCACTAAGGTTAACATAAACACTTACAGTTGTTGGAGCACTCCCACGCGACGATTGGCACTGATGAGTAATCTTCTGAACGATTTAACCAAATGTCTTTGATACCATACTGTAACGCCCAAAATTAATCAACCCGGTTTGCTACTCACACTCACTAAACTGAACTAGAAAATTCTGGAAAAACTTAAAACTTTATCCATAGATATAAAACATCGTCATTTAAACGATTAAAATACTTCAGTGGAATACATTTACGTAAAACAGAGTTATTACGAAAACAGACTAACAAATTTTAAATATAAAATCGTTCGAAACATCTCTGCGACAACTACAACCAGTTCAACGCTACTGAATAATTTGGCGTCTACAGAGTCTGTCATCACAACCTTGGATGACGTACTCGTCTACGACTCTGGACGACAAACTCTGGACAGGAAACCTTAGACATCGCTACTCTAGACGACGTACGCTGAACGAGATTTCTTTGGACGATATCACTTCAAACAACGTTAATTTAGACGACACCGTTTTGGCAACACCCTGGATGACAAATTTGGACGATGAATCTTCCACTAATCTCTATGACAATTTACTTATGACTTTGGACTACTATTCCCCTCGTCCACGGCTACATAGGTTTAACGTCTACGGAGTTTCGTCCACAGACTTACTTAAATTTATCGTCCACGGATAACGTGACTTTATCGTCCACAGTCCACGTGACTTCATTACTCACGGGTTACATAGACTCATCGTCCACGGACTAAAGTCCATAGACTTACTTAAATTTATCGTCTACGGATCACGTGACTTTATCATCCACAGTCCACGTGACTTCATTACTCACGGGTTACATAGACTCATCGTCCACAGACTAAAGTCCATAGACTTACTTAAATTTATCATCCACGGGCCACGTGACTTTATCACCCCAGTCCACGTGACTACTACTTTGCCTTCAATTTTGGATGACTATTTTCACTTACAGTTTGGACGACTGTTCTTGTCCACAGAATGACGACTGTTTTCACTTACGACTTTGGAAAACTGTTTTCGCCCGCAGAATGGATGAATGTTTTCCATTACAACTTTGGACGACTACTCCTACAACAGAAACATAACTTAACCAATTATACACTAATCGGTGGACAATTCTGACTACAAGAGAACTTATAAAATTTTGACAGCAAACATTCCAAAAAAATGTGAATCCATAACTTGCTCAAAATCCAGAAAAAACTACAGTTAAAACCAACCATGTTTGAGTGTCAGAATAATTTAAAAAACGTATCAAAACATTAAAACTACCACTGTTATTAAAATTCTCGGCACACATTAGTTAAACATTTGTCCACTAAATTCCACACATACTTCCACTGGTTAAATCGCCCCATCAGTTACCAAGTCGTAGCTTGGATGCACTCCTCCAACTGCCCCTATTCCTCAACATGTTCAGAGGACTCACCTGTAGTCACCACTGCACCTACATCACAAAACTCATCTATTAGCCTAATGCAAAATAAGCAAAGCAATAATGAAAGGAAATACTGAAACATAGACCCTATTCATGCAGTTTTTACTCTCATAGCTCATGTTGTATTTATGTTCGTACCTTGTTGATCCCCCTGTTCGATGGGAAGCAAATCATTTTTACCAAAGTAAGTATCCTCTGACTTGATTAAGGGGTGGATTAATTCCCTTAATAGTTAATCTGATTCAAAATAGCTATTCTTGATCACCCTGTTCGATGAGAAGTGGATCATTTTTCTCAAAGTATAAATATCCTCTGTTCTCGATTAAGGGGCGGATTAGTTCCCTTAATAGTTAATCTGATTCAATCTGTTCATGCCTTACCATGCCATTTTATATGTAAATTTATTTTCGTATTCTTTCAAAAACAAACATGATGCACTACATACTGAAACATACAAAACATGGATACACCCTACCGTTTTGTGATGTAGGCTCGAAAGCACACGCATACTCTACTTACCTGGCTTCTTGAGAGATTATTGGTTGTAAGCTACTTCGAGAGTTTGCTCACCTAAAATCATAAACACAGCATTAACTTAACTTCTACTAAGCTTCATTCATCAAATTTGCGAAAGGAAACTACTGGTTCATTCCAAACTAACTAAACTCGGGGTTATCTATGCTTGATCGTTTCAGACGACTCAGGCGGCTTTGGACTATTTGAGGTGTCTACTAACTGAAAGATCAAGAACGTGTAACCATATAATGTAGTTAGCTCAGTCGTGGCTCACCAAAACTCAAAACTGTCCCAAAAACAGCACACCCAAGATTCTCTATTTTATTCCATCGTAAACCGTTCATTAATTAAATCTTCACTAAATTTCCTTCTAAATTATCCAGAAATCAACCCGAATCAAACTCTTACTCACAGCACTCTCAAAACAATCATTCTACAACCCCTCTATTATCTAACCACTAAACAGCAAGAAATCGAAGTAAAACTCACCTAGGTTAAAGAAATCAGGCAGGGGAATCGCCGAGAGAAACCTGCCGAGCTGAGCACCGAAAAGGGAAAGGAAAATAGTGGCAGCTAAAACCCTTAGCTAAACCCTCATTTATATCATATATTTCATAAATTACACATATGCCCTTGACTAATCAAACTTTAACCTAACCATTGTTTCTCCCATTTCCCTTCATTAGCATACACAAGCAATTAGTCATATCCCCCTTAATTCCATAAAAACGTACACCACTAATATCAATTCAAGTCGATAATTGCCGGGTGCTACAATATGATTATGATTATATATTGTTGTGTCACCTAAAGGAGAACTTCAATATATATTTATGAGTGTTTGATTGCCTTATGACTCAGAGCATTAAAGTATGAGCATGTTTTATATTTGCAGCATCTATTCCTGTTGCTCTTCATTCGTAAACCATGTCTGTTGTGAAGTTTTCTGGTCTAAATTTCTTTGAATGGTACGAACAAGTTCAGTTTCACCTTGGTGTTCTGGATCTTGATTTGGCACTTTTAATTGAGAAAACCAGCTGCTCTTACGACAACTAGCAGTGCTGATAAGAGATCTTCCTATAATGCTTGGGAAAGATCAAACAGACTGAGCGTAATGTTTATGCGAATGACTACAGCAAACAACATCAAGTCCACATTTCCTAAAACTGAAAGTACTAAGGAATTTATGAAAATTGTTGAAGAATGTTCTCAGTCTAAAATGGCTGATAAGTCACTTGCTGGGACACTAATGGGTACTCTGACCACCATCAAGTTTGATGGTTCTCGTACCATGCATGAGCATTGTTGACTTAAATTAAGTTTAAAGTCTAAATATATTTTTGATGATTATGCTTAATATATGAACTGAATATAAATTGGTTTGTTATAGTTATTGCATTTATCTGGAAATACCCTTTAAAAAGGGTATTATGTTTTCTGATGGTTTTTTGGTTAAGTGTTATTAGTCCATACTTACTCGTCCAAAGTACTATTGAGAGACAATTTGGAAAGACGCAATCGTCCACGCTCAAAAGAAAGACGCAGTCGTCAACGTTCAAAAGAAAGTCGCAATCGTCCGCGCTCAAAAGAAAGATGCAGTCGTCCACAGTCAAAAGACAGACGTAGTCATCCACAGTTAAAAGAAAGACGCAAACGTCCACAGTTAAAAGAAAGACGCAGTCGTCCATAGTTAAAAGAAAAAATGCTGTCGTCCACAGTTAAAAGAAAAATGCTGTCGTTCCGAGTTAGTAGTCCGACGCACTCGTCAAAAGTCTTAACACCAAACTTTTGAAGACCGCAAGCGATAGCGACTCTAGAAACTCAACGTCTAGTTTTTATGCGTACGGATGTTCTCCAACGGTCATATTTTTTAACGCAGATTACAGACGTGAAGTAGATTACAGACGCGGATATAAAATAGAAGAACTGTAGCTCGAGACAAAAACTTTTGCCAATTCTTACAATCAACTCTCATGAGCAAAAAGGAATCTATAATCCTTTTCGATTGTTTACATCTCTCTGCCCTAGAACTTGAGATCTTATCTTGAGAGAGTGTAATCTTTGTACTTAAACCTTCATCCTGTTTAAACTGTAAGGTAGTGGATTGACGCCCACGAAGTTCAATCCAGAAGTGTGAAAGGCAGTTGATTGGCACCCCGTGAAGTTCAATCAAGTTTTCTCATTGAAGAGAAGTAGTGAAACTTCAAGGGGAATATCTTTGAAGCGTGGACGTAGGCAAAGTTAGCCGAACCACGTAAAAATCACTGTGTCATTTTTTCTCTCTGTCTATGTTTATTTGAATCAGTAAGCAATCACTTGAGAAATTTATATCACACTAAGTAAAAGAGATTAAGAGAGAAAAATCTAATTCACCTCTCTCTTAGACAATAACGGTCCTACAATTGGTATCAGAGCAAGGTTAAATATTGTCATATTTGGGAATTAGAAATACACTGATATATCTAAAATGGCTTTCAACACTAGCACAACACATGTAGAAGGACAGTCCATCTCTAGACCCCCATTTTTTTATGGGAATGATTATGTATATTGGAAGTCTATGATGAGAATTTTTGTTCAGGCTATGGATTATGAACTGTAGAATATTATAGAGAATGGTCCATACATAGCTGTAAAAATTGAGAATGGTATCAGTACTCCTAAAGCATCACATGACCTAACTGATTTAGATAAAAAGAATTTGAGCCTGAATGCTAAGGCAATAAACACCTTGTACTGTACTCTAAACAGAGATGAATTTATAAGAGTACAAGGATGTGATAGTGCTCAAGAAATATGACACTTACTAGAGGTTACACATGAGGGAACTGATAGGCTACGGGCCTGCAAATGGGGTTAGAAACGGCATACGGAAGACTCAAAATAACAACAACGATCGGTGCTCTAAGAACACCCCAAAACAGACTCAAATATGCTGAAAATAGATATGAACAAAGGAGATGAGACAGAGGGCGTGAGGCGCATACCGAGAAGTGGGTATTGCTCAGAACGGTGCGGAAATGATGGAGGAGCGAATTGAAGACCCGAAACTGACCCAGAAACGACTCATAGTTTTCGGGTGACAGAAATCCGTCGTTGCCAGCAAAGGATTCTCGGCGGAGGGCACTATGGCGTTCGCCCCTTTTCTTCATTGCTTCCATTGCTTGGAAGAGGAAGAGAGGGACTAAGAACACCCCCTTTTGCAGCCACAAGCTCGGGGTGCAATCGGGAGCTTCATCCATGCGCTACGCGCCAATGAAGCATCGAGAGAAAAACTCTCTCTTTCGCTCGCGAGAGCGCTCCGAACGGGAAGGAAAAATCCTTTGCAATTCCAAAAATATGCATCAATAGCTAATCGATTTACAGAGATGAAATGAAGCTTAAATACAAGAGGGGAGAGAAGCTTTCCGACGTCGATGGGAGGAGGAAGCCGAAGAGGAGAGCTCTATGTTTTGCCCGTTTATAGCCATTGGAGGGTGAACCGGTTTGGTGGGTGAACCGGTTTGGTCTAGCAGTTGTTCATCAATTTGGATACACCTCCACGTGGAAGCTCCTCTTGAACTTCTTTTGCTCAATTCTTTTGGTCAACTCCTTTGAGCAATTGCCTTCTACAAGACTAATGTTTGTCTTACCAAAATAACTTGGCAATTAAAGCCATAAAATATATGGTAATTATTTACCAACAAAATAAGATAAAACTTTCTAAAAATAATAGAAACTCGGTTACAATATTTGATAAGGGAAGACGAATTCCCCCTTTAAACCAATGGGTTGTCACCTACAAAATTAGCAAACATATTAGGCCATAAATATGGATAGAAGACGTACCTTGACTTGAGATTGGGTCACGGACCCAGGGCACATCATCCTCTCTGTGTTATTTGAAGATTTGACCTCAAATCTTAAGGCTTTGCTCATGCTACGTGTGACACCCTAGCGTTCAAACGCTCAAGTGGATCCAAACAATTTGGTCCCCCTTTTAAACTAAGGTCCTTTCTTGACCCACAAATAATAACAATGGAAATAAAACAAGCATTATGGCATAGAGTAGAAATCTTAATATCCAACACAATGCTTCAAGTCCAAAAATTTGAACATGCTATTTCAAGCAATTCAAAATAAACTCAAAGAAATAATCAATCTTTTCAAATCAATGAGTAAGAACTAAGGATATTTCACAATTAAAAATATGGATGCCAAATTTGATCAAACAAATAAATCATTAAACAAGTTCTCTAAAATAGGCATCATTAATTTCTTTGAACTAATTCCATCTAACAAATACTTAAATCTAAGAAATCAAAAGGTTAGATGATTCAAACCTTGGCCGGTGGTCTTGAATGGACTAGGAAGCCAAGAATTCCTACGAAAAACATTCACAACAAGACAACAAACACAAATAAGAAAAACAAACACAAAACATAACGAACAAGACTAGATCTAAAATAGGTCCTAAGCATTTAATCAAATAGCACAACAAATCAAACAAGTTAATCAAAGAAAATAAACTTGCAACTAATATCAATGATAAGCTATTGGGTCTAGGCAACCCTCTAGAACTTTTGTAGAAATCGTCACACTATCCCACACCCTTTATAGGCGACTGCCTCACACGGCGATCTGTCGAGCCCAATGGCCAGCGGTAAACCACGGACAATACCAACGTCCCACAGAGGAAAGCTCTTGGCCACAAACACAGATCACTCGACGTACAAGTGAATCCTAAGTGACTAACAAGATAGTATATAACATGCTTTTGTTAAAAGGTCGGACCTCAAGTTAACATAGTCCTAAACAAAACAAAAGATACTCAACTTGATGCAATCAAACAAGAGTTCAAAACAAAATTTATAAAAACATGGTGAAATAGAATTTTCCATGCTCTATTTAACATGCAATTTAGTTCATGCTTTTCATTCTAAATTTAACTTAATAACATCAAGGACACTAAACAAAACATAGACACAAGAGATGCATCAATCATCAAACAAAAACTTAAACAGTGATGGAAACAAAATTTTCAATCCAATTTAAACATGTTATAGTTTTATGCTTTCACTTCAATTTCAATTCAAGGCATCAAATAAAATCCTAAACAAGTTTAAAACACAAATATGCATGGTAAAACATTTCCATAATATTTTAGATGCTTTAAAGACATAAAACAGAAATTTAAAAACTCAAATAGTGCACAAAACACATAAAAACAACAGAATTTCCTCAACAGAAAAACTAACACAAATCTACTCTAAATTTTCTGAATATTTAACAGAGATTAGCATACAATATGATTAACATGCTATCAAATTTTCAAAATCAGATTTAACATGGGCAGAAAGTTATGCAAGCTCAAAGTTCAGGAAATTTAAACTCAAAAACCAGAAAAATTTCTAAACAACCTAAAGTATCATAAGCAGAAACTAGCACAATTCAACTTCAAATAACCTGAAATTTTAACAGATAATAGTTGACAATATGTTGCATATGCTGTAAAAATTTCAAATCCAAATTCGTTGTGAGCAAAGAATTATGCAAGTCCAAAGTAGGAACTAAAACTAGAAAAACAAGAAATTTCTAAACTAGAATTTTAATCTAAACATCCTAGAAAAGTCTAAACAAAACAATGCCAATTTGGACAACAAATTAGCACACCAAACTCTCCTAAACATGGAACATGTAAAAATATTAAACAAAACAAAACACATACTAAAACACATTTGGAAAACACCAAAACAACACAATAATTTCAGCAAATATAAACTAACATGAGAACTCAATTTTAGCATTCATTTTCAAATCCATTCTCTATGTAAAATAATTTTGCCAACACAACCTAAACAACGAAACATGGTTATAAAAACATAAACAAAACAACAAGACAATCACTTAAACAAGAAAATAGAACATGCCTTTCAAGAATAACATTCTCAAAATTAAACTAATATGGACCATGGTTAGTTCATGCTTGCTAATCAGAAACATGAGGTTAATATGGAAAAATCATATCAGATAATATCACAGCAATGAAATCCAAATGAACAGCAAATTCAAACAATTAAACAACACAAACAAAAATCACAACAATTAGAACATGCTTTTCAAGAAAACATTATAAGAATTTAAACTGATAAGGGCCATGGTTAATTCATGCTAGCTAACCAGAAACATGAGGTTAATATGGAAAAATCATATCAGATAATTGTCATAGCAATGTACTTCAAAGATAAACAAGTTCAATCACAGACAAACATAAAACACAATTTGCTCTCGGTCAAAAGTTCCGAAGAGTCTCCCAACAGAAAATAAACACTAAACAGAATTTGTCACTCCAAATTTGCCAAATAAGGAAGCCTCTTGCCTTGGAAGGTGGGTACAAAAACTGCACAACAAATGTTACGAAAAACACACACAACAGAGTCTAAAATATGTAAAAACAAAATCACAACAATTAGAACATGCTTTTCAAGAAAACATTATAAGAATTTAAACTGATAAGGGCCATGGTAATTCATGCTAGCTAACAAGAAACATGAGGTTAATATGGAAAAATCATATCAGATAATTGTCATAGCAATGTACTTCAAAGATAAACAAGTTCAATCACAGACAAACATAAAACACAATTTGCTCTCGGTCAAAAGTTCCGAAGAGTCTCCCAACAGAAAATAAACACTAAACAGAATTTGTCACTCCAAATTTGCCAAATAAGGAAGCCTCTTGCCTTGGAAGGTGGGTACAAAAACTGCACAACAAATGTTACGAAAAACACACACAACAGAGTCTAAAATATGTAAAAACAGCAACCTAGAACTAAACAATATTACAAGGTTCAAATGCTAAACCTCTTAACAATTTGAACAACAAACAAACACCTAAACGAGTTTCTAAAAAAGACAGAAAAATAACGAGCAAAACAGCAAGAACACAGCAGAGAAAAGGCTTAAAAACATAAACAAACACAGCCTAAAACTAAGACAAAAACTATCACCAATTCAATATATATGCTATCAATTATGTGACATTAAAGTTCAGTAATGTAGCATGATGAATGACTCTAAAAGAGCAGCAAAGATGTTGCCAAAATAAGTCCTCGTGTTGCACCCATTTTTTCGAACAAGTACCTTTTTCCATATCAGGGGCGACAAAGATCGGCGCAGGACAGCTGAGATAGGCCAACGACGTTGACTATTGAAAATTTTGGCAAATTAAGACGTTCGGGGCCCGAGAATGGCACTTTTGCATGCGTGTCGTGGTCGATTCGGAGTGGAAGGCGATCTCGCTGGGCATCGGACAAAATGAATTGGCGGACGAAGACTGTTGGGTGCGACCATACGAGCACTAATGCACCAGATCGCATCAGAACTCCGAAGTTAAAAGTTCTTGGGCGATAGTAGTACTAAGTTGGGTGACCACTTGTGAAGTCCTCGTGTTGCACTCCTTTTTTTGACCGAGTACTTTTTTCCAAATCAGGGGGGACGAAGATCGGCGCAAGACAGCTGAGGCGGGCCAACGGCGGTGACTATTGAAAATTTGGGCAAATTGCGACGTTCGGGGCTAGAGAATGGCCCTTTTACATGCGTGTCGTGGTCGATTCGGAGTGGAAGGCGATCTCGCTGGGTATCAGACAAAATGAATTGGCGGACGAAGACTGTTGGGTGCGACCATACGAGCACTAATGCACCGGATCCCATCCGAACTCCGAAGTTAAAAGTGCTTCGGCAAGAGTAGTACTAAGTTGGGTGACCACTTGGGAAGTCCTCGTGTTGCACCCCTTTTTTCGACCGAGTACATTTTTCCATATCAGGGGCGACAAAGATCGGCGCAGGACAGCTTAGGTAGGCCAACGGCGCTGACTATTGAAAATTTAGGCAAATTGCAACGTTCGGGGCCCGAGAATGGCTCTTTGGCTTGCGTGTCGTGGTCGATTCAGAGGGGAAGGCGATCTCGCTGGGCATCGGACAAAATGAATTGGCGGACGAAGACTGTTAGGTGCGACCATACGAGCACTAATGCACCGGATCCCATCAGAATTCCGAAGTTAAATATGCTTCAGCGAAAGTAGTACTAAGTTGGGTGACCAATTGGGAAGTCCTCGTGTTGCACCCCTTTTTTTGACCGAGTACCTTTTTCCATATCAGGGGCGACGAAGATCGGCGCAGGACAGCTGAGGCAGGTCAACGGCGCTGACTATTTAAAATTTGGGCAAATTGCGACGTTCGGGGCCCGAGAATGGCACATTTGCATGCATGTCGTGGTCGATTCGGAGTGGATGACGATCTCGCTGGGCATCAGACAAAATAAATTGGCGGACGAAGACTGTTAGGTGCGACCATACGAGCACTAATGCACCGGATCCCATAAGAACTCCTAAGTTAAAAATGTTTCGCCGAAAATAGTACTAAGTTGGATGACCACTTGGGAAGTCCTCTTGTTGCACCCTTTTTTCGACCGTGTAACTTCTTCCATATCAGGGGCGGCGAAGATTGGCGCAGGACAGCTGAGGCAGGCCAACAGCGCGGACTATTGAAAATTTGGGCAAATTGTGACGTTCGGGGCCCGAGAATGGCACTTTTGCATGCGTGTTGTGGTCGATTCGGAGTGGAAGGAGATCTCGCTGGGCATCGGACAAAATGAATTGGCGGACGAAGACTTTTGGGTGCGACCATATGAGCACTAATGCAGCGGATCCCATCAGAACTCCGAAGTTAAAAGTGCTTCGGCGAGAGTAGTACTAAGTTGGGTGACCACTTGGGATGTCCTCGTGTTGCACCCCTTTTTTTGACCGAGTACCTTTTTACATATCAGGGGCGACAGAATATCGGCGCAGGATAGCTGAGGCAGGCTAATGGAGCTGACTATTGAAAATTTGGGCAAATTGTAATGTTCGGGGCCCGAGAATGGCACTTTTGCATGCATGTCGTGGTCGATTCGGAGTGGAAGGCGATCTCGCTGGGCATCGGATAAAATGAATTGAAGGACGAAGATTGTTGGGTGCGACCATACGAGCACTAATGCACCGGATCCCATCAGAACTCCGAAGTTAAAAGTGCTTCGGCGAGTACTTTTGGGTGACCACTTGTGAAGTCCTGGTGTTGCACTCCTTTTTTCGACCGAGTACTTTTTTCTAAATCAGGGGGGACGAAGATCGGCGCAAGACAGCTGAGGCGGGCCAACGGCGGTGACTATTGAAAATTTGGGCAAATTGCGACGTTCGGGGCTAGAGATTGGCACTTTTACTTGCGTGTCGTGGTCGATTCGGAGTGGAAGGCGATCTCGCTGGGTATCAGACAAAATGAATTGGCGGACGAAGACTGTTGGGTGCGACCATACGAGCACTAATGTACCGGATCCCATCCGACCTCCGAAGTCAAAAGTGCTTCGGCAAGAGTAGTACTAAGTTGGGTGACCACTTGGGAAGTCCTCGTGTTGCACCCCTTTTTTCGACCGAGTACATTTTTCCATATCAGGGGCGACGAAGATCGGCGCAGGACAGCTTAGGTAGGCCAACGGCGCTGACTATTGAAAATTTGGGCAAATTGCAACGTTCGGGGCCCGAGAATGGCACTTTGGCTTGCGTGTCGTGGTCGATTCAGAGGGGAAGGTGATCTCGCTGGGCATCGGACAAAATGAATTGGCGGACGAAGACTGTTAGGTGCGACCATACGAGCACTAATTCACCGGATCCCATGAGAATTCCGAAGTTAAATATGCTTCAGCGAAAGTAGTACTAAGTTGGGTGACCAATTGGGAAGTCCTCGTGTTTCACCCCTTTTTTTGAACGAGTACCTTTTTCCATATCAGGGGCGACGAAGATCGGCGCAGGACAGCTGAGGCAGGCCAACGGCGCTGAATATTGAAAATTTGGGCAAATTGCGACGTTCGGGGCCGAGAATGGCACTTTTGGATGCATGTCGTGGTCAATTCAGAGTGGAAGGCGATCTCGCTGGGCATCGGACAAAATGAATTGGCGGACGAAGATTGTTGGGTGCGACCATACGAGCACTAATGCACCGGATCCCATCAGAACTCTGAAGTTAAAAGTGCTTCGGCGAGAGTAGTACTAAGTTGAGTGACCACTTAGGAAGTCCTCGTGTTGCACCCCCTTCTTCGACCGAGTACATTTTTTCATATCAGGGGCGACGAAGATCGGCGCAGGACAGCTGAGGCAGGCCAACGGCGCTGACTATTGAAAATTTGGGCAAATTGCGACGTTCGGGGCCCGAGAATGGCACTTTTGCATGCGTGTCGTGGTCGATTCGGAGTGGAAGGCGATCTCGCTGGGCATCGGACAAAATGAATTGGCGGACGAAGATCGGCGCAGGACAGCTGAGGCAGGCCAACGGCGCTGACTATTGAAAATTTGGGCAAATTGCGACGTTCGGGGACTTACAATGGCACTTTTGCATGCGTGTTGTGGTCGATTCGGAGTCCAAGGCGATCTCGCAGTGCATCGGACAAAATGAATTGGCGGACGAAAACTTTTGGGTGCGACCATACGACTACTAATGCACCAGATCCCATCAGAACTCCGAAGTTAAAAGTGCTTCGGCGAGAATTGTACTAAGTTGGGTGACCACTTGGGAAGTCCTCGTGTTGCACCCCTTTTTTTGACCGAGTACTTTTTTCCATAGCAGGGGCGATGAAGATCGGCGCAGGACAGCTAAGGCAGGCCAACGGCGCTAACTATTGAAAATTTGGGCAAATTACGACGTTTGGGCCCCGAGAATGGCACTTTTGCATGCGTGTCGTGGTCGATACGCAGTGGAAGGCGATCTCGCTGGGCATCGGACAAAGTGAATTGGCGGACGAAGAATGGAGCTGACTATTGAAAATTTGGTCAAATTGCAGGTTTCGGGGGCCCGAAATTGCACTTTTGCATGCGTGTCGTGGTCGATTCGCGTGAAGGCGATCTCGCTGGGCATGCGGATAAAATGATTGGAGGACGAGACTGTTGGGTGCACCATACGAGCACTAATGCACCGGATCCCCGAAGAACTCCGAGTTAAAGTGCTTCGGCGAGATTAGGACTAAGTTAGGTGACTACGTGGGAAGTCCTCGGGTTGCATCCCTTTTTACAACCGAGTACTTTTTCCATATCAGGGCAACGAAGATCGGCGCAGGAACGGCTGAGGTAGGCCAACGGCACTGACTATTGAAAAATTTGGAAAATTGCAACGTTCGGGGCCCGACATGACACTTTTGCATGGGTGTCGTGGTCGATTAGGAGTGGAAGGCGATCTCGCTGGTCTCGGACAAAATGAATTGGCGCACGCAGATTGTTGGTTGCGACCATACGGCACTAATGCTACGGATCCCATCAGAACTCTGAAGTTAAAAGTGCTTCGGCGAGAGTAGTACTAAGTTGGGTGACCACTTGGAAGTCCTCGTGTTGCAACCCTTTTTTCGACCGAGTACCTTTTTCCATATTAGGGGCGACGAAGATCGGCACTAGACAGCTGAGGCAGGCCAACGACGCTGACTATTGAAAATTTGGGCAAATTGTGACGTTCGGGGCCCGAGAATGGCACTTTTGCATGCGTGTCATGGTCGATACGGAGTGGAAGGCGATCTTGCTGGGCATCGGACAAAATTAATTTGCGGACGAAGATTGTTGGGTGCGACCATACGAGCACTAATGCCCCGTATCCCATCAGAACTCCGAAGTTGAAAGTGCTTCGGCGAGAGTAGTACTAAGTTGGGTGACCACTTGGGAAGCCCTCGTGTTGCACCCCTTTTTCTGACCGAGTACCTTTTTCCATATCAGGGGCGACGAAGATCAATGCAGGACAGCTGAGGCAGACCAACGGCACTGACTATTGAAAATTTGGGCAAATTGCGACGTTCGGGGCCCGAGCATGGCACTTTTGCATGTGTGTCGTGGTCGATTTGGAGTGGAAGGTGATCTCGCTGGCCATCGGACAAAATGAATTGGCGGACGAAGACTGTTGGGTGTGACCATACGAGCATTAGTGCACCGGATCCCATCAGAACTCCGAAGTTAAAAGTGCTTCGGCGAGAGTAGTACTAAGTTGGGTGACCACTTGAGATGTCCTTGTGTTGCACCCCTTTTTTCGACCGAGTAATTTTTTCCATATCAGGGGCGAGGAAGATCGGCGCAGGACAGTTCAGGTAGGCCAACGGCGCTGACTATTGAAAATTTGGGCCAATTGTGACGTTCGGGGCCCGAGAATGGCTCTTTTGCAAGCGTGTCATGGTCGATTTGGAGTGGTAGCGATCTCGCTGGGCATCAGACAAAATAAATTGGCGGACGAAGATTGTTGGGTGTGACCATACGAGCACTAATGCACCGGATCCCATCAGAACTCCGAAGTTAAAGTGCTTCGGCGAGAGTAGTACTAAGTTGGGTGACCACTTGGGAAGTCCTCGTGTTACACCCTTTTTTCGACCGAGTACCTTTTTCCATATCAGGGGCGACGAAGATCGGCGCAGGAAAGCTGAGGAGGCCAACGGCGCTGACTATTGAAAATTTGGGCCAATTGTGACGTTCGGGGCCCGAGAATGGCACTTTTGCAAGCGTGTCGTGGTCGATTCGGAGTGGAAGGCGATCTCGCTGGGCATCAGACAAAATGAAATTGGCGGACGAAAATTGTTGGGTGTGACCATACGAGCACTAATGCACCGGATCCCATCAGAACTCCGAAGTTAAAAGTGCTTCGGCGAGAGTAGTACTAAGTTGGGTGACCACTTGGGAAGTCTCGTGTTGACACACATTTTTTCGACCGAGTACCTTTTTCCATATCAGGGGCGAAGAATATCGGCGCAGGACAGTTGAGGCAGGCCAACGGCGCTGACTATTGAAAATTTTGACAAATTGCGACTTTCGGGGCCCGATAATGGCACTTTTGCATACGTGTCGTGGTTCATTCGGGGTGGAAGGCGATCTCGCTGGGCATCGGACAAAATGAATTGGAGGATGAAAACTGTTGGATGCGACCATACGACACTAATGCACCAGATCCCATCAGATCTCCAAGTTAAAAGTGCTTCGGCGAGAGTAGTACTAAGTTGGGTGACCACTTGGGAAGTACTCGTGTTGCACCCCATTTTTCGACCGAGTACTTTTTTGATATCAGGGCGACGAAGATCGGCGCAGGACAGCTGAGGCAGGCAAACGGCGCTGACTATTGAAATTTGGGCAAATTGCGACGTTGGGGCCCGAGAATGGCACTTTTACATGCGTGTCATGGTCGATTCAGAGTGGAAGGCGATCTCTCCGGGATCGGAAAAAATTAATTGCCGGACGTAGATTGTTGGGTGCGACCGTACGAGCACTAATGCACCGGATTCCATCAGAACTCCGAAGTTAAAAGTGGTTCGGCGAGAGTAGTACTAAGTTGTTGGCCACTTGTGAAGTCTTCGTGTTGCACCCTTTTTTTCGACCGAGTACTTTTTTCCATATCAGGGGCGACGAAGATAGGTGCAAGACAGCTGAGGCAAGCCAACGGCGCTGACTATTGAAAATTTGGGCAAATTGCGACCTTCGGGCCCGAGAATGTCATTTTTGAATGTGGTCGTGGTCGATTCGGAGTGGAAGGCGATCTCGCTGGCCATCGGACAAAATGAATTGGAGGACGAAGATTGTTGGGTGCGACCGTACGAGCACTAATGCACTTGATCCCATCAGAACTCCGAAGTTAAAAGTGCTTTGGCGATAGTAGTACTAAGTTGGGTGACCGCTTGGGAAGTACTCGTGTTGCACCCCTTTTTTCGACAGAGTACTTTTTTCCATATTAGGGGTGACGAAGATCGGTGCAAGACAGCTGAGGCAGGCCAACGGCGCTGATTATTGAAAATTTGGGCAAATTACGACGTTCGGGGCCCGAGAATGGCACTTTTGCATGCGTGTCCTGGTCGATTCGGAGTGGAAGGCGATTTTGCCGGGCATCGGACAAAACGAATTGCCGGACGAAGATTGTTGGGTGCGACCGTACGAGCACTAATGCACCAGATCCCATCAGAACTCCGAAGTTAAAAGTGCTTCAGCATGTGTAGTACTAACTTGGGTGACACTTGGGAAGTCCTCGTGTCCCACCCCTTTTTTCGACCGAGTACTTTTTTCCATATCAGGGGCGACGAAGATCGGCGCAGGACAGCTGAGGCATACAATTGCGCTGACTATTGAAAATTTGGGCAAATTGCGACGTTCGGGGCCCGAGAATGGCACTTTTGCATGCGTGTCGTGGTCGATTAGGAGTGGAAGGCGATCTCGCTGGCCATCGGACAAAATGAATTGGAGGACGAAGATTGTTGGGTGCGACCATACGAGCACTAATGCACCGGATCCCATCAGAACTTCGTAGTTAAAAGTGCTTCGGCGAGAGTAGTACTAAGTTGGTTACCATTTGGGAAGTCTTCGTGTTGCACCCCTTTTTTCGAATGAGTACTTTTTCCATATCAGGGGCGACGAAGATCGGCGCAGGACAGTTGAGGCAGGCAAACGGCGCTGACTATTGAAAATTTGAGCAAATTGCGACGTTCGGCGCCTGAGAATGGCACTTTTGCATGCGTGTCGTGGTCGATTCGGAGTGGAAGGCGATCTCGTTGGGCATTGGTACAAAATGAATTGGAGGACGAAGATTGATGGGTGCGACCATACGAGCACTAATGCACCGATCCCATCAGAACCCCGAAGTTAAAAGTGCTTGGGCGAGTGTAGTACTAAGTTGGGATGACCACTTGGAAAGTCCTCGTGTTGCACCCTTTTTTCGACTGAGTACTTTTTCCATATCATGGGGCGACGAAGATCGTGCAGGACAGCTGAGGCATACTGACGAGCTGACTTTTGAAAATTTGGGCAAATTGTGACGTTCGGGGCCCGAGAATGGCACTTTGCATGCGTGTCGTGGTCGATTCAGAGTGGAAGCGATCTCGCTGGGTATCGACAAAATGAATTGCCGAACGAAGATTATTGGGTGCGACCGTACGGGCACTAATGCACCGGATCCATCAGAACTCCGAAGTAAAAAGTGCTTCGGCGAGTGTAGTACTAAGTTGGGTGACCACTTTGGAAGTCCTCGTGTTGCACAGCTTTTTCGACCGAGTACTTTTTTCCATATCAGAGGCGACGAAGATCGGCGCAGGACAGCAGAGGCAGGCCAACGTTGCTGACTATTGAAAATTTTGGCAAATTGCGACATTCGGGGCCAGAGAATGTCACTTTGCATGCGTGTCGTGGTCGATTCGGAGTCGAAGGCGATCTCGCTGGGCATCGGACAAAATGAATTGGAGGACAAAGATTGTTGGGTGCGACCATACGAGCACTAATGCATCGGATCCCATCAGAACTCTGAAGTTAAAAGTGCTTCGGCAGAGTAGTACTAAGTTGGGTGACCACTTGGGAAGTCCTCGTGTTGTCACCCCTTTTTTTCCGACCGAGGAGTACCTTGTTTCCATATCAGAGGAGACGAAGATCGGCGCAGGACAGCTGAGGCAGGTCCAACGGCGCTGACTATTTAAAATTTGGGCCAATTGCGACCGTTCGGGGCCCGAGACGGCACATTTTGCATTGCATTGTTGTGGTCGATCGGAGTGGGATGACGATCCTGCATGGGCATCAGAACAAAATGAATTGGCGGACGAAGAGTGATTTGGTGCCGACCATACGAGCACTAATGCACCGGATCCCATCAGAACTACCGAAGTTAAAGTGCTTACGGCTAGAAATATGTACTACGTTGGATGACCACTTGGGAATTCCTCTTGTTGCCAACTCCTGTTTTTACGACCAGTGTAACTTCTTCCAGATCAGGGGCGGCGAAGATTGGCGCCAGGACAGCTGAGGCAGGCAACAGCGCGGGACTATTGAAATTTGGGCAAATTGTGACGTTCGGGGCCCGAGTAATGGCACTTTTGCATGCGTGTTGTGGTCGATTCGGAGTGGAAGGAGATCTCGCTGGGCATCGGACAAAATGAATTGGCGGACGAAGACTTTTGGGTGCTGACATATGAGCACTAATGCAGCGGATCCCATCAGAACTCCGAAGTTAAAAGTGCTTCGGCGAGAGTAGTACTAAGTTGGGTGACCACTTGGGATGTCCTCGTGTTGCACCCCTTTTTTTGACCGAGTACCTTTTTACATTATCAGGGGCGACAGAATACGGCGCAGGATAGCTGAGGCAGGCTAATGGAGCTGACCTATTGAAAATTTGGGCAAATTGTAATGTTCGGGGCCCGAGAATGGCACTTTTGCATGCATGTCGTGGTCGATCGGAGTGGAAGGCGATCTCGCTGGGCATCGGATAAAATGAATTGAAGGACGAAGAATGTTGGTGCGACCATACGAGCAATTAATGCACCGGATCCCATCAGAACTCCGAAGTTAAAAGTGCTTCGGCGAGAGTAGTACTAGTTGGGTGACCACTTGAATGTCCTTGTGTTGCACCCCTTTTTTTCGACCGAGTAATTTTTCCATATCAGGGGCGACGGAGATCGGCGCAGGACAGTCTAGGTAGGCCAACGGCGCTGACTAATTGAAAATTTGGGCAAATTGCGACGTTCGGGGCCCGAGAATGGCTCTTTTGCAATGCGTGTCGTGGTCGATTTCGGAGTGGAAGGCTGATCTCGCTGGGCATCAGACAAAAGGAATTGGCGGCCGAAGACTTGTTGGGTGTGACCATACGAGCACTAAATGCACCGGATCCCATCAGAACTCCGAAGTTAAAAGTGCTTCGCGAGAGTAGTACTAAGTTGGGTGCCCACTTGGGAAGTCCTCGTGTTACACCCCTTTTTTCGACCAGAGTACCTTTTTTCCATATCAGGGGCGACGAAGATCGGCGCAGGACAGCTTAGGTAGGCCAACGGCGCTGACTATTGAAAAATTTGGGCAAATTGCAACGTTCGGGGCCCGAGAATGGCACTTTGGCTTGCGTGTCGTGGTCGATTCAGAGGGGAAGGTGATCTCGCTGGGCATCGGACAAAATGAATTGGCGGACGAAGACTGTTAGGTGCGACCATACGAGCACTAATTCACCGGATCCCATGAGAATTCCGAAGTTAAATATGCTTCAGCGAAAGTAGTACTAAGTTGGGTGACCAATTGGGAAGTCCTCGTGTTTCACCCCTTTTTTTGAACGAGTACCTTTTTCCATATCAGGGGCGACGAAGATCGGCGCAGGACAGCTGAGGCAGGCCAACGGCGCTGAATATTGAAAATTTGGGCAAATTGCGACGTTCGGGGCCCGAGAATGGCACTTTTGAATGTGTGTCGTGGTCGATTCGGAGTGGAAGGCCATCTCCCTGGGCATCGGACAAATTGAATTGGCGGATGAAGACTGCTGGGTGTAACCATACGAGCATTTAATGCACCGGTTCCCATTAGAACTCCGAAGTTTAAAGTTCCTCAGGCGAGAGTAGTACTAAGTTGGGTGACCACTTGGGAAGTCCACGTGTTGCACTCCTTTTTTCGACCGAGTACTTTTTTCCATATCAGGGGTGATGAAGATTGTTGCAAGCCAGCTGAGGCAGGCCAACGGCGGTGACTATTGAAAATTTTGGCAAATTGCGACGTTCAGGGCCCGAGAATGGCACATTTGCATGCATGTCGTGGTCGATTCGGAGTGGATGACGATCTCGCTGGGCATCGGACAAAATGAATTGGCGGACGAAGACTGTTAGGTGCGACCATACGAGCACTAATGCACCGGATCCCATAAGAACTCAAAAGTTAAAAATGTTTCGCCGAAAGTAGTACTAAGTTGGGTGACCACTTGGGAAGTCCTCTTGTTGCACCCTTTTTTCGACCGAGTAACTTCTTCCATATCAGGGGCGGCGAATATTGGCGCAGGACAGCTGAGGCAGGCCAACAGCGCGGACTATTAAAAATTTGGGCAAATTGTGACGTTCGGGGCCCGAGAATGGCACTTTTGCATGCGTGTTGTGGTCGATTCGGAGTGGAAGGAGATCTCGTTGGGCATCGGACAAAATGAATTGGCGGACGAAGACTTTTGGGTGCGACCATATGAGCACTAATGCAGCGGATCCCATCAGAACTCCGAAGTTAAAAGTGCTTCGGCGAGAGTAGTACTAAGTTGGGTGACCACTTGGGATGTCCTCGTGTTGCACCCCTTTTTTTGACCGAGTACCTTTTTACATATCAGGGGTGACAGAATATCGGCGCAGGATAGCTGAGGCAGGCTAATGGAGCTGACTATTGAAAATTTGGTCAAATTGCAATGTTCGGGGCCCGAGAATTGCACTTTTGCATGCGTGTCGTGGTCGATTCGCAGTGGAAGGCGATCTCGCTGGGCATCGGATAAAATGAATTGGAGGACGAAGACTGTTGGGTGCGACCATACGAGCACTAATGCACCGGATCCCATCAGAACTCCGAAGTTAAAAGTGCTTCGGCGAGATTAGGACTAAGTTAGGTGACTACTTGGGAAGTCCTCGTGTTGCATCCCTTTTTTACAACCGAGTACTTTTTTCCATATCAGGGGCAACGAAGATCGGCGCAGGACGGCTGAGGTAGGCCAACGGCACTGACTATTGAAAATTTGGAAAAATTGCAACGTTCGGGGCCCGACAATGACACTTTTGCATGGGTGTCGTGGTCGATTAGGAGTGGAAGGCGATCTCGCTGGTCATCGGACAAAATGAATTGGCGCACGCAGATTGTTGGTTGCGACCATACGGGCACTAATGCTACGGATCCCATCAGAACTCTGAAGTTAAAAGTGCTTCGGCGAGAGTAGTACTAAGTTGGGTGACCACTTGGGAAGTCCTCGTGTTGCAACCCTTTTTTCGACCGAGTACCTTTTTCCATATTAGGGGCGACGAAGATCGGCACTAGACAGCTGAGGCAGGCCAACGACGCTGACTATTGAAAATTTGGGCAAATTGTGACGTTCGGGGCCCAAGAATGGCACTTTTGCATGCGTGTCATGGTCGATACGGAGTGGAAGGCGATCTTGCTGGGCATCGGACAAAATTAATTTGCGGACGAAGATTGTTGGGTGCGACCATACGAGCACTAATGCCCCGTATCCCATCAGAACTCCGAAGTTGAAAGTGCTTCGGCGAGAGTAGTACTAAGTTGGGTGACCACTTGGGAAGCCCTCGTGTTGCACCCCTTTTTCTGACCGAGTACCTTTTTCCATATCAGGGGCGACGAAGATCAATGCAGGACAGCTGAGGCAGACCAACGGCACTGACTATTGAAAATTTGGGCAAATTGCGACGTTCGGGGCCCGAGCATGGCACTTTTGCATGTGTGTCGTGGTCGATTTGGAGTGGAAGGTGATCTCGCTGGCCATCGGACAAAATGAATTGGCGGACGAAGACTGTTGGGTGTGACCATACGAGCATTAGTGCACCGGATCCCATCAGAACTCCGAAGTTAAAAGTGCTTCGGCGAGAGTAGTACTAAGTTGGGTGACCACTTGAGATGTCCTTGTGTTGCACCCCTTTTTTCGACCGAGTAATTTTTTCCATATCAGGGGCGAGGAAGATCGGCGCAGGACAGTTCAGGTAGGCCAACGGCGCTGACTATTGAAAATTTGGGCCAATTGTGACGTTCGGGGCCCGAGAATGGCTCTTTTGCAAGCGTGTCATGGTCGATTTGGAGTGGTAGCGATCTCGCTGGGCATCAGACAAAATAAATTGGCGGACGAAGATTGTTGGGTGTGACCATACGAGCACAAATGCACCGGATCCCATCAGAACTCCGAAGTTAAAAGTGCTTCGGCGAGAGTAGTACTAAGTTGGGTGACCACTTGGGAAGTCCTCGTGTTACACCCCTTTTTTTCGACCGAGTACCTTTTTCCATATCAGGGGCGACGAAGATCGGCGCAGGAAAGCTGAGGAAGGCCAACGGCGCTGACTATTGAAAATTTGGGCCAATTGTGACGTTTGGGGCCCGAGAATGGCACTTTTGCAAGCGTGTTGTGGTCGATTCGGAGTGGAAGGCAATCTCTCTGGGCATCAGACAAAATAAATTGGCGGACGAAAATTGTTGGGTGTGACCATACGAGCACTAATGCACCGGATCCCATCAGAACTCCGAAGTTAAAAGTGATTCAGCGAGAGTAGTACTAAGTTGGGTGACCACTTGGGAAGTCCTCGTGTTACACACATTTTTTTGACCGAGTACCTTTTTCCATATCAGGGGCAAGGAATATCGGCGCAGGACAGTTGAGGCAGGCCAACGGCGCTGACTATTGAAAATTTTGACAAATTGCGACGTTCGGGGCCCGATAATGGCACTTTTGCATACGTGTCGTGGTTCATTCGGGGTGGAAGGCGATCTCGCTGGGCATCGGACAAAATGAATTGGAGGATGAAAACTGTTGGATGCGACCATACGAGCACTAATGCACCAGATCCCATCAGATCTCCAAAGTTAAAAGTGCTTCGGCGAGAGTAGTACTAAGTTGGGTGACCACTTGGGAAGTACTCGTGTTGCACCCCATTTTTCGACCGAGTACTTTTTTGAATATCAGGGGCGACGAAGATCGGCGCAGGACAGCTGAGGCAGGCAAACGGCGCTGACTATTGAAATTTGGGCAAATTGCGACGTTTGGGGCCCGAGAATGGCACTTTTACATGCGTGTCATGGTCGATTCAGAGTGGAAGGCGATCTCTCCGGGATCGGAAAAAATTAATTGCCGGACGTAGATTGTTGGGTGCGACCGTACGAGCACTAATGCACCGGATTCCATCAGAACTCCGAAGTTAAAAGTGGTTCGGCGAGAGTAGTACTAAGTTGGTTGGCCACTTGTGAAGTCTTCGTGTTGCACCCTTTTTTTCGACCGAGTACTTTTTTCCATATCAGGGGCGACGAAGATAGGTGCAAGACAGCTGAGGCAAGCCAACGGCGCTGACTATTGAAAATTTGGGCAAATTGCGACCTTCGGGGCCCGAGAATGTCATTTTTGAATGTGTGTCGTGGTCGATTCGGAGTGGAAGGCGATCTCGCTGGCCATCGGACAAAATGAATTGGAGGACGAAGATTGTTGGGTGCGACCGTACGAGCACTAATGCACTTGATCCCATCAGAACTCCGAAGTTAAAAGTGCTTTGGCGATAGTAGTACTAAGTTGGGTGACCACTTGGGAAGTACTCGTGTTGCACCCCTTTTTTCGACAGAGTACTTTTTTCCATATTAGGGGTGACGAAGATCGGTGCAAGACAGCTGAGGCAGGCCAACGGCGCTGATTATTGAAAATTTGGGCAAATTACGACGTTCGGGGCCCGAGAATGGCACTTTTGCATGCGTGTCCTGGTCGATTCGGAGTGGAAGGCGATTTTGCCGGGCATCGGACAAAACGAATTGCCGGACGAAGATTGTTGGGTGCGACCGTACGAGCACTAATGCACCAGATCCCATCAGAACTCCGAAGTTAAAAGTGCTTCAGCATGTGTAGTACTAACTTGGGTGACAACTTGGGAAGTCCTCGTGTCCCACTCCTTTTTTCGACCGAGTACTTTTTTCCATATCAGGGGCGACGAAGATCGGCGCAGGACAGCTGAGGCATACCAATTGCGCTGACTATTGAAAATTTGGGCAAATTGCGACGTTCGGGGCCCGAGAATGGCACTTTTGCAAGCGTGTCGTGGTCGATTAGGAGTGGAAGGCGATCTCGCTGGCCATCGGACAAAATGAATTGGAGGACGAAGATTGTTGGGTGCGACCATACGAGCACTAATGCACCTGGATCCCATCAGAACTTCGTAGTTAAAAGTGCTTCGGCGAGAGTAGTACTAAGTTGGTTAACCATTTGGGAAGTCTTCGTGTTGCACCCCTTTTTTCGAATGAGTACTTTTTTCCATATCAGGGGCGACGAAGATCGGCGCAGTACAGTTGAGGCAGGCAAACGGCGCTGACTATTGAAAATTTGAGCAAATTGCGACGTTCGGCGCCTGAGAATGGCACTTTTGCATGCGTGTCGTGGTCGATTCGGAGTGGAAGGCGATCTCGTTGGGCATTGGTCAAAATGAATTGGAGGACGAAGATTGATGGGTGCGACCATACGAGCACTAATGCACCGGATCCCATCAGAACCCCGAAGTTAAAAGTGCTTGGGCGAGTGTAGTACTAAGTTGGATGACCACTTGGAAAGTCCTCGTGTTGCACCCCTTTTTTCGACTGAGTACCTTCTTCCATATCTGGGGCGACGAAGATCGGTGCAGGACAGCTGAGGCATACTGACGAAGCTGACTTTTGAAAATTTGGGCAAATTGTGACGTTCGGGGCCCGAGAATGGCACTTTTGCATGCGTGTCGTGGTCGATTCAGAGTGGAAGCGATCTCGCTGGGTATCGGACAAAATGAATTGCCGAACGAAGATTATTGGGTGCGACCGTACGGGCACTAATGCACCGGATCCCATCAGAACTCCGAAGTAAAAAGTGCTTCGGCGAGTGTAGTACTAAGTTGGGTGACCACTTTGGAAGTCCTCGTGTTGCACAGCTTTTTTCGACCGAGTACTTTTTTCCATATCAGAGGCGACGAAGATCGGCGCAGGACAGCAGAGGCAGGCCAACGTTGCTGACTATTGAAAATTTTGGCAAATTGCGACATTCGGGGCCAGAGAATGTCACTTTTGCATGCGTGTCGTGGTCGATTCGGAGTCGAATGCGATCTCGCTGGGCATCGGACAAAATGAATTGGAGGACAAAGATTGTTGGGTGCGACCATACGAGCACTAATGCATCGGATCCCATCAGAACTCTGAAGTTAAAAGTGCTTCGGCAGAGTAGTACTAAGTTGGGTGACCACTTGGGAAGTCCTCGTGTTTGATATGCCCACGGTGCCGATCCATCGAGCACAAGTCAAGGTATTTATTTATTTATTTTATCTATCTAATGGTCTTGTGAGATTTTGTAGGAAATTTGCTTTCCGAAGCTTGGAATGAAGAAGTAATTTGTTTTCCTTAAATTCAACTTTTGTAGCCTAGTTTTTGTTATATTTTATTTAAGTTAAAATACTTTAGTTTTTTTTAAAACTCGTTAATTGGCAAACTTTAGCTTTTAGAATGTAGTTTTTTGTGTTAGTCCTCGACGGAAGGTGGACCAAGGCCCTTTTCCTTTCTGCTGGAGCTCTTCTCCGAGGAGCGGAGTTTTTGTTTTTGGCGATCATCTTCCTCCAAAGACCCGGCAAGGATCCGTTTCTTTCCCCGACGATCAAGCCAGGTAATTCTCAGTCCTTTCTGGCCAAGAATCCCGCACACCCACCTCTTCTATTTGTGTGTTTCTTTTCGGCAATTTTCATCTGTTCACCTCTGTTTTTCGTTGTTTTCGTGTCTGTTTTTTGGTGTCTTCGAGCATCGATCTGTTGTTGCATTTCCAGTCTTCTGCTTGCATGTTTCTCCACCCATTTGCAGGCCCGTAGCCTATCATTTGGCATCAGAGCCTAGTGCTCTTCATGCATCGCATATTCTCTGTTTTCTCTGTTTTTTGTTTCACCCACCAGTGCGCTTGTTTGATCACGTTTAGTTTCTGTTAGTTGTGTTTAAATGTCAGCATGCATATTTGTGTTATGTTTCGTTTCTGCCTGCGTACTTGTCTTGTTTTGTGATGTGATGTAAACAATGGAAAGATGATGATGGATTCACAAAAGAATCGGACGGAAATGGTAATGGCTTCAAGTTGGTTTTCGGTGGTTGATAATACCACTTGTATTTGATGGAATCTTTGCAACAAGAAACCTCCAACTAATGAAGGGATGTTGATCCTTTCTTTCACTAGGGAATACCTTCGAAAAAGGTGGAAAGTAAAGGTATAAAATGCAACTCTCAACAAAAACCCAAAATAGAGATGCAAGTTTTGGTTACACTTGTTCGGATATACTCACCTTACAAGCTTGGCCGAATATGAGTAATGAAACTCGAAGAAATTGTCAAAGACAAAATGAGATTTATAATAATGATTCAATGCTGAATAATACAATCTAAGACCCTTATATAGACTCTAATTCGAACCAAGAACAAGGAGTGTTCAAGGAACCTAAAACGAAATAAATGAAAGCAATAAAGACATGTTTAGTGATTTATTTCACCACTAAACATTTAATACAACTTTGACTCACTTAGTGACCAACGAAATAAATGAAAACAATAAAGACATGTTTAGTGATTTATTTCACCACTAAACATTTAATACAACTTTGACTCACTTAGTGACCAACGAAATAAATGAAAACAATAAAGACATGTTTAGTGATTTATTTCACCACTAAACATTTAATACAACTTTGACTCACTTAGTGACCAACGAAATAAATGAAAACAATAAAGACATGTTTAGTGATTTATTTCACCACTAAACATTTAATACAACTTTGACTCACTTAGTGACCAACGAAATAAATGAAAACAATAAAGACATGTTTAGTGATTTATTTCACCACTAAACATTTAATACAACTTTGACTCACTTAGTGACCAACGAAATAAATGAAAACAATAAAGACATGTTTAGTGATTTATTTCACCACTAAACATTTAATACAACTTTGACTCACTTAGTGACCAACGAAATAAATGAAAACAATAAAGACATGTTTAGTGATTTATTTCACCACTAAACATTTAATACAACTTTGACTCACTTAGTGACCAACGAAATAAATGAAAACAATAAAGACATGTTTAGTGATTTATTTCACCACTAAACATTTAATACAACTTTGACTCACTTAGTGACCAACGAAATAAATGAAAACAATAAAGACATGTTTAGTGATTTATTTCACCACTAAACATTTAATACAACTTTGACTCACTTAGTGACCAACGAAATAAATGAAAACAATAAAGACATGTTTAGTGATTTATTTCACCACTAAACATTTAATACAACTTTGACTCACTTAGTGACCAACGAAATAAATGAAAACAATAAAGACATGTTTAGTGATTTATTTCACCACTAAACATTTAATACAACTTTGACTCACTTAGTGACCAACGAAATAAATGAAAACAATAAAGACATGTTTAGTGATTTATTTCACCACTAAACATTTAATACAACTTTGACTCACTTAGTGACCAACGAAATAAATGAAAACAATAAAGACATGTTTAGTGATTTATTTCACCACTAAACATTTAATACAACTTTGACTCACTTAGTGACCAACGAAATAAATGAAAACAATAAAGACATGTTTAGTGATTTATTTCACCACTAAACATTTAATACAACTTTGACTCACTTAGTGACCAACGAAATAAATGAAAACAATAAAGACATGTTTAGTGATTTATTTCACCACTAAACATTTAATACAACTTTGACTCACTTAGTGACCAACGAAATAAATGAAAACAATAAAGACATGTTTAGTGATTTATTTCACCACTAAACATTTAATACAACTTTGACTCACTTAGTGACCAACGAAATAAATGAAAACAATAAAGACATGTTTAGTGATTTATTTCACCACTAAACATTTAATACAACTTTGACTCACTTAGTGACCAACGAAATAAATGAAAACAATAAAGACATGTTTAGTGATTTATTTCACCACTAAACATTTAATACAACTTTGACTCACTTAGTGACCAACGAAATAAATGAAAACAATAAAGACATGTTTAGTGATTTATTTCACCACTAAACATTTAATACAACTTTGACTCACTTAGTGACCAACGAAATAAATGAAAACAATAAAGACATGTTTAGTGATTTATTTCACCACTAAACATTTAATACAACTTTGACTCACTTAGTGACCAACGAAATAAATGAAAACAATAAAGACATGTTTAGTGATTTATTTCACCACTAAACATTTAATACAACTTTGACTCACTTAGTGACCAACGAAATAAATGAAAACAATAAAGACATGTTTAGTGATTTATTTCACCACTAAACATTTAATACAACTTTGACTCACTTAGTGACCAACGAAATAAATGAAAACAATAAAGACATGTTTAGTGATTTATTTCACCACTAAACATTTAATACAACTTTGACTCACTTAGTGACCAACGAAATAAATGAAAACAATAAAGACATGTTTAGTGATTTATTTCACCACTAAACATTTAATACAACTTTGACTCACTTAGTGACCAACGAAATAAATGAAAACAATAAAGACATGTTTAGTGATTTATTTCACCACTAAACATTTAATACAACTTTGACTCACTTAGTGACCAACGAAATAAATGAAAACAATAAAGACATGTTTAGTGATTTATTTCACCACTAAACATTTAATACAACTTTGACTCACTTAGTGACCAACGAAATAAATGAAAACAATAAAGACATGTTTAGTGATTTATTTCACCACTAAACATTTAATACAACTTTGACTCACTTAGTGACCAACGAAATAAATGAAAACAATAAAGACATGTTTAGTGATTTATTTCACCACTAAACATTTAATACAACTTTGACTCACTTAGTGACCAACGAAATAAATGAAAACAATAAAGACATGTTTAGTGATTTATTTCACCACTAAACATTTAATACAACTTTGACTCACTTAGTGACCAACGAAATAAATGAAAACAATAAAGACATGTTTAGTGATTTATTTCACCACTAAACATTTAATACAACTTTGACTCACTTAGTGACCAACGAAATAAATGAAAACAATAAAGACATGTTTAGTGATTTATTTCACCACTAAACATTTAATACAACTTTGACTCACTTAGTGACCAACGAAATAAATGAAAACAATAAAGACATGTTTAGTGATTTATTTCACCACTAAACATTTAATACAACTTTGACTCACTTAGTGACCAACGAAATAAATGAAAACAATAAAGACATGTTTAGTGATTTATTTCACCACTAAACATTTAATACAACTTTGACTCACTTAGTGACCAACGAAATAAATGAAAACAATAAAGACATGTTTAGTGATTTATTTCACCACTAAACATTTAATACAACTTTGACTCACTTAGTGACCAACGAAATAAATGAAAACAATAAAGACATGTTTAGTGATTTATTTCACCACTAAACATTTAATACAACTTTGACTCACTTAGTGACCAACGAAATAAATGAAAACAATAAAGACATGTTTAGTGATTTATTTCACCACTAAACATTTAATACAACTTTGACTCACTTAGTGACCAACGAAATAAATGAAAACAATAAAGACATGTTTAGTGATTTATTTCACCACTAAACATTTAATACAACTTTGACTCACTTAGTGACCAACGAAATAAATGAAAACAATAAAGACATGTTTAGTGATTTATTTCACCACTAAACATTTAATACAACTTTGACTCACTTAGTGACCAACGAAATAAATGAAAACAATAAAGACATGTTTAGTGATTTATTTCACCACTAAACATTTAATACAACTTTGACTCACTTAGTGACCAACGAAATAAATGAAAACAATAAAGACATGTTTAGGTTGTTTAGTTCATTGCTGGTTTGAGTTTCTGTCACTGTTATTAAGGCAATTTACAGGTTTCTAAGTGTTGAAAATCAATTGCAAAAATCTGTTTTTAAGAGCTGTGGATCTTTTGCTGAAAATGTTTTACCAAACTGGATTTTGAATGTGAGAAATTTCTGCTTGCTGGAGTTGAGTTTCACTTCCTGTTTTTAATTCCATAATGCTTGCTTGGAGTGCTGAATTATCAACCTTACAACAGATAGACAGCAAGTATAGAATTAGAATTTGATCATTGTAAACCTTGCTGTTTTTTTTGTGCAAAATTCTGTGCAGAATTGGTTGCAAATTGGGAGAATCAGCTTGCTTAAATAAATTGTTTCTTATCTAGGTCAATTAGTTGTGTAAGAATCTGTTTAGTGTTGAAATTGATAATCAAATTAAAACTTGAATGCTGAAGATTAACTTGCTGATTTAAAGGTTGCAAGCTAAAATTTGTTTGCAAAATCTAAACTATTCTGTCGTGTTTAAAACTTGGTAACATATATTCTTGTTTCTGCTTTGATTTGATTCGCATGTGATAGCTTGTTTGTTTAAAGTGTCATTTGTTTAGTTTTAGGTTGCTGTTTTACATATTTTAGACTCTGTTTGTATGTGTTTTTCGTAACATTTGTTGTGCAGTTTTGTACCCATCTTCCAAGGCAAGAGGCCTCCTTAATTGACAATTTTGGAGTTATCAATTGCTTTGCTTTAAAGGTACTTTTCTGTCCCTTTTTAGTTTAAGTCTGTTGGGAGACTCTTCAGAATTGTTGACCGAGAGCAAATTCTGTTTAGTGTTTATTTTCTGTTGGGAGACTCTTCGGAACTGTTGACCGAGAGCAACTTGTGTTTTGTGTTTGTATGTGATTGAACTTGCTATTCTTTGAAAGTACATTGCTATGACAATTATCTGATATGATTTTTCCATATTAACCTCATGTTTCTGATTAGCTAGCATGAATTAACCATGGCCCGTATCAGTTTAAATTCTTATAATGTTTTCTTGAAAAACATGTTCTAATTGTTGTGATTTTTGTTTGTGTTGTGTAATTGTTTGAATCCGCTGTTCATTTGGATTCCATTACTGTGATATTATTCGATATTCTTTTTCCATATTAACCTCATGTTTCTGATTAGCTAGCATGAATTAACCATGACCCGTATCAGTTTAAATTCTTATAATGTTTTCTTGAAAAACATGTTCTAATTGTTGTGATTTTTGTTTGTGTTGTGTAATTGTTTGAATCCGCTGTTCATTTGGATTCCATTACTGTGATATTATTCGATATTCTTTTTCCATATTAACCTCATGTTTCTGATTAGCTAGCATGAATTAACCATGGCCCGTATCAGTTTAAATTCTTATAATGTTTTCTTGAAAAACATGTTCTAATTGTTGTGATTTTTGTTTGTGTTGTGTAATTGTTTGAATCCGCTGTTCATTTGGATTCCATTACTGTGATATTATTCGATATTCTTTTTCCATATTAACCTCATGTTTCTGATTAGCTAGCATGAATTAACCATGGCCCGTATCAGTTTAAATTCTTATAATGTTTTCTTGAAAAACATGTTCTAATTGTTGTGATTTTTGTTTGTGTTGTGTAATTGTTTGAATCCGCTGTTCATTTGGATTCCATTACTGTGATATTATTCGATATTCTTTTTCCATATTAACCTCATGTTTCTGATTAGCTAGCATGAATTAACCATGGCCCGTATCAGTTTAAATTCTTATAATGTTTTCTTGAAAAACATGTTCTAATTGTTGTGATTTTTGTTTGTGTTGTGTAATTGTTTGAATCCGCTGTTCATTTGGATTCCATTACTGTGATATTATTCGATATTCTTTTTCCATATTAACCTCATGTTTCTGATTAGCTAGCATGAATTAACCATGGCCCGTATCAGTTTAAATTCTTATAATGTTTTCTTGAAAAACATGTTCTAATTGTTGTGATTTTTGTTTGTGTTGTGTAATTGTTTGAATCCGCTGTTCATTTGGATTCCATTACTGTGATATTATTCGATATTCTTTTTCCATATTAACCTCATGTTTCTGATTAGCTAGCATGAATTAACCATGGCCCGTATCAGTTTAAATTCTTATAATGTTTTCTTGAAAAACATGTTCTAATTGTTGTGATTTTTGTTTGTGTTGTGTAATTGTTTGAATCCGCTGTTCATTTGGATTCCATTACTGTGATATTATTCGATATTCTTTTTCCATATTAACCTCATGTTTCTGATTAGCTAGCATGAATTAACCATGGCCCGTATCAGTTTAAATTCTTATAATGTTTTCTTGAAAAACATGTTCTAATTGTTGTGATTTTTGTTTGTGTTGTGTAATTGTTTGAATCCGCTGTTCATTTGGATTCCATTACTGTGATATTATTCGATATTCTTTTTCCATATTAACCTCATGTTTCTGATTAGCTAGCATGAATTAACCATGGCCCGTATCAGTTTAAATTCTTTAGTTTTTTTTAAAACTCGTTAATTGGAAAACTTTAACTTTTAGAATGTAGTTTTTTGTAATAGTCCTCAAAGGAAGGTGAACCAAGGCCCTTTTCCTTTCTGCTAGAGCACTTCTCCGAGGAGCGGAGTTTTTGTTTTTGGCGATCATCTTCGTCCAAAGACTCGGCAAGGATCCCTTTCTTTCCCCGACGATCAAGCCAGGTAATTCTCGGTCCTTTCCGGCCAAGAATCCCGCACACCCACCTCTTCTATATGTGTGTTTCTTTTCGGCAATTTTCACTCTATTCACCTCTGTTTTTCGATGTTTTCGTGTCTGTTTTTGGGTGTCTTCGAGAACCGATCTGTTATTGCATTTCCAGTCTTCGGCTTGCATGTTTCTCCACCCATTTGCAGGCCCGTAGCCTATCAGTGTTCCACCCCTTTTTTCGACCGAGTACTTTTTTCCATATCAGGGGCGACGAAGATCGGCGCAAAATAGCTGAGGCAGGCAAACGGCGCTGACTATTGAAAATTTGGGCAAATTGCGACGTTCGGGGCCCGAGAATGGCACTTTTGCATGCGTGTCGTGGTCAATTAGGAGTGGAAAGCGATCTCGCTGGGCATCGGACAAAATGAATTGGCGGACGAAGATTGTTGGGTGCGACCATACGAGCACTAATGCACCGGATCCCATCAGAACTCCGAAGTTAAAAGTGCTTCGGCGAGAGTAGTACTAAGTTGGGTGACCACTTGGGAAGTCCTCGTGTTGCACCCCTTTTTTCGACCGAGTACTTTTTTCCATATCAGGGGCGACGAAGATCGGCGCAGGACAGCTGAGGCAGGCCAACGGCGCTGACTATTGAAAATTTGGGCAAATTGCGACGTTCGGGGCCCGAGAATGGCACTTTTGCATGCGTGTCGTGGTCGATTCGGAGTGGAAGGCGATCTCGCTGGGCATCGGACAAAATGAATTGGCGGACGAAGATTGTTGGGTGCGACCATACGAGCACTAATGCACCGGATCCCATCAGAACTCCGAAGTTAAAAGTGCTTCGGCGAGAGTAGTACTAAGTTGGGTGACCACTTGGGAAGTCCTCGTGTTGCACCCCTTTTTTCGACCGAGTACTTTTTTCCATATCAGGGGCGACGAAGATCGGCGCAGGACAGCTGAGGCAGGCCAACGGCGCTGACTATTGAAAATTTGGGCAAATTGCGACGTTCGGGGCCCGAGAATGGCACTTTTGCATGCGTGTCGTGGTCGATTCGGAGTGGAAGGCGATCTCGCTGGGCATCGGACAAAATGAATTGGCGGACGAAGATTGTTGGGTGCGACCATACGAGCACTAATGCACCGGATCCCATCAGAACTCCGAAGTTAAAAGTGCTTCGGCGAGAGTAGTACTAAGTTGGGTGACCACTTGGGAAGTCCTCGTGTTGCACCCCTTTTTTCGACCGAGTACTTTTTTCCATATCAGGGGCGACGAAGATCGGCGCAGGACAGCTGAGGCAGGCCAACGGCGCTGACTATTGAAAATTTGGGCAAATTGCGACGTTCGGGGCCCGAGAATGGCACTTTTGCATGCGTGTCGTGGTCGATTCGGAGTGGAAGGCGATCTCGCTGGGCATCGGACAAAATGAATTGGCGGACGAAGATTGTTGGGTGCGACCATACGAGCACTAATGCACCGGATCCCATCAGAACTCCGAAGTTAAAAGTGCTTCGGCGAGAGTAGTACTAAGTTGGGTGACCACTTGGGAAGTCCTCGTGTTGCACCCCTTTTTTCGACCGAGTACTTTTTTCCATATCAGGGGCGACGAAGATCGGCGCAGGACAGCTGAGGCAGGCCAACGGCGCTGACTATTGAAAATTTGGGCAAATTGCGACGTTCGGGGCCCGAGAATGGCACTTTTGCATGCGTGTCGTGGTCGATTCGGAGTGGAAGGCGATCTCGCTGGGCATCGGACAAAATGAATTGGCGGACGAAGATTGTTGGGTGCGACCATACGAGCACTAATGCACCGGATCCCATCAGAACTCCGAAGTTAAAAGTGCTTCGGCGAGAGTAGTACTAAGTTGGGTGACCACTTGGGAAGTCCTCGTGTTGCACCCCTTTTTTCGACCGAGTACTTTTTTCCATATCAGGGGCGACGAAGATCGGCGCAGGACAGCTGAGGCAGGCCAACGGCGCTGACTATTGAAAATTTGGGCAAATTGCGACGTTCGGGGCCCGAGAATGGCACTTTTGCATGCGTGTCGTGGTCGATTCGGAGTGGAAGGCGATCTCGCTGGGCATCGGACAAAATGAATTGGCGGACGAAGACTGTTGGGTGGGACCAGACGAGCACTAATGCACCGGATCCCATCAGAACTCCGAAGTTAAAAGTGCTTCGGCGAGAGTAGTACTAAGTTGGGTGACCACTTGGGAAGTCCTCGTGTTGCACCCCTTTTTTCGACCGAGTACTTTTTTCCATATCAGGGGCGACGAAGATCGGCGCAGGACAGCTGAGGCAGGCCAACGGCGCTGACTATTGAAAATTTGGGCAAATTGCGACGTTCGGGGCCCGAGAATGGCACTTTTGCATGCGTGTCGTGGTCGATTCGGAGTGGAAGGCGATCTCGCTGGGCATCGGACAAAATGAATTGGCGGACGAAGACTGTTGGGTGCGACCATACGAGCACTAATGCACCGGATCCCATCAGAACTCCGAAGTTAAAAGTGCTTCGGCGAGAGTAGTACTAAGTTGGGTGACCACTTGGGAAGTCCTCGTGTTGCACCCCTTTTTTCGACCGAGTACTTTTTTCCATATCAGGGGCGACGAAGATCGGCGCAGGACAGCTGAGGCAGGCCAACGGCGCTGACTATTGAAAATTTGGGCAAATTGCGACGTTCGGGGCCCGAGAATGGCACTTTTGCATGTGTGTCGTGGTCGATTCGGAGTGGAAGGCGATCTCGCTGGGCATCGGACAAAATGAATTGGCGGACGAAGACTGTTGGGTGCGACCATACGAGCACTAATGCACCGGATCCCATCAGAACTCCGAAGTTAAAAGTGCTTCGGCGAGAGTAGTACTAAGTTGGGTGACAACTTGGGAAGTCCTCGTGTTGCACCCCTTTTTTCGACCGAGTACTTTTTTCCATATCAGGGGCGACGAAGATCGGCGCAAAATAGCTGAGGCAGGCAAACGGCGCTGACTATTGAAAATTTGGGCAAATTGCGACGTTCGGGGCCCGAGAATGGCACTTTTGCATGCGTGTCGTGGTCAATCAGGAGTGGAAAGCGATCTCGCTGGGCATCTGACAAAATGAATTGGCGGACGAAAATTGTCGGGTGCGATCATACGAGCACTAATGCACCGGATCCCATCAGAACTCCCAAGTTAAAAGTGCTTCGGTAGTACTAAGTTGGGTGACAACTTGGAATCCCCGTGTTTGCACCCCTTTTTCTGACGAGTACCTTTTTCCATATCAGGGGCGACGCGATCGGCGCAGGACAGCTGAGGCAGGCCAACGGCACTGACTATTGAAAATTTGGGCAAATTGCGACGTTCGGGGCCCGAGAATGGCACTTTTGCATGTGTGTCGTGGTCAATTTGGAGTGGAAGGTAATCTCGCTGGCCATCGGACAAAATGAATTGGCGGACGAAGACTGTTGGGTGTGACCATACGAGCACTAATGCACCGGATCCCATAAGAACTCCAAAGTTAAAAGTGCTTTGGCGAGAGTAGTACTAAGTTGGGTGACCACTTGAGAAGTCCTCGTGTTGCACCACCTTTTTTGACCGAGTACTTTTTTCCATATCAGGGGCGAGGAAGATCGGCGCAGGACAGTTGAGGTAGGCCAACGGCGCTGACTATTGAAAATTTGGGCCAATTGTGACGTTCGGGGCCCGAGAACGGCACTTTTGCAAGCGTGTCGTGGTCGATTCGGAGTGGTAGCGATCTCACTGGGCATCAGACAAAATAAATTGGCAGACGAAGACTGTTGGGTGTGACCATACGAGCACTAATGCACCGGATCCCATCAGAACTCCGAAGTTAAAAGTGCTTCGGCGAGAGTAGTACTAAGTTGGGTGACCACTTGGGAAGTCCTCGTGTTGCACCCCTTTTTTTAGACCGAGTACCTTTTTCCATATCAGGGGCGACGAAGATCGGCGCAGGAAAGCTGAGGCAGGCCAACGGCGCTGACTATTGAAAATTGGGGCCAATTGTGACGTTCGGGGCCCGAGAATGGCACTTTTGCAAGCGTGTCGTGGTCGATTCGGAGTGGAAGGCGATCTCGCTGGGCATCAGACAAAATAAATTGGCGGACGAAGACTGTTGGGTGTGACCATACGAGCACTAATGCACCGGATCCCATCAGAACTCCGAAGTTAAAAGTGATTCAGCGAGAGTAGTACTAAGTTGGGTGACCACTTGGGAAGTCCTCGTGTTGAACCCCTATTTTCGACCAAGTACCTTTTTCCATATCAGGGGCGACGAAGATCGGCGCAGGACAGCTGAGGGAGGCCAACGGCGCTGACTATTGAAAATTTGGGCAAATTGCGATGTTTAGGGCCTTAGAATGGCACTTTTGCATGCGTGTCGTGGTCGATTTGGAGTGGAAGGCGATCTCGCTGGCCGTTGGAAAAAATTAATTAGAGGACGAAGATTGTTGGGTGCGACCCTATGAGCACTAATGCACCGGATCCCATCAGAACTCCGAAGTTAAAAGTGCATCGGCGAGAGTAGTACTAAGTTAGGTGACCACTTCGGAAGTCCTCGTGTTGCACCCCCTTTTTCGACCGAGTACTTTTTTCCATATTAGGTGCCACGAAGATCGGCGGAAGACAGCTGAGGCAGGCCAACGTCGCTGACTATTGAAAATTTGGGCAAATTACGACGTTCGATGCCCGACAATGGCATTTTTGCATGCGTGTCGTGATCGATTCGGAGTAAAAGGCGATCTCGCTGATCATCAGACAAAATGAGTTGGCGGACGAAGACTTCTGGGTGCGACCATACGAGCACTAATGCACCGGATCCCATCAGAACTCCGGAGTTAAAAGTGCCTCGGCGAGAGTAGTACTAAGTTGGGTGTCCACCTGGGAAGTCCTCGTGTTGCACCCCTTTTTTCGACCGAGTACTTTTTTCCATATCATGGGCGACGAAGATCGGCACAGGACAGCTGAGGCAGGCCAACGGCGCTGACTATTGAAAATTTGGGCAAATTGCGACATTCGGGCCCCGAGAATCGCACTTTTGCATGGGTGTCTTGGTCGATTCGGAGTTAAAGGCGATCTCGCTGGCCATCGGACAAAATGAATTGGGGGACGAAGATTGTTGGGTGCGACCATACGAGCACTAATGCACCGGATCCCATCAGAACACCGAAGTTAAAAGTGCTTCGGCGAGAGTAGTACTAAGTTGGGTGACCACTTGGGAAGTCCTCGTGTCTCACCTCTTTTTTCGACCGAGTACCTTTGTAACACCCGACAATCTCAGCCAGGTGATTTTCTTAACGGAATTAACTGTCACCTTTATTATTAATACTTGAATTTAATTTTAATGCCAAAGTTTATTTGATTTCTTATTTTGGGTTGGCAAAATGGTAATTAGGAATGATCTTATTAATATAAATAGAAAATGGAAACCTTAAACCTCACTTAAACCCCACTGTAGCTGACATTCTCTCTCGGCAAATCCCGTGCTTCCAGAGCTTTTTCTCTGCCAGCGATTCCCTCTTTGTCGATCGATTTCTCCAGCCTCCACTCCGATAACCTGCATTCAAGATAAGATTTAGTCAATGTAGTTGCCGTGTAGTTTTTTGGCACTCTGTTTTCAACTAGAACCCAATGTTTCAAGATTCTTCAATGGCCGGATAATAGGAACATTTTTATCGGTGTTTAGTAATGGCATTTCTGAATCGATTCTGAACATTTAATATAACTGACCCTGATTAATCGTTAGTTGAACCTAGCTATTTTGGTTTGGATTTCAGACTGCACACAGAGAACTAGACTAAGGGATTCGAGAACGACTTTAGTTATTAGATTCTAGGATGATTTGTGATTAGGACTATTAGGATTTTTATTTTAACTACTACAAGGTGAAGAAGTCCGAAGAAAAGGAGCTCAAGTTGCTAAGGAAACCAGGTAAGTTAATGTGTAGGATTCCCGGCCATTAGGGCCCTACATCATAAGGATGCTAGGAAGAAACCGATACGATGATTAGAAGTTATTTAGGCTATTGTCTGTTACTTATGTTGATGTTTGTTTTGAGTTACTAAGATGGTTTGTACTTGGATGATTCACGGATTTTTGAGAACTATGTTATGTAATGTTCAGTTAGAGTCTATGAAGTCAACTGTTTAGTATGATAAATTCCATAGTCTGATGATTTAAGAACATTCATGTCATGCATCATGATTTACTCCTCAAGCATATGAAAATGATTTATGAGCTTGTTTTCCCCATGAACAAGATATGAGAATGAATATGAAAACGATCCCATACAACATGATTAAGTGAGGGTTGGGGGCAGGTTGACGTATGCCACAGTCCAAAGAAGGACCATGAAAACGACCCAAAAGGGAATATGATCAAAATCACTGTCAACCCCCCTTTTACGGCACAAATCCTCCCTTAATCCATATGATGAAAAAGATGAACAGAACCAAGAATGTTAAGTGATCAAGAGCATGTTTTCTCACAACTGTACATTCATGAATAAATGTTAGTTTGCATTCCTTACTAAGCATTAGGCTAATAGTTTAAACCTCATGATGTAGGTGACGAGTTTTCAGGTGAGGATCTCAAAGTTAATGACGATGTTTAAGCTCGGTTGCTGGAAGGTGCTCAGGGTGGAGATTTGTGGCTGGCAGGCGATACTGACCTGCGGTTATGCTCACATTGAGTCAGTAAGATTTATGAAAGACTAAAGTTTGTGTAGGATGAAATTTCTTTTTATAACATTGGGACGTTGGGATTTGTCTATTTGATCTCTGAGTCCGAGGGATGATTTAAGTTTATAGAATGATCTGCTTAATTAAGTCTTCCGCTTCACGTATCCTGAACGAGTCTGTGATTTTTATTCGTCTAAAGTTTATGCCTATCAAGTTGAAATCTATGAGAGTCGGGGTATTTTTCTGTTGGTTGAAGTTGCTTGATGATTATCATGTTTTACTGCTGAGTGATAGGAGTCGGATTAGTGTATCATCCGGCTGACGTCATCGGCAGATGTCGAATGATAGAAGTTAAATGATTGAGTCTTCCGGTTGACGTCATCGGATGATGTCGAGTGTTTACCCACCGGATGATGCCTCTGATGGATGAAGATATCATCCGGCTGACGTCATTGGTGGATGGTGAGTGATTGATGATCACCGGGCGATGTAGGTGTTTTCTTTACCGGATGATATAAGTAATGTTTTGTCTTTTAGTGACCAGGCGATGTAGGTGTTTTCTTTACCGGATGATATAAGTAATGTTTTGTCATTTAGTGACCGGGCGATGTAGGTGTTTTCTTTACCAGATGATATAAGTAATGTTTTGTCGTTTAGTGACCGGGCGATGTTTTAATTAGACGCGTGAAATGCCCGTGTGCATCGGCAGATGTGTAATGTATTTCTTTGCTGGGTGATGCCTAATGAATCACGTGTGATGTCTTGAATTAAGTTATGATTTAAAAGAAAAATATAGAAAAAGAACAAAGGAATGTAAGGATATATGGTCAATTCTAAAAGATTCATGGTTTGGTCTCGGCCCTACTGGGGTCGTTACAATTATTGTATCAAAGCAAAATCGGGTTCTAAAATCGATTCTGCAGACTGCCTCCCAGCACAGATTGCCACCTGAGTACGCTCCAACAACTGTAAGTGTTTATGATATTAGTAATGTCATTAAGTTAAGATATGTTATGATTATTTTCTTAGGAATCCCAAAATGGTGAGGGGGCAACAGAGAGAAGACAATGTGGATAGTACCACTATTTCTCAGCTAACGGAGTTGGTTATACGCCAATCACGCCAAATCGAGCAGCTTATGACCGCCAGGGAAGAGCATGGGAACTCTAGCTCTAATGCAAACCATGATCATGGTGGCGAACGCTTCCATAGACTTAGACCCCCAACATTTAATGGCCAAGTTTCGGATCCTGTTTATGCTGAGGAGTGGATTTGGAAAATAGAGGACATGTTCAAGTACGCCAAGGTCGATGAAGGAGATAGGGTCACTTATGCTGTTTTTCATTTGGAACTGAATGCAAGGCATTGGTGGGACTCAATCCAGAGCACCATTAATGCTGGAGCTATGACCTGGAAAATGTTTAAGACTACTTTCTTTGATAAATATTTCAATAGGACCGTTCGGGCCAGCAAGAAGAAGAAGTTCATGAACTTGCGTCAAACTGGCTCTGTGGCGGATTACATATGTAGGTTTGAGGCTTTATCACGGTTTGCTCCCCGATTGGTTGAGGATGATGAGGACAAGATCCACCAGTTCGTTCAAGGATTGAAGCCGAGTTTGTATATGAGAGTAAAAACTGCTGGAATACATGATATACCATATGGTGAAGTGACGGCTGAGGCCTTGGAACTGGAAGAAGCCGAGATAACAACATATGCACAGCGTGAATAGCCAAGGAAGTTCATTAAGGAGGCTCAGCCGCCACCACGTCAGAACAAAGGATGGCAACCGCAACAGAACAGAGGACCACAACAACAACAGCAGGGTATAAAGAGACCCTTCAATCCAAATGATGATCAAGGAAAAGGAAAATGACCATTAGCCCTTCTATGCTCCAACTGCCAGAAGAACCACCATGGCGAGTGTAAGCTATACTCTGGCCGTTGCTACAGATGTGACAAGGTCGGACATGTAGTTAGAGACTGCCCCATGCCACCAGAATCGAGCAAGAATAGCACCCAGAGTCTTCGCTATGATGGAGGACGAAGATGCTGTGCAGCATACGGTCATAACAGGTACAATTATGATCTGTGGTATTTCTGCTTACACACTTATAGACACGGGGGCCACCCACTCATTTATAGCAACCCTGTTTGTCTGTAAGCATAAGTTAGGATACTTACCAGCTGATAGGCCATATAGTGTCATGTTACCGTCAGGGAAATCCTTACATTCTGAACAGATAGTGAAGGGTGACATTGTGTCCTTAGGAGATAAGAAGTTATATGTAGAACTGATTGTAATTGACATGAAGGGATATGAAGTTATATTAGGAATGGATTGGTTATCCAGACACTATGCCACGATAAGTTGTAAGTCTGGATTAGTTGAGTTTCGACCCCCAAATGGAGATTGGTATACCTTCCAAGCTATCCCAAAAATAAGTAAAATACCGATTATATCCTCACTAGAGACTCAACGGATATTGAAAGATGGCTGTGAAAGTTACCTAGCTAGTATAATGGATATCTGGGTGAAGAATAAGATAGAATTACAAGATATTTCTATAGTCCGAGAGTTCCCCGAAGCATTCTTGGATGATTTTCCAGGATTACCACCTGATAGAGAAATAGAGTTTGTGATTGATACATATCCCGAGGCATTACCTGTATCTAAGAATCCTTACCGTATGACACCTGTTGAATTAAAGGAATTAAAAGTCCAACTACAGGAATTAGTAGACAAGGGATTTATACGCCCTAGTAGTTCTCCCTAGGGTGCACCTGTTTTATTAGTTAAGAAGAAAGATGGTTCTCTTAGAATGCGCATTGACTACAGAGAGCTAAACAAGTTGACAATTAAGAATAAATATCCTTTACCCCGAATTGATGATTTGTTTGACCAGTTACAAGAAGCTATGGTATTTTAAAAGATTGACTTACGTTCGGGTTATTACCAACTGAAAGTTAAGGAGGGGGACATACCAAAGACAGCATTCAGAACCCGATATGGACATTATGAATTTCTGGTAATGTCGTTTGGTTTGACAAATGCACCCGCAGCTTTTATGGACTTGATGAATCTAGTGTTTCGTGAGTACTTAGACAAGTTTGTAATTGTGTTTATAGATGACATCCTTATATACTCACAGACTGAAGCTGACCATGCAGAGCATCTAAGAATAGTTTTGACGACATTAAAACAGCAACAACTTTATGCCAAGTTGTCTAAGTGTGAGTTCTGGCTAGATAAGGTCAACTTTTTAGGTCATGTCATTTCTGCTGAGGGCATATCACTAGATCCAACCAAGATTCAGGCTGTTAAGGACTAGCCACAGCCAAAGAATGTTAGTGAAGTCCGTAGTTTCCTTGGTTTGGCAGATTATTATAAAAAGTTCATTAAGGGATTCTCTATGATAGCTAAGCCATTAACTAATTTAACAAAGAAGGAAACCAAGTACTCTTGGACTGAAGCTTGTGAAGAAGGCTTCCAAACACTTAAGCTGAAGTTGACGACAGCCCCGCTACTGACTCTACCAACCGAAGAAGGAAAGTTTAGTGTTTACTGTGATGCATCCAAAGTTGGACTGGGGTGTGTTTTGATGCAAGAAGGAAAGGTCGTGGTGTATGCCTCTAGGCAGCTGAAGAGTTATGAACATAATTACCCCACTCATGATTTAGAGTTAGCCGCAGTTGTTTTTGCACTAAAGATTTAGAGACACTATTTATATGGTCAACAGTGCGAGGTGTTTTCTGACCATAAGAGCCTGAAGTACCTATTCACCCAAAAAGAATTAAACTTGAGACAAAGACGTTGGTTGGAATTTGTTAAGGATTATGACCTTGAGATTAAATACCACCCGGGCAAGGCTAATGCTGTAGCCGATGCTTTAAGCAGGATGTCTGAGACAATGCAGCCCGCTGTATCAACCATGTCTGTACCATTATGGAAGGAAGTTCAAAAGTTCGAGTTGGAAATAGTTCCTGAGTTGTCAACTTTACTTGCTGATTTAACCATTCGACCAACTATTTTGGATAAGATCAAAAAGGCACAACAAAAGAATTCAAAGGAGAATAATAGTATGACGAGTAAGTTAAAGGACGCCTCCTCTGATTTTAGTCTCTCCAATGATGGTATTCTGAAGTTTAGGAATCGATGGTACATTCCTAGTGATAAGGAATTGCGTGAGTTGATCTTGGCTGAGGCTCACTCATCTTCTTTCTCTATACACCCTGGTAACACCAAGATGTATCGGGATTTAAGGTTACATTATTGGTGGCCAAATATGAAGAGGGATGTTGCCAAGTATGTGGAGTCATGTCTTGCATGCCAACACGTTAAAGCGGAGCACCAACGCCCAGGAGGTACCCTTCAACCCTTACCGATCCCCGAATGGAAATGGGAAAATATTGTCATGGATTTTGTTGTTGGACTACCTAAGACAACTAAAGGTCATGACAGCATCTGGGTTGTGGTTGACAGATTGACGAAGTCAGCTCACTTCCTACCCGTGAGGACAACATACACGATGGACCAGCTTGCTGATCTGTATGTTCAGGAAATTATCAGACTGGATGGGATTCCGATATCTATAGTCTCTGACCGTGATCCCAAGTTCACCTCAAGATTTTGGCATAGTCTTCAGAGCACATTAGGATCGAAGTTATCTTTCAGCACTGCTTTTCACCCACAAACCGATGGACAATTCAGATATTCGAGGATATGTTGAGAGCATGTGTGCTAGATTTCCAGACATATTGGAGTCGACATTTGCCCTTAATTGAATTCTCCTACAACAATAGTTACCAATCCACTATCGGTATAGCACCCTACGAGGCGTTGTATGGTAGGAAATGTAGATCACCCTTATACTGGGATGAAGTTTGTGCAGCAAAACTCCTTGGACCCGAAATTTTACAGCAGATATCAGATAAGATTGCAATTATTAGGAGGAGAATGATGACTGCACAAAGCCGACAGAAGAGTTATGCAGACCAAAGAAGGAGAGACCTTGAGTTTGCTGTGGGAGATGAAGTTTTCTTAAAGATTTCACCCTTTAAGGGAATTTTGAGATTTGGTAAGAAGGGAAAGCTTAATCCGCGATTTATTGGACCATTCCCCATCTTAGCTAGGATTGGCAGTACAGCTTACAAACTGCAATTGCCTCCATCACTGGAAAAGGTACATAATGTCTTCCATGTGTCAATGTTAAGGAAATGCATACGTGATCCAACACATGTTGTTGAACCAACTGGAATCGATATTGAGCCGACCCTAGAGTATGAAGAGAAACCAGTAAGGATCATGGAATCTGCGGTAAAGACTCTTCGAAATAGAGAAATTCCACTGGTGAAAGTCTTATGGATGAATCATGGTATTGAAGAAGGCACTTGGGAGCGACAGCAAGACATGTTGGACAAGTATCCAGAACTCTTTACTTGATCAATTTTCGGGGACAAAAATTTTGTTTAAGGAGGGGTGGATGTAACACCCGACAATCTCAGCCAGGTGATTTTCTTAACGGAATTAACTGTCACCTTTATTATTAATACTTGAATTTAATTTTAATGCCAAAGTTTATTTGATTTCTAATTTTGGGGTGGCAAAATGGTAATTAGGAAGGATCTTATTAATATAAATAGAAAATGGAAACCTTAAACCTCATTTAAACCCCACTGTAGCCGACATTCTCTCTCGGCGACTCCCGTGCTTCCAAAGCTTTTTCTCTGCCGGCGATTCCCTCTTTGGCGATCGATTTCTCAAGCCTCCACTACGATAACCTGCATTCAAGGTAAGATTTAGTCAATGTAGTTGTCGTGTAGTTGTTTGGAAATCTGTTTTCAACTAGAACCCAATGTTTCAAGATTCTTCAATGGCCGGATAATAGGAACATTTTTATCGGTGTCTGGTAATGGCATTTCTGAATCGATTCTGGACATTTAATATAACCGACCCTGATTAATCGTTAGTTGAACCTAGCTATTTTGGTTTGGATTTCAGACTGCACAGAGAACTAGACTAAGGGATTCGGGAATGACTTTAGTTATTAGATTCTAGGATGATTTGTGATTAGGACTATTAGGATTTTTATTTTAACTACTACAATGTAATGTTTTAGGTGAAGAAGTCTGAAGAAAAGGAGCTCAAGTTGCTAAGGAAACCAGGTAAGTGAATGTGTAGGATTCCTGGCCATTAGAGCCCTACATCATAAGAATGATAGGTAGAAACCGATACGATGATTAGAAGTTATTTAAGCTATTGTCTGTTACTTATGTTGATGTTTGTTTTGAGTTAGTAAGATGGTTTGTACTTGGATGATTCACGGATGTTTGAGAACTATGTTATGTGATGTTTTGTTAGAGTCTATGAAGTCAACTGTCTAGTATGATAAATTCCATAGTCTGATGATTTAAGAACATTCATGTCATGCATCATGATTTACTCCTCAAGCATATGAAAATGATTTATGAGCATGTTTTCCCCATGAACAAGATATGAGAATGAATATGAAAACGATCCCATACAACATGATTAAGTGAGGGTTGGGGGGGTTGACGTATGCCACAGTCCAAAGAAGGACCATGAAAACGACCTGAAAGGGAATATGATCAAAATCACTGTCAACCCCCCTTTTACGGCACAAATCCTCCCTTAATCCATATGATGAAAACGATGAACAGAAACAAGAATGATAAATGATCAAGAGCTGTTTTCTTTACCGGATGATATAAGTAATGTTTTGTCGTTTAGTGACCAGGTGATGTAGGTGTTTTCTTTACCGGATGATATAAGTAATGTTTTGTCGTTTAGTGACCAGGTGATGTAGGTGTTTTCTTTACCGGATGATATAAGTAATGTTTTGTCGTTTAGTGACCAGGTGATGTAGGTGTTTTCTTTACCGGATGATATAAGTAATGTTTTGTCGTTTAGTGACCAGGTGATGTAGGTGTTTTCTTTACCGGATGATATAAGTAATGTTTTGTCGTTTAGTGACCAGGTGATGTAGGTGTTTTCTTTACCGGATGATATAAGTAATGTTTTGTCGTTTAGTGACCAGGTGATGTAGGTGTTTTCTTTACCGGATGATATAAGTAATGTTTTGTCGTTTAGTGACCAGGTGATGTAGGTGTTTTCTTTACCGGATGATATAAGTAATGTTTTGTCGTTTAGTGACCAGGTGATGTAGGTGTTTTCTTTACCGGATGATATAAGTAATGTTTTGTCGTTTAGTGACCAGGTGATGTAGGTGTTTTCTTTACCGGATGATATAAGTAATGTTTTGTCGTTTAGTGACCAGGTGATGTAGGTGTTTTCTTTACCGGATGATATAAGTAATGTTTTGTCGTTTAGTGACCAGGTGATGTAGGTGTTTTCTTTACCGGATGATATAAGTAATGTTTTGTCGTTTAGTGACCAGGTGATGTAGGTGTTTTCTTTACCGGATGATATAAGTAATGTTTTGTCGTTTAGTGACCAGGTGATGTAGGTGTTTTCTTTACCGGATGATATAAGTAATGTTTTGTCGTTTAGTGACCAGGTGATGTAGGTGTTTTCTTTACCGGATGATATAAGTAATGTTTTGTCGTTTAGTGACCAGGTGATGTAGGTGTTTTCTTTACCGGATGATATAAGTAATGTTTTGTCGTTTAGTGACCAGGTGATGTAGGTGTTTTCTTTACCGGATGATATAAGTAATGTTTTGTCGTTTAGTGACCAGGTGATGTAGGTGTTTTCTTTACCGGATGATATAAGTAATGTTTTGTCGTTTAGTGACCAGGTGATGTAGGTGTTTTCTTTACCGGATGATATAAGTAATGTTTTGTCGTTTAGTGACCGGGCGATTTAGGTGTTTTCTTTACCGGATGATATAAGTAATGTTTTGTCGTTTAGTGACCGGGCGATGTAGGTGTTTTCTTTACCGGATGATATAAGTAATGTTTTGTCGTTTAGTGATCGGGCGATGTTTTAATTAGACGCGTGAAATGCCCGTGTCCGCCCGCAGATGTGTAATGTATTTCGTTGCTGGGCGATGCCTAATGAATCACGTGTGATGTCTTGAACTAAGTTATGATTTAAAAGAAAAATATAGAAAAAAAAAAAAAAAAAAAAAAAAAAAAAAAAAAAAAAAAAAAAAAAAAAAAAAAAAAAAAAAAAAAAAAAAAAAAAAAAAAAAAAAAAAAAAAAAAAAAAAAAAAAAAAAAAAAAAAAAAAAAAAAAAAAAAAAAAAAAAAAAAAAAAAAAAAAAAAAAAAAAAAAAAAAAAAAAAAAAAAAAAAAAAAAAAAAAAAAAAAAAAAAAAAAAAAAAAAAAAAAAAAAAAAAAAAAAAAAAAAAAAAAAAAAAAAAAAAAAAAAAAAAAAAAAAAAAAAAAAAAAAAAAAAAAAAAAAAAAAAAAAAAAAAAAAAAAAAAAAAAAAAAAAAAAAAAAAAAAAAAAAAAAAAAAAAAAAAAAAAAAAAAAAAAAAAAAAAAAAAAAAAAAAAAAAAAAAAAAAAAAAAAAAAAAAAAAAAAAAAAAAAAAAAAAAAAAAAAAAAAAAAAAAAAAAAAAAAAAAAAAAAAAAAAAAAAAAAAAAAAAAAAAAAAAAAAAAAAAAAAAAAAAAAAAAAAAAAAAAAAAAAAAAAAAAAAAAAAAAAAAAAAAAAAAAAAAAAAAAAAAAAAAAAAAAAAAAAAAAAAAAAAAAAAAAAAAAAAAAAAAAAAAAAAAAAAAAAAAAAAAAAAAAAAAAAAAAAAAAAAAAAAAAAAAAAAAAAAAAAAAAAAAAAAAAAAAAAAAAAAAAAAAAAAAAAAAAAAAAAAAAAAAAAAAAAAAAAAAAAAAAAAAAAAAAAAAAAAAAAAAAAAAAAAAAAAAAAAAAAAAAAAAAAAAAAAAAAAAAAAAAAAAAAAAAAAAAAAAAAAAAAAAAAAAAAAAAAAAAAAAAAAAAAAAAAAAAAAAAAAAAAAAAAAAAAAAAAAAAAAAAAAAAAAAAAAAAAAAAAAAAAAAAAAAAAAAAAAAAAAAAAAAAAAAAAAAAAAAAAAAAAAAAAAAAAAAAAAAAAAAAAAAAAAAAAAAAAAAAAAAAAAAAAAAAAAAAAAAAAAAAAAAAAAAAAAAAAAAAAAAAAAAAAAAAAAAAAAAAAAAAAAAAAAAAAAAAAAAAAAAAAAAAAAAAAAAAAAAAAAAAAAAAAAAAAAAAAAAAAAAAAAAAAAAAAAAAAAAAAAAAAAAAAAAAAAAAAAAAAAAAAAAAAAAAAAAAAAAAAAAAAAAAAAAAAAAAAAAAAAAAAAAAAAAAAAAAAAAAAAAAAAAAAAAAAAAAAAAAAAAAAAAAAAAAAAAAAAAAAAAAAAAAAAAAAAAAAAAAAAAAAAAAAAAAAAAAAAAAAAAAAAAAAAAAAAAAAAAAAAAAAAAAAAAAAAAAAAAAAAAAAAAAAAAAAAAAAAAAAAAAAAAAAAAAAAAAAAAAAAAAAAAAAAAAAAAAAAAAAAAAAAAAAAAAAAAAAAAAAAAAAAAAAAAAAAAAAAAAAAAAAAAAAAAAAAAAAAAAAAAAAAAAAAAAAAAAAAAAAAAAAAAAAAAAAAAAAAAAAAAAAAAAAAAAAAAAAAAAAAAAAAAAAAAAAAAAAAAAAAAAAAAAAAAAAAAAAAAAAAAAAAAAAAAAAAAAAAAAAAAAAAAAAAAAAAAAAAAAAAAAAAAAAAAAAAAAAAAAAAAAAAAAAGATCCAATCAGAACTCCGAAGTTAAAAGTGCTTCGGCGAGAGTAGTACTAAGTTGGGTTACCACTTGGGAAGTCCTCGTGCTGCACCCCTTTTTTCGACCGAGTACTTTTTTCCATATCAGGGGCGACGAAGATCGGCGCAGGACAGCTGAGGAAGGCCAACGGCGCTGACTATGGAAAATTTGGGCAAATTGCGACGTTCGGGGCCCGAGAATGGCACTTTTGCATGCGTGTCGCGGTCGATTCGGAGTGGAAGGCGATCTCGCTGATCATTGGACAAAATGAATTGGCGGACAAAGATTGTTGGGTGCGACCATACGAGCACTAATGCACCGGATCCCATCAGAACTCCGAAGTTAAAAGTGCTTCGGCGAGAGTAGTACTAAGTTGGGTGACCACTTGGGAAGTCCTCGTGTTGCACCCCTTTTTTCGACCGAGTACTTTTTTCCATATTAGGGGCGACGAAGATTGTTGGGTGCGACCATACGAGCACTAATGCACCGGATCCCATCAGAACTCCGAAGTTAAAAGTGCTTCGGCGAGAGTAGTTCTAAGTTGGGTGACCACTTGGGAAGTCCTCGTGTTGCACCCCTTTTTTTGACCGAGTACTTTTTTCCATATCAGGGGCGACGAAGATCGACGCAGGAAAGCTGAGGAAGGCCAACGGCGCTGACTATCGAAAATTGGGCAAATTGCGATGTTCGGGGCCCGACAATGGCACTTTTGCATGCGTGTCGTGATCGATTCGGAGTGGAAGGCGATCTCGCTGATCATTGGACAAAATAAATTGGCGGACGAAGATTGTTGGGTGCGACCATACGAGCACTAATGCACCGGATCCCATCAGAACTCCGAAGTTAAAAGTGCTTCGGCGAGAGTAGTACTAAGTTGGGTGACCACTTGGGAAGTCCTCGTGTTGCACCTCTTTTTTCGACCGAGTACCTTTTTCCATATCCGGGGCGACGAAGATCGGCGCAGTACAGCTGAGGCAGGCCAACGGCGCTGACTATTGAAAATTTGGGCAAATTGCGACGTTCGGGGCCCGAGAATGGCACTTTTGCATGCGTGTCGCGGTCGATTCGGAGTGGAAGGCGATCTCGCTGATCATTGGACAAAATGAATTGGCGGACGAAGATTGTTGGGTGCGACCATACGAGCACTAATGCACCGGATCCCATCAGAACTCCGAAGTTAAAAGTGCTTCGGCGAGAGTAGTACTAAGTTGGGTGACCACTTGGGAAGTCCTCGTGTTGCACCCCTTTTTTCGACCGAGTACTTTTTTCCATATCAGGGGCGACGAAGATCGACGCAGGACAGCTGAGGAAGGCCAACGGCGCTGACTACTGAAAATTTGGGCAAATTGCGACGTTCGGGGCCCGAGAGTGGCACTTTTGCATGCGTGTCGTGATCGATTCGGAGTGGAAGGGGATGTCCTCGTGTTGCACCTCTTTTTTCGACCGAGTACCTTTTTCCATATCCGGGGCGACGAAGATCGGCTTAGTAAAGCTGAGGCAGGCCAACGGCGCTGACTATTGAAAATTTGGGCAAATTGCGACGTTCGGGGCCCGAGAATGGCACTTTTGCATGCGTGTCGTGGTCGATTCGGAGTGGAAGGCGATCTCGCTGGGCATCGGACAAAATGAATTGGCGGACGAAGATTGTTGGGTGCGACCATACGAGCACTAATGCACCGGATCCCATCAGAACTCCGAAGTTAAAAGTGCTTCGGCGAGAGTAGTACTAAGTTGGGTGACCACTTGGGAAGTCCTCGTGTTGCACCCCTTTTTTCGACCGAGTACTTTTTTCCATATCAGGGGCGACGAAGATCGGCGCAGGACAGCTGAGGAAGGCCAACGGCGCTGACTATGTAAAATTTGAGAAATTGCGATGTTCGGGGCCCGACAATGGTACTTTTGCATGCGTGTCGTGATCGATTCGGAGTGGAAGGCGATCTCGCTGAGCATCGGACAAAATGAATTGGCGGACGAAGATTGTTGGGTGCGACCATACGAGCACTAATGCACCGGATCCATCAGAACTCCGAAGTTAAAAGTGCTTCGGCGAGAGTAGTACTAAGTTGGGTGACCACTTGGGAAGTCCTCGTGTTGCACCCCTTTTTTCGACCGAGTACTTTTTTCCATATCAGGGGCGACGAAGATTGTTGGGTGCGACCATACGAGCACTAATGCACCGGATCCCATCAGAACTCCGAAGTTAAAAGTGCTTCGGCGAGAGTAGTACTAAGTTGGGTGACCACATGGGAAGTCCTCGTGTTGCACCCCCTTTTTCGACCGAGTACTTTTTTCCATATTAGGGGCGACGAAGATCGGCGCAGGACAGCTGAGGCAGGCCAACGGCGCTGACTATTGAAAATTTGGGCAAATTGCGACGTTCGGTGCCCGACAATGGCACTTTTGCATGCGTGTCGTGATCGATTCGGAGTGGAAGGCGATCTCGCTGATCATTGGACAAAATAAATTGGCGGACGAAGATTGTTGGGTGCGACCATAGGAGCACTAATGCACCGGATCCATCAGAACTCCGAAGTTAAAAGTGCTTCGGCGAGAGTAGTACTAAGTTGGGTGACCACTTGGGAAGTCCTCGTGTTGCACCCCTTTTTTCGACCGAGTACTTTTTTCCATATTAGGGGCGACGAAGATCGACGCAGGACAGCTGAGGAAGGCCAACGGCGCTGACTATTGAAAATTAGGGCAAATTGCAACGTTCGGGGCCCGACAATGGCACTTTTGCATGTGTGTCGTGATCGATTCGGAGTGGAAGGCGATCTCGCTGATCATTGGACAAAATGAATTGGCGGACGAAGATTGTTGGGTGCGACCATACGAGCACTAATGCACCGGATCCTATCAGAACTCCGAAGTTAAAAGTGCTTCGGCGAGAGTAGTTCTAAGTTGGGTGACCACTTGGGAAGTCCTCGTGTTGCACCCCTTTTTTCGACCGAGTACTTTTTTCCATATCCGGGGCGACGAAGATCGACGCAGGACAGCTGAGGAAGGCCAACGGCGCTGACTATTGAAAATTTGGGCAAATTGCGACGTTCTGGGACTGAGAATGGCACTTTTGCATGCGTGTCGTGGTCGATTCGGAGTGGAAGGTGATCTCGCTGGGCATCGGACAAGGTGAATTGGCGGACGAATATTGTTGGGTGCGACCATACGAGCACTAATGCACCGGATCCCATCAGAACTTCGAAGTTAAAAGTGCTTCGGCGAGAGTAGTACTAAGTTGGTGACCACTTGGGAAGTCCTCGTGTTGCACCCCTTTTTTCGACCGAGTACCTTTTTCCATATCCGGGGCGACGAAGATCGGCTTAGGACAGCTGAGGCAGGCCAACGGCGCTGACTATTGAAAATTTGGGCAAATTGCGACGTTCGGGGCCCGAGAATGGCACTTTTGCATGCGTGTCGTGGTTGATTCAGAGTGGAAGGTGATCTCGCTGGGCATCGGACAAAATGAATTGGCGGACAAAGATTGTTGGGTGCGACCATACGAGCACTAATGCACCGGATCCCATCAGAACTCCGAAGTTAAAAGTGCTTCGGCGAGAGTAGTTCTAAGTTGGGTGACCACTTGGGAAGTCCTCTTGTTGCACCCCTTTTTTCGACCGAGTACTTTTTTCCAAATCAGGGGCGACGAAGATCGGCGCAGGACAGCTGAGGAAGGCCAACGGCGCTGACTATTGAAAATTTGGGCAAATTGCGACGTTCGGTGCCCGACAATGGCACTTTTGCATGTGTGTCGTGATCGATTCGGAGTGGAAGGCGATCTCGCTGATCATTGGACAAAATAAATTGGCGGACGAAGATTGTTGGGTGCGACCATAGGAGCACTAATGCACCGGATCCTATCAGAATTCCGAAGTTAAAAGTGCTTCGGCGAGAGTAGTTCTAAGTTGGGTGACCACTTGGGAAGTCCTCGTGTTGCACCCCTTTTTTCGACCGAGTACTTTTTTCCATATCAGGGGCGACGAAGATCGACGCAGGACAGCTGAGGAAGGCCAACGGCGCTGACTATTGAAAATTTGGGCAAATTGCGACGTTCGGGCCCGAGAATGGCACTTTTGCATGCGTGTCGCGGTCGATTCGGAGTGGAAGGCGATCTCGCTGATCATTGGACAAAATGAATTGGCGGACGAAGATTGTTGGGTGCGACCATACGAGCACTAATGCACCGGATCCCATCAGAACTCCGAAGTTAAAAGTGCTTCGGCGAGAGTAGTACTAAGTTGGGTGACCACTTGGGAAGTCCTCGTGTTGCACCCCTTTTTTCGACCGAGTACTTTTTTCCATATCAGGGGCGATGAAGATCGGCGCAGGATAGCTGAGGCAGGCCAACGACACTGACTATTGAAAATTTGGGCAAATTGGGACGTTTGGGCCTCGAGAATCGCACTTTTACATGCGTGTCGGGGTCGATTCGGAGTGGAAGGCGATCTCGCTGATCAATGGACAAAAGAATTGGCGACGAAGATTGTTGGGTGCGACCATACGAGCACTAATGCACCGGATCCCATCAGAAGCTCCGAAGTTAAAAGTGCTTCGGCGAGAGTAGTATCTAAGTTGGTGACCACTTGGGAAGTCCTCGTGTTGCACCCTTTTTCGACCGAGTACTTTTTCCAATATCAGGGCAGACGAAGATCGGCGCAGGACAGCTGAGGCAGGGCAACGACGCTGACTATTGAAAATTTGGGGCAAATTGCGACGTTCGGGGCCGAGAAGTGCAACTTTGCATGCGTGGCGTGGTCGATTCGGAGTGGAAGGCGTATCTCGCGGGCATCGACAAAGATGAATTGGCGGACGAATATTGTTGGGGTGCGAACCATACGAGCACTAATGCACCGGATCCATCAGAACTTCGAAGTTAAAAGTGCTTCGGCGAGAGTAGTACTAAGTTGGGTGACCACTTGGAGTCCTCGTGTTGCACCTCTTTTTTCGACCGAGTACTTTTTTCCATATCCGGGGCGACGAAGATCGGCGCAGGACAGCTGAGGCAGGCCAACGGCGCTGACTATTGAAAATTTGGGCAAATTGCGACGTTCGGGCCCGAGAATGGCACTTTTGCATGCGTGTCGCGGTCGATTCGGAGTGGAAGGCGATCTCGCTGATCATTGGACAAAATGAATTGGAGGACGAAGATTGTTGGGTGCGACCATACGAGCACTAATGCACCGGATCCCATCAGAACTCCGAAGTTAAAAGTGCTTCGGCGAGAGTAGTTCTAAGTTGGGTGACCACTTGGGAAGTCCTCGTGTTGCACCCCTTTTTTCGACCGAGTACTTTTTTCCATATCAGGGGCGACGAAGATCGGCGCAGGACAGCTGAGGAAGGCCAACGGCGCTGACTATGGAAAATTTGGGCAAATTGCGACGTTCGGGCCCGAGAATGGCACTTTTGCATGCGTGTCGCGGTCGATTCGGAGTGGAAGGCGATCTCGCTGATCATTGGACAAAATGAATTGGCGGACGAAGATCGGCGCAGGACAGCTGAGGCAGGCCAACGGCGCTGACTATTGAAAATTTGGGCAAATTGCGACGTTCGGTGCCCGACAATGGCACTTTTGCATGCGTGTCGTGATCGATTCGGAGTGGAAGGCGATCTCGCTGATCATTGGACAAAATGAATTGGCGGACGAAGATTGTTGGGTGCGACCATACGAGCACTAATGCACCGGATCCTATCAGAACTCCGAAGTTAAAAGTGCTTCGGCGAGAGTAGTTCTAAGTTGGGTGACCACTTGGGAAGTCCTCGTGTTGCACCCCTTTTTTCGACCGAGTACTTTTTTCCATATCAGGGGCGACGAAGATCGGCGCAGGATAGCTGAGGCAGGCCAACGACGCTGACTATTGAAAATTTGGGCAAATTGGGACGTTTGGGCCCGAGAATCGCACTTTTACATGCGTGTCGGGGTCGATTCGGAGTGGAAGGCAATCTCGCTTGCTATCTGCCAAAATGAATTGGAGGACGAAGATTGTTGGGTGCGACCATACGAGTACTAATGCACCGGATCCCATAAGAACTCCGAAGTTAAAATTGCTTCGGCGAGAGTAGTATTAAGTTGGGTGACCACTTGGGAAGTCGTCGTGTTGCACCTCTTTTTTCGACCGAGTACCTTTTTCCATATCCGGGGCGTTGAAGATTGGCGCAGAACAGCTGAGGCAGGCCAACGGCGCTGACTATTGAAAATTTGGGCAAATTGCGACGTTCGGGCCCGAGAATGGCACTTTTGCATGCGTGTCGTGGTCGATTCGGAGTGGAAGGTGATCTCGCTGGGCATCGGACAAAATGAATTGGAGGACGAAGATTGTTGGGTGCGACCATACGAGCACTAATGCACCGGATCCAATCAGAACTCCGAAGTTAAAAGTGCTTCGGCGAGAGTAGTTTTAAGTTGGCTGACCACTTGGGAAGCCCTCGTGTTGCACCCCTTTTTTCCATCGAGTACTTTTTTCCATATCAGGGGCGACGAAGATCGGCGCAGGACAGCTGAGGCAGGCCAACGGCGCTGACTATTGAAAATTTGGGCAAATTGCGACGTTCGGGGCCCGAGAATGGCACTTTTGCATGCGTGTCGTGGTCGATTCGGAGTGGAAGGCGATCTCGCTGGGCATCGGACAAGGTGAATTGGCGGACGAAGATTGTTGGGTGCGACCATACGAGCACTAATGCACCGGATCCCATCAGAACTCCGAAGTTAAAAGTGCTTCGGCGAGAGTAGTACTAAGTTGGTGACCACTTGGGAAGTCCTCGTGTTGCACCCCTTTTTTCGACCGAGTACTTTTTTCCAAATCAGGGGCGACGAAGATCGGCGCAGGACAGCTGAGGCAGGCCAACGGCGCTGACTATTGAAAATTTGGGCAAATTGCGACGTTCGGGGCCCGAGAATGGCACTTTTGCATGCGTGTCGTGGTCGATTCGGAGTGGAAGGCGATCTCGCTGGGCATCGGACAAGGTGAATTGGCGGACGAAGATTGTTGGGTGCGACCATACGAGCACTAATGCACCGGATCCCATAAGAACTCCGAAGTTAAAAGTGCTTCGGCGAGAGTAGTACTAAGTTGGGTGACCACTTGGGAAGTCCTCGTGTTGCACCCCTTTTTTCGACCGAGTACCTTTTTCCATATCAGGGGCGACGAAGATCGGCGCAGGACAGCTGAGGCAGGCCAACGGCGCTAACTATTGAAAATTTGGGCAAATTGCGACGTTCGGGGCCCGAGAATGGCACTTTTGCATGCGTGTCGTGGTCGATTCGGAGTGGAAGGCGATCTCGCTGGGCATCGGACAAGGTGAATTGGCGGACGAAGATTGTTGGGTGCGACCATACGAGCACTAATGCACCGGATCCCATCAGAACTCCGAAGTTAAAAGTGCTTCGGCGAGAGTAGTACTAAGTTGGGTGACCACTTGGGAAGTCCTCGTGTTGCACCCCTTTTTTCGACCGAGTACCTTTTTCCATATCAGGGGCGACGAAGATCGACGCAGGACAGCTGAGGAAGGCCAACGGCGCTGACTATGGAAAATTTGGGCAAATTGCGACGTTCGGGGCCCGAGAATGGCACTTTTGCATGCGTGTCGCGGTCGATTCGGAGTGGAAGGGGATGTCGCTGGGCATCGGACAAAGTGAATTGGCGGACGAAGATTGTTGGGTGCGACCATACGAGCACTAATGCACCGGATCCCATCAGAACTCCGAAGTTAAAAGTGCTTCGGCGAGAGTAGTACTAAGTTGGGTGACCACTTGGGAAGTCCTCGTGTTGCACCCCTTTTTTCGACCGAGTACTTTTTTCCATATCAGGGGCGACGAAGATTGTTGGGTGCGACCATACGAGCACTAATGCACCGGATCCCATCAAAACTCCGAAGTTAAAAGTGCTTCGGCGAGAGTAGTACTAAGTTGGGTGACCACTTGGGAAGTCCTCGTGTTGCACCCCTTTTTTCGACCGAGTACCTTTTTCCATATCAGGGGCAACGAAGATCGGCGCAGGACAGCTGAGGCAGGCCAACGGCGCTGACTGTCGAAAATTTGGGCAAATTGCGACGTTCGGGGCCCGAGAATGGCACTTTTGCATGCGTGTCGTGGTCGATTCGGAGTGGAAGGGGATCTCGCTGGGCATCGGACAAAATGAATTGGAGGACGAAGATTGTTGGGTGCGACCATACGAGCACTAATGCACCGGATCCCATCAGAACTCCGAAGTTAAAAGTGCTTCGGCGAGAGTAGTACTAAGTTGGTGACCACTTGGGAAGTCCTCGTGTTGCACCCCTTTTTTCGACCGAGTACTTTTTTCCAAATCAGGGGCGACGAAGATCGGCGCAGGACAGCTGAGGCAGGCCAACGGCGCTGACTATTGAAAATTTGGGCAAATTGCGACGTTCGGGGCCCGAGAATGGCACTTTTGCATGCGTGTCGTGGTCGATTTGGAGTAGAAGGCGATCGTCCTGGGCATCGACAAATGAATTGGCGGACAGAGAGTGTTGGGTTCGTAACATACGAGCACTAATGCACCGGATCCCATCAGAACTCCTGAAGTTAAAAGTGCTTCGGCGAGAGTAGTACTAGTTGGGTGACCACTTGGGAAGTCCTCGTGGTGCCCCCTTTTTTCGACCGAGGTACTTTTTTCCATATCAGGGGCGACAAGATCGGCACAGAGGACACTGAGGCAGCCACGGCGCTGACTATTGAAAATTTGGGCAAATGCGACGTTCGGGGCCCGAGAATGGCACTTTTGCATGCGTGTCGGGGTCGATTCGGAGGTGAAGGCGATCTCGCTGGGCATCGGACAAAGTGAATTGGCGGACGAAGATTGTTGGGTGTGCGACCATACGAGCACTAAGGACTGCACCGGATCCCATCAGAACACCGAAGTTAAAAGGGCGTCGGCGAGAGGAGTACTAAGTTGGGTGACCACTTGGGAAGATCCTCGTGTTGCACCCCTTTTTTCGACCGAGTACTTTTTTCCATATCAGGGGCGACGAAGATCGGCGCAGGACAGCTGAGGCAGGCCAACGGCGCTGACTATTGAAAATTTGGGCAAATTCCGACGTTCGGGGCCCGAGAATGGCACTTTTGCATGCGTGTCGTGGTCGATTTGGAGTAGAAGGCGATCTCGCTGGGCATCGGACAAAATGAATTGGAGGACGAAGACTGTTGGGTGCGACCATACGAGCACTAATGCACCGGATCCCATCAGAACTCCGAAGTTAAAAGTGCTTCGGCGAGAGTAGTACTAAGTTGGGTGACCACTTGGGAAGTCCTCGTGTTGCACCCCTTTTTTCGACCGAGTACTTTTTTCCATATCAGGGGCGACGAAGATCGGCGCAGGACAGCTGAGGCAGGCCAACGGCGCTGACTATTGAAAATTTGGGCAAATTGCGACGTTCGGGCCCCGAGAATGGCACTTTTGCATGCGTGTCGTGGTCGATTGGGAGTGGAAGGCGATCTCGCTGGCCATCGGACAAAATGAATTGGAGGACGAAGACTGTTGGGTGCGACCATACGAGCACTAATGCACCGGATCCCATCAGAACTACGAAGTTAAAAGTGCTTCGGCAAGAGTAGTACTAAGTTGGGTGACCACTTGGGAAGTCCTCGTGTTGAACCCCTTTTTTCGACCGAATTCTTTTTTTCATATCAGGGGCGACGAAGATCGGCGCAGGACAGCTGAGGCAGGCCAACGGCGCTGACTATTGAAAATTTGGGAAAATTGCGACGTTCGGGGCCCGAGAATGGCACTTTTGCATGCGTGTCGTGGTCGATTCGGAGTGGAAGGCGATCTCGCTGGGCATCGGACAAAATGAATTGGAGGCAGAAGACTGTTGGGTTCTACCATACGAGCACTAATGCACCGGATCCCATCAGAACTCTGAAGTTAAAAGTGCTTCGCGAGAGTAGTACTAAGTTGGGTGACCACTTGGAAGTCCTCGTGTTGCACCCCTTTTTTCATGACCGAATACCTTTTTTCCATATCAGGGGCAGACAAGATCGGCGCAGACAGCTGAGGCAGGGCCACGTCGCTGACTATTAAATTTGGGCGAAATTGCGACGTTTCGGGGCCCGAGAATGGCATTTTGGCATCGATGCGTGGTCGATTCGGAGTGGAAGGCGATCTCTCTGGCCATCGGACAAAATGAATTGGCGGACGAAGATTTTTGGGGTGCGACCATACAGCACTAATGCACCGATCCCATCAAAACTCTGAATTAAAAGTGCTTCGTCGAAGAAGTAGTACTAAGTTGGGTGACCACTTGGGAAGTCCGTGGTGCACCTCCTTTTTTTGACCGAGTACTTTTTCCATAGCAGGGCAAGCGAAGATCGGCGCAGGACAGCTGAGGGCAGGGCCAACGGCGCTGACTATTGAAAATTTGGGCAAGATTGCGACGTTCGGGGCCCGAGAATGGCACTTTTGCATGCGTGGCGGGTCGATTCGGAGTGGAAGGCGATCTCGCTGGCCATCGGACAAAATGAATTGGCTGACGAAGATTGTTGCGTGCGTCCATACTAGCACTAATGTACCGGATCCCATCATAACTCCGAAGTTAAAAGTGCTTCGGCAAGAGTATTACTAAGTTGGGTGACCACTTGGAAGTCCTCGTGTTGCACCCCTTTTTTCGACCGAGTACCTTTTTCCATATCAGGGGCGACGAAGATCGACGCAGGACAGCTGAGGCAGGCCAACGGCGCTGACTATGGAAAATTTGGGCAAATTGCGACGTTCGGGGCCCGAGAATGGCACTTTTGCATGCGTGTCGTGGTCGATTCGGAGTGGAAGGCGATCTCGCTGGGCATCGGACAAAATGAATTGGCGGACGAAGATTGTTGGGTGCGACCATATGAGCACTAATGCACCGGATCCCATTAGAACTCCGAAGTTAAAAGTTCTTCGGCGAGAGTAGTACTAAGTTGGGTGACCACTTGGGAAGTCCTCGTGTTGCACCCCCTTTTTCGACCGAGTACCTTTTTCCATATCAGGGGTGACGAAGATCGGCGCAGGACAGCTGAGGCAGGCCAACGGCGCTGACTATTGAAAATTTGGGCAAATTGCGACGTTCGGGACGCGAGAATGGCACTTTTGCATGCGTGTCGTGGTCGATTGGGAGTGGAAGGCGATCTCGCTGGCCATCGGACAAAATGAATTGGCGGACGAAGACTGTTGGGTGCGACCATACGAGCACTAATGCACCGGATCCCATCAGAACTCCGAAGTTAAAAGTGCTTCGGCGAGAGTAGTACTAAGTTGGGTGACCACTTGGGAAGTGCTCGTGTTGCACCCCTTTTTTCGACCGAGTACCTTTTTCCATATCAGGGGCAACGAAGATCGGCGCAGGACAGCTGAGGCAGGCCAACGGCGCTGACTATGGAAAATTTGGGCAAATTGCGACGTTCGGGGCCCGAGAATGGCACTTTTGCATGCGTGTCGTGATCGATTCGGAGTGGAAGGGGATGTCGCTGGGCATCGGACAAAGTGAATTGGCGGACGAAGATTGTTGGGTGCGACCATACGAGCACTAATGCACCGGATCCCATCAGAACTCCGAAGTTAAAAGTGCTTCGGCGAGAGTAGTACTAAGTTGGGTGACCACTTGGGAAGTCCTCGTGTTGCACCCCTTTTTTCGACCGAATACTTTTTTCCATATCAGGGGCGACGAAGATTTTTGGGTGCGTCCATACCAGCACTAATGCATTGGATCCCATCAAGACTCTGAAGTTAAAAGTGCTTCGGCGAGAGTAGTACTAAGTTGGGTTACCACTTGGTAAGTCCTTGTGTTGCACCCCTTTTTTTGACCGAGTACCTTTTTCCATATCAAGGGCAACGAAGATCGGCGCAGGACAGCAGAGGCAGGCCAACGGCGCTGACTATGTAAAATTTGAGCAAATTGCGATGTTCGGGGCCCGAGAATGGCACTTTTGCATGCGTGTCGTGGTCGATTGGGAGTGGAAGGCGATCTCGCTGGGCATCGGACAAGGTGAATTGGCGGACGAAGATTGTTGGGTGCGACCATACGAGCACTAATGCACCGGATCCCATCAGAACTCCGAAGTTAAAAGTGCTTCGGCGAGAGTAGTACTAAGTTGGGTGACCACTTGGGAAGTCCTCGTGTTGCACCCCTTTTTTCGACCGAGTACTTTTTTCCAAATCAGGGGCGACGAAGATCGGCGCAGGACAGCTGAGGCAGGCCAACGGCGCTGACTATTGAAAATTTGGGCAAATTGCGACGTTCGGGGCCCGAGAATGGCACTTTTGCATGCGTGTCGTGGTCGATTCGGAGTGGAAGGCGATCTCGCTGGGCATCGGACAAGGTGAATTGGCGGACGAAGATTGTTGGGTGCGACCATACGAGCACTAATGCACCGGATCCCATCAGAACTCCGAAGTTAAAAGTGCTTCGGCGAGAGTAGTACTAAGTTGGGTGACCACTTGGGAAGTCCTCGTGTTGCACCCCTTTTTTCGACCGAGTACCTTTTTCCATATCAGGGGCGACGAAGATTGTTGGTGCGACCATACGAGCACTAATGCACCGGATCCCATCAGAACTTCAAAGTTAAAAGTGCTTCGGCGAGAGTAGTACTAAGTTGGGTGACCACTTGGGAAGTCCTCGTGTTGCACTTTTTTTTTCGACCGAGTACCTTTTTCCATATCAGGGGCAACGAAGATCGGCGCAGGACAGCTGAGGCAGGCCAACGGCGCTGACTATTGAAAATTTGGGCAAATTGCGACGTTCGGGGCCCGAGAATGGCACTTTTGCATGCGTGTCGTGGTCGATTCGGAGTGGAAGGCGATCTCGCTGGGCATCGGCCAAAATGAATTGGAGGACGAAGATTGTTGGGTGCGACCATACGAGCACTAATGCACCGGATCCCATCAGAACTCCGAAGTTAAAAGTGCTTCGGCGAGAGTAGTACTAAGTTGGGTGACCACTTGGGAAGTCCTCGTGTTGCACTCCTTTTTTCGACCGAGTACCTTTATCCATATCAGGGGCGACGAAGATCGGCGCAGGACAGCTGAGGCAGGCCAACGGCGCTGACTATTGAAAATTTTGGCAAATTACAACGTTCGGGGCCCGAGAATGGTACTTTTGCATGCGTGTCGTGGTCGATTCGGAGTGGAAGGCGATGTCGCTGGCCATCAGACAAAATGAATTGGCGGAGGAAGATTGTTGGGTGCGACCATACGAGCACTAATGCACCGGATCCCATCAGAACTCCGAAGTTAAAAGTGCTTCGGCGAGAGTAGTACTAAGTTGGGTGACCACTTGGGAAGTCCTCGTGTTGCACCCCTTTTTTCGACCGAGTACCTTTTTCCATATCAGGGGCGACGAAGATTGTTGGGTGCGACCATACGAGCACTAATGCACCGGATCCCATCAGAACTCCGAAGTTAAAAGTGCTTCGGCGAGAGTAGTACTAAGTTGGGTGACCACTTGGGAAGTCCTCGTGTTGCACCCCTTTTTTCGACCGAGTACCTTTTTCCATATCAGGGGCGACGAAGATCGGCGCAGGACAGCTGAGGCAGGCCAACGGCGCTGACTATTGAAAATTTGGGCAAATTGCGACGTTCGGGGCCCGAGAATGGCACTTTTGCATGCGTGTCGTGGTCGATTCGGAGTGGAAGGCGATCTCGCTGGGCATCGGACAAGGTGAATTGGCGGACGAAGATTGTTGGGTGCGACCATACGAGCACTAATGCACCGGATCCCATCAGAACTCCGAAGTTAAAAGTGCTTCGGCGAGAGTAGTACTAAGTTGGGTGACCACTTGGGAAGTCCTCGTGTTGCACCCCTTTTTTCGACCGAGTACCTTTTTCCATATCAGGGGCGACGAAGATTGTTGGGTGCGACCATACGAGCACTAATGCACCGGATCCCATCAGAACTCCGAAGTTAAAAGTGCTTCGGCGAGAGTAGTACTAAGTTGGGTGACCACTTGGGAAGTCCTCGTGTTGCACCCCTTTTTTCGACCGAGTACCTTTTTCCATATCAGGGGCGACGAAGATCGGCGCAGGACAGCTGAGGCAGGCCAACGGCGCTGACTATTGAAAATTTGGGCAAATTGCGACGTTCGGGGCCCGAGAATGGCACTTTTGCATGCGTGTCGTGGTCGATTCGGAGTGGAAGGCGATCTCGCTGGGCATCGGACAAGGTGAATTGGCGGACGAAGATTGTTGGGTGCGACCATACGAGCACTAATGCACCGGATCCCATCAGAACTCCGAAGTTAAAAGTGCTTCGGCGAGAGTAGTACTAAGTTGGGTGACCACTTGGGAAGTGCTCGTGTTGCACCCCTTTTTTCGACCGAGTACCTTTTTCCATATCAGGGGCGACGAAGATCGGCGCAGGACAGCTGAGGCAGGCCAACGGCGCTGACTATTGAAAATTTGGGCAAATTGTGACGTTTGGGGCCCGAGAATGGCACTTTTGCAATCGTATCGTTGTCGATTCGGCGTGGAAGGCGATCTCGCTGGCCAACGGACAAAATTAATTGGCGGACGAAGATTTTTGGGTGCGTCCATACCAGCACTAATGCATTGGATCCCATCAAGACTCTGAAGTTAAAAGTGCTTCGGCGAGAGTAGTACTAAGTTGGTGACCACTTGGTAAGTCCTTCGTGTTGCAACCGCCTTTTTTTCGACCGAGTACCTTTTTCCATATCAGGGGCAACGAAGATCGGCGCAGGACAGCTGAGGCAGGTCAACGGCGCTGACTATTGAAAATTTGGGCAATTGCGACGTTCGGGGCCGAGAATGGCACTTTTGCATACTGTCGTGGTCGATTCGGAGTGGAAGGCGATCTCGCTAGCCATCGGACAAATGAATTGGCGACGAAGATTGTTGGGTGCGCCATACGAGCCAATAATGCACCGATCCCATCAGAACTCTTAAGTTAAAAGTGCTTCGGCGAGAGTAGTACTAAGTTGGGCGACCACTTGGGAAGTTCTCGTGTTGCACTCCTTTTTTCGACCGAGTACCTTTTTCCATATCAGGGGCAACGAAGATCGGCGCAGGACAGCTGAGGCAGGCCAACGGCGCTGACTATTGAAAATTTTCACAAATTGCGATGTTTGGGGCCCGAGAATGGCACTTTTGCATGCGTGTCGTGGTCGATTCGGAGTGGAAGGCGATCTCGCTGGGCATCGGCCAAAATGAATTGGAGGACGAAGATTGTTGGGTGCGACCATACGAGCACTAATGCACCGGATACTATCAGAACTCCGAAGTTAAAAGTGCTTCGGCAAGATTAGTACTAAGTTGGGTGACCACTTAGGAAGTCCTCGTGTTGCACTCCTTTTTTCGACCGAGTACCTTTATCCATATCAGGGGCGACGAAGATCGGCGCAGGACAGCTGAGGCAGGCCAACGGCGCTGACTATTGAAAATTTGGCAAATTACAACGTTTCGGGGCCCGAGAATGGTACTGTTGCATGCGTGTCGTCGGTCGATTCGGAGTGGAAGGCGATCTCGCTGGGCATCGGACAAGGTGAATTGGCGGACGAAGATTGTTGGGTGCGACCATACGAGCACTAATGCACCGGATCCCATCAGAACTCCGAAGTTAAAAGTGCTTCGGCGAGAGTAGTACTAAGTTGGGTGACCACTTGGGAAGTCCTCGTGTTGCACCCCTTTTTTCGACCGAGTACCTTTTTCCATATCAGGGGCGACGAAGATCGGCGCAGGACAGCTGAGGCAGGCCAACGGCGCTGACTATTGAAAATTTGGGCAAATTGCGACGTTCGGGGCCCGAGAATGGCACTTTTGCATGCGTGTCGTGGTCGATTCGGAGTGGAAGGCGATCTCGCTGGGCATCGGACAAGGTGAATTGGCGGACGAAGATTGTTGGGTGCGACCATACGAGCACTAATGCACCGGATCCCATCAGAACTCCGAAGTTAAAAGTGCTTCGGCGAGAGTAGTACTAAGTTGGGTGACCACTTGGGAAGTCCTCGTGTTGCACCCCTTTTTTCACACGACAGCAAACACCATAATCATCAAACAACCTCATCCAATAGAACATACCACAACTCACCTGAATCTTAACTCAGTAACTATAAACCTCAATGAGTAAGGATCATAAACTCATCCAAAATACGCATAGCGGAAGGCTTAAGCAACAAAACAAACCATTCAAATCCGAATCTCGTTGTTATAAGAAATTCTGTTCTACTTAGTCATCTGTTCATCATAAACTTTTATGACTTACTATGAGCATAACCAGGGAGCTTAATCGCCTATCCAACCTTGAACTGTCACACTGAGCATCCTCCAGCAACCAGCTTTAAACGTTCTCTTGGAATTGGGATTCCTCACCTATTAACTCTTTACCTACATCATAAGGTTCAACTATAAGCCTAATGCTTAGTAAGGAATGCAACAATAACATGAATGCATGAATGCATAATTCAGAGAAATACATGGTCATAAGTCTTTTCTTGTTCATAATCATTGTTCATAATCATTGTTCATAATCATTGTTCATAATCATTGTTCATAATCATTGTTCATAATCATTGTTCATAATCATTGTTCATAATCATTGTTCATAATCATTGTTCATAATCATTGTTCATAATCATTGTTCATAATCATTGTTCATAATCATTGTTCATAATCATTGTTCATAATCATTGTTCATAATCATTGTTCATAATCATTGTTCATAATCATTGTTCATAATCATTGTTCATAATCATTGTTCATAATCATTGTTCATAATCATTGTTCATAATCATTGTTCATAATCATTGTTCATAATCATTGTTCATAATCATTGTTCATAATCATTGTTCATAATCATTGTTCATAATCATTGTTCATAATCATTGTTCATAATCATTGTTCATAATCATTGTTCATAATCATTGTTCATAATCATTGTTCATAATCATTGTTCATAATCATTGTTCATAATCATTGTTCATAATCATTGTTCATAATCATTGTTCATAATCATTGTTCATAATCATTGTTCATAATCATTGTTCATAATCATTGTTCATAATCATTGTTCATAATCATTGTTCATAATCATTGTTCATAATCATTGTTCATAATCATTGTTCATAATCATTGTTCATAATCATTGTTCATAATCATTGTTCATAATCATTGTTCATAATCATTGTTCATAATCATTGTTCATAATCATTGTTCATAATCATTGTTCATAATCATTGTTCATAATCATTGTTCATAATCATTGTTCATAATCATTGTTCATAATCATTGTTCATAATCATTGTTCATAATCATTGTTCATAATCATTGTTCATAATCATTGTTCATAATCATTGTTCATAATCATTGTTCATAATCATTGTTCATAATCATTGTTCATAATCATTGTTCATAATCATTGTTCATAATCATTGTTCATAATCATTGTTCATAATCATTGTTCATAATCATTGTTCATAATCATTGTTCATAATCATTGTTCATAATCATTGTTCATAATCATTGTTCATAATCATTGTTCATAATCATTGTTCATAATCATTGTTCATAATCATTGTTCATAATCATTGTTCATAATCATTGTTCATAATCATTGTTCATAATCATTGTTCATAATCATTGTTCATAATCATTGTTCATAATCATTGTTCATAATCATTGTTCATAATCATTGTTCATAATCATTGTTCATAATCATTGTTCATAATCATTGTTCATAATCATTGTTCATAATCATTGTTCATAATCATTGTTCATAATCATTGTTCATAAAACGTTGATAATGCATGAACATGGAAAATTTGGGCAAATTGCGACGTTCGGGGCCCGAGAATGGCACTTTTGCATGGGTGTCGTGGTCGATTCGGAGTGGAAGGCGATCTCGCTGGGCATCGGACAAAGTGAATTGGCGGACGAAGATTGTTGGTGCGACCATACGAGCACTAATGCACCGGATCCCATCAGAACTCGAAGTTAAAAGTGCTTCGGCGAGAGTAGTACTAAGTTGGGTGACCACTTGGAAGTCCTCGTGTTGCACCCCTTTTTTCGACCGAGTACTTTTTTCCATATCAGGGGCGACGAAGATCGACGCAGGACAGCTGAGGAAGGCCAACGGCGCTGACTATTGAAAATTTGGGCAAATTGCGACGTTCGGGGCCCGAGAATGGCACTTTTGCATGCGTGTCGCGGTCGATTCGGAGTGGAAGGCGATCTCGCTGGCATCGGACAAAATGAATTGGCGGACGAAGATTGTTGGTGCGACCATACGAGCACTAATGCACCGGATCCCATCAGAACTCGAAGTTAAAAGTGCTTCGGCGAGAGTAGTACTAAGTTGGGTGACCACTTGGGAAGTCCTCTTGTTGCACCCCTTTTTTCGAACGAGTACTTTTTTCCAAATCAGGGGCGACGAAGATCGGCGCAGGACAGCTGAGGAAGGCCAACGGCGCCGACTATTGAAAATTTGGGCAAATTGCGACGTTAGGGGCCCGAGAATGGCACTTTTGCATGGGTGTCGTGGTCGATTCGGAGTGGAAGGGCGATCTCGCTGGGCATCGGACAAGGTGAATTGGCGGACGAAGATTGTTGGGTGCGACCATACGAGCACTAATGCACCGGATCCCATCAGAACTCCGAAGTTAAAAGTGCTTCGGCGAGAGTAGTACTAAGTTGGGTGACCACTTGGGAAGTCCTCGTGTTGCACCCCTTTTTTCGACCGAGTACTTTTTCCATATCAGGGGAGACGAAGATCGGCGCAGGACAGCTGAGGCAGGCCAACGGCGCTGACTATTGAAAATTTGGGCGAATTGCGACGTTCGGGGCCCGAGAATGGCACTTTGCATGCGTGTCGTGGTCGATTCGGAGTGGAAGGCGATCTCGCTGGGCATCGGACAAAATGATTGGCGGACGAAGATTGTTGGGTGCGACCATACGAGCACTAATGCACCGGATCCCATCAGAACTCCGAAGTTAAAAGTGCTTCGGCGAGAGTAGTACTAAGTTGGGTGACCACTTGGGAAGTCCTCGTGTTGCACCCCTTTTTTCGACCGAGTACTTTTTCCATATCAGGAGAGACGAAGATCGGCGCAGGACAGCTGAGGCAGGCCAACGGCGCTGACTATTGAAAATTTGGGCAAATTGCGACGTTCGGGGCCCGAGAATGGCACTTTTGCATGGGTGTCGTGGTCGATTCGGAGTGGAAGGCGATCTCGCTGGGCATCGGACAAAATGAATTGGCGGACGAAGATTGTTGGGTGCGACCATACGAGCACTAATGCACCGGATCCCATCAGAACTCCGAAGTTAAAAGTGCTTCGGCGAGAGTAGTACTAAGTTGGGTGACCACTTGGGAAGTCCTCGTGTTGCACCCCTTTTTCGACCGAGTACTTTTTTCCATATCAGGAGAGACGAAGATCGGCGCAGGACAGCTGAGGCAGGCCAACGGCGCTGACTATTGAAAATTTGGGCGAATTGCGACGTTCGGGGCCCGAGAATGGCACTTTTGCATGGGTGTCGTGTCGATTCGGAGTGGAAGGCGATCTCGCTGGGCATCGGACAAAATGAATTGGCGGACGAAGATTGTTGGGTGCGACCATACGAGCACTAATGCACCGGATCCCATCAGAACTCCGAAGTTAAAAGTGCTTCGGCGAGAGTAGTACTAAGTTGGGTGACCACTTGGGAAGTCCTCGTGTTGCACCCCTTTTTTCGACCGAGTACTTTTTTCCATATCAGGAGAGACGAAGATCGCGCAGGACAGCTGAGGCAGGCCAACGGCGCTGACTATTGAAAATTTGGGCGAATTGCGACGTTCGGGGCCCGAGAATGGCACTTTTGCATGGTGTCGTGGTCGATTCGGAGTGGAAGGCGATCTCGCTGGGCATCGGACAAAATGAATTGGCGGACGAAGATTGTTGGGTGCGACCATACGAGCACTAATGCACCGGATCCCATCAGAACTCCGAAGTTAAAAGTGCTTCGGCGAGAGTAGTACTAAGTTGGGTGACCACTTGGGAAGTCCTCGTGTTGCACCCCTTTTTTCGACCGAGTACTTTTTTCCATATCAGGAGAGACGAAGATCGGCGCAGGACAGCTGAGGCAGGCCAACGGCGCTGACTATTGAAAATTTGGGCGAATTGCGACGTTCGGGGCCCGAGAATGGCACTTTTGCATGGGTGTCGTGGTCGATTCGGAGTGGAAGGCGATCTCGCTGGGCATCGGACAAAATGAATTGGCGGACGAAGATTGTTGGGTGCGACCATACGAGCACTAATGCACCGGATCCCATCAGAACTCCGAAGTTAAAAGTGCTTCGGCGAGAGTAGTACTAAGTTGGGTGACCACTTGGGAAGTCCTCGTGTTGCACCCCTTTTTTCGACCGAGTACTTTTTCCATATCAGGAGAGACGAAGATCGGCGCAGGACAGCTGAGGCAGGCCAACGGCGCTGACTATTGAAAATTTGGGCGAATTGCGACGTTCGGGGCCCGAGAAAGGCACTTTTGCATTGTGTCGTTGTCGATTCGGAGTGGAAGGCGATCTCGCTGGGCATCGGACAAAATGAATTGGCGGACGAAGATTGTTGGGTGCGACCATACGAGCACTAATGCACCGGATCCCATCAGAACTCCGAAGTTAAAAGTGCTTCGGCGAGAGTAGTACTAAGTTGGGTGACCACTTGGGAAGTCCTCGTGTTGCACCCCTTTTTTCGACCGAGTACTTTTTTCCATATCAGGAGAGACGAAGATCGGCGCAGGACAGCTGAGGCAGGCCAACGCGCTGACTATTGAAAATTTGGGCGAATTGCGACGTTCGGGGCCCGAGAATGGCACTTTTGCATGGGTGTCGTGGTCGATTCGGAGTGGAAGGCGATCTCGCTGGGCATCGACAAAATGAATTGGCGGACGAAGATTGTTGGGTGCGACCATACGAGCACTAATGCACCGGATCCCATCAGAACTCCGAAGTTAAAAGTGCTTCGGCGAGAGTAGTACTAAGTTGGGTGACCACTTGGGAAGTCCTCGTGTTGCACCCCTTTTTTCGACCGAGTACTTTTTTCCATATCAGGAGAGACGAAGATCGGCGCAGGACAGCTGAGGCAGGCCAACGGCGCTGACTATTGAAAATTTGGGCGAATTGCGACGTTCGGGCCCGAGAATGGCACTTTTGCATGGGTGTCGTGGTCGATTCGGAGTGGAAAGCGATCTCGCTGGGCATCGGACAAAATGAATTGGCGGACGAAGATTGTTGGGTGCGACCATACGAGCACTAATGCACCGGATCCCATCAGAACTCCGAAGTTAAAAGTGCTTCGGCGAGAGTAGTACTAAGTTGGGTGACCACTTGGGAAGTCCTCGTGTTGCACCCCTTTTTTCGACCGAGTACTTTTTTCCATATCAGAGAGACGAAGATCGGCGCAGGACAGCTGAGGCAGGCCAACGGCGCTGACTATTGAAAATTTGGGCGAATTGCGACGTTCGGGGCCCGAGAATGGCACTTTTGCATGGGTGTCGTGGTCGATTCGGAGTGGAAAGGCGATCTCGCTGGGCATCGGACAAAATGAATTGGCGGACGAAGATTGTTGGGTGCGACCATACGAGCACTAATGCACCGGATCCCATCAGAACTCCGAAGTTAAAAGTGCTTCGGCGAGAGTAGTACTAAGTTGGGTGACCACTTGGGAAGTCCTCGTGTTGCACCCCTTTTTTCGACCGAGTACTTTTTTCCATATCAGGAGAGACGAAGATCGGCGCAGGACAGCTGAGGCAGGCCAACGGCGCTGACTATTGAAAATTTGGGCGAATTGCGACGTTCGGGGCCCGAGAATGGCACTTTTGCATGGGTGTCGTGGTCGATTCGGAGTGGAAGGCGATCTCGCTGGGCATCGGACAAAATGAATTGGCGGACGAAGATTGTTGGGTGCGACCATACGAGCACTAATGCACCGGATCCCATCAGAACTCCGAAGTTAAAAGTGCTTCGGCGAGAGTAGTACTAAGTTGGGTGACCACTTGGGAAGTCCTCGTGTTGCACCCCTTTTTTCGACCGAGTACTTTTTTCCATATCAGGAGAGACGAAGATCGGCGCAGGACAGCTGAGGCAGGCCAACGGCGCTGACTATTGAAAATTTGGGCGAATTGCGACGTTCGGGGCCCGAGAATGGCACTTTTGCATGGGTGTCGTGGTCGATTCGGAGTGGAAGGCGATCTCGCTGGGCATCGGACAAAATGAATTGGCGGACGAAGATTGTTGGGTGCGACCATACGAGCACTAATGCACCGGATCCCATCAGAACTCCGAAGTTAAAAGTGCTTCGGCGAGAGTAGTACTAAGTTGGGTGACCACTTGGGAAGTCCTCGTGTTGCACCCCTTTTTCGACCGAGTACTTTTTTCCATATCAGGAGAGACGAAGATCGGCGCAGGACAGCTGAGGCAGGCCAACGGCGCTGACTATTGAAAATTTGGGCGAATTGCGACGTTCGGGGCCCGAGAATGGCACTTTTGCATGGGTGTCGTGGTCGATTCGGAGTGGAAGGCGATCTCGCTGGGCATCGGACAAAATGAATTGGCGGACGAAGATTGTTGGGTGCGACCATACGAGCACTAATGCACCGGATCCCATCAGAACTCCGAAGTTAAAAGTGCTTCGGCGAGAGTAGTACTAAGTTGGGTGACCACTTGGGAAGTCCTCGTGTTGCACCCCTTTTTTCGACCGAGTACTTTTTTCCATATCAGGAGAGACGAAGATCGGCGCAGGACAGCTGAGGCAGGCCAACGGCGCTGACTATTGAAAATTTGGGCGAATTGCGACGTTCGGGGCCCGAGAATGGCACTTTTGCATGGGTGTCGTGGTCGATTCGGAGTGGAAGGCGATCTCGCTGGGCATCGGACAAAATGAATTGGCGGACGAAGATTGTTGGGTGCGACCATACGAGCACTAATGCACCGGATCCCATCAGAACTCCGAAGTTAAAAGTGCTTCGGCGAGAGTAGTACTAAGTTGGGTGACCACTTGGGAAGTCCTCGTGTTGCACCCCTTTTTTCGACCGAGTACTTTTTTCCATATCAGGAGAGACGAAGATCGGCGCAGGACAGCTGAGGCAGGCCAACGGCGCTGACTATTGAAAATTTGGGCGAATTGCGACGTTCGGGGCCCGAGAATGGCACTTTTGCATGGGTGTCGTGGTCGATTCGGAGTGGAAGGCGATCTCGCTGGGCATCGGACAAAATGAATTGGCGGACGAAGATTGTTGGGTGCGACCATACGAGCACTAATGCACCGGATCCCATCAGAACTCCGAAGTTAAAAGTGCTTCGGCGAGAGTAGTACTAAGTTGGGTGACCACTTGGGAAGTCCTCGTGTTGCACCCTTTTTTCGACCGAGTACTTTTTCCATATCAGGAGAGACGAAGATCGGCGCAGGACAGCTGAGGCAGGCCAACGGCGCTGACTATTGAAAATTTGGGCGAATTGCGACGTTCGGGGCCCGAGAATGGCACTTTTGCATGGGTGTCGTGGTCGATTCGGAGTGGAAGGCGATCTCGCTGGGCATCGGACAAAATGAATTGGCGGACGAAGATTGTTGGGTGCGACCATACGAGCACTAATGCACCGGATCCCATCAGAACTCCGAAGTTAAAAGTGCTTCGGCGAGAGTAGTACTAAGTTGGGTGACCACTTGGGAAGTCCTCGTGTTGCACCCCTTTTTTCGACCGAGTACTTTTTTCCATATCAGGAGAGACGAAGATCGGCGCAGGACAGCTGAGGCAGGCCAACGGCGCTGACTATTGAAAATTTGGGCGAATTGCGACGTTCGGGGCCCGAGAATGGCACTTTTGCATGGGTGTCGTGGTCGATTCGGAGTGGAAGGCGATCTCGCTGGGCATCGGACAAAATGAATTGGCGGACGAAGATTGTTGGGTGCGACCATACGAGCACTAATGCACCGGATCCCATCAGAACTCCGAAGTTAAAAGTGCTTCGGCGAGAGTAGTACTAAGTTGGGTGACCACTTGGGAAGTCCTCGTGTTGCACCCCTTTTTTCGACCGAGTACTTTTTCCATATCAGGAGAGACGAAGATCGGCGCAGGACAGCTGAGGCAGGCCAACGGCGCTGACTATTGAAAATTTGGGCGAATTGCGACGTTCGGGGCCCGAGAATGGCACTTTTGCATGGGTGTCGTGGTCGATTCGGAGTGGAAGGCGATCTCGCTGGGCATCGGACAAAATGAATTGGCGGACGAAGATTGTTGGGTGCGACCATACGAGCACTAATGCACCGGATCCCATCAGAACTCCGAAGTTAAAAGTGCTTCGGCGAGAGTAGTACTAAGTTGGGTGACCACTTGGGAAGTCCTCGTGTTGCACCCCTTTTTTCGACCGAGTACTTTTTTCCATATCAGGAGAGACGAAGATCGGCGCAGGACAGCTGAGGCAGGCCAACGGCGCTGACTATTGAAAATTTGGGCGAATTGCGACGTTCGGGGCCCGAGAATGGCACTTTTGCATGGGTGTCGTGGTCGATTCGGAGTGGAAGGCGATCTCGCTGGGCATCGGACAAAATGAATTGGCGGACGAAGATTGTTGGGTGCGACCATACGAGCACTAATGCACCGGATCCCATCAGAACTCCGAAGTTAAAAGTGCTTCGGCGAGAGTAGTACTAAGTTGGGTGACCACTTGGGAAGTCCTCGTGTTGCACCCCTTTTTTCGACCGAGTACTTTTTTCCATATCAGGAGAGACGAAGATCGGCGCAGGACAGCTGAGGCAGGCCAACGGCGCTGACTATTGAAAATTTGGGCGAATTGCGACGTTCGGGGCCCGAGAATGGCACTTTTGCATGGGTGTCGTGGTCGATTCGGAGTGGAAGGCGATCTCGCTGGGCATCGGACAAAATGAATTGGCGGACGAAGATTGTTGGGTGCGACCATACGAGCACTAATGCACCGGATCCCATCAGAACTCCGAAGTTAAAAGTGCTTCGGCGAGAGTAGTACTAAGTTGGGTGACCACTTGGGAAGTCCTCGTGTTGCACCCCTTTTTTCGACCGAGTACTTTTTTCCATATCAGGAGAGACGAAGATCGGCGCAGGACAGCTGAGGCAGGCCAACGGCGCTGACTATTGAAAATTTGGGCGAATTGCGACGTTCGGGGCCCGAGAATGGCACTTTTGCATGGGTGTCGTGGTCGATTCGGAGTGGAAGGCGATCTCGCTGGGCATCGGACAAAATGAATTGGCGGACGAAGATTGTTGGGTGCGACCATACGAGCACTAATGCACCGGATCCCATCAGAACTCCGAAGTTAAAAGTGCTTCGGCGAGAGTAGTACTAAGTTGGGTGACCACTTGGGAAGTCCTCGTGTTGCACCCCTTTTTTCGACCGAGTACTTTTTTCCATATCAGGAGAGACGAAGATCGGCGCAGGACAGCTGAGGCAGGCCAACGGCGCTGACTATTGAAAATTTGGGCGAATTGCGACGTTCGGGGCCCGAGAATGGCACTTTTGCATGGGTGTCGTGGTCGATTCGGAGTGGAAGGCGATCTCGCTGGGCATCGGACAAAATGAATTGGCGGACGAAGATTGTTGGGTGCGACCATACGAGCACTAATGCACCGGATCCCATCAGAACTCCGAAGTTAAAAGTGCTTCGGCGAGAGTAGTACTAAGTTGGGTGACCACTTGGGAAGTCCTCGTGTTGCACCCCTTTTTTCGACCGAGTACTTTTTCCATATCAGGAGAGACGAAGATCGGCGCAGGACAGCTGAGGCAGGCCAACGGCGCTGACTATTGAAAATTTGGGCGAATTGCGACGTTCGGGGCCCGAGAATGGCACTTTTGCATGGGTGTCGTGGTCGATTCGGAGTGGAAGGCGATCTCGCTGGGCATCGGACAAAATGAATTGGCGGACGAAGATTGTTGGGTGCGACCATACGAGCACTAATGCACCGGATCCCATCAGAACTCCGAAGTTAAAAGTGCTTCGGCGAGAGTAGTACTAAGTTGGGTGACCACTTGGGAAGTCCTCGTGTTGCACCCCTTTTTTCGACCGAGTACTTTTTTCCATATCAGGAGAGACGAAGATCGGCGCAGGACAGCTGAGGCAGGCCAACGGCGCTGACTATTGAAAATTTGGGCGAATTGCGACGTTCGGGGCCCGAGAATGGCACTTTTGCATGGGTGTCGTGGTCGATTCGGAGTGGAAGGCGATCTCGCTGGGCATCGGACAAAATGAATTGGCGGACGAAGATTGTTGGGTGCGACCATACGAGCACTAATGCACCGGATCCCATCAGAACTCCGAAGTTAAAAGTGCTTCGGCGAGAGTAGTACTAAGTTGGGTGACCACTTGGGAAGTCCTCGTGTTGCACCCCTTTTTTCGACCGAGTACTTTTTTCCATATCAGGAGAGACGAAGATCGGCGCAGGACAGCTGAGGCAGGCCAACGGCGCTGACTATTGAAAATTTGGGCGAATTGCGACGTTCGGGGCCCGAGAATGGCACTTTTGCATGGGTGTCGTGGTCGATTCGGAGTGGAAGGCGATCTCGCTGGGCATCGGACAAAATGAATTGGCGGACGAAGATTGTTGGGTGCGACCATACGAGCACTAATGCACCGGATCCCATCAGAACTCCGAAGTTAAAAGTGCTTCGGCGAGAGTAGTACTAAGTTGGGTGACCACTTGGGAAGTCCTCGTGTTGCACCCCTTTTTTCGACCGAGTACTTTTTCCATATCAGGAGAGACGAAGATCGGCGCAGGACAGCTGAGGCAGGCCAACGGCGCTGACTATTGAAAATTTGGGCGAATTGCGACGTTCGGGGCCCGAGAATGGCACTTTTGCATGGGTGTCGTGGTCGATTCGGAGTGGAAAGGGATCTCGCTGGGCATCGGACAAAATGAATTGGCGGACGAAGATTGTTGGGTGCGACCATACGAGCACTAATGCACCGGATCCCATCAGAACTCCGAAGTTAAAAGTGCTTCGGCGAGAGTAGTACTAAGTTGGGTGACCACTTGGGAAGTCCTCGTGTTGCACCCCTTTTTTCGACCGAGTACTTTTTTCCATATCAGGAGAGACGAAGATCGGCGCAGGACAGCTGAGGCAGGCCAACGGCGCTGACTATTGAAATTTGGGCGAATTGCGACGTTCGGGGCCCGAGAATGGCACTTTTGCATGGGTGTCGTGGTCGATTCGGAGTGGAAGGCGATCTCGCTGGGCATCGGACAAAATGAATTGGCGGACGAAGATTGTTGGGTGCGACCATACGAGCACTAATGCACCGGATCCCATCAGAACTCCGAAGTTAAAAGTGCTTCGGCGAGAGTAGTACTAAGTTGGGTGACCACTTGGGAAGTCCTCGTGTTGCACCCCTTTTTTCGACCGAGTACTTTTTTCCATATCAGGAGAGACGAAGATCGGCGCAGGACAGCTGAGGCAGGCCAACGGCGCTGACTATTGAAAATTTGGGCGAATTGCGACGTTCGGGGCCCGAGAATGGCACTTTTGCATGGGTGTCGTGGTCGATTCGGAGTGGAAGGCGATCTCGCTGGGCATCGGACAAATGAATTGGCGGACGAAGATTGTTGGGTGCGACCATACGAGCACTAATGCACCGGATCCCATCAGAACTCCGAAGTTAAAAGTGCTTCGGCGAGAGTAGTACTAAGTTGGGTGACCACTTGGGAAGTCCTCGTGTTGCACCCCTTTTTTCGACCGAGTACTTTTTCCATATCAGGGAGAGACGAAGATCGGCGCAGGACAGCTGAGGCAGGCCAACGGCGCTGACTATTGAAATTTGGGCGAATTGCGACGTTCGGGGCCCGAGAATGGCACTTTTGCATGGTGTCGTGGTCGATTCGGAGTGGAAGGCGATCTCGCTGGGCATCGGACAAAATGAATTGGCGGACGAAGATTGTTGGGTGCGACCATACGAGCACTAATGCACCGGATCCCATCAGAACTCCGAAGTTAAAAGTGCTTCGGCGAGAGTATACTAAGTTGGGTGACCACTTGGGAAGTCCTCGTGTTGCACCCCTTTTTTCGACCGAGTACTTTTTCGATTCGGATTGGAAGGCGATCTCGCTGGGCATCGGACAAAAATGATTGGCGACGAAGATGGTTGGGTGACGACCTACAGCCCTCATGCACCGGATCCCATCAGAACTCCGAAGTTAAAATGCTTCGTCGAAGTAGTTACTAATTGGGTGACCACTTGGGAAGTTCCTCGTGTTGCCTCCCTTTTTTTCGACGCTGGTACTTTTTGCCATATAGGAGAGACGAAGATCGGCCGCAGGACAGCTGAGCAGGCCAACGCGCTGAATATTGAAATTTGGGCAATTGCGACGTTCGTGGCCCGAGACTTGCACTTTTGGCATGTGTCCGTGTTCGATTCGGAGTGGAAGTCGATCTCGCTGGGCATCGGACAAAAGAATTGGCGGACGAAGATTGTGGGTGCGACCATACGAGCACTAGTGCACCGGATCACAGTCAGAAACTCCGAAGTTAAAAGTGCTTCGGCGAGAGTAGTACTAAGTTGGGTGACCACTTGGGAAGTCCTCGTGTTGCACCCCTTTTTTCGACCGAGTACTTTTTCCATATCAGGAGAGACGAAGATCGGCGCAGGACAGCTGAGCAGGCCAACGGCGCTGACTATTGAAAATTTGGGCGAATTGCGACGTTCGGGGCCCGAGAATGGCACTTTGCATGGGTGTCGTTGTCGATTCGGAGTGGAAGGCGATCTCGCTTGGCATCGGACAAAATGAATTGGCGGACGAAGATTGTTGGGTGCGACCATACGAGCACTAATGCACCGGATCCCATCAGAACTCCGAAGTTAAAAGTGCTTCGGCGAGAGTAGTACTAAGTTGGGTGACCACTTGGGAAGTCCTCGTGTTGCACCCCTTTTTTCGACCGAGTACTTTTTTCCATATCAGGAGAGACGAGATCGGCGCAGGACAGCTGAGGCAGGCCAACGGCGCTGACTATTGAAAATTTGGGCGAATTGCGACGTTCGGGGCCCGAGAATGGCACTTTTGCATGGGTGTCGTGGTCGATTCGGAGTGGAAGGCGATCTCGCTGGGCATCGGACAACATGAATTGGCGGACGAAGATTGTTGGGTGCGACCATACGAGCACTAATGCACCGGATCCCATCAGAACTCCGAAGTTAAAAGTGCTTCGGCGAGAGTAGTACTAAGTTGGGTGACCACTTGGGAAGTCCTCGTGTTGCACCCCTTTTTTCGACCGAGTACTTTTTCCATATCAGGAGAGACGAAGATCGGCGCAGGACAGCTGAGGCAGGCCAACGGCGCTGACTATTGAAAATTTGGGCGAATTGCGACGTTCGGGGCCCGAGAATGGCACTTTTGCATGGGTGTCGTGGTCGATTCGGAGTGGAAGGCGATCTCGCTGGGCATCGGACAAAATGAATTGGCGGACGAAGATTGTTGGGTGCGACCATACGAGCACTAATGCACCGGATCCCATCAGAACTCCGAAGTTAAAAGTGCTTCGGCGAGAGTAGTACTAAGTTGGGTGACCACTTGGGAAGTCCTCGTGTTGCACCCCTTTTTTCGACCGAGTACTTTTTTCCATATCAGGAGAGACGAAGATCGGCGCAGGACAGCTGAGGCAGGCCAACGGCGCTGACTATTGAAAATTTGGGCGAATTGCGACGTTCGGGGCCCGAGAATGGCACTTTTGCATGGGTGTCGTTGTCGATTCGGAGTGGAAGGCGATCTCGCTGGGCATCGGACAAAATGAATTGGCGGACGAAGATTGTTGGGTGCGACCATACGAGCACTAATGCACCGGATCCCATCAGAACTCCGAAGTTAAAAGTGCTTCGGCGAGAGTAGTACTAAGTTGGGTGACCACTTGGGAAGTCCTCGTGTTGCACCCCTTTTTTCGACCGAGTACTTTTTTCCATATCAGGAGAGACGAAGATCGGCGCAGGACAGCTGAGGCAGGCCAACGGCGCTGACTATTGAAAATTTGGGCGAATTGCGACGTTCGGGGCCCGAGAATGGCACTTTTGCATGGGTGTCGTGGTCGATTCGGAGTGGAAGGCGATCTCGCTGGGCATCGGACAAATGAATTGGCGGACGAAGATTGTTGGGTGCGACCATACGAGCACTAATGCACCGGATCCCATCAGAACTCCGAAGTTAAAAGTGCTTCGGCGAGAGTAGTACTAAGTTGGGTGACCACTTGGGAAGTCCTCGTGTTGCACCCCTTTTTTCGACCGAGTACTTTTTCCATATCAGGAGAGACGAAGATCGGCGCAGGACAGCTGAGGCAGGCCAACGGCGCTGACTATTGAAAATTTGGGCGAATTGCGACGTTCGGGGCCCGAGAATGGCACTTTTGCATGGTGTCGTGGTCGATTCGGAGTGGAAGGCGATCTCGCTGGGCATCGGACAAAATGAATTGGCGGACGAAGATTGTTGGGTGCGACCATACGAGCACTAATGCACCGGATCCCATCAGAACTCCGAAGTTAAAAGTGCTTCGGCGAGAGTAGTACTAAGTTGGGTGACCACTTGGGAAGTCCTCGTGTTGCACCCCTTTTTTCGACCGAGTACTTTTTTCCATATCAGGAGAGACGAAGATCGGCGCAGGACAGCTGAGGCAGGCCAACGGCGCTGACTATTGAAAATTTGGGCGAATTGCGACGTTCGGGGCCCGAGAATGGCACTTTGCATGGGTGTCGTTGTCGATTCGGAGTGGAAGGCGATCTCGCTGGGCATCGGACAAAATGAATTGGCGGACGAAGATTGTTGGGTGCGACCATACGAGCACTAATGCACCGGATCCCATCAGAACTCCGAAGTTAAAAGTGCTTCGGCGAGAGTAGTACTAAGTTGGGTGACCACTTGGGAAGTCCTCGTGTTGCACCCCTTTTTTCGACCGAGTACTTTTTCCATATCAGGAGAGACGAAGATCGGCGCAGGACAGCTGAGGCAGGCCAACGGCGCTGACTATTGAAAATTTGGGCGAATTGCGACGTTCGGGGCCCGAGAATGGCACTTTTGCATGGTGTCGTGGTCGATTCGGAGTGGAAGGCGATCTCGCTGGGCATCGGACAAAATGAATTGGCGGACGAAGATTGTTGGGTGCGACCATACGAGCACTAATGCACCGGATCCCATCAGAACTCCGAAGTTAAAAGTGCTTCGGCGAGAGTAGTACTAGTTGGGTGACCACTTGGGAAGTCCTCGTGTTGCACCCCTTTTTTCGACCGAGTACTTTTTTCCATATCAGGAGAGGACAGAAGATCGGCGCAGGACAGCTGAGTCAGGCCAACAGGCGCTGACTATTGAAAATTTGGGCCGAATTGCGACGTTCGGGCCCGAGAATGGCACTTTTGCATGGTGTCCGTGTCGATTCGGAGTGGAAGGCGATCTCGCTGGGCATCGGACAAAATGAATTGGCGGACGAAGATTGTTGGTGCGACCATACGAGCACTAATGCACCGGATCCCATCAGAACTCCGAAGTTAAAAGTTCTTCGGCGAGAGTAGTACTAAGTTGGGTGACCACTTGGGAAGTCCTCAGTGTTGCACCCCTTTTTTCGACCGAGTACTTTTTCCATATCAGGAGAGACGAAAATCGGCGCAGGACAGCTGAAGGCAGGCCAACGGCGCTGACTATTGAAAATTTGGGCGAATTGCGACGTTCGGGGCCCGAGAATGGCACTTTTGCATGGGTGTCGTGGTCGATTCGGAGTGGAAGGCGATCTCGCTGGGCATCGGACAAAATGAATTGGGCGACGAAGATTGTTGGGTGCGACCATACGAGCACTAATGCACCGGATCCCATCAGAACTCCGAAGTTAAAAGTGCTTCGGCGAGAGTAGTACTAAGTTGGGTGACCACTTGGAAGTCCTCGTGTTGCACCCCTTTTTTCGACCGAGTACTTTTTTCCATATCAGGAGAGACGAAGATCGCGCAGGACAGCTGAGGAAGGCCAACGGCGCTGACTATGGAAAATTTGGGCAAATTGCGACGTTCGGGGCCCGAGAATGGCACTTTTGCATGGGTGTCGTTGTCGATTCGGAGTGGAAGGCGATCTCGCTGGCATCGGACAAAATGAATTGGCGGACGAAGATTGTTGGGTGCGACCATACGAGCACTAATGCACCGATCCCATCAGAACTCCGAAGTTAAAAGTGCTTCGCGAGAGTAGTACTAAGTTGGGTGACCACTTGGGAAGTCCTCGTGTTGCACCCCTTTTTTCGACCGAGTACTTTTTTCCATATCAGGGGCGACGAAGATTGTTGGGTGCGACCATACGAGCACTAATGCACCGATCCCATCAGAACTCCGAAGTTAAAAGTGCTTCGCGAGAGTAGTACTAAGTTGGTGACCACTTGGAAGTCCTCGTGTTGCACCCCTTTTTTCGACCGAGTACTTTTTTCCATATCAGGAGAGACGAAGATCGGCGCAGGACAGCTGAGGAAGGCCAACGGCGCTGACTATGGAAAATTTGGGCAAATTGCAACGTTCGGGGCCCGACAATGGCACTTTTGCATGCGTGTCGCGGTTGATTCAGAGTGGAAGGCGATCTCGCTGGGCATCGGACAAAATGAATTGGCGGACGAAGATTGTTGGGTGCGACCATACGAGCACTAATGCACCGGATCCCATCAGAACTCCGAAGTTAAAAGTGCTTCGGCGAGAGTAGTACTAAGTTGGGTGACCACTTGGGAAGTCCTCGTGTTGCACCCCTTTTTTCGTCCGAGTACTTTTTTTCCATATCAGGGGCGACGAAGATCGCGCAGGACAGCTGAGGCAGGCCAACGGCGCTGACTATTGAAAATTTGGGCGAATTGCGACGTTCGGGGCCCGAGAATGGCACTTTTGCATGGGTGTCGTGGTCGATTCGGAGTGGAAAGCGATCTCGCTGGGCATCAAACAAAATGAATTGGCGGACGAAGATTGTTGGGTGCGACCATACGAGCACTAATGCACCGGATCCCATCAGAACTCCGAAGTTAAAAGTGCTTCGGCGAGAGTAGTACTAAGTTGGGTGACCACTTGGGAAGTCCTCGTGTTGCACCCCTTTTTTCGACCGAGTACTTTTTCCATATCAGGAGAGACGAAGATCGGCGCAGGACAGCTGAGGCAGGCCAACGGCGCTGACTATTGAAAATTTGGGCGAATTGCGACGTTCGGGCCCGAGAATGGCACTTTTGCATGGGTGTCGTTGCCGATTCGGAGTGGAAGGCGATCTCGCTGGCATCGGACAAAATGAATTGGCGGACGAAGATTGTTGGGTGCGACCATACGAGCACTAATGCACCGGATCCCATCAGAACTCCGAAGTTAAAAGTGCTTCGGCGAGAGTAGTACTAAGTTGGGTGACCACTTGGGAAGTCCTCGTGTTGCACCCCTTTTTTCGACCGAGTACTTTTTTCCATATCAGGGAGACGAAGATCGGCGCAGGACAGCTGAGGCAGGCCAACGGCGCTGACTATTGAAAATTTGGGCGAAATTGCGACGTTCGGGGCCCGAGAATGGCACTTTTGCATGGTGTCGTGGTCGATTCGGAGTGGAAGGCGATCTCGCTGGGCATCGGACAAAATGAATTGGCGGACGAAGATTGTTGGGTGCGACCATACGAGCACTAATGCACCGGATCCCATCAGAACTCCGAAGTTAAAAGTGCTTCGGCGAGAGTAGTACTAAGTTGGGTGACCACTTGGGAAGTCCTCGTGTTGCACCCCTTTTTTCGACCGAGTACTTTTTCCATATCAGGAGAGACGAAGATCGGCGCAGGACAGCTGAGGCAGGCCAACGGCGCTGACTATTGAAAATTTGGGCGAATTGCGACGTTCGGGGCCCGAGAATGGCACTTTTGCATGGGTGTCGTGGTCGATTCGGAGTGGAAGGCGATCTCGCTGGGCATCGGACAAAATGAATTGGCGGACGAAGATTGTTGGGTGCGACCATACGAGCACTAATGCACCGGATCCCATCAGAACTCCGAAGTTAAAAGTGCTTCGGCGAGAGTAGTACTAAGTTGGGTGACCACTTGGGAAGTCCTCGTGTTGCACCCCTTTTTTCGACCGAGTACTTTTTTCCATATCAGGAGAGACGAAGATCGGCGCAGGACAGCTGAGGCAGGCCAACGCGCTGACTATTGAAAATTTGGGCGAATTGCGACGTTCGGGGCCCGAGAATGGCACTTTTGCATGGGTGTCGTTGTCGATTCGGAGTGGAAGGCGATCTCGCTGGGCATCGGACAAAATGAATTGGCGGACGAAGATTGTTGGGTGCGACCATACGAGCACTAATGCACCGGATCCCATCAGAACTCCGAAGTTAAAAGTGCTTCGGCGAGAGTAGTACTAAGTTGGGTGACCACTTGGGAAGTCCTCGTGTTGCACCCCTTTTTTCGACCGAGTACTTTTTTCCATATCAGGAGCGACGAAGATCGGCGCAGGACAGCTGAGGCAGGCCAACGGCGCTGACTATTGAAAATTTGGGCAAATTGCGACGTTCGGGCCTGAGAATGGCACTTTTGCATGGTGTCGTTGTCGATTCGGAGTGGAAGGCGATCTCGCTGGGCATCGGACAAAATGAATTGGCGGACGAAGATTGTTGGGTGCGACCATACGAGCACTAATGCACCGGATCCCATCAGAACTCCGAAGTTAAAAGTGCTTCGGCGAGAGTAGTACTAAGTTGGGTGACCACTTGGGAAGTCCTCGTGTTGCACCCCTTTTTTCGACCGAGTACTTTTTTCCATATCAGGGGCGACGAAGATCGGCGCAGGACAGCTGAGGCAGGCCAACGGCGCTGACTATTGAAAATTTGGGCAAATTGCGACGTTCGGGGCCCGAGAATGGCACGTTTGCATGCGTGTCGTGGTCGACTCGGAGTGGAAGGCGATCTCGCTGGGCATCGGACAAAAGTGAATTGGCGGACGAAGATTGTGGTGCGACCATACGAGCACTAATGCACCGGATCCATCAGAACTCCGAAGTTAAAAGGCTTCGGCGAGAGTAGTACTAAGTTGGGTGACCACTTGGGAAGTCCTCGTGTTGCACCCCTTTTTTCGACCGAGTACTTTTTTCCATATCAGGAGAGACGAAGATCGGCGCAGGACAGCTGAGGCAGGCCAACGGCGCTGACTATTGAAAATTTGGGCGAATTGCGACGTTCGGGGCCCGAGGAATGGCACTTTTGCATGGGTGTCGTGGTCGATTCGGAGTGGAAGGCGATCTCGCTGGGCATCGGACAAATGAATTGGCGGACGAAGATTGTTGGGTGCGACCATACGAGCACTAATGCACCGGATCCCATACGGAACTCGAAGTAAACGTGCTTCGGCGAGAGTAGTACTAGTTGGGTGACCACTTGGGAAGTCCTCGTGTTGAACCCTCTTTTTTTTCGACCGAAGTACTTTTTTTCCATATCAGGGCGACGAAGATCGGCGTCAGACAGCTGAGGCAGGCCAACGCGGACTATTGAAAATTTGGCACAATTGCGACGTTCGGGGCCCTGAGAATGGCACTTTTGCATGCGTGTCGTGGTGATTCGGAGTGGAAGGCGATCTCGCTGGGCATCGGACAAAATGAATTGGCGGCGACGAAGATTGTGGTGCGACCATACGAGCACTAATGCACCGGATCCCATCAGAACTCCGAAGTTAAAAGTTGCTCGGCGAGAGTAGTACTAAGTTGGGTGACCACTTGGAAGTCTCTCGTGTTGCACCCCTTTTTTCGACCGAGTACTTTTTTCCATATCAGGAGCGACGAAGATCGGCGCAGGACAGCTGAGGCAGGCCAACGGCGCTGACTATTGAAAATTGGGCAAATTGCGAGTTCGGGGCCCGAGAATGGCACTTTTGCATGCGTGTCGTGGTCGATTCGGAGTGGAAGGCGATCCTCGCTGGGCATCGGACAAATGAATTGGCGGACAAGATTGTTGGGGTGCGACCATACGAGCACTAATGCAGCGGATCCCATCAGAACTCGAAGTTAAAGTGCTTCGACGAGAGTAGTACTAAGTTGGGTGACCACTTGGGAATTCCTCGTGTTGCACCCCTTTTTTCGACCGAGTACTTTTTTCCATATCCTGGGCGACGAAGATCGGCGCAGGACCGCTGCGGGCAGGGACTAACGGCGTGACTATTGAAATTTGGCCAAATTGTCGACGTTTCGGGGCCCGAGAATGTAATTTTGCATGGTGTCGTGGTCGATTCGGAGTGGAAGGCGATCTCGCTGGGCATCGGACAAGGTGAATTGGCGGACAATGATTGTTGGGTGCGACCATACGAGCACTAATGCATCGGATCCCATCAGAACTCCGAAGTTAAAAGTGCTTCGGCGAGAGTAGTATTAAGTTGGGTGACCACTTGGGAAGTCCTCGTGTTGCACCCCTTTTTTTCGACCGAGTACTTTTTTCCATATCAGGGCGACGAAGATCGGCGCAGGACAGCTGAGGCAGGCCAACGGCGCTGACTATTGAAAATTTGGGCAAATTGCGACGTTCGGGGCCCGAGAATGGCACTTTTGCATGCGTGTCGCGGTCGATTCGGAGTGGAAGGCGATCTCGCTGGCATCGGACAAAATGAATTGGCGGACGAAGATTGTTGGGTGCGACCATACGAGCACTAATGCACCGATCCCATCAGAACTCCGAAGTTAAAAGTGCTTCGGCGAGAGTAGTACTAAGTTGGTGACCACTTGGAAGTCCTCGTGTTGCACCCCTTTTTTCGACCGAGTACTTTTTTCCATATCAGGAGAGACGAAGATCGGCGCAGGACAGCTGAGGCAGGCCAACGGCGCTGACTATTGAAAATTTGGGCGAATTGCGACGTTCGGGGCCCGAGAATGGCACTTTTGCATGGGTGTCGTGGTCGATTCGGAGTGGAAGGTGATCTTACTTGGCATCGGACAAAATTAATTGGAAGATGAAGACTGTTGGGTTCGACCATAGGAGCACTAATGCACCGGATCCTATCGGAACTGCGAAGTTAAAAGTTCTTCGGTGAGAGTAGTACTAAGTTTGGTGACCACTTGGGAAGTCCTTGTGTTGCACCCTTTTTTTCCACCGAGTACTTTTTTCCATATCAGGGGCGACGAAGATCGGCGCAGGAAAGCTGAGGAAGGCCAATGGCACTGACTATTGAAAATTTGGGCAAATTGCGACGTTCGGGACCCGAGAATGGCACTTTTACATTTGTGTCGTTGTCGATTCGGAGTGGAATGCGATCTCGCTGGGCATCAGGCAAAATGAATTGGCGGACGAAGACTGTTGGGTGCGACCATACGAGCACTAATGCACCGGATCCAAACAGATATGCGAAGTTAAAAGTGCTTCAGCGAGAGTAGTACTAAGTTGGGTGACCACTTGGAAAGTCCTCGTGTTGCACCCCTTTTTTCGACCGAGTACCTTTTTCGATATCAGGGGAGACGAAGATCGGCGCAGGACAGTTGAGACAGAATAACGGCGCTGACTATTGAAAATTTGGGCAAATTGCGACGTTCGGGACCCGAGAAAGGCACTTTTCATTTGTGTCGTGGTCGATTCGGAGTGGAAGGCGATCGTGCTGGGCATCGGACAAAATTAATTGGCGGACGAAGACTATTGGGTGCGACCATACAAGCACTAATGCACAAAATCCCATCAGAACTCCCAAGTTAAAAAGTTCTTCGGCGAGAGTATTACAAAGTTGGGTGACCACTTGGGAAGTCCTCGTGTTGCACCCCTTTTTTCGACTGAGTACTTTTTTCCATATCAGGGGCGACGAAGATCGGCGCAGGACAGCTGAGGCAGGCCAACGGCGCTAGCTATTGAAAATTTGGGCAAATTACGACGTTCGGGGCCTGAGAATGGAACTTTTGCATGTGTGTCGTGGTCGATTTTGAGTGGAAGGCGATCTCGCTGGGCATCGGACAAAATGAATTGGCGGACGAAGACTTTTAGGTGCGACCATACGATTACTAATGCACCGGATCCCATCAGAATTTCGAAGTAAAAAGTGCTTCGGCGAGAGTAGTACTAAGTTGGCTGACCACTTGGGAAGTCCTCGTGTTGCACCCCTTTTTTCAACAGAGTACCTTTTTTACATATCACGGGCGACGAAGATCGGCGTAGGACAGCTGATGAAAGCCAACGGCGCTGACTATTGAAAATTTGGTCAAATTACGATGTTCGGGGCCGAGAATGGAACTTTTGCATGCGTGTTGTGGTCGATTCGTAGTGGAAGGTGATCTCACTGGGCATCGGACAAAATGAAATGGCGGACGAAGACTGTTGGGTTCGACCATACGAGCACTAATGCACCGGATCCTATCAGAACTCTGAAGTTAAAAGTTCTTCGGCGAGAGTAGTACTAAGTTGGGTGACCACTTGGGAAGTCCTCGTGTTGCACCCCTTTTTTCGACCGAGTACCTTTTTCCATATCAGGGGCGACGAAGATCGGCACAGGACAGCTGAGGCAGGCCAACGGCGCTGACTATTGAAAATTTGGGCAAATTGCGACGTTCGGGGCCCGATAATGGCACTTTTGCAGGTGTGTCGTGGTCAATTCGGAGTGGAAGGCAATCTCGCTGGCCATCGGACAAAATGAATTGGCTGACGAAGACTGTTGGGTGCGACCATACGAGCACTAATGCACCGGATCCCATCAGAACTCCGAAGTTAAAAGTGCTTCGGCGAGAGTAGTACTAAGTTAGGTGACCACTTGGGAAGTCCCCGTGTTGCACCCCTTTGTCGACCGAGTACTTTTTCCATATCAGGGGCGACGAAGATCGGCACAGGACAGCTGAGGCAGGCCAACGGCGCTGACTATTGAAAATTTGGGCAAATTGCGACGTTCGGGGCCCAAGAATGGCACTTTTTCATGCTTGTCGTGGTCGATTCGGAGTGGAAGGCGATCTTGCTAGGCATCAGACAAAATGAATTGGCGGACGAAGACTGTTGGGTGCGACCATACGAGCACTAATGCCGCGGATCCTATCAGAACTCTGAAGTTAAAAGTGCTTCGGCGTGAGTAGTACTAAGTTGGGTGACCACTTAGGAAGTCCTCATGTTGCACCCCTTTTTTCGACCGCGTACCTTTTTCCGTATCAGGGGCGACGATGATCGGCGCAGGACAACTGAGGCAGCCCAACGGCGCTAACTATTGAAAATTTGGGCAATATGCGACAGTTTGGGGCCCGAGAATGGCACTTTTGCATGCGTGTCGTGGTCGATTCGGAGTGGAAGGCGATCTCGCTGGGCATCAGACAAAATGAATTGGAGGACGAAGATTGTTGGGTGCGACCATACGAGCACTAATGCACCGGATCCCATCAGTACTCCGAAGTTAAAAGTTCCTCGGCGACAGTAGTACTAAGTTGGGTGACCACTTAGGAAGTTGATAGGCTACGGGCCTGCAAATGGAGTTAGAAATGGCATGCGAAAGTCTCAAAATAACAACAACGATCGGTTCTCTAAGAATACCCCAAAACAGTCTCAAATAGATATGAACAGAGGAGATGAGACGGAGGGCGTGAGGCGCATATCGGTGCTCTAAGAACACCCCAAAACAGACTCAAATATGCTGAAAATAGAGATGACTAGAGGAGATGAGACGGAGGGCGTGAGGCACATACCGAGAAGTTGGTATTGCTCTGAACGATGAGGAAATGATGGAGGAGCGAATTGAAGACCCGAAACTGACCCAGAAACGACTCGTAGTTTGCGGGTGACAGAAATCTGTCGTTGCCAGCGAAGGATTCTCGGCAGAGGGCACTATGGCGTTCGCCCCTTTTCTTCATTGCTTCCATTGCTTGGAAGAGGAAGAGAGGGACTAAGAACACCCCCTAGCAGCCACAAGCTCGGGGTGCAATCGGGAGCTTCATCCAGGTGCTACGCTCCGATGAAGCACCGACAGAAAAACTCTCTCTTTCGCTCGCGAGAGCGCTCCGAACGGGAAGGAAAAATCCTTTGCAATTCCAAAAATATGCATCAATAGCTAACCGATTTACAAAGATGAAATGAAGCTTAAATACAAGAGGGGAGAGAAGCTTTCCGACGTCGACGGGAGGAGGAAGCCGAAGAGGAGAGCTCTGTGTTTTGCCCGTTTATAGCCGTTGGAGGGTGAACCGGTTTGGTGGGTGAACTGGTTTGGTCTAGCAGTTGTTCATCAATTTGGATACACCTCCACGTGGCAGCTCCTCTTGAACTTCTTTTGCTCAATTAATGAAGCTTAAATACAAGAGGGGAGAGAAGCTTTCCGACGTCGACGAGAGGAGGAAGCCGAAGAGGAGAGCTCTATGTTTTGCCCGTTTATAGCCGTTGGAGGGTGAACCGGTTTGGTGGGTGAACCGGTTTGGTCTAGCAGTTGTTCATCAATTTGGATACACCTCCACGTGGCAGCTCCTCTTGAACTTCTTTTGCTCAATTCTTGTTGGTCAACTCCTTTGAGCAATTGCTTTCTACAAGACTAATGTTTGTCTTACCAAAATAACTTGGCAATTAAAGCCATAACATATATGGTAATTATTTGCCAACAAAATAAGATAAAACTTTTTAAAAATAATAGAAACTTGGTTACAATTTTTGATAAGGGAAGACAAATTTCCCCTTTAAACCAATGAGTTTTCACCTACAAAATTAGCAAACAAATTAGGCCATAAATATGGATAGAAGACGTACCTTGACTTGAGATTGGGTCACGGACCCGGGGCACATCAGGAACGAATCAAGTTAAAGAGAGTAAATTGAGTATACTGGTACATGAGTATGAGCTTTTTTCGATGGAGAAAGATGAGACTATTTTCTCCATGTTTACTTGATTTACAAATATTACTAATGGCTTAAAAGTTCTTGGAAAGCCCTATTAAGATGGAGAACTTGTGAGGAAGATCCTTTGGTGCCTACTAAAAGCCTGGCAACTGAAAGTGACTGCCATACAAGAAGCTCGGGATCTCAAGGTTCTCAAGCTAGAAGAACTCATTGGCTCTCTAATGACTAATGAGATAACCATGAGAGCCAATGACAAGTAAGATCTCAAGGAGAAAGAAATCAAGAAGAAAAAAGATATTGCACTCAAAGCTTCCTCAAGTAAACAAGAAGATTATGAGGAAGAAGAAGATGATGAGGACATAGCCCTCATCACTAGAAGATTCAGCAGATTTCTCCAGCAGAAAAGATTGAATGGGAGGAAATTCTCAAAGGGAGAAAATCCTCAAAAGGATAAAGAGATTACCTGCTACGAATGTGGGAAGCCTAGACACATCAAGGCCGAGTGTCCACAAGCAAAGAAAAATCCCAAGAAATTCAAGAAAAGAGCTATGAAGGCCACTTGGGATGACAGTGAGAGCGACACCTCTTCAGAAGATGAGGAAGTTGCTAATCTGTACTTCATGGCCAAGGAGGAAGAGGTTAGTCATTCTTCTAGCAATAGTGAAGTAGATGAGGATGATGACTTAATTAACGCATTTAACGATTTAGTAAAGCAATTTGACATGCTAAAAACTAAATACAATCTGTTGACAAAGGAAAATGCAGGTTTAGTTGAAAAGAATGCTAAAGAAGTCGACTCGCATGAAAAGAAAATTAGTGATCTGAAGATTAGGAATAAGAATTTAAATGATATTGTACTGAAGTTCACTAATGGTAGCAAGAACTTAAATATGCTATTAGGTAGTCAAAGGGTGAATTTTGATAAAGCAGGATTAGGTTATGAAAAATCTAATAAAAAGAAACTTTACAAGACTTTCTTTGTTAAATCATCTCCCTGCTACGCATGTAATGAAGTAGGACATAAATCTTTTGCATGTCCTCTAAAAGTAAACAATGTTAAATCTGGTGGTAAACTGCAATGGTTTCCTAAGGGGACCAGACCTAACACTAGGATCCAAAAGATTTGGGTACCTAAGAAGACCACTTGATCACTGTCTTGCAGGTTGATTGATCTCCTAGGAAAAATCAAGGGTACCTCAACAGTGCATGCTCGGGGCATATGGCGGGAGACTCAACAAAGTTTTCTTTTGTCAACAAGAAGAAAGATAATGTCACTTTTGGTGGAAATCAAAAGGTCAAAATTGTTGGCATCGGCAATATAGGTAATCTTCCAATCCTATTATCGAAAATATGTTATTGGTAGAAGGATTAAAGCATAATTTGTTAAGTATTAGCCAATTGTGTGACAAAGGATATAAAGTAACATTTAAATCAAATTTATGCATAATTAAGGATAGTTCATCTAGTACAATTCTGTTTAAGACTATAGGAAAGAAAATGTGTATATTATTGACTTAGATGATATTGAACTTTTTGATGAAAAATGTTTTGCTGTGAATTCCTCTGGTGATAGTTGGTCTTGGCATAGGAGACTAGGTCATGTAGGCATTGACACCTTAGCTAAGATTATTAAGAATAATTTAGTTATAAGGATTCAAAAAATATCCTTTGAGAAGGATAAAGTCTGTGAAGCTTGCTAAATGGACAAAAAAATCAAAAGTTCTTTTGCATCAAAGAATGCAATTTTCACCTCCAAGCCTCTACAACTTCTTCATATGGACCTCTTCGGTCCTTCTAATGTAGCCAGTATAGGAGAAAAATTCTATGCCTTTGTCATTGTAGATGACTTCTCTAGATTCACTTGGGTATTCTTTCTAAAGAAATGATGAAACGTTTGATATCTTTTCTAGCTTTAGGAAGAGAGTTCAAAATGAAAAAGAGCTCACCATTGTTGCTATTCGTAGTGATCATGGTGGAGAATTTGAGAATGAGAAATTTAAACTCTTGTGTCTCAATTATGGAATTGAGCACAACTTCTCCTCCTCTAGAACCCCTCAACAAAATGGTGTTGTTGAGAGGAAAAATAGATCTCTTCAAGAGCTGGCTCGGACCATGCTCAATGAGAACTCCCTTCCAAAGTACTTCTGGGCAGAAGCTGTTTCAACAGCTTGTTATGTGCTAAACCGGGTCTCTATAAGACCTATTCTAGAGAAAACTCCTTATGAGCTTTGGAATGGAAAAATCTCTACTGTCAAATACTTTAGAGCCTTTGGTTGTAAGTGTTTCATTCTAAACACCAAGGACAACTTGGGAAAATTTGATTCCAAATCTGATCTTGGAATATTCCTTGGATACTTATTAACCAGTAAAGCTTATAGGGTGTTCAACAAAAGAACACTAGTTGTAGAGGAATCCATGCATGTCAATTTTGATGAGACCCCTTATCCCACAATCAATGTAGATGAGGATGATACTTTAGAAAAATAACTGGATTCTCTCTCCATAGACAAGCCTACAGAAACCATTCAAGGAGAACATTCCCGCGAACTTTCTTCAAATTCTCTAGAAATTGTCTCAGTCAAGGATGAAGATGCTGCTCTACCTAGAGATTGGAAATATGTAAGAAATTATCCTTTAGATGAAGTTCTAGGTGATCCAACATTATGAGTCAAAACTAGGGCCTCCCTTATAAATCTTTGTGCTAATGTTGCCTTCATATCTCAAATAGAGCCTAAGAAGTTTGAAGAAGTCGAATTGGATGAAAATTGGATAGTTGCTATGCAAGATGAATTAAACCAATTCGAAAGGAACAACGTTTGGGAACTTGTTCCAAAACTTGACAATCATCCTATTATTAGAACCAAATGGGTATTTAAGAATAAGATGGATGAAAATGGAATTGTGATCAGGAACAAAGCTAGGTTAGTTGCCAAAGGGTACAACCAGAAAGAAGGAATAGACTTTGAGGAAACCTTTGCACCTGTAGCTAGACTAGAATCCATTAGGGTGCTCTTAGCCTATGCTTGCTACAAAAACTTCACACTTTTTCAAATGGACGTTAAGAGTGCTTTTTAAAATGGCTATATCTTGGAAGAAGTTTATGTAGAGCAACCCTTAGGATTTGAAGTCTATGACAAACCTGACCATGTCTATAAGCTCAAGAAGGCTCTATATTGACTTAAGCAAGCTTCTAGAGCTTGGTATGATAGGTTGAAGAATTTTCATGATGAAAGGAAGTTCAAAAAGGGCAAAACCGATTCAACCTTATTTACCTTGCAAAAGGACAAAGACATCCTTTTAGTTCAAATTTATGTCGATGACATTATTTTCGGTTCAACTAATATCTCTGTGTGGATAATTTTCCCAAGTTAAAAGTGCTTCGGCGAGAGTAGTACTAAGTTGGGTGACCACTTGGGAAGTCCTCGTGTTGCACCCCTTTTTTCGACCGAGTACTTTTTTCCATATCAGGAGAGACGAAGATCGGCGCAGGACAGCTGAGGCAGGCCAACGGCGCTGACTATTGAAAATTTGGGCGAATTGCGACGTTCGGGGCCCGAGAATGGCACTTTTGCATGGGTGTCGTGGTCGATTCGGAGTGGAAGGCGATCTCGCTGGGCATCGGACAAAATGAATTGGCGGACGAAGATTGTTGGGTGCGACCATACGAGCACTAATGCACCGGATCCCATCAGAACTCCGAAGTTAAAAGTGCTTCGGCGAGAGTAGTACTAAGTTGGGTGACCACTTGGGAAGTCCTCGTGTTGCACCCCTTTTTTCGACCGAGTACTTTTTTCCATATCAGGAGAGACGAAGATCGGCGCAGGACAGCTGAGGCAGGCCAACGGCGCTGACTATTGAAAATTTGGGCGAATTGCGACGTTCGGGGCCCGGAGAATGGCACTTTGCATGGGTGTCGTTGGTCGATTCGGAGTGGAAGGCGATCTCGCTGGGCATCGGACCAAATGAATTGGCGGACGAAGATTGTTGGGTGCGACCATACGAGCACTAATGCACCGGATCCATCAGAAACTCCGAAGTTAAAAGTGCTTCGGCGAGAGTAGTACTAAGTTGGGTGACCACTTGGGAAGTCCTCGTGTTGCACCCTTTTTTCGACCGAGTACTTTTTCCATATCAGGAGAGACGAAGATCGGCGCAGGACAGCTGAGGCAGGCCAACGGCGCTGACTATTTGAAAATTTGGGCGAATTGTGACGGTTCGGGGCCCGAGAATGGCACTTTTGCATGGGTGTCGTGGTCGATTCGGAGTGGAAGGCGATCTCGCTGGGCATCGGACAAATGAATTGGCGGACGAAGATTGTTGGGTGCGACCATACGAGCACTAATGCACCGGATCCATCAGAACTCCGAAGTTAAAAGTGCTTCGGCGAGAGTAGTACTAAGTTGGGTGACCACTTGGGAAGTCCTCGTGTTGCACCCCTTTTTTCGACCGAGTACTTTTTTCCATATCAGGAGAGACGAAGATCGGCGCAGGACAGCTGAGGCAGGCCAACGGCGCTGACTATTGAAAATTTGGGCGAATTGCGACGTTCGGGGCCCGAGAATGGCACTTTTGCATGGGTGTCGTGGTCGATTCGGAGTGGAAGGCGATCTCGCTGGGCATCGGACAAAGTGAATTGGCGGACGAAGATTGTTGGGTGCGACCATACGAGCACTAATGCACCGGATCCCATCAGAACTCCGAAGTTAAAAGTGCTTCGGCGAGAGTAGTACTAAGTTGGGTGACCACTTGGGAAGTCCTCGTGTTGCACCCCTTTTTTCGACCGAGTACTTTTTTCCATATCAGGAGAGACGAAGATCGGCGCAGGACAGCTGAGGCAGGCCAACGGCGCTGACTATTGAAAATTAGAATGCCATAAGTGAATTTGAAATGAGTATGATGAGGAAGTTAAAATTCTTATTGGGATTTCAGATTAGTCAAACTTCAGATGGCATTTTCTTCTGTCAAGAAAAATACATTAAGGAGCTCTTAAAGAAGTTTGGATTAGACTATTCTAAGTCCTCTAGAACTCCCATGAGCACCACTACTAAACTGGACAAAGATGAAAATGAGATATGTGTGGATACTAAAAAGTATAGAGGTATGATTCTCTGTTATATCTAACGGCTAGCAGGCTAGATATCCTATTTAGTGGGTGCTTGTTTGCTAGGTTTCAAGCCTCCCCTAAGGAATCTCACCTAAGTGCTGTCAAGAGAATTTTCAAATAATTAAGTGGGACTTCTGATTTAGGTTTGTGGTATTGGAAGGGAACATCATTTGATTTAATTGGATATTCAGACTCAGACTATGCAGGAAGTCTGGTTGATAGAAAAAGCACTAGTGGAACATGTCAATTCCTAGGAGAATCTCTTGTGTCCTGGTATTCTAAGAAACAGAATTCTGTAGCTCTTTCAACTACCGAGAGTGAATATATTGCTGCTGGTAGTTGCTGTGCTCAAATGCTTTGGATGAAGCAAACTCTAGAAGATTATAACCTTTTCTATGATAGGATTTCCATTCGGTGTGACAACACCATTGCCATTAACATTTCAAAGAATCCTATCCAACATTTTAGAAAAAAACACATCGAGGTTAGATATCACTTCCTCAGAGATCATGTTCAAATAGGTGATATTACATTAGAATTTGTCAATTCTGCTGATCAATTAGCAGATATCTTTACCAAGTATTTGGATGAAAAAACATTCAATAATATAAGAATAAGGTTAGGTCTCATTAGGATTGAGAAAAATTAAGCTTCATTTTTTCTCAGTTGGAGAATTAGTAAAATGGACGATCTCCACAATTTCCTTCTCTGTGAAAACGTGGTCACAATGGACGTTGACCGTGGACGTTGACAATGGACGTTGTCACAATGGACTTTGAAAATGGACGTTTACCAAATTGTTTATAAAATCACTTGACAGGTAACAGAAACCCTAAGATTCAAAATTCCCCCAAAAATCCTCTCGACTCGTCCAACGATTTCTTCTCTCCTCTGCTAGTCAGCACCGATCCTACACTTTTCTCAACTCCATTTGTGCTAAAAAATCTCTACCTTTTTCAATGGAATCTTCCTCTCGTGCTCCACAAGTCTTCTCCAGGAAAAAGCAAAAGATTTCCCATACCGAGGATGCTCAGTCAGTCTCTGTTCCTCCGCCTCTTGTATAGCCAAATGACGAGTTCCTAAATCATGCTGCTTTCAAGAGGTATTATGAAGATTTCGAATTCAAACCTATTATTCATTCTCAAGGTGTCGTCTTTCGCGATTTGTATGGTCTAAACCTAGAAAAACCTATACAGCTGATGGGCTTAATGGGGTTGTTTAATTCAAAGTCTCTTTATAGGGAAATCCCAATTTGAATTCTATGCGAATTTAGAACACTCTCTTCGCCTTCTGGTTATTAGGAGTTATGTCTATGGACAACATATAGAACTCACCCAGGAAGTTATCCATGAAATCCTTAACTGTGAGCTTCTGAATAGTTCAAGAAGATTTTTTGAGGCAGGCAAGATTCCATCTTTTCTTGAGAAACCAGCTGGGAAGGATTTACTTAACTTAAATACCAAGGATCCCAACAATGCTCCCCTGAAGTTAAAGAGCAAGGATTTGAACTTTAGGGCTCGTGTATTCCACCACATGATCCATTACAACATCTTGCCGGTAGAGGGCCATCGGGACCATGTCAGTGGCATGAATCTTTTCCTGCTTGGTCAATTTTTCAAAGGCGAGCCCTTTAATGTTGGATACATTATCTTAAACTGGATGCTTCAAGTAGTGTGTAATGCCTCCAAATCTCTGCCCTACAATCTTCTCCTTATGAAGATCTTTCACCGGTTTGGTGTTTGCATTCCTGATTCTGACAAGCTTTTGTCCCTGAAGAAGTCCGACTTCTTTTCATCCTCCACTTTGTCCAGAATGGGAATAACACGCAATGATCGAGGTGAGCTGGTGGAAAAAGTGATCCTGACCCTCATACAGTCCAAGCTGTTTCTCCTCTTCCACGTCCACCCAGTCCAACTCCTGCTCCCCTTCCACCTCAGATCCCTTCATCCTCTGCCCGTATTCCTCCTCGCTCCAAAGGTCCTTCCTCTTCTCGAGTGAGGGATTCTATTTCTTAGGATTTGCAAGATGAGCTAAGGGCAAGTATTGCCAGTCTCGAGATCGGCCTTGAATCTTTTCAATCCCTGTATCTCTCCCATCATGGTCAATTTGCAGCATTTGTCCTTTCACAACTTGAACAACTCACGGCTGCCAATCAAGGACTGCTCAAACGTCTTGATCTACTGGAATCACATCAAAGTTCCACTTTTGCTACTGTGAACATCGCATTGATAAAGTTGAACTCGCGCATAGTCAAGTCATTGATGATGTCATCTCTTCGGTTAGATTCCATTCCAATCTTGTCACAACACAATTGCACCACGAATCTGACCACGCCATCACTCAGTTTAGTGATCTTCGTAACCTTCTGATTAAGAGTGATGGTGTGTCCATTCATGGGGATGAGGACTTGGAAGGCGGTGGAGAGACACCTGAACCAGCTCCTCCAGCTACTTCAGCTGTTCCTTCCCGTGCTGAGCATTTGGATGTTGCTCCAGTTGTTGAGACTGGTGCTGCTGCAGAGGTTGCTCTATGTGAGGACGAGCCAGTGCCTGCACTGTTTGTTGATGAGCCAACTCCTCCTCTTCCTGATATTGTTTTTGTTCCAGCTGCTATTGTTGTCTCTGGTGATCTTGTTGTGCTTGAGCCTGTCGATGTGCCAACTGATGATGTTGCTATTGGCTCTGCTGATATTGTCATGTTTGAGCCTGTCACTGCACCCGAGCCTCCTGCTGTTGTCCCAATGCCAGAGAATGAAGTGGTTGCCATGGTGGCTTTGGATGCTGAGGATGCGGCGGATGCCGGGGATGCAGGGGATGTAGGGGATTCCAACAATCGAGATCACATTCCTCTTGTTTCTCCTATTCCTCTTGTTTCAATAGTAGACACGGCCGCTGAGGATGATGATGAAAATCTGTTCCAATTTCCAAGGGTTTTCTATTCTTGCCATTTCTAGGAATGTTTCTGATTTTCTTCCGTTGTATCTTTCCTGTCCTCCCTTCTCTGTCTTAGGTAGTTTCGTCTAAGACCTTTCACCTTTCATCTGCTATTTTTTTATTATTATTATTATTATTATTATTATTATTATTATTATTATTATTATTATTATTATTATTATTATTATTATTATTATTATTATTATTATTATTATTATTATTATTATTATTATTATTATTATTATTATTATTATTATTATTATTATTATTATTATTATTATTATTATTATTATTATTATTATTATTATTATTATTATTATTATTATTATTATTATTATTATTATTATTATTATTATTATTATTATTATTATTATTATTATTATTATTATTATTATTATTATTATTATTATTATTATTATTATTATTATTATTATTATTATTATTATTATTATTATTATTATTATTATTATTATTATTATTATTATTATTATTATTATTATTATTATTATTATTATTATTATTATTATTATTATTATTATTATTATTATTATTATTATTATTATTATTATTATTATTATTATTATTATTATTATTATTATTATTATTATTATTATTATTATTATTATTATTATTATTATTATTATTATTATTATTATTATTATTATTATTATTATTATTATTATTATTATTATTATTATTATTATTATTATTATTATTATTATTATTATTATTATTATTATTATTATTATTATTATTATTATTATTATTATTATTATTATTATTATTATTATTATTATTATTATTATTATTATTATTATTATTATTATTATTATTATTATTATTATTATTATTATTATTATTATTATTATTATTATTATTATTATTATTATTATTATTATTATTATTATTATTATTATTATTATTATTATTATTATTATTATTATTATTATTATTATTATTATTATTATTATTATTATTATTATTATTATTATTATTATTATTATTATTATTATTATTATTATTATTATTATTATTATTATTATTATTATTATTATTATTATTATTATTATTATTATTATTATTATTATTATTATTATTATTATTATTATTATTATTATTATTATTATTATTATTATTATTATTATTATTATTATTATTATTATTATTATTATTATTATTATTATTATTATTATTATTATTATTATTATTATTATTATTATTATTATTATTATTATTATTATTATTATTATTATTATTATTATTATTATTATTATTATTATTATTATTATTATTATTATTATTATTATTATTATTATTATTATTATTATTATTATTATTATTATTATTATTATTATTATTATTATTATTATTATTATTATTATTATTATTATTATTATTATTATTATTATTATTATTATTATTATTATTATTATTATTATTATTATTATTATTATTATTATTATTATTATTATTATTATTATTATTATTATTATTATTATTATTATTATTATTATTATTATTATTATTATTATTATTATTATTATTATTATTATTATTATTATTATTATTATTATTATTATTATTATTATTATTATTATTATTATTATTATTATTATTATTATTATTATTATTATTATTATTATTATTATTATTATTATTATTATTATTATTATTATTATTATTATTATTATTATTATTATTATTATTATTATTATTATTATTATTATTATTATTATTATTATTATTATTATTATTATTATTATTATTATTATTATTATTATTATTATTATTATTATTATTATTATTATTATTATTATTATTATTATTATTATTATTATTATTATTATTATTATTATTATTATTATTATTATTATTATTATTATTATTATTATTATTATTATTATTATTATTATTATTATTATTATTATTATTATTATTATTATTATTATTATTATTATTATTATTATTATTATTATTATTATTATTATTATTATTATTATTATTATTATTATTATTATTATTATTATTATTATTATTATTATTATTATTATTATTATTATTATTATTATTATTATTATTATTATTATTATTATTATTATTATTATTATTATTATTATTATTATTATTATTATTAGCCACTTTGGCCGTTCTTAGCGTCAAATGGCCGAGCATAACGCCGGCTATGGTTGCCGAGCATTAGTGTGCTCAATTTGAGCCGAAAACAGTGAACTCCAAATTTGGGGGTTTCGGTTTTCGGTGTGTTGCCTCGGGATTTCGATTAGTTTAGGCTAATTGAGGCTAATTGTGGTTGATTGGTGAAGAAATTGACGTGAATTGATGAAAAATCAAAATGGGAGAATTTCCCGAATTGGGGCAGTTCGGGTTTTGCTGCAATTGACCTATCTACGGTCGATTGTTTTAAAATTACTTTTGACAGATTAAAATAGGTTATTAGAGGAGCACGTGGCCGCTGGAATCGTTCGATTCCGATAACCGATGCGAAAGTTACGCGCGTTCGAAGTTTTGGGTCGGTTTTTACCGAACCCAAATTAAGGTCCGAAGGTAATAGGTTTATAGTAATTAATGATATAAAGGACGTATTGAACGATATTGGACGGAGTTAGAGTGAATTGCGATAAATGTTAAAATTTGAGAATTTTCGGGTTTTTAGGAAAAACTCGTTAATTGTAATTTTAAACTATCGAGCGTTAATCGTTGTTTAAATACTTCGATTAGTTAGGTGAAGATTTTAGGAAAATTCCTTAATTAAGGTTTTTGTTAAATTTGGACATTTTATTGTTTAAGCTCGTTTTAACGACAAATTGATAAAAATTGCGTAGGTGAACAACGCTCGTGGACGGAGCAAGAGCTACAGAAGACAGGTAAGTTCTCGTGATTCTTTTCTGGCCGATTGGCCTACACCGTGCTTCGAACGTCGTCTCGAGGAGTTTTGGAGATGCCTTTAGTTAGTTTTGCTCGGTTTGGGTAGCTAGGTTTTAGGAGTTTATAGTTTATGCTTTTACAGTTTTGATGGTCCATGTTATTGTTTGTTTACTTTATGATAGAGAACTGTTCACGCATCACTTATTTTAAAGAAAGCATGAAAACGAATTTCCGCACAGAGGTTTAAAGATAACGTAAAGCATAGCATGAGCCTTCGGGCATACAGAGCATTGCATTTACAGGCCTTCGGGCATACAGGCCTTCGGCATACAGGCCTTCGGGCATACAGGCCTTCGGCATACAGAGCATTGCATTTACAGGCCTTCGGGCATACAGAGCATTTCATATACAGGCCTTCGGCATACAGGCCTTCGGCATACAGGCCTTCGGGCATACAGAGCATTTCATATACAGGCCTTCGGGCATACAGAGCATTGCATTTACAGGCCTTCGGGCATACAGGCCTTCGGGCATACAGAGCATTTCATATACAGGCCTTCGGGCATACAGAGCATTGCATTTACAGGCCTTCGGGCATACAGAGCATTTCATATACAGGCCTTCGGGCATACAGAGCATTGCATTTACAGGCCTTCGGCATACAGGCCTTCGGGCATACAGAGCATTTCATATACAGGCCTTCGGGCATACAGAGCATTGCATTTACAGGCCTTCGGGCATACAGGCCTTCGGGCATACAGAGCATTTCATATACTGGCCTTCGGGCATACAGGCCTTCGGGCATACAGAGCATTGCATTTACAGGCCTTCGGCATACAGAGCATTTCATATACAGGCCTTCGGCATACAGAGCATTTCATATACAGGCCTTCGGCATACAGGCCTTCGGCATACAGAGCATTGCATTTACAGGCCTTCGGGCATACAGAGCATTTCATATACAGGCCTTCGGCATACAGAGCATTGCATTTACAGGCCTTCGGCATACAGAGCATTTCATATACAGGCCTTCGGGCATACAGGCCTTCGGGCATACAGGCCTTCGGCATACAGGCCTTCGGCATACAGGCCTTCGGCATACAGGCCTTCGGCATACAGGCCTTCGGCATACAGAGCATTGCATTTACAGGCCTTCGGCATACAGGCCTTCGGGCATACAGGCCTTCGGGCATACAGGCCTTCGGGCATACAGAGCATTGCATTTACAGGCCTTCGGGCATACAGAGCATTGCATTTACAGGCCTTCGGCATACAGAGCATTGCATTTACAGGCCTTCGGCATACAGGCCTTCGGGCATACAGGCCTTCGGCATACAGAGCATTGCATTTACAGGCCTTCGGCATACAGAGCATTTCATATACAGGCCTTCGGCATACAGGCCTTCGGGCATACAGAGCATTTCATATACAGGCCTTCGGCATACAGAGCATTGCATTTACAGGCCTTCGGCATACAGAGCATTGCATTTACAGGCCTTCGGCATACAGAGCATTTCATATACAGGCCTTCGGGCATACAGGCCTTCGGGCATACAGGCCTTCGGCATACAGGCCTTCGGCATACAGGCCTTCGGCATACAGGCCTTCGGCATACAGGCCTTCGGCATACAGAGCATTTCATATACAGGCCTTCGGGCATACAGAGCATTGCATTTACAGGCCTTCGGCATACAGAGCATTTCATATACAGGCCTTCGGGCATACAGGCCTTCGGGCATACAGAGCATTGCATTTACAGGCCTTCGGGCATACAGAGCATTGCATTTACAGGCCTTCGGCATACAGAGCATTGCATTTACAGGCCTTCGGCATACAGGCCTTCGGGCATACAGAGCATTGCATTTACAGGCCTTCGGCATACAGAGCATTTCATATACAGGCCTTCGGCATACAGAGCATTTCATATACAGGCCTTCGGCATACAGGCCTTCGGGCATACAGAGCATTTCATATACAGGCCTTCGGCATACAGAGCATTGCATTTACAGGCCTTCGGCATACAGAGCATTGCATTTACAGGCCTTCGGCATACAGAGCATTTCATATACAGGCCTTCGGCATACAGAGCATTGCATTTACAGGCCTTCGGCATACAGGCCTTCGGCATACAGGCCTTCGGCATACAGGCCTTCGGCATACAGGCCTTCGGCATACAGGCCTTCGGCATACAGGCCTTCGGCATACAGGCCTTCGGCATACAGAGCATTGCATTTACAGGCCTTCGGCATACAGAGCATTGCATTTACAGGCCTTCGGCATACAGAGCATTTCATATACAGGCCTTCGGCATACAGAGCATTTCATATACAGGCCTTCGGCATACAGAGCATTTCATATACAGGCCTTCGGCATACAGAGCATTTCATATACAGGCCTTCGGCATACAGAGCATTTCATATACAGGCCTTCGGCATACAGAGCATTTCATATACAGGCCTTCGGCATACAGGCCTTCGGGCATACAGAGCATTTCATATACAGGCCTTCGGCATACAGAGCATTGCATTTACAGGCCTTCGGGCATACAGAGCATTGCATTTACAGGCCTTCGGGCATACAGGCCTTCGGCATACAGAGCATTGCATTTACAGGCCTTCGGCATACAGAGCATTGCATTTACAGGCCTTCGGCATACAGAGCATTTCATATACAGGCCTTCGGCATACAGGCCTTCGGGCATACAGAGCATTTCATATACAGGCCTTCGGCATACAGAGCATTTCATATACAGGCCTTCGGCATACAGAGCATTTCATATACAGGCCTTCGGCATACAGAGCATTGCATTTACAGGCCTTCGGGCATACAGAGCATTGCATTTACAGGCCTTCGGCATACAGAGCATTTCATATACAGGCCTTCGGCATACAGAGCATTTCATATACAGGCCTTCGGCATACAGAGCATTTCATATACAGGCCTTCGGCATACAGAGCATTGCATTTACAGGCCTTCGGCATACAGAGCATTGCATTTACAGGCCTTCGGCATACAGAGCATTGCATTTACAGGCCTTCGGCATACAGAGCATTTCATATACAGGCCTTCGGCATACAGAGCATTGCATTTACAGGCCTTCGGCATACAGAGCATTGCATTTACAGGCCTTCGGGCATACAGGCCTTCGGCATACAGAGCATTGCATTTACAGGCCTTCGGCATACAGGCCTTCGGCATACAGAGCATTGCATTTACAGGCCTTCGGCATACAGAGCATTGCATTTACAGGCCTTCGGCATACAGAGCATTGCATTTACAGGCCTTCGGCATACAGAGCATTTCATATACAGGCCTTCGGCATACAGGCCTTCGGCATACAGAGCATTTCATATACAGGCCTTCGGCATACAGGCCTTCGGCATACAGAGCATTGCATTTACAGGCCTTCGGCATACAGAGCATTGCATTTACAGGCCTTCGGCATACAGGCCTTCGGCATACAGAGCATTTCATATACAGGCCTTCGGCATACAGGCCTTCGGCATACAGAGCATTTCATATACAGGCCTTCGGCATACAGGCCTTCGGCATACAGGCCTTCGGCATACAGAGCATTGCATTTACAGGCCTTCGGCATACAGGCCTTCGGCATACAGAGCATTTCATATACAGGCCTTCGGCATACAGAGCATTGCATTTACAGGCCTTCGGCATACAGGCCTTCGGCATACAGAGCATTTCATATACAGGCCTTCGGCATACAGAGCATTTCATATACAGGCCTTCGGGCATACAGAGCATTTCATATACAGGCCTTCGGCATACAGAGCATTGCATTTACAGGCCTTCGGCATACAGAGCATTGCATTTACAGGCCTTCGGCATACAGAGCATTGCATTTACAGGCCTTCGGCATACAGAGCATTGCATTTACAGGCCTTCGGCATACAGAGCATTGCATTTACAGGCCTTCGGGCATACAGGCCTTCGGCATACAGAGCATTGCATTTACAGGCCTTCGGCATACAGAGCATTTGTGAGGTGTATGTTCCTTTTTCTGATTTAATATTAATTACCTTATCAAATGTTTTAAAGTTTTATTAATTTGTTTTAAGTTATTTTAAATGGTTTAAAATATAGATTCAATTCTAACTTAATTTCCGCTTAAAGTTAGGTTTTAAGTTTAAAATGAAAAATTTGTACGGTAATTTAAGGGTAAATAAGAGTACAGTATTAGGGTCGTGACACATTCCTCCTACGTTGTTTTTTTTTTTTTTTTTTTTTTTTTTTTTTTTTTTTTTTTTTTTTTTTTTTTTTTTTTTTTTTTTTTTTTTTTTTTTTTTTTTTTTTTTTTTTTTTTTTTTTTTTTTTTTTTTTTTTTTTTTTTTTTTTTTTTTTTTTTTTTTTTTTTTTTTTTTTTTTTTTTTTTTTTTTTTTTTTTTTTTTTTTTTTTTTTTTTTTTTTTTTTTTTTTTTTTTTTTTTTTTTTTTTTTTTTTTTTTTTTTTTTTTTTTTTTTTTTTTTTTTTTTTTTTTTTTTTTTTTTTTTTTTTTTTTTTTTTTTTTTTTTTTTTTTTTTTTTTTTTTTTTTTTTTTTTTTTTTTTTTTTTTTTTTTTTTTTTTTTTTTTTTTTTTTTTTTTTTTTTTTTTTTTTTTTTTTTTTTTTTTTTTTTTTTTTTTTTTTTTTTTTTTTTTTTTTTTTTTTTTTTTTTTTTTTTTTTTTTTTTTTTTTTTTTTTTTTTTTTTTTTTTTTTTTTTTTTTTTTTTTTTTTTTTTTTTTTTTTTTTTTTTTTTTTTTTTTTTTTTTTTTTTTTTTTTTTTTTTTTTTTTTTTTTTTTTTTTTTTTTTTTTTTTTTTTTTTTTTTTTTTTTTTTTTTTTTTTTTTTTTTTTTTTTTTTTTTTTTTTTTTTTTTTTTTTTTTTTTTTTTTTTTTTTTTTTTTTTTTTTTTTTTTTTTTTTTTTTTTTTTTTTTTTTTTTTTTTTTTTTTTTTTTTTTTTTTTTTTTTTTTTTTTTTTTTTTTTTTTTTTTTTTTTTTTTTTTTTTTTTTTTTTTTTTTTTTTTTTTTTTTTTTTTTTTTTTTTTTTTTTTTTTTTTTTTTTTTTTTTTTTTTTTTTTTTTTTTTTTTTTTTTTTTTTTTTTTTTTTTTTTTTTTTTTTTTTTTTTTTTTTTTTTTTTTTTTTTTTTTTTTTTTTTTTTTTTTTTTTTTTTTTTTTTTTTTTTTTTTTTTTTTTTTTTTTTTTTTTTTTTTTTTTTTTTTTTTTTTTTTTTTTTTTTTTTTTTTTTTTTTTTTTTTTTTTTTTTTTTTTTTTTTTTTTTTTTTTTTTTTTTTTTTTTTTTTTTTTTTTTTTTTTTTTTTTTTTTTTTTTTTTTTTTTTTTTTTTTTTTTTTTTTTTTTTTTTTTTTTTTTTTTTTTTTTTTTTTTTTTTTTTTTTTTTTTTTTTTTTTTTTTTTTTTTTTTTTTTTTTTTTTTTTTTTTTTTTTTTTTTTTTTTTTTTTTTTTTTTTTTTTTTTTTTTTTTTTTTTTTTTTTTTTTTTTTTTTTTTTTTTTTTTTTTTTTTTTTTTTTTTTTTTTTTTTTTTTTTTTTTTTTTTTTTTTTTTTTTTTTTTTTTTTTTTTTTTTTTTTTTTTTTTTTTTTTTTTTTTTTTTTTTTTTTTTTTTTTTTTTTTTTTTTTTTTTTTTTTTTTTTTTTTTTTTTTTTTTTTTTTTTTTTTTTTTTTTTTTTTTTTTTTTTTTTTTTTTTTTTTTTTTTTTTTTTTTTTTTTTTTTTTTTTTTTTTTTTTTTTTTTTTTTTTTTTTTTTTTTTTTTTTTTTTTTTTTTTTTTTTTTTTTTTTTTTTTTTTTTTTTTTTTTTTTTTTTTTTTTTTTTTTTTTTTTTTTTTTTTTTTTTTTTTTTTTTTTTTTTTTTTTTTTTTTTTTTTTTTTTTTTTTTTTTTTTTTTTTTTTTTTTTTTTTTTTTTTTTTTTTTTTTTTTTTTTTTTTTTTTTTTTTTTTTTTTTTTTTTTTTTTTTTTTTTTTTTTTTTTTTTTTTTTTTTTTTTTTTTTTTTTTTTTTACAATCACTCTCACGAGCAAAAGGAATTTGTAATCTTCTTCGATTGTTTACATCTCTCTGCCCTAGAACTTGAGATCTTATCTTGAGAGAGTGTAATCTTTGTGCTTAAACCTTCATCCTGTTAAAACTGTAAGGCAATGGATTGACGCCCGCGAAGTTCAATCTAGAAGTGTGAAAGGCTGTTGATTGGCGCCCGTGAAGTTCAATCAAGTTTTCTTGTGGAAGAGAAGTAGTGAAAATTCAAGGAGAATATCCTTGAAGCGTGGACGTAGGCAAGGTTAGCCGAACCACGTAAAAATCACGGTGTCATTTTTTCTCTCTCTCTTTGTTTATTTCAATCAGTAAGCAATCACTTGAGAAATTTATATGACACTAAGTAAAAGAGATTAAGTGAGAAAAATCTAATTCACCCTCTCTCTTAGACAATAACGGTCCTACAAGCATGTCGTCGAAATGACGAACATGGCAGCAAGACTGAAAACCATGAGAGTGGACGTGAATGAGAACATCCTTGTGACATTTATCCTGAACTCCTTGCCTTCTTAATATGGCTCATTTCATATGAGCTATAATATGATGAGAGAAAAGTGGAATATGCATGAATTACAAAGTATGCTCATTCAGAAAGAAGCAAGGCTTAAGAAACCAGGAACTCAAGTTGTCAATTTCATGAATTATGATGGAGCTGGAAAGAAACCAGGAAAGGGCAAGAAATGACTATCATCGATAAATCAGTCCTCTTTCCAAATCCACAAGAAGGAACAACAGAAAGATAAGTGCCATTTTTGTGGAAAGCAAGGACACTATCAGAAAGATTGCCTGAAACGTAATGCATAGTTCGAAAAAAAAAAAAAAAAAAAAAAAAAAAAAAAAAAAAAAAAAAAAAAAAAAAAAAAAAAAAAAAAAAAAAAAAAAAAAAAAAAAAAAAAAAAAAAAAAAAAAAAAAAAAAAAAAAAAAAAAAAAAAAAAAAAAAAAAAAAAAAAAAAAAAAAAAAAAAAAAAAAAAAAAAAAAAAAAAAAAAAAAAAAAAAAAAAAAAAAAAAAAAAAAAAAAAAAAAAAAAAAAAAAAAAAAAAAAAAAAAAAAAAAAAAAAAAAAAAAAAAAAAAAAAAAAAAAAAAAAAAAAAAAAAAAAAAAAAAAAAAAAAAAAAAAAAAAAAAAAAAAAAAAAAAAAAAAAAAAAAAAAAAAAAAAAAAAAAAAAAAAAAAAAAAAAAAAAAAAAAAAAAAAAAAAAAAAAAAAAAAAAAAAAAAAAAAAAAAAAAAAAAAAAAAAAAAAAAAAAAAAAAAAAAAAAAAAAAAAAAAAAAAAAAAAAAAAAAAAAAAAAAAAAAAAAAAAAAAAAAAAAAAAAAAAAAAAAAAAAAAAAAAAAAAAAAAAAAAAAAAAAAAAAAAAAAAAAAAAAAAAAAAAAAAAAAAAAAAAAAAAAAAAAAAAAAAAAAAAAAAAAAAAAAAAAAAAAAAAAAAAAAAAAAAAAAAAAAAAAAAAAAAAAAAAAAAAAAAAAAAAAAAAAAAAAAAAAAAAAAAAAAAAAAAAAAAAAAAAAAAAAAAAAAAAAAAAAAAAAAAAAAAAAAAAAAAAAAAAAAAAAAAAAAAAAAAAAAAAAAAAAAAAAAAAAAAAAAAAAAAAAAAAAAAAAAAAAAAAAAAAAAAAAAAAAAAAAAAAAAAAAAAAAAAAAAAAAAAAAAAAAAAAAAAAAAAAAAAAAAAAAAAAAAAAAAAAAAAAAAAAAAAAAAAAAAAAAAAAAAAAAAAAAAAAAAAAAAAAAAAAAAAAAAAAAAAAAAAAAAAAAAAAAAAAAAAAAAAAAAAAAAAAAAAAAAAAAAAAAAAAAAAAAAAAAAAAAAAAAAAAAAAAAAAAAAAAAAAAAAAAAAAAAAAAAAAAAAAAAAAAAAAAAAAAAAAAAAAAAAAAAAAAAAAAAAAAAAAAAAAAAAAAAAAAAAAAAAAAAAAAAAAAAAAAAAAAAAAAAAAAAAAAAAAAAAAAAAAAAAAAAAAAAAAAAAAAAAAAAAAAAAAAAAAAAAAAAAAAAAAAAAAAAAAAAAAAAAAAAAAAAAAAAAAAAAAAAAAAAAAAAAAAAAAAAAAAAAAAAAAAAAAAAAAAAAAAAAAAAAAAAAAAAAAAAAAAAAAAAAAAAAAAAAAAAAAAAAAAAAAAAAAAAAAAAAAAAAAAAAAAAAAAAAAAAAAAAAAAAAAAAAAAAAAAAAAAAAAAAAAAAAAAAAAAAAAAAAAAAAAAAAAAAAAAAAAAAAAAAAAAAAAAAAAAAAAAAAAAAAAAAAAAAAAAAAAAAAAAAAAAAAAAAAAAAAAAAAAAAAAAAAAAAAAAAAAAAAAAAAAAAAAAAAAAAAAAAAAAAAAAAAAAAAAAAAAAAAAAAAAAAAAAAAAAAAAAAAAAAAAAAAAAAAAAAAAAAAAAAAAAAAAAAAAAAAAAAAAAAAAAAAAAAAAAAAAAAAAAAAAAAAAAAAAAAAAAAAAAAAAAAAAAAAAAAAAAAAAAAAAAAAAAAAAAAAAAAAAAAAAAAAAAAAAAAAAAAAAAAAAAAAAAAAAAAAAAAAAAAAAAAAAAAAAAAAAAAAAAAAAAAAAAAAAAAAAAAAAAAAAAAAAAAAAAAAAAAAAAAAAAAAAAAAAAAAAAAAAAAAAAAAAAAAAAAAAAAAAAAAAAAAAAAAAAAAAAAAAAAAAAAAAAAAAAAAAAAAAAAAAAAAAAAAAAAAAAAAAAAAAAAAAAAAAAAAAAAAAAAAAAAAAAAAAAAAAAAAAAAAAAAAAAAAAAAAAAAAAAAAAAAAAAAAAAAAAAAAAAAAAAAAAAAAAAAAAAAAAAAAAAAAAAAAAAAAAAAAAAAAAAAAAAAAAAAAAAAAAAAAAAAAAAAAAAAAAAAAAAAAAAAAAAAAAAAAAAAAAAAAAAAAAAAAAAAAAAAAAAAAAAAAAAAAAAAAAAAAAAAAAAAAAAAAAAAAAAAAAAAAAAAAAAAAAAAAAAAAAAAAAAAAAAAAAAAAAAAAAAAAAAACTAGATTCAAGAATAACTAGTGGTTTCTTCATTGGTTATCTAGAAAAATCAAAAGGGTATAGATTTTACTGTCCTAGCCATAGTACGAGAATTGTTGAAATTGGAAATGCTAGGTTCATTGAAAATGGTGAAATCAGTGGGAGTTTGGAACCACGTAAAGTAGAAATTCAAGAAGTGAGGGTACAAGTTTCAATACCTATAACTTCTACTCAAGTTGTTGTTCCACCGGTTGTTTATCATATCAATGACTTACACGAACAACAAATTAATGATCAAACACCATATGATGAGATTGTCACTAATGAACCTATAATAGATGAACCACTAGAAATACCATTAAGAAGATTTGTAAGAGAAAGAAGATCTGTTATTTCGAATGATTATGTGGGTTTATCTCAAGAGTTCGAATGTGACTTAGGACTTGATGATGATCCAGTTTCATTTTCACAAACCATGGAAAGTGAGAATTCTGATAAATGGTTAAATGCCATGAAAGATGAGTTAAAATCAATGGAACAAAATGAAGTTTGGAAACTCGTCGAATTGCCTGAATGTTGTAAAAGAGTTGGGTGTAAATGGGTCTTTAAGACTAAACGCGACTCTAATGGCAATATTGAACGAAATAAAGCAAGACTCGTTGCCAAAGGTTGTACTCAGAAAGATGGCATTGATTACAAAGAAACATTTTCTCCTGTTTCGAAAAAGGATTCTCTAAAATTATTATGGCATTTGTAGCTCATTATGATTTAGAGCTCCATCAAATGGATGTGAAAACTGCCTTTTGACTGGGAATTTAGATGAAGAAGTTTATATGGACCAACCTAAAGGTTTTGTCGTTAAAGAACAAGAACACATGGTGTGTAAACTTAAGAAATCAATATATGGACTTAAACAAGCTTCCCGACAATGGTATCTTAAGTTTAACGATACCATTACTTCCTTTGGATTTAAGGAAAACATCGTTGATCGGTGTATATATCTAAAGGTCAGTGGGAATAAGTTTATAATTCTAGTTCTGTATGTTGATGATATCTTGCTGGCCACTAATGATCTGGGCTTAATATATGAAACCAAGAAATATCTCGATACGAACTTTGAAATGAAAAATATGGGAGAGGCATTCTTTGTGATTGAAATTGAAATATGCTGGAATAGATCACAAGGATTGTTGGGATTATCTCAGAAAGCCTATATTAATAAAGTTCTAGAGAGATTTGGAATGGAAAAATGTTCTGCAAGTGTTGTTCCAATTCAGAAAGGAGATAAATTTAATCTCAATCAATGTCTAAAGAATGAATTGGAATGCCACAAATGAAAGATATTCCTTATGAATTTATTGTGGGAAGCTTGATGTATGCACAAACTTGTACCAGACCCGACATTAGTTTTGCAGTCGGAATGCTGGGACAGTATCAAAGTAATCCAGACATAGAGAATTGGAAAGCTGAAAAGAAAGTACTAAGGTATTTACAAGGAACGAAAGATCGCATGCTCACCTATCAGCGATCTGATTATCTTGAAGTGATTGGATATTAAGATTCAGATTATGCAGGATGTGTGGATACTAGAAAATACACTTTTGGCTATTTGTTCCTTTTAGCCGATGGTGCAATCTCATGGAAGAGTGCGAAACAGTCTGTCACTGCTACATCTACTATGGAGGCTGAGTTTGTGGCATGCTTTGAGGCCACAATTCAGGGTTTATGGCTGTAGAACTTTATTTCAGGACTTGGAATTGTTGACAGTATCGCCAAGCCGCTAAAAATTTATTGTGATAATTCCACTGCAGTATTCTTTTTTAAAAACAAAAAGTATTCCAAAGGTGCTAAACACAGAGAGTTGAAATACTTGACTGTTAAAGAAGAAGTTCAGAAACATAGAGTGTCAATAGAACACATAAGCATCAACTTAATGATTGCGGATCCGTTAACAAAAGGATTGCCACCTAAGACATTTACTGAACATGTCGAAGGAATGGGCATTACTGAATGTTAACTTTATGTTTATGTTTGTGTTCTTTATGTACTTGACACTCTTGAGCTCTTTTATTGATAGTTTGTGATATACACTTATGAATCCTGTATGATTAAGTTGAATGCATTCAGAAATGAAATTATAAAGTTATGATATGAACAAGATTAATCTTTATGAAAGACACTAATGTGGACCATTATGATATAGCTGCTTATAGATCATATTGGGTATATAATTGATAGTGTGATACATGGAAGAGACCGTGTCGATATAATGACAGACGACCGCTATGATCCATATTAATTGTATACTTGATAATGATATTATGTTTGATCAATATGATAATGGATTTGCTTATCTTATATGCAAGATAGTATAAGTATTACAGATTAGGAGATATAGGCCAAGTGGGAGATATGTTGGTTTTGTTTGTTTGAGTGAACGGCAGAGGCGATCAATCGCCAATAAATGGCTGATTGATCGGCTCTGTAGCATGTTATAATTTTGGTTAAATAATGATGACCGAAGAACTGTCAATTGAACGGCTTTCTTGAGCGATCGATCGGCAATGCTTGTGCACAAATAATTGATAACAGAGACATGGCCAATCGATCGGCTATTTATGAGCGATCGATCGGCTCTGGGTCCTTAAGTTTTGCACAAATAATGATGTAATAACAGAGGCAGTGCCGATTGATCGACTATTAAAGGTGTTGTGCAAAATAATTCGCAAGTGTACGAGTCGCAACAAGTAATAAAGTGATAAATAGAGTGTCAAATCCACAAGGACTTATTAATTAATAATCAAATTTATTAATCTTAATTCTAAATTGAACACACGTTTTATGGTTACGTAATTTAATTTAAATTAAACACCAAAACAATTAAAGTAACCTAATGTAAAATAACGAAACAGATAGAATGAGATTAGATTTAATAAATAAAAGCCTAGGTACTACGATTTCACCAAAACAACATTTATTTCAATCCTTCATAATTATATTCATAAGTATTCTTCTTATGTTGATGATCGATTTCGCTAAATTCTAATACAATCTCTCTCAAGCATTGCTTAGTTTATCTGATTAACTGGTTATCACTTCTCAGTCTCAAATCCTAGCATTAATCAAATACAATTAAATTGAGAAATCACAATGATCACATCAATACCGTAACTATCTCTAACCTACGCATATTTCTAACATTAATTCCATTGCTCGGGTGTTCATCACCTCTCAGTCTCAAAACACTTCAAAAATCAAGTAAAGATTAGCCAGAAATTTACAAGCTTTAAGAACGGAAATTAAATTCGTCAATAATATTGGAAGAAATATTAATTGAATTTAATTAAACAATGAAACAAAAAATAAACATTGTCTGGCTACATCGTAGCCCTAGAAGAGAAATTTAATTCATGCTAGAAGAAAAGAAAATACAAATAGAAATAAAAATAAACATAGTTTCAAGAGAGGAATGATGAATAATAAAAAACTCGATTTGTTTATGTAGGTAGTCTTTCTGATCCTCTCACTTCTCTTTCGTCTCTAGTCTCTGACTATTTTCCTCTAAAAAAAAACCTCTATAGGGTTGCCTCTATCCTTTAAGTTATAGCCTAATTACTCCCTTATATCAGATCAACGGCTCAGATTAAAACAATTAAAACTTCAAATTGCGTAAGTATTTTTCAGCGGTAGCCGATCGATCGCTTGAATATAGCCGATCGATGGCTCATTGTCTGCCCGTGCAACGTATCTTTTCTTCAGCCAATCGATCGCCCAAAAAACGGTCGATCGATCGACAAGGTTTATGCTCCAAAATATAACTTTTCTTTCAGCCGATCGATCGCTCCACGAATAGCCGATCGATCGGCTTTTGATCTGTCTCCTTGTTCCCCAATCTTCAGCAATAAGGCCGATCTCTTTCTCGTTCTTTTATTCTTTGTCCTGATCTTATCCGATTCCTTCTTTCTTGAAGCTCCAACCTATTTATGTTAAATTTTCTGCACACTTACACCAAAAACGTCAAATTCCTTCAAACACTTGAGAATAACTTATCAAATCAAGTATAAAAGAGTACTAATAAGTGTGTAAAATACATACTTATCACACCCCCAAACTTGAATGAAAGCTTGTCCTTAAGCGAACAAAATGAAGCGCAGTTAAAATAGAGATATAATCTTAATCACATTTAAAATTCTCAACATAATACAATAGTAAAACAATCCTCTTCAAGGTTTTTGATAATTCATCTCGGCTTGAAAAATTCATACTAAAACTACAAAGATTAACATTTTGCGAAAGAAATAACTCATAATAGCGCATTGACAATAATTTACTTAGAAATCTTCGTGTGTGTGTGTGACTTATTCTCATTTCACTCGGGATCACTCCATTCACTCTAATCGTTCACCAGCTTCGCCCAATATCCAACTAGTAGCTAATATCAGTAATTCACAACAAAATTTGATAGGTCTTTTATAAGCTTGTAATGAAAGGCTTGGCTGAAAGGTAGAAATTTTATGGGTTCAAGCAAATTTTCGGAGCACAACTCATCCTTTCTTATTTCATCCACTCAAAATTACTCACTCATTTAAACTCACCAAACTTTCTTTCAATCTCTCACTCACCCCCAAACTTATATTGTTCAACTTCACTCACATTTACTTCGTTGTCATTATTACAAAATAGACTTAATACAACCATAGATAAAACAAAATTGATTTTTTTTTTTGGTTTTTTTATAGAAGAAATTTTGTGTGTGTGTGTGTGTGTGTGTGTGTGTGTGTGTGTGTGTGTGTGTGTGTGTGTGTGTGTGTGTGTGTGTGTGTGTGTGTGTGTGTGTGTGTGTGTGTGTGTGTGTGTGTGTGTGTGTGTGTGTGTGTGTGTGTGTGTGTGTGTGTGTGTGTGTGTGTGTGTGTGTGTGTGTGTGTGTGTGTGTGTGTGTGTGTGTGTGTGTGTGTGTGTGTGTGTGTGTGTGTGTGTGTGTGTGTGTGTGTGTGTGTGTGTGTGTGTGTGTGTGTGTGTGTGTGTGTGTGTGTGTGTGTGTGTGTGTGTGTGTGTGTGTGTGTGTGTGTGTGTGTGTGTGTGTGTGTGTGTGTGTGTGTGTGTGTGTGTGTGTGTGTGTGTGTGTGTGTGTGTGTGTGTGTGTGTGTGTGTGTGTGTGTGTGTGTGTGTGTGTGTGTGTGTGTGTGTGTGTGTGTGTGTGTGTGTGTGTGTGTGTGTGTGTGTGTGTGTGTGTGTGTGTGTGTGTGTGTTATGTTCAACTTCACTCACATTTACTTCGTTGTCATTATTACAAAATAGACTTAATACAACCATAGATAAAACAAAATTGATTTTTTTTTTTGTTTTTTTTATAGAAGAAATTTACAGATAACAACTAACAGAGATAAAATAAAAATTTAATGTACTAAAAAGCAACACATGACAAAGGAGTCTCTAATAAATCTCATTACCACCGTCTGCTCGTCTCCCCTAACTGTATCGATAAAACCCAGTGCTTAGATAAGGTAAGCCTATATATATGAAGTTAGGCCGAAATAGGTGACAATTGAACTATAAATATTAGGCTCAAAAGGGTGACTAAGGTCGTCATTAATTGACTCAACAGGTAGGTCAAGAAAGCTCAAACGGTTCAATGATAGCCTAAGTCATTCTCTTATTGGTGAAAAACTTCAATTTGCATTCATGAATGTTGGGCAAAACCAAGAAGGATATTTCTCACAATGTCCTCGTTATCAATACATTTGACTTGAGTTACACTCCCTTACCGTGTTTATTCTTGTTCACACACTTACAGTGTTTGGGTTTCACTCTAAGTAGACTACACAAATATATCACTAGCAAATAGGTTCAAACAAGAATAAAATGTGTTCAGGATTTTGAGGATAACTATGTAAGCTCTAGTCCATGCAAACTAATACAAATCAAACTTTTACTCAGCATTTCTCAAGGAGTTAAAGCATGAATTTATTCTCATTTAAATCATCATTGACACCTCAACCAAGATTTTAGAATGCATAACCATATAATATATAGTAGAGCAACAGAGCAGAGAAATAAGTCAAGCAAAAATCACCCCAAACTTAAAACAAACATTGTCCTCAATGTAAACAAAGCAAACAAGAAAAACATGAAAGGGAATAGCTTACCTCATGTTGAACCCGACATATTGTCATCCTCATTTTCGCATGGACATTCAAATGGCTACAATAGATGCTCTGGATAGTTGGGAAAAGGGGGGTCGGATTGAGTCGAGTATCCATGGTGAGCATTGAAAGCGTCGATATATTGCGCTGTAAATTGTGAATGTTCAATTTGGCGATAATGGAGATCCATCAATCGTTGTTCCATACGGGCCTGCCGGGTATTTAAATATGCAAACATCTGCTCTTGTTGGATAGTCAGATTTGCAACCATGCGTCCCACATCATCAATGTTGTAAGAGCTAGGGGGTATGGTGGAAGAGGATGCGCCTAGAGTGGGTGGTGCAACAGACTGACTTTCATAACGTTGTTTAATGCAAGCCTCTCTGTGAGCTTGTCGTTCTTGCGCCATGGCGGCTTGTGCAAATGTCAAACCGTGCGACCTACTATGCCTTAGACGAGGCATAGGCAGAGGCTGAGGAGGGATGTCCCCATTGATATCAGTTTCATCGAACCCTAATCCATTATCTCAGGCTATCCCATAGGGCCAGTAGGCTATTTTGGATATGTTGGAATGGCCATACACAGCTTGTTGAAGCCAGGGTTTGTTAGTCAAGCTCATGGGGACATTTATTGAGGCGCATAGGTGTGTGATCAGAACTGGATGTATATGCCCGCTAGTGCTAGGTCCCTTACAATAAGCGAGAATATTCCTATGGATGATGCAGCCTTCGTTGACAGATCGACCTGTTAGGATGCAATAGAGAAGGACCGCTCGATCTTTGGTGAATTCTGTCTTTTGAGATGTCGGTATTAAATTTCCCCTTATGAACTTACACCAAGCTTGGGCGTAGCTGTTTAAGCAGCTTGTTAACAAATGGAGTGGTTGAGTGGGATTTACTGTGGAATAGATCCAAGTTGAACTCCGGTGCCCCATCTCGTGTAGAATCATTTCGTAGTCAGGCCCATCAGTCATCATGGTGTGAAAATTGTCAGGAAAAGAATTCTCAAGACCAAACTTTGCATTGATGGCTTCAGCCGAGAAGTCAATGGTTTTGTTGCGTACTCTGATGGTTCCAACTCCTTGCGATGCTTTGAGGTTGGCATAGAATTCCCACACAACGCTAATGTTAGCCTCTCCACCAAACACAGCAACTGGACACCAGTTTCTTTTCCTGAGCATGGCTAAAATGTTACCATCAACAGGGTCTGGTTGAAACTGAACTTCACAGATGATAGCTTTGTCTTTTGTCATAAAGTCCTAAAAATAATTAGCTGCCATGGGGTTCATGAATGAGTGCTGGATGGGGATGAATGAGACTAAAGTTGTCTTGGCTCTTGATCGTTTAGGCAACATCTTAGAATGTCACACGATTTATATAACCTAGTACTGCACACACGAAGGAAACACATCCAACCCAGCATACACACGCACGACATTTAAGCACGTGAGAAAAGTAATTAATAAATTTGGAGTAAACAAAATGCACAATTGGAAGTTCCACTTGACTCAGACATTTAATCAAACACCTGGTGGGCATGCATAATAAAAGTTGAACCACTATTGGACTATAACCCTAACAACCCTCAAAATTAAAAATCAATGGTCAAATTGACGATCATAGCATGAAGAGAGTTAACACACTCGAAAGACTTTCAAAGTATAACCATAACTAGAGCATTGAAGATAAAGTTCAAAAATTCAAAAATTTCCAAGTGCTAGAAAGATAAAGTGCTCAGTAGGAATGGTTTACCTTTTTCGTGGGAGAACTCGGTGTTGTGTCGTTGAAGAGGGAGTTAGACAATATGGTTGGTGGGCGCCGATCGATCGGAGGTGAGTTCGGTATGAGAAAGGGTATGTGTCTTAAAGGGTAGGGTTGACAGCGAGAAGGGATTTGAAATTGTGCGTCGCCTGGTATTAAAATCTGAGTCGCCAATGGATTGCCACATTTAGCCGATCGATCGGCGACTCCTCTGTTCCAAAAAAATTGTTTTGAGTCGCCGATCAATCGCCAAATGAGCCGATCGATCAGCAACTCCTCTATTCCAAAGAAGTTTTTTTTTTTTTTTTTAACATTAAACTTAAAACACCAAAAACTATGAAACTATCCACATAATAATAATAAAACTAATCATATCAAAATGAAATTACTAAATTAGAACTTAAAACGAAAACAATAAAAAAATAAAACTAAACTTAGAAATAATCGAAATGTTAACAGAGCAAATCAATACTAAAAATAAATGATATATGGGTTATCTCCCACCAAGTGCTTGTTTTAACGTCATCAGCTTGACGCTGTGCTGCTTCACATTTTGTTTAGAATGATGACAGACTTTGTACTGTCGAATGTACCACCCTAATACGGTTTCAATCTTTGACCGTTAACCTTGAATGTAGATTGATCTTCACCTTGAATTTCAACGGCACCGTGAGGAAACACTTTAATTACCGTGAACGGTCCTGACCATCGTGACTTGAGTTTTCAGGGAATAACTGAAGGCGAGAATTAAATAATAAGACTTGCTGTCCTGGTGCAAATTCCTTTGGCACAATATGTTTATCATGCCCCGCCTTCGTCTTTTCTTTATAAATTCTGGAATTTTCATAAGCTTTTCTTCTAAATTCATCAAGCTCATTTAACTGTAATATTCTCACTTCGCTTGCTGCTTGTGACTCCATGTTTATTTTTTTAGTAGCCCATAAAGCTCGATGCTCTAATTCCACTAGAAGATGACATGCTTTACCAAAAACCAGACGATATAGTGACATTCCTAATGGTGTTTTGAATGCTATTCGATATGCCCAAATAGAATCATCTAGCCTTCGTGACTAATCTTTGCGAGATGAGCTAATCGTCTTTTCTAGAATTTTCTTGATCTCTCTATTCAAAACCTCGATTTGACCATTAGATTGCGGATTATACCCCAGAGCCTTACGATGCTTTATACCATATTTCAACAATAAGGCTTCAAATTGTTTATTATAAAAATGTGTACCTTCATCACTGATGATAGCCCTTGGAGTACCGAATCGTGTAAAAATATTTTTACGAAGAAAATTGAGGACCACTTTACCATCATTGGTTGGGGTAGCAGATGCTTCCACCCATTTTGACACATAATCGACTGCCAGGAGAATATATTTATTATTGAAAGAAGTAGGAAACAGACCCATGAAATCGATCTCCCAAACATCAAATAGTTCTATTTCTAGAATATTGGTCAATGGCATCTCATCTAGATGTGAAATATTGCCGGTACGTTGGCAGCGGTCACATGACATAGTGAATAAATGAGCATCTTTAAAAAGGGTAGGCAAAAAAACACCACATTGTAATACCTTTGTAGCTGTTCTCTTGCCACCAAAATGGCTCCCACACTCTAGTGAATGACAATGCCTTTATACATTTTCCATCTCGTCTTCCGAAATGCACCGCCTTATGACATGATCCGCACAGTGCTTGTAAAGAAATGGACCATCCCAATAATATCTTTTAACATCAGCAAAAAATTTCTTTCTTTTATAAGCTGAAGGCTTTATGGGCAGAACAGCGCTAGCCAAGAAATTGACGATATCTACGTACCATGGTGTATTGTTGATACTAAAGAGTTGTTCATCCAGAAATGTATCAACAATTGGTACTCCATCCTCTTTCATATGTTCTTGAGGTTGTAGTCTTGATAGGTGATATGCCAGTAGATTTTTTGTGCCCTTTTTATCTCTAATTTCCAGATCGAACTCTTGGAGTAGTAACACCCAATGAATGAGGCGCGACTTTGCATCTTTTTTAATCATAAGGTATTTAATGGATAAATGATCAGTAAAAATTATTACCTTATTGTTGATAAAATAAGGACGAAATTTGTCGAAGGCGAATACAACTGCAAGTAGTTCTTTTTCTGTTGTAGCGTAATTCAACTAAGCTTCATTGAGGACTCGACTCGCATAATAAATAGTGCGGAAGGTCTTATCTTTACGTTGCCCTAACACTGCTCCAATTGCAAAATCACTAGCATCGCTCATAATTTTGAATGGACGGTTCCAATCTGGTGCTACTACAATGGGTGCTGAAGTGAGCTTTTCTTTCAATAAATTGAAAGCATTTAAACATTCAGTATCAAACTTAAACTCCACACTCTTTTCCAGTAGGTTACATAATGGCTTGGTGATCTTGCTAAAGTCTTGGATGAATCTGCGATAAAATCCTGCGTGTCCCAAAAAAACTCCTCACTCCCTTAATTGAGATAGGTTGTGGTAACTTCTCAATCGTATCAATCTTGGCACGATCCACTTCTATCCCTTTGGATGATACCCGATGGCCTAATACAATACCTTCACGTACCATGAAATGACATTTTTTCCAATTTAGTACCAAATTTGTCTCAGCACAGCGTTGAAGCACCCTATTCAAATTCTCCAGACAACGATCAAAAGAAGATCCAAAAACAAAAAAATCATCCATGAATACCTCAATAATGCGTTCGACCATGTCAGAAAATATAGCTATCATGCATCGTTGAAAGGTGGCAGGAGCGTTACAAAGACCAAAGGGCATTCGTCGAAATGCAAAGGTGGCGTAAGGGCAGGTAAATGTGGTTTTCTCTTGGTCTTCGGGGGCTATGGTTATTTGATTGTACCCGGAGTATCCATCAAGAAAACAATAAAATTCGTGTCCTGAGAGCCTATCAAGTATCTGATCAATAAATGGAAGCGGGAAGTGATCTTTCCTTGTAGCATTGTTTAATTTCTTATAGTCCATACATATGCGCCAACTGGTGACAGTGCGAGTCGGAATGAGCTCATTATTTTCGTTTTGCACAACTGTCATTCCTCCCTTTTTTGGTACAACTTGGACAGGGCTAACCCATGAACTGTCAGAAATTGGGTATATCATCCCTGCATCTAACCACTTTAAGATTTCTTTGCGCACTACTTCTTTCATGGTGGGGTTGAGATGTCGTTGGTGTTCCACTAATGGCTTGTGATCTTCCTCCATAAGGATTCTATGCATACAAAATGACGAGTTTATCCCCTTTAAATCTGTGAAAGTCCAACAAATTGCTGATTTGAATTTTTGAAGAACTCAGAGTAATTTATCTTCTTCTTCTATAGATAGACCAGCAGAAATAATTACCGGTAAAGAATATGGGGCTTATAAATATGCGTATTTTAAATGTGAAGCCAGTGTCTTCAATTCTAGCACAGGCGGTTGCTCTATGGATGGCAACGTGCGTGACGGGCCTTCCCCTAAATTTTCATAGTATTTCCTCATATTCAGCTCATAAGAGTCCATCCACATCGCATAACCACGTACCTCCTTGTCCTCTTTTAGAGAATAATTATGCTCACACATACATGCTTCTAAAGGGTCGTCTGGTTGAAGTGCAAATTTATCTGCCGCAGACTCGGTAACTTCCACGTGAAAAACATCATTGTTATCCCCCGGATACTTCATGGCTCTGAACATGTTAAATGTGACTTCTTCATCCTGAACTCTCAAGCTCAACTCACCTTTTTGTACATCAATAACAGCACGATCTGTAGCAAGGAATGGTCTACCCAAAATAATTGGCACATCTCTGTCTTGTTCCATATCAAGCACAATAAAATCAGCAGGGAATATGAATTTATCTACCTTTACAAGTACGTCTTCAATGATTCCCCTCGGGTGTTTAATAGACCGATTGGCCATCAGTGATGTAACCCTTGTTGGCTTTGCTTCGCCTAGACCGAGTTTTCGAAATATAGATAGAGGTATTAAATTAATGCTCGCCCCCAAGTCGCAGAGTTCCCTAACAAATACAGAATTTCCAATCTCGCAAGGCATAATAAAACTTCCCGGATCTTTTAGTTTTTGAGGGAGCTTCCTCTGAATAATGGCACTACACTCTTCTGTAAGAGCTATAATACCACACTCCTCTATTTTCTACTTGTGAGAAAGAATATCTTTCATAAATTTGGCGTAACTCGGCATTTGTTCCAACGCGTCGGCAAATAGAATATTAATGTGGAGCTTCTTGAAGGCATCAAGGAATTAAGAGAATTATTTATCAAGCTTCCCATTTTTCAATCTTTGCAGAAACAGAATGGGAGGTGAGTTTGCTTGAATTGGTGAATGATGAGATGGTGATGACTTTTGAACTTCATCTGCATTTGACTCCTCACTAACAACTTTAGGCACGTTTGTCTCTTTTTGTACTGGTTCAATTACTGTTCCTTTTTCGAGTGGTGATTGCATTACAATGATCTTTTGGATTCACCTCTGTGTTACTTGGTAGTGAGCCTTGAGGCCTTCCATTAATGACACTCGTAAATTGACCAAGTTGATTTTCAAGACTTCGGATTTGGACTGATTGATTTTGCATCATAGTGCGAGTTTTGGTCATAAATTGCATAACGGCTATTTCAAGATCATTTTTCTTTTCAACTTGTTGAGAAGGACTGGGATGAGCTGCTTGAGGCAATTGCATAGCATTTTGAGAATTCCATTATGAAAAATTCGGGTGTTGTCGCCATCTTGGATTATAGGTGTTAGAATTGGGATTACCTTGTCGATTAAAATTATCCATATAGTTAGCTTGCTCTTTCGGATTCACTCGACATGGGATTGCCCTCTTGACATTCTTCATTCAAATGCAATCCTTGACACCATTGACAGTTAACTTTCGATGTTTTCCCTTCACTCGTTGCCATATGAGACTCCTGTAGTTGTTTAGTTAATGAGGCAACTTGTAGTGTTAAAGCTTTCATAGCTTCGAGCTTTGGAGTACCCGTTGAGGGCTTCATAATTAATTGCACCACTGGACATTGGTCATTGTTAAGCGCTAATTCCTTTAATAGATCATAGGTGACTTCTTCAGTTTTTCACATTAAATCACCACCTGCAGCTGCATTGACCAGAGTTTTAGTAGATGCAGACAATCCCACATAGAAAGTTTGAATATGCATCCATTTTGGTAGACCAAGGTTTGGACACTTTCTTAGCATATCCTTGAAGCATGCCCATGCCTTATATAATGTTTCCCCATCGAATTGACTGAAGTTGATTATATCGTTGCGAAGTTTAGCAGTGTTCTCAAAAGGAAAGAACTTAGAAAGAAATTTCTGGCATAACTCTTCCCAAGTATTAATAGAATTAGCTGGCAGAGAGTGAAGCCAATTCTTTACATGATCCCGTATTGAGAACGGAAATAAACTTAACCTAACTGCACCATCCCCCACATTGTAAAATCTGAAAGTATCGCATATTTCTAAAAAATTTGCAATATGATCTTCGAGGTCCTCAAAAGGTAATCCACTAAACTGAGATTGTTGAATCATGTGTAAGGTGCCCAACTTAATTTCAAAATTAGCAGCAATGGCCGGTTTCCGAATAGCTGAATGCACTCCGGATACAGTAGGTTTAACATAATCCAGCAAGGTCCAGTTCTCAATATTATCTTCCCCGTTATCTCCCATGATGGCACGCGCTGGTTAAATAACTTATCTTATCTCTTTACGATGTTGTTGACACGTACGCTTGATCTCAAGATTAAGCAGGAGAAGATTAACATTTCCTTCTTTACGCATGCACCTGGAAATAACACGGAAATAAGGAAATAAAATAAATAGAAGTCAAAATAAAACTAAAAATAATTAATTCGATATTAATAATAAAGTCCCTAGCAGCGGCGCCAAAAACTTGTTGTGCAAAATAATTCACAAGTGTACGAGTCGCAACAAGTAATAAAGTGATAAATAGAGTGTCGAACCCACATGAACTTGTTAATTAATAATTGAATTTATTAATGTTAACTCTAAATTGAACATACGCTTTATGGTCACGTAATTGAATTTAAATTAAACATCAAAAACAATTAAAGTAACCTAATGTAAAATAACGAAACAGATAGAATGAGATTAGATTTAATAAATAAAAGCCTAGGTACTACGATTTCACCAAAACAACATTTATTTCAATTCTTCATAATTATATTCATAAGTATTCTTCCTATGTTGATGATCAATTTCGCTAAATTCTAATACAATCTCTCTCAAACATTACTTAGTTTATCTGATTAACTCGTTATCACTTCTCAGTCTCAAATCCTAGCATTAATCAAATACAATTAAATTGAGAAATTACAATGATCACATCAATACCGTAACTATCTCTAGCCTACGCATATTTCTAACATTAATTCCATTACTTGGGTGTTCATCACCTCTCGATCTCAAAACACCCCAAAAATCAAGTAAAGATTGGCCAGAAATTTACAAGCTTTAAGAACATGAATTAAATGCGTCAACAATATTAGAAGAAATACTTATTGAATTTAATTAAACAAAGAAACAAAAAATAAACATTGTCTGGCTACATCGTAGCCCTAGAAGAGAAATTTAGTTCATGCTAGAAGAAAAGAAAATACAAATAGAAATAAAAATAAACATAGTTTCAAGAGAGGAAGGATGAATAACAAAAAACTCGATTCGTTGATGTAGGTAGTCTTTCTGATCCTCTCGCTTCTCTTCCGTCTCTAGTCTCTGACTATTTTCCTCTAAAAAAAAACCACTTTAGAGTTGCCTCTATCCTTAAGTTATAGCCTAATTACTCTTTATATCAGATCAACGGCTCAGATTAAAACAATTAAAACTTCAAATTGCGTAAGTATTTGTCAGCGGTAGCTGATCGATCGCTTGAATATAGCCGATCGATCGGCTCAGTGTCTGCCCGTGCAATGTATCTTTTCTTCAGCCGATCTATCGCCCAAAAATGGTCGATCGATCGGCAAGGTTTCTGCTCTAAAACATAACTTTTCTTCAGCCGATTGATCGCTCCACGAATAGCCGATCGATCGGCTTTTGATCTGTCTCCATGTTCCCCAATCTTCAACAATAAGGTCGATCTCTTTCTCGTTCTTTTATTCTTTGTCCTGATCTTATCTGTTTCCTTCTTTCTTGAATCTCCAACCTATTTATGTTAAATTTTCTGCACACTTACACCAAAAACGTCAAATTCCTTCAAACACTTGAGAATAACTTATCAAATCAAGTATAAAAAGAGTACTAATAAGTGTGTAAAATACACACTTATCAAAAGGCGATCGATCAGCTCTACCATTATGATGAAAATGTGATTTATAATAGAGGAAATGCCGATTGATCGGCTTTCTTGGGCGATCAATCGGCTCTAGCTCTGCGAAACGAAATCACTCTACAGAATCCAAAATTTTTGATACTCAAACGTTCACCGAAGAAACCAAGTGATATAGCCAAATGTGTGTAAATCCTATTGGTTAAGGTATTTTGTTTTATTGATAAAGTGATTAATTTGATGGAAATTAATCTTTATGTATATTATGAAAAACGAAACTAGTCCTCTCTCTACCTAACTGAATGTTTACGGTGATGTTCTCTATCAAAACTATCACTCAAGAAACTAAGGGTTAAGGGAGAGAAATCAATTTCTGTTATCATGGAGAAAGGTAAGTCTCTTTCCCTGTCAATTAGAGTGGTAAAAATCAAATTGTTCATGATCCTGTAGTTTCTCCTTAATGAACATGAGAAACAATAAAGATAAATGACTAACAATTTTGATAAGCTGTGGCTTTGATTTTAGAGAGAGGGGATTACACACCCTCGTAGGTGAACCTATTCTGTCTGTGAAGATGATTTCTATTAAAACGGTCGTTAGATCAGTTCAGTAGGGCTAACAATGTTTTTTCGTTGAAGTTCAATCCGATCACCTTATGTAAGCTAGTGCACAGACTACTGCAACCAAAACATTCCTACATGAGCTTCAATCATAATATAAACCAATTTTTACAGTGGTTCCAAGCCTTCCCCCCATTTGTTCGAGGAGTCATACTATCAGATTAAAAAGATGGGGCTGTTCCACCTCAGATCAGGCCTTACCGCTACCCCCCTATGTAGAAAAATGAAATTGAGAAGTTGGTAACAGATATGACTGCGGCAGGGATAATTAGGTCGAGCCAAGGCCCTTTTTTAGCCCAATTCTTCTAGTTCGCATCGAGGATGAAGGATGGAGATTTTTCATTGATTACCAACATTTAAATCAGCTTACTGTACCAAATAAGTTTCCAATTTCAATCATAGAGGAACGTATCAATGAGCTACACAGGGCCTCTTGCTTCTCAAAAGTGGACTTAAAAATTGGATATCACCACATTCGTATGCATTCCGACGACATTGAAAAAATTGCTTTTCCCATGCACAAGATGAACTACGAGTTTTTTGTGATGCCTTTTGGTCTCGTGAATGCTCCTGCTACATTTCAAGCAATTATGACAGACTTATTTCCCCCATTCTGAGGAGGTTTGTGTTGGTTTTCTTGGATGATATTTTAGTTCACAGCGGTGATAGCTCTGGACATTATGTCCATCTTCGCTTAGCCTTGAGGGTTCTATGTGATGCACATTTTGTGTTAAACACAAAAAAATGTGTTTTCTTGCAATCAACCATTAATTATTTGGGATGTACGATAAGTTCACAGAGAGTTGCAGCAGATTCAGATAAGATATCAAGCATGCTCACTTGGCCTACTGCTTCATCTGCCAAAGAGGTTCATGGTTTTTTTTGGCCTCACTGGTTACTATGTTGTTTTGTAAACGAATATAGCACAATAGCTCGCCCACTCATTGGCTTGCTCAAAAAGGCTCTTTCCACTGATCCCTTTTGACTCAATTGGCTTTTGATACACTTAAACAAACTATGACTATAACACCTATATTGACTCTCTTAGCTTTTGGCCTACCCTTTGAAGTAGAAGGATGCTTCGAGTTCTGGTCTTGTAGCAGTTTTGATGTAAAATAGTCATCCTATATCATCTTTAAGCAAAGGTCTCTCTCCATTAACTAAAGAACAATCTGTTTATGTGCACGAATTGATGTCTCATGTGTTAGGAGTCCAAAAGTGGCTCACCGACCAGAGATCTCTTAAGTTTTTACTTGAGCAACGATTATCAACTCCGAAATAGCATAAGTGGTGGGTGAAATTAATTGGTTATGAATTCAGCATTGTGTACAAACCGGGTAGGGAAAACAAGGTAGCAAATGCTTTGTCTCAACGGGCGGTTGGGAAGCCTCTAAACTATTGTTTTAGTATTTCCTGTCAAACCATTATCGATTTATCTATTCTTGCAAAGGAGTTAGCTGCTGATCCTAAATTAAACATTGTTTGTATTTCTATCTTACCAAATAAATGTGTGGATCCTCGCTATGAGTTGAACAATGGGGTGCTACTTTATAAAGGAAAGATTATGATTCCCCCTCAATCATTTATAAAACAACTATTAGAAGAATTCCACAATTCACCCATGGGTGGCCACTTTGGTGTATGGTGTTTTTACAAACGTATTAGCTCCAACATTTATTGTAAAAGTTTACCAAAGGAGGTGCAGAAGTTGGTGGCTGCTTGTGCTATTTGTCAGCATAACAAAGCAGAGACATCCCTACCAGTTTCAGAATTGGTGTGGGAAGATATTGCGCTAGACTTTATTGATGTCATATCTAACTCTGTCGGTTATAATAGTATTTTGGTTGTCGTTGATCGACTAACTAAATTTGCTCACTTCTTAGCATTGGAGCACCCATTTACAGCGAAGGGAGTGACTGATGTATTTTGTAAAGAAGTGGTTCGTCTACATAGAGTTCTCAGAGCATTATTAGTGATCAAGACAAGTTGTTCACAAGTACTTCAGGAATTTTTTAGACTACAAAACACACGCCTCAATATGAATTCCACTTACCACCCTCAAATGGATGGCAAAATCGAAGTTTTAAATCGGTGTTTAAAGGCATACCTACACTATTTTTCTTCTAATAATCCTAAAAATTGGTTGAAGTGGCTCGGTTGGGCAGACCTTTTATACAACACCTATTTCCACAGTGTTGCTAATATGACTCCTTTCAAGGCTTTGTATGAACGACATCCACCCACTCTTATTCGTTATGGAGGCGATAAAACTACAATTGGCTCCGTGGACAAGCAATTAAAGGAACGAGATGAACTTCTCAAAATTCTTCACCTTAATTTGGTGCGGGCTCAAGAACGTATGAATAAGATGGCTGACTCTTTGAGAATAGAACGACAATTCTAAATTAGAGAGCGAGCATGGCTTAAGCTCAACCCTACCACCAAAGTTCATAGGTTCAATGCCACAATCAAAAGCTAGCCCCTTGCGATTTTGAACCATTTATGGTTGTCTCTAAACTGGGAGAAGTGGCTTATAAGCTGCAGTTACCAGCTGGATCCAAAGTTCAACAAGTGTTTCATGTCTCCAAACTCAAAAAAGTGGTAGGTTGACAACAGTCATCATCACTGCCAGTGATCCTTGACGGAGGGGACTCCAATGTAGAGAGAGATAAATCTTGGATAAATATTATTAGAGAAGATGATGTATTTATAATAACCTCCTTAAGAATTCAAAGAGATAGTGGAGGAATAAATAGACATTGAGAATAGGAAGGGTTAGGAATAGCAAAAGACAATAAATAATATCCACTAATAGGCCCCCTCAAGATGGTGACCGGGTCGATACACCAATCTTGGAACATAGATGATGAAGACGAGGTCGCAGAAGAGCTTTGGTCAAGGCATCAGCTAGTTGATCACTCCTAGGAACATGAACCACTCGACGATCCTTGGTTTGAACCAGATCACGTACAAAGTGATAGTCAAGAGCTAAATGTTTCATGCAAGAGTGGAACACTGGATTGGAACAGAGATAATGACACGGGCTACCCAAAAAGGGAACCCGTGTTAAACCCATAAAATACCAACAATGTACTCGGTGTGTGTAAGATGAATATGACCGACAATGTGATGAATAAGCGAACAAAAAATGTAGGAAAAACGAAGTGAATAATGTGTGTGAAATGAAGAAGATGGAAGAGAAAGAAGATGTAAACCCTTTGGCGGCCCCGAAAGCTATCTTACGTGAGGCTTCTGGAGGCAAGTTTTCCCGTAGGAATAACTACCATTGTAGGGCACCGGTTTGGCTCCCACATAGTTCGATCTTCCAAGGAAGAATGGAGGTGGGAAGCAATACTTACTAACTCTGGCAACCTTGAGCTAGTTAGTAAGGGAGTTCTCTACTCCAATCACAGATTTAGAAATCTATGGCTTACCTTTCCGACGAAGGTAATTCCAAAGCTCTCAAAAGAGGCAAAGGTGACTCCTGTATTAGCAATGTGGCAAAAAGTTTTTCAATGCTTCTAATCAATGCCTATTTATAAACCTAAGTGATGAATAGCTAGGGTTTTTGGTGTGCTTGTTGCTGACAAATTGGAGCCGTGGATGAGGTGCAGCGATGGAGGGCCGAGATGAGGTGCGCACGGATGAAGGCGCAGATTAAAGAGCTGGCACACGCTGAAGCATTGATCTGAAGCGTTGATCCGACAATGGTTGATCTTTTGGCGCTCAAATTTGAATTTAAAAAAAATAATAATAATCCCTCCTTAGTGCTCCCTTGGTTGGGCTTTGAACTTCCTTCCCTTTAAGGCTTGATGATGACTTGCTTCTTGGTCTTCAACCCATAGCTAATCATCATTCTAATCCTAACCAACAATCTAATACATTAATTGAGTAAGGCTTATAACTCACCTTACCCTCACAAATGGGGCTAAAATGTTTGCCAAAGTTTAAAAAAAAAAAAGGAAAATACATCAAAGATGTTCATGAAAATAAAGAAAAGAAAAATGCATAATTGAAATGGTTACACTTTTGGGATGCCGGGAAGACAAATTCCCATCTGATGAAGCTCACAACTTATCCGTGTGTCCCACGTCAACAAATGCAACGGATGCTCCTGATCTAATGGGCTAATCTCCCAAGTGGATCGATCCATCCTCGAGATTAAGACCTGCAAAAGAAACAAAGTCATCAGTAAAATCGCTAAATAAGGCAAGGGACTTTGTTTGCGATCAAGTAATAGGCCTTGTAGGCATGTCATCCTCTCCAGGTGAGAGATGATTTGACCTCAAATTCAAAGATTCAGCCACTTCTTCCTCATTGTTCTCATCACTAACATATGGTGACAGATCCTAGACATTAAACATGGCCGACACGCCATAATCGCTCTATAGGTCAATCTTGTAAGCATTGTTATTTATTCGCTCCAACACTTTGAAAGGTCTTTCAGCTCTAGGGAGTAACTTCGAGCGCCTCTTATCAGGAAACCTTTATTTTCTCAAGTGTAACCACACCAAATCTCCTTCTTTAAAGATGACTTCTTTTCGTCCTTTTTTTGCATGCTTAGCATAACCCGCATTACTCTTCTCAATTGCCTTCCAAACCGTTTCATGTAACTTCTTGATTTGTTCAGCCTTATTTGCTCTAGAGGGATTGATAAGGTCCTTAGTTGGCAATGGTATTAAGTCCAAGGGTGTAGAAGGGTTAAATCCATATGCAACCTCAAAAGGTGTTTGGTGGGTAGTAGAATGAATGCTTCTATTGTAGCAAAACTCCAAATGTGGGAGTACTATGTCCCAATTTCCCAACTTCTTACCAACAACGCATCTTAATAATGTTCTGAGGGTCCGATTTACAACTTCAGTTTGTCTGTAAGTTTGGGAATGGAATGAAGTACTAAAACATAGTCTTGTCCCCAATCTCCTCCATAAGGTATTCCAAAAAGCACTTAAAATTTAGTGTCACGATCCGACACTATCAAATGTGGTACTCTGTGGAGTCGGACAATCTCCTTAAAGAAGAGGTCAGCAATGATAGCAGCATCATCAGTTTTATTACATGCTACAAAGTGTGCCATCTTGGAAAATCTATCCACGACCACTAAAATAGAATCTTTTCTCCTCACAGTCCGTGGTAAGCCCAAAATAAAGTCCATGCTAACTTCAATCCAAGGATGGGTTGGGACTTGTAATGACATGTATAATCCTTGCAGTAGGACTTTACTTTTTGCCTTCTTACATACAACGTATTGTTCCAAGAGATGGTGTACGTTCGACAACATGTGTGGCCAATAAAAATGCTCCTTGAGCATCTCAAGGGTCTTTTTCTCTCCAAAGTGACCCGCTAAACCTCCTCGATGAGGCTCCTTTACTAGTCAAAGTCGTAGGCTACCTCGGGGAATGCATAACTTTCCTCCTTTCATGAGGAATCCATCCAAAATATAGAATCCTCCATGGGGTTTGATCAAGCATTTTGCGTAATGAGAACCAAAATCTTCATCAGAGTCATAAGTATTCTTAATCCATTCAAGCCCAAAGAATCTAGTCCTAAATTTCGTGAAAAGGATTCTTTTTCTCGAAAGGGCATCCGCAACAACATTTTCATTACCCTTTAAGTACTTCAATGTGTATGGAAATCTTTCTAAAAATTCTACCCATTTGGAATGCCTCTTATTCAATTTATGTTGACTCTTAAAATGCTTAAGTGACTGGTGGTCAGAATGAATCACAAATTCTTTTGATAAGAGGCAATGTTGCCAATGCTCAAGTGCTCGAATAACTGCATAAAATTCTTTATCATAAGTAGAGTAATTAAGTGCAGCTCCTTTGAGTTTCTCACTGAAATAGGCCAGGGTCTTCCCTCTTGGGTTAACACAGCACCAATACCAATTCCCGATGCATCGCTCTTGATCTCAAAAACCTTGTTGAAATCAGGTAGTGCTAACACAGGCGAATTACACAATTTCTCCTTAATGGTGTCGAAATTCTTTTGACAACTTAGAGTCCAAAGAAACTCTACTCCTTTCTTAGTCAAGTCCGTAAGCGGGCCTACAAGAGAACTAAAATCTCGTATGAATCTCTACTAGAATGAGGCTAGTCCATGAAAGCTCCTCAATTATGATATTCCATTTGGTGTAAGCCAATCCTTGATGGCCTGTATTTTTTCTTTATCAGCCTCCATTCCATTCTTCGATATCACAAAACCAAGGAAATACACTTTCTCTTGTCCAAATGAACACTTCTTTAGATTTCTAAATAATTTTGCAACACGAAGAATCTCAAACAAAATGCCAAGGTGCTTGACATGCTGTGGAAGGTCTAAGCTATACACCAGTATGTAATCGAAATAGACGACAACAAACTTACCTAAAAGGTCCTTTAATACATGGTGCATTAACCGCATGAAAGTACTTGGGGCATTTGATAATCCGAATGGCATGACAATCCATTCAAATAAGCCATACTTTGTCTTAAAGGCGGTCTTCCACTCATCACCTTCTTTCATCCGAATTTGGTGGTATCCACTTTTAAGGTCCACTTTAGAGAAAATGGATGCTCCACAGAGTTCATCCAACATGTCTGCGAACCTTGGGATAGGATATCTATACTTGGTAGTTATTTGATTAATGGCTCGACTGTCTACACACATCCTCATGGTACCGTCTTTCTTAGGTACAAATAACATAGGCACGGCACAAGGGCTCATCGATTCTCGAATATATCCTTTGTCCATTACTTCTTGGACTTGGCCTTGTAATTCTTTGGCTTCCTTGGGTCTCATTCGGTAAGCTGGGTGGTTCGGTAAGGCTGCCCCAGGGGTTAAGTCAATTTGATGTTCAATGCCTCTCAAAGGTGGTAATCCTTGGGGTAGTTCTTTTGGAAAAATATCTTGAAATTTATTCAGCCAATGTTTGATAGGTGGTGGAATGTCTCCAAGCTCTATCATCCTATCCCGAAATAAGATGAGAATAAGAGTCTCTCCTTTGACTACATAAGACCTCAATTCTTGCTTGGACATTATAACAAGTTCTTTGTTCTTGGCTTCTTTCCTCACCACATAGTCTTGAGAAACTTGTTTGGGGGTCATAGGTAAAAACTTGACTGATTTGCCTCCGAATTTCAATGAATATTGATTTAGGAACCCATCGTGGGTTACCTTGTGGTCGTACTATCAAGGTCTTCCTAACAAGAGATGGCTAGCCTTCATTGGCATGACGTCACGAAGAATCGAGTCCTTATACTTCCCAATTGTAAAATCAATAGTGACTTGCTTTGTGACCTTGATATCGTCTCGATCATCCAACCATCTTAGCTTGTATGGATTTGGATGTGCAACGGCTTGCAGTCTAAGTTTTTGTACCATTCCTTGCAATGCGACATTGACACAACTATTCCTGTCAATGATCACAGAACACACTTTATCTTTCATAGCACAGCGACTGTGGAAAATGTTTTCCCTTTGACAGTCTTCTATTGTGTGTTGTGACATGAGGGCACGTCTAATCACCATGAGCAGAGGTCCTTCTTGTGGGGAACATGCTTCATCATTAGTGTCATCCTCTTCAACTGCCGTCTCTCCCTCTTGGTCATCGTATTGACCAAGGTTGTCTCCACTTTCCCATTCTCCAGTGGACTCCTTTATAATCATAACACGTCGGTTTGGGAAACTATTAGCATAATGTCCCTTACCTAAGCATTTATAACATTGGATATCTCGAGCCTTTTGCACCGAAGGATTGCTCCCAGTGTGCTTGTCTTTTATTGCGGCCTTGTCTTTTATTGCGGGCTTACTACTCATTTCCTTAGGTGGCCAGTTACGGTTAACAGACTCTTTTCCTTTGTTCCATGAAGTAGTAGTAGTGGTAGTAGGTTTACTGAACTCTTGGGGTCTCGATGGAAATTTGGTAGGGTAGATGACTTTTCTCTTTCGTTTAAGTTGCCTCTTCACGGTGAGGGCAAGCTGCACGACCATATCCATGATCTATAGTTGTTGCAACTCCACTACGCCTCCAATATCACGGTTCAATCCACGTATAAAACCTAGCGACAACCTGCTCGTCAGGTTCTTCAAACTCTATGAGGTACTCGTCAACGGTTTGACTGTTCTACCGTAGGTTATGAATTTGCTGGAAGAGTTCATGCTTGTAGTGCTTTGGTACGAATCTCTTTTGCATGTGATTCTTCATCGCATCCCATGTCAGTATGGGGTATCCAACTTCACGCATCCTTTGGGCTTTCAGGTTGGCCCACCATAATGTCACGTGGCCCATTAATTCGAGGGCAACAAGTTGAATTTTTACTCGCTCAGAGTAATAATGGCAATCAAAGACCTTTTCGACTTTATCTACCCAATCGAGGAAGGTGTTTCCGTCACACGTCCCATTGAATGAAGGGATAGATATCTTGGCATTACGAAGGTCATCGTTGTCTTTACGACAATTTGAACGATAGTTTTCTTCCTCGTCCAATGTCCATTCATCATTTTTCGAGTAGTCATATCTTCGGTATCTCCTTCATGGTGGCTCAACCCATTCGACATCCACTCGAGGCCTCTGATCTTGGTAACATTCATAAGGTCGTTCATTCCTTCGCCTTGGAGGTGTCTTTTGAGAACTTCTTCTCTCATGCGATGTCTCTTCGGTTGTTCTGTTCAATTTGATCTATAACATGCTTTAGTCCTAAGCTTACGTCTTTGAGTTGTTGTCCTAGGTCACTAACCATTCATTCAAGCCATTGATTTGTCCTTGCATGCTTGACTCGCCCTCTTGAAGAGTAAAGGGCTCGATCGATGGTAACTCTTTGTCTTGGTTTGCCTCCATGTTTTGTGAGGGTTCTCAGGTAATTTTTGCCATGCTCCTAGTCTTTACCATTGAGTTTTTAATCAATAATTTGCACCAACAATTCCTACATTGGAAATAATCTTTAACAAGTCATATTAGGCAAATTAAATAATCATGTGAGTAATTTGCAAGGAAAGATAGTAACAAAATCTATTGCATATTTGGAAATAATAGTAAATTAATATAAGAGCTGGAACAATTATTTACCAAAGACTAGATTCCAAATATTACCAAAATAGATCCAAACAAATCGGCTAAAAATCTGAAATTTAACGTGCTGGAATTTTAAGGTGAATAACGCGATGAAATTTAAAAATGGCAGAACGAAAATAAGGAAAGAAAAGAAATAATAAATAATAATAATTAAAAAAAAAGAAAATATATGACTAATCAATCAATTTATAATCTCTTTAAATTGATTCTCCTTAAATATTGTGATTCCCAAATCTCCTTAAATAAGTAGCCAATAATTATAATTTGAAATTTGAAATATAAGATTCAAATTCTAGAAATATCGAGATTATACCAATTAAATCCGATTTTAATGCTTGAAATTTAAAAAAAAATATGGGAATTAAAATCTTGACATTAAAATCTGAAAATTTCACAAAAAGATCTGATTCAATAAGTTGATGGTTGTAAGATGAAATATATTGCTGGAAAGTAAATAAGGAAAAGAAAAGAACTAAATAAGGGATAATAACAAAAATAAAGAAAAGAACAAAAACCGAAAAGGAAAGGAAAGGAAAGGAAGGGAAATAACATTCTTACCTTTGGCGACTCTCAAACTAGATTCAACAAATATTCAATATTCAATAGGTTATTAAGGAATAATATTCTCAAAAAAAAGAACTAAAAATAACAGAAAAAAATAAAATAAAAATAAAAATAAAAAATAAAATCTTGCTAAAAATCGCATGGAAATCGAAGAACACAGCAACATACAAAACAAATTTTAGAGAAGAAAATGTGCGATGAAATGAAACTATTATCACCCCATTGAAGTGGATGAAATGGGTGCGCCAAATCGACCAAAAGCACTCAGAGGAAGCCTCCTATGCTCTGATACCACCTGACACTGGGCTACCCAAAAAGGGAAGCCGTGTTAAACCCACAAAATACCAACAATGTACTCGGTGTGTTTAAGATGAATATGATCAACATTGTGATGAATAAGAGAACAAAAAATGTAGGAAAAACGAAAAGAATAATAAGTGTGAAATGAAGAAAATGGAAGAGAAAGAAGATGTAAACCCTTTGGCGGCCCCGAAAGCTATCTTACGTGAGGCTTCCGGAGGCAAGTTTTCCCGTAGGAATAACTACCACCGTAGGGCACCGGTTTGGCTCCCCCTTAGCTCGATCTTCCAAGGAAAAATGGAGATGGGAAGCAATACTTACTAACTCTAGCAACCTTGAGCTAGTTAGTAAGGGAGTCCTCTACTCCAATCACGGATTTAGAAATCCGTGGCTTACCTTTCCGACGAAGGTAATTCCAAAGCTCTCAAAAGAGGTAAAGGTGACTCCTGTATTAGCAATGTGGCAAAAAGTTTTTCAATGCTTCTAATCAATGCCTATTTATAGACCTAAGTGATGAATAGCTAGGGTTTTTGGTGTGCTTGTTGCTGACGATTTGGAGCCATGGATGAGGTGCATCGATGGAGGGCCGAGATAAGGTGCGCACGGATGAAGGCTCGGATTGAAAAGCTGGCGCACGCTGAAGCGTTGATCCGAAGCGTTGATCTGACAGTGGCTGATCTTTTGGCGCTCAAATTTGAATTTCAAAAAAACAATCCCTCCTTAGTGCTCCCTTGGTTGGGCTTTGGGCTTCTTTCCCTTTAGGGCTTGATGATGACTTGCTTCTTTGTCTACAACCCATAGCTAATCCTTATTCTAATCCTAACCAACAATCTAATGCATGAATTGAGTAAGGCTTATTGTAACACCCAGCACTTTCGGTCAGGTATTTATCCCGAGAATTATTTTGGGATGGTTTGTGGAATAAGAAAATTTCGAGGATCTAAAACGACGGATGTTACTTGTTTTTTGAGAAAATTATGTTTAGTGGTAAAATTGTAAATAATGTTGATTTTACTTAATATATATTTAGAAAAGAAAAACCTAAAACCCTCACAAAACCTCTCCCTCTACCAGAACTCCCACATTCAGCCAACCCCTCCTCTCAAGAAATTTTCTCTCGGCAATTCTCCCTCCACCAATGTCGATTCTTCCTTCATCTCTTCAAAAATGGAGCTCTAGGGGAGGCTTAAATAATGTATTTGTTAAGTTTTGGTTTAGGAGTTTATTTTAGTTAAGACTTAAAGTTTTCGGATTTATCAATGTTGGAGTAACATTAGTATTTATGAGTTTTCGTTCTAATGACATTGACGATAAGATTTCGAATGTTGTTGATGTTTAGGTTAAGAACATAATGTTGGTATGAATGTTGTTTAAATTAGGGAGGTTGAAAAGTTTAGGTGCCATTAATGATATTGGAAATAAAGATATGCACATAAGGTGTTCGATGAAATACTCGAATAGGATAAGCCTAATTCCTAGGTGATTTCCTTAGTTAGAGATTTACTAGTTTTGAACTCGGTTTGCCTAGGATTGTTTTTTTAACATTGAAATGTGACATGACTAGGTGGGAACGAGTAACGTGAAGGCACGACTTACTAAGGAACCCAGGTAAGTGGGTGTTAGGGTTCCGGCCATTAGGGCCCTACATCACAAGGGTACTAAGAAGTTAGTATGGATGACTGTTTGATGATTGTGATCTGTTGAGCATTATGTTATGATGGTTTTTCTATAGTATGATGTTCCTTTGTGCACTCATGAACATGCATCATGTTTTCTCCATCGACATATGAAATGTTTTGCATTCACGATTTATGTAAAGGGAATGTAACGAGAAAACATGAAAGTGAAATGTACGAAATGATTAAGTGAGGGTTGGGGCAGAATGGCCATGTCAACAAAACTGTCCATCTTGAAGGACCATGATCACTGTCCATGTAATGGACCGTGAATCCTGTCTTTGTGGACCAAGTACACGCACCTGCCTACTCCCCAGCATGATTCCCTCCTTAATCCATGTCAAGTGAAAGATGAAACAAGAACATGATTTTTACGAAGCATGCATTCATGAGCATTTATGTATATGTTACACTCCTTACTAAGCATTAGGCTTATAGTTTAAACCTTATGATGTAGGTGACGATTTGGAAGGTGAGAACCTCAAACCGGATGATGTCGTCCAAGTTGGGTTGCTGAATGGTGCTCATGGCGATATTTTGGGGCTGGGCGGCGATTTTGACCCGTGGGATGATGCTCCTAGTATGTTTTGGTTAAGTCTACGGTATTAAAGTATAGATAGTTTAAAAAGAATTTACCTATGTTGACGAATACTGGAATTGATTGGTACTGTATATGAATTTAAGAGGATTTTAAGACTAAAGGTTTTCACCCGTTTTTAAGTCTTCCGCTACGTGTTCAAGTCGAGGTTTATGATTTTCTTACACATGATGATTATGGTGATGAAGTTTTAAGTTTATAGAAGTCAGAGAGCTAGCCGATTGATCGGTCAGAGTGGCGATCGATCGGTATAGAAATGTCTGGGGAAGTGAAGGAAAACAGAGAGTTGAAGTGTCAACTTCGACCGTTTATCGGCAGATGCTAATCGATGGATGTTGAGTGTTGATGTTATATCGGGTGATGATGAGTGTAGAAGTAAATCGGTTGATGCGTCAAGTGTTGATGTTAATCGGTTGATGTTGAATTTGACAGATGTGTTCGGCAGATGTCGTTAGTGGTCGAAGATGTCGTTTGGTAGATGTGTTCGGCAGATGTCATTCGGCAGATGTGTTCGGTAGATATCGTTAGTGGTCGAAGATGTCGTTTGGCAGATGTCGTTCCGTAGATATGATCGGCAGATGTCAAGCAGCGGATGTTGTTCGGTAGATGTTGATTGGCAGAGGTTAAATTGGTCGATGTTGAGCATATATGTAATTCGGTCGATGTTGAACGTAGATGTGTGAAATCGGAAGATGTTGAATGGTTAATGTTTGGCTGGCTAAGTGTTCTGAAATTTCCAGAGCGTTAGCCGAACGATCGGCTGATATGGCCGATCGATCAGCTGTTGATTTCTTTCTTTCATATAAATATATAGATAATTTTCAAAACAATTTTAATGACTTTAGATTCGATTTAGAGTTTCACGAAGTCAAAAAAAAAAATAATAAAGAGCAGTTTTCTCTATGATTAAATGAACGAGTCAAGTTAAGGTTTTGTCGCGATCCGCTGGGGTCGTGACACTTATAACTCACCTTACCCTCACAAATGGGGCTAAAATATTTGCCAAAGTTTTAAAAAAAGGAAAATACATCAAAGATGTTCATGAAAATAAAGAAAAGAAAAATGCATAATTTAAATGGTTACACTTTTGGGATGCCGGGAAAACAAATTATCGTCTGATGAAGCTTACAACTTATCCGTGTGTCCCACGTCAACAAATGCAACAGATGCTCCCGATCCAATGGGCTAATCTCCCAAGTGGATCCATCCTCGAGATTCAGACTTGTAAAAGAAACAAAGTCATCAGTGAAATAGCTAAGTAAGGCAAGGGACTTTGTTTGCGATCGAGTAATATGCCTTGTAGGCATGTCAGGTAAGTAGCATCAAGGTTGTCAGAGTAGACAGTGGGAATCGAGGTAAGAGACACCCCGAGCTCGAGTAAAAGATGTTTGACCCACTGGATCTAGGAAACGACATTAGAAATGGCTCGATATTCAGCCTCTATTGATGACCGAGCAACTAATCGTTGTTTGACCGAGCTCCAGGAGATGGGGTTGGACCCAAGGAAGATAACATAAGCAGCAGTTGAGGTTCGATCATCAGGATCACCTGCCCAGTCAGCGTCGGAGAAACCGTTAAGCAAAATTGGGGTGATGGAGGACAAATTGATGCCTAGATCTCGAGTCCCATTGAGATATCGAAGAAGACGCTTTACAGCACCCCAGTGCATCCAGGAAGGAACATGCATAAATTGGGAGAATTTTTTGACAACAAATGCAATGTCAAGATGGGTCATACGTAGGTGTTGAAGATCGCCAACAACTTGCGGGAACATGGTGGTATCGACGGGAGGAGAACCATCATGAGTCGAAAGAGAGGTCTCGACTGCCAGAGGAGTGGGGAATGGCTTCGAGGTGAGCATTTTATGTTTGTACTTGCACTGAGACAGATGGAGACCAGTCGAGGTGGGAAGGACTTGCACTACAGAAGAATGACAGCAAGCCCAGATCTTTGGTGGAGAAGGCGGCATCAACTTTGGTGATGACATCCGAGACAAATAGAGAATCACTACCTGTGATGATGAGGTCATCAACATAACAAGGAAGTAAACTGTAGTGTGTTGGTGATGGTAGACCAAGGAGAAACGCACGAAGGGCCTCATACCAGGCTCGAGGTGCTTGTTTTAGCACGTAGATTGCTTTTCGAAGTCGACAAATATAATCAGGATGAGATGGATCTTTCATACCGGAGGGCTGAGACATAAATACTTCTTCTTTGAGCGTGCCGTTGAGAAAAGCTGACATGCCTCAGGTTGCATGCAAAAGGAAATTTAGTAAAATCTCTTGCATTATATAATCTCTCTACTTATTACGTGTTCTCTTTTTGTAGGTGCAATTTTGTGGAAGGATTACATTTGGAGCATAAGGAAGGAATCACCAAATGGCCCATGGGAATTTGTCTTCCCGGCCTTCTAAATGTGTAATTTTATTTTCAAACTTATTTGGCATACATTAGCCTTTTTGTATGGATTATATATATATATTGCATGATGCATTAGATTGTGTGGTTAGGGTTAGATGAATGTTGGTGGATTATGGGTTAAAGATTAATTCAACAAAGGAGAAATGCATTAACAAAATGGAGCCCAAAGGAAACCTTGGCCCAAAGAAGAGCCCACATTTAAAGGTATAATTTTGCAAGTACAAGAGTTAGTGGCAACATGGATCAATGACTTGGTAAAAATTCAACCCTTGATCAATCCTTCGCTCGGCCCTCATCACCGCCGCACAGCTGGCGCGCGCGCGGGCAGCAGCAGACACGGGCAGGCGCGTGGGCAGGCAGGTGCGGGTGTTGCACTGGCGCTGATCAGCGCCATCAGATGGGGCGCCACAGATTGCTGAGTTGGCGTGCATCGGGGCATCAGGTGGCGCACGCGGCAGCACCCGATTGGCTAATGGGCGCGCGCGCAGCTTGCTCCTCCTAGCCATCCGATTTGATTCTTCAATCCAATGGCTCTCCTCCACTCTTGCCAAACCCTAATCCACCTAGGTTGTCTATAAATGCATAGCATTGGTGCATGTATTGGGACTTTTGCTCATTTATGAAATTTCTATTTCCCTAACTCCGTGTTAGAAGAACCTTCGGATGTTTCCTCGATTTCTATCTAGTGGAGTGGTCCTTCATTGCTATCCTAGCTCTAAGGTTGTTAGGCTAGCTCTTATTTTCCCTCATTTTGCTCTCTTGAGAGTAAGGGCTTCGAGGAAGAATACCTAGGCCTACGGTGGTCGTTTTCCTTCGAAAAAATGTGCATCTGAGAGCTCAAACGTAAGATAGCTCCTCGCCAAAGGTATTTCCATCTCCTTCATTTTCATCACATTTTCTCACACACATCACCCTTACATTTCGGCCATCATCACTTCACACACTTTACCATTTAATTCTTGCATTTTCTTTTCATCTCCTTCATTATGTTCTTCACGATTTTCACACACTTCACTCCATCTTCATCTTGTTATTTTCCTTCACATTTCATGTCATTTAATCACCTTAATAATCGGCCATCATAATCACACACCTTCACCTTCATTTATTTGCATTTTATTCTCCTTTATTCCCACTTTATTTTCAGTTTTTGTTCAACACTTCCTCTCGAGCACTTTTAAATATTTTGTGGGTATTACACGGCCCCTTTTCTAAGGGCCACCGTGTCAAAAGCATTGTTGACGTCCAGTTGACGAATTTTCCATCGACGTTGGAGAGCTAGGCTAAGTACCGTTAGAACTGTGGTTGGTTTGACAACCGAACTGTATGTCTCTTTGAAGTCGAGGCCAGGGCGCTGGTGAAATCCTTTAGCAATAAGTCTAGCTTTGAAACGATCGACAGAGCCATCAGGTGTATGTTGATGCGGTACACCAATTTGTTGCCAACAATGAGCAGGGATGGATCAGGTGGCACAAGTTCCCATGTGTTGTTACGAAGTAAAGCAGAATATTCATCGTTCATGGCTTGCTTCCATCATGGATCCTTGAGAGCTTGAGCAACACTAGTGGGTTCACTGTCAGTGGTGGTCGAGGAGAGGAATGAGTATTTAGGGTTAGGCTTGCAGATATAATTTTTGGATCTAGTGGTCATGGGATGAGAGTATCGAGGGGCATTTGGGTCTTGAGGGTCATGGTCAGGGATGTTGACGAGGGGAGGTATTGGAGGGTCTTGGTGAGATATGGGTTCGAAAGGAGAAAGGGTGGGTGACTGTGAGGGTGGCAGTGAGGCAGTTTGTGGGGAGTTAGACAATCCACTAAGAGCGTCGAAAAATGAGGTCGAGGGTTTGTTGCAGACGCGAGGAGGGGAGGTTGATGCTTGGTTTCGAGGAGCAGAAGTCGTCAACACGGTAGAGCGTGGTGGAGACGGTATCCAGAGGTCAGCCAAAGATGAGACAAACGGGATAGACACTGGAGTCATAGTGTAGGGAGTGGTAAAGGGAAATATATTTTCAACGAACCGAACATGACGAGACATATATACTCGATGGGTAGTTGGATTAAGACAAAGATAGGCACTTTGAGTAAGGGAATTGTAGTGACCCTTAGTCCTATCCCTTAATTTCTCATATATTTTTTTTTTCTTTTTATAACATTAGTCAAAGTCTAAATTCTTGGAAATTGTTTTAAAAACCTTGAAAACCAATCAAGAAAACACATTAAAATAAAAGAAAAACAATCGGCCAAAGCATCGTGGGCAAAATGGGCATTTCGCCCATAAAAAGCAAAGTCGATCAATCAGCCATTTCAGCCGATCGATCGGGTGTTGTAAAAATAAGGGGGGCGATCGATCGCCCCCATATCAGCCGATCGATCGCCCCTGGCGATCGATCATCAGCCGATCGATCGCCCTAACGAGTGATCGATCGGCTACCTCTCTGGAAAAACCCAAGAGGTGCCTCCTACTTGCTGATCGATCGCCCCCCTTGGCGATCGATCGGTAACCTCTCTAGAATTCGTTCCAGAGAGTTGTCTCTCCTTTCTTTCTTCTTTTCCCTGTACTCTTCTCCTATCCTCCTTCATTTCTTTCTCTTTATCACACTACTCATACATACACTTCAACACACAAACACTCATAACACCACATTCATCACAACAATGCATTTCAACATAGAGTCACTCGACACTCGTACATCCTTCATAATCTCACTCAAAAACCGACTCGAAACGTATCCTAAAACACAATAAAAACGAGACTAAAACCACGAAATCCAACTGCATGGATAGCTCTATAACTCGAGCATATCTGTGACTCAACCTAAAATAACCCCAAACGATTCCATTATAATTGTAATAAAAGGCTTAGCAAAATATTTTTGAAACGAGTTTACCGAAACATCAAACTATCCTTTTGTCTACTATCCAGATACCAAAAATCCTAAAATGATTCAGCTATACAATTTTTCCTATCCTTCTATCTATCAAAATCCCCAAAACACTTACTTACATCCCCACGGGTCAAAATACGCGTCGACTGCCCAGCGCACTCTCACGGGCCATCCTCCTTCAACTTGCTCATGCGTCGGGTGGAGGAATATCGTCCTCACTTGTTTCGAAGTCACAGAGATAACCTATGAGCTAAAGGGCTCAGTAAATCTACGTAAATGCAACTGCGTGCTATGCGTGCTGAGTTCGTAAAATCATGCATTCCTTTTTCATTGTTTAGTTACATAACGGGAGGTGTCATCGGGGGTTGACTCACCAGATAAAGAAGGCACATCTCACGGTTAGATAGCCCTTTCCATCTGCAGGGGGGAAAACATGCTCCTCCTCTCAGGACAGCCATGTCTGAACTCCACCCCGACGTGACCAGGATTACATGCATTTCATATCTTTTTATTAGTCATTTCTTTTCATGAAAACATAACGTGGGAAATTCATTTTCTATGCTTTTCGAAAATATGATGTATGAACATGAATCATGCTTAAAGTAGGAAATATAGAAAATACGCAAAACCTAGTAAAACATTCTAATACGACAATCATCCTAAGCTACCCATCCAACCTACGCTAAACAATAACTTCATCAATATTCTCGATCAACAACACTCATCTATGGTGTAGGCCGGATCGGCCAAGCAAAGCACGAAGACTTACCTCGCGTCCGTTGTAATTCAAGCTCCGTCCACGAGCGTTGTTCACCTATGGCAATTCACAACAATCATCATTAAAACCGAGCCTATATAATCAACCTTGAAAGTTAACGGAACTCCTAGCTAGAGAAAATTTTCTAAAACTCTAATTTAACTCTTTGAGGCATTTTATCGAGCAATTTGCGCTCGTGAATTTCTAAACCTCCATTAATGGAGTTTTCCAAACTTCCAACAACCCAAAACCTCAAAAACCCTCATTAATTCAACTAACTCTTACCAACGACTATAAATACGCCCATTAGAGCCATAATCACGGTCAACCTATCGATTTCAAACCTTATTTCACGTTTTTAACAAAACCCTAAATGAACCCTAACTGTTTAAGAAATCAAAATCTAACGTACCAAAGCTATAGATTCTTACCTAAGAAGCGAAGACAAGGAAGAAACGCGAAGGATGGATCGCCGGAAAGAGGAGCTTTGTGGACGAAAGAGAGGAACGCACGAGAAGGGAAGAAAATCACCAACGGGAGGGAGAGAAGAAATTTTTCGTTGAAGTGTTGAGGAAGAAAAGAGAGGTTTGTGATTTTTATAAAAATTGACTTGTCAAATTACCAATTTACCCCTCTATTTGATTTTCTATTGATTTCCTTCTTGTCTCGTTAATTGGCTATTGATTCGGTTTTCTCCAAATTTCCATATTTCACCAGAAATTCCAATTTATTACTAGGGCTTTATTAAAACTTTTCGTTCGCAAAACGGACTTAATTTGACATATTTACAAAAATGTCATTTTATATCGAATAATAATAATCCCATAAAACCGGGTGTTACAGGAATAGCCGAGGAAGACACAGGCAATGGATCGAGGAAATAGTTTATGGGCCATATAAGGACGAACCCAGGGATAACAGAGACACCCAAAGGCACGATATTTGGTGGTCGATGGTGGTTTTTGAAAAACAAGGTCAAAGGAGAAAACCATTCCTAAGTTGGCTTTGGGCATTCTATTGGTGAGATAAGTGGCTGTGGCAAAGGCATAGGGCCAGCATACAGTGGGAATGGACGCTCGATGAAGGAGAGTGAGAACGATCTCAACAATATGTAGATGACATCGCTTAGAGTACCCATTGTGTTCGGGTGTGTGAGGTGGGGTTGTGAGGTGGGTGATACCTTGGTTGGCTAGGAAAGAACGCATGGCTATATACTCTCCCCCATTATCAGTGTAGAGACTTTTGATGGGTGTGGAAAAATGTTTCTCGACTAAGGCTTTGAATTTGGTAAATGTGGAGTGAACTTCAGATTTTCGTTGTAATGGGTAGAACCAGATATATTTTGTAAAGTGGCCAACAAAAATGACATAGTGTTAGAAACCATCTGTGGAAGTAATTGGAGAAGACCAGAGGTATAAAAAAACAACTTCTAAAGGGGCAGTGGAGGAGATTGAAGAGACATTGAAAGGTAACTTGGTGCTTTTGTTGATAAAACAAGAATTACAATAGAAATTTGAAAGTTCATTTGTCGAGAAAGACAATTTAAGTGAAGTGCACATGTGACAGAAAACATGGAGATTGGGATGACCGAGGCGATAATGTCAGGTCGACAAGGAATCTTTAGGAGACATGGTGATTGACAATGCTTTGACCAGGGATGAGGGTCAGACATTAGTTGGCCAGTAATAGATACCATCCCTACGCGCGCCCAGAATAAGGATAGTGCCCGTGCGACGGTCTTGCACCTGAAAATAAGCATCAAAGAACACAACCTCAACACGATTAGAGGCACAAAATGTAGAAATAGAGACTAAATTTGTCGACATATGCGGTACATAAAGAACGTTAGTGAGTAAATGGGAGAAGATCGAGTAGGAAGTGTCATAGAGCCAATGTGAGAGATAGACAAACCAGAGCCATCACTGATAACCACCGAGTTAGAGTCGATGTAGGGTGAGTGAGAGGATAAGTTTGTAAGGTTGGTGGTAATGTGTGATGACCCGAATGTGAACGTATGTGTACGACTGCGGGGCAAACCTCGGGTTGCGGGGCAAACCTCGGGACCTAAGCCGAGTGTAGGCGAATCCCGGACTCTAGTATAGGCGAATCCCGGGTCGTAAAGAGGGGGTTGTCACAATCCCACATCGCTTGGGGAAGTACATGGAAATAAAAGATATGTAAAAGATCCCTCCCAAGATAGCAAGACGCGTTTTGGAGCACGATTGGCAACGGATCCCATAAGAACTCCGAAGTTAAAAGTGCTTCGGCGAGAGCAATTACAGGTTGGGTGACCTTCTGGGAAGTTCTCGCCAAACAAAGCCGTGAGGGGATGATATTGGGCTGCGGCTCAATCCCCAGAGCGGACAATATCTTGCTGGGAAACGGGGTCGTTACATAATGTGATGTGAGGCACCGAAGTCTAGGACCCATTCCTAACAAGAGGGCGATGCATGGTAGCTCGAGGCATAGTGTGGGCTCGAGGTAGGCGAACGAGATGATGGATGTTGAGCAATGGCAACTCGAGGTGGTCCACGAGGAGACCATGGTTGAGGAGTGAAGCCTCGAGGAAACCATTGGGGAATAGAGTAGAGAGAACACTGAGAAGCAGAGTGTCCTTGTTGTCGACACAATTGACATTTCCCTAGATATCCTCGACCTGATTTCCCCGAGGGTCGAGGCCATGATGGTGAGGACGGGTGAGGAGTAGCTGAGGGATGTTGTCCTTGACCGAAGGGTCGATTGTAGCCACGACCACCTCGAGTAGAATAATGATTCAATGAGGTGACTGGTGCTGTCATAGCAGTGGCTGGCGTCAAGTCATTTGTTGAGCCCAGATTTGGTAGTTTAGCTTCGTAGCAAAGCAGGTGTTCGAAAAGCTCATCGAACGTGAGAGCAGTTTCACATACCTGTAGAGCATGTGAGATGTTGGAGTAGCGCTCATCAAGGCCATTGAGAATGCGAATTGACAGTTCGTCAAAATCAGTTGGGGCATTCATCAGTGCGAGGGCGTCGATGTTGGATATGATGTCGAGCATGTATTCTTGAATCATTATGTTGCCTTTTTTTGGTTGGGCGAGATTATCGCAAATTTGCATGATACGGCCACATGAGGGAGAAGCAAATGTTTTGGCAAGAGAGGTCTAAGCATCTCTGGAGGTCGAGGACGAAGAGATGAGTGGAACAAGAGTGGCCATCAGAGATCCATATGGCATTGAGGAGAAGTTGGTCTTGTCGAACCCAGAGATCATGGGCAGGATTAGGGAGGAGAGAAATGGTGGCTTCGATTGGATCTTTGGTGGACAAGGTTTTCGACGGACAGGGAAGAGTGCCATCAACATAGCCAAGAAGGTTATATCCAAATGGAACTGCGCTTTCCACGCCGAGTACTTTTTGGAAGTAAGTTTCAACGGTGCTTGAGGAGAGACATTGAAGACAATAAGATTTTGGGAAGGGGTGGTGACGGTGGCAACAGTGATTTTTGATAGTAGAGAAGTGGCTGTTGTAGGGATCCCTTCCATCATGAGAAGAGTTTGGAGCCAGCGGCTGTTAGATTGCGGAAATCAAATGGAAGCTTCGACCAGGACGAATGCTCGTCCAAAAAAAAAAGGTATGCTCTGATACCATGTAGAGAGAGATAAATCTTGGATAAATATTATTAGAGAAGATGAAGTATTTATAATAACCTCCTTGAGAATATAAAGAGATATTGAAAGAATAAATAGACATTGAGAATAGGATGGGTTAGGAATAGAAAACACAATAAATAATATCCACTAATATTCAATGCTCTTTCTCATTTTCCAGCGCATATTTTAGCGAGCCACTTTCAACACCCGCATGAATAAGTCTTAATCCAATGGAAAGATCAAAAACCAGAGGAGGCTACTTAGGAAGCCGTTTCAAGCTTGCAGACCCGTTTCCCCACCTTCGACCTTGAGGACAAGGTCGAGCTTTAAGGGGGGAGTATTGTTGCACCAGCTTCGACAGATAATGGGTTATTTGGCAAGGAGACGACCCTTTGGATTATTCCATTCCCCTCTTTGTTTTTTTTAGCGGTTGACAATGGTGGTTGTCCTCACTCACAATTATTCCATTCCCCTCATCTTGGGAGTGGTTGTCGACAGTTTGGGGTAAGCTCTCCATATTTCTTTGAGTGAGGGCAGATATCCACTCTCCCTCTTAATTTTATCTCACATTTTAATCTTAAACCATGCTATGAAAGCTTTACCTCTCTTTGTCCTCATCGCTCTCTCAATCTCTCTCTCTCGCAAAAAATTAGGGCGACAAACAAAATCCAACTGTGCGCAAAGAAAGAAACCTCCTGCTTCGTGCAAGGAAAACTGAGCCACACACTAGTACACTTAGTCTGTGAACCACATGATCATACTTCCAGTCATCTCAACTTTATCAAAGCACATGTGTCGCAAAAATATTAGTTGATAAAGTGAGATGCTAAATCAGTTATAATTAAATGACTAATGTGCATAATTTCTTTAATATGTAACAATTCTGGATTTTATACTAAAAGCATAATGATTTTTCAAAGTAAATTGATTTGTCCCAAATGTTACAACTGATGTATGAGAACTTATAATTATTTTCATATCATCATGGGATAGACAGTGGGAATAAAGCTTTGTTGACACATTCTCCATCCAAACAAATTGTCCTAACTTAATATAGAAGTGATTTCAAGTATCTACATTAGACTACATAGGCTTTCTCATTTCACATTGCTACAACTCATACTCGGTTCCAGCTCTTCGACAGTGTGAAAACTGAGGCTCTTGGGCGTCGGCGTTTAAATTTTTTTCTTGACATTGGCACTCATCTTTGTTGTTTCTGGCACTGGCTCGGACCTAAGTGGCTTGATGGCTGGGTCGTTGCCTTGGAGCTCACGAATATCAGTTGTTCAGAAGTTGTCACATGGACCAATAGATGGTCGCCATCAGAATTTTCTAGATTTTGCCTAAATTCTTATAAGGCACAAAACGATTGACCTCCGGTTGGACGTCAAGAATCCAGTATCTGACAGAGTTCGATTCAATAATAAATACTCGCACATGATTGGGTTTAGTTTCCACATATTTGATTTGCACGTGCGGTGTTAGCACAATGCAAATGTCAAGTTTTTGTCTCGACCTACTTTGTTGGCCTAAATGACTGTTGCTGCGTGAAGTTTTCAGTCCTTGGTCCTAATTATGTTAGGACTAGACGCCCCAATCCACCTGTATCGAACGATCCGAGAAATACCGAAAAAGAAAAACGAGAAAATAATGGGTACCGAATTTGATATTAGTGATTCTCTCCTCTGCCCGTGGTTTTTTCCCTTTCTAGGGTTTCCACGTAAAATTTGGTGTCCATTATTTTCTCGTTTTTCTTTTTCAGTTTTCTGGATCGTTCGTTACAGGTGGATTAGGGCGTCTAATCCTAACAAATTAATGCTCACACTAGAAAAAGAGCGAGCTTGGTCAGCGATACCGTTCTTCATTCTTTAACAATACAATCCCTGTATCATCGATTATTGTAGGTTGCGAGTAACAACCATCAAGAACCACCAAGTGCGTGCTACGTGTTTATTTAAGAGGAAAGAGAACCTCTTTGACACATACTTGTAAAACGATCAATGAATGCTACGATTTATCCAACTTCCCTTTCTTCTCTTCTACACTCTCTGCATTACCAATTCCTTTTCTAGATTCTCCAGGAATATTGCTAACGCAAGGTTCTTTTTCTGGGCCGTATAGTTCTTCATATTCTGCCAAAGATGGTTCTTGGCCTTCCTTACCAATCGAGGACTATAGAAAAGGAGAAGATGTCATAGTATTTTGTATCCACAGAGAAGCTTTTAATACTCGCATCCGCACCCTTTTTGAGCATATGAGAGTCCTTTGGTGATTCACTCTCGTTGTCTTGAATGAATGTCTGGAGATTTGAGAGTAGAGAAAACGACTTTCATTTTTCACTCACTTTCTGATTGCAGCCGTGGTACTTTTGTAGTACCCACACTAATATAATCTTCGTCTTCCAGATCATACTCAAAATCACCATATATATCTAAATCCTGCTGAAAATCATTGTCAATAGATCCTTCTTCATTGAATTTTTTAGAGAGATTAATCTCTACTCTACATTTGGACCATATTTTATGTGAGATGGACTAGAGGGAGGGGAATCTGACAGAAGAACAGCATTCTTCAAAGCTTCTTCAGCTAGAGAATCTATAAAGGGTTCCACAAGAGTCTGTTCTTAAATCATAATAGGAAGTGCAGATGGGGATGAATGATTGTTTTCTATGGCTTCACTTGTCTTGCAATTTTTCGAGTGATGTAATATTTTCTGGGAACATAAATTAAGATACACTGCCTTGCTACTTTATCAACAAATACAATTATTAATAATCACAATTAAATTTAACAATTGAATGGTTACATGAATGTATAGAATAAACTAAGCATATCTATACAAGGAAAAAGATAAATTATTCTATGATTGACTCAATCAACAAATAAATAAAGAAATAAAATCTAATCCAATAATATATTCCTATAAAATCTAGTTCACAATTAATCCCTCACTCAACTTGATATGCCTCGGAGGCCTCTCGATCTCAAACCAAGGTACAATCATCAATTTGTCTTTATTCTAACACATTTTTGCTAATTTTGTAGGTGAATGTTTTTTTAGTTGCTTGGAGTGAGAGCCAAATTCTCAAGACATGGGTAACCTTACACATGTTCTCTCTTGTGAATCACTTCCATGATCATCTCACATTGAAGAGAGAATTGTCTTCTCGAAGGCAAATCCTTGTAATCAAGTGTTTTTTGTAATTTTTTTTTGTTTGTGGCAAACATTGGCATTTTCTTGTATTTTATGGCAAACATTGACCTTTATTTTGTTAGTATGCATTGCATGATAACTTCTAGGTTAGCGGGTGGCCGAGGTTTGGCGCGCACATGGCCGAGGTTTGGCGCGCAAAGGTTATCTCACGCACAAGGCCGAGAAATGGTGCACGAGAGGTCGTCGGGCGCGCACATAGAGGGAGGCAAGGTTGAGCGAGCACGGATGGGTGACCTAGGCAGTACAGAAGAGAGATAGCAGAACATGCATGGATGGCTGACCTGGCCAGCGCCGTGGGCAGTTGATCAGCGTGCGCAAGGACAACCACACGACCGAGCAATGGACAAAAGAATCCTTCTAGAATTTTCCTCCAGCATTTTGAATCCATTCAAGCTTAGCCACGTTCCAGCAAAGACTAGGACTAATGGAGGGATGCCAAGTTGTCCATGCAAGGACATGCACGTCAGATGTCAAAGCAAGGAGGTGCGAGCGCACGAGTGGCCGAGACCCGAGCCCAACGACTCTTTCCTTTGTTCATAAGCCGAAACCCTAGTCATTCTTAGGAGATATTTAAGCACATTTTCCTGCATTGTAAATACACTTTTTTTTATCAATAGAAAATTGTTGTTTTCCTTCAAGCTTCGAAGTGCTCTTCGGCCTTTAAAGTGATTGTTGTTAGTGATTTTCTACACTTAACGCCAGTGCACATGTCGCTAACAAAGTAATAAAGAGTAAGTAAATGTCTATCCTACAAAGATAATCTTAACTAAATTGCATTGCTATAAAATTATATAAATAAAGATTAAATATAAAGAAAAATGGTGTGAGCGACAGAATAATATAAAATTTAAGTTTACTCAGATATGAATAAGAAATAGGTTGAAACAATTTATTAAGATTACGATAATGAAAGCATTGGTTAGGATCGATTTCCTCGTTACATACAATTTACTCCTAATGCTACAGAAAGCTATAACATTTTCCACTGAACAACAAGAACTAATATTTTCTAGGATTCTCTCGAATCGCCTAGTTAAATCCGTCTTAGAATTTCTTTCTATTTTTTAGATGACAAAACTTAATCCGAATTTCTTTAGAATCCTATTCTCGATGCCAAATAAATTAATGTCAACTAGTTTGTAACAATTTAATTTATTTAATCAATCATGTATCTCGTAATTCCTATCTACCTCTCGGTACAACAGAAACATGTAATATCAAATTTTCCCGTCAACACAATTGGAATTAAACAACAAACATCATGATAGATTATTCAATGAAAAATATCAAACTTGCATAGATCTAAATAAATCACGTAACGAGTACTTTCTCTTCTAACCAAGATAAAAAACTTAGCTTAAATTCATGTCAATAAAATCTAAAATACAAATATTCATCAAAAGAAAAATATAAAAAGTAGAAGAAGAAGAATTGATCAAGTGCAATCTGTAGCAGCCAAGCCTCCCATCTCTTCTTCTTGTATTCCGTCTCTTCTCGTCCTCCTCCTTCCTTTCATGGTGGTCTCTCTGTCTCACGTCCCCCTCATTCAGCAACAAATCCCTCTATTCTCCTCCGGAGAGATCCTTCGCTAAAAGACCTCTATTCTTTCTCCATTCCTTGATTCTAGGGATTTCTCCAGCAATTTCCTCTCTTTCCTTGATTCTAGGGATGTTTCCTTACATTTGCTCATTCTCTTTTGGTCATTCAAATAAAAATCAAATCTTCTTTTTTTACTTTTTTGCTGGTAAATCTATGACCAAACGTGATAACAACACAATTCAAATTAGTGCTAATAATCTGATTTTTCTGAAAATAAACATAAAATTCATTAAATTCTTAAAATCTTTTAATGCTACCGCATCCTATAGCAATTTTTATAATTTTGACCAATTTCATTTTATATTCATGCAAATCACACGAATTTTATTAAATAAAAATAGTATAAAATAATTATAATTTAATAGTTATCAAATACTCTCAAACTTGAACCATTACTCGTTCTCGAGTAATACAAAATAAAATCAATATTAAAGAATTCCCTAACATTAATAAATTTGTTGCAATTTTCAGGATACTTCGAAACTTGTAATCTTATGAAAAATTCCACTAGCACAATTAAAATCAATTAACATAGAGTTATTTCCCAATAAAACAATTTTACAAAGTGTGTGTGCGCTCAAACATCCTTTTCAACTTGCTAAGTTCAATCATCAAAACTAAACTTCACAGTTAATATTAAAAATTGTTAACTCTTCAATGTTTTTTCTAAGTTAATTAGATTTCAAAGGTTTTTTTTTTAATAAGTAGGGGTGATATAAATTTTTTGTATTAACTTTCTCTTATGAGTCACACTACCTTTTTACGCGATTGTCTATATTGGTCATGAAGGCTTCCGGTTTCTCAGTAGTGTCACATAAAGATATATACTCGTATAGTATTATAGAGGAGTATAATTAATAATATTGCAATGAAGTTCCTCCCAAAGTTCCTCTATTTAAATTCTACCCATCGAGTATCCAAAGGGCTCACTCGAGATTGAAAGTAGATTAGGAAATTGCAATTATTCTGTTTTTCATTTCTCTTTCTTACCCCCAAACTTATTATTTATTATGTTATTATATTATTATTATTATTATTATTTTATTATTTTATTTTTAATTTTTTATTATTTTTTTAAGAAGAATCTTTTAACTCTAATTTTCTTCGATAAACATTAAATCGTTTTCATCTAAATATAACTGTGAAATCTAATTGAGATAATATCCCTAAGCAAACTAAAAAAGAGTTTTTGTGTTAAGAGGGAACATTATACTAAAGGGAATAATCCTTAGTTAAATTGTTATTAATGTATGATAATGAAATTCTTTAAAAAAATTAGGAATTTTTTTTTTAATTTTTTTAACTCATTTTTTTTTCTCATCTTACATAGTTCAGCTCACTTTTCTTTTACCCCATGCTAATTCCTTACACCCAAATATAAAATTGGCAGTGAGACACTGCCAAACAAAACAGAATGCAAACAAAATTAGGAGACAAGTACTTCCCTGGACTTTTATTCTTCTTTTCTGGTTCGGACTCTGAGTCATTGAGCAGCATTGTTGGAAAATGAGGGAAGGCTGGTTTTGGATCGTGGAATGACTTTGTCAAGCTCTCAGCTATTGCTTTGTCTTTGAGCTTGTCGTAGCGCCAGAATACCCTGTTTTTCGTTTCATTCTGTGGAGCCTTGCATCAATGCTATATGTTGGACCTCTTGTTGGCTTATTCTTTGTTCCATCATGAGCAAAGTTTCCTATTGCTTTGTCAGTTTTTTATCTAAAAGCCGCAAGCCTTCCATAATTTGTTCTGATAGACGATGCTTTCTGCCGATGCTGCAACTCCGCTTGCAGCATTTGAATAGTGTGATTTTCTCTTTCTTACCCCCAAACTTATTATTTTATTATTTTATTATTTTATTATTTTATTATTTTATTATTTTATTATTTTATTATTTTATTATTTTATTATTTTTTTAAGAAGAATCTTTTAACTCTAATTTTCTTCGATAAACATTAAATCGTTTTCATCTAAATATAACTGTGAAATCTAATTGAGATAATATCCCTAAGCAAACTAAAAAAGAGTTTTTGTGTTAAGAGGGAACATTATACTAAAGGGAATAATCCTTAGTTAAATTGTTATTAATGTATGATAATGAAATTCTTTAAAAAAATTAGGAATTTTTTTTTTAATTTTTTTAACTCATTTTTTTTTCTCATCTTACATAGTTCAGCTCACTTTTCTTTTACCCCATGCTAATTCCTTACACCCAAATATAAAATTGGCAGTGAGACACTGCCAAACAAAACAGAATGCAAACAAAATTAGGAGACAAGTACTTCCCTGGACTTTTATTCTTCTTTTTCTGGTTCGGACTCTGAGTCATTGAGCAGCATTGTTGGAAAATGAGGGAAGGCTGGTTTTGGATCGTGGAATGACTTTGTCAAGCTCTCAGCTATTGCTTTGTCTTTGAGCTTGTCGTAGCGCCAGAATACCCTGTTTTTTCGTTTCATTCTGTGGAGCCTTGCATCAATGCTATATTGTTGGACCTCTTGTTGGCTTATTCTTTGTTCCATCATGAGCAAAGTTTCCTATTGCTTTGTCAGTTTTTTATCTAAAAGCCGCAAGCCTTCCATAATTTGTTCTGATAGACGATGCTTTCTGCCGATGCTGCAACTCCGCTTGCAGCATTTGAATAGTGTGATTTTCTCTTTCTTGGTTCCTCATCCTCATCAGCTTCTTCTTCCCATGAATTGCTCAACGCTATTCTTTTTACTGCCAAAGGAGCAATACCCGATGTTGGTGAATGTTTCTCTTCTTTTTCTTCATAAATTACTCCAACATGTTCACATAACCCTGTCATGAGAGAAGGAAAGAGAAATTTCCCCTTTGGCCTCAACGCATAGCACATAAGTTTTTATAAATAATTATCCCAATGTTAATGCGTTTCCCAGTCAGAATACAGTGTAGTAAAATAGCTCTATCCTTAGTCACATGTTGTCTGTGAGATGAAGGTAATAAGCGACTTTTAATAAAATGATATCATACTCTTGCCTTTGGTAGTAGCTTAATTCGAGGGAGTGAGAAGGATCCTGTTTTTGAGATAACCCATTCAGTGTCAGGTTCAGCAATTTCTTTCAACACAGCCTTCAAGTACAGTGGTGAATGATTGTCCACGTGAATAAAAATTCATCCTCCACTTCTTCTAAATTGTAAAAAGAGTTTATGGCTGCAAGTGAAATCTTTACTTTTCATTTTCTAACTCTTACCGTTTAGGGTAGCTCACCCTCGAAATTGACGTAGAATTCGCGAACCAGATTTATTATTATCTCTTTTGGAGGAGCACATGTAACACCCGAAAAACTTTATCAGCTAAATTTTATGTATGCTTTATAATTGTTAAGGTTAATTGTTATTCATTTTGTGTAAATGAAATTGTTTATGATGAAAGTAAAAATATGAGGCAAACTTATTGTAAAGTAGAGAAATACTACGGAAATAAGAAATCAAGTGTGATGAAAAGTGGTGATTAATATTTGGAGAAATAAATTATGAATGCAAGACAAAATAAATAAGTTAGACATTTATTAAATAAAAGAAAAGAAGAAGTTTGATTAAGTCAAACTTTCTTCTTTTTAATTGAAGATTACGGGTGGGAGAGTTAAAGGAGTTAGTTTCTCAAAGTTTGGAAGAGGAAGATTGTGCTTTGGTGGATGAAAGATTAAGGATGAAGTGCCACCTCATTTAGTTAAAGCATGTAGTGTTTTGTTGTCCGATAACACTCTTCTCTCTTCTCTTCCTTTCACGAAAAACCCTCCTCTCAAGTCCTCCATTTTTCTGATTTCTCTCAAATTAAACCTCAACTTTCCATCAAGGAAAATCAAGGTAAAGTAGAAGTTTGTTATATGTTGGTTTAAGGTTTTTCATGAGGGGTTATGATGGAATTTTTGGATGGTTTTGAAAAATGCTTATACGTTAATGATGGTTGCTTTGTTGTTTTCTTCCCTTAATGGATGATTATTCTTGATATTTACGCATGAATAGTGTAACACCCAGGAATTTTATGTACTCGATTTTGTTGTTATGTGCTCGGAGATGGGTAAACAGTGGAATATAATGTCTTTTGGCGAGCTAGAAGTTTTATTTGAACCCCAAAGATTTATTAGAAATTTTAGTGGATTAAGATTATTTTGGAGAAAATCAAATCATAGGTTATTTGATGGAATTAAGTAAAGGATTAGTATGAGGGGCAATAAGGTAATTTTGAAGTTCAAATTTATTAAAAACCTAAAACTCCCCCCCCCCCCCCCCCCTTTTAGGATCATTTTCTCTCCAGCCGCTCTCTCTCCCTTCCCTTGGCGTTCCTTCCTCCCACAAGCTACGGTCCTCCTCCAAGCCGATTCCTTCCTTCGTTTTATTCGAGATTCTAACCCTAGGTGAGTATTAGATGGTTCATTTGTTGAGATTTTCGATTTAGGGACTTATACCAACTAGGGTTGTAGTGTTAGAACCACGAAAATATGAAGTTATGTTGGAAGTTGTTAGGTTTCGTGTATTAATGAGTATTAATGGAGGAACTATGAATATTGTTGATAGTATGTTGAGAAATAATGAGTATTGGTTTAATTTTGGTAGTTGGAAGGTTTAATTGCCATTGTTGTGAGTGAAATTAAGCTATGCACACTAGGTGTTCGATAAAATGTCCGAAAGAGAGAAGTTAGAGTTTTAAGAAACTTCCTTAGCTAGGTTTTTGCTACTTTCGAATTTAGATTATTTAGGATTGATTTTAACATCGAAATATGAAATGTTCTAGGTGAAGAAGGCATAAGTGAAGGCACGACGTTGCTAAAAAAACCCAGGTAAGTGAGTTTGTTAGGATGTCGGCCGTTAGGGCCCTACATCATGAGGGTACTAGGAGTTTGGTATTTATGACTGTCTGATGAATATGGCTTGTCAGGATTATGATATGATGAATGTTGGATGACTTGTTTCTTATTGTATAGTGTTCTTATGTTCCTATGTGCCTCCACGTTCATGCATCATGGTTTTCTCTAAAAGCACACGAAAACGTTTTTTGCATGTGATTTGAGTGAATAAGATAAGACTATGAAATGTATGTAAATGGTTAGGCGTGGGACGAGGTTAATTGGCCATGATTTTTGTTCTTGAGATTATGTGTACGGTTCGCGGATCTTCCCGCTGGTGGGGGCCGGACTGGTAGGAAGACTCATAGATCCTCCCGCTGGTGGGGACCGGGTTGACACTGCACGGTCAATTCGCAAATCCTACTACTGTGTGGGTGAGACTGGTCATTACGATTATTGTCTGAGAGGACCACGATCACGATCACGATTCCCTAGCCACTTCCTCGTGCCCCTTAACCTAAGACAAGTGGAATATGAAATAAGATTATGAACATGATTTTTACGATACATGCATACATGGTCATTCACGTATTTTTTCATTCCTTACTAAGCATTAGGCTTATAGTTTAAACCTTTTGATGTTGGTGACGAATTTGAAGGTAAGGACCTCAAACCTAAAGATGAAGTCTAAGTCGAGTTGCTAGAAGGTGCTCATGGCGGGGTTTTGTGACTGGGTGGCGATTTGACCCGAGGGTGGTGCTTTTAGCAATTTTTGGTAAAAGTTTACATTATGGAAAATAGGTAGAAAGGGATTTTCATAGGATTTTCATATGATGGCAAGTACTAGGATGGTTGACGGTTTCCCTTTTTATGATTTTAAGATGAATTTATGACTAAGGGATTTTCACCCGTTTTGTCTTCCGCTACGGTCTAAACGTTTTGTTCTTCTATGATTTTCATCGATGGATGGTTTAGGGATTTAAAACTTCTCGTTTGAATGGTTTAAATTGAGTTTTGGTTGAAGAATTTAGAAATTGTGATTTAATTGTTGTATGTTTAAGATGTAGGGAGGAAGTTGCTGGAGCAGTTTTCCAGAAGGGACGCCGATCGATCGGCCAGAGCGGTGATTGATCGGCTGGTTTTTGTTTGGCTAAGTATTATGGACAGAGAGGTTACCGATCGATCGGCAAAAGGTGTGACGACCCCGACCCCACGTCGGTGCCACTACGACCTGTGTCGTGCACGTGCATACATACTACCCTTGCCCGTTCTCATAAAGTTTTTCTTTTTATTCACTTAACTTTTTCGTTCTTCATTTCATTCATCATTCATTCATTCACTTTCTTTCATTACAATCGTTCATTCGTTAGAGAACGGACTCGGGCATTCAATCCGTATCTATCGACATTTTGGCTTTAACTTAGAACGTACCTAAAATGACTCGTCTAAGGTCGGGAATCGTCAAAAGAGGCTTAGGACACCAAAACATAACCATTGGCATGCATGGGGACTTTATTCATTTCCTCGAGTGACATCGTTTAGAATATTAAACCTTGGTAGCGGAATACCATCTTGCATGGAAGACTCGTTATAAAGTTAAATTAACCAAAATCCCAAGTTTGACACTATAAAAAGAACCCTGGTCGACTCCCAGAGCTTTCGGTCGACACTTCATAATAGTGGTTGACCCCTAAAAAGGTTCTGGTTTTTGTTTGTACTGAAACCGGTCGACATCTTGCAATAGCGGTCGACACCTTATCTGAGGAGTCGACACTTCAAAGACAGTTTTGCTCTCAGGTTGCATTCCTTTGTAAGTTTGGTCGACACCTTGTCTGAGGGGTAGACACTTCAAAGCCAATTTCCCCATTTTTTTTTACACATTCAACACTTCTACTCTCCTTCATACTTAACCAACTCTACATACTCAATATCAACTCACTCCCTTTCCTCCCTAAGCATCAAATTCACCTTTGTAAAGTCCTCGATTCATCCATATCTATCACATCCTAAAATATACATCCATTTAATTGAAAACCTCATCCACAAGTCGTCAATTCCGACTCTAATTAACAATCCGATTTCCAAATATCAAAACCCACTCCATTTAATCAAAATCCATTTCTATTTCGTCCAAAATCTAATTTATCAATACCAACAAAACCTAATCCATTTAAATCATCAAAACCGGCCTATTTCATCAATATTCACACGTACATAGCGGAAGCTAACAAAATCATCAAACACATCAATTTATCAACTATCTAGATACCAAGCATCCTATAATGATTTAACTTTTTAATTCATCTAACTATTACCCATCAGCCCATTCAATCCCAAAACAACCAAAAACACTTAACCTACTGCTCCCACTGGTCAAGTTCGCGCCGACTGCACTAGCCCCTCCCACTGGCATCCTCCGTCAAACTGCAGGCTCGTCATGTGGAGGGACATTGTCCTCACCTTGCTCAAAATCACCTACACCATAAAGACATCTATGAGATAAAATCTCAGTAAGCTCTACGTAAATGTCTATGCATGATCGATCATGTATGCAATGAAAGCCATCCATGTCATTTCATTTCAGTACGTGTCAGTCTTGGTTACCGGGGCCTTTCTCAGTCAGATGGATAGGGCACATCAAGCGGGTAGACAACCCACACCATCTGAAAGGAGGGAGACCCGCTCACCACGGAACGCCAGGTCTGAACCTCTCCCCGAAAAACCACCATACGTCGTTTACTATGATACTTTACTTGTCACATGCATGCAATTCTTTTTCTTTGAAATCAATGCGTAAATTCGTTTTTCATGGCATTTTAAAAACTATGATGCATGAACAGTTCAATACGTAATATAAACATACATAATGAGAATACCATCAAGACGTCACAAATACCATCAAAACATCACTATATTCAACCTATAAACAACCCAACTTAGACTACCCGACCAAAGCGATTAAACAAACAAAGCTCCAACAAATTCTTCAACACAATTTCCGACATATGGTGTAGGCCAATCGGCCACAGTAAGTCACGAGAACTTACCTGTCGTCCTTAGCAATCCGTGAGCCTCGTCCACCTAGGGCAAATCCACAATGTTCTTTGTTAAAAGCTGACCTAAACCGTGAAATTTTGACAACTAACGAAACTCCTAACTAAAGGAAATTTCCTAAAATTTTAATAAACCTCACTCAGGCATTTCATCGAACAGCTTACGCTCACAATTTCTAAAATTCCATTAATGGAGGTTTCTAAGCTCTCCAAAACCTAGTTTCCAAACAAAACCCCCAAATCATCCATTATATCGCCAAATAATGCTCAATACTCACAAATACAACGATACCTAACTATTTCTAACAAAACCCGACTAGTTTCACGATAATCCGACAAAATCCTAACCGTTAAATAACCTAAAATTCGAGAATAAATCATCTAAAACACTAAAGACTTACCTAGAATCGTGATGGGAGAAGAAAACGTGAAGGAACTTCGAAGATCGGAGGAACGTTGGCCGGCGTTCAAGAGAAACGGAGGAGGAGAAGGGAAATCGCCGTTGGAGGAGGAGAGGGAGAAGAAAACGTGAAGTGTTGGAGAAGAAAGGGGTTTTTGGCATTTAATCTATTTTTGCTTGGCAAATTACGAGTTTGCCCTTTGGTTCAATCTCCGGTTTATCCTATTGTTCGGCTACCGGTTTGGTTTCTCTAAATTTCCTTATTTCACCAACAATTCTGATTTTTTACTAGGGCTCTAATAAGACTTTCCGTTTGTCAAACGGATTTAATTTACTATTTTTACGAATTAAATCTCCGTAGGGTTAAAAACGAAAACCTGAGCGTTACTCTTCCAATTCGGATTCTGAAATTCTCATATTTTTTCTAAAATTCATATTAGTCATTAGGGTTCTAATAAAGCTTTCGGTTTACAAGACGGACCCCGTTTGCTATATTTACTAAAATATCTTTGTATTACGAGAAATGTCAAAACTCGTAAAACCGTCGTTATATCTCCAAAAATTTTCTTATTCCTTCAGGGACTCTAATCATCCATAGAGTTCTAATAGAACTTTCCATTCGTGAAACAAGCTAAATTTCCTATATTTACGCAATTGCCATCACATAGAGGAATTCCTAAAGTCTCGTAAAGCCGGGTGTTACAAAAGGAGCGATCGATCGACGACTTGTATCTTTGTATTTTCAAGACCCGAGAGCCAGCCAAACGATCGGCGAAATTGGACTCTCGATCGGTTGTGCAAAATTTTCAGTAGGACAAACGATCGGCTGTTTTGGCCAATCGATCACCCCTTTTTATTTTTCGTCTCTGCCCCTCCTCATTTTCTCTAAAATCGAGAGCATCCTTTCTATTATTTCTTGTTCAATTCCATCAATGTTTTAACTTAATTTCAAGGGATTTCAAATGAGTATTAAACATAGTTCTCGGTCGTTTTTGAAACACCTGACATCTTCGGACCGGTGAACTTTCTTTTAAGGAAACAGAATTAACTGCCATCTGTGCATATATTTCTTTGGTCGAAAATTAGGCGCCAAAGTTTAATTAGTTCTCTTTATAAAATTAGGTTTGGTGACAAACTTGTAATTAAGCCAGGCACATTAGGTGTATAAATAGAAAATGAAAATTCTAAAACCTCACAAAAACTTCCATCAGCCAACTTTCCTCTCTCAGCTGACTCTCTCTCCCCTCGGCTCCCTTCTTTGTTCTTCCTCCAGCGATCAACTTCTTTCGGATTTCTTCCGATACTACAAGCTCGAGATAAGATTTGGATAATGTGTTTACTGATTAGTCATTTGATAGTTGATTAGAGATTTAGATTCGGGTCTTCTGAGGAAGTTGTAGTATCATGGTAGTTATAGCTATTAACATAGCATTTATAATTGTTGTAGATAATAAGTAGAAATAATGAACGTTGGCTGAGCCTGGGTAGTTGGTGAACCTGAACACCATTATCGTTTAGCTGAGGTTTTTTATGCACACTAGGTGACTAATATAATGCTCGAATGGAAACGAGTTAGACTTCTAGGATATATACTTAGTTAAAAAGCTACCATTCTGGAATATTAGACTACTTAGGATTTGTTTTCTTACATTAGTACGTGAAATGTCTTAGGTGGGGAAAAGCTCCAAGTGAAGGAAAGACATTGCTAAGGAATCCAGGTAAGTGAGTGTGTTAAGTTTCCGGCTATTAGAGCCCTACATCACAAGGGTAGTAGGGTGAGTTTGTTTCTGGTATTCAATGATGTTTGGGAAGATCGTCTGTTTTAGTATAATATTTGAGAATAGTGTATGCCTGATTTTCTAGTGAACGACTCCTCTCATGGTCTCTTGTTTCTGAAAATGTCTATGTCTATACATCATGATTTACTTACCGAGCATACAAAATGTTTTAATGCATTCCTTTTATAAATTAGACAAGAAGAATGAAACGTATGAAACCCTGATTAAGTGAGAGTTGGGGGCGGTTTGTTCATGTCACTGTCCAGGAATGGACCATGATTCTTGCCCGCAAGGGCCATGTACATGCACTCTGCCTACCCCCTTCGGCACAAACTTCTCCTTAATCCATGATATGAAAACGATGAACAAAAATATGATTCTCAAGATATGAATATGAATGTGAATACAAACATGATTCCCGACTTGAATAAAAGATGTAAACATGATTTTGTCAAGTATGTATTCATAAGCAATCATGTATTTATTGCACTCTTTACTAAGCATTAGGCTCATAGTTTGAACCATATAATGTAGGTGACGAAACAACAGGTGAGGACTTCACTCTAGAAGGAAATGCTTAGGTTTGGTTGCTGGTTGCTGCTCATGGTGATGATTTGTGGCTGGGAAGCGATTTTTAACCCGCGGAGTGTTGCTTTCAGTATGATTTAGTAAGATCTATGATAAGATTTCATGGATGGGAAAAGAATTTCTTTATGTTAACAGATATTTGACTTATTAAGTACAAGTTTAAGCTTAAGAAGGTTCCAGATTTAAGAATCTTCTCTATGTGATAAGTCTTCCGCTATGAACTTAAGTTAATGATTGCGAGATCTATGTGTATGGGAATTTTTGGAAAAAGGGAGTTAAGTTTTAGAAATAAGGAGGGAAAGAATTGAAGTCTCAACTTTGATCAATAATCGATAGATGTTCGGTTACTGATGAGCGGTGGATGCTGGATGAATGCGTCATCCGGCTGACGTCACCGGGAGATGTTGAGTATTATTGATCGGTGGATGCTGGTTGATTGAGTCATCCAGCTGACGTCATCGGTGGATGTCTTCTGTGGATATGAGCGGTAGAAGCGAGTGGTGAATGTGAGCGGTAGATGTTGTCTGCCGAGTTAATGAAGTCACGTGGGTAACACGTGGTCTGAGCGGTGGATGTATTCAGTGAATGTGAGCGGTTGATTTTATCTGCCGAGTTAATGAAGTCACGTAGGTAACACGTGGTCTGACCGGTGGATGTTGAGTGTTACTGTTGATCGGTGGATGTTGAGTGTTACTGATCGGTGGATGCTGGTGAATGAGTCATCCGGTTGACGTCATCAGTAGATGTGGGATATTACTGTTGAGCGGTGGATGTCGCTCGACAGAAATGAGCGGTGGATGTGAACGGATGAAGTCATTCCGATTGTCTGTTAATTCTTCTCTTTAAATAGATTTTTCCCAAATGATTTTAAATGACTTCGAATTTGATTGGAACTTCTTTAAAAACGTATATATATATATATATATACAAAAAAAAAAGAATTGGGTTGACATTTTTTATTTTGAATATGATTATACGAATTTCTCGACCCGTCAGGTTTCGGGTCTTGACAATTATGGTATCAGAGCAACCCAGGTTTTAAAATCGGTTCTGTAGACTGCCTACCAACACAAAAAGCACCACATGAGTACTCTCCAGCAACTGTAAGTGTTTACGATTTTAGTAATGTCATTCAAAGTTAAGATGTGTTTATGATAATATGTTGGAATTTCCAAGATGGTAAAAGGTCAACAGAAAGAAGGCAATGAGGATAGTAACACTATTGCCCAACTAACGGAGTTGGTTATTCGTCAATCCTGCCAGATTGAACAACTGTGGCTACTAGGGAAGAACAAGGGAACTCTAGTTCGAATGCAACCCATAACCATGGTGGCGAACGTTTTCACCGACTTCGACCACCAACGGTTTCCTCCAACAAAAGTAAAATACTCTGAAGTTGACCTTCTAGCATCAGTTGATCCTGCCTAACCTACATCACTATAACCATCTATTCTCAAATGATCATGCTTCTTAAATAATAACCCTTTTCCTGGAGCGTGTTTTAAGTACTTTAATATGCACTCAACAACCTCCATATGTATTTTTCGTGGATCATGCATAAATTGACTCACCACACTTACTGCATAAGCAATATTTGGTCTAGTGTGAGATAAATAAATCAATTTTCCCACGAGTTCTTATTGTAATGCCCCCGAACCCGTCCCGGCTCGGTACGCTACTTTGCTAACCCAAACTGTTTTTAAAGCGACATTTAAAATAAATTTCGATAAAATTTTGACTCGATTTTCAGGTTTTTCGAACCCTCAAAAAATGTTGGAAAATGTGCATAAAATACGTTTAAAATACGTCGGAAAAGGTCGGGTCAAAATATTTTGGAAATAGGAAAAATTAAAAAAAAAATCAACTTTGGTGTGCTTGGTGCCGCACGGCTTCCTGCGCGCGTGCAGGCGCCGAACGTTCGGCTCCCTCTCGGGTGCCAGCGCGCCCTGTGCGCCATTTTTCGACCCTTTTCTACTTTTCTTCATTTTTCTCCAAGCCAAAAACCTCCAAATCACCTGAAAATTTACTCACACATTCCCGACATTCTCAACTCCGTGCCCCATAAAAATCTTGGAAAGTCAACTTGAAACGATTAACAAAAATATAGAGAAAAGTGAATCCTGACGTTATTTACTTTAAAATAAAAACGAGCAATATAACGGCTAAAATTTCTCTAAATCCCAAAACCTGAAAACACACGTCTATAAAACCATCTAAACCAAATCCACACATATTTACACCAAGTACAATTCAACAATACCGATCCAAAATACTTAAACCGTCCATAGAGCAAAATACAAACTCCCCACCGACTACCCGAGGAACGTGACTGAGGCACCCCGACAAGTGCCCGCACCGGCACGCTCTATGTACCACCAACTGCAACCTAGCCCTGGGCTCCCTCATCCAGATCACCTGAATACAACTCGTCACCTACACCACAGAACATAACAGTAAGCCTAATGCTTAGTAATTATAGAGTATTGCACTTTAAAACAATGCATGCTCAACTCAACCCTTAAATGCAGTTTCTACAAGCTCTGTTGTTTTCATTTCATTTTCATTGCATTTATCTTTCACTTGCATGTGAATCAAGTAGGCACGCATCCAAACACAATCCAAGACGGCCACACCTTGACCCACGGAGCAAGATCGGAGGCACACATCCTAAACAATCCGGGACGGCCATACCAAATCTCGTCCCATATCGATTGTAAAATCCTTAGTGTGCCTTCTAGCACGATCAGGTCGAGGCATTCATACTTACAACACATTACGTAGTTTAGCATAGCATCTCTCGTAGGATCCCTCTCGGGGTGCTACAAACGAGCCACTTGCCCGACGAGGCTATTCTACTCGAGACCAAGTTGCATATCCATTTTCTTATCTTACATTTCATTTTCATCACTCAATATGTCAAACACGTATTTCGTAGGTTGAAAACAATGATGCATGAAATAAAACCAACAAACTCAAAACAACCAACAACCAACAACAATCTCTACCGTTCTATGGTGTAGGCCCGAAGGCAACAAAAACACTCATGTACTTACCTGGTTGCTCGACACTTGGTTGCTCACTACGTCAAATCAATTCACTCGCTCGATAACCTAACAATATAAAGAAATAGCTTAGAAACACTCTAAGGAATTCTTAAGAAATTTTCTATACAAAACTAACCAACAAATCAACCTAACCCACAACAAAACACTACAACCCGATTTTCCTCACATTTCCAACCGTCCAACTTCGAACGGCCATAACTTACTCGTTTTTCAACAGATTTCAACGTGCCACCGCAATCCGTAAACCTCTACACGTCTACTATCCATTGAAACACTCAGTTTAACCAACCAAATAACTTGGCCACTCTGAAAATGCCAAAACAGATTCGGTGTAATTAGTGTACAAAACCGGTTTTCTAACAACTCACCTCCAAATCTTAAATCTCCTCCTAAAATCAATCCAAACTAACAATCTAACATTTAAAACACTAAATTTAGGAAGAGAACTAGTAATTTAAACAAAATTTCGGACTCCCTCTCTTAGGGTTTCCAAAACCTAACCAAATCCTCCAAAAACACCTTAAAAACATAAAAATTCACTCCTTAAAGAATTATCATCAAAACCCACTTGACTTACCACTCAAAATCCTTGCCAAGATTGAAGAAAAGGGAGGAGAAGGATCAGCTATGGAGGAAGGGGAAGAAAACCGTGAGAAAAATGAGGGAGAAAGAAGAAAACTTGCCATTTAACCTAAAATTTTCTTTCTCTTTTAATTTCCTTCCACCAAATTTTCTTAAATTATAAAAGAACCACCACTTTTCCTTGCCCCAAACATTCCAACGTGACTTACCTCTTTCATTCACTTCTCCCTCATCTTTAATTAATTAACTTTACTTAATGACTAGCTTTCTATTGGTTCAAAACAATTTTTGAATTTCAACAACTTTTCCCATAACAATCCACTTTCTTTCTCACTTCTAATGACTTTTCATTTGTTCAAAACTAAAACTGTAACACCCGACAACTTCAGTCAGGTGATTTTCTGAATAGAATTAACTGTCACCTGTTTATTTTTTTAACCTTTTGATTTAATGTCTTAATGCCAAGTTTTTATGTATTTTGTCTTAAACTCGTGCGGTGGCAGATTGGTAATAAAGTGGGATTTTGGCTTATATAAATAGAATAAGGAAATCCTTAAACCTCTCAAAAACCTCACTGTAGCCGTCACACTTTCCTCTTCGATTTCTCCACTCTCCAGAGCTCTCTCTCAACCGGCGACTTCTCCACCAGCGAGCGATTTCTCCTGTATCCACTCCGATAACCCACATTCGAGGTAAGGTTCTGACAATGTAGTTGTTGGAAAAGTTATTTAGAGCTCTGCTTTTAGCTAGAAACCCGCAGTCCGGATTTTGTTATGACAGAGTAAAATAGGAACATTGTTAAGCTGAGTTTGGTAATAGCATTGCCGATTTGAATCTGAACTTTTGACAACCGACTGTAAATAACTGCTAGGTTGAATCCGAATGTCTGGAATCTTGGAGCGTAACCCACGCACCCAAGGTGCTTGACGGAAAAGACTAAGAAATACAGAGTTTAGGATGACATTTAGTTAGGACTTTATTAGTTTTTGAGTTTAAGTTATTTAACTACGAATATGAAATGTCATAGGCAAGGAAAGCTCAAAGTGAAGGTGCTGCTCAGCTAAGGAATCCAGGTAAGTGAATGTATTAAGATTTCCGGCCACTAGGGCCCTACACCGCAAGGGTATTAGGAAATCATTGAGATGTCTGTCTGTTGACTATGACTAGTTATTGCCATGATATGAAGAATTTGTGTAAGAAGATGTTAAGTTACAGGATGTTTTGCTTGTCCTTATGGTATGACTTCTCTCTGTGAACTTCATGTTTATGCATTGAGTCCACGTTTATGACTAAGTTAAGAACATGAAAAGTAAATGTAATCATGATTAAGTGCAGGATGGGGAAAAGAGACTATGACAAGTATAGCTCGCGGATTCTCCCCCTGGTGGAGGCCGAGTTGATGATATGTATGGCTCGCGAATTCTCCCATTGGTGGAGGCCGAGTTGATGATATGTATGGCTCGCGAATTCTCCCACTGGTGGAGGCCGAGTTGATGATGTGTATGGCTCGCGAATTCTCCCACTGGTGGAGGCCGAGTTGATGATATGTATGGCTCGCGAATTCTCCCACTGGTGGAGGCCGAGTTGATGATATGTATGGCTCGCGAATTCTCCCACTGGTGGAGGCCGAGTTGATGATATGTATGGCTCGCGAATTCTCCCACTGGTGGAGGCCGAGTTGATGATATGTATGGCTCGCGAATTCTCCCACTGGTGGAGGCCGAGTTGATGATATGTATGGCTCGCGAATTCTCCCACTGGTGGAGGCCGAGTTGATGATATGTATGGCTCGCGAATTCTCCCACTGGTGGAGGCCGAGTTGATGATATGTATGGCTCGCGAATTCTCCCACTGGTGGAGGCCGAGTTGATGATATGTATGGCTCGCGAATTCTCCCACTGGTGGAGGCCGAGTTGATGATATGTATGGCTCGCGAATTCTCCCACTGGTGGAGGCCGAGTTGATGATATGTATGGCTCGCGAATTCTCCCACTGGTGGAGGCCGAGTTGATGATATGTATGGCTCGCGAATTCTCCCACTGGTGGAGGCCGAGTTGATGATATGTATGGCTCGCGAATTCTCCCACTGGTGGAGGCCGAGTTGATGATATGTATGGCTCGCGAATTCTCCCACTGGTGGAGGCCGAGTTGATGATATGTATGGCTCGCGAATTCTCCCACTGGTGGAGGCCGAGTTGATGATATGTATGGCTCGCGAATTCTCCCACTGGTGGAGGCCGAGTTGATGATATGTATGGCTCGCGAATTCTCCCACTGGTGGAGGCCGAGTTGATGATATGTATGGCTCGCGAATTCTCCCACTGGTGGAGGCCGAGTTGATGATATGTATGGCTCGCGAATTCTCCCACTGGTGGAGGCCGAGTTGATGATATGTATGGCTCGCGAATTCTCCCACTGGTGGAGGCCGAGTTGATGATATGTATGGCTCGCGAATTCTCCCACTGGTGGAGGCCGAGTTGATGATATGTATGGCTCGCGAATTCTCCCACTGGTGGAGGCCGAGTTGATGATATGTATGGCTCGCGAATTCTCCCACTGGTGGAGGCCGAGTTGATGATATGTATGGCTCGCGAATTCTCCCACTGGTGGAGGCCGAGTTGATGATATGTATGGCTCGCGAATTCTCCCACTGGTGGAGGCCGAGTTGATGATATGTATGGCTCGCGAATTCTCCCACTGGTGGAGGCCGAGTTGATGATATGTATGGCTCGCGAATTCTCCCACTGGTGGAGGCCGAGTTGATGATATGTATGGCTCGCGAATTCTCCCACTGGTGGAGGCCGAGTTGATGATATGTATGGCTCGCGAATTCTCCCACTGGTGGAGGCCGAGTTGATGATATGTATGGCTCGCGAATTCTCCCACTGGTGGAGGCCGAGTTGATGATATGTATGGCTCGCGAATTCTCCCACTGGTGGAGGCCGAGTTGATGATATGTATGGCTCGCGAATTCTCCCACTGGTGGAGGCCGAGTTGATGATATGTATGGCTCGCGAATTCTCCCACTGGTGGAGGCCGAGTTGATGATATGTATGGCTCGCGAATTCTCCCACTGGTGGAGGCCGAGTTGATGATATGTATGGCTCGCGAATTCTCCCACTGGTGGAGGCCGAGTTGATGATATGTATGGCTCGCGAATTCTCCCACTGGTGGAGGCCGAGTTGATGATATGTATGGCTCGCGAATTCTCCCACTGGTGGAGGCCGAGTTGATGATATGTATGGCTCGCGAATTCTCCCACTGGTGGAGGCCGAGTTGATGATATGTATGGCTCGCGAATTCTCCCACTGGTGGAGGCCGAGTTGATGATATGTATGGCTCGCGAATTCTCCCACTGGTGGAGGCCGAGTTGATGATATGTATGGCTCGCGAATTCTCCCACTGGTGGAGGCCGAGTTGATGATATGTATGGCTCGCGAATTCTCCCACTGGTGGAGGCCGAGTTGATGATATGTATGGCTCGCGAATTCTCCCACTGGTGGAGGCCGAGTTGATGATATGTATGGCTCGCGAATTCTCCCACTGGTGGAGGCCGAGTTGATGATATGTATGGCTCGCGAATTCTCCCACTGGTGGAGGCCGAGTTGATGATATGTATGGCTCGCGAATTCTCCCACTGGTGGAGGCCGAGTTGATGATATGTATGGCTCGCGAATTCTCCCACTGGTGGAGGCCGAGTTGATGATATGTATGGCTCGCGAATTCTCCCACTGGTGGAGGCCGAGTTGATGATATGTATGTCGGTGGTTTATATGATAAAGAAGGTCTAAGTGGATTAAGATTTCTTATAACAATGGAGTCTGAATTAGCTGATTTAAAATTTGGAATCTGTTAGGGATTTTAAGGATTAATGAATGGTCTGCTTTACTTAAGTCTTCCGTTATCTATACTCTGAATGAATTGTAGTTTATCAGTAAGGTTTATGGTCAAGTTGAGCTATATAAATGTTGGAATGAGTTCTGTCGTAGAAGTTTCTATCGATGGAAACTAAGTTAGCGTTTTCTACCGGTAGATGTGGTTTAGCTATCGGTAGAAGTCGAGATAAATTTTCCCTTTCGGAAGATGAAATCTGTGGTGTTAATGAGGCACGTGAGAGGCTCGTGTCGAGCGGGCAGAAATAAAGTGTCATGTCATCGGCAGAAGTAGAGTATTACGTCATCGGCAGAAGTAGAGTATTTTGTCATCGGCAGAAGTAGAGTATTACGTCATCGGCAGAAGTAGAGTATTACGTCATCGGCAGAAGTAGAGTATTACGTCATCGGCAGAAGTAGAGTATTACGTCATCGGCAGAAGTAGAGTATTACGTCATCGGCAGAAGTAGAGTATTACGTCATCGGCAGAAGTAGAGTATTACGTCATCGGCAGAAGTAGAGTATTACGTCATCGGCAGAAGTAGAGTATTACGTCATCGGCAGAAGTAGAGTATTACGTCATCGGCAGAAGTAGAGTATTTTGTCATCGGCAGAAGTAGAGTATTACGTCATCGGCAGAAGTAGAGTATTACGTCATCGGCAGAAGTAGAGTATTACGTCATCGGCAGAAGTAGAGTATTACGTCATCGGCAGAAGTAGAGTATTTTGTCATCGGCAGAAGTAGAGTATTACGTCATCGGCAGAAGTAGAGTATTACGTCATCGGCAGAAGTAGAGTATTACGTCATCGGCAGAAGTAGAGTATTACGTCATCGGCAGAAGTAGAGTATTACGTCATCGGCAGAAGTAGAGTATTACGTCATCGGCAGAAGTAGAGTATTACGTCATCGGCAGAAGTAGAGTATTACGTCATCGGCAGAAGTAGAGTATTTTGTCATCGGCAGAAGTAGAGTATTACGTCATCGGCAGAAGTAGAGTATTACGTCATCGGCAGAAGTAGAGTATTACGTCATCGGCAGAAGTAGAGTATTACGTCATCGGCAGAAGTAGAGTATTACGTCATCGGCAGAAGTAGAGTATTACGTCATCGGCAGAAGTAGAGTATTACGTCATCGGCAGAAGTAGAGTATTACGTCATCGGCAGAAGTAGAGTATTACGTCATCGGCAGAAGTAGAGTATTACGTCATCGGCAGAAGTAGAGTATTACGTCATCGGCAGAAGTAGAGTATTACGTCATCGGCAGAAGTAGAGTATTACGTCATCGGCAGAAGTAGAGTATTACGTCATCGGCAGAAGTAGAGTATTACGTCATCGGCAGAAGTAGAGTATTACGTCATCGGCAGAAGTAGAGTATTACGTCATCGGCAGAAGTAGAGTATTACGTCATCGGCAGAAGTAGAGTATTACGTCATCGGCAGAAGTAGAGTATTACGTCATCGGCAGAAGTAGAGTATTACGTCATCGGCAGAAGTAGAGTATTACGTCATCGGCAGAAGTAGAGTATTACGTCATCGGCAGAAGTAGAGTATTACGTCATCGGCAGAAGTAGAGTATTACGTCATCGGCAGAAGTAGAGTATTACGTCATCGGCAGAAGTAGAGTATTACGTCATCGGCAGAAGTAGAGTATTACGTCATCGGCAGAAGTAGAGTATTACGTCATCGGCAGAAGTAGAGTATTACGTCATCGGCAGAAGTAGAGTATTACGTCATCGGCAGAAGTAGAGTATTACGTCATCGGCAGAAGTAGAGTATTACGTCATCGGCAGAAGTAGAGTATTACGTCATCGGCAGAAGTAGAGTATTACGTCATCGGCAGAAGTAGAGTATTACGTCATCGGCAGAAGTAGAGTATTACGTCATCGGCAGAAGTAGAGTATTACGTCATCGGCAGAAGTAGAGTATTACGTCATCGGCAGAAGTAGAGTATTACGTCATCGGCAGAAGTAGAGTATTACGTCATCGGCAGAAGTAGAGTATTACGTCATCGGCAGAAGTAGAGTATTACGTCATCGGCAGAAGTAGAGTATTACGTCATCGGCAGAAGTAGAGTATTACGTCATCGGCAGAAGTAGAGTATTACGTCATCGGCAGAAGTAGAGTATTACGTCATCGGCAGAAGTAGAGTATTACGTCATCGGCAGAAGTAGAGTATTACGTCATCGGCAGAAGTAGAGTATTACGTCATCGGCAGAAGTAGAGTATTACGTCATCGGCAGAAGTAGAGTATTACGTCATCGGCAGAAGTAGAGTATTACGTCATCGGCAGAAGTAGAGTATTACGTCATCGGCAGAAGTAGAGTATTACGTCATCGGCAGAAGTAGAGTATTACGTCATCGGCAGAAGTAGAGTATTACGTCATCGGCAGAAGTAGAGTATTACGTCATCGGCAGAAGTAGAGTATTACGTCATCGGCAGAAGTAGAGTATTACGTCATCGGCAGAAGTAGAGTATTACGTCATCGGCAGAAGTAGAGTATTACGTCATCGGCAGAAGTAGAGTATTACGTCATCGGCAGAAGTAGAGTATTACGTCATCGGCAGAAGTAGAGTATTACGTCATCGGCAGAAGTAGAGTATTACGTCATCGGCAGAAGTAGAGTATTTTGTCATCGGCAGAAGTAGAGTATTACGTCATCGGCAGAAGTAGAGTATTACGTCATCGGCAGAAGTAGAGTATTACGTCATCGGCAGAAGTAGAGTGTTTCCAAAAAAAAAAAAAAAAAAAAAAAAAAAAAAAAAAAAAAAAAAAAAAAAAAAAAAAAAAAAAAAAAAAAAAAAAAAAAAAAAAAAAAAAAAAAAAAAAAAAAAAAAAAAAAAAAAAAAAAAAAAAAAAAAAAAAAAAAAAAAAAAAAAAAAAAAAAAAAAAAAAAAAAAAAAAAAAAAAAAAAAAAAAAAAAAAAAAAAAAAAAAAAAAAAAAAAAAAAAAAAAAAAAAAAAAAAAAAAAAAAAAAAAAAAAAAAAAAAAAAAAAAAAAAAAAAAAAAAAAAAAAAAAAAAAAAAAAAAAAAAAAAAAAAAAAAAAAAAAAAAAAAAAAAAAAAAAAAAAAAAAAAAAAAAAAAAAAAAAAAAAAAAAAAAAAAAAAAAAAAAAAAAAAAAAAAAAAAAAAAAAAAAAAAAAAAAAAAAAAAAAAAAAAAAAAAAAAAAAAAAAAAAAAAAAAAAAAAAAAAAAAAAAAAAAAAAAAAAAAAAAAAAAAAAAAAAAAAAAAAAAAAAAAAAAAAAAAAAAAAAAAAAAAAAAAAAAAAAAAAAAAAAAAAAAAAAAAAAAAAAAAAAAAAAAAAAAAAAAAAAAAAAAAAAAAAAAAAAAAAAAAAAAAAAAAAAAAAAAAAAAAAAAAAAAAAAAAAAAAAAAAAAAAAAAAAAAAAAAAAAAAAAAAAAAAAAAAAAAAAAAAAAAAAAAAAAAAAAAAAAAAAAAAAAAAAAAAAAAAAAAAAAAAAAAAAAAAAAAAAAAAAAAAAAAAAAAAAAAAAAAAAAAAAAAAAAAAAAAAAAAAAAAAAAAAAAAAAAAAAAAAAAAAAAAAAAAAAAAAAAAAAAAAAAAAAAAAAAAAAAAAAAAAAAAAAAAAAAAAAAAAAAAAAAAAAAAAAAAAAAAAAAAAAAAAAAAAAAAAAAAAAAAAAAAAAAAAAAAAAAAAAAAAAAAAAAAAAAAAAAAAAAAAAAAAAAAAAAAAAAAAAAAAAAAAAAAAAAAAAAAAAAAAAAAAAAAAAAAAAAAAAAAAAAAAAAAAAAAAAAAAAAAAAAAAAAAAAAAAAAAAAAAAAAAAAAAAAAAAAAAAAAAAAAAAAAAAAAAAAAAAAAAAAAAAAAAAAAAAAAAAAAAAAAAAAAAAAAAAAAAAAAAAAAAAAAAAAAAAAAAAAAAAAAAAAAAAAAAAAAAAAAAAAAAAAAAAAAAAAAAAAAAAAAAAAAAAAAAAAAAAAAAAAAAAAAAAAAAAAAAAAAAAAAAAAAAAAAAAAAAAAAAAAAAAAAAAAAAAAAAAAAAAAAAAAAAAAAAAAAAAAAAAAAAAAAAAAAAAAAAAAAAAAAAAAAAAAAAAAAAAAAAAAAAAAAAAAAAAAAAAAAAAAAAAAAAAAAAAAAAAAAAAAAAAAAAAAAAAAAAAAAAAAAAAAAAAAAAAAAAAAAAAAAAAAAAAAAAAAAAAAAAAAAAAAAAAAAAAAAAAAAAAAAAAAAAAAAAAAAAAAAAAAAAAAAAAAAAAAAAAAAAAAAAAAAAAAAAAAAAAAAAAAAAAAAAAAAAAAAAAAAAAAAAAAAAAAAAAAAAAAAAAAAAAAAAAAAAAAAAAAAAAAAAAAAAAAAAAAAAAAAAAAAAAAAAAAAAAAAAAAAAAAAAAAAAAAAAAAAAAAAAAAAAAAAAAAAAAAAAAAAAAAAAAAAAAAAAAAAAAAAAAAAAAAAAAAAAAAAAAAAAAAAAAAAAAAAAAAAAAAAAAAAAAAAAAAAAAAAAAAAAAAAAAAAAAAAAAAAAAAAAAAAAAAAAAAAAAAAAAAAAAAAAAAAAAAAAAAAAAAAAAAAAAAAAAAAAAAAAAAAAAAAAAAAAAAAAAAAAAAAAAAAAAAAAAAAAAAAAAAAAAAAAAAAAAAAAAAAAAAAAAAAAAAAAAAAAAAAAAAAAAAAAAAAAAAAAAAAAAAAAAAAAAAAAAAAAAAAAAAAAAAAAAAAAAAAAAAAAAAAAAAAAAAAAAAAAAAAAAAAAAAAAAAAACCGGTCCAGCGTGCAGCGGTGGATATGATCGGAAGATGTAGTTTAAAAGGGCAGAATTTGACAACTTTCAACAGAATTACATAAAAACAGAAGACTTGAAAACAGGAGGTATAAAAGCTTCAAGTTTCAGAAAACTATTCAAAAATATGATTTTGGGCGTATCAGGAAATCACGACAGAAATTTAAGGAAAACAGATTGCATGGATAACTCTAAAATCAGAGATAATCCATGCACACCTTAAAAGAGAAAATATTCCAAACAATTGCAGAATACTTCAGAATATAAATTCAACTGTAAAATACAGCGGTTTTAAAACTTAAACATTAGAACTTATACATTGTTTTAAGATCTGGAAGACTGTACAGAACTCGATATACATTTTCAAAACTTCACCAGGCAGGGGTTTTCAAACATCAACACAAATCCTATACACCGGTTCCAAATTTCAAAAGCTATGCAGGACTTGACAAAATTTTTAAAATACCCTCACTGAAACAGAATGTGTTTGGCTGCAGTAACTAACCCCCATGAACTCGATCTGCCAACTATATCAAATCATCATCTTGTGGCACAAAGTCCTCATTTGCGGGTTTAGTACCTACATCAGAGAGCTCACCTATGAGTCTAAAACTCAGTAAGAACATATATATTAATGCAGTGATGCATATGCTATGCATGAACTTTCAGAAATACGGTGACAGTACAGTACATTACGTTTTAGTGGCAGAGGGGTATAAGTGGGGCTTAAAGGGGAACTGACAAGTGTACGACAGGCACATAACAGATTTACATAATAGAAATAGAATAGAACAAACAGTAGGCCAGTCTCCATCCCGCACTTAACCAATACATTACAGTCGGATTTTATCTTTCTTAACTTCAAACCGTGTAAAGGAAACAGTTTTGCATGAACTTTCAGGAAAATCGTGTATGCATGGACATTCACAGTGCTTAAGATTAAAACAGCAGACAACAGAAACAACACAACAGAACCTAAAGAGAAAAACAGACAACTCAGAATATAACTCCAACTTATCTACCCGAAACCTCCCGACAAAAATAAAAACCTAGAGTCTCTGTGATGTGCCTTAAGAGCCAGCCTACGAATATGAACTTACCTGTTTGCTGTAAAGTTGATGTTCTTGGTCGTCTCAGTTATGCACGGACCTGTACATGCACGTAGAGAAAATAAACAAGCTGCAAATGCTAACAAATAACTTGTAGGATATGCTCCTAACTCCATTCAGGCTTTTAGAAAACAAACCAACATGTTTTTATGCAATAACATCAAGTTTTCTCCAAAATATCACAACCATAAACTTCAACAAAACTGTCATTTTAACTTGTCCAAACACGTTAGCATAAGCAGATGCTTACCTTAGGTAGAAACAGAAGAAAAAATTAAGGAAGCTCGAAGGTGTTTCGATGGATGATTTTCGTCTGGAAGAGAGGAAACAGAGAGGAAAGGATGAGTGTGAAGGTTCACGTAGAAGATAGGAGAATAGGTAGGTTTCTCAGCAAGTTATTGACATTTGGCAACCATCCATTGGCTCCCTCCCACCAACCTTAATTTCTTCACAATTTACCCCTCCACGCATTTCTAACTAATGGTTTCATTCACTCATACATTAGTTTGGTTTTTATCTCATTATCTAAATATACATACTTATATGTATCTATATATAATTTCCATCAATTTGGTTTCCAACAAAACGTTCATTGTATTAATACCAAATTAATCCCACAAAATAATTCAAGGAGAAATTACATAGGCAAAATGCTGGTTGTTACACTAATGTCACACACGTGGTAGAAAAATTTCGGGTGTTACAATCCACCCTCCTTACAAAAATTTTGTCCTCAAAATTTACGTACCTGAAGAGCTCAGGATAGCGCTCCATCATATCTTGCTGTCGCTCCCACGTCACCTCCTCAACGTTGTGGTTACGCCACAGCACCTTCACCAATGGAATGTCTTTGTTGCGCAACTTCTTCACTGCATAGTCCAAAACATCCACTGGTTTCTCCTCGTAAGATAGGGTAGGCTGCACTTCAATGTCCTGCTGCACTACTATGTGCGATGGATCCCTCAGACACTTCCGTAGCATCGATACATGGAAAACGTTGTGCGCTCCCTCCATCGTAGCTAGCAGTTCCAACTGATATGCCGTCTTTCCCACTCTCTTCATGATCAGAAACAGTCCAACATACTTCGGAGTCAACTTACCCCTCTTCCCGAACCTCATCACACCCTTAAATGGCGAGATCTTCAGAAAAACCTCATCTCCTACTTCAAATTCCAACTCCCGCCTCCTACCATCGACGTAGCTCTTCTGTCTGCTCTGAGCTGTCAAAATATGCTGCCGAATAAATTTGATTTTATCTGTAGTCTGCTGCACTATCTCCGGGCCAATCAGGCTGACTTTACCGACTTCATCCCAATAAAGGGGTGATCTGCACTTCCTTCCGTATAGAGTCTCGTAAGGAGCCATACCAATAGTATCCTGATAACTATTGTTATACGAGAACTCCACCAAAGGTAGATTCCTGTTCTGAAATTCAAACACACAAGCTCGAAGCATGTCCTCAAGAATTTGAATAGTCCGCTTAGATTGTCCGTCCGTCTGAGGATGAAAAGCAGTGCTGAAGTTCAACCGAGTCCCCATCATCTTATGTAGACTCTTCCAAAACTTGGATGTGAACCTCGGGTCCCTGTTCGATACAATAGAAATTGGCACACCATGTAACCTCAAAATCTCCTGAATATATAGCTCAGCGAACTGATCCATGCTATACGTCATCTTCACCGGTAGAAAATGGGCTGATTTAGTTAAACGATCTACGATCACCCATATGCCATCAAATCCTTTCGTCGTCCGAGGCAAGCCGACAATGAAATCCATCGAAATCTGGTCCCACTTCCATTCAGGAACCAGCAAAGGCTGCAACTTCCCAGCAGGTCTCTGATGTTCTGCCTTAACTTGCTGACAGACCAAGCATGTCTCTACAAACTCTACAACCGACTTCTTCATGCTCGGTCACCAATAATGCTGTTTGAGGTCCCTGTGCATCTTCGTACTGCCTGGGTGAACAGAAAACCTCAACGGATGAGCTTCAGCTAAAATCTCCTTCTGAAGCTGCTCAATGCTCGGAACATACCATCGATTTCTGAACTTTAGAATACCATTATCCGAGTAGCTGAACTCAGTCTGATCATAAGACAACATACTCAGTTTGAACTTATTGCACTCGGAATCTTCCTGCTGAGCTTCTCGAATCTTCTCCAAAATCGTAGGCTTCAAAGATAAATCTGATAGGACAGTTGTTAAATTTGAAACCAACTCCAAATTAAATCTCTGAACCTCTGATCGCAATGCCACAGACATACCAGCCTCCAAAGCTGAAACTGAAATCGATATACGGCTTAACGCATCTACTACCACATTAGCTTTACCGGGGTGATATTTAATCTCCAGATCATAGTCATTCACGAACTTTAACCACCGCCGCTGCCTCATATTCAGCTCCTTTTGTGTGAAGATATACTTCAATCTTTTGTGATCTGGATATACCTCGCATTGCTGACCATAAAGGTAATGCCTCCAGATCTTTAAAGCAAAGACCACTGCAGCTAACTCAAGATCATGGGTCGGATAATTCTTCTCATAGGACTTCAACTGCCTAGAAGCATACTCTATCACTTTATCATTCTGCATAAGCACACAACCCAACCCAATCCGAGAGGCATCACAATAAATACAGAACTTCTCCTCGGCTACAGGTAAAGTTAACACCGGAGCTGTCGTCAACTTCTGCTTCAACATCTGAAAACTCAGCTCACACTCTTCCGACCACTAGTACTTTACATCCTTTCTAGTCAACCGCGTCAAACGTGCAGCTATCTTAGAAAATCCTTCAATGAATTTCCTGTAATAGCCATCCAACCCCAGAAAACTTCGAATCTCGCTGACATTTTTTGGCTGAAGCCATTCATTAATTGACTGAATCTTGGTTGGATCCACTGATATTCCGCCACTGGAAATAACATGACCAAGAAAATGCACCTTAGTCAGCCAAAATTCGCATTTCACAAACTTGGCATATAACTGATGCCTCTTCTAAGTCTCAAGTACAATCCTCAGATACTCTTTATGCTCCTCCTCATCACGGGAATAAACCAGAATATCATCAATAAACACAATCACGAATTTATCGAGATACTCTCGAAACACCTGATTCATTAGGTCCATGAACGCAGCTGGAGCATTCGTCAATCCGAACGACATCACCAAGAACTCATAATGTCCATACCGAGTCCGAAAAGTCGTCTTCGAAATATCCTGCGATCTAACTTTCAATTGGTAATACCCCGATCTCAGATCAATCTTAGAGAATATCCGGGCTCCCTGAAGTTGATCGAACAAATCATCTATTCTTGGCAACGGATACTTGTTTTTCAATGTTAGCTTGTTCAGCTCCCGGTAATCAACACACATTCGAAGCGACCTGTCCTTCTTTTTCACAAACAACACAGGCGCTCCCCAAGGCGAAAAACTAGGGCGTATAAAGCCCTTGTCAACCAGTTCCTCCAACTGCTTCTTCAATTCTTTCAATTCAGGAGGAGCTAACCTGTAAGGGTTCTTCGACACAGGTTCAGCTCCAGGATATGTGTCAATGGCAAACTCGATTTCTCAGTCTGGAGGTAGACCAGGCAAATCATCCAGGAACACCTCGGGAAACTCACGAACAACTAAGACATCCTGAAGTTTAACTTCTACCAAAGAATGGACATCTACTATGGTTGCAAGAAAACAGATAAATTCACCAATACTAGACTCCCGAGTCTCCATCATTGAAAGCTTCTGTACTTGCCTCAAAGACTATAGTGTAAGCTTCTCACCATCCGGAGGATGAAAATTAACTGTTCCTACTCGGTAGTCAATCGTGGCGTGGTGTCGGAACAACCAATCCATACCGAGTATAACATCATACCCGGTTATCCCCATCACAATCAAATCAGCAGGCAATGTCCTTCTTCCAACCGCTATTTTTTTTTTTTTTTTTTTTTTTTTTTTTTTTTTTTTTTTTTTTTTTTTTTTTTTTTTTTTTTTTTTTTTTTTTTTTTTTTTTTTTTTTTTTTTTTTTTTTTTTTTTTTTTTTTTTTTTTTTTTTTTTTTTTTTTTTTTTTTTTTTTTTTTTTTTTTTTTTTTTTTTTTTTTTTTTTTTTTTTTTTTTTTTTTTTTTTTTTTTTTTTTTTTTTTTTTTTTTTTTTTTTTTTTTTTTTTTTTTTTTTTTTTTTTTTTTTTTTTTTTTTTTTTTTTTTTTTTTTTTTTTTTTTTTTTTTTTTTTTTTTTTTTTTTTTTTTTTTTTTTTTTTTTTTTTTTTTTTTTTTTTTTTTTTTTTTTTTTTTTTTTTTTTTTTTTTTTTTTTTTTTTTTTTTTTTTTTTTTTTTTTTTTTTTTTTTTTTTTTTTTTTTTTTTTTTTTTTTTTTTTTTTTTTTTTTTTTTTTTTTTTTTTTTTTTTTTTTTTTTTTTTTTTTTTTTTTTTTTCCAACCGATATCAAACTATTAAATACCATCTGATCTGAATGTAGACACTCACTGGAAGGTAGTTTCACATCATAAAAACATCCAGCTGGATTCACTTCCATCTGGACTTTCACCACAAAAGCTAGCGCTACGAACGAATGGGATGCACCTGAGTCTATCAAGGTAAATGCTGGCACTGAATTAACAAACACGGTACCTGAGATAACAACAGAGTAGTCTTCACCATCAGGCTCTATCATCGCAAAAAATCCTGGGCATTGCCTTGAATGGTCCTTTCTTTGCTGCAGGGCAATCCTTTGCTATGTGATCAGGCTCGTTGCATTTAAAACATCGAATAACTTTAGGCTTCGGGCAGTCACGAAAAAGATGGCCAGACTCGAAGCAATTGAAACATTTGCCATCGTACTGTCCACGTTCTCCCGGGTGAGACTTCAAACAATTAGGACACTGCGGAAACAATTTCTTCGTTTGCTGTTGCTGCGGCTTCTTTCCGCCCCTTTGATCTTTCAAATTGCCTCCCGACCGCTTGGTACCTTGAGACTGAGAAGACAATCTGCCTCGGCTAAACTGTGCTGTAATATCTTTAAACATTCTTTTCGGAGCCTCAACTGGTTTAACAATTTTAACAGCAGCCTCTTCCACCTCCAGTGCTTTAGCCACCACCTTTGTAAATGATATTCCTTCAATTCCGGAAGTTTTCACCAGCATATAAATCTCCGGCTTCAGACCCTGTATAAACTGAAGTACCTTATCCTCTTCCCTACTCATCATATGGCTAGCAAACTTTGAAAGAGACTCGAACTGTTGAATATATTCGCCCACTGATCTGGTCTGCTTTAACTATAAGAATTCTAGCCTCTTTGTCGCTTGAACCATCTTATTATAATATTTGTCGAAGGACATGGAGTCGGGTTAAGTTAGCCTCCATTGACTTCCACCAACTTTGAGCATTATTGGTCAGATAGAAAGTGGCACACTTCACTTTGTTTACTTCCTCCACCTCGGCAATCTTAAACATATTCTCTTGTGTATGAATCCACCTGTTTGCAGCTGCAGGATCTGTTAATCGGCCTTCGAACGTCAGAGGGTTCAGTCTCCGAAATCTATCCCAACTAGAACCGGCCCCAATATTTCCATGTTTTCCCTGCCCGATCAAAGATTCATACAACTCTGCTTGCTTTGTAACCAAGTCAACAAGCTGCTTGACTACCTCTTCAAGCAGATTTCTAGGTGATTCTGGCTCGTTTCTGGGTCGACCTGGTCGTCTAGGATTCTATATCTTGATTTAATCCTGAAAACAAAATTTAAAATCATCTAATCTTAGATATAAACTAACTAAAGGAAAGAAATACTTACAGTCGGTGAAGCACATTGCATGACGGCCGGCATTGTCGGGTAATACTTTGAACGTCTCGACAACTTTTTGCTTTGATACCAACTTGTAACGCCCCCAAACCCACCCTGGCTCGGTGCGCTACTTTGCTAACTTAACCCATTTTTAAAACGACGTTTAAAATAATTTTCGTAAATTATTCGACTCAGTTTTTCGGTTTTTTTAACCCTCAAAATTTGTTGGAAAATGTGCCCAAAATACGTTTAAAATATGTCAAAAAATGTCGGGTTAAAATATTTTGGGAATAGAAAAAAAATAAAAAAAAAATGAAAATTTGAGGTGCTGGGCGCGCCGCGCCACTTCCCCAGCAGCGCCCCCGCGCGCTGGGTCGTTGCGCGCCACGCGCGCGCACAGCAGAGCACCACGCGCGTAGCAGCGCACCCCGCCTTGATCGATCGCGCGCCCATGCCCGATCGATCGGGCCCTCTCGGGTTCCTTCGACCAAAAACTGCCATTTTTCAACTTTTTTCCACTTTTCTTCATTTTTCTTTGAGCCAAACACTCCAAAAATTCTAAAATTTTTACCACACGATCCCGACACCCCCAACTCCATGTCCCATAAAAATCTTAGAAAACCGACTTAAAACGATAACGAGAAAAATAGAGAACGGGAACCCGACGTTATTTGTTTTAAAACCAAAACAAGCAGCATAACGCCTAAACTTTCCAAAACCTAAAACCTAAAATTTATGGCGCTAAAGCAAACAGGATCAGTGGGAGACTATATTCAGCAGTTCGAACTATTGTCTCGATTTGCCATTGACATGATTAGTCGGGAAGAAGATAAGATCTTTCAGTTTGTGCAAGGCCTGAAGCCCGAAATTTATATGTTGGTGAAGACCTTTGAAATTTTGGGGATATCATTTACTGAAGGGTGGTGAAGGCGTTAGAGGTTGAGGAGGCTGCTGAGAAATTAACCAGATCTGCTAAGATCCCGAAAAGAATGTTCAAAGAAATTACAGCTCAATTTATGTAACACCCGATTTCATTTAACCAATTTACTTAACCAACTTGCAGTGTACGTTTTATGGATAAAATTGGGAGAATTAGTGATTAGGTTAATAAATGACTAAGTAATGGCATAATGGTAAATAAAGAATTATAGTGATAACCTATTTAAGGAAAGAGGTTTTGTGATTAATGCATTGTAGCCGCCACTATTTTCCATACTCTCTCTCTCTCTGTATTCAGCTCAACCTCAGCAGAGCTCTCCAGGCGATTCCTTCTCTAATTTTTCTCCAAACTAGGTGAGTCTACTTCGATTTCGTGTTACATTGTAACTAGTGATGGTAGAGAGGAGTATAGATGTGAGCTTTGGTGAATGCTGTAGGTGAGGGTTAGTTTTAGTAAAAATCTAATTGATATTCTGTTTATGACTTAAGTGAGCAAAACTTCCGAAGTAGTTTGAAACCGAGCATTTTCAGGAAACAAGGTAAGTAAAGTATGTGTGTGCCTTCGGGCCTACAACACAAAATAGTAGGATTATGCATGGTCTGTATGTTTTCAGTTTGTCCTGTATCATGTTTTGAATGTATGCAAAAATTAATTTAAATGCATAGTGGTACGGTGAGGAATGAACCGATTGAAACAGAACAGTTGTTAAGGGAACTAATCCACCCCTTAATCAAGAGAGAGGATGTATGACTTTGGGAAAATTGATCCACTTCCCAACGGAATAGGGGGATCAGATCAGTTGTTAAGGGAACTAATCCGCCCCTTAATCATGAGAGAGGATGTATGACTTTGGGAGAAGTGATTCGACTCCCAATGGAACCGAGGGATCAGTTCAAAGAAAGAACGTGAATGCAACTGAGATGTAAAAGTTGAAACTGCATGACTAAGATTTATGTTTCAGCATTTCATTTCATTATTGCTTTATTTACTTATCATTAGGCTAATAGATGAGTTTTGTGATGTAGGTGCTGAGATTGCAACATGTGAATTCTCTGAGTGCACAGAAGAATAGATGGAGTTGAAGGAGCACGTCTATGCCGCGGTCTGGTACTCTGATGAGGCGGTTTGACTATTGTCTGTATGTGGAGTCTAACTTTTTAGATGTTCTGTCGAGGAGTGCAGAGGATTTTGATGATAGTAATAGTTGAAGGTTTTAGAATGTTTTGAGTTTTTCCTGATATGAAGACCTGATTTGGTTTTGTTATGGATTGCTAATTTGTGATTTTTATTGGATAAAGATACAATGTTGGTTTCAAATTGTTATTTGACGGATTTCAGAAGTTTCTTAGGGTCATATTGTCTTGAATGTTTTTAGTAAAAATTTGCAAGTATTTTGTCTATCGGTGGATGTAGTCCACCGGTGGATGTCAAGTATTTTGTCTATCGGTGGATGTAGTCCACGGTGGATGTCAAGTATTTTGTCTATCGGTGGATGTAGTCCACGGTGGATGTCAAGTATTTTGTCTATCGGTGGATGTAGTCCACGGTGGATGTCAAGTATTTTGTCTATCGGTGGATGTAGTCCACGGTGGATGTCAAGTATTTTGTCTATCGGTGGATGTAGTCCACGGTGGATGTCAAGTATTTTGTCTATCGGTGGATGTAGTCCACCGGTGGATGTCAAGTATTTTGTCTATCGGTGGATGTAGTCTACCGGTGGATGTCAAGTATTTTGTCTATTGGTGGATGTAGTCCACCGGTGGATGTCAAGTATTTTGTCTATCGTGGATGTAGTCCACGGTGGATGTCAAGTATTTTGTCTATCGGTGGATGTAGTCCACCGGTGGATGTCAAGTATTTTGTCTATCGGTGGATGTAGTCCACCGGTGGATGTCAAGTATTTTGTCTATCGGTGGATGTAGTCTACCGGTGGATGTCAAGTATTTTGTCTATTGGTGGATGTAGTCCACCGGTGGATGTCAAGTATTTTTTCTATCGGTAGATGTGAGAAGAAGATTTGTCGTTTTGTGATCGGTAGATGTGAGAAGAAGATTTGTCATTTTGTGATCGGTAGATGTGAGAAGAAGATTTGTTGTTTTGTGATCGGTAGATGTGAGTAGAGAGTTTTGTCGTTTTGTGATCGATAGATGAGAGTAACCGACGCGTCGTCGGCAGATGTGAGCGGAAGATGCGTGAAAATCGACGCATCGTTCGGCTGACGTGTGCGGTGGACAATAGAAGCAGAAGATGTCTTTTGTTTCTGCCTCTTCCCTTGGTACTGTTTAGTGGTGGATATCATTTGTATCCACTCCCACCGCTTGTACCGTTCAGCGGTAGATGTGCTTTGAATTTCTTTTCTCTCAGTCAAATGTTTTAATATTTTGTCTATTTTATAAATATTGCTTATACAAAAAATTTTCCGTTGCAAGTTTTGAAGATTTAAAGATTTAATTTTATCGTTGAGTGAAATTTTAAAATTTTCCTTAAAATTTCTTAGTCATATTCTATGTCATGAGTAGCGAACCTGTTCTGAAAACTCGGGGCGTTACAGTATGATTTCAGAGACATTTAGTTAAACCGTTCCAACGATTACTCATCAGTACCGATCGTCGCATGGGAGTACTCCAACAACTGTAAGTGCTTATGTTAGTTTTAGCTATTAGATATTTATGAGAGTAGTTAACCCTGTGCAGGAATTTAGTTAGATGGCTAGACGACCGGGAAGACTAGGTGTACCAAGAGAGGTGCCAAATTTGAGACGTGAGGAAGATCCTAGTGTGATCAGGCAGCTGACAGATTTGGTGCGTCAGCAGACAGACTTGGTGCGTCTGCAGTCTGATCAGTTAGGTGTGTTGCTGAACCGAGAAGTACAAGGAAGTGTCAACTCGGGTTCTAGCAATGAGCAGTCGGGAGACAGATTCAGGAGGCTGCGACCGCCCACGTTTGTTGGACAGTCATCTGATCCAGTTATTGCTGAAGGATGGCTTAGAAAGATTGAGAGTATGTTTAGGTGTGCCAACATTGGAGAAGGAGACAAGGTCACGTTGGCAACGTTTCATTTGGCTGGTGATGCTCAACTTTGGTAGGAAACAATAGAGACCACCACTGATGTTCTGGCTATGTCTTGGTCACAGTTCAAGGAGGTTTTCTATGAGAAATATTTTAGCAGCACCGTCCAGACCTCAAAGAAAGTAGAGTTCTTACAATTGAAACAGACGGGGTCTGTGACTGAGTATAGCAGACAATTCGAATCCCTGTCAAGGTTTGCTGGACACCTTGTTCACAGAAATGAGGATAAAGTGTTTCAATTCATTAATGGACTGAAGCCAGAAATGTACAGATGAGTCAAATTCTGTGGTGTTAAAGGTTTGTCATTTAGTGAAGTTGTGTCCATAGTGTTGGAAGTACAGGAAGCCGAGATGAAGTGTTCTGGACCAAAAGAAGTTCCGCAAAGGTTCGTTTAGCCACCCCAACTGAGAGGGATGAAGAGGCCCAGTGAAGGCCAGGGCAGCCAAGGAACTGGGAAGAAAATACAGAACACCAGGAAATTTCCCCAGTGCCCTAAGTGTTTGAAGAACCACCCGGGCGAGTGTAGATTGGGCTTTGGGAAGTGTTTCAACAATGAGGAGATTGGACACACATTCAAAGATTGCCGGAAGCCTAGAGTCACCAGATGCTACAATTGTAACAAAGTTGGCCATATTAGCAGAGACTGCCCAGCCTTGAAAAGTGGTCATGCTATGATTAAACCGAGGATATTCTCCATGATAGAGTCGGGTGAAGAACAGCCCGTTGTAGTGTCAGGTACTATATTGATCAACTATATACCTGCTTTTACTTTAATAGATTATGGTGCAACACATTCTTTTATAGTGTCTACGTTTGCAGTTAAGTTAGATGTACAACCTACGCCATCTGAACATGTGTTTAATGTCACGTTACCCTCTTGTGAATGCATGCACCCTAGCCGAGTGATTCTTAATAGTGTTGTGTTAGTAGGAAACATGAATCTACATGCCGATATCATCATTATGGATATAATGGGATTTGATGTAATCCTAGGAATGGACTGGTTGTTTAAGCACTATGCCACAATTGATTGTAGGACTGGAATATTTAGCTTCTTACCCCCTGGTAGTTTGAAACATGTCTTTCAAGCCTTGAAGAAAAGTAAGGAAATGACTGTTATGACTTCTATCAACGGTAGGCCTTCTTCATGCGGGGAATATTTATGTTTTTTGGCCAGTGTTTTGGACACACAGCTTGTAGGAAAGGCAAATCCTCAAAATGTCTTAGTTGTCCAAGACTTTCCTGAAGTATTTCTAGATGACCTTCCTGGTTTACCGCCAGATAGGGAAATTGAATTCGTTGTGGATGTTTACCCAGGTGCTGAGCCTGTATCTAAGAATCCCTATAGGTTAGCACCTACAGAGCTTAAGGAATTAAAGAAATAGTTGGAGGATCTGTTGGAGAAAGGGTTCATATGCCCTAGCTTTTCACCGTGGGGTGCACCTGTCCTTTTTGTCAAAAAGAAAGATGAATCAATGCGTATGTGCATTGATTATAGACAATTGAATAAGTTGACTGTCAAGAACAAGTATCCCTTACCAAGGATTGATGATTTATTCGACCAACTTAATGGTGCAAGAGTTTTCTCTAAGATTGACCTTAGGTCCGGTTATTACCAGTTGAAGGTTAAATCTGAAGATATCCCAAAGACTGCTTTTCGCACGAGATACGGACATTATGTGTTTTTGGTTATGTCCTTTGGATTGACTAATGCACCGGCAGCCTTCATGGACCTTATGAATAGAGTGTTTCACAATTACTTAGATAAATTCGTCATAGTGTTTATAGATGATATCTTAATCTACTCGGGAACTAAGGATGAGCACGCAAGGCATTTGAGTTTGGTGTTAGGAGTACTTAAACAGCACCAACTTTATGCCAAGTTTTCCAAGTGTGAGTTTTGGTTGGACAGAGTTCACTTTCTTGGTCACGTGATCTCTGGAGATGGAATATCTGTCGATCCAGCCAAGGTGCAAGCAGTTAAGGAGTGGCCCCAACCGAAGAATGCTACAGATATTCAGAGTTTCCTTGGGTTAGCAGGATATTACAAGAAATTTATTGAAGGGTTTTCAAAGATTGCAACACCCCTTACTCGGTTAACGAGGAAAAACATCAGGTATGCATGGGCAGAGGAATGTGAATCCAGTTTCTAGACCTTGAAACTGAAGTTGACCAATGCTCCAATATTAACACTTTCCGTTGAGAATGGTAAATTTAGCATTTACTGTGATGCATCCAAGATTGGTCTTGGCTGTGTCCTGATGCAAGAGGGAAAGGTAATAGCCTATGCTTCTAGACAGCTGAAAACACATGAGAAGAATTACCCTACACATGACTTAGAATTAGCAGCAGTGGTTTTTGCACTAAAGATTTGGAAGCATTACTTGTATGGACAATCTTGTGAAATATTCTCAGACCACAAAAGTCTGAAATATATCTTCACACAGAAATAGTTAAATATGAGGCAATGGCGATGGTTAGAATTTGTCAAGGATTATGATTTTGAGATCAAATACCATCCCGACAAAGCTAATGTAGTGGCTGATGCTTTGAGCAGGGTGACAACATCAACCCCAACAATGATTTTTGACATGTCATTAGCCTTAGAGTCAGAATTCCAAAGGTTTAATCTAGAAGCAGTATCCAGTGTATCAGCTATGCTTTCAGCCATAACCTTAAGGCCTACTATTCTGGAGAGGATAAAGGAAGCTCAAACGAATGATGACGAGTGTAACAAGCACAAGTTAAGCATGGATTCTACGGACAAATCAGATTTCAACTATTCTGCTGATGGAACTCTTAAGTTTCGTAACAGATGGTTTGTTCCGGCTAATGTGGAGCTTCAGAATGAGATCCTTTTGGAGGCATATTCTTCTAGACTCTCTGTTCACCCTGGAAGTACGAAGATGTACAAGGACCTCAGACAACATTATTGGTGGCCAAGTATGAAGAGAAGTATGGCAGAGTACGTAGGATCATGTTTGAATTGTCAACAGATTAAAGCCGAGCATCAGAGACCCTCAGGAACATTGCAACCTTTACCACTTCCCGAATAGAAATGGGAGCAAGTAACAATTGATATTGTTATGGGATTGCCTAGAACGGCAAAGGGACACGATGCAATCTGGGTAATAGTTGATCGACTAACTAAATCCGCCCACTTTCTGCCGATGAGAATGACTTACTCGATGGATCAGCTTGTTGAATTGTATGTGCATGAGATTGTACGTTTGCATGGAGTTCCTATCACAATAGTATCAGATCGTGATTCTTGATTCACATCTAAGTTTTGGAAGAGTTTGCACAAGGCTATGGGAACACAGCACAATATTAGCACAGCTTTTCACCCTCAAACAGATGGACAGTCTGAAAGAACCATCCAAACGTTAAAAGATATGCTTCGTGCATGCATTCTAGATTTTCAAGGTTCTTGGAGCAAGTACCTATCCTTGGTGGAATTCGCCTACAACAATAGTTTTCAGGCGACAATAGGAATGACACCATTAGAGGCACTATATGGACGTAAGTGTAGATCTCCATTGTACTGGGATGAAGTTGGTGAAGCACGACTGATTGGTTCTGACTTCATACAGCAAACAATGGAGAAAATTACCCTCAACCGCTAGGGAATTTTGACAGCTCAAAGCCGGCAGAAAAGTTATGCTAATAAAAGATGTAGAGAATTGGAGTTTGAAGTAGGTGATGAGGTGTTTCTCAAAGTTTCACCGTTTAAAGGAGTTGTGAGATTTGGTAAGAGAGGCAAGCTAAATCCCAGATTTATTGGACCATTTCCAATCTTGAAGAGGATTGGGAAGACAACTTATCAACTGCAGTTACCAGCCTCCATGGATGGGATTCACAACGTATTCCACGTTTCTATGCTTAAGAGGTGTGTAAGAGATCCATCTCAGATTGTGGAACAACAGGGTATTGAAGTTCATCCCACTCTTAATTATGTGGAGAAACCAGTAAGGATCCTAGACTATGCTGTGAAGGCGTTGCGCAACAAAGAAGTCCCACTAGTAAAAGTCTTATGGCACAACCAGAACATAGAGGAGACAACCTGGGAGCGCCAGCAGGATATGATGGACCAATATCCAGAATTATTCAGGTGACGAATTTTGAGAACAAAATTCTTTTAAGGAGGGTAGATTGTAACACCCGGTTTCATTGAACTAATTTACTTAACCAACTTGTAGTGTACGTTTTATGGATAAAATTGGGAGAATTAGTGATTAGGTTAATAAATGACTAAGTAACGGCATAATGGTAAATAGAGAATTATAGTGATAACCTATTTAAGGAAAGAGGTTTTGTGATTAATGTATTGTAGCAGCCACTATTTTCCATACTCTCTCTCTCTGTATTCAGCTCAAGCTCAGCAGAGCTCTCCAGCCGATTCCCTTTCTAATTTTTCTCCAAACTAGGTAAGTCTACTTCGATTTCGTGTTACATTGTATCTAGTGATGGTAGAGAGGAGTATAGATGTGAGCTTTGGTGAATGCTGTAGGTGGGGGTTAGTTTCGGTTTTGTGGTGAATCAGGAATGCACTATGTATAGAACTCCCAAACTAGATTCCTTAGATTTCTGGATAGATTAGAATGAGGTTTAGTAAAAATCTAATTGATATTTTGTTTATGACTTAGGTGAGCAAAACTTCCGAAGTAGTTTGAAACCGAGCATTTCCAAGAAGCCAGGTAAGTAGAGTATGTGTATGCCTTTCGGCCTACATCACAAAACAGAAGGATTATGCATGGTTTGTATGTTTTTAGTTTGTCCTGTATCATGTTTTGAATGTATGTAAAAATGAATTTAAATGCATAGTGGTACGGTGAGGAATGAACCGATTGAAACAGAACAGTTGTTAAGGGAACTAATCTGCCCCTTAATCAAGAGAGAGGATGTATGACTTTGGAAAAATTTATCCACTTCCCAACAGAATAGGGGGATCAGATCAGTTGTTAAGGGAACTAATCCACCCCTTAATCATGAGAGAGGATGTATGACTTTGGGAGAATTGATCCGACTCCCAATGGAACCGAGGGATCAGTTCAGAGAAAGAACATGAATGCAACTGAGATGTGAAAGTAGAAACTGCATGACTAGGATTTATGTTTTAGCATTTCATTTCATTATTGCTTTACTTTCTTAGCATTAGGCTAATAGATGAGTTTTGTGATGTAGGTGCTGAGGTTGCAACAGGTGAATTCTCTGAGTGCACTGAAGAATAGATGAAGTTGAAGGAGCACGTCTATGCCGCGGTCTGGTACTCTGATGAGGCGGTTTGACTATTGTCTGTATGTGGAGTCTAACTTTTCAAATGTTCTGTCGAAGAGTGCAGAGGATTTTGATGATAGTAATAGTTGAAGGTTTTAGAATGTTTTGAGTTTTTTCTGATATGAAGACCTGATTTGGTTTTGTTATGGATTGCTAATTTGGGATTTTTATTGGATAAAGATACAATGTTGGTTTCAAATTGTTATTTGACGGATTTCAGAAGTTTCTTAGGGTCAGATTGTCTTGAATGTTTTTAGTAAAAATTTGCAAGTATTTTTTCTATCGGTGGATGTAGTCCACCGGTGGATGTCAAGTATTTTGTCTATCGGTGGATGTAGTCCACCAGTGGATGCCAAGTATTTTGTCTATCGGTAGATGTGAGAAGAAGATTTGTCGTTTTGTGATCGGTAGATGTGAGTAGAGAGTTTTGTCATTTTGTGATCGGTAGATTAGAGTAGCCGACGCGTCGTCGGCAGATGTGAGCCGAAGATGCGTGAAAATCGACGCATCTTCGGCTGACGTGTGCGGTGGACAATAGAAGTAGAAGATGTCTTTTGTTTCTGCCTCTTCCGCTGGTACTGTTTAGGGATGGATATCCTTTGTATCCACTCCCACCGCTGGTACCGTTCCACGGTAGATGTGCTTTGAATTTCTTTTCTCTCAGTCAAACGTTTTAATATTTTGTCTATTTTATAAATATTGCTTATACAAAAAGTTTTCCGCTGCAAGTTTTGAAGATTTAAAGATTTAATTTTATCGTTGAGTGAAATTTTAAAATTTTCCTTAAAATTTCTTTGTCCGGTTCTATGTCATGAGTAGCAAACCTGTTCTAAAAACTCGGGGTGTCACAGTTTAACCGAGGCGGATCTTCTTCTAACAACAGGTAACTAAGCGACCAGAAGGTAATATTAATGATCAGAGGGGTGGGAAGAAGCCGCAACAACAACAGAGGAAAGGATATCTGCAGTGTCCCAAGTGTTTGAAGTTTCATCCCGGTGAATGTTGACAGTATGCAGGAAAATGTTTCAATTGTTTGGAGCCTGGTCATGTAGCCCGTTATTGTACGAAGCCTCGTATTACTAGATGCATCAAGTGTAACGAGCCTGGATATTTTGCGAAAGATTGCCCTACAGCGAAGAAGGGACTAGTTAAAGCTACACCCAGGATTTTTGCTATGATCGAGCCTGAGGGAGAGGATCGTTCTGCCGTGATTTCAGGTATTGTGTTGGTAAACTCAGTGCCTGCTTTTACTTTGATAGATTCATGTGCATCGCATTCGTTTGTAGCAGCAGATTTTGTGGTGAAGTTGAAATTAGAGGTGAAGCCTGCTGGGTGTATGTTCGATGTGAGTTTACCGTCTGGTGAGCGCCTACATTCAAATTAGGTGGTACAGGATGGTTTGATAGCAGTTGGAAGAAAGCAATTGCCAGCTACGTTGATAGTTATGGGGATAACCGGGTATGATGTGATACTCGGTATGGATTGGTTGTTCTGTCATCATGCTACGATTGACTGCACAGCGGGCACTGTTAACTTTCATCCTCGGAATGGTGACAGGCTTTCCTTACAGTCTTTGAGGAGTGTGCAGAAGCTTTCAGTAATGGCGTCGTTGGAGGCTCGGGGATCTATGATAGGTGAGTTTGTGTGTTTTCTTGCATCTATTGTAGATTCCCAGTTTTTAGTAGAAACTAAACCTCAGGATATATCTGTTGTTCGTGACTTTCCCGAGGTGTTCTTGGACGATTTGCCCGGTCTACCTCCAGACCGGGAAATTGAGTTTGTAATTGATACTTATCCTGGAGCAGAGCCTGTGTCGAAGAATCCTTACAGATTGGCTCCACCAGAATTGAAAGAATTGAAGAAGCAACTTGAGGAATTGGTGGATAAGGGGTTTATACACCCTAGTTTTTTGCCTTGGGGAGCGCTCGTGTTGTTTGTAAAGAAGAAGGATGGGTCGCTTCGGATGTGGATCGATTACAGGGAATTGAACAAGTTGACTATTAAGAATAAGTATCCGTTGCCGAGGATTGATGATCTGTTCGATCAGTTGCAAGGAGCCCGAATATTTTCTAAGATTGATATGAGATCGGGGTATTATCAGTTGAAGGTTAGATCACAGGATATCCCGAAGATAGCTTTCCGGACGCGGTATGGACCTTACGAGTTCTTGGTGATGTCGTTTGGTTTGACGAATGCTCCTGCGGCTTTCATGGATTTAATGAATCGGGTGTTTCGAGAGTATCTCGATAAATTCGTGATTGTGTTTATCGATGATATTCTGGTTTATTCATGGAACGAAGAGGAGCATATGGAGCATTTAAAGATTGTTCTGGAGACTCTGAAGCGGCATCAGTTGTATGCAAAATTTTCGAAATGTGAATTTTGACTAAATGAAGTGCATTTTCTTGGCCATGTTATAAGCAGTGGAGGTATATCCGTGGATCCAGCCAAGATTCAGTCGATTAATGAATGGCCTCAGCCGAAGAATGTTAGTGAAATTCAGAGTTTTCTGGGGTTGGCTGGCTATTACAGGAAGTTTATTGAGGGCTTTTCGAAGATAGCAGCGCCTTTAACTCGTCTGACCAGAAAAGATGTGAAGTATGAATGGTCAGAAGATTGCGAGCTGAGTTTTCAGATGTTGAAGCAGAAACTGACCACAGCTCCAGTGTTGACGTTACCTGTAGCCGAGGAGAAATTCTGTATTTACTGTGATGCCTCTCGGATTGGGTTGGGTTGCGTGCTTATGCAGAATGATAAGGTGATAGCATATGCTTCTAGGCAGCTGAAGTCTTATGAGAAGAACTATCTGACCCATGACTTGGAGTTAGCAGCCGTGGTTTTTGCTTTAAAGATCTGGAGGCATTATTTTTATAGTCAGCAGTGTGAGGTATATTAAGATCACAAAAATCTGAAGTATATCTTCACTCAAAAGGAGTTGAATATGAGGCAGCAGCGGTGGTTAGAGTTCGTGAAGGACTTTGATTTGGAAATCAAATACCAGCCCGATAAGGCCAATGTGGTGGCGGATGCATTAAGCCGTGTATCGACTTCGGTTTCAGCTTTGGAGGCTAGTATGTTAGTAGCATTGAGATCCGAGTTACAGAGATTTGATTTAGAGCTGGTTTCAGATGTGACAGCAGTTTTATCAGCTTTGTCTTTGAAGCCTACGATTTTGGAGAAGATTCGTGAAGCTCAGTAAGAAGATTCGGAGTGCAACAAGTTCAAGCTGAGTATGGTGCCTGATGATCGGACTGAGTTCAGCTACTCGAATGATGGTATTCTGAAGTTTCGTAATAGATGGTATGTTCCGAGTAATGAGCAGCTCCGGAAAGAGATTTTAGCTGAAGCTCATTCTTCAAGGTTTTCTGTTCATCCTAGTAGTACAAAGATGTACAGGGACCTTAAGCAGCATTACTGGTGGCCTAGCATGAAGAAGTCAGTGGCTGAATTTGTAGAAACATGCTTGGTTTGTCAGTAGGTGAAGGCAGAACATCAGAGACCTGCTGGGAAGTTGCAACCTTTACCGGTTCCAGAGTGGAAGTGGCACCAGATTTTGATGGATTTCGTTGTCGGATTGCCTCGAACGACGAAAGGATTTGATGGCATATGGGTGATCGTAGATCGTTTAACTAAATCAGCCCATTTTCTACCGGTGAAGATGACGTATAATGTGGATCAGTTTGCTGAGTTGTACATTAAGGAGATTTTGAGGTTACATGGTGTACCGATTTCTATTGTATCAGACAGGGACCCGAGGTTCACATCGAAATTTTGGAAGAGTCTACATAAGGCGATGGGGACTCAGTTGAACTTCAGTACTGCTTTTCATCCTCAGACGGACAGGCAATCTGAGCGGACCATTCAGATTCTTGAGGATATGCTTCGTGCTTGTGTGCTGGAGTTTCAGGGTTCTTGGAGCAAGTATCTGCCTTTGGTGGAGTTCTCGTATACAGGATACTATTGGTATGGCTCCGTATGAGGCTTTATATGGAAGGAAGTGCAGATCTCCTCTTTATTGGGACGAAGTTAGAGAATCCAATTTGATTGGGCCAGAGATTATATAGCAAACTACGGATAAGATCCAATTTATTTGGCAGCATATTTTGATAGCTCAGAGTCGCCAGAAGAGCTATGTCGATGGAAGAAGACAGGAGCTGGAATTTGAAGTAGGAGATGAGGTTTTCTTGAAGATCTCGCCGTTTAAGAGTGTGGTGAGATTCGGGAAGTGGGGTAAGTTGAATTTGAGATATGTGGGACCATTTTCGATCGTGAAAAGAGTGGGAAAGATGGCATATCAGTTGGAGTTTCCAGCCTCGATGGAAGGAGTGCACAACGTATTTCATGTCTCGATGCTACGGAAGTGTCTGAGGGATCCGTCGCATGTAGTGTTGCAGCAGAAGATCGATGCGCAGCCTAGGCTTTCCTATGAGGAGAAACCAGTGGAGATTTTGGACTATGCAATGAAGAAGTTTTGTAGCAAAGATATTCCACTGGTGAAGGTGCTGTGGTGCAACCACAACGTCGAGGAGGCAACGTGGGAGAGGTAGCAAGACATGATGGAGTGATATCCTGAGCTCTTCAGGTACGTAAATTTTGAGGACAAAATTTTTGTAAGGAGGGTGGATTGTAACACCTAGGAATTTCCTGTAACGCACGTATGCCTTAGAGTAGACGGTTAGAGTAGTTTAATGTTAAGTAATGAGGGGTTGTAAGTTTGATGCAAGGAAATGCAAGTAAAAGAGAAAAGGAGATAGTTGAAAAGTCAAAAAGTTATGTGAAAATTTCAAAGGTAATTGTAACCAATAGAAATTAAATGAAAATAAATAAAAGTAAAAGTGGTTTGAATTGTGGAAGATTCACGTTGGTTAAGTATAAAGAGGGGAGGAGTGGGTTATTTTATAAAAATAGGAATTTTGGTGGTGGTTTTACAAAATAGAAAAAAAATTTGTTTATAAAATTTGTAAAATGGTGGAAAGAAATACCATTTTCTCTTTTCCTTTCCTCCTCTTCCACGCATGCCCTAGAAGCTCCTCCATTCCTGAAACTTTCAAGCTTCATTTGTGGAAAATTAACAAGGATTAAGGTGAGCTTTTGAATGGGTTTTAGGTTCTATGCATTTAAGTGTTGGTTTTTAGTGTTTTTAGGTTGTTTTTGGGAAATTTGGTTAGGGCTTGGAAAACCCTAATGAAGGAGTCCGATTTTTCTCTTCCAAATTGCTAGTTTCTTCCTAAATTAGTGTTTTAAATGTTAGATAGGTTAGTTTAGGAGGGTTTTAGGAAGAGATTTAAGGATTGGAAGTGAATTACACAAAAACCAGTTTTTAGCAAATATGTACCCGGTTCTGTTCTCTGGTTTTCGGTTTGGCCAAGTGATTTATTTGGTAAATTTGAGTATTTCAATGGATAGTAGACGTGTAGAGGTTTACAGATTGGGGTGGCACGTCAAAATCCGTTGAAAAACGAGAAAGTTATGGCCGTTCGAAGTTTGATGTTGTTAACTTGGGTAAAAATCAGATTTTGGGTTTTAAGTGTTGTTTAGTTTTAGTTAGAAAAATCCCTTAGACTTTATTGGTGACTTATCAAGTTAAGTTTTTGTTATTTTAGGTCGTCAAGCTAGTGAAGTGATAAGACGAAGTGAGTAATCGAGAGCCGAGCAATCAGGTAAGTAATGGATTGTGTGTTTTGTCGCCTTCGGGCCTACACCACGGAACGGTAGGAATTATTGTTTGTTGGTTGTGTTGTTTTCTTTTCTATTGAGTAGTGTGGGAATGAGTTGTGTAATGGTTGTTTGTTTTTAAAACGAAAGAATGAGTTTATGCATGAGGTGAGTGCTAAGTAAGAAACATGTGAGAGTAAGCATTAACGTGCAAGAGGAGCACTAGAGGGTTTGATGCCTCGTCGTTAACGTGCAAGAGGAGCACTAGAGGGTTTGATGCCTCGTCGTTAACGTGCAAGAGGAGCACTAGAGGGTTTGATGCCTCGTCGTTAACGTGCAAGAGGAGCACTAGAGGGTTTGATGCCTCGTCGTTAACGTGCAAGAGGAGCACTAGAGGGTTTGATGCCTCGTCGTTAACGTGCAAGAGGAGCACTAGAGGGTTTGATGCCTCGTCGTTAACGTGCAAGAGGAGCACTAGAGGGTTTGATGCCTCGTCGTTAACGTGCAAGAGGAGCACTAGAGGGTTTGATGCCTCGTCGTTAACGTGCAAGAGGAGCACTAGAGGGTTTGATGCCTCGTCGTTAACGTGCAAGAGGAGCACTAGAGGGTTTGATGCCTCGTCGTTAACGTGCAAGAGGAGCACTAGAGGGTTTGATGCCTCGTCGTTAACGTGCAAGAGGAGCACTAGAGGGTTTGATGCCTCGTCGTTAACGTGCAAGAGGAGCACTAGAGGGTTTGATGCCTCGTCGTTAACGTGCAAGAGGAGCACTAGAGGGTTTGATGCCTCGTCGTTAACGTGCAAGAGGAGCACTAGAGGGTTTGATGCCTCGTCGTTAACGTGCAAGAGGAGCACTAGAGGGTTTGATGCCTCGTCGTTAACGTGCAAGAGGAGCACTAGAGGGTTTGATGCCTCGTCGTTAACGTGCAAGAGGAGCACTAGAGGGTTTGATGCCTCGTCGTTAACGTGCAAGAGGAGCACTAGAGGGTTTGATGCCTCGTCGTTAACGTGCAAGAGGAGCACTAGAGGGTTTGATGCCTCGTCGTTAACGTGCAAGAGGAGCACTAGAGGGTTTGATGCCTCGTCGTTAACGTGCAAGAGGAGCACTAGAGGGTTTGATGCCTCGTCGTTAACGTGCAAGAGGAGCACTAGAGGGTTTGATGCCTCGTCGTTAACGTGCAAGAGGAGCACTAGAGGGTTTGATGGCACTAGAGGGTTGAACGCCTCGTCGTTAACGTGCAAGAGGAGCACTAGAGGGTTTGATGCCTCGTCGTTAAGGTGCTAAGCACTAGAGGGTCGAACACCTCGTCGTTAACGTGCAAGAGGAGCACTAGAAGGTTTGATGCCTCGTCGTTATGGTGCTAGGGCATACAGTAGAGAGTTAAATGCCTCGACGTTAACGTGCAAGAGGAGCACTAGAGGGTTTAACATCTCAGCGTTAACGTGCATGAGTAAGAGAGCATTTTAGAAACTAGAAACCGCATGACTAGAGTGGTGTGTATGTACATGTTTATTTCCATTATTCATTACTTGCTAAGCGTAAGCTTACACGTGTGTGCGTGTTTCATGGTGTAGGTGACGACCTTTATTCAGGTGAGATCGATGAGGGAGCCTAGGACTAGAAAGCAGTCAGGGGCGCATGGAACATACCGGTGCGGGCACTTGTCGAGGGCGCCTCAACCACGTTCTTCGGGTAGTTGTGGGAATTTTGATATTTTGCATTGTATAGTTTTTACCTATCTAGAGTTTGTAAAAATAATGTGGTTGTTTTGTGGGATTTGTCTGTATAGAACTATGGTTTTATAAATGCGTATTTTCAGGTTTTGGGTTTTGGAAAATTTAGGCGTTATGCTGCTCGTTTTGATTTTAAAACAAATAATGTCGAGTTCCCGTTCTCTATTTTTCTCGTTATACGTTTTAAGTCAGTTTTCTAAGATTTTTATCGGACATGGAGTTGGGGGTGTCGGGATCGTGTGGTAAAAATTTTAGAATTTTTAGAGGTGTTTGACTTGAAGAAAAATGAAGAAAAGTGGAAAAATGTTGAAAAATGGCCGTTTTTGGTCGAAGGAACCCAAGAGGGCCCGATCGATCGGGCATGGGCGCGCGATCGATCGAGGCAGGGCGCACTGCTGCGCGCGCGACGCGCTGCGGCCCAGTGCGCGGGGGCGCTGCTGGGAAAGTGGCGCGGCGCCCAACACCTCAAATTTTCATTTTTTTTTATTTTTTTTATTTCCAAAATATTTTAACCCGACATTTTCTGACATATTTTAAACGTATTTTGGGCACGTTTTTCAACAAATTTTGAAGGTTCGAAAAACCCAAAAATCGAGTCGAATAATTTACGAAAATTATTTTAAACGTCATTTTAAAAACGGGTTAAGTTAGCAAAGTAGCGCACCGGGCCAGGGCGGGTTCGGGGGCGTTACATAGATGAACAACTTTCTCTTCAAGAGCTGGGGTAAAAACTCACGTTTTCCCCTCCCTCTCTCTCTCTCTCTCTCTCTCTCTCTCTCTCTCTCTCTCTCTCTCTCTCTCTCTCTCTCTCTCTCTCTCTCTCTCTCTCTCTCTCTCGTTCTCACATAAAAAGGGGATGGTTTTTTAGCAACTAAAGCTTCTAGAGGAAGCATTTTGAGCAAAATTACCATTTTACAAATTCTTATCCAATTAAATGACTCTTTTACCCTTCCCTTTTTGGTTTATTACAAAAACACCAATTTAATTTTCTCTTAATCTTTCTTAACTTAATGTAATCCTTTTAGATTAGTTCCAAGCTAATCACCATAATTAATTTAATTAAATAAAATTAATTAATCAAAATTATTCAAATTTTTATCTTCTAAATGAACTATTTCCTTTCATACAACTTATTTATTTTCATTGTATGACTTTTAAATCTTGCCTTATCATCTTCTCAAGTTTTTTGCTTTTCAATTCCATAACTAATTAATTACAATCATTTTAATTGAGTTCTAAAAATTTCAAACCGTTACAAGTACCCCTCGTGTCATCATTAGTGATCAAGGAACTCACTTCTGTAACTCTAATTTTGAAGCACTAATGAAAAAGTATGGTGTGATACACAAGGTGTTGACTTCCTATCACCCACAAACAAATGGGCAAGCTGAGCTAACGAATAGGAAGATCAAACAGATCTTGTAAAAGACGATTAATCATGACCGTAAGGATTAGTCTTTACGCCTTTCTGAAGCACTTTGGGCATATAGCACTGCTTATAAATCTCCTCTTGGGATGTCTCTCTATAAGCTTGTTTTTGGCAAGGTCTGGCATTTGTCGAACTCAAACACAAAGCCAATTGGGCCACCAAAGCCCTAAATTTTGATATCAGTGCGGCAGGTATCAATAGGAAGCTTCAGTTGACTGAGTTTGAGGAGTTGAGGAACGATGTATATGACAACTCAAGGATCTACAAGGAAAAGATGAAAGCGGCTCATGATAAGCAGATCCTGAGGAAGAATTTGGAACCAAATCAACGGGTTAATCTTTATGACTCCCGTCTACATCTCCATCTAGGAAAGTTGAGGTCCCGGTGGACTGGTCCATATATGGTGTTACGAGTCTTTCCCAACGGTGCTGTAGAAGTTAAAGATCCTTCGGATGAGAGAGTATTCAAAGTAAATGGCCAGCGATTGAAGCAATATTTTGAGCGAGTGCTTGAGCTTGAAGAAATCACTCTAATGGCTCCAGTTTATTCATCGGAGTGGCTACTTCCCACCTCATTGTATCTTTATTATTATTATTATTATTATTATTATTATCATTTTTTTCTCATTTCTTTAGCTTTGATTTTTGGAGATTCATCACTATTGTAGGTATCTCAAGTTATCATGAGTGGGTATTATCGCTATCCAGGTGTCTTCTGTTCCTTACACTTTTATTTTTCATATATTTAAAGAAATTAAGGACACTGTCTGATTTTGGTTAGGGGTGGTGAGTATATTCATGTGTGAGAATAGTTTTTGTCTTGAGATTGTTGTGATTTCGCCAAAGTATGATTTTAAGTTGTTTAGTTTTAGCATATTCATGTGTGAGAATATTTTTTGTCTTGAGATTGCTGTGATTTTGCCAAAGTATGATTTCAAGTTGTTTAGTTTTAGCATATTCATGTGTGAGAATAATTTTTTGTATTGAGATTGCTGTGATTTTGCCAAAATATGATTTCAAGTTGTTTAGTTTGAATCAATTTTTGCTATCATTATCATTAAAGAAGTAATTTTTTGAGTTTTCTTTGTGCACATACTAAACCTTGTAGTAAGATGGATGTTAATGCATTTGGCCTAGAGAAATTCCAAAGTTTAAGTGCAACTTTTTCATGGATATGCATATGTGAGATTGAGAAAACAACATTTGAACTTTTATTGATCCTTGATATCATTACATGGTTTGTGGTTTGTTAGACATTTTTCTTGAATGATGATTCGATATTAAATGAGGAACTCTTTTCTTTTCATGAGCCTTATATTATATTTATTAATATTATTCTTATCATCATATTTATTATTAGTAGTATTATAGTATTGTTACATTATTGTCCACAAAAAAAAGGAGAAAAAAAAATGAAAGGAAAAAAAAAAGAAAGTTGTTGTCATTCAGTATTATTACTATTATTATTAGTAGTAGTATTATTAGTATCATGGCTTTCATTTCATTTGTGTAAGTTTCTTGTTTGATATTGATGAAATCCGGATAGCTGAGTTTGTGTTATGAATGACAGATTGTTCTATGTAGTTGAATTGCCTATCTTCGCATCAATTTTGTCTAACTACTTGTCCTAAATATTTATCTTCTCATTTGAGTGTTAAATGTGCAAAATGTTTCCGGCTCCATGAGTGAACACCCAAAAAACTTAATAAACTGAAATTCTCTTACGTCCTTGAGGAAATGGAGTCGAGACTTTTACTTAGTTGATTTTTCGAAGCCAAATGTGTTATGGGTTTGTTGTAAAAAGGTTACGATTTAGAGCGCACACACACAAACTTGACAGTAATGACTTAAATAATTTTTGATAGCATTTGTTAATTCTTGCTAAGCCTCTTGGTTGAAATGCGATGGTGATGTTGCAGTGATTTTAATGACATGATTATTTTTTTCGCTTGAATTGTAGAGACTAGCAATAAGCTGGTTGGGGGTTGTGATAAATGCATGAAAATGTAATTAATTTATGCTTATATGTGTATATTTATTAAAATTATTTAAATTCTAAATGATTTTTTTTTTTTATAATTTTGATTGATTATTATTTAGAGTGGAAATAATTTATTTTAGTTTATTTGGTTTTAATAAAATATTATTATTATTTTTGTTTTCTTTCAAGGCTTTTCGAAAAGAATGAGACTTGTATTTATTTAATTGATTTCCTCTCTATGTCACAGAGCTCACGGCAATCATAACTCAAGAGGGAACCAAACCGCATGCCATGCGTCTCTTATGACCGAGTCTGAATGAATTGTTCTCCAAGCTTGCTCCAGATTCAACACCAGATTTTATTTTGAAAATCTTCACAAATCAGTGCTCAAATCTCCAAAAATTAGCTTGAGAATCCAATCAAGAATATTTTCTTCTATATTTTAGGATATTTTATGCAGTATAAATAGGCGTAAATAGGGCTCCGGAAAATTATTCCTTAGTTTTTATGTAACACCCGGCATTTTGGCCGTGTAATAATCTGTTGAATTATTGTATGGAATTAAATTGCCATAAATACAATAACTATTTTATTGTAAATTTTGGAGCATTTAGTGAGGGGAGAACCGAACTAGTGTGTAACTAAACTAAACACTAAGTTTAAAATGCATGGAAGGGTAATTTGGAGAGAAATTATGGTTGGTGGGAGATATCCAATGACTGAGTGACATCTGGTGACTTGATGAAGAAGCTAAGTTCTTCCTCCTACGTGAAACCCTCTTCACTTCTCTGCTTCATCTCTTCTTTCTTTATTTGCTCTCATCCTGGCGATTGAAACAAAGTTCCACACTTTGTTTCTACTGCATTCTTCTGTTTCCTTCAGCAAAGGTAAGCATCTACTTACGCTAATAAATTTGGACAAGCAAAAGTATGTGTATTGCTGAAGTTTTAGGTTAAGTTATTTTGGAGAAAACTCTCGGTTTTTGTATGGAAACAAACTTGTTGTTTTCTACAAATCTGAAATGAGTCTGCTGCATAATTTCCAAGTTATTAGTTAACATTTGCAGCATTGTTTACCTCTCTATGTGCATGTTACAGATCTGTCTATTCCGAGACTTTCCAGCTAACATTATCGAGAAAAAACAAGTAAGTTCATAACCGTAGGTTGGCCCTTATGGCCCTACATCACGGAGGTACTAGGTTTCCTGTTCCGTTGGGTTGTTTTGGGTAGAAAGGTTATAGTCTATGTTCTGAAATGTCTGGCTTCGATTTACCTTCTGTTGTCTTATTTCTGCTGTCTGCATGTTTAAGTTCAAGCACCATTCATGCATACACGTTTTCTCTTAAAGACATGCAAATGTTTTCTGTACACTGTTTGAAACTAAATAAGATAAAATCCGACTGAAATGTACCAGGTTAAGTGCGAGACGGGGACTGGCCCCAGAACTTTTTACTGTACTGTATCCCTGAATGTGCCTGATAGTGCACCCTCCCCCTTCCTCACTGTTTGCCAGTTCCCCTATAAGCTCCACTTAATTCTACTGCCACTGTAACTTAATGCTCTGTACTGTCACCGTATTTCTGAAAAACTGCATGCATAGCATTTTGCATCACTGCATTCTGATTATGTCCTTACTGAGTTTTAGACTCATAGGTGAACTCTCTGATGTAGGTACTGAACCTGAAACTGAGGACCTTGTTCCTCAAAATGACGATCTGATGTAATTGGTGGATCGAGCTCACAGGGTGGTTGCTGCAGATAGATATAATTCTGTTCTGAGGTTCAAGTTTTTAAAATATAGTTTATATTGTAAGGTTTTATGAAATTCTGGTCTTTGTGTTGAAAGCCCTGTAGAAAACTTTTGTTTTGGAAGTTTCTGTAAATCTATGTTAAGTTTTGTACTGTCTTTGAAATTTTGAAACAATGTATAGATTCTGTTTCAATGTTTAAAACCGCTGTATTTGACAGTTAAGTTTGTATTCTAGAGTATTCTGGAATTTGTTTGGGATATTCTCTGATAATCTGTGCATAGATTGTCTCTGGTTTTTGGAATAATCCATGCAGTTGTTTTCTTGATATTCTGTTAGGTTTTCTAACTTCTGTCATGTTCCCATGTATGTTTTAAAACTGTGTTTAGAATCGGGTTTGAAGGTGTGAAGCCCTTATGCCTTCTGTTTGAAGTTTTCTGTTCCTATGACTTCCTGTTAAAGTTGTCAACTTTTGCCTTAAAAGCTGCATCTTCCGATCACGTTCACTGCTGCTTTAAGCATACATCCATCGATAGTCACTGTTCACATTTTGTCTTATCTCATCCACCGGTGAGCAGTTGATTTCATCAGTCTTAGTTACTTCTGCCGGTTTCATCTGTCTCTCAGTTTAACTTCATCTTCCGACGACGTCATCTCCTCTTCCGATGACGTCACCATAGCTTTTCATCTCCTGCCGATTACGTTTAATGCCTACATCTTCCGGTGATGTCATCTATCTTCCGATGACGTCATCACCTTCTGCCGATTACGTTTACTATCTGTATCTGTCGATGACGTCTTCACATCTTCCGGTTGACATCATCCATCTTCCGGCTGACGTCATCACCTCATCCGATCTCGGCTGCTGTCTGTTCCTTCCGGCTGACGTCATCTCCGCTTCTGCCTTTGCATTTATATCTTTCGGCTGACGTCATTCAAGTCTTCCGCCCAGTTTTAAACTAAGTTTTCGGCCAGATTTCTTCCTATGCCTTCCGACTTCATTCCTTGTTTTTCTGCTGTTATTTATACTCTGTTACTCACTGTAAAGCTATGCTCTTTTAGGATTTGCATTGACAGTGCATGTTTTCTGTCATTCGATTCTGTTTCTCTGTAAATATTTTAAAAGTATAATGTCCATTGTTTTGACCGATCTGTTCAAAGAAAATAGTCACTGTTTTCCGTTATCTGTCCCGGAGTGATGGCTCCGATCCCGGACTCCGATCGGGTTCGGTTTCGGGCTGTCACAGTTATGGTATCAGAGAGACAAGGTTTTAAAACCGATTCTGTGAAATGTCTGACTGCGCAACCCGCCACGTGAGATCGCTCCACCAACTGTAAGTGTTTATATTCCTGTCAAAGTTCTGTTTATTAAATTAGGTTACTTTGTTTATAGGGTTTATTAGAAATGGTGAGAGGACATCAAGAAGAGTCAAGCGAAAGCTCTCGAGCCATTGACCGACTAACAGAACTGGTGGGTGCACAGTCACGCATGGTTGAACGCATGTTGGCCAGAGAAGACGATAGAAACAATAATCATGGGAATAACAATCGTGATAATGCGCCGCGAGACAACAGTGGAGACAGATTCCAGCGACTCCAGCCGCCTTCATTTGATTGACTGTCTACAGACCTGACCCGTGCTGAAACCTGGATTCGAACAATGGAGAAAATGTTTGGATATGCAGAAGTAGAAGACAACAAGAAAGTTATTTGCGCCACGTTCTATCTCACCAAAAGTGCGGGATTTTGGTGGGACACAGTGCAGTCAACTACAGTGGCATTAAGCTGGGAAGGATTCACAAAGATCTTCTACGAGAAGTACTTTGACCGGGGAGTGAGGAAGGAAAAGTTACTTGAGTTCTCTCGGCTGTGACAATATGGGTCAGTGGCTGAATATATTCAGAAATTCGAGTCACTGTCCCGATATGCAACACATATGGTGGCCACCAATGAGAACAAGGTGCACCAATTCATTCAAGGGTTAAAGATGGACCTTCTACGAGGGATCACAACCGGAGGATTCGATGAGGCACCGTATGTGAAGGTGGTGGCCAAGGCTTATCAATTGGAGGCCTTAGAGATAAAGTCCCAGAGATAAAGAGATTCACCAAGAGGGATTATTCGAAATGTTCCTCAGCAACAACCAAGGGGTCACAACCTGCAACCTCAACAGCAACAAAACAGGGGCATTAAGAGGCCCAATGAGACCATCGCTTACCCAGACAAAGGAAAGAGACCGATGGGAGCTCCTCAGCCCACTATATGTCCACGGTGCCAGAGAAGCCACCAGGGCGAATGCAGGCTTATTACTGGCACTTGTTTCTGATGTGGCAAAGGAGGCCATCATGTCCGTGATTGCCCGATACCCGACACGAGGCAAAATCAGGCCGTGCCAAGAGTCTTTGCAATGATGGAGGACATTGATGATGCTGATCTGCACACAGCAATTACAGGTACAGTTTTGGTGTGTAACATACCTGCATATACTTTGTTAGACACAGGGGCCACCCATTCATTTGTGGCCATGGACTTTGCGGGTAGAAAGAACTTGTGCCTTGCACCGTCTGATCAGCCCTACAGTGTCATGCTACCGTCCGGAGAGTTTATGCACTCCGAGCTGGCAGTGCAGGGTGATATAGTGTCAGTTGGAGACCAGAAGTTGTATGTCAATCTTATCGTCATCGGTATGAAAGGATACGAAGTAATTCTGGGGATGGACTGGCTATTTAGACATCATGCCACCATCGACTGTAGGTCCGGGCTCGTGACTTTTAAGCGCCCGAACGAAGTAGAGTTCTCCTATCAGGCAATCCCAAAGAAACATGGTATGCCTGTTATATCCTCATTGAAAGCTCAACAGCTAATGAGGTCAGGATGTGTCGGATTTCTTGCCCACGTAGTAGATGTTCGGAGGCAAGGTGAGGTCGAACTTCAGGATATTCCGGTGGTTCGAGACTTCCCTGAAGTTTTCTTAGATGACCTACCGGGATTGCCACCGGATCGTGAGATAGAGTTTGAGATCGATGTATATCCAGGTGCGGAACCAGTATCGAAGAATCCGTACCGCATGGCACCAATTGAGCTGAAGGAATTGAAGGCTCAGCTGAAAGAGTTGGTGGATAAGGGCTTTGTGCGCCCTAGTTTTTCTCCGTGGGGTGCTCCCATCTTGTTTGTCAAGAAGAAAGATGGGACTCTACGGATGTGTATTGACTACCGTGAACTGAATAAGTTGACTATCAAGAATAAGTACCCGTTGCCAAGAATCGATTATTTGTTTGATCAGTTATAGGGGCCTCGGGTATTCTCAAAGATCAACTTATGCTCAGGTTATTACCAGTTGAAAGTCAAGGCTGAAGATATTCCAAAGACCGCCTTCAGAACCCGATACGGGCATTACGAGTTCTTAGTGATGTCGTTCGGGTTAACTAATGCTCCGGCGGCGTTTATGGACCTGATGAACAGGATATTCCAGGATGTATTAGACAAGTTTGTGATTGTTTTCATCGACGACATCCTGGTTTACTCTAAGAGTGAGGCCGAGCATGAGGAACACTTGGCTATTGTGATGTCAACTCTAAAACAGCATCAATTATTTGCCAAACTATCAAAGTGTGAATTCTGGTTGAGCAGGATTAATTTCCTAGGCCACGTGGTGTCTGCAGAAGGAGTTTCGGTGGACCCGGCCAAGATTCAGGCTGTGAAGGATTGGCCCAGGCCAAGAAATGCAAGTGAATTACGAAGCTTTATCGGACTAGCTGGTTATTACAGGAAATTCATCAAGGGATTTTCTGTGATAGCGAAGCCTATGACCAGCTTAACAAAGAAAGACATCAAGTTCAGGTGGTCTGAAGCATGTGAAGGGAGCTTTCAGACGCTCAAGCAAAAGTTAACCACGGCTCCTCTACTAGTATTGCCAGTTGAAGATGGCAAATTCAGCATATACTGTGATGCGTCAAAGATTAGCTTGGGATGTGTATTAATGCAGGAAGGGAAAGTGGTAGCATACGCATCCCGACAGTTGAAGAGCCATGAAGAAAACTACCCTACTCACGACCTTGAGTTAGCGGCAGTTGTCTTTGCGCTGAAAGTATGGAGACACCATTTGTACGGACAATCCTGTGAGGTGTTCTCATATCACAAGAGCCTGAAGTACATCTTTACTCAGAAAGAGCTAAATATGAGACAAAGACGGTGGTTAGAATTTGTGAAAGACTACGACGTTGAGATTAAATACCACCCGGGTAAAGCTAATGTGGTGGCCGATGCGCTAAGCAGGATGCCGGCTACTATGCAACCAGTAATGTCGGCCGTATCAATGCCTTTGAGGACGGCGATACAGAGGTTCGATATGGAGATAGTATCTGGGCTATCGGCCACATAACAGACTTGACACTACGGCCCGCCGTCCTGGACCGCATTAAGGAAGCCCAGAAGACCAATTCAAAGGAGATGGCTGATATGGTGAGCAAAGTACCAATGGCTTCCTCCGATTTCAGTTATTCGGGAGATGGAATTCTGAAGTTCAAAAACAGATGGTATGTTTCGAAAGACGAAGAGCTACGAAGACACATCTTGTCGGAAGCCCACTCATCTTCCTTCTCTGTACATCCTGGAAGCACGAAGATGTATCAGGACTTGAAACTTCACTTCTGGTGGCCGAATATGAAGAATGAAGTCGCCAAGTATGTAGAGTCTTATATAATATGTCAACAGGTCAAATCTGAACATCAACGACCAAGTGGAACGCTTCAGCCTCTCCCGATCCCTGAATGGAAGTGGGAGAACATCACAATGGACTTTGTTGTTGGCCTTCCAAGAACAGCAAAAGGCCACAATAGCATTTGGGCCATAGTGGACAGATTGACGAAGTCAGCCCACTTTCTACCTGTAAAGACAACGTACTCCATGGATCAATACGCAGAGCTGTATATTAATGAGATTATTAAGCTACATGGCATTCCTGTATCGATCGTCTCAGACCGTGATCCCAGATTCACTTCCAGATTTTGGAAAAGCTTGCAAAGATCCTTGGGCACTAGATTGGACTTCAGCACGGCATTTCATCCACAGACTGACGGACAATCTGAAAGAACAATCCAAATACTTGAGGATATGCTAAGGTCGTGCGTGCTTGAATTCCATGCTCCTTGGAGTAGATATTTGCCACTCGTGGAGTTTGCTTACAACAATAGCTACCAGGCTACAATCGGCATGGCTCCGTATGAAGCTCTCGACGGCAGGAAGTGTAGATCCCCATTGTGTTGGGATGAGGTCGGAGAAACCAAGATTATCGGCCCTGAGATATTACAGCAAATGTCCGAAGTGATTACCGCAATCAAGCAACGAATAAAGATTGCTCAGAACCGACAAAAGAGTTATGCGGATCATAGAAGAAGGGACTTAGAGTTCGCTGAGGGCGATGAGGTATTCTTGAAAGTGTCGCCTTTCAAAGGTGTAATGAGATTTGGCAAGAAAGGAAAGCTCAGCCCACGGTTCATTGGACCTTTTCCCATTCTGAAGCGTGTGGGAAGCGTGGCTTACAAGCTACAGTTGCCAGCGTAAATGGATGGAGTTCATAATGTCTTCCATGTTTCGATGCTGAGAAAGTGCGTACGAGATCCAACTCAGATCGTGGAACAGGTGGACTTTGATATCATGCCAACACTGACGTATGAAGAAAGACTCATACAGATACTGGATACCTCACTCAAAGTGTTGCGCAATCGAGTGGTCTCGTTGGTGAAAGTTTTATGGCGTAATCACAATGTGGAGGAAGCCACATGGGAAAGACAAGCGGATGTTAGAGCACAATATCCAGACCTATTCGCTTAGGCAAATTTTGCGGACAAAATTTCTGTTAAGGTGGGTGGAATGTAACACCCGGCATTTTGGCCGTGTAATAATCTGTTGAATTATTGTATGGAATTAAATTGCCATAAATACAATAACTATTTTATTGTAAATTTTGGAGCATTTAGTGAGGGGAGAACCAAACTAGTGTGTAACTAAACTAAACACTAAGTTTAAAATGCATGGAAGGGTAATTTGGAGAGAAATTATGGTTGGTGGGAGATATCCAATGACTGAGTGACATATGGCGACTTGATGAAGAAGCTAAGTTCTTCCTCCTACGTGAAACCCTCTTCACTTCTCTGCTTCTTCTCTTCTTTCTTTATTTGCTCTCATCCTGGCGATTGAAACAAAGTTCCACACTTTGTTTCTCCTGCATTCTTCTGTTTCCTTCAGCAAAGGTAAACATCTACTCACGCTAATAAATTTGGACAAGCAAAAGTATGTGTATTGCTGAAGTTTTAGGTTAAGTTATTTTGGAGAAAACTCTCAGTTTTTGTATGGAAACACACTTGTTGTTTTCTACAAATCTGAAATGAGTCTGCTGCATAATTTCCAAGTTATTAGTTAACATTTGCAGCATTGTTTACCTCTCTATGTGCATGTTACAGATCTGTCTATTCCGAGACTTTCCAGCTAACTGCATCGAGAAAAAACAGGTAAGTTCATAACCGTAGGTTGGCCCTTATGGCCCTACATCACGGAGGTACTAGGTTTCCTGTTCCGTCGAGTTATTTTGGGTAGAAAGGTTATAGTCTATGTTCTGAAATGTCTGGCTTCGATTTACCTTCTGTTGTCTTATTTTTGCTGTCTGCCTGTTTAAGTTCAAGCACCGTTCATGCATACACGTTTTCTCTAAAAGACATGCAAATGTTTTCTGTACACTGTTTGAAACTAAATAAGATAAAATCCGACTGAAATGTACCAGGTTAAGTGCGAGACGGGGACTGGCCCCAGAACTGTTTACTGTACTGTATCCCTGAATGTGCCTGATAGTGCACCCTCCCCCTTCCCCACTGTTTGCCAGTTCCCCTATAAGCTCCACTTAATTCTACTGCCACTGTAACTTAATGCTCTGTACTGTCACCGTATTTCTGAAAAACTGCATGCATAGCATTTTGCATCACTGCATTCTGATTATGTCCTTACTGAGTTTTAGACTCATAGGTGAACTCTTTGATGTAGGTACTGAACCTGAAACCGAGGACCTTGTTCCTCAAAATGACGATCTGATGTAATTGGTGGATCGAGCTCACAGGGTGGTTGCTGCAGATAGACATAATTCTGTTATGAGGTTCGAGTTTTTAAAATATAGTTTATATTGTAAAGTTTTATGAAATTCTGGTCTTTGTGTTGAAAGCCCTGTGAAAACTTCTGTTTTTGAAGTTTCTGTAAATCTATGTTAAGTTTTGTACTGTCTTTGAAATTTTGAAACAATGTATAGATTCTGTTTCAATGTTTAAAACCGCTGTATTTGACAGTTAAGTTTGTATTCTAGAGTATTCTAGAATTTGTTTGGGATATTCTCGGATAATCTTTGCATGGATTGTCTCTGGTTTTTGGAATAATCCATGCAGTTGTTTTCTTGATATTCTGTTAGGTTTTCTAACTTCTGTCATGTTCCCATGTATGTTTTAAAACTGTGTTTAGAATCGGGTTTGAAGGTGTGAAGCCCTTATGCCTTCTGTTTGAAGTTTTCTGTTCCTATGACTTCCTGTTAAAGTTGTCAACTTTTGCCTTAAAAGCTGCATCTTCCGATCACGTTCACTGCTGCTTTAAGCATACATCCACCGATAGTCACTGTTCACATTTTGTCTTATCTCATCCACCGGTGAGCAGTTGATTTCATCAGTCTTAGTTACTTCTGCCGGTTTCATCTGTCTCTCAGTTTAACTTCATCTTCCGACGACGTCATCTCCTCTTCGATGATGTCACCATACCTTTTCATCTCCTGCCGATTACGTTTAATGCCTACATCTTCCGGTGACGTCATCTATCTTCCGATGATGTCATCACCTTCTGCCGATTACGTTTACTATCTGTATCTGCCGATGACGTCTTCACATCTTCCGGTTGACGTCATCCATCTTCCGGCTGACGTCATCCATCTTCCGGCTGACGTCATCACCTCATCCGATCTCGGCTGCTATCTGTTCCTTCCGGCTGACGTCATCTCCGCTTCTGCCTTTGCATTTATATCTTCCGGCTGACGTCATTCAAGTCTTCCGCCCAGTTTTAAACTCAGTTTTCCGCCAGATTTCTGCCTATGCCTTCCGACTTCATTCCTTGTTTTTCTGCTGTTATTTATACTCTGTTACTCACTGTAGTTTCTCCCCTCTGTAAAGCTATGCTCTTTTAGGGTTTGCATTGATAGTGCATGTTTTCTGTCATTCAATTCTGTTTCTCTGTAAATATTTTAAAAGTATAATGTCCACTGTTTTGACCGATCTGTTCAAAGAAAATAGTCACTGTTTTCCGTTATCTGTCCCGGAGTGATGGCTCCGATCCCGGACTCCGATTGGGTTCGGTTTCGGGCTGTCACATTTTAACTTATTATCATATTTTCTCTATAGAACTTGTGATAATAATGTGTGTTTTAGGCTTAAAACATTGGCGAGGTTAGAGATGAAATTATTTGTTTAGAAATTCAATGAAGGTTTGGTTATTTTTTTCTTTATTGTTTAAATATTAAAGTGATCTTTATTTCATATTCATCTTTGTGGGTTAATTTTATATAATTCCAGTCATGCTTTCTTTATGTAATTTTGCAACAAATCTATCATATTATTTTATTAGTAATCTTTTACTACATTATAAGCTCACGAGCATAGTGTCGATTTTGGATTTCTAATAATAATAATCTTATTGTTCTTTAAGTTAAATTTAAATCACTCGAATACATATTTTACCCCAAAATCAAACGTGAAATTGATGCGATTAAACAACTAATGGATTCTTGAACCCCCACTACCCATTTTGTTATTGGATTTTCCACACAAAAATAATATCTTTTAAATTCCTTCCTTTTAATCACAAAATTCGCTTTTTGTTTATTTTTGCTTTAACTTATCTCTTGTTTTATTTTGGTTTATAGTTCTTGATTAAGCTTTTAGGTACCTCCTCGTGGAATCGACCTCCCGAAACCGTGCTGCAATCGACCACTTAGTAGTGTACAATTTGAGCATAATCAATATGTGTTAATTCTATTGTTTGTTTTGGTTGTGGATTAATTTGTATTAATTCTGCTATGGACTAAATTAGGTTGTGAATTAATTTCCAAATTAGTGTTTTCTAGTTCTAACATACTGATTTTTAAATATTATGGTGGGCGTGTTGGGATTGTGAATGGTAGTTCTCTATTTTTTGCTTTGTTATTTATTCGAGTAAATTGCTCTGGTTTGTTGTTTCTATCATTTTGGTTATGTTTAGAAGGGTTTAAGAGATGAAAAAAAAATTGAAGTGGATAAACTTACCAGGAATAAAGACTTTAGCCTTTGGAGAATTAAGATGAAGACGTTGCTTGTGCATCAAGGACTTACACAAGCAATAGATGAGGATACCATACAAAGTTTGAAGATCAAGGTTAAAGTCGATAAGGTGGAATCAAAGGCACATAGTGCTACATTTTTAAGTCTTGGTGATGAGGGAGAGGTGACTGAGCAAAGGTTTGCTCTATCGGTTTGGTTGAAGTTGGAAGCACTATTCATGAAGCGCTCCTTGGCTTATCCGTTATACTTAAAGAAGAGATTATGTAAATCATATGCCTAGGCATTCACATAAATGCACAATACACTTCTTACGCAAAGAGGTGTAACACATAGTTGAATATTAATGAGAAATATTTAGAGCTTTAATTATAAAACATGCAAGAAAATTAGTACATGATTAGACGTGATTTCAGTTTAGTTTGATGAATCCTTAGATTAGGATTCTTATTGAGCTTTATAAAGCTCACTCTGTTGTTTCTTTCAATTTTTCAGGAACAGGTTGAGGCAGTCACGAGATCGGGTTTATGATAAGTTGGTACCAGAACATTAGGTTAAAGGATTCCTAGGAGTGATAAGATTTGTATAATTAGGAATCTGATCTTTTGGGCCAGAAAAGTTGAAAATAATGAGATTAACAGTCATAGGCCATAGGACGTTGAGTCTAAGTATCATTCCTATATGATATTTAGAATGTTGTGCTGGAAATTGCCTTGATGTGCTACATGAATTGGATATTAAGTAATTACATTTTGGATTGAACATATATATAAATGAAGACCATATGGGATAAAAGATGAGAATGATCAGACTAGAAAGGAGGTTTGGGATGATTTAGAAAAGGATGTGGGTGATGCAATGATGTAACACCCCCGAATTAATCAACCCGGTTTGCTACTCATACTCACTAAACTGAACTAGGAAATTATAAAAAAAATTTAAAACTCCTCTCAACAGCAAAAATTCGACAATTGTTTAAAACATCAAAACTTTACAGCGGAAAACATTTATGTAAAACAGAACAGACTGACAATTCTTTTAATATGAAATCGTTTGAAACATTCCTGCTACAACTACAACCAGTTCGACACTACTGGGTGATCTGGCATCCACAGAGTCTGTCGTTCCCAACCTTGGACAATATACTTGTCTACGACTCTGGACGACGGAATCTGGACAAGCGACTTTGGACGACGCGATTCTGAGAAACGTACCCAGAACGACCTTGCTTTGGACAACAACACTCTGGACAACTACTTTGGACAAAGACTCATCCACTGCTCTCTACGACTATTTACTTATGACTTTGGACTACTGTTCCTCTCGTCCACAGCTACATGGATTTTTCGTCCACAGAACACGTGACTTTGTCGTCCATGGTCCACGTGACTTTCTTGTCCACGGGGTTACATAAACTCATCGTCCACGGAACACGTGACTTTATCATCCACAGTCCATGTGACTTTCTCATCCAAGGGGTTACATAAACTCATCGTCCACGGACCAACGTCCAAAGACTTACTTAAATTTGTCGTCCACGGACCACGTGACTTTATCGTCCACGGTCCATGTGATGACCCAAATGTGCACGTATGAGTACGACTGCAGGGCAAACCTCGGGTTGCGGGACAAACCTCAGGACCTAAGTCGAGTGTTGGCGAATCCCGGACTCGAGTATAGGCGAATCCAAGACTCGAGTATAGGCGAATCCCGGGTCGTAAAAAAGGGGGTCGTCACAATCCCACATCGCTAGGGGAAGTATGTGGAAATGAAACATATGTAAAGAGACCCTCCCAATATAGTAAGACGCGTTTTGGAGCACAATTGGCAACGGATCCCATAAAAACTTCGAAGTTAAAAGTGCTTCGGCGAGAGCAATTCCAGGTTGGGTGGCCTTCCGGGAAGTTCTCGCCAAACAAAGCTGTGAGGATAGGATATTTGGCTGCGGCCCAATCCCCAAAGCGGACAATATCTTACTGGGAAGAGGGGTCGTTACAAATAGTATCAGAGCCTGTACCCAACCGGAAATGTGCCCAACAAGGAAATTAGGCCCCCGAGGAGGGGTGATTGTGATGACCCAAATGTGCACGTATGAGTACGATTGCGGGACAAACCTCAGGACCTAAGCCGAGTGTAGGCGAATCCCGGACTCGAGTATAGGCAAATCCCGTGTCGTAAAAAAGGGGGTCGTCACAATCCCACATCGCTTGGGGAAGTATGTGGAAATGAAACATATGTAAAGAGACCCTCCCAATATAGTAAGACGCATTTTGGAGCACAATTGGCAACGGATCCCATAAGAACTCTGAAGTTAAAAGTGCTTCGGCGAGAGCAATTCCAGGTTGGGTGACCTTCTGGGAAGTTCTCGCCAAACAAAGCTGTGAGGATAGGATATTTGGCTGCGGCCCAATCCCCAAAGCGGACAATATCTTACTGGGAAGAGGGGTCGTTACAAATGGTATCAGAGCCTGTACCCAACCGAAAATGTGCCCAACAAGGAAATTAGGCCCCCGAGGAGGGGTGATTGTGATGACCCAAATGTGCACGTATGAGTACGATTGCGGGACAAACCTCAGGACCTAAGCCGAGTGTAGGCGAATCCCGGACTCGAGTATAGGCAAATCCCGTGTCGTAAAAAAGGGGGTCGTCACAATCCCACATCGCTTGGGGAAGTATGTGGAAATGAAACATATGTAAAGAGACCCTCCCAATATAGTAAGATGCGTTTTGGAGCACAATTGGCAACGGATCCCATAAAAACTTCGAAGTTAAAAGTGCTTCGGCGAGAGCAATTCCAGGTTGGGTGGCCTTCCGGGAAGTTCTCGCCAAACAAAGCTGTGAGGATAGGATATTTGGCTGCGGCCCAATCCCCAAAGCGGACAATATCTTACTGGGAAGAGGGGTCGTTACAAATAGTATCAGAGCCTGTACCCAACCGGAAATGTGCCCAACAAGGAAATTAGGCCCCCGAGGAGGGGTGATTGTGATGACCCAAATGTGCACGTATGAGTACGATTGCGGGACAAACCTCAGGACCTAAGCCGAGTGTAGGCGAATCCCGGACTCGAGTATAGGCAAATCCCGTGTCGTAAAAAAGGGGGTCGTCACAATCCCACATCGCTTGGGGAAGTATGTAAAAGTGCTTCGGCGAGAGCAATTCCAGGTTGGGTGACCTTCTGGGAAGTTCTCACCAAACAAAGCCGTGAGGGGAGAATATTGGGCTGCGACCCAATCTCCACAGCAGACAATATCTTGCTGGGAAGAGGGGTCGTTACAAATGGTATCAGAGCCTGTACCCAACCGAAAATGTGCCCAACGAGGACGTTTGGCCCTCGAGGGGGGGTGATTGTGATGACCCAAATGTGCACGTATGAGTACGACTGCGGGGCAAATCTCGGGACCTAAGCCGAGTGTAGGCGAATCCCGGACTCGAGTATAGGCGAATCCCGGGTCGTAAAAAAGGGGGACGTCACAATCCCACATCGCTTGGGGAAGCATGTGGAAATGAAATATATGTAAAGAGACCCTCCCAATATAGTAAGATGCGTTTTGGAGCACAATTGGCAACGGATCCCATAATTACTCTGAAGTTAAGAGTACTTCGGCGTGAGCAATTCCAGGTTTGGTGACCTTCCGAGAAGTTCTCGCCAAACAAAGTCGTGAAGGGAGGATATTCGGCTGCGGCCCAATCCCCAGAGCGGACAATATCTTGCTGGGAAGAGGAGTCGTTACAGTCCACGTGACTTTTTTGATTCCAACTTTGGACTATTACCTTGTCTTCAACTATGGATGACCATTTTCACCTACGGTTTGGACGACTTATTTCCCTTACAACTTTGGACGACTACTTTGGACGATGTATTCGTCCACACAACTCTGATTCTAGACTTAGACAAAATACACTCCCTTGCGGTCTCAATACAAAAGACTACTTTCGACAAGACACAAGTACTACTTCTAAAGAGTTTCAAATCCAAAACTAAAATGTTAAAATCATGACTGTCAATTAAAAACTCAGTCACAAATCAGCTAATCAGTTGTTTACGAAATCCACTCACTTCCACTGGCTAAACAACACTATTTCCAAAGAGTTTTTAATCCAAAATCAAAACGTTAAAAAGTCATAACTGGCCACTAAAACTCAGTCACAATTTAGCTAATCAAGTGTCTACTAAATTCCACACATACATCTACTGGTTAAATCGCCTCATCAGTTACCAAGTCATAGCTTAGATGCACTCCTCCAATTGCTTCTAATCCTCAACATGTTTAGAGAACACACCTATAGTCACTTCTTTACCTACATCACAAAACTCATCTATTAGCCTAATGCTAAATAAGTAGAGTAATAATGAAATGAAATACTGAAACATAAATCCTAATCATGCAGTTTCTACTTTCACAACTCAGTTGTATTTATGTTCGTTTCCTGTTTATTCCTTGTTCGATGGGAAGTGGATCAATTTTCCCAAAGCATAAATCCTCTGTCTCGAGTAAGGGGCGGTTTAATTCCCTTAATAGTTAAACTGATTCAATCTGTTAATAGCTGTTCTTGATCCCCCTGTTCGATGGGAAGTGGATCGTGTTTTCCAAAGCATACCTCTGTCTCGATTAAGGGGCGGATTAATTCCCTTAATAGTTAAACTGATTCAATCTGTTCATGCCTTACCATGCCACTATATATATAAATTCATTTTTGTAATCTTTCAAAAACATGATAAATGCCAAACTAAAAATCATACAAAAACACACATGTACCCTACTGTTTTGTGATGTAGGCCCGAAGGCACACACATACTCTACTTACCTGGCCTCTTGGAAAATGTTTGGTTGTAAGCTACTTTGGGAGTTTGCTCACCTAAAATCATAAACACAGCATTAATTAAATCTTCGCTAAACTTCATTCTAAACCATCCAGAAATCTAAGGAAGCTAGTTGGGAACACTGTTCTTCATGCATTCCCTTATTCACCATAAAACCCGAATCAAACCCTCACTTACAGCACTTCTTAAAACACTCACCTACAACCCCTCTATTAACTAACCACTAAAACAGCAAGAAATTGAAGTAAAACTCACCTATGTTGAAGAAATTTGGCGGAAAATCGCCAGAAGTAGCTTGCTGAGCTGAGCACTGAAAAAGGGAGAGAAGGAAAAGAGTAGAGTGGCGGCTACAATGCATTAATCACATAACCCTTTCCTTAAATACGTTATCCACAAATAAATCCCCAATTACAATTATGCCCTTGTCTAGTCACTCATTAACCTAACCACTTTTCTTTCAATTCCTTTCATAAAACGTACACCATTAGTTGATAAAGTAAATTGGTTCAATAGAACTAGGTGTTACAATCTACCTCCCTTTAAAGAATTTTGTCCTCAAAATTCGTGGCTTGGTTATTCTCCCAACTTACTCACTCTAACACTTCCCTCCTGACTTTAACTTACACAGTTTAGACTCTAGCTTCTCTTTGTTTTAAGTTTGTCTAATTCCTCCCCCCTACTTCCGTGTCAAACAAACACTTACATAATCCGATCAAGTCTTCAATAGATCCTTAATTGCGTAACACCAAAGACTTAGTAAGTAAACTTCTTATCCTAAATCCTCGATTTTCATTTCCTTTCTACTCTTCCATCTCATTTCTACTTATCAACCTCAACTTAAGCTCTCAATACTTTATCTGTCCACCATTCCATCAAGGTATACTTTAAGTCTCTACTTCTAAGTTACTAAAGCCGCATAAAGAAAACAGCTCAACCTGTAACGTCCCTTAAATTTACCCTTCTACTATTCCTAAAAAATCATGTGAAATTAAAACTTTCATCTTTCATTTAATTTTTTTTTATTTATCAATTCATTTCCCATTTCGTACACATCTATCCACATATAAAGACTATATACCTTATTCACGGAAGATATAAATCTTGTACTAAAGTGTAGCTTAATTTACATTCCATGAAAAACAAAGAAACCTGGTTTCAGTCGACGCCTATAACCTAGCTTAACATTTAATTCCTCTCGGGTTTCATCAATTTGAACAGTGGAGGTCTACATTTCATTCTACCAGGTTTGGATGAATGGTACAGTGGGGTCGACGTGGCCACTGTAAGATGATCATTCGATATCTATAAAACAGGTGGGAATTTAATCCCTCACAGGTTACAATTTATTTGTCCACAAATCTTCATATATGTACCACCATTGTACCGGCGTTAGAAATCCCTATATACACCTGAACTTATATCTCCCAAGTAATATTTTCCCGATTGTACACCCTAATTTCTTTGCCTTAACTATGCTCGCAACACTCGTTTCGATTCTACTATAATCTCAGTCACCTATTGATCTCTGGCGATCCCTAAGTCTCCAAAGTTCAAACAACTCTAACTATGTACTTTGACACTCAACCATTCATGCCTTCATTGACTACAACTCAATCAATTATAACCTAAGCACTCAAACTCCTTGAACTTAGGTTCAGTTCTAGTTGTCTTGAATTAAGTCCGTTCAATTCCGCACGAAGCAGCACATAAAATCACTCTCAGTCTTCAATTTTCTCCCCGAACTTCCATATCTACATTCATTACACTTGACTAACTCTTACCTCATTTATCTCCAAATGCCACCGAATTCCCCTCGGTCTAATAATTAGTTCACTCTAAACTACCCATCTAAACTCCCAACTTTAACATTTCAAGACATCACCGCCCCTAGGCGTCCTTAATGTCATAACTCATTAACTATAATACCAAAAATATCCTCGAATGAAGTCTTCATAACCACACTCACTGTACTCAATTTGTCCGAATTAATTTCGATTACCCCTTAGTACTATCAAACCCCTGGGTTAAAGATTAAATCACCCAAATTGTTCACAAAATAATCAACTTCGAATTTGTCAAGAGCGAGTCGAACTTCTAGATATCTACTGACTTAACCTCACTTCGAAGTTTACTCGGACCATTTTTACTCATGTATCCCAAACTATCTCCACGGCTATATTCACTGCTCTCGATCTCGTTAACTATAGCCTCGAGTACTCATCGAGTATTGACAAACCCCTAGGTCTCTAATTTAAATCATTTTAAGCCATACATCATAACACTCAACAGCCCTTCCAATTGTTGACTTCACTTTAATCAACTTTAAGTAGACACTGAATTAATCAGCACAGTACCTGACACTACAGCGGCCTGGTCATCGTCGCCCGACTCCATCTTGGAGAATATCCTCGGCTTCAACTTAGCGGGGCCACTCTCTAAAGTTGGACAATCCCTGTTTACATGGCCGACTTTATTACAGTTTTAGCATCGAATGAATCTGGGTTTCGGGCAATCCTTGATCATGTGTCCGATCTCCCCACAGTTGAAGCACTTCCCCGAGCTAAGTCTGCACTCTCCCAGGTGAAATCTTGAGCACTTCGGGCACTGAGAAACTCTCTTGGTGTCTTGCACTTTCTTCTCTCTTCCCTGAATGCCTTGGCCTTCACTGGCCCTTTTCATCCCTTGTTGTTGGTGCGGCTGCGTGATCTCTCGAATGAACTTTCGTGGAGCTTCTCTTGGTCCAATACACTTCATTTCTGCTTCTTCCACTTCCAATGCCGTGGACACAACTTCACTATAAGACAAGCCTTTAATACCAGAAATCTTGACCCCTCTGTAAATCTCTGGCTTCAGTCCATGCACAAATTGAAAAACTTTATCTTCATTCCTGTGTATTAGGTGTCTAGCAAACCTGGACTGAATTGTGTCCAAGACATTGCCAGGACATCAGTGGTGGTCTCCATCATTTCCCACCAAAGCTGAGCATCACCGGCCAAATGAAATGTTGCCAAAGTGACTTTGTCTCCTTCTCCAATATTGGCATATCTGAACATACTCTTAATCTTCTTAAGTCATTTCTCAGCAACAATCGGATTGGATGATTTTCCATCAAACGTGGGTGGTTGTAGTCTCCAGAATCTATCTCCTGATTGCTCATTGTTGGAACTCGAGTTGGCACTCTCTTGCACCTCTCGGTTCAATAGTAGTCTCAATTGGTCTGACAGCTGACACACCAAATCTGTCAGCTGCCTAATCACACTGGGATCCTCCTCACTTGTCAAATTTGGTGTCTCTCTCAGTATTCTTGGTCTTCCTTGTCGTCTAGACATTTTACTAAATTCCTGTACAACGTTAATTACTCTCATAAATATCTAATAACTAAGGTTAACATAAACACTTATAGTTGTTGGAGTACTCCCACGCGACGATTGGCACTGACGAGTAATCTACTGAACGATTTAACCAAATGTCTCTGATACCATACTGTAACACCCTGAATTAATCAACCCGGTTTGCTACCCACACTCACTAAACTAAACTAGGAAATTCTAAAAAATAATTTAAAACTCCTCTCAACAGCAAAAATTCGACAATTGTTTAAAACATCAAAACTTTACAGCGGAAAACATTTATGTAAAACATAACTGAAAACAGAACAGACTGGAAATTCTTTTAATATGAAATCGTTCGAAACATTCCTGCGACAACTAGAACTAGTTCGACACTACTGGGCGATCTGGCATCCAAAGAGTCTGTCGTTCCCAACCTTGGACAATATACTTGTCTACGACTCTGGATGACGGACTCTGGACAGGCGACTTTGGACGACGTGATTCTAAGAAACGTACCCAAAATGACCTCGCTTTGGACAACAACACTCTGGACAACTACTTTGGACGAAGACTCATCCACTGCTCTCTACGACTATTTACTTATGACTTTGGACTATAGTTCCTCTCGTCCACAGCTACATAGATTTTTCTTCCACGGAACACGTGACTTTGTCGTCCACGGTTCACGTGACTTTCTCGTCCACGGGGTTACATAAACTCATCGTCCACGGAACACGTGACTTTATCGTCCACGGTCCACGTGTGTAAGGCCCCGAGTTATCTGAACCTGGTTCGTTACTCAAACCCATACATGACTATAAAACTTTTTTTTTTAAATTTGACATAAGCAAAATCTCTAAAACAATAATATTCGAAACTTGCAGCGGAAATCATTTGAACAATAATACAGTTAAGTAAAACTGTGAAAAACTTTGCTAGAATAATCATTCGGATTGTTAGGAGATAATCGGCCAAAAAGAAATAGAGGTTTAAATCGTGAAATACTTAAGGGGTCGCAGAAGTCAAATTCATCTGCCGATGAATAAAGTCAACGGAAGAGAACGAAACCGGAAATAGAAGACTCCTTCCGATGACTAAACGACAAAAATCATCCTACATCTACCGATGACGTCAGCACGCATCTACCGATAGACTTAACCTACATCTACCGATGACGTATTACTAAGACACCATCCGATAGACTTAACCTACATCTACCGATGACGTATTACTGAGACATCATCCGATGGACTTAGACCTACATCTACCGATGACGTCAGCACGCATGTGCCGATGAGTTTACTGAGACGTTATCCGATAGACAACACAACTATAACCCGACATCTACCGATAGACTTCCTCTACCGATAGTGGGCAAAACAATAACCTTTCGATGAAACAAGCTACATATGCCGATTACTAGACGACAAATTTCTTGCTATATCATCCGATGGCTTCCACTGAAGACATCTTCCGATAGGCGACAGAACACCAACACAACATCTGCCGATAGAGGACAGAACCACATTTCATCTACTCCTTGGTATACACACACAATCCTAACTACAGGAAAGAATCTTACTCCCTTCACTGAGACCATTCAAAAACATTTCAAACCATTACATTACTAAAAATCCAGTGAGCACCAACATTAATCCCAACAGAATACTATTAACTGGAAAATCTCGAAAAAGTATTTAGAACATTGAAATCACTACTGTTATGAAAACTCAACATGCTCAAATTGAAACATTTCCAACTAAACCTTCAAACCAATTACACCAGTTAACCCGCCTCATCAATTTACTAGGCCGAAACATGGATGTGCTCCTCCAACCAGCCTACTCCTCAATGAACTCAGAGAAATCACCTACGGTTACTTCTTCACCTACATCACAAAACTCATCTATTAGCCTAATGCTAAGTAAGCAAAGCAATAATGAAAAAAGAATGAAATGCTGAAACATGAATTCCTAAACATGCAATTTCTACTTTCTCCTCTCAGTTGTTCATGCGTCGTTTCTGTTCAGATCCCCCTGTGAAATTGGGAGTTGGATCAACTCTCCCAAAGTATAAATATTCATTGTCTCATTAAGGGTTGGATTAGTTCCCTTAACAGAAAAACTGATTCACTGTTCAGATCCCCCTGTGAAATTGGGAGTTGGATCAACTCTCCCAAAGTATAAATATCCACTGTCTCATTAAGGGTTGGATTAGTTCCCTTAACAGTAAAGCTGATTCACTGTTCAGATCCCCCTGTGAAATTGGGAGTTGGATCAACTCTCCCAAAAGATAAATATTCACTGTCTCATTAAGGGTTGGATTAGTTCCCTTAACAGTAAAGCTGATTCGTTTAGCTGTTTCATTATGTTCAATCCTTACCATGTCAATATGCATTCAAATTCATTTTCGTGTACCTTTAAAATATGATGCATATCATGCTGAAAATAAATGTTCACAAACACGCACAAACCCTACTGTCTTGTGATGTAGGCCCGAAGGCGCAAGCAATACTTTACTTACCTGGCTCTCCTGGAAAAGCTCGGTTTCAAACTACTTCAGAAGTTTGCTCACCTAAGTCATAGAAAGGATATCAATTAGATTTCTACTAAGCCTCATTCTAATCTATTCAGGAATCTAGGGAAACTAGTTTGGAAGCTTAGTTCATTGTGCATTCCGATTTAACACTAAACCCGAACTCAACTCACTCACAGTATTCCTCGAAACTTCACACATTGTACTCCCTCAGCTATCTAACTGCTAAAATCAAAGACAAACTAAGAGAGCTTACCTAGGTTGAAGGAGAATCGAGTAAGAAAGAAATTGCCCGAAGGTTTTCTGTTGAAGAGCTGAATGCCGAGAGAGAAATGAGGGAATTAGTGGCGGCTACCGTGCACTAAACCCCAAATCACTAACCTTAAATACATTATCCATTTTTTAAATTTCCAATTACTTTTCTGCCCTTGCCTAGTCATTTATTAACCTAATCAATAACTCCCCCAACCCTTCTATAAAAGTACATCATTAATAATAATTTAAATTTTGATTCAATGGAACCGGGTGCTACAACGTGACTTTCTCATCCACGGGGTTACATAAACTCATTGTCCACGGACCAACGTCCATAGACTTAATTAAATTTGTCGTCCACGGACCACGTGACTTTATCGTCCACGGTCCACGTGACATTTTTGACTCCAGCTTTGGACTATTACCTTCTCTTCGACTATGGACGACTATTTTCACCTACAGTTTGGACGATCGATTTCCCTTACAACTTTGGACGACTACTTTGGACGATGTATTCGCCAACACAACTCTGATTCTAGACTTAGACAAAATACACTCTCTGGTGGTCTCAATACAAAAGACTACTTTCGACAAGACACATGTACTACTTCCAGAGAGTTTCAAATCCAAAACTAAAACGTTAAAATCATCATTGTCAATTAAAAACTCAGTCACAAATCAGCTAATCAGTTGTTTACGAAATCCACACACTTCCACTGGCTAAACAGCACTATTTCCAGAGAGTTTTTAATCAAAAATCAAAACGTTAAAAAGTCATAACTGGCCACTAAAACTCAGTCACAAATTAGCTAATCAAGTGTCTACTAAATTCCACCCAACATCCACTGGTTAAATCGCCTCATCAATTACCAAGTCGTAGCTTGGATGCACTCCTCCAACTACTTCAAATCCTCAACATGTTCAAAGAACACATCTGTAGTCACTTCTTCACCTACATCACAAACTCATCTATTAGTCTAATGCTAAATAAGTAGAGCAATATGAAATGCAATACTGAAACATAAATCCTAATCATGCAGTTTGTACTTTCACAGCTCAGTTGTATTTATGTTCGTTCTCTGTTGATCCCTCTGTTCGATGGGAAGTGAATCAATTTTCCCAAAGCATAAATCTTCTATCTCGATTAAGGGGCAGATTAATTCTCTTAATAGTTAAACTGATTCAATCTGTTAATAGTTGTTCTTGATCCCCCTGTTCGATGGGAAGTGGATCATGTTTCCCAAAGCATAAACCCTCTATCTCTATTAAGGGGAGGATTAATTCTCTTAATAGTTACACTGATTCAATCTGTTCATGCCTTACCATGCCACTATATATGTAAATTCATTTTTGTAATCTTTCCAAAACATGATACATGCCAAACTAAAAATCATAGAAAAACACACATGTACCCTACTGTTTTGTGATATAGGCCCGAAGGCACACACATACTCTACTTACCTGGCCTCCTGAAAAATGTTTGGTTGTAAGCTACTTCGGGAGTTTGCTCACCTAAAATCATAAACACAGCATTAATTAAATCTTCACTAAACTTCATTCTAAACCATCCAGAAATCTTAGGAAGCTAGTTGCGAACTCTGTTCTTCGTGCATTCCTCGATTCACCACAAAACTTGAATCAAACCATCACTTACAGCACTTCTCAAAACACTCACCTACGACCCCTCTATTAACTAACCACTAAAACAGCAAGAAATTGAAGTAAAACTCACATAGGTTGAAGAAATCTGGCAAAAAATCGTCGGGAGTAGCCTATTGAGCTGAGCACTGAAAAAGGGAGAGAAGGAGAAGAGTAGAGTGGCGGCTACAATGCATTAATCACAGAACCCTTTCCTTAAATACGTTATCCACAAATAAATCCCCAATTACAATTATGCCCTTTCCTAGTCACTCATTAACCTAACCACTTTTCTCTCAATTCCTTTCATAAAACGTACACCATTAGTTGATAAAGTAAATGGGTTCAATAGAACCAGGTGTTACAAATGATCTAATCAAAATGGCAGTGAGAACTTAAAAAAAAAGTGGAAGATAAGAAGAGTACCCAAAAGAAGGAAATAAGAAAGTGTATACATGAGTTAAAATGTCCTCATTGTTCTATTGGAATACTTTAGTTTGAAGGTTGTGCAAAAATGAAAGATAAAAATTTTTAAAGTGTAATAGAAGCAAAGTTTGGTGAACTTTGCATTATGGTAGATGAAGATACAGAAGAAGGAGAGGAATGAGGAAGTAACGAGTAAGAGGAAATATGAAAATCTAGAATGTAAACACGGTCCTCATAATCACTTGGAAATATTTTTCCCTTATCAACTTGGCAAAGGTATGATGACCATTATACCATGAAATATCTTCTTACTAGATATAATTATCTATTTGAATGATAATAAGATAAATGAATTATTTTTGGATTTGACTTGATTCTAATTTCTAGAAGAAAATTCTTTGAAGATAGAGAGAATGTGATGACCTAGTTAAGATTAAATTTGATTAGAAGTAATATAAAACACTTCCAATGATAAAAGTGAAAATTATTTATTGGAGTACATGTGAGTGTAAATTTCATAAAAAATGCTATGGTGCTTGGATAATTTTGAAATTTTACAGTATTAACGTAGACACATAACGAAAGAGAATGGTATTGGAATCCAAGCAATTGAAAATATGAAATAAAAAGCATTCTATTTTAAAGCTGGTTGATCTATATTAACTTTAAAACTACAGTGTTTTGGTTTAAATTGGATTTTAGAGTGAGAATTTGGAGAAAATTATCTAAGGAAAAATGTTCCTAACATATTAAAGTATGTTGCTATGTAATAAAATTGACAACCAATGAGGTGCGGTTACGTGTCACAATTGGAACAATGGCTAGTCATGCCATTAAGGTGTAATTAAGGGAAATTAATATTAGTTAATCATGACTAATTGGAGATTAGTTTAAGACTAATCTAATTAATTATATTAATGATGTGCCACAAGATTCACTTCCGAAACCTCTAGCCAAAAGGTACCCTTACTTGTTTGTTCAAGTTATAGGTTCTTGATTTTTAGTATGGATGATAAAGTACAAATAAAAGACAAAATAGAGACAAGTTTTAGGAACCAAAGAGCAATCGGTTTGCAACTCACTTTAGGAGATCAATCTCAACCATTTCCTCCTTGAGGACTTGAAGACCAATGAGGCTAAAGACTTGGGGAAGCCACGCCACCTCATTAGCATGAGAGTAACCCTTAGCCATCAATACTTGAAGAAGGAATTTGTCTTCTTTAAATCAACTTAATGTAACTTTAGTTTATGCTTTTATTTTGCTAGACTTTTAGTTTTGTTAGTCATATGTTTGAAGCCCAAACCTATTATTCAGCAAGGAAGGGCTGTGGTGCTGTGTTATGGTGGGAATAAGGATGACTTTGAAAGGGACATGTGGAGAGAGAAAGTGTTTGAAATCCTTTTGTAAACCCTAATGGCTGAAGAGTAAGGGTATTTAAGCCATCCTTATGGCTGTTGAGAGGAGTTTTTGAATACCATTTGCAGCAGCATTTTTAGCTCCATTGAGTGACATGCCTAGGAGGCCCATCACAAGATCTCAAACTCGGGCCTATAATTTAATTAATCAATTTTCTAATGACTTTTCTCTTTTTGCAGGATTTGACCTCATTGTGGATTTCACATGGGAGCCGACATCCGAAGATGTGGACAAGTCCCTGCATTGCCTTCACTAGAGCACTTACATAGAGCCTTTAGTTAGCCCAGTGGGAATTTGTCTTCTTTAAATCAACTTAATGTAACTTTAGTTTATGCTTTTATTTTGCTAGACTTTTAGTTTTGTTAGTCATATGTTTGAAGCCCAAACCTATTATTCAGCAAGGAAGGGCTGTGGTGCTGTGTTATGGTGGGAATAAGGATGACTTTGAAAGGGACATGTGGAGAGAGAAAGTGTTTGTCAAAATTGGCTAAACATAATGTTGTCCTATGTTGGCGAACCCCAATTTTAGTTATTTTCTTGCTAAATCCTTTTGTAAACCCTAATGGCTGAAGAGTAAGGGTATTTAAGCCATCCTTATGGCTGTTGAGAGGAGTTTTTGAATACCATTTGCAGCAGCATTTTTAGCTCCATTGAGTGACATGCCTAGGAGGCCCATCACAAGATCTCAAACTCGGGCCTATAATTTAATTAATCAATTTTCTAATGACTTTTCTCTTTTTGCAGGATTTGACCTCATTGTGGATTTCACATGGGAGCCGACATCCGAAGATGTGGACAAGTCCCTGCATTGCCTTCACTAGAGCACTTACATAGAGCCTTTAGTTAGCCCAGTGGGAATTTGTCTTCCTGAGCCTCTTAATGTGTAATTTTTGGTTTTGAACTTATTTGGCATACATTAGTCTTTTTGTATGGATTATTATATTTGCATCATGCATTAGATTGTGTGGTTAGGTTAGATGTATGTTGGTGGATTATGGGTTGAAGAATTAATCAACAAGTTTATGCACATCAACAAATGCAGCCCAAAGGAAGCCTTAACCCAAAGAAGAGCCTAACTTTAAGGTATGAATTTTGTAGGTACAAGTGTTAGTGGCAACATGGATTAATAACTTGGACAAAATTTGGCCTTTGATCAAGGAGTGGCTCGGCCCTAATCTTCACCGCACAGCTGGCACGCGCTCAGGCAGCAGCTGGACTCGAGCATGGCGCGCGAGCAGGTGCAACACGGATTGCTGCGCTGGCACTGATCAGCGCCATCTGATCACCGCACCCGGATCGCTGAGCTGGCACGCAAGGCTACAGCTTGGACCTTTGATGGCGCGCGCAATGAGCAGCATCTCCTCCACCCGATTGACGTGCACATTGCTGCTCCTGGTTCGGTGATGGCGCGCGCACCAGATCTCCATCCTCAACCCTTGAAGCTCCTCCAAATCCAATGGCTTATCTTCACTCTTGCCAAATCCTAATCCACCTAGGTTGCCTATTTAAGCATAGCATTGGTGTTTGTATCGAACTTTTTGCTCATTTATGAAATTACTATTTCCCTAACTACGTGTTAGAAGAACCTTCAGGTGTTTTCTCAATTTCTATCGAGTGGAGTACTCCTCCATTGCTATCATATCTCAAGATTGCTAGGCTAGCTCTTATTTTCCCTCACCTTACCCTCTTGAGAGTAAGGGCTGCGAGGAAGAAATCCTAGGCCTACGGTGGTCGTTTTTCATCCGAAAAAATGTGCACCCGAGAGCTCAAACGTAAGATAGCTCCTCCGGTCCGCCAAGGGTATTCCCACCTTCATTATTTCCATCACATTTTCACACACACATCACCCTTAATTTCGGCCCGCACCATTCACACACTTCACCATTTATTTTTGTGCACTTTCATCTTCATCTCCATCTTTCATTTCTTCACCTTGGCACACACGTTTTACACCTTCATTCTACTCCATTTTTATTGTGCATTTCATCCCTTTTATTCCCATCATACTCAGCCATCTTAATCACACACATTCACTTTCATTTTCTTGCATTTTATTTTCCCTTTTGCTCTCTTTATTTTCGGTTTTGTGCAACACACTTCACTCGATCAATTTGAGCCTTATTTGTAGGTTACACGGCCCCTTTTCTAAGGGCTACCGTGTCAAGTGGTATCAGAGCCCAAGGTGCTTCCCTAATTATTTTTAGTTGTCTTTGGCGTTAGCCAAAAGTTGACACAAAACCGGGATAGCCGCTTTTTCTCTTAGCATCATTTTCATTTCTATATTTGTGCTAACTAATTGCTATATTTCTCATGACATTTGCTGCCACATTTCTTGTCATTTATTAGCTTAAATATTATGGTAAAATGTGGAATTATCGTGGACATAACTTTGGCCAAAGTGAGTAACATTTTCCCTCAGTTTTTAAGCTTATTCTAGCTCGGTTTTGCTTGCTCATTGCCTCGATTTCTTTAGTTTATTTTGTGGTGTTTTGAGTCAAGATTCACATCTAAACTTATTCCAATAATATGCTCAAAATTCTAAATATAGTGATGCATGAAATCGGATAAGAAACTAATCTAACAAACCGGTTAATTAAAGTGTTTAAGTTCGGTTTTCTAGCATAACTTGCCCTTGCTTTTTCATGTTGTTTTGCTGCTCATTTTGTAACACCCGACAATTTCGACCAGGTGATTTTCTTAACCATTTTAATTGTCACCCTTTTATTGACCTTTATAATTTTAAATTTAATGTCAAGACTTATTTATTACAAGTTGAGTGAAACTAGGTTGGGTGGCAAGTTTGTAATTAAGGAGGATTTTAATTGGTATAAATAGGTTATAGGAATTCTTAAACCTCATTAAAAGCTCGTTGTAGCCGACATTTTCTCTCTCGGCGATTCCCTTCCTTCCAGAGCTCCCTCTCTGCCAGCTATTCCTTTGCCGGCGACCTAGTTCTACAGCCTCCACTTCGACAATCCACGCTCTAAGTAGGACTTAGACAATGTAGTTACTGGGTAGTTACTTAGAGCTCTGTCTTCAGCTAGAACTTGAGGTTTCAGATTCTTCACTAACAGAGTAATGGTAGTGACAATCATGATCTGTGTTTAGTAATGGCATTTCCGATTCGATTCTAGACATTAAGATAACAGACCGTGTTTAGTTGTTAGACTTTATCCGATTATTTAGGTTCTGGAAGTTTAATCTATACACACTAGGCGCTCGACTAGGAAGATTTAAAAATATTTATGTTAGATACTAGGATGACTTTTAGTTAGGATTTTGATTTAACACTGTAATGTGAAATGTTTCTAGGTGAAGAAGTTTGAAGAGAAGTGCTCAAGTTGCTAAGGAAACCAGGTAAGTGAGTGAGTAAGACTTCCGGCCATTAGGGCTCTACATCACAAGGGTACTAAGTAGAAGTTGTTGATGATATTAAAAGTACTTGTGTTAACTTCTGGTTGTCTTTAGTACTCGAGTTGATGTTATGATTCTTTGATGAATGAATGGCTTGTTCAGTAGTCTGATGAACTAAGATTACTCATGCTCATGCATCATGAATATTTCTCAAGCATATGAAAATGTTTTAAGTGCAAGATTTCTCCCATGAACAAGATATGAACATGAAACTAATGCAACAAGGATTAAGAGAGGGTTGGGGGCGGCTTTGCGTATGTCACTATCCAAAAGAAGGACCATGAATACGACACGCAAGGGACTATGTACACTCTCACTGTCAACCCCATTTTCGGCACAAATCCTCCCTTAATCCATATGATGAAAACGATGAACATGAACAAGAACAAGAACACGAAACGATCATGAACATGTGTTTCCTTTAATTTGTGCATTCATGCATACATGTTAGCATTGCACTCCTTACTAAGCATTAGGCTTATAGTTTAAACCTTATGATGTAGGTGAAGAACTACCAGGTGAGGATTTCAAGTCTAACGAGGATGTTTAAGGCTGGTTGCTGGAAGGAGTTCAGGTTGTCAATGTGTGGCTGGAAGACGATATCAACTCCTGGTTACTACTTTTATCATATTAGTAAGGTTATGAATACTGAGGTCTATGTAGGATGTTTTCTTAAAACAATGGATACTGGAACCTGACTGAATAACTTCTGAGTTTGAGAATTATTGTGAAATGATAAAATGATCTGTTTTGTTAGAGTCTCTCGCTACACGTATTCTAGATGAGATTATGGTCCAACTATGTGTTAGTTTATTCAGTCATGTTGAAGTTTGTGAAAGTCTGAAAGTTTCCTGTCTATCGGATGATGTCTTCTATCGGATGATGTCTTTTATCTGATGATGTCTTCCATCGGATGATGTCTTCCATCGGATGATATCTTCCATCGGATGATATCTTCCATCGGATGATATCTTCCATCGGATGATGTCTTCTATCAGATGATATCTTCCATCGGATGATGTCTTCTATCAGATGATATCTTCCATCGGATGATGTCTTCTATCAGATGATGTCTTCTATCGGAAGGAGTATAATGAGTCACGTGATGTGCATGTGTCAATCGGTAGAAGTTGATATTAAGTCTTGTCGTTTGTGATCAAAAGGAGTATAATGAGTCACGTGATGTGCATGTGTCGATCGATAGAAGTCGATAATAAGTCTTGTCATTTTGTGACCGGATGAGGTTTAATGAGTCACATGATGTGCATGTGTCAATCGGTAGAAGTCGATATTAAGTCTTGTCGTTCTGTGATCGGATGAGGTTTAGTGAGTCACGTGATGTGCATGTGTCGATCGGTAGAAGTCGATAATAAGTCTTGTCGTTTTGTGACTGATTGAGGTTTAATGAGTCACGTGATGTGCATGTGTCAATCGGTAGAAGTCGATATTAAGTCTTGTCATTTTGTGATTGGATGAAGTTTAATGAATCACGTGGGATGCATGTGTCAATCGGTAGGAGCGTGCATCATGCTTTTTCGTTTTGCGATCGGTAGATGTCCTTGAGTTTCCAATTCCCTCGGCCAAATGTCTTAACGTTTTGTATAATTATAAACGTTGTCTACTTATTGAGTTTTCTGCTGTAAAGTCAAGGATTAAAGATAGAATTATCATCACTGAGAGAAAATTTAAAATTTTTCGTAATTTCTCTTAGTTCAGTTCAATGTTTTTAGTAAAAAAACCGAGTCTGGAAGACTCGGGGCGTTACAATTATGGTATCAAAGCGAAACCGGGTTCTAAAATCGATTCTGTAGACTGCCTTCCAGCACTGACTGCCACCTGAGTACACTCCAGCAACTGTAAGTATTTATGATTTTAGTAATGTCATTACGTTAAGATGTGTTTATGATTACTTGTTTAGGAATCTCAAAATGGTAAGAGGTCAACAAAGGGAGAGCAATGAGGATAGTAACACCATCGCTCAGTTAACCGAGTTGGTTATTCGCCAGTCCCGCCAAATTGAGCAGTGGGTGACTGCTAGGGATGAGCAAGGGAATTCTAGCTCAAATACGACTCACGACAATAGGAGCGAGCGTTTTCAGCGCCTTCGACCTCCAATATTCAATGGTCAAGTTTCGGATCCTATTTATGATGAGAAGTGGATTCGGACAATTGAGGACATGTTCAAGTATGCCAAGGTCGATGAAGGGGACAAGGTCACTTGTGCTATTTTTCATCTTGCATTGGGTGCAAGGCACTAGTGGGACTCAATTTAGAGCACTACGAATGCGGAAACTATGACTTGGGCGTGGTTCAAGACAGCCTTTTATGACAAGTATTTTAGCCGAGCGGTTCGGGCCAGCAAAAAGATGGAGTTCATGCAGCTGAGCCAAACCGGTTCTGTGACCGACTACATCTGTAAGTTTGAAGCCTTGTCCAGGTTTGCTCCCCGTTTGGTGGATGATGAGGAAGATAAGATCCACCAGTTTGTCCATGGACTGAAGCCGAGCCTCTTCCAGGGAGTAAAAACTGCAGGGATCCATAACATACCTTATTCCGAAGTGGCTACTAAGGCTTTGGAATTGGAGGAAGTTGAGTTAACAGTACAAGGACAACGTGAACCACCAAGGAAGTTCATCAAGGATACTCAGCTACCACCGCGCTAGGGCAGAGGTTGGCAACCACAACCGAATAGGGGACCGCAGCAACAGCAGAAAGGTGTGAAGAGACCCTTCAATCCAAATGATGATCAAGGAAAAGGAAGCTACCTCTAGCTCCCCTATGTTCCACCTGCCAGAAGAATCACCATGGCGAATGTAAACTATATTCTGGCCGTTGCTATAGATGTGACAAGGTTGGACACATAGTCAGAGATTGCCCCATGCCGCCAGACCCGAACCAAGCAAGAGTAGCGCCTAGGGTCTATGCTTTAATGGAGGATGTGGTGCAACATACGGTCATAACAGGTGCAATTATGATCTGGTGCAACATACGGTCATAACTTTGATGGGAGCCACACACTTGTTTGTATCAACCCTGTTTGTATGTAATCATAGATTTGAACTCTTGCCAGCCGAGAGGTCATATAGTGTTATGTTACCATCGGGGAAGTCTTTACATTCCGAACGGATAATAAAAGGTGATGTTGTGTCATTAGGAAATAAGAAGTTATACGTAGAACTGATCGTAATTGACATGAAGGGATATAAAGTTATACTAAGGATGGATTGGTTATTCAGACATTATGCCACGATAAGTTGTAGGTCTTGATTGGTTGAGTTCCGACCCCCAAACGGAGATCGGTATTCCTTCCAAGCTATTCCAAAAATAAGTAAAATACCGGTTATATCCTCGCTAGAGACTCAACAGTTACTAGAAGGTGGTTGTGAGAGTTATCTAGCTAGTATAATTGATGTCCGAGTAAAGAGTAAGGTAGAACTTCAGGATATTCCTATAGTCCGAGAGTTCCCAGTTGCATTTTTGGACGACTTGCCTGGGCTACCACCTGATAGAGAAATCGAGTTTGTAATCGATACATATCCTGAGGCTTTACCTGTGTCTAAGAACCCCTACCGCATGGTACCTGTTGAGTTGAAGGAATTGAAGGTCCAACTACAGGAATTAGTAGACAAGGGATTTATACGCCCCAACTGTTCTCCCTGGGGTGCACCTATCCTATTCGTTAAGAAGAAAGATGGTTCTCTTAGAATGTGCATAGATTACAGAGAGTTAAACAAGTTGACAATCAAGAATAAATATCCCTTACCCTGTATCAACGATTTGTTTGACCAACTTCAAGGAGCCAAAGTGTTTTCAAAGATCGACTTACGTTCAAGTTACTACCAATTGAAGGTTAAGGAGGGAGATATACCAAAGACAGCCTTTAGAACCCGCTATGGACACTATGAATTTCTTATGATGTCGTTTGGACTGACAAATGCACTTGCAGCCTTTATGGACTTGATGAATCGAGTGTTTCGTGAGTACTTGGATAAGTTTGTGATTGTGTTTATTGATGATATCTTAATATATTCACAGACTAAAGCTGACCATGAATAACATCTAAGAGTGGTTTTGGCGACTTTAAATCAGCAGCAGCTCTATGTCAAGTTGTCCAAATGTGAGTTCTGGTTAGATAAGGTCAACTTTTTAGGTCATGTTATCTCTGCTGAGGGCATATCCGTAGACCCAACCAAGATTCAGGCTGTTAAGGACTGGCCACAGCCAAGGAATGCCAGCGAGGTCCGTAGTTTTCTTGGTCTGACAGGTTATTATAGGAAGTTCATTAAGGGATTCTCTATGATAGCTAAGCCTTTAACTAGTTTGACAAAGAAAGACACCAAATACTCTTGGTTTGAAGCTTGTGAAGATAGCTTCCAAACACTAAAACTGAAGTTGACTACAGCTTCTCTTTTGACACTCCCAACTGAAGAAGGAAGATTTAGTGTTTATTGTGATGCATCTAAAGTGGGACTTGGATGTTTTTTGATGCAAGAAGGCAAGGTTGTAGCGTATGCCTCCAGGCAACTGAAGAGTTATGAACAGAATTACCCCACTAATGATTTGGAATTAGCCGCAGTTGTTTTTGCATTAAAAATTTGGAGACACTATTTGTATGGTCAGCAGTGTGAAGTGTTTTCTGACCATAAAAGCCTAAAGTACCTTTTTACTCAAAAGGAGTTGAACATGAGACAAAGACGTTGGTTATAGTTTGTTAAGGATTATGACTTTGAAATTAAGTACCACCCGGGTAAGGCTAATGTTGTAGCCGATGCATTAAGCAGGATGTCGACGACAATGCAGCCCGCGGTGTCAACCATGTCTATACCTTTGAGGACAGAAGTACAGAAGTTCAAGTTGGAGATGGTTTCTGGACTGTCAGCCTTACTTGCTGATGTTTCTATTAGACCAACTATCTTGGATAGGATTAAGGAGGCACAACAAAAGGAATCAAAGGAAAATGAGAGCATGATGAGTAAGTTGGAGGACACCTTCTCTGAGTTCAGCCTTTCCAAGGATGATATTTTGAAATTTAGGAACCGGTGGTATATTTCAAGTGATGAGGAATTACGTAAGTTGATCTTGGCCGAGGCGCACTCGTCTCCCTTTTCTATACATCCTGGCAGCACCAAGATGTATCAGGACTTGAAGTTACTCTATTGGTGGCCGAATTTGAAGAGGGATATTGCCAAGTATGTGGAATCATGTCTGATATGCCAACAAGTTAAAGCAGAACATCAACGTCCAGGAGGTACCCTTCAACCCTTACCGATTCCCGAATGGAAGTGGGAAAACATTGCCATGGATTTTGTTGTAGGATTACCTAAGACAACTAAAGGTCATGATAGCATTTGGGTCGTAATTGACAGAATGACGAAATCAGCTCACTTTCTACCGGTAAGGACAACGTACACGATGGACCAGCTTGCTAATCTGTATGTTCAAGAAATTATCAGATTGCATGGGATTCCAATATCCATTGTCTCCAATCGTGATCCCAGGTTCACCTCGAGGTTTTGGCAAAGTCTTCAAGGCACGCTTGGTACAAAGTTATCTTTCAGCACTGCTTTTCATCTTCAGACAGATGGCCAATCAGAGAAAACAATCCAGACACTGAGGACATGTTGAGGGTGTGTGTGCTAGATTTTCAGACATCTTGGAATCGATACCTGCCCTTAGTGGAATTCTCCTACAACAATAGTTACCAGTCCACTATCGGTATGTCACCTTACGAGGCACTGTATGGTAGGAAATGTAGATCACCCTTATACTGGGATGAGGTTGGCGAAGCAAAACTTCTAGGCCCTGAAATTTTACAACAGATGTCAGACAAGATTGCCATAATTAGGAAAAGAATGATGACTGCACAAAGCTGACAGAAGAATTATGCAGACCAAAGAAGGAGAGATCTTGAATTTACTGTTGGAGATGAAGTTTTCTTAAAGATTTCACCGTTTAAGGGAGTTTTAAGATTTGGCAAGAAGAGAAAACTTAGTCCACGATTCATTGGTCCCTTCGCTGTCTTGACAAGGATTGGTAAAACCGCTTATAGGTTGCAATTGCCTTCTTCATAGATTGTTAAGCCAACGGAAATTGAGTTTGAGCCGACATTAACGTATGAAGAGAGACCTGTACGAATTTTGAAATCTGCAGTTAAGACTCTACGGAATAAAGAAATTCCTCTTGTAAAAGTTTTATGGACGAATCATGACATTGAAAAAGTCACTTGGGAGCGATAGCAGGACATGTTGGACAAATATCCAGAGCTCTTTGTTTGATCAATTTTCGAGGACGGAAATTTTGTTTAAGAAAAGGTGGATGTAATACCCGACAATTTCGGCCATGTGATTTTCTTAACCATTTTAATTGTCACCCTTTTATTGACCTTTATGATTTTAAATTTAATGCCAAGACTTATTTATTACAAGTTAAGTGAAACTAGGTTAGGTGGCAAGTTTGTAATTAAGGAGGATTTTAATTAGTATAAATAGGTTATAGGAATTCTTAAACCTTATTAAAACCTCGCTGTAGCCGACATTTCCTCTCTCGACGATTCCCTTCCTTCCAGAGCTCCCTCTCTGCCAGCTATTCCTTCGCCGACGACCAGTTCTTCAGCCTCCACTTCGACAATCCACGCTCTAGGTAAGACTTAGATAATGTAGGTACTGGGTAGTTACTTAGAGCTCTGTCTTCAGCTAGAACTTGAGGTTTCAGATTCTTCACTAACAGAGTAATGGTAGTGACAATCATGATCTGTGTTTAGTTATGGCATTTCCGATTCGATTCTAGACATTAAGATAACAGACCGTGTTTAGTTGTTAGACTTTATCCGATTATTTAGGTTCTGGAAGTTTAATCTATACACACTAGGCGCTCGACTAGGAAGATTTAGAAATATTTATGTTAGATACTAGGATGACTTTTAGTTAGGATTTTGATTTAACACTGTAATGTGAAATGTTTCTAGGTGAAGAAGTTTGAAGAGAAGTGCTCAAGTTGCTAAGGAAACCAGGTAAGTGAGTGAGTAAGACTTCCAGCCATTAGGGCCCTACATCACAAGGGTACTAAGTAGAAGTTGTTTATGATGTTAAAAGTACCTGTGCTAACTTCTGGTTGTCTTCAGTACTCGAGTTGATGTTATGATCCTTTGATGAATGAATGGCTTGTTCAGTAGTCTGATGAACTAAGATTACTCATGCTCATGCATCATGAATATTTCTCAAGAATATGAAAATGTTTTAAGTGCATGATTTCTCCCATGAACAAGATATGAACATGAAACTGATGCAACAAGGATTAAGAGAGGGTTGGGGGCGGTTTGGCGTATGTCAATGTCCAAAAGAAGGACCATGAATACGACCCGCAAGGGACTATGTACACTCTCACTGTCAACCCCCTTTTAGGCACAAATCTTCCCTTAATTTATATGATGAAAACGATGAATATGAACAAGAACAAAAAAACGAAAAGATCATGAACATGTGTTTCCTTTAATTTGTGCATTCATGCATACATGTTAGCATTGCACTCCTTACTCAGCATTAGGCTTATAGTTTAAACCTTATGATGTAGGTGAAGAACTACCAGGTGAGGATTTCAAGTCTAACGAGGATGTTTAAGGCTGGTTGCTGGAAGGAGTTCAGGTTGTCAATGTGTGGCTAGAAGGCGATATCAACTCCTGGTTACTACTTTTATCATATTAGTAAGGTTATGAATACTGAGGTCTATGTAGGATGCTTTCTTAAAACAATGGATACTGGAACCTGATTGAATAACTTCTGAGTTTGAGAATGATTGTGAAATGATAGAATGATCTGTTTTGTTAGAGTCTCTCGCTACACGTATTCTAGATGAGATTATGGTCCAACTGTGCGTTAGTTTATTCAGCCATGTTGAAGTTTGTGAAAGTCTGAAAGTTTCCTATCTATCGGATGATGTCTTCCATCGGATGATGTCTTCCATCGGTTGATGTCTTCTATCGGATGATGTCTTCTATCGGAAGGAGTATAATGAGTCACGTGATGTGCATGTGTCAATCGGTAGAAACCGATATTAAGTCTTGTCGTTTTGTGATCAGAAGGAGTATAATGAGTCACATGATGTGCATGTGTCGATCGGTAGAAGTCGATAATAAGTCTTGTTATTTTGTGACCGGATGAGCTTTAATGAGTCACGTGATGTGCATGTGTAAATCAGTAGAAGCCGATATTAAGTCTTGTCGTTCTGTGATCGGATGAGGTTTAATGAGTCACGTGATGTGCATGTGTCGATCGGTAGAAGTCGATAATAAGTCTTGTCATTTTGTGACCGGATGAGGTTTAATGAGTCACGTGATGTGCATGTGTCAATAGGTAGAAGCCGATATTAAGTCTTGTCGTTTTGTGATCGGATGAAGTTTAATGAATCACGTGGGAATCATGTGTCAATCGGTAGGAGCGTGCACCATGCTTTGTCGTTTTGTGATCGGTAGATGTCCTTGAGTTTCCAATTCCCTTCGGCCAAATGTCTTAACGTTTTGTCTAATTATAAACGTTGTCTACTTATTGAGTTTTTCACTGTAAAGTTGAGGATTAAAGATAGAATTATCATCACTGAGAGAAAATTTAAAATTTTCCGTAATTTCTCTTAGTTCAGTTCAATGTTTTGAGTAGCAAAACCGGGTCTGGAAAACTCAGAGCGTTACACATTTGCACTTAAATTTTTTTTGTGAATCATCTATTATATGTTAGTGATTGAATGCGTAAAATTAATTTATAAGATTATGACAATAGCATGTTCAAATCAGCCATGATTGGATATTATGCTAGTATGAAAATTCTACTTGTTAATATAAAATTTTCAACATGTTTCTCTTGATTAAACTTGTGTTTTAATGTCATTACTTGCTGTTTTTTGGTAGTTATTAAGTTTATATTGGTATTATCTTGGTTAAATTTAGTTTAAAGTTGATAACTTGGTTGAAATTTGGTTAGATTTGTGTTAATGGCACATTATTGAAAATTTCATTTCTAAGTTAGTTTGCTAAGTGTTATTGTGACGACCCTTAGTCCTATCAATTAAATTCTCATGAAAATTTTTCTTTTCTATAACACTCATAACATTCAATACAATCGTTAAAATTTCTTTGAAAATCATTTGAGGAAATACATATAGAAAATCAGAATAACAATCAGCGAAATGAATCGAGGGCAAAAAGGGCAAACCGTGCCCAAAATGCATGGCCGATTGATCGGCTCTTTCAGCCGATCGATCGGCTGTGGCGATTTCATGCCAGGCGATTGATCGCCCCTTTCTTTCTCCCCATAACCAATCGATCGCCCTCATGAGGGATCGATTGGCAACCTCTCTGGAATTAATTCCAGAGAGGTTGCCTCAATTTTTCCTTCTTCTTTCCCCTGTACATTTCACCTATCCTTCTTCATTACCTTCTCCTCATCGCACTACTCCTAACATCATATTCATCATAACCATACAATTCAACATAAAATCACTCAACACCTGCACATCCTTCATAATCTCACTTAAAACTGACTCAAGACGTATTAAAACGAAGTAAGATTTCATGAAAACGAACTGCGTGGATCAGTTTAAAAATCAAACAAAATCCCTACGAAATTTAACAACCAAGCAGTTCTAGTATAATCTCAATAAAAGACTTCACAAAAGAATTCGTAAAACGAGTTATCAAGAACCTCAAAACACATGTGTTTCCTAGTAAATTACCGCTCACCCCGACTAAACCCTCCTATACAATTGTCAATCATTTCTATCTATCATATCACCAAAATAGTTACATACGTCCCCACGGGTCAAAATCGCACCGACTGCACTAGCACACACCCACGGGCACCCTCCATCAACCTGTTCATACATCGGGTTGAGGAATATCGTCCTCACCTATTTCAAAATCACCTACACCATAGAGATAAACTATGAACTAAAGGCTCAGTAAATCTACGTAAATGAAAATGCATGCTATGCGTGCGGGGTTCATAAAATCATGCATTCCTTTTTATTATTTAGTTACATAACGGGAGGTGTCATCGGGGATTGACTCTCACCAGATGGAGAGGACACATCTCACGGTTAGACAGCCCTTTCCATCTACCGGGGGAAAACATGTTCATCCTCTTAGGACAGTCATGTCTAAACCCCACCCTAACGTGACCGGGGTTACATGCATTCATATCTTTCATTAGTCGTTTCTTTTTGTGAAAACACATGCGGAAATTCATTTTGCGTGCTAGTTTACAAAACATGATGCATGAACATGGATCTGTGCAATGAAAGTAAATGAGGCATAAACAATACATAGAACCTAGTGAAAAATGTACTAACACGACGACTATCCTAGACTACCCATCCAACCTACACTAAACGATAATTCACCAAATATCCTCGAACAATAACTCTCTTATGGTGTAGGCCGGATCGGCCAAACGAGTCACGAAGACTTACCTCGCGTCCGTAGCACACCGAGCTCCGTCCACTAGCGTTGTTCACCTAAAACATTTCAAAATACACGACATTAAACCGAGCCTAAATCATCAAACTTTGAAAACTAACGGAACTCATAGCTAAAGGAAATTTCCTAAAACTCTATTTCAACTCGTTGAGACATTTTGTCGAGCAATTTGCGCTCAAGAACATCCAAACCCCCATTAATGGGGTTTTCAAAACTTCCAACCACCCAAAATTCGCATTAATGACCATTAACTCGCCCAACTACTTCCAATGCTCACTAATACGTCCACCAAAGTTATAAATAGGGCAACCCTGCCATTTCTAACATAACCCGACTATTTTGCAAAAACCTTAAACGAAACCCTAACCGTTAACAACCTAGAAGTCGAGAACTAAAGCCGAGAAAAGCTATAATCTTACCTAGAACGCCACTTGGAGAAGAAATCGTGAAGAAGAATCAATGATCAGAGAGGAAGATCGGACGAACCGTGGAGAATCGTTGGGCGATGAAGAAATTGCCGGAGAGAGTTTACGGGGAGGGAGAGAAATCGTTAAGTGTTTTAGGGAGGGAGGGATTTTTTTTGTGATTTTAATAACATTTTGCTTATAAATTGACAATTTTACCCTTTAGTAACTTTTCTATTAATCGTCCACCTATTTCATTACTTGGTCTATCGATTCGGTTTCTCCAAATTTTCATGTTTCACCAATAATTCCAATTTATTGCCAATACCCCATTAAAACTTTTCGTTCACAAAACGGGTTAAATTCACTATATTTACAAAATTGCCATTATATAGCGAAAAATCTAAATACCGTAAAACCAGGTGTTGCAGTTATTAGAATATTCTAAGTTATTTCATTACTTCAAATTACTTGTTAAGTGCGAGCATGATCCTTATTATCTTATTGTCTTAGCTAAGAATCCACTTTTAGTGCCTAAAATTATCTAAGACATTAAACAAGATAATCACTTCACTAACTTTGGATAAAACAACTTAGTCAAGAAATTAAAATTGAATTTTAAATTAAAAGACTTAGACATGACTAATAGAAGTGGATTCACACGTGACACATCACACCAATAACCAAATCGGGTTAGGGACACTCCCCCTCCAGAGTACACACGTCACGAGGGTGAGACTAGCATGCAAGGTGGCAAGCAAGGTCAAATCAATGCCTTAACGGGCTTGGTTAACACCCTTGTTCAACAAATCAAGGACGTTTCCCTTGACATGGCCCAATTTAAGGAACACATGAACCACCATCCTCGAAGAGAATCCCATGAACGAGATCCTTCACGAGAGACCTCCTCTAGGATTATTCTCGAACGTCCTAAACGTCGAACCCCCTTTCAACAACCCTTAGAGGAAGAAGAATGGGCGGAGCCCCAAAGAAGGAGACCCCATTATTATGAATTGGAGGATGAGGGTTGGGCGGAAAATGACGAAGAGCAATATCGATCAAATCGTTGTAGGGACAACGACGACTTCCGTAACGTTAAGATCACAAATCCCCCTTTCAATGGAACGTGTGACGAGCACACATTTTTAGATTGGGTTGATAAGGTAGAGAGAGTTTTTGAATACCATGATTACTCCGAGAGAGTAAAAATACAACTTGCCTCTCTCGAACTTACGGGCCATGCTGCACTATGGTGGTCCAACCTTAAGTCCCAAAGAATGAGAACACTAGGATACCCCGTCTCTACATAGACGTCAATGAAAGAATTAATGCACAAGAGATTCGTTCCCCGACATTACAAACACGAACTCTTTCATCAACTCCACAACCTCAAACAAAATAGCCTCTCCGTAGATGAATACCTTACGGAATTTGAAACTCTCAATATGCGTTGTGCTATTGATGAGCCTGAGGAACAACTCATCACGAGCTTTATTCGTGGTTTGAATCGCGACATTGGTGATGCGGTTGAAATGCAACAATTGGAAGCCATGGATTTGGTAATTCAATTAGCCTTGATGGTGGAGAGACAACTTAAGAGAAAGCGAAAGACCAATTTTCTGAACAAATTTCCACCTAGGCATTTAGACCAAGATAAACCAAGCCCCCATGGAAAAATGAGGATAAAAGGCCAATTAACCATAATTGGCCACCTAAAGCACCATTCAACCAAAACAAACCCCCTTCGACGGATAAGAATCAATCGAACCCCTCTAAAGGACAAAGAGCCTGTGATGTCCAATGCTACAAGTGCTTAGGCAAAGAAAATTATGCTAACGAATACTCTAACCGTCGAGTCATGGTCATTAAAGAATCGACGGGAGAATGGGAAAGCAAAAATGATAAAGGTCAATACCTCGAAAAGGAAGAAAAAGAAGAGGTAGAGGACGAAAGTGAGCACAACTCGGATGAATGTTTGGCTCAAAAGGGACCACTTTTGATGGTTATAAAAAGAGCCCTCATTTCTAAGAATGTGAACGAGGACTGCCAACGCGAGAATATTTTCCAAATTAGATGTGCAGTCAAGGATAAAGTTTGCTCCATGATTATAGACGGTGGAAGTTGTGTCAACGTAGCTTACTAAGATATGGTTAGCAAGCTTGGATTAGAAACGACTAGCCACCCTAAGCCTTATAAATTAAGATGGTTAGACGATAGGGATGACATCAAGGTGACCAAGCAAGTGACCGTCAATTTTACTATTGGTAAATATAAAGATGCGGTTCTTTGCGATGTCGTTCCTATGAACGCAAGTCATCTGCTATTAGGTAGACCATGGCTTTATGACCATAGAGTGCAACATGACGGATTCCTCAATAATTATAGCTTGAAATTTGGTGGTAGGGCCATTAAATTGCTTCCTATGACCCCTGAACAAATAGCACGTGATGATGCAGTTAGGAAGGAAGAGAAGATTAATGAGAATCTTTTCTTATCAAAACAAGGATTAAGAGCTGTTGTCACTAAAGGAAAGACCTTGATTCTTGCGTTATTTAGAGACCGCGTTATGGAGCTTGGAGATATAGCTTTATCGGTCCAAAATTTGTTTAAATCTTACCAAGACGTTTTTCTTGAGGAACTACCACCCGGATTACCACCAATTAGAGGAATAGAACATCAAATTGACCTCCAACCTGGAGCTATGTTACCGAACTGACCGGCCTATAGGATGAGGCCTGAAGAGGCCAAAAAATTATAAGAACAAGTCCAAGAGTTATTGGGAAGGGGATACATTAAAGAATCGATGAGTCCTTGTGTCGTGCCTAAACTATTGGTACCCAAGAATGATGACACTATGAGGATGCGCGTCGACAGTCGAGCTATAAATCAAATCACTATTAAGTATAGATACCCGATCCCTAGACTCGAAGACATGTTAGATGAATTAAGCGGAGCATCTATCTTTTCCAAAGTCGACTTGAAGAGTGGTTATCACCAAATACGCACGAAAGAAGGTGATGAGTGGAAAACTGCCTTCAAAACTAAATACGGATTGTTTGAATGGATGGTTATGCCATTCGGACATACAAATGCCCCGAGCACCTTCATGAGGTTAATGCACCATGTTCTTAAGGATTTCCTTGGGAAGTTTGTTGTCGTTTATTTTGATGACATCTTGGTGTATAGCCCCAACCTTCCACAACATGTCAACCATCTCAGGATGCTTTTTCAAATTCTCTATCGAGCTAAATTGTTTGGAAATTTGAGTAAATGCTCATTTGGTCAAGAGAAAGTTTACTTTTTGGGCTTCATTATTTCCAAAGATGGCTTAGAAGCAAACGAGGATAAAGTTAAAACCATCAAGGATTGGCCCACACCAAATAGTATCACTGAAGTCCGTAGCTTTCACGGATTAGTCTCTTTTTATAGGAGGTTTATAAAGACTTCAGTTCTCTTGTAGCTCCTATTACCGATCTCACGAAGAAATAAGTAGATTTTAATTAGACCCCCGCTTGTCCAAGTAGCTTCGACCTAATTAAAGAGAAACTTTGTCAATCCCCGGTGTTAGCACTTCCCAATTTCAATAAGGTTTTCGAGATTAAGAGTGATGCCTCTGGAATTGGCGTTGGAGCTGTATTGATGCAAGATGGTAAACCTCTTGCATATTTTAGTGAGAAATTGAAAGGAGCTGCACTAAACTACTCCACATACGACAAGGAGTTTTATGCCGTGATAAGAGCTATTGAGCACTAGCAACAATATCTTCTGTCAAAAGAGTTTGTGATCGATTCTGACCATCAATCCCTGAAACACATTAAAAGTCAGCACAAACTCAACAAAAGACATGCAAAATGGGTGGAATTCTTGGAGAGATTTCCATACATTTTGAAATATTTGAAAGGATCTAATAACACCGTTACCGATGCTCTATCACGAAGACGTATCCTCTTAACGGAATTAGGCATCCGATTCTTCAGATTTGAATGGTTCAAGACTATGTATGAATCTGACAAGGATTTTTGAACGCCCTACCTAAATCGTCAAAACAAAGTTGAAGGAGGATATAGTATTGTTGATGGATTTTTATTAAAAGGCAAAAAATTATGTATCCCTGATTGCAATCTGAGACAAGGCCTCCTTAAAGAAGCTCATGGTGGAGGATTGTCTGGACATTTTGGAGAGAAGAAAACTCTTGAGTTGTTGAAAGAAAGATTTTATTGGCCTCACATGTTGAAAGATGTGCACCACTTTGTTGAGCAGTGCATAATTTGTAAAAAGGCCAAAAGCAAGGTTCTACCCCAAGGACTCTACCTTCCTTTACCAATTCCTACACACCCTTGGGTAGAAATTAGCATGGATTTTGTATTAGGGTTACCACGAAGGGGACAAAACAAGGACTCAATTTTAGTTGTTGTGGATAGGTTCTCCAAAATGGCGCATTTTATCGCCTGTAATAAATCTGATGACTCTGCTGCTGTTGCCAACCTATTCTTCAAGGAAATAGCTAGACTCCATGGAGTGCTCCAATCTATTGTGTCTGATCGCGATACCAAATTTTTGAGCACTTTTTGGAAGACTCTATGGAAGAAATTGGGGACTAAACTATACTTTAGTACATCATTTCATCCCCAAACAGACGGTCAAACGGAAGTGGTTAATAGGACCTTGGGAACCCTTCTTCGCAGTGTTGTGGGTAAGAATCTAACCAATTGGGACATAGTGCTACCCCAAGTTGAATTCTGTTACAACAGAAGCCTTCACTCCACCACCCAGCAAACGCCCTTTGAGGTAGCCTATGGATTTAATCCGAACTCCCCACTGACTCTCATTCCCATTCCAACCCAGGACCTAGTAAACCCTTAGGGAGCTAGCAAAGTAGAGCAAGTCAAGAAATTATATGAGAAAGTCCACCAAACCATTGAAAAGAATAACGCCAATTACGCTAAGCATGCCAATAAGGCGAGAAAAGAGGTAATCTTTAATGTAGGAGATTTGGTATGGTTACACCTTCAAAAAGAAAGATTTCCGGCCAAGAGACGCTCCAAACTTGTACCTAGAGCTGAAGGTCCCTTCAAGATCTTGGAACGCATTAATAATAATGCTTATAAATTGGAATTACCTTGCGAGTATGGGGTGTCATCCACCTTCAATGTTCAAGATTTTTCCCCTTACATTGGAGAATTTGGACATGAAGAGGAGGTTGAGCTAATGGATTTGAGGTCAAATCCTCAGCCACCCGGAGGGGATGACATGCCTAGGAGGTCCATCATGAGATCTCAAACTCGAGACCATAATTTAATTAATTAATTTTCTAATGACTTTTCTCTTTTTGTAGGATTTGACCCCATTGTGGATTTCACATAGGAGCCGACATCAAAAGATATGGACAAGCCCCTGCAATGCCTTCACTGGAGCACTTACACAGAGCCTTCAATTAGCCCAATGGGAATTTGTATTCCCGGGCCTCTTAATGTGTAATTTTTGGTTTTGAACTTATTTGGCATACATTAGCCTTTTTGTATGGATTATTATATTTGCATCATGCATTAGATTGCGTGGTTAGGGTTAGATGTATGTTGGTGCATTATGGGTTGAAGAATTAATCAACAAATTTATGTACATCAACAAATTTATGTACATCAACAAATGGAGCCCAAAGGAAGCCTTAGCCCAAAGAAGAGCCCAACTTTAAAGTATGGATTTTGCAGGTACAAGTGTTAGTGGCAACATGGATTTATGACTTGGATAAAATTTGGCCTTTGATCAAGGAGTGGCTCGGCCCTAATCTTCACCGCACAGCTGGCGCGCGCTCGAGCAGCAGCTGGACTCAGGGATGGCGCGTAGGCAGGCGCAGTGCGGATTGCTGCGCTGGCACTGATCAGCGCCATCTGATCGCACGACCCTTACACTATTCCCTTAATTTCTCGTATAATTTTTTCTTTTAAAACCTCTAATTAAAATTAAAACGTCCCTAAAACCATTTAAGAAAATACCTTAAAATAAGTGTTGAAATTCCTTTGAAAAATAAATTAAAAACATTAAAAGAACATGTTAAAACATCGGCTAAGAGAAGCAGGGGTAAAAAGGGCACTTGCCCGTGAAAATTCATGGCCAATTGATAGGCCATTTCACCCGATCGATCGGCTGTGGCCAAAATGGAGGGGGCGATCGATCGCCCCACTCATCAGGCGATCGATCGCCCTTGATCGATCGGCACACTCTCTGGATTTTCTAGAGAGTGCCGATCCATCATGCCATTCGATCGCCTCCTTAGGCGATCGAACTGCATGCTCTCTGGAATCCAAAAATTCCAGAGAGCATCCTCACTTCTTTCCCCCTATTTTCTTCTTCTACTTCATCCATCGATTCCCCTGTACAATTCACATAACACTTCACCCATTTTCCCTCATCAAATCACCACTAACATTTCATAAAAACTTTCTACACAATAACACTACCATCCACATACATTTCACTCTCTACCAATCCCCCATTACCGACTCAAAACACATAAAATATGACCAAATTTCATAAAAATGAACCGCGTGATTCCGTTTAAAAGTTTAACATTTCCTCCTGTTTGAAAAAATCGAAACATTACAAAACAAGATCTAGCCAGATCCAAGCATCCTAAAATGATCAACTATACAATTTCCTATATCCTATCTATCAATTCCCCAAAACGTTTACCTACGTCCCCACGGGTCAAAATCACGCACCGACTGCCAGCGTACTCCCACGGGCCATACTCCTTCAACGTGCTCATACTTCAGGCGGAGTGACGTCTTCCTCACCTGTGTCAAAATCACCTACACCATAGAATTAAAAATGTTAGCTAGAGGCTCAGTAAATCTACGTGAATGCATTTGAATGCTAATACTATGCATGTACATTTCATAAATCATGCATCCTACCTTTTCGCTAATCATTTCATTCATGTCACCGGGGCTTCACTCTCGCTAGATAGGAGTGGCACATCCGTCGATTAGATAGCCCCTTGTATCTAACCGGGGGGAAAACATGCTTCATCTGACAGCCATGTCTGAACCACCACTACCGACGTGACCTTTATTACATTCGTTTACCTTTTCGTTTTGTAAAAACATGCATAGAAATTTCCTTTTCATGCTCTTTTCGAAAACAATGATGCATGAATAAATATTATGCTATGAACGAAATAGAAACATACAAATAATAAACTTAACAATTAACAACCTAACCAAACCTAAAACTAACTACCCGTCCTAATTACCCGAACGCAATATATCTCCAATTCCTCAATTTAACGTACATTCTTATGGTGTAGGCCAAGACGGCCAAACAAATCACGAAGACTTACCTCGCGTCCGTTGAAATTCAAGCTCCATTCACGAGCGTTGTTCCCCTAAGGCAATACACAACATTTGTCATTTAAACCAATTCTAAACTATCGAGTTTAGAAAATTACAAACTCATAGCTAAAGAAAATCTTATAAACACTAAAACACCTCATTGAGGCATTTTATCGAGCAACTCGTGCTCGTGAATTTCCAAACCTCCATTAATGGAGTTTTTAAAACCTTCTAACTACCAAACTTCTCAACAACCTCTATCAAACCATCAAACTTTCACCAATAATCATAAATACAGCCATTTGAGGTGCATTTATGCTAAACCTATCAATTTCGAACTCTACTCCCCGTTTTCGATGAAATCCCTAACGAACCCTAACCGTTTGAAACCCTAGAAATTGATATCTAAAGCTCCAAAACTATAGATTCATACCTAGAGTCGAGGAAGGAGAAGGAAACGTGAAGAAAACTGAGTCGTCGGAGGAGTTCTCGTCGCCGAAAGAGGAACGCATGAGGGAGGAGAAGAAATCGCCTGCGGGAGGGGGAGAAATTGCAGAAAATCGTGTAAGTGTGAGGGAGAAAGAGGGAGTTTGATGTTTTTATTAAAATTTGGCTTGCGAATTTACCATAACACCCTTCCATTGATTTTCCATTTATTCCTCCACAAATTTCAGTATTTAACTAACGATCCGATTTCTCCAAATTTTTATATTTCACCATAAATTCTAATTTATTATTATGGCTCCGATAAAACTTTTCGTTTGCAAAACGGACTTAGTTTGACATATTTACAACAATGCCATTTATGTTGGAATAAATCAAATCCCGTAAAACCGGGTGTTACATACGTCTCTAAAACCATTTAAAGAAAATACCTTAAAATAAGTGTTGAAATTTCTTTGAAAAATAAATTAAAAACATTAAAAGAACATGTTAAAACATCGGCTAAGAGAAGCAGGGGTAAAAAGGGCACTTGCCCGTGAAAATTCATGGCCGATCGATCGGCTACCCCTGCTTCTCTTAGCCGATGTTTTAACATGTTCTTTTAATGTTTTTAATTTATTTTTCAAAGAAATTTCAACACTTATTTTAAGGTATTTTCTTTAAATGGTTTTAAGGACGTCTTAATTTTAATTAGAGGTTTAAAAAGAAAAATTTATACGAGAAATTAAGAGAATAGTGTAAGGGTTGTTACAGTTATGGTATATGAGCCCCCGAGTTTTAAAAACGGTTCTGTAGACTGCACGACTGCTCAGCCACTACGCGGACATCCTTCATCAACTGTAAGTACGTTTAATTACTTTATTTAAATTCGATTTCTTAGGATTATTTTTTTTAACTTTTATAGGAGTTATAGAAAATGGTTCGAGGTAGAGACACTTGAGACGATACCTTAGATAGGCTAACTGATTTGCTGGACTGTCAGGCTCAGCATATGGACAGGCAAGCACAACAGATTGAAAGTCTAGTAAACTGAGAAAATCAGAGAGCCCGGGATATAGTAATTCCAGACAACCACAGCATGGAGAGATTTCAAAAGCTAAGGCCTCCAATATTTAACGAACAATCTACGGACCCCTCTATTGCTAAGGAGTGGGTTCGAACGATGGAGGACATCTTGGCGTATGCTAAAGTGGACAATGATGAAAAGGTCACGTGCGTCACATTCCACCTGGCATTGGATGCCTGGCCTTGGTGGGATTCTGTTAAGGCAACGACGGATGTGGCACTGATGAGGTGGGAACGGTTTAAGACCGTGTTCTTTGATAAGTATTTCAGCCGTACAGTGAGGGCCGCAAAGAGAGCAGAGTTCACGTAGCTAAAGCAGACCAGTACGGTTGCGGAGTATATCAGGAAGTTTGAAGCTTTGTCCCGAATCCCACTGCGCCTAGTCAGTGATAATGAGGACAAGGTGCAACAATTTATGGATGGACTAAATCGGGAGATTCGGAAGAACCTTATAGTATCCGGCATTCTAGATGTGCCCTATGAGGATATCGCAACGAGAGCCCTAGAGTTCGAGGCTGCGGAGTTGACCTGTGTTAAGCCGAGGGAGTCTACTAAGGGCTTCTTTCGGGAGATCCAGCCTCAGGTACGGAATCGGGGTTGGCAACCTAGAGGGCAACAGCCACAACAACAACAACAAAGAGGCGTTAAAAGGCCTCATGATGGAGGAAATGATCAGGGCAAAGGGAAGCAAGTTCAAGGGGCTACTCAGAAGCCTGTTTGTCCTAAGTGCCAGAAAGAACATTTTGGCGAGTGTCGGTTGGGTACCAACAGCTGTTATAGATGCAGAGAGGTTGGCCATTATATCATGAAATGCCCGTTATTGGACCGAAATCAACAGGGCCGAGATCAGCGAAGAGTTATGCCGAGGATCTTCACATTTATTGAGCCTAGAGATGTCGACGACGAGGCACAGCCATCTGTCATATCAGGTACTATTCCAGTCATGGGTGTACCAGTATTTTCTCTGATAGATACGGGAGCTACGCACTCCTTCATTTCAACTGCTTGCATGATTAGATTGGGGCTAGTATCTTAGTTGGCTGAGTATGAGTATATAGTGATGCTACCTTCGGGAGCTCTTATGCAGTCTAATCGTGTCTTCCAAGGCAACGTTGTCTCGGTGGGGATTAATACCCTCTATGCTTGCCTGATAGTTATGAGTATAGAGCGGTACGATCTAATTTTGGGGATGGATTGGCTTTCGCGTCACTTTGCCACCAATGACTGTTGATCCGAGTTGGTAACTTTTCAGCCTCCGGATAAGAAAGAGTTCTCATATCAGGCATTAAATAGGTCGAGTGAGTCGCCTATTGCTTATTCTATGAAGGTTCAAGATAAGTTTAAGGGCGAATGCTCTGTTTATCTTGCTACCGTGATTGATACTCGGTTACTCAGTGAGGTGAAACTAGAGGACCTTCCAGTAGTTAGAGATTTCTCCGAGAACTTTCTTGACGATCTTCCCGAATTACCACCGGACAGGGAGATCGAGTTTGTGATTGATGTGTATCCAGGCTCTGCGCCGGTATCAAAAAATCCTTACAGACTGTGTAACACCCGACAACTTCAACCAGGTGACTTCCTAACTGTATTAACGGTCATGAATATTCAATCTTCACGGTTTAGAATTTTATGCCAAGCTTAATTAATTACATGTGGATTTAAACTAGGTTGAGTGGCAAAGTTGTAATAATGGAGGATTGAGACCAGTATTTAAAGAAAAAGGAAAGGATTCAAACCTCATTTAAACCACTGTAGCCGTCATCTCTTACTCTCGGTGATTTCCCCTCCCGAGCTCTCGCTCTCTGTCAGCTGAAAATCCCTCTTTCGACGATCGGTTTCCTTGTTGCTTCTCGGCTACTTTGTGCTCGAGGTACGAGTTTGGCAATGTAGCTATCTTTTAGTCGTTAAGCTCTGTTTTCAGCTATGTGTTGAAGTTCTAGGTTCTTCAATGGCCGAGTATTAGTAAGGGTATTTTAAAATCTGAAAGTGGTAATGTCATTCCGAATCGATTTTGGACATTAAACAAACCTTGAGTTATCGCTAATCGAATCTGTTTGTTTTGGGTTTTGGATTTCAAATTGCACAGAGAACTATACTAAGGATTCGGGAGTGACTATAGCTATTAGATCCTAGGATGACTTGTGATTAGAACTAATAGGATTTTGTTTTAACTACTGCAATGTAAATGTTTTATGTGAAGAAGTTTGAAGAGAAAGAAGCTCAAATTGCTAAGGAGACCAGGTAGGTGAATGTGTAGGTTTCTCGGTCATTAGGACCCTACATCAAAGGATGCTAGGTAGAAACTCATACGATGATTAGAAGTTTCCCTTATGTTACTGTCTAATGTTTATGCTGATGATTAGCTCAGTGGTAAGGTTTCATGTCGAATGGTACTCTGTTCTGTAGCTTGATGATTTAAGAATTTTCATGTTCATGCATCATGAATGTTTTATGCATATGAAAATGTTTTAAGAGCATGTTTTCGCATGAACAAGATAAGAATATAAAACTTATGCAACATGAATTAAGTGAGGGTTGGGGGCGGTTTGGCGTATGTCACTGTCCAAAAGAAGGACCATGATACGACCCGCAAGGGAACTATGTGCACTCTCACTGTCAAACCCCCTTTACCGGCACAAATCCTCCCTTAATCCACACAACGTGAACGAAGAATATGAACGATGAACATGAATGATGTATATGAATGATGTATATGAATGATGAAAATGAACAATGAATATGAAAGATGAACATGAATGATGTATATGAATGATGATTATGAATAATGAATATGAATGATGAACAAGAATGAAGACTTTGAGTATGAATATGAATAAGAAAAGATCATGAGCATTGTTTCTCAATGAGCGTTGCTGGAAGATGTTCAGGGAGCAAATCTGTGGCTGGATGGCAAATGAGACCCCTGGTTAATGTTTTTATGATTTTAGTTATGATAATGAATATGAATAAGAAAAGATTCATGAGCATTTGTTTCTCAAAATGAGCATTCATGCATACTTATTAGTATTGCATTCCTTACTAAGCATTAAGCTTATAGTTTAAACCTTATGATGTAGGTGACGAGTCTTCAGGTGAGGATCTCAAAGTTAATGAGGATGTCTAAGCTCGGTTGCTGGAAGATGTTCAGGGAGCAAATCTGTGGCTGGATGGCAAATGAGACCCCTGGTTAATGTTTTTATGATTTTAGTTATGATAATGAATATGAATAAGAAAAGATTCATGAGCATTTGTTTCTCAAAATGAGCATTCATGCATACTTATTAGTATTGCATTCCTTACTAAGCATTAAGCTTATAGTTTAAACCTTATGATGTAGGTGACGAGTCTTCAGGTGAGGATCTCAAAGTTAATGAGGATGTCTAAGCTCGGTTGCTGGAAGATGTTCAGGGAGCAAATCTGTGGCTGGATGGCAAATGAGACCCCTGGTTAATGTTTTTATGATTTTAGTTATGATAATGAATATGAATAAGAAAAGATTCATGAGCATTTGTTTCTCAAAATGAGCATTCATGCATACTTATTAGTATTGCATTCCTTACTAAGCATTAAGCTTATAGTTTAAACCTTATGATGTAGGTGACGAGTCTTCAGGTGAGGATCTCAAAGTTAATGAGGATGTCTAAGCTCGGTTGCTGGAAGATGTTCAGGGAGCAAATCTGTGGCTGGATGGCAAATGAGACCCCTGGTTAATGTTTTTATGATTTTAGTTATGATAATGAATATGAATAAGAAAAGATTCATGAGCATTTGTTTCTCAAAATGAGCATTCATGCATACTTATTAGTATTGCATTCCTTACTAAGCATTAAGCTTATAGTTTAAACCTTATGATGTAGGTGACGAGTCTTCAGGTGAGGATCTCAAAGTTAATGAGGATGTCTAAGCTCGGTTGCTGGAAGATGTTCAGGGAGCAAATCTGTGGCTGGATGGCAAATGAGACCCCTGGTTAATGTTTTTATGATTTTAGTTATGATAATGAATATGAATAAGAAAAGATTCATGAGCATTTGTTTCTCAAAATGAGCATTCATGCATACTTATTAGTATTGCATTCCTTACTAAGCATTAAGCTTATAGTTTAAACCTTATGATGTAGGTGACGAGTCTTCAGGTGAGGATCTCAAAGTTAATGAGGATGTCTAAGCTCGGTTGCTGGAAGATGTTCAGGGAGCAAATCTGTGGCTGGATGGCAAATGAGACCCCTGGTTAATGTTTTTATGATTTTAGTTATGATAATGAATATGAATAAGAAAAGATTCATGAGCATTTGTTTCTCAAAATGAGCATTCATGCATACTTATTAGTATTGCATTCCTTACTAAGCATTAAGCTTATAGTTTAAACCTTATGATGTAGGTGACGAGTCTTCAGGTGAGGATCTCAAAGTTAATGAGGATGTCTAAGCTCGGTTGCTGGAAGTGCTATTTTGTCATCTAGTAATCGGTAGATGTAGTGCGTTCAAACCATCGGATGATGAAAGTGCTATTTTGTCATCTAGTAATCGGTAGATGTAGTGCGTTCAAACCATCGGATGATGAAAGTGCTATTTTGTCATCTAGTAATCGGTAGATGTAGTGCGTTCAAACCATCGGATGATGAAAGTGCTATTTTGTCATCTAGTAATCGGTAGATGTAGTGCGTTCAAACCATCGGATGATGAAAGTGCTATTTTGTCATCTAGTAATCGGTAGATGTAGTGCGTTCAAACCATCGGATGATGAAAGTGCTATTTTGTCATCTAGTAATCGGTAGATGTAGTGCGTTCAAACCATCGGATGATGAAAGTGCTATTTTGTCATCTAGTGATCGATAGATGTAGTGCGTTCAAACCATCGGATGATGAAAGTGCTATTTTGTCATCTAGTAATCGGTAGATGTAGTGCGTTCAAACCATCGGATGATGAAAGTGCTATTTTGTCATCTAGTGATCGATAGATGTAGTGCGTTCAAACCATCGGATGATGAAAGTGCTATTTTGTCATCTAGTGATCGATAGATGTAGTGCGTTCAAACCATCGGATGATGAAAGTGCTATTTTGTCATCTAGTAATCGGTAGATGTAGTGCGTTCAAACCATCGGATGATGAAAGTGCTATTTTGTCATCTAGTAATCGGTAGATGTAGTGCGTTCAAACCATCGGATGATGAAAGTGCTATTTTGTCATCTAGTAATCGGTAGATGTAGTGCGTTCAAACCATCGGATGATGAAAGTGCTATTTTGTCATCTAGTGATCGATAGATGTAGTGCGTTCAAACCATCGGATGATGAAAGTGCTATTTTGTCATCTAGTAATCGGTAGATGTAGTGCGTTCAAACCATCGGATGATGAAAGTGCTATTTTGTCATCTACCGGAAGATGTGAACTCCATGCTTGTCGTTTAGCGACCGGCAGGAGTAAGTAATTAAGTATAGAAATCTGTTGGGGTATGATCGGCAGATGCAAGTTTATTTCCCCTTCGGTAGGTGCAGCTTAAGAGCTAAAGTCTTTTATCGGATGGAGCATTTTACCCTGCCCGCCGGCAGATGTATAATGTACTCCTCTACCAAGCGATGCCTAATGAACCGCGTGTGATGTCTTGAGCTAAGTTATTTTTCAAAAAAAAAAATATATTACCAAAAATGAATAAAGTGTTAGTAATAAGAATTAAATGATTAAGAAAGATACGGATTATAAGACGATCCCTCTAGGGTCGTTACAGACTGGCACCTGCTGAATTAAAAGAGCTGAAGTCTCAGTTACAGACTGGCACCTGCTGAATTAAAAGAGCTGAAGTCTCAGTTAGAGGAGTTGTTAGACAAGGGGTTTATCCGACCCAGCTTTTCTCCCTGGGGTGCGCCAGTGCTGATCGTGAATAAAAAGGACGGAACTCTCAGAATGTGCGTTAATTACAGAGAGTTGAATAAGCTAACGGTGAAGAATAAGTATCCACTGCCCCGGATCGATGACCTGTTTGATCAACTGCAGGGTGCCCGAGTATTTTTTAGGATAGACCTACGCTCGGGTTATTATTAGTTGAAGGTCCGGAGGGAAGATGTTCAGAAAACAGCCTTCCGAACAAGGTACGGGCATTACGAATTTCTTGTGATGTCCTTTGGACTTACGAATGCTCCTGCAGCTTTTATGAATTTGATGAACTTTGTTTTTAAGGAGTATTTAGACAAGTTTGTCGTCGTCTTCATTGATGACATCTTGATCTATTCGAAGAAAAAGGAAGAGCATGAGGAGCATTTGCGAATTGTTCTGAAGATTCTATGCCAACATCAATTATATCCGAAGTTCTCTAAGTGCGAGTTTTGGCTGGATCGAATCAGTTTTCTCGGCCATATCATATCTTAGGAGGGAATTTCAGTGGATTCAACAAAGATTGAAGTTGTTAGAGATTGGCCACAGCCTAAGAACGTGCGAGAAGTATGTGGATTTCTTGGTTTAGCTGGATATTACAGGAAGTTCATTGAGAGATTTTCAAATATAGCAGTCCCTCTATCCCGCTTGATGAGAAAGAATGAGAAGTTTGTATGGTCGCCTGCTTGTGAAAAGAGCTTTGTGAAGCTAAAACGGAGATTGACTACAGCTCCAGTTCTGACACTACCAGTTGAGGGTGATAAGTTCAGTATTTACTGTGACGCCTCGAGAATCGGACTGGGATGTGTATTGATACAGGAAGGCAGGGTCATTGCTTATGTTTCTAGACAGTTGAAACCATATGAGCAAAACTATCCAACACACGACCTCGAGCTTGCATCTGTGGTCTTTGCTTTAAAAATCTAGAGACACTATCTGTATGGGCAGCAGTGTGAGGGGTTCTCTGACCACAGAAGCTTAAAGTATTTGTTTACGCAGAAAGAACTTAATATGTGACAGCGAAGGTGGTTGGAGTTTGTTAAAGATTATGATTTTGAAATTAAATACCACCTAGGGAAGGCAAACAAAGTCACTAATGCCTTGAGGAGAATGCCTATTACGAGTCAGCCTTCGCTTGCATCGATGTCGGTAATGTTGAGGTCTGAGATTGAGAAGTTTGATTTGGAGATTGTGACAGAGTTGTCCAGTATTCTCACCAACATTTCTCTCTGGCCGACTATTCTGGATAAGATACGCGAAGCTCAGCAAAAAGATATGGAGTGTGAGGGGCTTCGATCGAGCATGACATCTGGAGACCTGTCTGATTTTAATTTGTCGGAAGATGGTATTCTAAAGTTCAGGCATAGGTGGTACATGCCTAACGATGAGGAGCTAAAGAAAGAGATATTGGCCGAGGCACATTCTTCAGCTTATTCTGTGCATCCAGGAAGCACGAAAATGTATAGAGATTTGAGGCAACACCTCTAGTGGCCGAACATGAAAAGAGAGATTGCCAAGTACGTAGAAACCTACCTGATTTGCCAACAGGTTAAGGCAGAGCATCAAAGGCCAGCCGGAACCTTACAGCCACTGCCTATTCCGGAGTGGAAATGGGAGCAGATCTCTACTTATTTCATAGTTGGACTCCCGAGAACGACAAAGGGGCACGATGGTATTTGGGTGATAGTGGACCATTTGACAAAGACGGCCCACTTCCTGCCAATGAAGATGACCTATTTTATGGATCAGCTAGCTGAGCTGTATGTGCAGGAGATCGTTAGACTACACGGAGTGCCAATCTCTATTTTTCTGATAGAGATGCCAGATTTACTTCAAAGTTTTGGAAGAGTCTACATAAGGCTATGGGAACTCAGCTGAATTTTAGCACGGCATTTCATCCTCAGACTGATGGACAGACAGAAAGAACAAATCAGATATGCTCAAAGCTTGCGTGCTAGAGTTTCAGGGCTCGTGGAGCCAATATTTACCTTTGATTGAGTTTTCATACAACAACAGCTTCCAGGATACTATTTGCATGGCTCCGTATGAGGCACTGTATGGTCGAAAAGGCAGGTCTCCGTTATATTGGGACGAGGTAGGCGAGACTATCATAGTCGGCCCAGATATTTTGCAGCAAACAGCGGAGAAGATCGTTGTTATTAGACAACGTATAGAGATAGCACAGAGCCACCAAAAGAGCTATGCTGACACCAGACAGAGAGAATTACAGTTTAAGGAAGGTGACGAAGTGTATTTGAAGATTTCTCAGTTTAAAGGCGTTATGCGATTTGGAAGACGAGGCAAGTTGAACCCTCGTTTTGTTGGGCCCTTTCCTATTCTGAAGAGGATCGGGACTATAGCGTACCAGTTACAGCTCTTGGCATCTATGGAAGGTATTCACGATGTGTTCCACGTGTCCATGCTCAGAAAATGTGTGCGTGATCCATCACACGTCGTTGAAACGAGAGAGATCGAAGTGCAACCAACGCTGACCTACGAGAAAAGGCCAGTACGAATCCTAGATTCTTCTATCAAGGTATTGCGCAATAAGGAGATCCCACTGGTAAAGGTTCTGTGGCGGAATCACGATGTTGAGGAGGCTACTTGGGAGAGGCAGCAGGATATGATGTTGAAGTATCCTGAACTGTTTGTATAGTCAAATTTTGATGACAAAATTTAAATAAGGTGGATGGAATGTAACACTCGGTTTTACGGGATTTGATTTATTCCAATATAAATGGCATTTTTGTAAATACGTCAAACTAAGTCCGTTTTGCAAACGGAAAGTTTTAACGGAGCCCTAATAATAAATTAGAATTTATGATGAAATATGAAAATTTGGAGAAATCGGATCATTAGTTAAATAACGAAATTTGTGGAGGAATAAATGGAAAATCAATGGAAGGGCGTTATGGTAAATTTGCAAGCCAAATTTTAATAAAAACATCAAACTCCCTCTTTCTCCCTCAAACTTACACGATTTTCTGCATTTTCTCCCCCTCCCGCAAGCGATTTCTTCTCCTCCTTCGTGCGTTCCTCTTCCGGCGACGAGAACTCCTCCGACGACTCGGTTTTTCACGTTTCCTTCTCCTTCCTCGACTCTAGGTATGAATCTATAGTTTTAGAGCTTTAGATATCAATTTCTAGGGTTTAAAACGGTTAGGGTTCTTAAGGGTTTTCGTCGAAAACGTGGAGTAGAGTTTGAAATTGATAGGTTTAGCATAAATGCGCCTCAAATGGCTGTATTTATGATTATTGGTGAAAATTTGATGGTTTAATAGAGTTTGTTAAGAAGTTTGGTAGTTAGAAGGTTTTAAAAACTCCATTAATGGAGGTTTGGAAATTCACGAGCACGAGTTGCTTGATAAAATGCCTCAATGAGGTGTTTTAAAGTTTATGAGATTTTTTTTAGCTATGAGTTTGTAATTTTCTAAACTCGATAGTTTAGAATTGGTTTAAATGATAAATGTTGTGTATTGCCTTAGGTGAACAACGCTCGTGGACGGAGCTTGAATTTCAACGGACGCGAGGTAAGTCTTCGTGATTTGTTTGGCCGTCTTTGCCTACACCATAAGAATGTACGTTAAATTGAGGAATTGGAGATATATTGCGTTCGGGTAATTAGGACGAGTAGTTAGTTTTAGGTTTGGTTAGGTTGTCATTGTTAAGTTTATTGTTTGTATGTTTCTATTTGTTTCTATTTCGTTCATGGCATAATATTTGTTCATGCATCATTGTTTTCGAAAAGAGCATGAAAAGGAAATTTCTATGCATGCTTTTACAAAACGAAAAGGTAAACGAATGTAATAAAGGTCACGTCGGTGGCGGTTGTTCAGACATGGCTGTCAGGTGAAGCATGTTTCCCCCCCCCCCCCCCCCGGTTAGATACGAGGGGCTATCCAATCGACGGATGTGCCGCTCCTATCTAGCGAGAGTGAAGCCCCGGTGACATAAATGAAATGATTAGCGAAAAGGTAGAACGCATGATTTATGAACTGTACATGCATAGCATTAGCATTCAAGTGCATTCACGTAGATTTACTGAGCCTCTAGCTAACATTTTTATTTCTATGGTGTAGGTTATTTTGAGACAGGTGAGGAAGACGTCCCTCCGCCTGAAGTATGAGGACGTCGAAGGAGGATGGCCCGTGGGAGTGCGCTGGCAGTCGGTGCGTGATTTTGACCCATGGGGACGTAGGTAAACGTTTTGGGGAATTGATAGATAGGATATAGGAAATTGTATAGTTAAACATTTTAGGATGCTTGGATCTGGCTAGATATTGTTTTGTAATGTTTCGATATTTTCAAACAGGAGGAAATGTTAAACTTTTTAACGGAACCACGCGGTTCGTTTTTATGAAATTTTTCATATTTTAAATATGTTTTTAGTCGGTAATGGAGGATTGGTAGAGAGTGAAATGTATGTGGATGGTAGTGTTATTGTGTAGAAAGTTTTTATGAAATGTTAGTGGTGATTTGATGAGGGAAAATGGGTGAAGTGTTATGTGAATTGTACAGGGGAATCGATGGATGAAGTAGAAGAAGAAAATAGGGGAAAAGAAGTGAGGATGCTCTCTGGAATTTTTGGAATCCAGAGAGCATGCCGTTTGATCGCCTGATGAGTGGGGCGATCGATCGCCCCCTCCATTTTGGCCTCAGCCGATCGATTGGCTAAAATGGCCGATCGATCGGCCATGAATTTCACGGGCAAGTGCCCTTTTTACCCCTGCTTCTCTTAGGCGATGTTTTAACATGTTCTTTTAATGTATTTAATTTATTTTTCAAGGGAATTTCAACATTTATTTTAAGGTATTTTCTTTAAATGGTTTTAGGGACGTTTTAATTTTAATTAGAGGTTTAAAAAGAAAAATTTATACGGGAAATTAAGGGAATAGTGTAAGGGTCGTTACAGCCGCACCCGGATCACTGAGCTGGAGCAAGGCTGCAGCTTGGACCGTTGATGGCGTGCGAGATGCGCACGTTGCTGCTCCTGGTTCGGCGATGGCGCGCGCACCAGATCTCCATCCTCGGCCCTTGAAGCTCCTTCAAATCCAATGGCTCATCTTCACTCTTGCCAAACCCTAATCCACCTGGCTTGCCTATTTAAGCATAGCATTGGTGTTTGTAGCAAACTTTTTGCTCATTTATGAAATTACTATTTCCCTAACTCGTGTTAGAAGAACCTTCGGGTGTTTCCTTGATTTCTATCGAGTGGAGTAGTTCTCCATTGCTATCCTAGCTCAAGGTTGCTAGGCTAGCTCTTATTTTCCCTCACCTGACCCTCTTGAGAGTAAGGGCATCGAGGAAGAAAACCTAAGCATACGGTGGTTGTTTTTCCTCCGAGAAAACGTGCACCCGAGAGCTCAAACGTAAGATAGCTCCTTGGGTCCGCCAAGGGTATTCCCACCTTCATCATTTTCATCACATTTTCACACACACATCACCCTTAAATTTCGGCCCTCACCATTCACACACTTCACCTTTTATTTTTGTGCACTTTCATCTTCATCTCGATCTTTCATTTCTTAACCTTGGCACACACGCTTTACACCTTCATTCTACTCCATTTTTATTGTGCATTTCATCCCTTTTATTCCCATCATACTCGGCCATCTTAATCACACACATTCACTTTCATTTTCTTGCATTTTATTTTCCCTTTTGCTCTCTTTATTTTCAGTTTTGTTTAACACACTTCACCCAAGCACTTTGAGCCTTATTTGTGGGTTACACGGCCCCTTTTCTAAGGGCTACCGTGCCAAGTGGTAGTCTACGTCATTTCTTCTCTTCGGTGAGCATTAATCGAGAGTTGAGTGATTTTGTTTTCACTTTGTTGTGAGCAAAGGTGGTTTCTTCCTATTGCAACTTTCTTCCTCTTCTTCTTAAGAGTGGAAAATACAAAGTAAGGTTGTACAAAACTCTCATTCAAGATTTGTTGGAGAGCTCTGTTGATTAGAGAGAGACAAGGCCGAAAAGGTGCACCTTATAGCCAGTTCGGACCAGCAACAATCAATCCTCCATATCTTTTCATCCTCCATGAATTAACCTTTGAAATTTTTAGGGTATCTCATCTACATCTCCATTAATTGAATCACCAATTAGATGACATTAACCAATGGATAATGGAGAGGAAGACTCAGCAAGAAAGGGTCCCTCAAACTCCCTTTCCTAGAAGAGGACATGGAAATACTAGGAGAAATTTCATGCAAACCGAGTATGATAAAGAATCCAAAATTGTAGGCTATGATGGCCCGCATACAAGACACGATTTTAGTGTAGAAATGAAACATGATGAGGTATACATTTCTCCTTTTAGAGGCTCCATTGATAGGGATGAGTATTTTTCTTGTATTAAAATGGTTGAAGTCTATTTTATTTGTAGTGATTTTTCGGATAAGGGGAAAATTAAACTAGTTTTTAGAGAGTTCACCGATTATGCTAGTTATTGATGGAAAAATATTTTGGCCAAAAGAAGAAGAAATGGTGAGGCCAAAATTAGTACTTGGAAATTGATGAAGAGTCTAATTGAAAAGAATTTTGCACCTAGGCCATAAGAGAAGTATCATGATTATTGGTACTTGCAAATTCTCCAAATACAATCGAAATTCCCCATTTACAAGTGCAAGCTCAAGTTGAGTTTGATGAGGAACCCCTTATCAAAAGTGAAGAAATGGAAGAGGAGATCATCCTCTCCCATGAGATACCTACCCCAATTGACTTCAATGAAGATTTTGAGGCCGTGGAATATTTTGTAGGATTTTTTCTTGAAATGGAAGCAAAGACACCTCCTTGGTAGCGACCATGAAGGGAGGAAGTAATTATGTGGAGGTGACTAATACTCAACAAGAGCCTCCATTTATGGGGATGTAATGTTCTCTAGAACCTCCAAACCAATAAGAAGAAATTGAAGGGGAAGAAATCTCCTCCTACCCCAATGAAGTTCCATTACTTGAGATTAAAGGACAAAGAGATAAATAAGAAGATGATTGGATAGAAGGAGAAGAAGTCTTAAAAGAAGAACACTTGGATTGTGGGATTAACTCCTTGGAAACAAGTTTAGAAACAAGAGGGGGTACTGAATCAGCCCTTACTAAAAGAAAGGGAAAGGACGTCTCAAGCCCTAATGAAGGTGCCTAACATTGAGCTTGTTGATTTAATAAGTCTCTTGAAACTGGATCTGTACTATATCAACAACTCGATACAAACTTCAACTAGGGTCCTAAAGTTTGCCTTATTCATGAATGATTTGACTTAAGTGATGGAAATTATTATCCTTCTTGAAAATGGAATGAGGTCAAATTTTTGGACCACAAAACCATTTACTTTGAAGAGGAAAGGATTTTTCTCTTAGCAACCGAGACATTCCTTAATGATGGGGAGAAGATCGATTTAAAAATGCATCCAAATCATCACTTCCTAAACTAAAAGCATCGAGCGTCCAATGAAGTTGTCACTACTTCATCGATAAGGACGTCGCCTTAAACCACTTGATGTCTTGGTTTCTTAAAATTGGATGAATTGGAGACTTTTATCATAATGGTATAGACTTGATAATTTGGTATGACAAATGGGACAAAGGTGATATGTTTTTGTCAAGTATGGAGTAATGGGGGGTTTCGGCTAACCTTACTTCATTGATGTTGTTTTTGCCTTGGGATGAACATTTTGTTGGGGAAGATTTATCAAAGTTTTATTTGAGTTCCTTGATGTATCCACTTCATCAAGACTTGTTGATGTGCCACAGATTCGTCATTCCTCAACAATAATTCCATGGAGATTTTCTAACCGATTTTCAATTGTTTATTTTGTAGGTTTTCATGGATGAGCTTACTTTAAGAATATCCAACTCTTCAATTTAACATGCACTTACATTATGACATTCTTCAAAGTGAGGCGTAAATGGAAGATCAAGCACACATTCAAAGATTATTGGACTTTCCAAGAAAACTGCTGTCAAATTGAGCTTCAAAGCATATTTGGCATATTCAACATCCTTAACCACTTTATTACGACAAGTGTGCTTCATAAGGAATGTATCTGACATCTCAAGGTTTCCAGAATGAGTTGAATCGATAAATTTAAAATTATTTGCTAGGTCAACCAGACCAATTACTGAGGACTCTATTATTCTAACGAACTCAAAAATCGAGAAGACTCGTTTAAATTCAAGCTTGTGTTATTTATTTATTTTTGTTTATTATGGTTTGGACTTGCTGAATGTATGATGGCTGAAGAGGGCTGAATCTTGGAGGGAATAAGGGCTGATGAAAAATACAATTGGAGAGAGAAGGAGGGTGCCTAGTTGGCGTGGCACGAGTGGTCTCTCAGCCTAAAGGAAATAGCCGATCTTTCCTATTATTGTTCTTTCCTTTTGTTTAAACGTTGACATAATTGTGAGGCTATTTAATCCCCCCCTATAGCTGATGTTCAGCAACAACTTTTGAATAAAAAACCTTGAAGTTTTCTTTTCTAAATTTTGAAACTCTTTGAGCCTCATTTTGGTGCCCACAGGGTAAGTGATATCCGTGACAGTATTGTGCAATTGTCTTCCAAAGTTGTGAGTACTTTGGAGAACTCTTATTTCTACTCTTTTATCTATTTTTTCCTTAGGTAGAAATTCAAGCAAAAGAGTATAAAACTCTCACTTTTTGGCAAGTTGGAGTATTTTTCATCAAGAAGAATTACAAAACTCGAGAAGTGCATAATTATCACTTCATCAGACCAACGATGCCCCTACCATCATATCTCTTCTTCCACCACGATTTAGACACTGAAAATTTAAGGGTGTTTCTTCACTCTCTGAGCAAGATCACTTTAAAATTTCAGATTATTTGGTTCATCCAATCAAAAGTTACGATTTTTGGACTAGAATTTGTTTCATCCGAAAATAGATTTTCTATTTTGTTTCTGCAATATCTTTTTGGCTATAACGATTTTGGATCTGAAATTTTAAGGACATCTCAATCACATTTTGAGTAATTCTCTATCAAAATTTCATAACATTTTAGATCCAAATTGATATAGTTGTGCTTGTTGGAATCTAGTAATCTTTAGTGATTGTCAATTGGAAATCCGAGGTACAATAGTATTCATGTTGTCACACAAATTAATAACTTGAAGCAGCATTTTTGGCTGCATTGAGTCTACCTCATTTCTTCTTGCTCTTCTTCTTAGGAGTGGAAAATACAGAGCAAGGTTGAAATCTCATTCAAGGTTTGCTGGAGAGCTCTCTTGATTAGAGAGAGACAAGGCTGAAAAGGTTCACCTTATAGCCAGTTCGGACTAGCAATGATCCATCCTCTATATCTTTTCATCTTCCACGAATCAACCTTTGAAATTTTTAGAGTATCTCGTCCACATCCCCAGTAAGTTCCATTTAAAATTTCAAGTCATTTGGAATAGTATTGAGAAAGTTGTGCATTTGGGAAGTTGGGGACCAACTTCTAGAGCAGTTCTACCAGAGTAGTTTTTTGTGCTATTGTTTCATGCACAACATTTAATCCACATCGAATTAGGTTCTGGAATTTTAGGATCATTTTATAAATATTCTTAGCAAGACACTGTTACAATTTCAAAGCATTTGGATTTAAATTGGAGAAGTTATACTTTCTGTAAGTGAGGGTATTTTTAGACCAAAACTGTTATTTTACCGAATAGAATTTGTGTTGCTATTATGCTTCTATTTGTTCTCCAAGTGTGAAGCATTCAATTAATCTAATTATGCTTAAAACCTAATTAAGCAAAGTATTTTTGCAATTATATGCAAATTAAAGGGTAAAATGGTACATTTTAATGAATAAATTTGACAAAAGAGTAATTTTACCCTAAGAGCTCTTTAGAAAGGTTGATAGAGGCTGAATGAGCAGCACATTTCGTGCTTCCAAGGTGAAGAAATAGAGGAGAAAAGAGAGTGGAAAAAAGAATGGAGAAAGTGGGAGAAAGAAAATAAAGTGCAAAAATTAAGGGGGAAGGAAGGTGATTTGAACTTCAATCCTTTGAGGAATGTTTTTCCTCTCATCAAGAGGATTCATTTGAGCTAAGAATCAAAAGGTGAAATATAGGAATCAAAAGTCTTAAAGAGGTAAGAAACCTAACCTATATGTTTATTAAACTATGTTAAATATTGCATAGTTTAGGTGGAGAATATGGTGATTTTGGAATTGGAATTAGAGTTATGAAATTACATGTTAACGGTATTTAATTATGAAGATTCGCAGGGTAGCTAACCCTCTTAGTCCGTTTTTGCAAGAAGAGGGTATAATATAATCCTTTTGTTAAATAAGATTTCCTCCGCGTAATGGATAAGCATTTATTACCAATGGGGAATTCTTTCTCATCTTAAATTGAAAACGGGGATGATTGGATTTGCACCAATATAAACCATAAATTTGATAGACAATAAAGGGTACGAAAAATCTTTTTTTTTTTTAGATAGTGAATGTAGCTCTTCCAGTCTATCCTATTCATTCACTGGTATTGATCACTGATACTAGAAAAATACTTTCATTTCTTTTGTGCCAGTCTATGATCTGAAAGAGTCGCACATACACCCTAGTACATGTTCCTCGACGCTGAGGACATCCCTAAAGGGCGGGCGATTTGGTGACATTTTTGATTGGCTGTCTTGTATTTCTAATAAGTTGTTTAATAGGTTGTATGTATATATGGCATACTTAGGAAAGATATTAGCATGAAATTGATATATTTGTGGTCAATTGAACATAGAATTCATCATGGCTTAATTGTGCATAAATTCATCCTAATTGAAAACATTAATGAATAAAGTGCATGATGGTTGTTATGAAAGAATAGAAAATGTTTATTTGATGTTCCCAAAACATGATTAAAGTTGGGTTTGAAAGTGATATAGTTTAGAATGGAAAAAATGTTAAAATGTGTGAGAAAATAAGAGTTTAGTGAGAGGTGTCACCTACTTGAAAAGGTGTCAACCAGAACAATGAATAAAATTGTTAGAAATATGACAGAATAGTTAAAGGTATTGACTATTTTTGATAAATTAATTATTACATAGAGCTTAGAACTGTCTACCGGACAACAAAAGGTGTGGACCGATCTTCGATTATAAGTTAGAAATTGTGTGAAATTTATTACAATTAACTTAGATAGCTAACTATTTAGCTTACATTTGGATATGATTTCAGTCATAATAGGAGATGTCTAGAAAGAGATGTGAGATATCATCATAGGTTATTTAGATAGCTGCATAACGACTATTCATGCATTATGTTGCTTGTCATTTAACAAAGATTTGCATGCTCATACTTTATGCATTATTAGTATGTATTATGCATTCAACGTATGTATAGTAAAGATGCTTAAACTATGCATCAATAAACTATATATATATAAATAGTATTATCGGAGGTATGATTGGTCACATTCGAACCCAATATATATCTCACTAGCTATGTATTGTGTGACGTTTGTAAATTCATAAACAGAAGAGGAGCGACTGTGAGTCCCCCTTGGGAAATCCTTAGCCCTATATAGATATATTGTGACGTGCATGTGGTACTGTGAAATAGTCAGTAGGATGTATTTATATTTGAGGCTTTATACATCGAGATTGTTGATCATGAATATGGACATTCAATTATATGTCGATATGGATCACACATATTGGTGTGTCAGTGTTGCATTTCATACTCATTACATATAGTTGAGTATAAGAATAAGAAATAAATGAGTCATGTCATCTAAACAATGATTTACGTTGTCATGTGTCTAGGTGTCTAGGCATGTTCATATATGCATTGATTAATTCTTGCACATAGAAGAATATGATAAACATAAATTGAATTGGAGATTAATCATAAATGTCTAATGAATTTTATAGAGAAAGTATAAGATAGACATTAATTAAATATGTCTAGTAAGTCTATGAAGAACATAGAATTAGACATTCATCATAGATGTCTAGTGATTTTGTGAAAGATGTGAGATAAACATTAAATAAATGTCTAGAATATGGTAAAATATAGCCCATGACATGAGTGTGTAAAACATAATTAGACATTAAAAGAAATGTTTAGATAGTCTTTGTTAAATAGAAACCATGAAAAAAAGGGTAAACTATAAATGATAATCAGGTTGTTTACAATAACAACTAGTGGTGGAAATATAGTGCATAAAAATAAGTGGCACAAGAGTATGAGAGAAAAAGTTAGTTAGGATATGATTATCTAAATCATATGTCTAGGCATTCACATAAATGCACAATACACTTCTTACACAAAGAGACGTGACATTAATAAGAAATGTTTAAAGCTTTAATTATAAAATACAGGATGTTTGATCAGAAGAGTTGATCAAAGTTAATAAATGGAAGCTGTGGTTGTGAGGTCTAATCATGTAGGGAAGTTAGTGCATGATTAGATGTGATTTCAGTCTAGTTTGGTGAATCCTTAAATTATGATTCTTACTCAACTTTATAAAGCTCACTTCGTTGTTTCCTTTAATTTTTCAGGAACAAGTTGTGGCAGCTCACGAGATAAAGGTAAAGACACAATGGATTAAATAGCTCAACACAACATAGGTCCATTAGAGTTTGGGGTTTTTTTTTATATTTTCCTATAGTTTATTTTAGTTGGCCCATGTCTTTATAAATAAATATGAATAAATTCTTGTATATAATAAGAATTGTATATAAACTGAGGGTTGATGTTACTATTTCTTGCAGCCCAGTTGCATGTAATTTATTTTTTCTGCTGCACTGATGGTTTATTTAACATTCTTCAGGTAGAGAATCCACGTCGCTATCTCGGTGTTCGAGGGCATCGAGATCGAGGTTGTCACAATTACAATCTGTGGCACCTTCGGCTAGGTCATACTAGTGAAATAGGTCTTTTTGAGCTTGGTCAATAGAATCTTCTCGATGACAGTATATCAAAACTAGAGTTTTGTGAGAACTATCTCCTAAAGTAGTAGAGTGAAGTTTCCTAGATTGATACATTCATCTCAAGGCATCTTAGAATAACTCAGGTGTATGGTGCTTGAAAACATTCCGTCTAAAGGTGGAGCACACTATTTTGTGACGTTCATAGATGACTTATGAAGGAGGGTTGGGGTGTTTTGTATGAGATCTAATAAAGATGAAGTATTTGAAATTTTCCCGACATGGAAGAAAACAGTGGAAAATCAAACTGCTAAGAAGTTTAAAAAGCTGAGGACTAATAATGGAATGAAATTTTGTTCTTCTAAATTTGATCAATATTCTAAGGAAGAAGAAATTGTGAGACATCATTCGGTTAACTATACACCTCAGTAAAATGGACTTTTTGAATGGATGAATAAGAAAATTATTGAAAAGGTTTGGTACATGCTTCTCACTTCAGATCTTCTGACATGCCAAGGGGGCCCAATACAAGATCTCTGACCAAGGCCTAAAATTTACTTAACCTTTTTATTAATGAGTTTGTTCTTCCTTTTCTTGCAGGAGTTGATCTTCTTGGAGACCTCACATGGATCACTCGGATGGACTCATCATTTGGCCCATGGGAATTTGTCTTCCCGGCCCAAGAATTATTGTAATTTTTGTTTTAAACTTATTTGGAAAACTCTAGTCTTTTTGTATGGATTATTTATAATTGCATCATGCATTAGATTGTTGGTTATGATTAGATGTATGATGGTGGATGATGGGTTGAAGACTTAACCAACAAAGAAGAAAAGTCCTTCAACAAAATGGACTCAAATGGAGACTTGGTCCAAAGAAGAGCCCACATGTAAGGTATGAATTTTATAGTTACATTTGGAAGTGGCAACAAGGATCAAGGACTTGGCAAAATCTCATCCATTGGTCAAGCAAGAGCTCGGATCGCTTGGAGCAATAATCTGGCGCGCTCGCCGGCAGGCAGCCTGGCTCGGGTCAGGCGCGCGTGGGCAGTAGTGTCGGCCATAAGATGAGGTGCGCGGGCAGCTGCTGACCATCGGATGGGCCACGCACGGATTAGCGTCATCACCATCGATCAGGCGAGTACGGGGAGCATCTCGACCTTCAACGGGGCGCGCCTAGATCAGCATTTGCACCGTTGATTGGCGCACGCTCGGCAGCAACCTGGACTACCAAATTGGTGCACTGGCAGTAATCCTCCAATCAGCTGCGCGCGCATGACTTGATCTCCCTTTGCCGCCGATTGCATCTTATCCTATGGCTCAAATGCACTCTTCCAATTGCCAAACCCTAATCATCCACCCTAGGATTTTCTATTTAAACATAGCATTGGTGTTTGTAAACAACCTTTTGCCATTTTTATGAGATTTCTATTTCCCTAACCGACGTGTTAGAAGACCTTCGGGTATTTCTCGATTTTCTAATCGAGTGGAGAGGTCCTCCATTGTTCCCTTAGCCCTTGAGTTGCTAGGTGAACTCTTAAGCTTTCCCTCACCTTTTTCTCTCTTTAGAATTTGAGGTTCGAGGAAGAAAACCTAGGCCTACAATGGTCATTTTTCTCTGGGAAAACATGCACCCAAGAGCACACGTAAGATAGCTTCCGGGTCTGCCAAGTGTATTCCATTTCCATCTACATTTTATGCATTTTATTCTTCTTTGTTTCGGCCACCAACTCACACACCTCACTTAATTTTTGCTAGCATTTTCTTCATCTTCTACACCTCTATTTTCTTCACGATTTTGCACACACTCTTCACCGAATCCTCTACTCCATTTTCTTTACATTTCATGCCTTTATTTTTCTCTATAACCCTCGGCCACTTCACACACTAATCACCTTGCATTTTCATCTTCATCCATTGCATATTTATTTTTGGTTTTGTGTACACTCCACACCCGAGCACGTTGCCTCTTTTCGTGGGTTTACACGGCCCCTTTTTTAAGGGCCACCGTGTCAAGTGGTATCAGAGCACAAGGTGCTTCCCATATGCATTTTTGTTTCATTTGACTCTAGTCAAAATTTCTAGCACAAAACCGGGATAGCCGCTCATATTGTAAGGCTTGATTCGGTTCTATTTTGTATGATATTTTGGCTATGTTTATCATGATATTTGCACCAAGTTTCTTATCATTTGTAGCCTAAAATACTAAGGTAAAAATTGGGTTTCAATGTTGCACACATTACACAAAAATCAGCCAAGGTGAGTAACCAATTACCTTAACTTGTTCTCGGTTTTTCTTGTGTTATTCATCTCAATTTTTATTGCCTTAATCTCCTCGGTTTTTCAGCTTATCATATTATGTTTGAACCAATGTTATGCATATAAATATATGCCAACAACTTAATACAAAAATCTGCTTAAATTAATGTGCAAAAATCAGCCAAGATGAATCATATGAAATTGGTTTAATAAAGTTTTATCTTCTCGGTTTTTGTTGTAACACCCGTGAAATTTTCTATACGTACATAGCCCTAGTTAGGGTATGCTATGAGAGTTTAATTTCATTCAAGGGTTGTGCAATTTTGAGAGTGAAATTTGAATAGAAAGTGTAGGGAGAAAATACTAGGATTTGAGTTGTTAGAATTATAGTAGTTTAGTTAATTAAAGATATGGAAAAGTCAAAAGTGGGTTTTACTTGTGGCTTATGTGGCATGGAAGGAAAGTCAATTAAGGTAGGTAAGGGTTGTGTTTTGGTGTTGAAGAAGTTAACAAAGAAAGGAGTTAGATGTTGAAAGGTCAAATTCTTAAAGAAAGTAGAAAAGTCAAAAAGAAAAGGTGTTAAGTGCAAATTTAATTAAAGGAAAAGTTAAATGAATAAAGGTGAGTGAAGATAGTCTTTACGTTGGCTTAGGGTTATGAGGAGAAGGGTGGGGTGGTTTTATAAAATCTACAAATTTTGTGGAAGAATTTAAAAGAAGGAAAAAGTTGTTTTAATTAAAAAGATAAATTTAAGGTTAAAAGAGCAAAATTGCTTCTTCTTCCCCCTTTTCATCAACGAAAATTCCAGCAACCCTAGTTTTTCTCTCGTCCATTTTTCCATCAAGTTTTGCAAGAAATCAAGGTAATATTTAATGGATTTGGTATGGATGCATATAGGTAGTAAGTTTTGGTGTTTTTAGTGAGTTTGGTGGAGGTTTTGAAAGGATGTCTAAAATAAGATTGCACAAGTATAAATCATAGACTCATCCAGAATACGTATAGCGGAAGACTTAAATAAAACATAAATCATTCTATCTCCTCATGATCATTCTTAAACTTAGAAATCCAGTCAATCCCAAAATCCATCGTGTTAAGAAAATCCCTTCGTACTTAATTTCAGTATGTATAATTCTTACTAACATCATAAGAGCAGTAACCAGGGGTCATAATCGCCTTCCAGACACTCACTGTCACCCTGAGCTCCATCCAACAACCAGTCTTAGACATCCTCACTGAATTTGGAATCCTCACCTGATAGTTCTTCACCTATATCATAAGGTTTAAACTATAAGCCTAATGCTTAGTAAGGAGTGCAACGCTAACATGTATGCATGAATGCACAGTTTAAGGAAAACACATGTTCATGATCTTTTCTTGTTCTTGTTCATCGTTTTCATCTTGCGGATTAAGGTAGGATTTGTGCCGTAAAGGGGGGTTGACAGTGCTAGTGTACATGGTCCCTTGCGGGTCGTATTCATGATCTCTCTTGTAGACAGTGACATACGTCAAACCGCTCCTAACCCTCTCTTAATCCAGGTTGCATAAGTTTCATATTCGTATTCACCGGTAGAGGACTTCTATCGGATGATGCTTATATGTCACGTGCGATGCACATGTCAATCGGTAGATGCTGATTATTACGATCGGCAGATGCTAGGAATTTCTTATTCACCAGTAGAGGTCTTCTATCGGATGATGCTTATATGTCACGTGCGATGCACATGTCAATTGGTAGATGCTGATTATTACGATCGGCAGATGCTAGGAATTTCTGGTTCACCGATAGAAGTCTTCTATTGGATGATGCTTAATATGTCACGTGTGATTCACATGTAAATCGGTAGATGTAGATTTTTTTTGCTATCGGTAGAAGTGAGTAATAAGTCTTGTCGTTTTGTGATCGGACGATGTGAGTGAGGACGATTTGTCGTCTTGTGATCAGATGATGTGGGTAATTATGCTTTGTCGTTTAGTAATCCGTAGAGGTCTTCTACCGGGCGATGTCCATGAGTCACGTGAAACGCTCGTGTCCATCGGATGATGTCTTCTACTGGGCGACGTCTATTGAGTCACGCGGAGTGCACGTGACATTCGGGGAATGTGTTCCTATCGGTAGATGTCTGCAAATCCATGCAGCCCGCGAACGATGAAGTCGAGTGATCTGAGGGCACTTTCCTTCTGCCCGAATACGTTATGGAACCGATGTCTGAGTTATGTCGTTCGACTTTGTGACTGATTATGTCGAAAGTCTTATGAAGGAGTCGAGTTTTTGAAGGGTTAAGTTTTTGTCAGATATGGCAATGTCTTTGAGTACTGTTTAAAAGGAAGAAAAAAAATATAGAGAGAGTAAACTTAGTATAAATGACCTAAGAAAGTTATGAATCGGTCTCGGCCCTAATGAGGTCGTTACAGTTATGGTATCAGAGCAAAACCGGGTTCAAAAATCGATTCTGCAGATTGCCTTCCAGCACAGATTGTCACATGAGCACACTCCAACAACTGTAAGTGTCTAAGATTTTAGTAATGTCATTACGTTAAGATGTGTTTATGATTATTTGTTTAGGAATCTCAAAATGGTAAGAGGTCAACAAAGAGAGAGCAATGAGGATAGTAACACCATCGCTGAGCTAACCGAGTTGGTTATTCGTCAGTCCCGCCAAATTGAGCAGTGGGTGGCTACTAGAGAAGAGCAAGGGAATTCTAGCTCAAATGCGACTCACGACAATGGAAGCGAGCGCTTTCACTACCTTCGACCTCCTGTATTCAATGGTCAAGTTTTGGATCCTATTTATGCTGAGGAGTGGATTCGAACAATTGAGGACATGTTCAAGTATGCCAAGGTTGATGAAGGGGACAAGGTCACTTGTGCTGTTTTTCATCTTGCATTGGGTGCAAGGCATTGGTGGGACTCAATTCAGAGCACTACGAATGCGGAAACTATGACTTGGGCGTGGTTCAAGACGGCCTTTTATGACAAGTATTTTAGCCGAGCGGTTCGGGCCAGCAAAAAGATGGAAGTTTATGCAGCTGCGTCAAACCGGTTCTGTGACTGACTACATCTGTAAGTTTGAGGCCTTGTCCAGGTTTGCACCCCGTCTGGTAGATGATGAGGAACACAAGATTCACCAGTTTGTCCATGGACTGAAGCTGATCCTCTTCCAGGGAGTGAAGACTGCGGGGATCCATAACATACCCTATTCCGAATCGGCTACTAAGGCTTTGGAATTGGAAGAAGTTGAGTTAACAGTACAAGGACAACGTGAACCGCCAAGGAAGTTTATCAAGGAGACTTAGCCACCACAGCGCCAGGGCAGAGGTTGGCAACCACAACCGAATAGGGGATCGCAGCAACAACAGAAAGGTGTGAAGAGACCCTTCAATCCAAATGATGATCAAGGAAAAGGAAAGCGACCTCTAGCTCCTCTATGTTCCACCTGCCAGAAGAATCACCATGGCGAATGTAAATTATATTCTGGCCGTTGCTATAGATGTGACAAGGTTGGACACATGGTCAGAGATTGCCCTATGCCGCCAGACCCAAATCGTGCGAGAGTAGCGCCAAGAGTCTATGCTTTAATGGAGGATGAGGATGTGGTGCAGCATACGGTCATAACAGGTACAATTATGATCTGTGGTATTTCTGCTTATACACTTATAGATACGGGAGCCACACACTCGTTTGTATCAACCCTGTTGTATGTAAGCATAGGTTAGAACTCTTGCCAGCCGAGAGGTGATATAGTGTTATGTTACCTTCAGGGAAGTCCTTGCATTCAGAACAGATAGTGAAAGGTGATATTGTATCTTTAGGAGAAAGGAAGTTATATGTAGAGCTAATCGTAATTGATATGAAGGGATATGAAGTCATATTAGGAATGGATTGGCTATTCAGACATTATGCCACGATAAGTTGTAGGTCTGGATTGGTTGAGTTCCGACCCCCGAACGAAAATCGGTATTCCTTCCAAGCTATTCCAAAAATAAGTAAAATGCCAATTATATCTTCACTAGAGACTCAACGGTTACTGGAAGGTGGTTGTGAGAGTTTTCTAGCTAGCATAATTGATGTCCGGGTAAAGGATAAGGTAGAACTCCAAGATATTCCTATAGTCCGAGAGTTTCCAAAAGCATTTTTGGATGACTTGCCCGAGTTACCACCTGATAGAGAAATTGAGTTTGTAATCGATACATATCTCGAGCCATCACTTGTGTCTAAGAACCCTTACCGCATGGCACCTGTTGAGCTGAAGGAGTTAAAAGTCCAACTCCAGGAACTAGTTGACAAGGGATTTATACGCCCTAGTTGTTCTCCCTGGGGTGCACCTGTCCTATTTGTTAAGAAGAAAGACGGTTCTCTTAGAATGTGCATAGATTACAGAGAACTGAACAAGTTAGCGATCAAGAATAAATATCCCTTACCCCAAATTGACGACTTGTTTGACCAACTACAAGGAACTAAGGTATTTTCAAAAATTGACTTACGTTCGGGTTATTACCAACTAAAGGTTAAGGAGAGTGATGTACCAAAGACAACATTCAGAACCCGATATGGATACTATGAATTTCTTGTGATGTCGTTTGGATTGACGAATGCACCTGCAGCTTTTATGGACTTGATGAACCTTGTGTTTCGTGAGTATTTGGACAAGTTTGTGATTGTGTTTATAGATGATATCCTAATTTATTCACAGACCAAAGCTGACCATGAAAAACACTTAAGAGTAGTTTTGACGACATTAGAACAGCAGCAACTCTATGCCAAGTTATCCAAGTGTGAGTTCTGGTTGGATAAGGTAAACTTTCTAGGCTATGTCATTTCTGCTGAAGGTATATTTGTAGATCCAACCAAAATTCAGGCAGTAAAAGATTGGCCCCAACTGAGGAACGCCAGTGAAGTCCATAGTTTCCTTGGTTTGGCAGGCTATTACAGAAAGTTCATCAAGGGATTCTCTATAATTTCCAAGCCTTTAACTAGTTTAACAAGGAAGGACACCAAATACTCTTGGAATGGAGCTTGCGAAGATAGCTTCCAGGCACTAAAACTGAAGTTGACGACAGCCCCTCTCTTGGCACTCTCGACTGAGGAAGAGAGATTTAGTGTTTATTGTGACGCATCCAAAGTTGGCCTGGGATGTGTTCTAATGCAAGAAGGCAAGGTTGTGGCATATTCTTCTAGACAGCTAAAGAGTTATGAGCAGAATTACCCCACTCACGATTTAGAATTAGCCGCGGTTGTCTTTGCACTAAAGATTTGGAGACACTATTTGTATGGTCAGCAGTGTGAAGTGTTTTCTGACCATAAGAGCTTGAAGTATCTCTTCACGCAAAAGGAATTAAACATGAGACAAAGACGTTGGTTGGAGTTCGTCAAGGATTACGATTTTGAAATTAAATATCATCCGGGTAAGGCTAATGTTGTAGCCGATGCATTAAGCAGAATGTCAAAGACAATGCAACTTGCGGTGTCAACCATGTCATTACCCTTGAAGGTTGAGATTCAAAAATTCGAGTTGGAGATAGTTCCGGAGTTATCAGCATTGCTTTCGGCATTATCTTTTCGGCCAACTATTTTGGATAAGATCAAGGAGGCACAACAAAAGGAATCAAAGGAAAACAATAGCATGATGAGTAAGTTGAAGGACGCCTCTTTTGAGTTCAGTCTCTCCAGGGATGGTATTTTGAGATTTAGGAATCGATGGTATGTTCTAAGCGATGAAGAACTACGCAGGTTGATCTTGGCCGAAGCGCACTCGTCTCCTTTTTCTGTACACCCCGGCAATACCAAAATGTATCGGGATTTAAAGTTACTTTACTGGTGGCCAAATTTGAAGAAGGATGTTGCTAAGTATGTGGAGTCGTGTTTGGTATGCCAACAAGTTAAGGCAAAGCATCAACGTCCAGGAGGTACCCTTCAACCTTTACCAATCCCCGAGTGGAAGTGGGAAAACATTGTCAAGGATTTTGTCGTAGGATTACCTAAGACAACTAAAGGTCATGACAGCATTTGGGTTGTAATTGACAGATTGACGAAATCAGCTCACTTCCTACCTGTAAAGACAACTTTCACGATGGATCAGCTTGCTAATCTGTACGTTCAGGAAATTATTAGGTTGCATGGGATTCCGATATCCATTGTCTCTGATCATGATCCCAGGTTTACTTCAAGGTTTTGGAAAAGTCTTCAAGACACGTTGGGATCAAAGTTGACCCTCAGCACTGCTTTTCACCCTCAAACTGATGGACAATCCGAACGGACAATTCAGACACTCGAGGATATGTTAAGGGCTTGTGTGCTAGATTTCTAGGCATCTTGGAGTCGATACCTGCCATTGCTTGAATTCTCCTATAACAATAGTTACCAGTCCACCATCGGTATGGCACCATACGAAGCACTGTATGGCAGGAAATACAGATCACCCTTATATTGAGACGAAGTTGGCGAAGCAAAACTTCTAGGCCCTGAAATTTTGCAGCACATGTCAGACAAGATCACCATTATTAGGAAAAGAATGATGACAGCACAAAGCCGACAGAAAAGTTATGCTGACCAAAGGAGGAGAGATCTGTAGTTTGCCGTCAGAGATGAAGTTTTCCTTAAGATTTCACCATTTAAGGGAGTTTTAAGATTCGGCAAGAAGGGAAAGCTTAGTCCACGATTCATTGGTCCATTCCCTGTCTTGGCAAGGATTGGTAATACAGTTTATAAATTGCAATGGCCTCCATCACTGGGAAAAGTTCACAATGTTTTTCACGTGTCTATGCTAAGGAAATGCATACGTGATGCGACGCAGGTTGTTAAGCCAACAGAGATTAATATTGAGCCGACATTGGTGTATGAAGAGAAACCAGTGCAAATATTAGAATCTGCAGTTAATACTCTGCGGAACAAAGAAATTCCACTAGTAAAAGTCTTATGGATGAATCATGGCATTGAAGAAGCCACGTGGGAGCGACAGCAGGACATGTTGGCCAAATATCCTGACTCTTTGCTTGATCAATTTTCGAGAACGAAAATTTTGTTTAAGGAGTGGTGGATGTAACACCCGACAATGTTCAGCCAGGTATTTTCTTAACAGCTTTAACTGTCACCTCCACCATTAACCTTTACAATTTTGAATTTAAATGCCAAAGCTTAATTGATTTTATTTGTGTGATGGAAGAATTGTAAATAAGATGGATTTCAATCGATATAAATAGAAAATAGAAATCCTTAAACCTCACTAAAACCCCACTGTAGCCGACACTTTCCTTCTGCGATTTCTCATCCTCCAGGGCTCTCCTTCTCTTTGCCAACGACTCCTTCGTCGGCGACCGATTCTTCAGTCTCCACCCCGACAATCCACGCTCTAGGTAAGGCTTAGACAATGTAGCTACTGGTTAGTTACTTAGAGCTTTGTTTTCAGCTTGAACTTGAAGTTTCGGATTCTTCAATGGCAGAGTTATTATAGTAACATTTATAATCTGCGTTTAGTAATGACATTTCTGATTCGATTCTGGACATCAAGATAACCGACTGTGTTTAGTTGCTAGGTTGAATCTGGGCATTTTATGTTCTGGAAACTTGATCTACGCACATAAGGTGCTTGACTAAAGAACTTAGAAATACATGTACGTTAGATTCTATGATGACTTTTGGTTAGAACTTTTAGGATTTTGTTTTAACTCTATAATGTGAAATGCTTTAGGTGAAGAAAAATCCTGAGGTGAAGTGCTCAAGTTGCTAAGGGAAACCAGGTAAGTGAGTGAGTAAGATTCCCGGCCATTAAGGCCCTACATCACAAGGGTACTAGGTAGAAGTTGTCTATAATGTTTAAAGGTTATCTTTGTTATTGTCTGTTTGGTTATGATACTCGAGTTGATAGTATGATCTTTTGATGAATGAATGATCTGTCCTTTTGTTTGATGAAATAGGAATGCTCATGCTCATGCTTTATGATCATTTTTTTAAGTGTATGAAAGTGTTTTAAATGCATTTTTTGCATCATGATTAAGATTACGAATATGAAACTTATGCAACCTGGATTAAGAGAGGGTTGGGGGCGGTTTGGCGTATGTCACTGTCCAAAAGAGGGACCATGAATACGACCCGCAAGGGACCATGTACACTAGAACTGTCAACCCCCCTTTACGGCACAAATCCTCCCTTAATCCGCAAGATGAAAATGATGAATAAGAACAAGAACAAGAAAAGATCATGAACATGTGTTTTCCTTAAACTGTGCATTCATGCATACATGTTAGCGTTGCACTCCTTACTAAGCATTAGGCTTATAGTTTAAACCTTATGATGTAGGTGAAGAACTATCAGGTGAGGATTCCAAATTCAGTGATGATGTCTAAGACTGGTTGCTGGATGGAGCTCAGGGTGACAGTGAGTGGCTGGAAGGCGATTATGACCCCTGGTTACTGCTCTTATGATGTTAGTAAAAATTATACATACTGAAATTAAGTAGGAAGGGATTTTCTTAACACGATGGATTTTGGGATTTGTCTGTCTGGATTTGTAAGTTTAAGAATGATCATGAGGAGATAGAATGATTTATGTTTTATTTAAGTTTTCCGCTATACGTATTCTGGATGAGTCTATGATTTATACCTGTGCAATCTTATTTTAGTCAAGTTGAAGTCTGTGAAAGTCAGGATGTCTCGTTTCGTAGATGTTGTCATCGGTAGATGCTAATTATTACTATCGGCAGATACTAGGAATTTCTTATTCACCGGTAGAGGTCTTCTATCGGATGATGCTTATATGTCACGTGCGATGCACATGTCAATCGGTAGATGCTGATTATTACGATCGACAGATGCTAGGAATTTCTTATTCACCGGTAGAGGTCTTCTATCGGATGATGCTTATATGTCACGTGCGATGCACATGTCAATTGGTAGATGCTGATTATTACGATCGTCAGATGCTAGGAATTTCTGGTTCACCGATTGAAGTCTTCTATCGGATGATGCTTAATATGTCACGTGTGATTCACATGTAAATCGGTAGATGTAGATTTTTTTTGCTATCGGTAGGAAGTGAGTAATAAGTCTTGTCGTTTTGTGATCGGACGATGTGAGTGAGGACGATTTGTCGTCTTGTGATCGGATGATGTGGGTAATTATGCTTTGTCGTTTAGTAATCGGTAGAGGTCTTCTACCAGGCGATGTCCATGAGTCACGTGAAACGCTCGTGTCCATCGGATGATGTCTTCTACTGGGCGACGTCTATTGAGTCACGCGAAGTGCACGTGACATTCGGGGAATGTGTTCCTATCGGTAGATGTCTGCAAATCCATGCAGCCCGCGAACGATGAAGTCGAGTGGTCTGAGGGCACTTTCCTTCTGCCTGAATATGTTATGGAACCGATGTCTGAGTTATGTCGTTCGACTCTGTGACTGATTATGTCGACAGTCTTATGAAGGAGTCGAGTTTTTGAAGGGTTAAGTTTTTGTCAGATATGGCAATGTCTTTGAGTACTGTTTAAAAGGAGAAAAAAAAATATAGAGAGAGTAAACTTAGTATAAATGACCTAAGAAAGTTATGAATCGGTCTCGACCCTAATGGGGTCGTTACATCCTCAACCACTATACTTTTAAATTTGGCAGAAGGACAATCAATTTACTATCTATGACGCCTGAACAAGTGGCTAGTGACGAAGCTATGCAAAAAGAAGGAAAAATAAAGGAAAATCTTCTCTTATCTAAGCATGGGTTGATGTCAAGAAAAAATCAAGAGCACTCTCATATCAAGTTGCATCTTAATCCCCTTTATGAAGAAGCACACATACCACGGCTCTCAATATCACCATTCCTTAAAATAAATGCCCTTTGGGAAGAGATGGTGGTTGTAGAAGTGATGTCTAACCATTGGAAAGACGTATCAACATGGCATCAAGAGAAGAAGGAGATAAGTGAAGAGAGTATTTTTGGGATTGGTAGTATGGTCATTGTTCCACCTCACTCCTTGCCGTATGTTGGAAGAATCAACTTTCCTTCACACCAACCTTCAAAGAAATTAGCCTATTCTCTAGATCCTCCACTTTGTGCTACTTTGGTCCTTATTAGAGATAGGCAAAAGAAGAGGAAGTGTACACCCAATGCACTCAACAAAAGCCCCAATTTACAATTAGGTGACCTAACGCAACTACTAGCCTCATTATGTAACAACCCAGTTTTGGGTCAAGACAAATTTCATAACTTCATGACTTGTTTATACCTTTACACGTGAAAACTAAGGATATATTTTTTTTTTGCAAGAAAACTCGTGGACATTTAACTCAAGCATCAACTGATATTCTGAGGGGGTTGATACTTCAGACCCCCAGAATATAAATCTTTCATATATCAGACATCATATTAATCCTCAGAGTTGGACGACATAATTCGAGAACAATCTTGATCACAAGATCGATCAGCTTAATTGTCCACGGACTACTTTGACACTTTCATCCACAGACTGTAAACATTATCGCTCTCTGGTCGAGTGGCTTCCTCGTCCACAGACCATGTGACTTTATCATTTTTCCACGTGAATTCATTACTCATGGGTTACATAAACCCATCGTCCACAGACAAACGTCCATAGACTCACTTAAATTTATCGTCCATAGACCACGTGACTTTATCGTTAACAGACCACGTGACTTCGTTACTTACGGGTTAAACAGACCCATCGTCCACATACTTAAATTTATCGTCCAAAGACCACGTGACTTTATCGTCCACGGTCCACGTGACTTCAACACTCCCAACTTTGGACGACAACTTTAGACGACAACTTTGGACGACCATTTTCACTTATCAAATCCTACCTCAACTATAGACGATGACTCATTCATAACTTTGGACGATTGTTTTTACTTACAAAACAGAACACATAGACAACTGATCAATCGCCCTCCCTGGCGAACGTTCGGCTAACTCTCTGGAACTGACTCTATAAATATTCTCACATCTCATTTCGTATAAAAATCATTTTACTCATAAAAGAAACATAATGTACGTAGCGGAAGACTTAAGAGAACAGACAGAAAACTTTAAATCTTAAAATCCTTTATAACACATAAACATCAAGATTCTTTTATACTTATACTTCCATTTCTTTTTCTTAAATCATAACAGACTAAGAGCACCTCGGGTCCAATCGCTTCCCAGCCACAAAATTCCCTTCACGAGTACCATCCAGCAACCTTCTTAGACGTTATCACTTGGATTGAAATCCTCACCTTCCAATTCGTCACCTACATCATAAGGTTCAAACTATAAGTCTAATACTTAGTAAGGAGTGCAACATATACATAAATACTCATAAATGCATACTCAATAAAATCATGTTCAGGTTCTTTATTCAAATCATGGGAGTCATATTCATGTTCGTATTCTTAATCATATCGTGGGAATCATATTCTTGTTCATCGTTCACATATCATGGATTAAGGAGGGGATCGTGCTGGAGGGTAGGCAGAGTGCATGTACTTGGCCCTTCAGGCAGAAATCTTGGTCCATTTATGGACAGTGACTTGGCCAAACCGCCCCAACCATCACTTAATCATACTTGCATACATTTCATATTCTTATCTTATTCATAAAAGAAACATGCACATAAAACATTTTCGTATACTTGGAAGATAAATCATGTATGCATAACAGAACTTCACACCAGAGAAAACTCAAACATTCAGCATATGTCATGGTACAGATCATGAACTTCAAAGCATTATCCTTGAGATCTTCCTAACGTCCTCGTAATGTAGGGCCCTAATGGCCGGAATCCTAATACACTCACTTACCTGGCTTCCTTAGCAATCCGTGCACTTCCCTTTAGATCTTCTTCACCTAGAGCATTTCACTTTACAATGTTAAATATATCCTGAATAATGTAAACTCAAAGTTGGTAAAATCCTAATTAAAGAAATCATCCTAGAATCTAGTTTAAACCTCTAAGTCGTTTAGTCGAGCACCTTGTGTGCGTAGCTTAATCTTCACTAGCATTGATGGAATTAGTGTGCTAAAAGTACTAGATTCATACCAATGTCAGATTTTCAAACTTAACATCAACAACATCTAGAATCCCATCACCAATGCCATAAATCAGAAAACTCAAAATACTATCATTATTCTAACATCAGCCAATTCTCAATCTTCAAACATCAACCAATAATCGTCCTTAAATCAAAGACTTAAAGAGTGAATCACTTAAACCTTACCTAGAGCTTAAGATTTTGAGAAGAGTGGAGGAAAAGCTGATCCATGGTGGAGGAAATCGCCTAGAGAGGAAAAGTCGGCTACAGAAGAGGTTTAAATGAGGTTTTAGACTTTCTTTTTTCTATTTATAACGATTCAAATCAACTTTAATTACAATCTTGCCACTAAACCTACTTTTCTTTTGAAATCAAATTATTCCATAAATCATTCCATAATAAAACACGGGATAAATACCTGACCAAGGTGCTGGTTGTTACACATTATGTGATTATCTCAAATTTTACCATCGAACCAAGGACAAGGAAGCCATTGATTTGGTAACGACTAGTCCTCTACCCTTCGGAGAATTATGCACTCGAATTTTAAGAATTAATTGGAACCAAGGACATCTCAAGGTTCAATTGAATGATAAGCTTGCATCTGTGGTCTTAAAGATAAAAAGATTAATTCTTTGGTCGAAAGAGTATAATGGGAACCACATACTACCACGATCGGAATTTGACTACTTTGGAAACCTTCACTCCATCACTGAGCAATCGCCCTTCAAAGTAGCTCACGTATTCAATCATTCCACCTTCACCAAAGAAATTTTTAGCAAGACCACCCGACCACCAATAGTCTTCTTGTCATCCACATTTAGTGTCCAAGATTTGTCTCCTTACCTTGGTAATTTAGGACATGAAGAGGTGGGGATGACATGCCAAGGAGGCCCAATAAAAGATCTCTAACTAAGGTCCAAAATTTAAATAACCTTTTTATTAATGAGTTTGTTCCCCCTTTTCTTGCAGGAGTTGATCTTCTCATGGAGCACTTGGATGGACTCATCATTTGGCCCATGAGAATTTGTCTTCCTGGCCCAAGAATTATTGTAATTTTTGTTTTGAACTTATTTGGCAAACTTTAGCCTTTTTGTATGGATTATTTATAATTGCATAATGCATTAGATTGTTGGTTAGGATTAGATGTATGATGGTGGATGATGGGTTAAAGACTTAACCAACAAAGGAGAAAAGCCCTTCAACAAAATGGACTCAAATGGAGACTTGGCTCAAATGAGAGCCCACATGTAAGGTATGAATTTTGCAGGTACATTTGGAAGTGGCAACAAGGATCAAGGACTTGGCAAAATCTCATCCATTGGTCAAGCAAGGGCTCGGATCACTGAAGCTGTAACACCCGGCATTTTAGCCGTATAATAATCTGTTGAATTATTGTATGGATTTAAATTGCCAAAAATACGATAACAATTTCATTGTAAAATGTTGGAGCATTTAGTGTGGGGAGAACCTAACTAATGTGTAACTAACTAAACATTAAGTTTAGAATGCATGGAAGGGTAAATTAAAGAGAAATTAAGGTTGGTGGGAGATTGTCAATGGTTGAGTGACATCTGGCAACTTGTTGAAGAAGCTAAGTTCTTCCTCCTACGTGAAACCCTTAGTTCACTTCTCGGCTTCTTCTCTTCTTTCTCTGTTTCCTCTCTTCCTGGCGATTGAAACAAAGTTCCACACTTTGTTTCTCCTGCATTCTTCTGTTTTCTTCCGTGAAGGTAATTCCCGTCGATAGTTAACAAGTTTAACTATACTGTTTATTGGTTTTGAGAAGTTTAGGGTTAATAACTGTATAAGCATGTTTTAGGTTCACAAACTACTGAAACCGAGACGATCAAGAACATCAACTCTACAGCAAACAGGTAAGTTCATATCTGTAGGTTGGCCCTTAAGGCCCTACATCTCGGAGGTATTAGGTTTTACATTCTGTTGGCTGGTTTCGGGTAGAAGGGTTAGAGTTAAGTTCTGTGGTTTCTGTTCAGGTTCCTGTTGTTTTATCTTCTTGTTCTCTGCTGTATCAACTGTAAGCACTGTAAATGTCCATGCATACACGATTTTTTGAAAGTTCATGCAAAACTATTTTCTGTACACGGTTTTGAAGTTAAGTAAGATAAAATCTGACTGAAATGTACCGGTTAAGTGTGGGACGGGGACTGGCCCCCAGATTTGTTTCTGTTCTGTTCTGTATCTCTGTTGTGCCTGTCGTGCACTTGCCAGTTCCCCTATAAGCCCTACTTATATCCATCTGCCACTGAAACGTAACGTTCTGTACTGCCACTGTATTCTGAAAATCGCATGCATACGATTTTGCATCACTGCATATATATATATGTTCTTACTGAGTTTTAGACTCATAGGTGAACTCCCCGATGTAGGTACTGAACTCGAAAATGAGGACTTCGTGCCTCAGTCTGATGAATAGGTGGCTGGTGGATCGAGCTCATGGGGGCGTGGTTGCTGCAGCCAGACAAATTCTGTCCCAAGGTTTAAGTATTTAAAGTATAGTCTATATCTGTAAAGTTTTCTGGAAATTCTGGTTTTGTTGTAAAAACTCTGTAAAAAACTTCTGTTTTTGGGAAATTATGCAAATATATGTTAGGTTCTGTACTGATCCTCAGATTTTAAAATAATGTACAGATTTTGACGTCTAAGTTTAAAAAAAAAACTGCTGTATTCGACAGTTGAATTCATGTTCTGAATATTCTGAAATTGTTTGGAGTATTATCTGTTAGTTTGTGCATGGATGATTCCTGGTTTTAAGACTATCCATGCAGTCTGTTTCTTTGAATCTGTCAATTGTAAAGTATGTTCTACAACCTTGTTTAGAATCGGGTATTGAAGGTCTGCAACTTTCATGCCTTCTGTTTGTGCTGTATTTGACAGTTGGATTAAGTTCTGAAGTATTCTGAAATGGTTTGGAATATTTTCTGTATCCTTAAGTTTCTGTTATACCTTCTATTGTGCTCGAGAACCATGTTTTGAAGTGGTTTGAGAATCTGAAACTTTTGGGTCTTCTGTTTTATGCTCTCTATCTGTTGTCTTCCTGTCAAAAGTTGTAAATTCTGCCTTTGAAACTATATCTACCGATTGATAGTGTTCATATTTTGTCTTATTCATATCCACCGCCAAACAGTGTTTCTGCCTTAGACTTTCTTCTGCCGATTACGATTAATTACTGTATCTTCCGATTGACGTCATCCATCTTCCGGCTGACGTCATCACCCCATCCGATTCCATCTACCGGTAGGAATTCTGCCTACATCTTCCGATGTTCTCATCCATCTTTTGGCTGACGTCATCACCTTCTGCCGATTTCATCTGCTGCGTACATCTTCCGATGACGTCATCCATCTTTCGGCTGACTTCATCACCTTCTGCCGATTTCATCTGCTACGTACATCTTCCGATGACGTCATCCATCTTCCGACTGACGTCATCACCTTCTGCCGATTTCATCTACTGCGTACATCTTCCGATGACGTCATCCATCCACCGACTGACATCATCTATTTTGTCTTGTCTGAATCCACCGATGCTCCGCCAGCCTTATGCTTATGTCCTTCTGTTTTTATTTCCTGTTTATTCCGTTTATTTATTTCCTTCGCCCTTTCTGTTCCCTGTTCCTCCCTGTCTCCTCTGGTATTCACCTCTGTAATCCAGCCAACTGTATCCTTTTTGCTTTAACTCCAGAGGACTCACTCTCTCTTTGTAAATGTTTTAAAAGTTTAATGTACAAAAAAAATATAGTCCCTGTTTTCTGTTAACTGTCCCGGAGTGATGGCTCCGATCCCGGACCCCGATCAGGTTTGGTTTCGAGCTGTCACACCCAGAAAATTTTCTTGACGTACGTAGCCTTAGACTAGGTTACTTTAAGAGTGTTTAATGCTAATTTAGAGTTTTCCTAGATCCTAGAATTAAAAGTGAGAATTTGGAAGAGAAAATGATAGAATTGAAGCATAAGCGAAAGTATGTTATGTAATTTATATTGGGAGATATTGTCATTGGATTTAATATCAAAATGTAAAAGAAAAGAGAGTATATATGAAGCATTCACGTTGGAATGCATGAAGTAAGGAAAAGAAAGAGCTTTGACAAGTCAAAAGTCAAAAAGGAGCATGTTGACAATTCAAAGGCAAATGTGACCTATAGAAAGGAAGAATAAATTTTAATAAAAAAAGGGAGAAAACCTCATTGGAGAGAATGCAAAGTGACAAGGAAGGGATTTGTATAAAAATGAGAAATTGAGTGGTAAAATAAAAAAGTAAAAAGGTGTTGTGATTTTTTATAAAAGGGGGGGGGGGGGGGGGGGGGGGGGGTTTAATGTAAAATGAAAATAACTTATCTTCTTCGTCCTTCTACCCACGAAAATTTCAGCATCCTTCTAGGGTTCTCCATCAAATTTTCTTCAAGTTTTCTCCAGGTGTTTCAAGGTAAAAGTTAATGGGTTTTTGGTTTGTGACATGTAAATGTTGCTTTTTAGTGTTTTTATGAGGTTTTGGAAGAGATTGGTTAGGGTTTGGGAAACCCTAACCATTAGGTCCGAATTTTTGGTTTCAAAGGGTAGATTTCTTTCCAAAGTTTATGTTTTAGGTGTTGAATGGATTAGTTTAGGTTGTTTTTAGGGATATGTTTGAGTTTTAGTGGAAGATTGTGAAAAACTGGTTTTTAGAGCAAAGGGTGCCGGTTCTGTTTTTGCTTTTCGGACTTGGTCAATGTGTTCGGTTGGTTAATTTAACTATTTCAATGGATAGTAAACGTGTAGAGGTTTACAGATTGGGGTGGCGCATCAAAATCCGTTGAAAAACGGAAAAGTTATGGCCGTTTAAAGTTGGACGTTAAACTTTGTAGTAAAAATCGGGTTTTGTGATTAGTTGTGATTTGGGTTGAATTGTTAGTTAGTTTTAGATATAAAACTCCATTATAATTTTTATTAGTGGCTGGTTGGTTAAGTTATTTCCTATATTTGATAGGTTATCGAGCGAGTGAATTTATTGGACGAAGTAAGCAAACAATAGCCGAGCAGTCAGGTAAGTAGTGGTTGCTATCCTTTCGCCTTTGGGCCTACAACATAAAACGGTAGGGTTAATGGTTATTTATTTCGTGTTGTGTTGTGTTGCATATTCGTTGACATGCATCATGGTTTTACACGAGTTTCTTGCATGGTCTGATTGTGAGCGTGAAATGTAATCAGATAAAGTAAATTAAAATATGCATCTTGATTAGTGTGCCTTGTCGGGATTACGTGCTGGAGTGTAGCACCCCGAAGGGAACTCTATGAGAGATGACCGGCTAAAATATGCATCTTGATTAGTGTGCCTTGTCGGGATTACGTGCTGGAGTGTAGCACCCCGAAGGGAACTCTATGAGAGATGACCGGCTAAAATACGTAAACGTCGAGAGTATGAATTCCTAGACGGTTATAGGATTCTACGATCGACGAGGGAGATCATGTATGGCCATCCTAGACGGTTATGGGATGAGTGCTGTCTGGTCTTGCTCTGGTGGTTCTGAGTGTGGCTGTCCTAGACGGTTATAGGATGTGTGCCTACTCAAATCACATGGCTTATGAAATGATTAAAGCAATGAACAGCAAATAAGCACAACTGAGTGTTAGAAACTGCATGTGTTAGGTTTGATTGCATTGTGTTGTCGCATTTGTTATTCCCTACTGCTAAGCATTAGGTTTACGTTTTGTGTTCTATGGTGTAGGTGACGAAGTATATACAGGTGAGGTTGAGTTCGAGGATCAGGACTAAGAGCGGTCGAAGATCCACGGGGCACGCCGGTGCAGGCAATTGTCGGGGCGCTTCGACTTGGTTCTCGGGATGTGTGGTTTGTGTTTGGGGTTTGATATTTTGTGGTGGTTTTGTTAAATTTGATTTGGTGTAAATATTTATGGTTTTGGCACAATTGTGAACTTGGGTTAGATGTTTTATATATATATTTACAGGTTTTTGGGTTTTGGAAATCATAGGCGTTATGCCGCTCGTTTTGGTTTTAAAATAAACAACGTTGGGTTTACTTTCTCTATTTTTTTTATTAACCGTTTTAAGTAGGTTTTCTGAGATACGGGGCACGAAGTCGGGAATGTCGGGAATGTGTGGTTAAATTTTCAGGTGATTTGGAGGTGTTTGGCACGAAGAAAATTGAAGAAAAGTGGAAAAAGGTCGAAAAGTGGGCATTTTTGGTTGAAGTGACCCAAGGAGGCCCGATCGATCGGGCGCTGGGTGCCGATCGATCGGCCACGGTGCGCGCGCAGCACGCGGTGCCCAGCACCAATTTTTTAAAATTTTTTTTTTAATTTCCTATTGCTACTATGTTTTAACCCAATATTTTCTGACATATTTTAAACGTATATTGGGCACGTTTTCCAACAATTTTTCGAGAGTTTGAGAAATCCAAAAATCTAGTCGAAAATTTATCGAAAATTAGTTTAAATGTCGTTTTAAACGTGGGATAGCTTAGCAAAGTAACGCACCGAGCTGGGGCGGGTTCAGGGGTGTTACAGAAGCAATAATCTGGCATCGGGCAGGCAGCATGGCTCGGGTCAGGCGCACGCGGGCAACAGCGTCAGCCATCAAATAAGGCGCGCGGAAGCTGCTGACCATCGGATGGGGCGTGCACGGATTAGCACCAGCACCGTCGATAAGGCACGTACAGGGAGCATCTCGGCCTTCAGCGGGGCGCGCCTGGATCCGCATCTGTGCCGTTGATTGGCGCGCGCTCGGCAGCAACCTGGATTGCCAGATTGGTGCTCTGGCAGCATCCCTCCAATCAGCTGCGCGGGCACGACTTGATCTTCTTTTGTCACCGATAGCATCTCATCCTATGGCTTAAATGCACTCTTCCAATTGCCAAACCCTAATCATCCACCCTAGGATTTTCTATTTAAGCATAGCATTGGTGTTTGTAAACAACATTTTGCCATTTTTATGAGATTTCTATTTCCCTAACCGACGTGTTAGAAGACCTTTGGGTATTCCTCGATTTTCTAATCAAGTGGAGAGGTCCTCCATTGTTCCCTTAGCCCTCGGGTTGCCAGGTGAACTCTTAAGCTTTCCCTCACTTTTTTCTCTCTTTAGAGTTTAAGGTTCGAGGAAGAAAACCCAGATTTTTTGAGCAAAGCATCAATCCTTCTTTGAGCGTTTAGATATTCATTTTTATTCAATTGAAGGGTAAGTTTATTTATTTCGTGAGGCCAATAGTTCTAGTGATTGTCTCACTTCTTTCAGATTGTTTTTGGTTATTAAGAAAAGTTAACAAAGATAAAATACGAGCTTCTTTTATAACAAGAGTAATTAATCGTTGTTGTTTTCAAGTCAATCTATTTATTCATCTAGATAATATTTTTCCTTGTTCACTATAAATCGACTAATGAAACTCATGTTTGTATAATCAATATAATCGCCCGAAAATGCCTACAAAAAGATCGTTTGAATTTAAGGAGTCACTCTGATTTGTCCATGGTTTTTTTATTTCTTATCCCGATTGGATAAAAAAATCCAATTTAGACTTAAGAAATAAGATTTATTTTTTTATTAAATAGAAAATCTATTTTCTATATATCATTTAACATTTTCCTTGGAATGGAAGGGCTACACACTAACGCATCAATTTCTTTATCTATGAATTGTATGTTTGTAACAAGGACAAAATTTTCTCAATTCTAACTGACTATGTGTATTGTGTCGATTCTTTTGGGTAATATAGCTAGAAATCCCCATTGATTCTTTATTAGAAATGTTTCCAACACAACTAGTGCATTCCAAAATAACCATTACTCAGGCTTCTTTACTCTAGGCCATGAACCTTCATTGTATTTTTGATTTACGCAACTATTTCATTTTAAAATCCAAAACAAAATGAACAAAAGAAAAAACGAACAAAAAACAGAAGTTACTAAATTGATGAAAGATTTTGTTGCAATCATATTATAGTACTAATAAGTAATACAATGATTTTAAAATTGAGTTGCAGTAAGTATTTCATTTTTCATTTCAGTATCTTATATTATATTTTGTGCTAGCCAACAAATTTTTATTTCTGTTATCACTCGTTTATTAATTTAATTGGAACCTAGGCGCAAGTCCGAGTTTGACTGAAGTTAAATCCACTTTTATTCTTTCTATTTTCTTCTTCTAACTTATTTTTTTTTTATTCTAATAACAAAAAATGATAAGGGGAGAGAATTAGTCACAAATATTTGAATGTAACTCTAATCTTCTTCATCCTTTTCCAGTTTAACAACTAGAATGAGTTAATCACTAGAATGAAAAAAAAGGAATATCAATGCATCTGAGAATAAAGGATTGATCTGTATCAATAGACCTACTAAAGATCCGAACCAGAGAGTACTTACTACTGATGCCACAGAGAGATATGTTTTTAGATCTCTCATTTTAAAAACTTCTTTATTCTTTATAGTAATTTATACTACATAATGGTAATACATATGATCATTTGTCTATATAATTTCGTTTATATTGTGCACAAACTCTCTAATTTAAATTGAAATATACAATAATTCGGTAGATAGGCAGTTTTCATAATTATTTCATGCGTATATAATTATTTTTATTATTATATGGTATGTATGTTATATGATATGAAACAAAAAAGAAGAAATCGCAGTATAATTTTCTTGAATCAAATTAGGAAATAAATCAAAATATTGTAAAACAAGACAAGGATTTCTACAATGACCATGTAAAGAATTGAAAGGGATGTAGCATAGTTTGGTAGTGCGTTTGTTTTGGGTAAAAAATGTCACGGGTTCTTATTTTGTCATCTCTACCTATTCCTTATTCTTCTAAATATAAAAAACGAATCAATTGAGATCAATTACAACATCTTTCTCTTCAATTTTCACATTTTCCTCTCACCTTCTATTTTCTCTCCTCTCCCTTTCTCTTTTTGTTTTTTCACCTTGGAAACACGAAATGGCTGAGAACTCAGACATTTCTTTCAATTTCTAGAGAGGTCTTGTGGTCAATTTATTGTTTTATTCTTTTTTTTATGTAACATTACCATTTTATCATTCTATTTGCATATATTTACAAAAATACATTATTCTTTAATCATACTTAGTTTAAACTAATTATTTTAGTTTAATATTAGGCTAATTACCAATATTAACTTAATTAATCATGATTTGTTAACCTTAATTATCCTTTAATTATTCAATAATAACACTTTAATTATATGCTAGTCACTAATCTTTGTGTGACACGTGGTACCACCTGATTGGTTGTCTATTTTATTACATAGACACATACTTTAAGATATTATGAACATTTTTGATTTGATAACATTCTCCAAATTCCCACTCAAATATCCAATTTAAAGTAATTTACCAAAACAATGCAGTTTTAAAGTAAGTATAGATCAAGCAATTTTAAAATTGAATAACTTTTTTGGATATGCTTCATTGCTTTGATTCTAAAACCATTCTCTTTCTGTATTTATCTCATTTGACACTGTAAAGTTTCAGAAATATTTGCACACTATAGCATTTATTATTGAATTTACACTCACACATGCTCAAATAAATAATTTTCATTTTTATCATTGGAAGTGTTTTATATCACTTCTAATCATATTTAGTTACTCATATTGTAATTATTATGTTAGTTTAACCCGGGTCATTACACATACCCACCGTTGGTTACGCACTATCACCGTTGCACCCCACAAGAGCATATAGGTGCCGATTGCAAAAATCGACCATCGAGCAAGGGCTCAAGTAAGGCTAGCCATGATGAGTGCCCATGTGATCGTTGGCCATATGCGCATTTTGTGATACACTAGTGACCATGCTCCTCGTAAGCAAATATAGCTGCCATGAAATAGCAAGCCACACCACTGTTGGTCGCGCATGGTCATCCATGCATCCCCAGGGTGCATATGGCCTGTGATTACGAATACCTACTATTGAGCAAGGGCCATGAGTGAGGCTAGCCACGAGGCCTGCCTATATGATCAAACGTGCTTAAAAAATGGACGAACTTCAAATCACAAGAAACTCAGTTGTGCACTATTTTGGGCACCACAAGCAGAGGCTTCAAATATGTAACGACCCTTACCCGTACCTTAAATTTTCCATACAAATTTTTCATTTAATACGTACAAACTTTAAATCTTACATTCGAACGGAAATAAAACTTTTAAAATCGGAATTGAAACTGTTAACGACGTTTGAAAACTACTTTGAAAATCATCTGAAATAAACTTAAAACCATTAATTAAAATAATTAAAAACTAAAAGAAAACAATTAAAAACTTATTATCTACGTTCGGCCAGCGAAACAGACAGAACAGGGGGCGATCGATCGCCCCAAATGGGTGATCGATCGCCCAGTGGTGATCGCTCCTGGCGAACGATCGCCCTTCGGCAATCACACTCATCGCCTAGCGATCGCCAGGCAAGAAGGGGCGATCGATCGCCCCAAGAGGCGATCGATCGCCATGCTCTCTGGAATTTTTCCAGAGAGCACAGCTCCCTCCTTCCTTTCTTTCTTCTTCTCTCCTTCCTCCTTCGTTTCTTTCACGCCCTGCACACCACACTCACACACACAACACACAACCCACACACTCCTCTCCCTTCTCCTTCCTTCATCACACACCATTACATTTCACAAAACGCACTTCTACACAATAACACTATCACACACATACATTGCACACGCTATCAATTACCCGTTCACCGACTCAAAACACATTTAAAATATAACCAGACTTCGTAAAAACGAACCGCGTGGTTCCGTTTAAAAGTTTGACATTCCCCACTGTTTGAAAACATCGAAAACTCTACAAAATTCTATCCAAATCCAAGCATCCTAAAATGTCAACTATACATTTCTCCTATTCTTTATCTATCAAATCCCAAAACATTACCTACGTCCCCACGGGTCAAAATCATGCCCCGACTGCCAGCACACTTCCACGGGCCGTCCTCCTTCAACGTGCTCATACTTCAGGCGGAGGGACGTCTTCCTCACCTATCTCGAAATCACCTACACCATAGAATTAAACACATGAGCTAGGGGCTCAGTAAATCTAAGTGAATGCACGTGAATGCTAATGTTATGCATGTACAGTTCATAAATCATGCTTCCTACCTTTTCGCTAATCATTTCATTTCATTTACGCCACCGGGGCTTCTCTCTCACTAGATAGGAGTGGCACATCCGGCGATTGGATAGCCCCTCATATCTAACCAGGGGGAAGACATGCTTCATCCGACAGCCATGTCTGAACCACCGCCACCGACGTGACCATCATTACATTCATTACATTTTCGTTCGTTTTGTAAAAACGTGCATAAAAATTCATTTTTCATGCCTTTTTGGAAACAATGATGCGTGAACAGATAACATGCCGTGAACGAAACATAAACGAATAAAAGCATACAAACAATAAACTTAACAATTAACAACCTAACCAATTCTAAAACTAACTACCTGTTCTATTTACCCAAAACACGCAAGCGTCTCCAAATTTCCTCGATCAATACAATTCTTATGGTGTAGGCCAAGACAGCCAAACAAGTCACAGAGACTTACCTCGCGTCCTTAGCAAATCAATTTAACTTGATGAATCTCTTTTTGTAACCTGACACCTAAAGCACATCAACTTCAAAATCAATATTTCCATTTATAACAACAACCTTTTGATTACAATTATAACCAGTCCAATATATTCGAAACAAAGCAACTACAATTAAATTCTAAATATTACCAATAGAGAGCTAACACATGCAATTTAACAGTCAATACACAATGACAATACTCCAATTGAAACATCCCAACGCAATTAGTTTTTGAACCAAACACCAACAAGTCCAAGTCATCTAATCCAACAAGAACATAAACATGTGTGGCATTTAAACGAAGTATTTCAAACCAGCACAAGTCAATCAATTGCCTTGAATCACAAAAACTCAGATTCTAGCTCAAAACATGAACCAATTTTGAAAAATTATAACTTCCTCTACAATTGTCGAAACGGCTTGATTCCAAAGGCCACGGCTTTCTTAAAGTATCTAATTTAACCCACAAAAACAGTTTTGCAAGACAAAATCGGAAAGATGGTCAAAATGCATCAGAACAGTGACCTGCCCGAAATTTTGCTTTACTATCTTACTTAAAATTTGAAAATTCATAACTTTTCGTATACTCGCCCGAATTCGATGATTCAACATGCTATAGAATCCTTAAAACGTCTAGTTTAACATGGTGGAGTCTATTTGCTAAAAAACTAACTCATTTAGCGCCAGAAAATCAAAAACCGAACTGGTTGCTGAAATTTTCCAGTTTCTGCACAATAACTTCAAAAATCCATAACTTAATCAATTCTTAATGAAATCAAGTGGTTCAAGTTGCTATGGACTCCTCTAAGAGTCTCCTATCCACTAATACAAGCCATTTAACAAATTAAAATCAAGAGCTAGGTCAGATCTCAAGAAAACCGAGACTGTTATGTTCTTGTCGATTAACAAAACCGGTTTTTCTATACTTGCATAACTAACTAAGCACCCATCTCCCTATTTCTCGACTCCAATCCATTAAATCACGAAATAACATGATTAAATCTCCAAATATAAAGAAAATCAGAGAAGTGTTCAAAATTTTCGTAGGTTTATAAAACCCATCATAAATTTATCGTTAAGACCATCAATTTCATAGAACTTAACAATTTCTAACCTAAACGATATATTTCTTCAAAAACCTAACTCAAACCCTAACTAATATCGACCCTAGAAATGGCAAACAAACACGAGGATAGTACTCGAAACATACCTAGGGTTTGATGGTAGAAAGGAATGGAAGAAAAAATCGACGCTTGGGAGACGAATCGGTGGCCGAGCGTGAGAACGGAGAGGGAAGAGGAAGAATCGCCCAAAATGAAACCCCTCTCTGGTGCTCTACGTGAAAATGAAGAAGAAGAGAGAAGGGGTTTGTGTTTTTGTTATTAAAAAAAACTGATTTCCATAATTACAAGTTTGCCACTCGTCACAATATTTGCCTATTTCGTCTATTTGCCTATCGATTTGAATTTTCTAAAATCTCCTTATTCCTCCAAATATTCCAATTTATCTCTAGGGTTCTAATAAAACTTTCCATTTGCAAAACGGACTTAGTTTACTATATTTACTAAAATACCCTTCATATTACGAGAAATATTTAAAACTCGTAAAATCGACGTTATATCTCCAAAAACTCCCTTATTCCTCCAGACACTTCAATTTATTCTAAAAGTTTCAATAAGACTTCTCGCTCACAACGTGGGCTAAATTCACTATATTTACAAAAAATGTCATTATTTAGCAAAAATCTGAAAACCCGAAGAATCGGGTGTTACAAAATAGGCATAAGTCGATGATCTCTTGGAGTTTGGGACTGAATTTTGACAGTGGATACTTCCAAGAGTGGAATAGAGGCCCTACGAATATTGCAGCTAAAAGCTTTGTTGATTGAGAGATAGGGTGAAAGTATTGGAAGTCGCTGGAATCTCAGAGTACTACTTTTACCAACGACAATGAATCTCCTCTGGAAAGGTAGAACTTGCCCGTGCGAAATTGTATGGACGTGAATTTTGGATAGAATGCTACTGGATGTGTGGGGAAGGATGTCTCCAAAAATGAAGGCTTTGGTCGATGGGGATGAAAAGATATGCATGTTGTAGTGTTGACGACTCAGCTAAGAACGAAATGGCAACTTCAACAAGTGTGGAGCTTAATGGTAGATGATTATTCAATGGTGGGGTGCAGAGTTTCTACACCTTTTCTAGAGCTTCTTCTTGATGAAACAAGAAGAGAAAAGAGTGGCTTTTAAGAGAAGTCCACTAGCTCACAAAAGATGGATGCAATCTTCACACACTAAGTTGGATGTTACTTATAAAGGAGAGGTGGCAAGGAGATGAACTGCGAAGTTGTGGAGACAAGCTTCAACAATGAATTTTTATTCAAAAATGTTAGGCCTTAAGGATGGCTTAAATAGCATCCCTAAAAAAGTTAGGGTTTCCACCCATACTCCTTACAAAATAAATAAAAATTCAAAAGAGAAAAAAAAAAAAAGGTAAAGTGTGCTCAACTAGAAGAGAAAAACTAAACACCTTTTGGCTTTTCAGAGCCATTTGTCTCCTTCTTCATCTAAGATGGTCCCCAACATCAATATTACATACTTGAATAAATAAAGTTCAGCATTTAGAAGCAAATATAAAAAGTGCACAAAATAGATTAAATGGTTAGAATCGGTCATGAGGTGCATGTTGGTTGAATTACTCTTGGGCTTGGACTCCTTGTGTCTTCCAAAATGTGTCAAATATTTTATTTGTCTTTTTGCACCTTGAAGTTCAGCCCTTCTTTCAAATGACCATAATCCTTAAGCCTTAAGTCCCCACCCCAAGAATGTATTGTATGTTGGTTGAAATTCGGCTCCGGTTTTGTTCTAAGATCTCATTCATCAAAATGCTAGGCTCCTCTTTGTGGATTTCACCACTGATATCTTTCAAGCTAATAACAGATAATAAGCCTACAACATGAATAAGAAAATTAGTAAACTCCATAGCTCAACTCCTTGAGAGAGGTCTCCTCTGTGGCACATCAAATCGTCGACCATAAGCACTCGTGTGATGCACCGGCGACCATTCCCCCTAAAGGTGAATACGACCTCCATGGAATAGCAAGCCATACACACCGTTAGTCACACACGGTCACCCATGCACCTGTGGGTACACATGATTACCGATCATGAAAATTGACGATTGAGCAAGAGTCACGAGTGTTCGACAGCATACCAAGTGGGCAAGTATGATCACCGATCACAAGGCTTGTCTGAAGGCTCGCCCCTTTCTACATGATCGGGGGCCATATCCACCAACGGCGGCGCACAGTTACCCGTGCACACAGGAGTTGGATATGGTTGCCGATCACGAGTGGGGTGAAGCCACTCGATCAACCATGCTACGATGGTCACATTGCCTGCCCACTGCTACCATTGGCTGCCCATGTTCACTATACCTCCCCCTCTAAAAAGCAATCTAGACTATCCTGTGTTTGGCAGGAGTATACATGTCATGCAACCGAGTAGTCACTTTGCTTCATAACTCAAATTTGGTGAGTTTTTTTTTGCAACCTAATTTTACAACTCTCATTTGGAATACAAAGGGAGTCGATTGTGAAAGGTTCATAATTTGTGTATAACATACATATTTTTCATGAATTATTTTGTAAAAATTGCGTAAAAATATATAATAAATCATAAAAATCTTCAAAAATCATGAAATGTTGCAGAGCTTCTTCTTATGATATGTTTCTTACGTAGTAAAAATTTCAAGTAAATCCAGTACTATTTGGTATGTTTTTTGAAGTAGCCAACCATATGTACGACTGATAAGCGCAAATGGGCAACGAGGCAGTAAGACAACGAGCAGCCAAGAGGGCATGCATGGAGCAGTGGGGGCAGTGTGTGCATTGGTTGAGTGACAATGTGCGATGGTAGGAGAGTGCAGGCTGTCAAGGGTGTGCGGTGGAGCATGCATGTTGTGCGAGGGTGTGTGATTATGGGGGCACAGTGGGTGAGCAACATGCAACAATGTGGAGTGCATGCATGCTTCAGTGAGCACACAGGTTGTGCAAGGGTGTGTTGTCATGGGGGCGATGGTAGTTAAAAGGTAGTGTGCGTGCAGCCAGCAACAGTGTGAAGAACTATCGTGCGGCAATTGGAGCATTGAGCGTGCGGGCAGTGTGACAATGGGTGCGAAAGTGGGCATATAGTGGTACGTAGCAGTGTGAGCAATGTGCAAAGAGTGTGCGGCAATGTGCATGCAGTGGGGGCACTGGCATGTAGCAGTGTGCGTTAAGGAGGTCACTTTGGTGCTAGGCGTGCGAGCCGTGGGAGGGTCAAGGTGCTGGCGTCCAGCAAGCTGTGACAGTGGGTGAGCGATGTGCGGCATTGGGCGTAGTGGTGCACAACACCTAGTGCGCACGCTCTGCTATAGTGGGGGCACAGGCACACAGCAACGGCACACATTGGTGGGGGACCCGGCATGCAGTGGGTGAGCGATTTGTGGCTATGTGGATAATGTTTGGGCTCTAGTGTAAAGATGGGGCGCTGTTGCTACAGGGTACGTGTAGTTCAGGCGTTTGTATGTGGTAACATGGGATGTCTGATTTTGCAAGTTTAATTGGAAGTTCCATAATATTTAGATGTTCATAATCAAAAGTGTTTTTAATTAGGTATTTTGCGAACCTATGCTCTAATACCAAATGATGAGAACTACATGTATTGAGAACCTGAGACTCTTCAATCAAGTACGAAGAACTTGACCTTGATCAAAACTTACCGATGGAACTTAAGTTATCCAACAAGAGGAGCTTGACCAAAACCAAACTTGTTGGTAAGAACCAAAGCTATTAAGTAATCTCCGAAACTTTAACTTGAAAAAGACCCAGTTCTTCACAAAGAACCAAAGAGAAAATTCTAAAAAGAACTCTAAAAAATAAAATTCAATACCAAAAATCATGTGTCCCTCAAGAATACATCCATTTTATTTAAATAGCCTTAAGGCCACTAGTAATAAGTAAACTTAACCTAATTATGAAATAGAAAACTTAAATAATTCAAAAATTAGAGAAAAAAATTATAATTTAGAAGGTTTGGTCGTAGAGGGCGCGTTCAGGGTGTGCACTGAGCTGGCGGTGGTCGCACTTGTTGAAAAGCTCGTGCGCTAGGGCTTGATTTGGGGCTTGGCTACACCTTGATTTGCATCAATTTCCCTCGTAGTCCAAGAAGAAGAAATGCTCCTAGAGATGAGTTGAGGCATTTCAAGCATACCATCCATACTTTAAGGGATCTTGCAATGGAGATGACTACTTAGATTGGGTTGAGAAGGTTGACAAGGTGTTTGAGTTCTATGACTACTCGGAGAGGACAAATATCCAATTAGTTTCACTTGAGCTCTCGGGTTATGCAAGCTTTGTGGTGGGAGAGTGTCAAATCACAAAAGAGACGTGATGAAGAGGATGAGATAAGAACTTAGAGGCAAATGAAAACATTAATGAAAAAGAGGTTTGTACTTTTACATTACAAATAAGAGTTTCTCCTTCAAATTCAAAACCTTTGACAAGGAAATAGATCCGTGGAGAAGTATTTGACTAAATGTGAGACTTTGAAGATGAGATGTGGTCTGGAGGAGCTGGAAAAACAAAGAATTGCTCGTTTCATAAGGTGGCTAATGACATGCCTAGGGGCCCAATCACATGAAAATCCGATAAAGGCCCAAACTTTATTTATTCTTTATACTTATTATGTGTTTTCTTTTGTAGGTATGAATCTAGGTGAGGAATGCACATGAAAAGCTTGCTTGACGGACATGGATCACCCCCTTCACCTTCTGACATGTAGTACCTCCTTGGAGAGCTCAGACTACCATGAAGAAATCATCAGAGCACCAGCTGGAGTATCAGAAGCCAGAATTTGTCTTCCGGGAGAAAACTCCATGTAATTTTAGCCATTTTTTTTTTCTTTTATTTGGCAAACTCTAGGCCATTAGTTAGGCTTTTATCACCATTTAGACTTAGTCACGTATGGGTGCTTGATTAAGGTGACCACCACTTGGCCCATTGTGGAGTTATCACATGACCATCACTACTTAGCCAATTACTAGGCCCATTTTGGAGACATCACTTGGCACCTTTTGGACACATCACTCAGATGATCACTTGGCACATTTGGACTCATCACTTGGAGGATCACTTAGAGCATTTGGAGGCACCACTCTAGGAGGCACATTCGGCCCACTCTTTTGGAGTTTCATTTTTGGCCCATGGAGTTTCAAGCCCAAGGGAAGCCCAAGCTTGAATTTTCAGCCTTGCAAGGACATGTTAGTGAGCTCATGGATGGATGACTTGGCACCATACCCACCATTGATCACTTTTGGGGTGGCCCATCTTTCCACCATTGGATTTGTGCTTGTTGGATTTGATCTTGACCATCCACTTCCTTTTTGTCATCCACGGCTCCGAGTACATCTTACTTTTTGAAACTCTAATCTAGCCTAGGTCTCTATATATAGCCTACTCTTTGTAATGGTTAAAAACATTTTACCAAATTTGAATAGAATTTTGTTTTCCTTCTGAGCATTGCTCTTGAAGTCCACGGTTTGTGCAAAAACCGTGAAGGAGTGAGATCTTCATTGATATCCAAGCCTAAAGGTGCTTAAATATCTCTCACCCTTATTCTTCCTATCTCTTTGGAGAGCATATAGGTTGAAGAAGACAAACCTTTCCCAAGGTGGTTGAGGTTTTCTTTGGGAAAATACTTTTGCCTCAAAGCAAAACATAAGATAGCTTTGGAGGCCTCCAAGGGATTATCCTTCACCACAGTTTTTCATCCGTTTTCGTTTAACTTTTCACATTTCCATTGTCACAACTTTTCTTCCTCACACACTCCTCTATATTTCATCTTTTTATTGCATTTAATTTTAACCTCATCTTCATACTCATTTTTGCACAAATCCGAGAACACACTATCACCAAAGCACCTTTAGTTCTTTGTGGGTTTTGAGCTAACTCTTTTTGGGGCTTGGCTCGTCAAGTGGTATCAAGCTTGGGGCTTCCCCTGAGCATTTTTATTGCAAAAAAATTGTTTTCATTTTGGGTAAAATCGGACTTCAAAGTGTGAGCAAAATCGGGTGAAGAAAAGGCACATTTAGGTTTCCATAAAAATCCATTTTCAAAGTTACTGTTCCATTGCTTTAAAACGGATTTTTTTTTCTCAACTTTTTCTTCTATGTTTTAGCTCTTTCTCTTCATAATTTCATCCTCTAACAATCTGTAGTTGATCATTTTGTAGATTGATGAGAGTCGAATAAGGTTTGAGCCTTATTGGTGTCCGTGGGTTTTGAGTTTCTCTTCCCCTCTTCTTTTTTTATTTTTATTTCTTGTTTTAATCTGTTTTATTTGGTTATTTCGACTATGTTTTTACGTTTCTAGCAAGTTCTTGACCTTTATTAACTCCTAAACATTAATATAACAAACATATTTAAGAGTTATCATTAAACTTGCTCATTTAATCAGACTTGTGCTAAACCCGTGGAGAGCAATTTAATTTCCAGATTTTTTATTAGATTTGAATATGATTTTGGGATATTTTGCTTCTAACCTTTGATTGATATTTATTCCAGCAAGTTTATTAACTTAATCTTATCATAATGTGGCTGCTTGTTTGGAAACATTTGGGTAACAAATGTTATAAATTGAACCGGTTGATAATATGCATGTTAGCGCCTACAAGATATTTGTTAAAATGCTACATTGAAATTTTTGAATTTTGTTTTATTCGAATCTGTCTTAATTAACTTATCCAGCATCTAAAGACTAAAATATATGCTTAATAGAACCTGTTTATAAGTTTGAATGATAATCTAAGTGAATTTAATTGCATAATCAATCAATCTTACAAAACAGTTTTTTTTTTTTTTTTTTTTTTTTTTTTTTTTTGTGCAAAACTGGTTTGATGTAAAATTGCCAATGAAAATCTACCGACTTTTTTCATGTATATTTACCATATTATAATCATCTTGCCTTGTACTAATGTTATATTATCTGATCAATGCAAAAAGTTATCAAATTTGGTAAAAATTAATTGGTTTTGAGATTGTTAAAATTATAATCAACACATAGAGAAAACTATGCTTTTTTTTAACAAAAACCAATTTCGGATGTATAATTCACCTTTAAAATCAACCAAGTTTTTGTACGATCTTGTTTAAATATTGATATAGTGATTTAGTACTAAAGTTATAAGACCTGAATCATGCTTAAAGTCATCAACTTTGATGTTATTAATTTAATTTGGGATTGTCTAAAAATCACTAATAATAAGCTCAAAAAAACTGTTTTTTTTTATTGGTAGTTTATAAAGTGTTTGATAAAATATCTAACTTAGTTTTATGCCTAGTTTGTGTTATTATTTCTAGTTTATGTTAGTGCCTTAAACTTTTCCTAAGATTTTAATCACTTCCTTAAACTTCCCAAAAGTTAATTAAACTTTAATTTAAAAAAATTAATTAAAATAAAAATTAAAGAAAATACGAAACTTAAGAGTTAAACAAATTTCCTAAAACTTAAAGTTAACACCATTGCTATCCTAAACTTTAAGCACTTCAACACTTCACATAATTATCACTTCCTAACACATCAATGGTTAAGACAAGGAGCGGGACTATCCAAGAAATCATTCAAAACATGGACAATACTCGTGGTAAGGAAGTTCCATCTACCGAGTCCTCCATCCATCATGAGGGTGAATCAAGCATGTAAGGTCAAATCGAAGGCTTGATTAAAGCGGTGACTTCCCTAACCCAACGAGTTGAGGACATGGACTTAAAATTCAATCAATTCCACGAACCAAGGACACACAATCCTTGTAGGGACATCCATTCAAGGGACACCCTCCTAGAATCCAACGAAGGATGCAATGCCCCCATGGAAGAAATCCTCAACAAGATCCTTGAGAACACCAAGAGTAAGATGAATGGGTTAAACAACCCCGAAGAAGAAATTCTCGCTAAGATCCTCGAGATCACCAAGAGGATGATGAATGGACTAACACCCAAGAAGAAGAAGATTCCGAGGATATGACTATTTAGAAGATGATGAATGGACGTTGAACGAAGAGGAGAATTACCGTCCACGTAGCCGTAAAGATGACCATGATCTTCGAAATGCCAAATTGTCTATTCCACCCTCCATTGGGACATGTGACGGAAACACATTCCTGGATTGGTTAGACAAAGTTGAGAAGGTCTTCGAATGCCATGACTACTCCGAGAGAGTGAAGATTCAATTGGTCTCTCTCGAGTTATCAGGCCATGCCACCCTATGGTGGGTTGGCCTCAAGGCTAAGAGGTTACTCGAATATGGCGATCTTATCACTACATGGAGGGAGATGAAAACCCTCATGAGAAGGAGGTTCATACCGAGGCACTACAAGCATGGGCTTTACCAACAATTGTATGTCCTCCGATAAAAGAGCCAGTCAATGGATGAGTATCTCACGGAATTCGACACTTAAGATGCGTTGTGGATTAGATGAGGCTAAGGAACAAGAAGTGGCTAGGTTCATTCGTGGACTTAATCAAGATATTGACGATGTTATGGAGTTGCAACAATTGGAGACTGTGGATAAGGTCATCCAACTAGCTCTCACTGTTGAAAGGCAACTCAAGAGAAAGAAAGCAAGTCATTATCCTTCTAAATTCACATCTAGGCCCCAAAATTTCAACAAGACTACCACTACTACAAGCAATGATCAAAAGAGGCTTTTAACCGTAATTGGCCCACTAAGGAAGTTAGTAGTTCGACAAAATCCATAGATAAGGCTCTAGTCAATAACCCCACTACTCAAAAGGCACGTGAAGTCCAATGCTACAAATGTTTGGGAAAAGGCCATTATGACATAGAGTACCCTAATAAAAGAGTGATGGTGATAAAGGAATCCACTGGCAAGTGGGAAAGTGAGAACAACGATGGTCAGTACGACATGGAAATAGATGAGGAGATCCAAGAGGAGAGTGGCACTAATGGTAATGATTATCCACCTCAAGACAGACCTCTACTCTTAGTAATTCGACGAGCACTTCTAACCAAGGATACAATAGAGGACTGGCAAAGGGGAAACATTTTTCATAGTCATCATGCAGTTAAGGACAAAGTGTGTCCCTTTATAATTGATGGTGGAAGTTGCGTGAATATTACTTTACAAGAAATGGTCAACAAGCTAGGCTTGCAAACGGTTGAACACCCTCAACCATACAAGTTGAAATGGTTGAATGATAGAAATGACATAAAGGTGAGCAAACAAGTAACCATTGATTTTACCATTTGTAAGTATAAGGACTCGGTCCTTTGCGACTTAGTGCCAATGAAGGCGAGCCATCTTTTATTAGGACGGCCATGACAATTCAACCGTAAGGTGACCCACAATGGGTTTCTCAACAAATACACTTTGGAGTTCGGAGGTAGAACAATTAAATTATTACCTATGACTCCTGAGCAACTAGCACTAGACGAAGCAATCCGCAAAAGAGAAAAAAATAAGGAAACTTTTTTGATGTCTAAACATGAGTTAAGAGCCTATTCCACACAAGGACATTCCGACATCAATTGGTATCAAAACCCTTTTTTTGAAGTAGTATCTGCTTTGCGACCTTCAATAATAACCAATGAACTTTGGGAAGAGGCAGCGGATGAAATAGAGAAGCCTTACATCTTGAATAAAGAGTCAATCGGGCATTTTTCCTATCAAGGCAAAAAGAATTTTTGTGGAGAGAGCATCTTTGCGATCAGTAATATGATCATTAGTCCATTGTATTCCTCTCAAAGAGTTGATGATTGGTTCACCATTTTTAAAGGACTAGCCCTGTGGTCAAAACGGTATAAGGAAGATATCTCACATGTAGAATTCTGCTACTGTCAAAACCTTCACTCCACCACCCAGCAAACGCCATTCGATGTAGTTTTTGAATTCTATCCTCCCATCCTTATCAAAAAATTCTATGGAAAAACAACCCACCCACCAAAAATTTGGAAGTTATATCAAGAATACTATTGGTGATTGAAAGGATTTCAACTCTACACATTAATGGAAAACTACATCCTCATCATGTTCAAGTTTAATATCTTAGCAAGTTTAGTTCAGACCCTTGGTAGTAAGTTGCGAGAGAACATCATTGGAAATAAGCCAATCAACGGATTTGAGGCCAAATCCTCAAATCACCCGGAGAGGATGACATGCCTAGGGGCTCAATCACATGAAAATTCGATAAAGGCTCAAACTTTATTTATTATTTCTACTCATTACATGTTCTCTTTTGCAGGTATGAATCTATGGGAAGAATACACATGGAAAGCTTGCTTGAAAGACATGGATCACCCCCTTCACCTTCTGACACGGAGTACCTCATTGGAGAGCTCGGATTACCATGAATAAATCATTAGAGCACAAGCTGGAGTATCAAAAGCCAGAATTTGTCTTCTGGTAGGCAACTCCATCTAATTTTAGCCTTTTTCCTTTTTTTTTCTTTGATTTGGCAAACTCTAGGCTATTAGTTAGGCTTTTATCACCATTTAGACTTAGTCACGTATGGTGGCTTTATTGGGGTGACCACCACTTGGCCCATTGTGGAGTTATCACATGACCATCACTACTTGGCCAATTACTAGGCCTATTTTGGAGACATCACTTGGAGCTTCACTTGGCATCTTTTGGAGACATCACTTGGAGCATCACGTGGCACATTTGGAATCATCACTTGAAGGATCACTTGGAGCATTTGGAGGCACCACTCTAGGAGGCACATTCGGTCCACTCTTTTGGAGTTTCATTTTCGGAACATGGAGTTTCAAGCCTAATGGAAGAGCAAGCTTGCATTTTTAGCCTTGCAAGGACATGTTAGTGAGCTCATGGATGAATGACTTGGCGCCATACCCACCATTGATCCCTTTTTGGGTGGCCCATCTTTCCACCATTGGATTTGTGCTTGTTGGATTTGATCTTGACCATCCACTTTCTTTTTGTCATCCATTGTCCTCATTACATCTTACTTTTGAAAACCTTAATCTAGCCAAGGTCTCTATATATAGCATACTCTTTGTAATGGTTAAAAATCTTTTGTCAAATTTGAATAGAATTTTATTTTCCTTTTGAGCATTGCTCTTTGAGTCAACGGTTTGTGCCAAAACTGTCAAGGAGTGAGATCTCCATTAATATCAAAGCCTAAAGGTGCTTAAATATCTCTTACCCTTCTTCTTCCTCTCTCTTTGGAGAGAATATAGGTTGAAGAAGGCAAACCTTTCCCAAGGTGGTTGATGTTTCTTTAGGGAAAATACCTTTGCATTAAAGCAAAACATAAGATACCTTTAGAGGCCCCCAAGGGGCTATCCTTCACCATAATTTGTCATCCATTTTCATTCATCTTTTTGCATTGCCATTGTCACGACTTTCTTCCTCACACACTCCTCTACATTTCATCTTTTTATTGCATTTCATTTCAACCTCAACTTCATCCTCAGTTTTACACAAATCCGAGAGCACACTATCACCCAAGCACCTTTAGTCCTTTGTGGGTTTTGAGCTAACTCTTTTTGGGGCTTGGCTCGTTAGCTAAGTAAAGAAATTGGTGATGTTGTTGAGCTACAACCGTATGATACTATGGAAAGTGTTTTGTAATTGGCCATAAAGATAAAAAGGCAATGCAAGAGAAGTTTCAAGCCATTTGCCCCTCGGCCAAATAAAAAACCTACAAGTTCCTCAAAACCCTTAGTCAAAGATGAAGATAAAAGTTCTTTTTCTAAAGCCATTTCTTCTAAAGTGGTGGAGGAGAGGATAAATATTGTTGACCCCATAAGGCCAAAGTCTAGAGAAGTGAAATGTTTCAAATGTCTTAGATTAGTGCACGTTGCTTCTCAATGTCCTAATAAAAGAGTGATGGTGCTTATAAAGGACACGCTTGAGATTGTAAGTTAAGATAATGTTGAAAAGTCTCCCAAAGTTAATGAGGATTGCCAAAAGGAGGTTATGTATGCACAAAAGGGGCCATTGCTTATGATCATTTGAAGGTCTTTAAGTGCTCAAATCTGTGAGAAAGATTGTCAAAGATCATACATCTTCCATAGCCGATACTTGATGCAAGTAAAGGTATGCTCTCTAATAGTGGATGGTGGGAATTGTACCAATGTGGTGTCCTCGAATTTGGTGGAGAAGCTCAAGTTGGAGACCACTTCACATCCTCAACCTTACAAGTTGAGATGGCTAAATGACCGAGATGATTTGAAAGTCACATGCAAGTTAGCATTCCTTTCTCTATTGGTGGTTATGTGGATAAGGTGGTTTGTGATGTAGTGTTGATGAGTGCAAGCCACCTACTTCTTGGAAGGCCATGGCAATTCGATAGAAATGTTACACAAGATGGTTTTTCTAATTGATACTCATTCAACTTTGGTTGGTAGTCTATAAAGCTAGCACCCCTTAGCTCGGAGCAAGTAGTGGCAGATTATGAGAATATGAGGGAAAAATATGTGGATAAGGTAGTTCGTGATGTAGTGTCGATGAGTGCAAGACACCTACTTCTTGGAAGGCCATTGCACTTCGATAGAAATTTTACACATGATGGTTTTTCTAATTGCTACTCATTCAAGTTTGGTGGAAAGTCTTTAAAGCCAGCACCACTTAGTCCAGAGTAAGTAGCCATGGATTATGAAAAGATGAGGGAAAATAGGGAAAAATCCATCTTATTCTTGTCTAAGAATGATTTGAAGTGCTAGTTTAAAGGAGGTCCCTTGGTATTAATGTTGTTTTGAGAAAGACTTGAAGAGTTAGACAAGATTTCTGATATCGTAATGAGCCTAATAGAATGTTTCCAAGATATTTTTCTAGAGGACCTCCCTCGAGGGCTCCCTCCCCTTTGAGGAATAGAACATTAAATTAACTTGTTACTCGGTGTGGTACTACTTAATCATCAATCATATAGGATGAATTCAAAGATACAAAGGTATTACGCAAGAAAGTCACAGATCTTCTTGCAAAAGGTTATATAAGGTACTTAGCCCTTATGTCATGCCTACCTTGCTTGTACCAAAGAAGGATGGAACTATGTGTATATGTGTGGATAGCATGCAATAAATCAAATAACCATCAAGTATAGATTTCCTATACCACGACTAGAGGATATGCTTGATGAGTTGAGTGGAGCTTCTATATTTTCAAAGGTGGATTTGAAGAGTAGATGCCACCAAATTAGAATGAATGAGGGTGATGAGTGGAAAATAACTTCGAGACTAAGTTTGGGCTATATGATTGGATGGTAATGTCTTTTGGTCTCTCCAATACACCAAGTACCTTCATGAGATTTATGCATCGTGTGCTTAAGGAATTCTTGGGCTAATTTGTGGTGGTCTACTTCGATGACATTCTAATATATAGCTCGGATCTTCCTACAAAATTATAGAACCTTGAGACTTTGTTTATGAAACTCCGAGAAGCTAAACTATTAGAGAATCACTGATATCATAAAACATATTAGGAGTGAAACGTTGCCATCATGACTTTCAGCACCATCATGGCTCCCATCACAAATTGCATAAAGAAGGAAAGAGATTTTTTATGGTTTGAAGCTTGTCAAGAGAAGTTTCAAGTGATCAAGAATCGGTTATGCAATGAACCTATATTTTCTTTACCTAATTTTGGTAAAGTAATTGAATTAGAATGCGGTGCCTCAGGTTTGGGGATTGGAGCTCTATTGATACAAGAAGGAAGAGCAAATGCTTATTAGTAAGAAGCTAAAGGGGCAGCATTGAACTACTATACTCATGACAAGGAGTTATTAGCCTTGGTAAGAGCATTAGAAGTATGGCAACACTATATCCTTCCAAAGGAGTTTATTACACACACCGACCACCAATCTCTAAAACACATCAAGAGTCAAGGGAAGCTTAACCGCAGACATGCCAAATGGGTGAAGTTCATTGAACGCATTCCATATCATCAAGTATAAGAAAGGCGAAGTCAATATGGTGGTCAATGCACTCTCTAGAAGGTACTCTTTTCTTAACGAGTTGAAATCTAAGTTGTTTGGATTTGACTAGATTAAGAAGATGTTGAATTTGGTCATTGGTAGAATGTTTGCTCTCAAGGGGCTCATAATGGTTATTTTGTTGTTGATGACTATTTTTAAGGTAGATAAATTGTCCATATCAAAGTGTGAGTTAGAGAGTCAATAGTGAGGGAGGCTCATAGTGGAGGTCATGCTTGCCATTTTGGGTAGAGAAAGATTTATGAAGCTATTATGGATAATTTCTTTTGGCCTCATGTGTTAAAGGATATGTATAAAATTGTGGAGCATTGTATCACTTGCAAGAAGGCTAAAAGCTGACTAAGCCCCCACAGGCTATATATGCCACTACCTAGTCCAAGTCATCCTTAGGTAGATCTTAGTATGAATTTTGTATTAAGATTGCCTTGCACTCGAAGGATGAAAGAATCAATTATGGTCATTGTGGATAGATTTTCTAAGATGGCCCATTTTGTAGCATGTTTGAAGACGGATGATGCCTCTCATATAGCCGATATTTTTTTTAAGAAAGTGGTTCGCTTGCATGGAGTTCCAAGGACTATTGTGTCGGATAGAGACAGTAAGTTCTTAAGTTCTTTTTAGAGGACATTATGAAAGAAGTTGGTAATGAAACCTTTCCATCCATAAACTAATGGCCAAACGGAGGTCGTAAACCGCACAACGGGTACTTTTCTTAGAACAATTGTTGGCAAGCGACTTTTGGATTGGGATTTGAAACTTCCACATATAGAACTTGCTTGTAACAGAAGTGTGCATCGTACTACTCAAAGAACTCCATTTGAGGTTGCCTATGGTTTCAACCTAATAACCCCAATGGATATTATTCCTTTGCCACAACATAGAATGCTAAACACCAATGCAGCCAAGAAAGCCGAAGAGGTAAAAGCTATGAATGATGAGGTTAGAAAGGTTATTCAAAAGAAGAATAAGGCTTATGCCAAGGCTGCCAAAAAAGGAAAGAAGTAAGTTATTTTCTAGGAAGGGAATCTTTTGTGGTTGCATTTGAGGAATGAGAGGTTTCATAAATAAAGGAAGTCTAAGCTAATGCCATGGGCCGATGGTCCTTTCAAAGTCCTTGAGAAAGTCAATGATAATGCATACAAGTTAGGGCTTCTGGTGGCTGAAACTCCATACTCCTCCAATCCATAATGGCCTCATTGTCTTCATCTTCAATACATACAAGCTAGGGCTTCTGGGGGAGTATGGAGTTTCAGCCACCTTTAATGTTCAAGATCTTTCACCATATCTTGGCATTGAAGATGAAGACAATGAGGTCATTACGGATTGGAGGACAAATCCTAAACTACCCCAGGAGGATGATGTATCTCAAAGAGCTATGACAAAGGCACGGGCAAATCACCTCTCTAACATGTTTAGTTTTTTTTACTTTGTAGTTAAAGACTTATGTGAAACCATGGAGACCACTCTATCAACTAGTGACAAAGAAAATCCCACACATGTGCTCATACGGGGTCAATTAAAGAAGAAGATGGAAATGGGCTCGTCGTGGCCACTTAGCCATGGGCCCTTGTTCATCATGGCTTGAAAATGTCTTTGTGTTTTCTTTTGATTAGTTGGATTGGACTTGAACCTCTTTATTAGTCTTTATTAGGGCCTTTTAGGATTTATTGCCTTTTGTAGTTACAATTCTTGGCCTATCCATGCTGGTCGAGCATTGTATTGGTCGTTGGATTTATTTTCTATTTGTTGCAATTGTATGTTGGTTGTTGGTTGCTTAGATTCCTAGGTTATCTTTGTGGAGGTTTATATTCTTATCTTACGATCTGTAGTAGCTAGATTTTGAACCTTGAATACATTTCCTTGTTGATTGGAGCTTCCATTCACAAACACTATCCCTTCGGGTTTGTACATCCCCGAGTGATTGTGCAAAGTTGCACTTGATTGTTGTTAGTTTGAATAAAATGTTCCTATTATTGTTATTTTCTCATTGCTTAGCTTAAGTAGTGAATCTTTTCAGCAAAAGAACAACAAATTATCACACAAACCAACTTAGAGTGTTACTTGAAGCAAAGAGTAGTCCTAGTAGTCAACAGACACCGCCATAGTGCCTATTCAGACTAGCTTGTGACTTTTCATTTATAACTCCTTTCCTTCAACTTTTTGGAGCCACAATTTTTAAAGGACTCCCTTACCAATTGCTGAGGATCGGGAGTTACTATCTAAAGCATCAACAACCGATTACAAGATAGGTAGTAAATTTTGGCAAATTTGTGCCATCGCGCGTGTCATGTTGGTTCTTTCCTTTTTGGTGTTGCATCACATGAGCTTGCCTTCTCTTTTTTGGAAGATATACTTGCCTCAGATTGTATATTACAATACTGCAGCCGAGATCTGGTTAGCTGTTGGACAGATGTTCACCTTTGGCGTGAATAATTAACCTCTAAAGCAAGCTCCACAGTATATCAAAAGATGGTATCTATGCAGCAGCTTATATACAGAAAATAACATATCTGTGTAACAATCTCTCTTCCATTGGCAAACCGGTTTCTTATGCGGACCAGGTTATTACTTTCTTAACAATTTGGGTAGTGATTATAAAAACTAGTATTTTTAAGTAATTAAATTCCACGTACTAATTTTCACATTAAAGATTGTCAATGTGTCCTGAGTTAACTTGTCTCGTCTTTTGTTACCATGTTGGATTTTTGACAAATTAGTTAAAGTTGGTAATTTAGAAAATTACCGTGTTAGGAAATTTAAGGAAAATAATTTTGGGTAATGTTAGGAATTTGGAAGAATTAAAAGAGATAGGTTTTTACTTAATATAAGTTGTAATTATACTAAATAAAAATAAAAGAAAAAGGAATTAAAAGAAAAAAAAAAAAAAGGTATATTTTATAAAAAGGGGTAGGAAATCCTACCTCCCTTCTATTTGATTGTGTTACCGCAAAGAAGAAGAAGAGAGCGAGAGGAAGAGAGATTGTCGTCGGAATTGCCGACTTTCAAGTGAAAGGAAACGTTGCTCGAAAAACCACCTCCAACATTTGCGAAGGCGATTCATGGGTAAGTCATTTTAAGCTCTCTGTTTTTGAGTTAAAAGTTAGGGCTTGTATTTGGATTAGGATTCGAGCAAAGGAGCTTGAATCCCTTGGTATTTTTTGGATTATATTGATGTATTTGGAGTTTAGATAATGTGTTTAACGTTTTAGGGTAAAAATGTGTTAAAACGACGAGTTTTTTTGGTGAAAAATTGCTGCTAGAACAGGGTCTCCCGACTTTCGCTAACGTGAGCGGAGACCCGCTTTGCAAAGTCGAGTCCTGTAAGGCAAAGCGAAGTATCGCAGTGCAAAGCAAACTCCCGCAGGTTAAATTGTGTGAGTTTCGCGGGTTAAACTATGGATTCTTGCGGGTTTGACCTGTGGGCTTTTGCAAGTTGACTAGCAGACTCCAACAGTTTGACCAGCAGACTCCCACAGTTTGACCTAGACTAGCACAGTTTGACAAGAACTCCAACATAATGTATTTTAGTGGAAAATTTCATCATTCCTTAGTCAGTCTCTTTCGGTTTGGGTTCCTATTAAGTCTTGAAAAAGACTTATTACACAAGTGATTTTTTGTATATATCGATAAAACTTGGTGATGAATGAAATAAAAATATGTAAATTATCAAGGAATGCTATAACATCGCACACACCGTATATTTTTATTAAGATAGTTATTATTCCTTCTCTTTTTGAGAAGATTTATCACTAATTGATAAGTATTTCAAAACGATGCTGATGTGGAGGATGCTGATTACCAAGAATACAGAAAATGACAGAAAAAATGATTCGCTTATTCAGATAAAGATCTAGAAGAGGAAAGAGAAAAGAAGTTGCTTAAAATATGGAAGAGATCTAGAGTTGAGATATTCAAAGAAGATAGAGAAAATTTGTTACTAGAATTTTTAATTTTGAAAGATTGCAACAAAAGAAGGGAGAGAGAAAGGATAAAAAACAAGGGGTAGGAAACAATGAAGTCAGCCGTGGAGGGGAAGAGAGCATCAGGTAGAGAAGCATTCACTAGAGTGACTATCAACAATGAAGAAGAATTTTTATATTTTTCTTCTTATGTGTATGTCAAACGTTATGGTGTATTATTATTGTTATTATTTATTTTCTATGGACTAATTTCTGAAATGGCTAATGAGAAAGTACCAAACTCATAATTTCTTATGGATGTTGCATTATTAAGTTAAATAATTCAATATGTGTTTATTGACTATTTTTATTCTATGTATGCCTCATGAATAAAGAGTAGGATTTTATTTTATGTGCCCTAAAATAGTAATTTGGACTTGTATTGAATTGCATGAATGATTAATTCAAGTGATATATGTTAATTCTAAGCATTTACATATCAATTTGTTTAATTCTTATGAATATATTGAATGATACTTTATTGAAATTCCAATTGATATTCGTCTTTCGTAAGTCTGAAAGAAAATATGATTAAGTAACTATGTCAAGTCTTGATTCAAATGAAATTTTATAAGTCATTTAACTTGATGTTACAACATTACGTACAACTTTTGTATTAAAGAGATTATTTGGTGAGAGAAATCGATTCAAAGCCATATTTTTTTTATTCAATTCTCGATTCAAGATTATTGTTATTTTTTTTATCTTATCTTAATCATTCAAAATATCGGTATCATTTTCAATTAAATTTATTTCACAATTAGTTTAGATTTTGGATAGTTCCTAGCCCAGTATAAGACCCAAACCATATTTTTCCCTAATGTTCAAAAATAATATTTATGGTATTGATTTGATTTTAGGCTTAAAGAAGTTCGTAGATTTAGAGTTGGTGTAGTATCCATGAATTTTAAAAATTTCCGAATAAATTTTTTGTGTTTTTCGAGTTCAACACGTTTGATATGACTCAAATTGTAGTCATTCGTTGCATTTGGGCACTGCATTTTCTTTGGTCAATAGGTCAAAGTGGTGGATTTGGAATTTATTGCGGGCTAGAATTTTTGAAATTTCTTGTTTTGCAAGTAATTATTCTTTTAGTTTATCGATTTCATCTTGCTCAGGTGGACTGTTTTTTTTTTTAAATTATTTTCGTATCACACGTATTAAAATTTGAAACTTTTTCGTGGGATAAATTAGGATTTTGGTACTTGTGTTGTTGGAAGGAAATTCCAAAGGCATTTGGCCTTTCTTGAATTTCAAAAATTCGTTGTGAAATTAAGTTTGTGAAAATTTGGTTAAGCAAATCATGTATTATCGCAAATAAGAATTTTGGGTTAACATTTAAAATTTCTCGGAGAGTTGGGACGTGCAGAATCGTTTAATATATATATTGGAATATTATATATATAGAAAATTTAATAAATAATAATAATATTATTATTATTATATTTTTTCTTTCCACATATTCTTCTCCCCTTTTTTTTTTTTTTTTTTTTTTTTTGTTTTCCGAGTGCAAAAGCGATTTCTTCGAAAGCCACTTCTAGAGCTCTTCGGAGTTGCCTCGGGTAGAGGTGTTCTAAACATTCACTTTCGTTCGATAGAGCATGCTGCAAGCTTTGTACTGATATGTTTTTCGTCATTTTTTGCTCCTTAGAAAAAATTTGTCGGAACTTTAAATGCTCGCTGGCATTGAATCAGACCTTTGATCTTGGTGTCAACCCATCATTGGAAAGCTCTCGTCGAGGCAAAGCGTTTGGACATAAGAATCGTTCGAAACAGTGGAAGGAAGTTATTGTCAAAGCCTCGTCAAAAAGTTGCGTTCGCTGCTTTAAATGCATTTTTTGGCCGATCTAGCCATCGCCTTAGAAAACTAACTCCCCCATTTGACTCGAGAGCTCGAGATCTTTAAAACTTGACCCGTTTCGTTCTGATCTAATGCCATTCGCAAAAAAAAAAAAAAAAGAGTCATCTTCACTATTGTTGAAAAAGGTCTTCTTTGTCGGTGTGCTAACGTGGCGTTGAGCTGCTGACGTGGCAAGTGAAGTGTCACGTTGACCGTTGACTGCTAACTTTGATAGGAATTTTGATCACATTTTTGGACTGCTAAATGATGTCGAAAAATTTCCTGAACCCGGTCATCTGACTCAATTTGTCATTCTAAACGCGATGGTGGTCTTCGTTTCTTGAAATTATTTCTCAATCATTTTGCACGTAAATCAAGATGAAACCCTAAACTTTATTATTAAGAGTATAAGTTGGAAACTTTCAAATTAGGTATGTTAGTATTGTTTTTGGATAAATTTGAGACTTTTAAAGAAACTTATGGAGTTTTGAGGTTGGAGCATGCAACACCAAACTTTGAATTTTGTCGATGTTGCACATGTGAAACAAAAAATCGTTTAATAAATAGTATGTTATTGCTAGTTGGGGTTTCTAGTAATGATTTAGGAGTCCCTTCTTGTCATCCCGTGTTGTATTGGAATTTCGAATGTTGGATTTGTTGTAGGTTCCGACGATGTTCCTATTCTTGTGCTTGCCTTTTGGTTGCGAGTGTCGTGTTATCAATAAGTGGTTGTCGCTATCGAGGTAAGGGTTTCTATACTGTATGGTTTTACATTGCTTGCATAGTTTTTAAAAAGAAACTTATTTTGGTGGATAACACCTATGGAAACCCTGATGGAGCCTATCGTCAGCACATCAGTTTTTATGTATATGTACATATATTTTACACGTTTAAATTTCATGTACATGGTATTTCATTTTGGACTGATGTAGATGCACGTCCGAGCGGCTAATTTTATTTTGGTTATTTTAGCCTTCTTGTGACGACCCGAAACCACATCGCTTAACAGAAAAATGAAAATAAAACATATGTAAAGGAACCCTCCCAAGTGAGTAAGACGCGTTTTGGGGCACAATTGACAACAGATCTCATAAGAACTCTGAAGTTAAGAGTACTCTGGCAAGAGCAGTACCATGTTGAGTGATCGACTAGGAAGTCCTCGCCAAATCAAATCCGTGAGGGCTATATGGGCGACTCGAAGCAGACAATATCTTACTGGAAAAAAGGGGTTCGTTACACTTCGCGTGTTGGATTTCAGTAGTTCTGGGATGCAGTGTCCAAGCAACCAAAATAACTAGAGTCAGGCATGATGCTTGTTTGAGCTTTTCTGACGACACTCTTCTGTTGCCTTGGTTGTATTAGTGTTTAAGCAACCAAAGCAACCAGAGTCATTTAATATGCACCTTGTGCTGCGTAAATGTTGCTTCAGTGTACACGCACGATATGGGTGATAGGGTGGTGCTAATGCCCTCCTTGGGGACTTGATAGCCTCTAAACTTGGCTAGGGTATTTTACTTGATGCACGGGGTTGGTGTCATGCTGAAGTTCACTCGCTGGCCACCAGTCGGTGTTTACATAGATGGTGTTGTGCTTTAGTTTGCTCACCAACCATCATTTGATTCAGGGGTTGTACTGTCCTTGAGTTTCTCGTTGGTAGTCCAGGTGACGTGGTTGGATCTTTGAATCGCCGTCACTTTTCAGCTTCTTCTGACTCATGAGGTACAATTGGATATACGATTCTCACCTTTCTGTGATAGTCTACCAGAGGGGTCTATGAGTGAACTCCTTTTTCTCTAGGATTGTTTTCTAACTAAAATGGTGATGGCTTATTTTATGTATAATTACCTATGTATGTAGCAATATTTTTGAAACTGCCTCCCTCATGGCTTGTTGAGTCTATTTTTAAAATGACAATAAAGATTTAACGACTTGAAATCCTCAGCTCATGGAACCGATTTGAATAGAAAATGTTTTAAATATAAACTTATGCACTGTATATTTATAATTGATCATGGTTTTGAAAGAAAATGATAAAACAAGTTTTCCATATGCATATGAGTATAGTATAAGATCCCTTATTAAGTTAGTCTGTAATACCTCAGATTTTTGGGTTAATTTAATTAATTTAAGTTAGGTTGGTTATTGGGTTAACTAATTATATCTCGGGAGTTTCGGTGGAGGAGTTAGACCGAGGGTGAGGTGAGGGGCAATTTATACAAATTTAATGGTCAAAAAACGGGATTTAACGGAATTTTGAGAGGGCAAAATGGTAATGTTATTTTATTTAATGTTATTATTATTATTATTATTATTTAAAAAAAAAGATAAATAAAACGACAGAACAGCTTCTTTCCATTCTGTCGTTCGAGGGTCGAGCGTCGAAGACCCGATCGGAGGAGGGAGAGAGGGGGCGATGATCACCGACGATTCCTCGCCGTTTTCAGGCCAGACGATGGCGGCGATTCCAGGGTTGCCATTTTCGACCTTCTTCGCGCACAGGATCGAACGGTAAGTCTGCATGTTCCCCTGTTTCGGTTCTGTTCGTGGCTGAGGGTGATGAGCGGGTTTGAGCTCCGATCACCGGCCGATTTTGGGAGCTCTCGGCATGGGTTTGCCGACCCTTGGACCAGCAATGGTCGCCGAGCTGTGAGAAGCTCAATTTTAGTGAAAAACAGAGAAGTCACAATATGTGTTCTTCGATTTTTCCTGTGTGAAGTCTTAGGGTTTTGTTAGATTATTCTAATTAGGTGTGAGGGTGGTTGATTGGTGACCAATTGGATGAAAATTGATGAAAAACCGAGAGGGGGAGAATTTCCGGTTTAGGGCAAATTCGGGTTTGCTATTTCTGACCTAGCTACGACCATTCGTTTTGAATTTCCTTTTTAGCAGGTTAAGCTAGGTTGTTAGGGCAGTACGTGGCCGCTAGAATCGTTCAATTCCGATATCCGACGCAAAAGTTACGCGCGTCTGAAGTTTTGGGTCAGTTTTTACCGAACCCAAATTAGTGGTCCGTTTAGTTAGGTTTTAGTTGGGTTAGGCTAGAAATAGTAGTTTGAGAGTAAATTGGTAAATGTAAGCTTAATTTTAATGAAGTTTGAATGTTTGTCGTAGGTCGAGCCGTAGGTGGACAGGAAACCGGGTATCCTCAGCGAGCTAGGACGCCAGGTAAGTAGTAGTGTGGGTGTAATTGCTTGGGAGTCGCCCAGAAGGGCCTACACCATAGTTGTTTGCATGTTGTGAGTTGTGTGTAGGTCATGATTAGTCTGTATGTGATGTGTACGTGTAGTTGTCGTCAGTGGTATGTGGTGAGCCTCGTGAGGTTTGTGGGATAGTTGTACGTAGGTAGTGAGTTTTTGCGAGGGTTGTAGGATAATTGTACGTAGGTAGTGAGCCTTGTGAGGGTTGTGGGACAGTCGTACGTAGGTGGTGAGCCTTGTGAGGTTTGTGGGATAGTTGTACGTAGGTAGTGAGCCTTGTGAGGGTTGTAGGACGGTTGTACTGTAACGACCCACACAGGGAGCCGTCACTTAGTCATAATCTTTAATTAATCATTGACTCAACTTCTACATTTTCTTCTTCATTTCCAATCTAATATTTACATACATTTTTTTTTAACTCACTCTTAGACTGATAACAGAGGCGTTATAACATCAAGGGAATCTCGCCCTCTCAAACTCGATTTTTTCTTAAATCCCGTCGGCTAAATCTTACACAGAGTCGAGCGGCTAAAATTGGTCATTTGATCAGTGACTTAATCGGGCAGGGAAGAAATGCCCCAGACTACTCGACGTTATTCAGTTGGAGTTTGCATGGGTTTGCATGCATCGGGTGACGAAGTAATATCATCCGATTTGTCACGTGCACCCTACGTGACTCAGTTATAGACGCCCAGTAGAGAACATCCACCGGCGGATGTGGGCATTACACGTGTCTAATTAAAGACATCGCCCGGTCCCGAACATTCTCCACTAGATGTTCTTAATTACACTACATCGACCGGTGGTCATGTGCGCCTCGCGTGACTAATTAAAACATTCCTCGGGCACTAGACGACAAGAAATTTCTCACATCATCCGGTAATTGAAATACTCTACATCTACCGGTCACTAGGCGACAAAACCACGTTTTCATCATCCGGTGACTAAACGACAACTACATTCCCATCATCCGGTGACTAAACATACTACATCATCTGGTGAGGAAACATACTACATCATCCGGTGACTATTTGTTCAACTTTTATCATTTGACATCCACCGATGACGTCAGCCGGATGATCGCCTCATCCAGCTTCTATCATACGGCAGTAAAGCACTATAATCATCAAACAACTTCATTCAACAGGAAAGTACCACAACTCACCCAAATCTTAACTTAGTAACTATAAACCTCAAAGAGTGAGAACCATAGACTCATCCAGAATACACATAGCAGAAGACTTAAGCAAAACAGACCATTCGATAATCTTTAAAATCATTATCAGACTCTGAAGTCTATCAGTCAAATCCGAACTTCATTGTTATAAGAAATTCTATTCTACTTAGGCATCTGTTTATCATAAACTTTACTGACATACTATGAGGATAACCAGGGGACTTAATCGCCTGTCCAGCCTTGGACTGTCATACTGAGCATCCTCCAGCAACCAGCTTTTAAACATCATCTCTAGATTGGAAATCCTCACCTGTTAGCTCTTCACCTACATCATAAGGTTTAACTATAAGCCTAATGCTTAGTAAGGAATGCAACACTAACACGGATGCATGAATGCATAATTCGAAAAAACACATGTTCATGAGTCTTTTGTTGTTCATATCTTTGCTCGTAATCATCATTCATAGTCATGGATCATATTCATCATTCATAATTATTGATCATATTCTTCATTTAAGTTGTGTGGAATAAGAGAGGATTTGTGCCGGTAAAGGGGGTTCGACAGTGAGTTTGATCTTGGTCCCTACTGCGGGTCGTATTCATATGTCCCTCTTTTGGACTGTGACATACGCCGAACCGCCCCCAACCCTCAATTAGTCCACGTTGCATAAGTTTTATATTCTTACTTTGTTCATGAGAAAACTATGCTCTTAAAACATTTTCATATGCATAAAATAGTCATGATGCATGTACATGGAAATTCTTAAATCATCAAGCTACAGAATATAGCACTATCAAACATGAGACCTTACCATTGAGCTGATCATCAACATAATGTTAGACAGTAACATAAGGAAACTACAAATCATCGTATGAGTTTCTACCTAGCATCCTTTGATGTAGGGTCCTAATGATCGAGAAACCTGTACATTCACTTACCTGTTTTTCTTAGCAACTTGAGCTCCTTTTCTTCAGACTTTTTCACCTAAAACATTCACGTTGCAGTAGTTAAAACAAAATCCTAGTAGTTCTAAATCTCAAGTCAACCTAAGATTTAATAGCTAAAGTCATTCCCGAATCCTTAGTCTAATACTCTGTGCAGTCTGAATCCAAAAACCGAAATAGATAAACCCAACTATCGATTACTCAGGGTTGGTTATTTTAAATGTCCAGAATCGATTCGGAATGACATTACTACTCTCAGATTCTAAAATATCCTTATTATTATTCGGCCATTAAAGAATCCAAAACTCCAATACTGGGCTGAAAACAGAGCTTAATAACTAACAGATAACTACCTTGCCTATTTCATACCTTGGGCGTGGATTCGTAGGGAATGCAGGCCTGAAGCCGGGCGTCGACGAGAAGGATTACTAGTAACAGAGAGCGAGAGCTCGGGAGAGAAGAAATCGCCGAGAGTAGAAGATGTCGGCTACAGTGGTTTAAATGAAGTTTGAACCCTTTCTATTTTCTTTAAGTACCGGTCTCAAACCTCCATTATTACAACTTTGCCACTCAACCTAGTTTAAATCCATATGTAATTAATTAAGCCCGGCATAATATTCTAAACCGGGAAAAATTAACTAAACACGACTGTTAAAACGGTTAAGGAAATCACCTGGTCGTTATTTCGGGTGTTACATGTACGTAAGTGGTGAGCTTTTGTGAGGGTTGTGGGATAGTTGTACGTAGGTGGTGAGCCTTGTGAGGGTTGTAGGACGGTTGTACGTAGGTGGTGAGCCTTGTGAGGGTTGTGGGACGGTTGTACGTAGGAGGTGAGCCTTGCGAGGGTTGTGGGATAGTTGTACGTCAGTAGTGAACTTTGTGAGGATTGTGGGACGGTTGTACATAGGTAGAGAGCCTTGTGAGGGTTGTGGGACATTCGTACGTATGTGGTGAGCCTTGTGAGGGTTGTGGGACGGTTGTACGTAGGTAGTGAGCCTTGTGAGGGTTGTGGGACAGTCGTACGTATGTGGTGAGCCTTGTGAGGGTTGTGGGACGGTTGTACATAGGTAGTGAGCCTTGTGAGGGTTGTGGGACAGTCGTACGTATGTGGTGAGCCTTGTGAGGGTTGTAGGATAGTTGTACGTAGGTAGTGAGCCTTGTGAGGGTTGTGGAACAGTTGTATGTAGGTGGTGAGTCCGGTGAGGTTGTGAGTCAGTCGTGCGTAGGTGGTGAGTCAGTCGTGCGTAGGTGTTGAGTCTGGTGGGGTTGTGGGTAAGTTGTGCGTAGGTGGTGAGTCAGTTGTGCGTAGGTTGTGAGTTTGGTGAGGTTGTGGGTCATAGTATGTAAGTTGTGAGTCTTGCGTACGTGGTGGGTCGTACGTACGGATGTGGACGAGAAGCCGTCGATAGTTGGTCATAGTGTGTAGGATGTGAGTCTTATGTGTGTTGTGGCCATAGGTACGTATGTGTATGTGTAGTCATTGTTAGTTGTATGTTATGAGTCTTGCATACGTGGCGGGTTGTGGGTACGGATGTGGACGAGAAGTTGTCGTTAGTTGGGCATGTTGTGTAGGTTGTGAGTCCTGTGTAGGTTGTGAGATAGTTTTGTGTAGGTTGTGAATCTTGTGTAGGTCGTGGGCTAGTTGTGTGTATGTTATGAGTCTTGTGCAGGCTATGGGTTAATGATAAATATGTTACGAGTCTTGTACTGGTTGTGGGTTAGTGGCACGTATGTTATGAGTCTTGTGCAAGCGGTGGGTGAGTTGTACGTCAGTTGTGAGTTTTGTGCACCTTATGGGTTGTAGGCACGTTTGTGATGTGATGCGTATGTGGAGTCGTAGTTAGTTGATTGTGATGCGTATGTGGAGTCGTAATTAGTTGATTATGGTCAACATGCATCATGTTTTAAAGCCACGCAAAATGTTTTGAGCATGTTTTTAAACACGGAGGGAGAGTAGAGGAGGTGAGGTACGGTGTGGACAGGCAACAGTGGTCTGGAGTGTGACTGTGGGCCCCGCATCTGGGACGAGCTGGAGCGGTGGCGACGTGCCGATGACAGCGCGGTGTATCGAGCGACTGTCTTGGGCGGTTGCACTTCGAGTCGGGACAGTGGCTGAAATGTAACTTATGGGCCTCGCATCTGGGACGAGCTGGAGCGGTGGCGACATACCGATGGCAGCGCGGTGTATCGATCGACTGTCTCGGGCGGTTACATTTCGAGTCGGGATAGGGGGGGTCTTGGGTGTGACTTACGGACCCCGTTCCTGGAGGAACTGGGACGGCGGTGACGTGCCGGTAAACAGTGCGGTGTACGGACTGACTGCCCGGTGCTGTTACATTCCAAACCTCGGTGAGATGATGACAACGTGTGTAGAGACCTGCATGTGTTAGGATTGCATAACCAGTTTTCATGCTTCACGTTTATCTTTCAACATTTTACTTGCTAAGCTTTGAGCTTACAATGGGTTCTATGGTGTAGGTACTGCTGAGCTGGTCGGTGTGTACCGAGAATCTGACTAGGAGTAGGTGGCAGTTGATGACGTGCGACCAGGGCCCCGGTTGATGACAGTGTTAGGGCAACCCGACCCATGAAGAGACGTAGCATGGTGTTTATGGGGAGTAGGACTGTTTGTCTTTTGTGGGGGTATTTGTATTTGTTGTTTATAGTCATAGTTAAGGGTGATATGTCACCCTATACTGTGGACTTTCTTCATTTTGGTCGATAGCATTTTCGTTCTGTTATGATGATTGTTTGGAGATTTCGTAGACTAGATGTTTGTGTAGGAGTATTCTGGATTGGTTGGGATTTATTCGTTTGCAGGTACTTAGCATTTTGGGGGCACCATTTTCAGATGTTACTCTGCCGAAATTTTCGGGGAGGACGCCGTGGTGCTCAATGGTTAGGATTAAGGAAAATTAGTCAGTCGTTTAGCTCAGAGTAGTCCCTGTAGCGAACCGGGAATCCAGGTGGGTTTTCGGGGCGTTACATAGTCACCCACCTAAAAGCCCCTCTCCAACTTCCTGGTTAGGATCGTGGAGGCTGATGTTAGGTTGCTCGTTGTGGAGTGTACTTTCATCTTCACAAACTTCTACCTTGAGAGTTGTATTTCTGTCCTGGTGAAAATTTTTTTGGTTATTTATTTTCCTAAATCTTTGGTCTATATAAATTTTGACTTTTATTTCTTACACAGTATTTTATTGAATTATTTAAGTTCATGCGCTATCTTATGTTTTTTTTATCGCTATGTGAATTTTAGCCCATTCTCCGTAGGCCAGGGCTCATTTCATTTAAAGTCATCCTCTATCAAACATATTCTTGGGTTGAGCTATCAATTTCTCTCCAAGGATCTTGTTGCCCAATCTGACGTTTCTGTCTAGGGCTACCTCCGGGTTTTGATAGCCAGTACCTAAGGTCATCACTCCCATGCATAGGAAGAGTGGTAATCATAGAGGTAGGAGTTTTATATTATTTGCATCATCGTTTTACAAAACCTATTTTGGTGAGATGTCACTTGTATAAAAGTTGGGCTTGGTCGCCAGCACATCTGTTTTACGTATATGTATAAACGGTTTGCACATTTAGTAGGGTGCATGGTTTTATATTTATGTGACATATATCTGTGAGGATGAATCCTTGTCATACTTTGGAAGGTCTTGGTGTCAAAGTATCAAGAGGATATTCCAACACACTTCCTGCTGCATGAATGTTGTCTTGTTATCACATTGATGAAAATGGGTAATACAGTAGTGATGACGCGCTCTTTGGGTTTCGAATTCTAAACATGATCAGGGTATGTTTGATATTTTTGTTACGGGTATGTCGTTGCTGATTGTTTTGCCAGCACCCGGGGTAACGTTGATGAAATTTTAGATCACCGTTACTTTCCAACTTCGTCTTGGCTCATGAGGTGTTGATGAATCTTTGGATCCCACCTTTGCATGTTAGTATGCCGGAATGGTCCTTGTGTTACCCTGTTTTTCCACTAAGATGATTTTTACACAGAAAAAATGATGAAAACTTATTTTCATTTAGTTGTCTATGTATATAACTTGGATAATTGCCTCATATACGACTCGTGGTGCATGTTTTCTAAAAAAGGTGAAAAATATGTTTTCATATAACGATGTTTTGAAAATCATTTTATTATCTCATCTTATTTTGAAAGGAAAAATAAAAGAAGTTTTATATGCATTGAATATAGCACTTCTACTGAGTTAGTCACTCAGCCCAAGCGACCCCCTCGTTTTCTAAGCATGGATAAGGGTACCTAGTAACTGGATCCAGAGGTGGCTGTCTCTATGTTTATTTACTTTGGTTGAGTGTTTAGTTTTCTTGGTGATAACTTATTTTAAATTGGACGTGCATGTAACAACTTGGATTTGAATTTGGATTTTCTATTTGTACACATTATTAACTGTTATTTAATTATCGTACAATTATATTTGTAATCATCGCTTGGATTTTGGATTTTGATTTATATTCAAGTCTTCTGCTGCAAATCAAACATTCGGCTAGGCGATCGAGTTCTCTACGACGATTGCGTCGTTTAACCTGGCATTCTGTTAGGCTCACCTCTGGGTCATGACAAAATTTTTTTGTATAAGAGCAAGGTTCACACAAATTCTTAAATAATGATTACTTAAATATTGATAGTGTGATGATTGGTACATTGCCTTTGTGAACGATAAGTTTTTTGACAATTTGTGAAATTTCTTTTTCAGAAGTCAGAATGTCTCTAAGAAGGAATCCTCGTAACCAAACTCAAGATGCTAGTTGTTATCCCGTCGCAGCCATGATAGAGGCACTGCGCAATCCTTTCGACCAGTGGTAAGGGCCTGAATCCCAGAATGACTTAGATTGCTTATTTAACAATAGGCTTAACAGCCTGTGTTAGAGGGTGGGTGGCGCCAACCCTATGGATGCTGAGAATTTGCTTCAGAAGATGGTTCATAAAATTGGGTCTCTTCAGGTTCTAGATGGATATAAGCTTAGGATTCTTGCCCACTACCTAAAGAAGTTAGCATTGAGTTGGTAAAACATTTTGAGGTTGAGCTTTGACGTGCAGTGTATGGAGTGGAAGGACTTCACCGAGGTTTTCAGAGGTCATTATAGCAGTAGAAGCCACCATGATTCTATGACAAGAGCTTTTAATGAGCTTGCTTAGGCATCGATGATAGTGATGGAATACTATGCTCGGATCTATGATCTCTTACCTTATTCTTAGGGGATTGTTTAGCAGGGTAGATTATTAAGTTTCAACAGGGCTTGAGGCTGAAGCTACAATATAGTGTGGCATTGAACCAATACGACTCTCTCTTCGAGGTTTTTGAGCTGCTTAGAGGATGGAGAGAGTGTTTGACACCAACCACAGGAGTTTCAAGGAGAACTTGGCCAAGAAATAAGAAAAAAAGTAACGAAGAAAAATCATAGGAGACTGTAGGGAAAGGATCCAGTGGGAGTCAGACTCCAGGTGCAGTAGTGGAACGCCTGACAGTGGTCGGTTTACCCCTTATGCTTGTCATACATGAGCAGCTAGAGCATTTGAAAAGAAATTGCCCACAGAACCAGTAGTAGCAGCCAACACGTCAGTCCTTTTTGTCTTCTTAGGGTAGTGTTGGTCGGACTACTATTGGAGGCAGACGTGGTTCTGTTAAGCAGTCATTTCAGCAATATTAGAGCAACATGCTTATACTCGTATGATGAAGCCCATAAAAAAACATCCTCTGTAGGGGTCTGGCGAGTGCAAGAAGAAGTTCTTTCAAAGCAGTGGTGTTGGTCCGAATTCCTCTATAGGTAGCCTTCTCGTGTTGGATTTCAGTAGTTCTTTTGCTTACCTGTTGTTCAATACCAAGTTGACACACTCTTTCATTTATTCTACGTTCTTGTTTATTTTGGGCTAGTCTGTGAAGTAGATGAAATCTCCTTTGGTGTTTAGCACTCTTTTAGATGTCTAGAGTGAAGTGTCTTATATGTACAAGTTAGTTTGTGTGTCATTGACGATTGCAAGTTTTTGGCAAACTTAGTGGTCTTACCAATCAGTTTTTTCGATGTGATTCTTGGAATGGATTGTTTGAGTAAGTATAGTGTGACTCTGGATTGTCACCTGAAGAGAGTCACAGTTGTCCCAAAGAGTGGACAAGTTGTCATCTATCACAATGGTTCTAGTGTTGGTTCTAGTGTTTTGACGACTAACTCTATTTTAAAGGCTTGTTTGGGTCGATCATATTTGATTGGGGTAGTACGAGAGTCTCTAGTCTATTGATGTGGATGGTGAGACTGTTGGCTAGGACATGGATATTTTAATTATGAAAGAGTTTCATGATGTGTTTTCTGATGATTTTTCGGTGCCTCCAGCTGAGAGATTAAGTTTCGTATTGATTTAGTTGTCATGCTACCCCAATTTCTATTTTTGCTTATAAGATGGCGCCTGTAAAGTTGTGGATGAGTTGATGGAGCGACGTTTCATCCAAGAGAGCATGTTGCCTTGGGTTGCTCCAGTATTGTTTGCAAAGAAGGCAGATGGCTCTTTATTGTTGTGCATTAATTACCAGAGGTTGAATCAAGTTACTATGAAGAATAAGTATCCATTGTCGAGGATTGATGAGTTGTTTGACTTCCTTGATGGGTCCCAGTACTTCTTTTAGATTGATTTGAGGTTTGGTTATTATCAGATGATTGTTCGAGATGAGGATGGCCCAAAGACAACTTTTTGGTTGAGATACAGACATTTCGAGTTTCTTTGACGATTGCCCTAGCTCTTTCATAGACCTATGAACCAAGCTTTCTTTGATGTTGTGGTTTTCATTGATGATATCTTGGAGTACTCAAAGTTTTAAAGTCAGCACAAGGAGCATCTTCAAATTGTGTTATAGACTTTGAGGGATCACCAGTTGCTTTCTAAGAGGAGTAAGTGTGTCTTATGGATATCAGAAGTTAAGTTTTTGGGACACGTAGTGATGTACTTCAAAAATGGGAAGAAGTTTGTAGCACAAAACATTCTCGCATTGCAAACCAGCTTTGGCCGAAAATGGACTACTTTCCCAAAAGCACAACTTCTTCAATGAATCTCCAATGAAGCTGAAATTTTAATGGACTCTTTCTTTGGAAGAAATGGAAATACCCTCCAAAAATTAGTGCCTAACTCGATGGAAATGAGGTGATATGGATGAAATGGTGCACGTTGGTCGGAAAGTGTTAATGGTGCACTTCCTCGGGTCTTGTCTCCTCTTGAGGATGAGCACTCCAACTTGCTATGATGAGAGCTTGATACACTCTTGTTGAATGTCCTACCTTAAGGGAAGAGTAGAGAAGGGATCAATAATGATGGAATTCACTACACTCACGAAAATGGAAGCAACACAATGCACACACTCAGATACAACTCACCGAGGAAAATGCGGAGACTTGTGTCAAAGGCTTCAAGGTTTGGAATGAAGAAGAAATTTAGTTTTCTATTCAAAGTGTGCTACCTCTCATCAGCTATAAGGGTGGTTTAAATACCATTGCCCTTTATGATGTGCCACGATTCCAAAACTTCTCAAACATTCAATGGAGTTTTTCTAATAAATTTTCAAGTTTCTATTTTGCAGGAGGATCGTATGATGAAGCCCATAAAAAAACATGAAATCATGTGAACAATGCTTGGTGGACGTTATTTTGGTGAAGCATAGATGGAAGATTAAGCACACGTCGATGGATGATTCAACCTTCCCAAAGAATTTGTTTTCACTCTAACCTCCAAAGAGAAATTACAATATTTTGGAGCCTTAATTACCTGTTTGGGAAAAATAAGCTTCGTGAAGATTGTATCTGACATCTTAAGGTTTCTGGAATTAGTTGAATTGTTGAATTTATACATCCATATGAACCATTATAAGGGTCTTTTGGCTGAATCAAAAATTGTGGCTGAAGTTTTCTTCAAGCTTGGAGTTCAATCTCTCCAAATCAGCAACCCTACCCTTGGTGTGTAATATCCGAGCAGTCATGAGCCACCATTGAGACCACTTTTTTGAGTGCAAGTGGATCCTCTCTTATACTATTCCATTCATCTTCCTCTTCCTCTTGCCTTAGATGTAGATATCTTCAACAAGGGTATAGCAAACTCTCACCGAAGATCGTTGGAAGGTTCTCTTCAAGGAAGCCAAAAAGTCAAGAAAGTGGAACCTTAACATTTGTTGGACCAACGAGCAACTCTTCATCCATATCTTTATATTCCCTTCTATTCATACCCGCATTTTTTAACACCATCATCCTCACTCATGCAACTTTAACATGCCACAAAAATCTCTTCATTTCGTTTTCACACGAGAGAGTTATGCCTCTCCAAAGTTGACCCTTTGTTCTCAGCAGAGCAGTAACCCCAGCTCTGGCGACCCTCTGTATGTTTAACATAACTTTTCATCCACATCGAATTAGACCGTAACATTTTGAGGAATATTTTTCAACACCTAGGGCTAGAAGCTGTTAAAATGTCAACTCCAAAAGACAAGTACATATTGAGTTATGGATGTTCAAAATTGCTGTTCGTTTCCAACAAAACAACAAGTCTGATTTTCAGTTGCCTTGAAGTCTTCCCATTTTTTAGGCACGTCATTTGGTATCAGAGCTCCCTTCTTTCTTATTGATGTTATGCTTTATTTTTGGTGTTTTTGTTGCTGAAAAATGGTGAGGAAAAGTCGTCCCAAGTTTTATCAAAACCATTATGAATTTGTTAATCAACCGAGCAATATTGTTGTTGAAAATTCTTCACCAACGTATGAAGAGCTACTTGATAAATGTTATGCACTTGTTCTGGATGCTGGCCGTGATCTTAAAAGATTATCCAAGTTGGCTAGTGAGCTTACTCGTGCCACAGTAAATGAGGAGATGACATATGTTGATTCTTGTGATCAAATAGTTTACAATCGGTTGAAGTTTTTGGGAGAAAGAGAGGAAGCTGATTATGTAGAGCCTAGTGAAGGAACTTTCAATGGTCATTTTGATAATGTAAGACCTTCTAATGTTCAATTGCCTATTTTTGATGGTTATTCGAATGGTTATGATATTATTTATTGGTTGGAAAAGGTTGAGGTGTTTTTTGAATGTTATGATTATTCGGAGAGAAGAAAAATCAAGCTTGCTTCTTTGAGTTTCACTAGGTATGCTCGTTTGTAGTGGGACAAACTTAAGACAAATAGAAGACTAGAAGGCAAGGATGAATTTTATACTTGGGAGTTGACGAAGTACCTAATGAAGAGGAGGTTTTTTTCAAGTCATTACAAACAAGAGCATAGCTCTTGGCAATTGACAAAGACACCAAAGCATGCTTAAGCCGCAACTTTTCTAGCACATGTTCATGATGAACTTGTTAGAGAGCCTTTATGTGAGAAGGAAGATGTTTTGCTAGGAGAAGAAATCTTCTATCTCCACGAAGGCCAACTACTTCAAATCAACGGCCAAATGGATAAAAAAGAAGATGTTTGGGTAGAAGGAAAAGAAGTTTTTGAAGAAAAAAACTTAGATGGTAGAGTTGCCTCTTTGGTAGCAAGTATGGAAGGAGAAATGTTACATGAAGAGGAGTCTAATGTTCATACAAATTTTTTTCTCTTGACAAGTCAAAAGGCCACAAGCCCTGCAATTCGAGAAGAGGATTCGCAAAAGTTCAAGAGCAAACAAGTCTTGAAGCTAAATTTTTTGACCACAAAATAATCTACTTTAAATGTGAAAGGATTGTTCTCTTAGCAACCGAGACATTCCTTAATGATGGGGAGAAGATTGGTTCAAAATTACATCCAAATCCTCACTTCCTAAGTTACAAGCCTCAAGAGTCAAATAAAGTTACCACCACTTCATCCTCGAAGTATGTACCATTAAATACTTTGGTTACTTGGTTTTTTAGGATTGGTTGGAGTGGAGATTCCTTTGATAATGATGTTGACTTAAAATTTTGGAAAGAAAAATTTGGTTTTGTGGTTGAGAATGCCGATTTTAGAGACAAACGATTTACATTAGTGATTTGGAATTTTTGGTCGCCAAATTTCAAAGCTAGATGTTTAATGAGCCAAAACTTACTTGGAGTTGAGCCTAAAGACATTTATGTAGATCCATTTTATGCTATGAGCACGTGGCACCCTTCAAGTGTTTTCAAAGGATTTGTTTTATTTTTGAATTGATTAAAGTTAAGTGATAAAGCTTATAGAAAGCTTTTGAAATACTATGCTCAAGTACTTTGTTGGTTGTTAAATGGATTACAACTTTATGTTATCATGATGAGTTACTTATTATTGTCATTGGTAGTTAATTACCTTGTGAATCAAGTTGATAGCAATGGACTTACTTTGAAAGTTTTTTATCATTAGCATTTTATGTTTGTGGAAAAAAGTAAGATTGAGAACACCAAGTGTTGTACAATATATTCGGTGAATGATACACGTTTGGGAAGGAACATTTGTCCTTTTGAGTTTGTTTCCAATTGGTTAGGTTTGCTAGGTTATCAAATTATTGATGACCAAGATTTATACTTGGAGTAACTCAACTCAAAGGTTGTGCCATTTATTTTGGGTCAAAAAAATTGTAAAAGGTTATTTGGTTTGTTCATCTTGATTTGTGGCGCCACCTTTCATGGGATAAAGGAGCAAAGGAGAGCTTACATAGGAGGTTGAACACTTGCCTTGATGATGAAGACATGTGGCTTATTAGGGAGAATGGATATAACGACATCTTTTAGATTATGTTCTACGGAGTGGGATTACTTTCTCCAAGTGGAGTTGAGCATCTCAAAGAGAAACATCCTTATTTCATGAAGATGAAATAAAGGAAGTCTTGGATTTGAGGTCAAATCATTTCTAACCCCGCGAGGATGATGCGCCACAATTCCACAACTTCTCAAACATTTAATATAATTTTTTTAACAAATTTTTAAATTTCTATTCCATAAGAGGATCGTATGATGAAGCCATCAAAAACATGAAGTCATGTGGACAATGCTTGATGGATGTTATTTTGGTGAATGAAGATCAAGCACACATCGACGGATGATTTAACCTTCCAAAAGAACCTACCTCCACTCTGATCTCTGAAGTGAAATGGCAATATTTGGAAGCCTTAATTAGCTGTTTTGGAAAAATGACTTCATAGTTATTGTAGCTGACATCTTCAGGTTTTTGGAATGGGTTGAATCGTTGAATTTGGATATCGTTTGCTTGACCAATGAGTCTAACTACTGAGAGGTTTTTCCGAGCACAAGTCCAATCCGAGTTCAACCTTCTTTTTGAGAAGATGTTAGCATTTTAATTTAGCTTATGTTTGTATCTTTATTTTTGAATCCTTGTTGAACATCATGCTTCAATATTTGATGGTGGGGACCATCTAGTGAGGAGGAGAGAGACACATTATAAGAAGAGACCAAAAAGTAAATGGTTTCTTCATTTGGTCGAACACCTCCTTTTATCCCTCTTCATTTTACACCTTTTACATTAGTCTTCTTCTTAGGTTGTAAACCCTAATGGTAGCTCAAGGGATAGTATGGCAGCCAACATAAAAGAAACAAAACAAGGTTGAATCGGCCAAGTGTGTGTAGCCCAGTACAACCTATCTTGCCAATTTTGAAAAAACCTTCATTCTCTCCAAATGTCACTTTTAACTGGTCCCTTCTTCCCCAAAACATAACCATAAGGAGCCTCTAATGCAAATGTATTTGGCCATCACAAGTATGTGAGGAAACTACTAAAGACTTAGAGAAAATAAACTAAACTTGCTTCAAGGAAGACATTGGTTCCTTTTCAAGTTTGGTTCAGACTTGAGCTTGCTCCCATATCAACAAGTGAAATGGCTTCTCCTTGTCTTGTGTGTTAGGCTCCAACTCCAATTGGACTCCAAAATGTATTATCTACAAAATAAGCACACAAGTTAGTTAAAGATTTGGTCCGTGACCGAGTGGTTGCTCCCCTTGGCACATCATCACCCTCAGGTGGTTGAGGATTTGACCTCAAGTCCGAATGGGTGCCATCTTTTTCCTCTTCCTCCTCTTCAAAGTAAGGAGATAGGTCTTGAACATTAAAAGTAACCAAAACTCCATATTCACCCAGCAATTCAAGTTTGTAAGTATTGTTATTGATCACTTCCACTATTTTGAACTGACCATCCGCTCTAGGGAGGAGTTTGAATTTTCTTTGCTTGGGAAACCTTTCCTTCCTCAGATGGAACCAAACTAGATCCGCGTCCTTAAAGATGATCTCTTTACTTCCTTGGTTGGCATGTTTTGCATAAGTCTCATTCTTCCTTTGAATAATCTTCCTAACCTTTTCATGCATGGTGTTTACTTGCTCGGCCTTGCTTGCTCCACTAGGATTTGTCAATTCTTTTATGGGCAATGGAATAAGATCTAATGGCATAAGTGGATTGAAACCATACACCACATCAAAAGGAGTCATTTGCATCAAATTGTGTACATCCTATTGTATGCAAACTAAATGTAGGGGAGTTGAATGTCCCAATCGGATAGTCGCTTGCCCATTGTGCTACTCAATAAGGCTCTCAAGGTTCTATTTACCACCTCGGTTTGACCATCTATTTGGAGGTGAAATGATGTGCTAAGTAGCAATTTAGTGCACAATTTCCTCGAAAGTGTTTTACAAAATTAGCTCAAGAACTTGGTATCCCTATCTGAAATGATGGACTTTGGAATTCCATGCCTGCAGACCACTTTTTTGAAAAACAATTCAGCTATGTGGAAAGAATCATCCGTCTTGGAACAAGCTATAAAATGAGCCATCTTTGAGAATCAATCCACTACTACCATGATTGAGTCCTTTGCTCTAATTGTGCGAGGTAGTCCCAAAACAAAATTCATACTTACTTCCACCCAAGGGTGGCTTGGAGTTGATAAACGTAAGTAAAGTCGTTGAGGTAGAACTCGACTCTTAGCCTTTTTGCAAACTATGCACTTCTCTAACACCTTATGACATCTCTAAGTAAATGTGGCCAATAAAAATGTTCCTTTATCGTATCCAAGGTCTTCTTTTTCCCAAAATGGCTAGTTAAACCTCCTTTTATGAACTTCTTTGACTAACGATTCATGGATTCCACCACTTGCAATGCACAACTTCCCTCCCTTGAAAAGGTAATCATCCATTATACAATACCCCCTTTCGGCCCTCTTCTTACATTTCTCATACAATTGGCCGAAGTCTTGGTCTCCTCCATAGGCGTCCTTGATCTACTCAACCCAAAAAATTTAGCACTCAACTCGATTAAGAGGATGTACCTCCTAGAAAGGGCGTCGACCACTATTTTAGTTTCTTTCTTTTTGTACTTGATGATGTATGGATAGCGCTCAAGGAATTCCACCCATTTAGCATGCCTACTATTTAATTTTCCATGACTCTTGATATACTTATGGGCTTGATGATCAGTATGAATAATGAACTCTTTAGGAAATAAGTAATGTTGCCAAACTTCGAGAGCTCTAATAACGACTAAGAATTCTTTATCATAGGTAGAGTACTTGAGAATGGCTCCCTTGAGTTTCTCACTAAAATATACAAGGAGCTTACCTTCTTGCATGAGTATTACTTCAATCCCCACTCTGGACTCATCACACTCCACCTCAAAGACATTATTAAAATTGGGTAACATAAGAATAGGGGCACGACAAAGCTTTTCTTTAATCACCTCAAAACTTTGTTGACAAGCTTGGGTCTAGTGAAACTCTTTTCTCTTTTTGGTACAATCGGTTATCGTAGCCATAATTGAGCTGAAATCCTTATTGAATCTTCTATAAAATGAGGCTAAATCATGAAAACTTCTTATCTCCGATATCCTCTTTGGAACCGGTCAATCCTTAATGGCTTTGATATTTGATTCATCTACCTCCATGCCTTCATTTGTGATGATAAAACCAAGTGTACTCTCTCTTAGACAAAAAAGTACTTTTTAAGGTTCCCATAAAGTTTAGCATTTCTAAGAGTATCAAAGATGACTCTAAGATGCTTCAAATGCGAGATAAGATCCAAACTATATATCAAGATATCATCAAAGTAGACCACTATAAATTTTTCCAAGAATTCCTTAAAGACAAAATGCATAAGTCTTATACAAGTATTAGGCGCATTCGAGAGGTTGAAAGACATTACTAGTCCATACTTGATCTTGAAAGCCATCTTTCATTTGTCTTCTTCCTTTATTCTTATTTGGTGGTAGCCACTCTTTAAATTCACCTTAGAAAATATTAAAGCACCACTAAACTCATTCAACATGTCTTCGAGCCTAGAAATGGGAAACCTATATTTGATTGTGATTTGGTTGATGGCTCGGCTATCCACAATCATTCTCATAGTATCATATTTCTTTGGAACCAAAGTTGTGGGCACGACACACGGACGAGTTGATTCTTGAATGTAACCATTCTCAAGCAATTCTTGAACTTGCTTATTCACTCCTTTGCTTCTTCCGGATTCATTCTATAGGAAGGGAAATTTGATAGTACACCCCCCGGTTGCAAATCTATTTGATGCTCAATACCGCGAAGGGGTGGTAACCCTTGTGAAAGTTCATTTGGAAATACATCTTGATATTGGTCCAAAAGTGCTCAGACCTCCATGGGAATTTCACTCAACTCTTCCATTCTCTCTCTAAACAACATTCGGATTATAGGACCCCATTTAGAAGAGACTTCCCTAACTCCTTAGACATGAAAATGGTGGACTTGGCATTTCTCTCATTTCTCAATTTTTCATCTACACCCACTTGTTTCGGTTTGAGTGGAACTAGTTTGATCAACTTCCCTCCAAACTTGACAGAATAAAAATTTGAGTATCCATCATGAGATATCCTCCTATCATATTGCCAAAGTCTTCCCAACAAATGATAGTTAGCACTCATTGGCACCACATCAGAAAGGGTGATATACCTCATAGGCAAATAACTCAATCCCAAACCAAGGCATAATCACCAACTATCTTTTTAACTGACAAGTGTGTTCTTTTTACAGGTGAAGGCCTCTTTGAATGCTTGGAATGGGAGCCAAATTCTCTAAACATGGACAAGCCGACACATGTTCTATCATGGGAGCCGCTTGCCAAATCACCACACGCTTAAGAGGGAATTTTTATTTCCATAATAAATTCTATGTAACTAAGCAACCTTGTATTCGTTTAATTTTGGCAAACATTGATCTTCTTGTAGTTTTTTGTACACATTAGCCTTTTATTTACATGCATGCATTATAGTTTTAGGATAGCACGAGTGGCCAAGGTTAGGTGCGCTTGAGGGACACGACTGGCACAGGCAAGAGGAAGTCACGACCGAGTAGTGAAGAACCTGATGGCGCGCACATGAAAGAATGACTTGCCAATAGTAGCACACGGAAGAGTGACCTAGCATGTACGAGACGGTGCTGAGAAGCGTGCACGGATTGATGATGCGTCTTGTATGGGAGACGTTGAGGAGAGTGTGCACGGAGAGGTGACGTGGCCTGTACGAGAAATGTTGAGTGGCGTGTGCCCAGATTGATGACTTGTCACGTGCTGCGGCCACCGATCAACACATACGGATGAGCGCTCAATCTTACGATGGCCGAGCTGATCTAGATCATTCTTCCATTTTTGATTCCTCCAACTCAGCCATATTCCAACTTGGTTGCAAGACAATGGCTCATGCAACAACGTCCACGTAGGATGGATGAAGCATCCACGCTCACCCCCGTGCGGCCGTGGCATTCATCCAACGGCTAACATCATTTTGGTGCCAAAACCCACGCCACCTTAGGTCATATTTAAGCTTCATTTTCTGCATTTGTAACATTCATTTTTTGATTAAAAGAGAGTGGACTTTTCCTCTCAAAAACCAGAAGAGTCTTGGCTTCTTCAAGGTAAGACTCGGTGTGATGACCCAAATATGCACGTATGAGTACGACTGCAGGGTAAACCTCGGGTTACGGGGCAAACCTCAGGACCTAAGTCGAGTGTAGGCAAATCCCGGAGTACGACTGCAGGGTAAACCTCGGGTTACGGGGCAAACCTCAGGACCTAAGTCGAGTGTAGGCAAATCCCGGACTCTAGTATATGCAAATCCTGGGTCGTAAAAAGGGGGTCACAATCCAATATCGCTTGGGGAAGTATATGAAAATGAAACATATGTAAGGAAACCCTCCCAAGATAGTAAGACGCGTTTTGGAGCACAATTGGAAACGGATCCCATAAGAACTCCAAAGTTAAAAGTGAGTCGGCGAGAGTAGTACCATGTTGGGTGACCGACTGGGAAGTCCTCACCAAACAAAGTCGTGAGGGGATGATACTAGGCTACGGCCCAATCCCCAGAGCGGACAATATCTTACTAGGAAAAGGGGTCGTTATAAATGGTATCAAAGCGTGTACCTAACCAGAAATGTGGCCAACGAGGACGTTGGGCCCCCAAGGGGGGTGATTGTGATGACCCAAATGTGCACGTATGAGTACGACTGCGGGCAAATCTCGGGTTGCGAGGCAAAGCTCAAGACCTAAGCCGAGTGTAGGCAAATCCCAGACTCGAGTATAGGCAAATTTCGGGTCGTAAAAAGGTCACAATCCCACATCGCTTGGGATAGTATATGGAAATGAAACATATGTAAGGAAACCCTCCCAAGATAGTAAGACGCGTTTTGGAGCACAATTGGCAACGAATCCCATAAGAACTCCGAAGTTAAAAGTGCTTCAGCGAGAGTAGTACCATGTTGGTTGCAAGGCAAACCTTGGGACCTAAGTTGAGTGTATGCAAATCCCGGACTCGAGTATAGGCAAATCCCGAGTCGTAAAAAGGGTCATCACAATCCCACATCGCTTTGGGAAGTATATGGAAATGAAACATATGTAAGGAAACCCTCCCAAGATAGTAAGACGCGTTTTGGAGCACAATTGACAACGGATCCCATAAGAACTCCAAAGTTAAAAGTGCTTCGGCGAGAGTAGTACCATGTTGGGTGACCGACTAGGAAGTCCTCACTAAACAAAGCCGTTAGGGGATGATATTGGGCTATGGCCTAATCTCTAGAGCAGACAATATCTTACTGAGAAAAGGGGTCGTTATACTCGGTAAGTGACATATGAGTGGAGTTACCCTCCATTGCCTTCCAAGTCCGTGGTTACTTGGAGGCCCTTATTGACACATTTCTCAACACTTCTTCTAAGAGCTGGAAAGCAGAAGAAATGTTGGAAACCAAGCCCTTACGCTGTTGTAATCTTTCTTGGAAGATTGCATTAACCGAAGGTGCCATAAGTTTCCTATTGGACTAGTCACGGGAGTTCGTGCATATCTCTTTCGTTTTAGATTATTTTAACTTGAAATTTTAAGGTTTTGTTCTTCACTCACGAAGTAAGAAACCCTTAAAATAGAACTCATTTGAATATTTCGTGCATACTATTTTGTGGTGCTCTTTGGATTTAGCCAAGAGCACCGACCTTGTGTTTGTCTTTGCATTAACCTTGGTTAATACTGTGTCAAAGGGCCTTGTCCTTGTATCACCCGATGCAAAACTCTATGCTTACTTGCTTGGAGACTTTGATATCTTTCTGGTGATTCAACCACCTTAATTTGTAGTGGTTAAGATAAATGGTAGTTTCCAATCCTAGCTTGTCCACAAGGTCACGAGAAGCAATATTGATACAACTCCCTCCATTAGTGATGAGAGAGTAAACTTTCTCCTTGATCAAACAACGACTATGGAAGATGTTATCCCTTTAAAAATCATCATTGTTGGATTGTGTAGTGAGGACTCTTTGGATGACCATAAAGAGTGGTTTTTCTTGAGCATGGAATACTTCTTCTTGCCCTTCAATGCCTTCACTAACTTCTTTCACTACTTCATCTTCACTCACTACCTCGTTGATTCATTCTCTAAGAATTATGATCCGCTTGTTGGGACATTGGGAAGGAATATGCCTCAATTCGATGCACTTAAAACATTTAACCTCTCTTGCCCTAGGTCGAATAGCATCTACCTTCTTGTCCTCTACTCCTTTTGTAGGCCAACTCTTTGTACTGGAGCTTTTCTCTTCTACTTTGGGTGGCGGTTTGTAAGAACTTGCGACCTTTGGAAAGAACCAGTTACTAGTTCCTTTTCATTTGCTCTTCATTTGTCTTTCAACCATCATAGCAAGTTGAATGACAACATCCATTGATTCAAATGTTTGTAATTACACTACATCCTCAATCTCTCTATTTAACCCCTTATAAATCTTACGATCACTTGTTCTTCAGGTTCTTCCAATCCACTCATAATCTTGAGTGTTTCAAACTCGGTTAGGTACTCTTCCACCGAGGAAGTATCTTACTTAAAATTTTGTATCTGTAGAAATAGTTCTTGCTTATAGTCGCTTAGCACGAACATCCTTCTCATCAAGGATATCATAAACCTCCAAGTCACAATTTCCTCATCATTCTCATGCTTCCTTTGAGCCCTTATATTATCCCACCATCAACTAGCATAACCTGATAGTTCTAAAGAGACTAATTCTATCTTCACCTTATCCGAGTAGTTATAGTAATCAAACATCTTCTCAACCTTCTCTATCCAATCTAAGAATGCATCCCCATTACAATAATCGTTAAAGGGGAGAATTTATACCTTAACATGCTTCATTTCGTCATTAGGGTCGTGTCTTGCATGCGGATTATCATGGTCTTTATCCTCGATTTCCTCCTCATCATTGATTACTTCATGATTGTTTCTCCTCCGAGGATTTTCGGTTCTTCTCATTGGTAAAGGTGTTGGAGGAGCCCTCACATGCTGGTTCCTTGTCTTTAACAAGAGTTGGTGAAGTGCATCAAACTTGCTATTCAACTCATCTAGCTGCCCTTGAATGCTCAACTCGCCTTCCTTTGGATTTGGTGCGCCGGTTGCTTGTGTATTAGTGTCTTGATTTTAGGGGTTGTTGGCTGCACTCCTTGTCATCATCTTGGCACCAACAAGCATGTAACACAAGGCACGAGAAAGAGGTAGGAAAGATGGAGCACTGATACCAAATGATGTACTTCAAAAATGTGAAAAAGTTTGAAGCACAAAACATTCTCGGATTGCAAAATTGCTTTAGTTGAAAATGGACTACTTTCCCAAATGCACAGCTTCTTCAATGAAGCTGAAATTTTAATAGACTCTTTCTGTGGAAGAAATGAAAATACCCTCCAAAAATCATGGGCTAACTTGATGGAAATGAGGTGAAATGGATGAAATGGTGCACGTTGGTCTGGAAAGTGTTAATGGTGCACTTCCTCGGGTCTTGGCTCTCCTTGAGGATGAGCACTTCAACTTGCTGTGATGAGAGCTCAATACACCCTTGCAGAATGTTATACCTTCAGAGAAGAGGTAGAGAAGAGAACAATAATGATGGAATCCACTACACTCACTAAAATGGAAGCCAACACAATGCACACACTCAGATACAACTCACCGAGGAAAATACAAAGACTTGATGCCGAAAGCTTAAAAGTTTGGAATGAAGAAGAACTTCATTTTTCTATTCAAAGTGTGTTGCCACTCAACAGCTATAAGGGTAGTTTAAATACCATTACCTTTTACAAAATTAGGGTTTAAAGTTCAGCCAACAAAAGAGAAACAAAACAAGGTGCAATCGGCCAAGTGTGTGTAGCTGAGTACATGTCTTGCCAATTTTGGCAACACCCTCCTTCTCTCCAAAGGTTACTTTCAAGTGGTCCATTCTTCCACAAAACATAGCCATAAGGAGACTCTAATGCAAATATGTTCAGCCATCACAAGTATGTAAGTAAACTACTAAAGACTTAGAGAAAGTAAACTAAACTTTTTGTTACATCAATTTGCTCCAAGGAAGACATTGGTTCCTTCTTCAAGGTCGGTTCGGACTTGAGGTTGCTCTCATGTCAACAAGTGAAATGGCTTCTCCTTGTCTTGTGTGTTAGGCACCAACTCCAATTGGCCTCCAAATGTATTACCTACAACATGAGCACACAAGTTAGTTAAAGTTTTGGTCCGTGACTGAGTGGTTGCTCCCCTTGGCACATCACATTGTTTCTCATGCAGAGATTTCTGTTGATCTTGCAAAGTCCAGGGATTTGTGCGGTTGTAGCCTCTGAAGGACATGTCAGATATTTGTAGTTTCCTTGGTCTTATCGGTTATTATCATCGTTTTATGAAGAATTTCTCTTCGATAGCCTCGTCAATGACTGAGTTAACTAAGAAAGGTGTAAAATTCAAATGGAATAATCATTGTCATAATGCATTAGAATAGTTGAAGCTAAGGCTGATGAGTGCCCCTATCAGATGCTGCTAAGTAGTGCAACCTTATGCAATTTATACTGATATATCGGGAGTTGGTCTCGGGTGTAATTTGATGCAGGAGGTTAAGGTGGTTGTGTAACACCCGAGGATTTTTCCTCAACGTGTGTTGCTTTAGATTTAATTAATTTACGTTATGTTAGTTATTGGATTAAGTAATTATGCTCGGGAGTTTCGGTGGAGGAGTTAGACCGAGGGTGAGGTGAGAGATTTATCGAGGGTTCGATATGGTTGAAAATACAGGAGGGCAAAACGGTAAATGAGGATTTAATTAATGGTTAGTTTTATTATTATTATTATTATTATTACAATAAAATTTATAATTAAACAACAGAATGGCCGAAGCTATTCTGTTGTTTGCCTGCCCGAGCCCAGCGAGCGAAGTGCAGAGCAGAGAGGGGGAGACACGGGACGACGTTCGGTGAGTCGATCACCACCGGCGACTCGACGCTCTCCGGCCAGACGACTTCGGAGAGTAGGTTCCGGCCGTCTCCGCGCGCGCACCGACTTGTAAGCTCGATTTTTTCCCCTGTTTTCCTCTCTGTTCTAGGCCGTGGATCGCTGAGCTGCTAGAGCTCCCATCGCCGACCATTTTTGGTTGCTCTCGGCATTGAATTGCCAAGCTCGGTGCTGGCAAGGGTTGCCGAGCAATGGTGAGCTCGGATTGAGTGAAAAACCGAGGGCTAGGTTTTTGGAGCTCGGGTTTTTTGTGTGGAATTTTGGGTTTTCTTGTTAGGTTATGTTAATTGGTTGTTAGGGGGATTGATTGGTGAGGAATTGGGTGGAGTTTGATGGAAAATCGGAAAGGGGGAAATTTCCGATTAAGGGGCAGATTCGGGTTTTTGCTATTTTGATCTAGCTCGGGTCGTTTGTTTTCAAAATTCCTTTTGACAAGTTAAAATAGGTTATTAGAGGAGTACGTGGCCGCTAGAATTGTTCGATTCCGATAACCGACGCAAAAATTACGCGCGTTCGAAGTTTCGGGTCGGTTTTACCGAACCCAAATTAGTGGACCATTTAGTTAAGTTTTAGTTGGATTATGCTAGAAATAGTAGATTGAGAGTAAATTGGTGAATGTGGGCTTAATTTTAATAAAGTTTGAATATTGTCGTAGGTCGAGCCGTAGGTGGACAGGTAACCGAGAATCCTCATCGGGCTAGGACGCCAGGTAAGTAGAGGATGTTTATGTTTTACCTTCGGGCCTACACCACGGAACGGTAGGATTTATTTTGTTGTTTGTTGTTTGGTTGTCTTCTTTGTTGGTTAAGCATTGTTGGTTGATTGCTTTGCTTTGTTTGGGAATTGTTGATGGTTGATTGCTTTGCTTTGTTTTGGTCTGGTTAAGCATTTGTGGGACATGCATGGTTTGAATGGTGAGTAGGAAATGCATGGGTGTCTCGTAAGAGATGTACGCTTTGGGTGTCTCGTAAGAGATGTACGCTTTGTGTCTCGTAAGAGATGTACGTTGGGTGTCTCGTAAGAGATGTACGCTTTGTGTCTCGTAAGAGATGTACGCTGGGTGTCTCGTAAGAGATGTACGCTTTGTGTCTCGTAAGAGATGTACGCTTGTGTCTCGTAAGAGATGTACGCTTTGGGTGTCTGGTGTGAGCTGTACGCTGGGTGTCTCGAGTAGAATGGAATTCTACGAGAGACGTACGTCGTTGTGTTGTTGGTTTTGTGGGGTATTGCATATTTGAAGCACACATCATGGTATAACACGTTAGGTACAATTAGTGGCGTTGTTTGGCATTGTGTTTGGCATTGTGAGCATGAACGTAATCAGATAAAGTGAATTGTAAAATGCATCTCGAATAGTGTGCCTTGTCGGGCTGAGGTGCTGGTGTGTAGCACCCCGAGGGGAACTCTATGAGAGATGACCGGCTAAAACACGAAATCCTGAATAGTGTGCCTTGTCGGGCTGAGGTGCTGGTGTGTAGCACCCCGAGGGGATCTCTATGAAGGATGACTGGCTAACAGCAAATAAGCACAACTGAGAGTTAGAAACTGCATGTGTTAGGTTGATTGCATTGTGGTGTTGTGGTGTTGTGTTGCGTTGTCGTGCTGTATTAAAGAATAAGGCATCGTTGATGCGGGCAAATCTGTGTTTTGTTTCGTGTCATTGTGTTGTTTGGTTGTTTTGTTCAGCGTTGTGTGTAGCTTGAATTTTTCTAGTCGTATTTGTTAATCCCTACTTGCTAAGCGTAAGCTTACGTGTGCGTGTGTGTTCTGTGGTGTAGGTAACGACGCGGGTACAGGTGAGCTATGTGAGTCAGCCAAGACTTGGGAGCCGTCGGAGATGCACGGGGCGTGCCGGTACGGGCAGTTGTCGGGGCGACTCCACCATGGTCTTCGAGAGATGTGGGACTTTGTATTTTGATAGCATATTGTAGATGTCTGTTGTTGTATATAGTTAAGTTAAGGGTGATGTGTCGCCCTATATTGTGGACTTTCTTCACTTAGGTATGTTCGTATTTTAGTTTACCTCTTTACTGCTCTTTGGAGATTTCGTATACTAGATAGTTGAGTATAGGTATTCTGGATTTGGTTGAGATTGGACTGTGTGCAGGTACTTAGCATTTTGGAGGCGCCATTTTCAGGCGTTACTTTGCCGAAATTTTCGGAAAAGATGCCGTGGTGCTTAGCGGTTAGGATTAAGGAAAATTATCGAGTCTAGGCTTATTTTAAATTATGTTTTAATGTGGGATTGGTTAGCAAAGTAACGCACCGAACTATTCGTGTCATTGTGTTGTTTGGTTGTTTGTTCAGCGTTGTGTGTAGCTTGAATTTTTCTAGTCGTATTTGTTAATCCCTACTTGCTAAGCGTAAGCTTACGTGTGCGTGTGTGTTCTGTGGTGTAGGTAACGACGCGGGTACAGGTGAGCTATGTGAGTCAGCCAAGACTTGGGAGCCGTCGGAGATGCACGGGGCGTGCCGGTACGGGCAGTTGTCGGGGCGACTCCACCATGGTCTTCGAGAGATGTGGGACTTTGTATTTTGATAGCATATTGTAGATGTCTGTTGTTGTATATAGTTAAGTTAAGGGTGATGTGTCGCCCTATATTGTGGACTTTCTTCACTTAGGTATGTTCGTATTTTAGTTTACCTCTTTACTGCTCTTGGTGGGTTCGGGGGCGTTACAGGTTGAAACCGCATGAACATATTTTCTGACTCATGATTTGGAGTTGGCAGCCATAATCTTTTGCTTTGAAGATTTGGAGGAGCTACTTGTATGGTGTAAGCTTTCAGGTTTATGTGGGTCATAACAACCTACAATATCTTTTCACTCAGCGGGATTTGAATTTGAGAGAACACAAGTGGTTGGAGTATATGGAGGATTATGATTTTAGCTTAGAGAATAATCCTTGCTAGGAAAATGTTCTGGCTGATGTCTTAAGCCGAAATCTTTTGGGATATCTTGCATGTCTAGTTCTAGACGAGTGGAATCGTTCAATTACAAATGGGAATTTTGATCTTCAGTACTATGAGTCTGGTAGGTTAACTTGTGCTTACAATTTTGTCGCTACTCTAAGCATGCTTCAGAGGGCTAAGCAAATGCAGCAACAAGATAATGAGTTGGCAAAGAAACTCAATCAGCTACAGAATAATGAACAGCTTGATGGATGGGAGGTCAGCGCTGAAGATATTGTGTTTTTTAAAGGCCGAGTGGTAGTTCCCTATAGTCAGGAGTTAAGGTGGGCTATACTTATAGAGGTTCATAGGTCTAGATTCGATATCCACCCAAGAAGTACAAAGATGTATCAGAAAGATGTATTAGGACTTAGATCTACAGTATTGGTTGGTGGTTATGAAGTGTGAGGTGGTAGTGTTGATGGCTTAGGTCAAACGTGTCAACACGTGAACGCTGAAAATCAGAAACCAACAGGTTTATTCCAGCATTTGCCTATTCTAGATTGGAAGTGAGACAGGATCACCATGGATTTCGTCATGGGTCTTCTTAGAACTTCTCAAAAACTTGACGTGGTATGGGTTATTGTGGGTTGTTTGACCAACTCTGCTCATTTTATTCTGATTCGTATTGATTTCCCATTATCTAGGTTGAACTAGTTGTATATCGAGAATATTGTTCATCTTCACAATGTTTCCTTGAGTATCGTTTATGACAGCGATCTTAGGTTTACGTCCAAGTTCTAGAGAACATTGCAGAAAGCACTTTGGTACAGAGTTGCATCTCAATACAACACATCATCCTCAGATGGATGCATAGTCGGAGACAACTATTCAGATTTTAGAGGATATGTTGCGAGTTTGTATCTGGAGACAGTTGGATCAACCATCTACCTTTGGTTGACTTTGTTTACAACAACAGATATCATATCAACATTGGCGTTTCTCCGTACGAGTAGTTGAATAGGACACCTTGTCGCTTGCCTTTGTGTTGGGCTGAGGCAGAAGAGAGGATTTCTCTTGAGCTAGAGTTGATTCAAGAGACTACTGAGAAGATTCAGCTGATCAGGGAGAGGCTGAAGAGAGTGCTGAGTAGATAGAAGAGTTATGCCGATCTCAAGCAACTAGATGCTGAGTTTGATGTAAAGGAGTTTGTTTTCTTGAAGGTCTGTCCAATGCGTGGTATTAGTCGATCTAGCGTGAAAGGAAAATTAGCCTTGAGGTACATTGGCCCTGTAAAGTATGAGTGTAATAAGTAAATTCATTAAGTAATGGGGGTAATTATGAGAAAGGTTGATAAATAGAGTTAGGGAAACCCTATTTCTCATTTTAGCTTAGAGCTGGTGAGGAGAAGAGAGGGGAAGGGAGAGTGGTTGCACTCCAACAATGAAACCGTCGATTCTTGAGGCTAAGGTAATGTTCTCAAGAGTCCGAGCATCAACTTTTGTGAGGAGCTTTGGTTATTGGTAAGTTTTTTTCCCTTCGTTTTTAAGGTTTTAAGTTAGGGTTTGAGTTAGGAGCAGATTCGAGCAATGGAGCTTGAATCCGTTTGATTGTTTTGGTTATTTTAGTGTCTTTGGACTGTGTGAATGTATGTTCGTCGTATGAAGGCAAAAGAAGCAGGAGAGGCAAGTTTTGAACAAATCCCTCTTGCTGAATCATCTCAGAGGTCGACACTTCGAGGGAAGTTTCGACCACTAGCTTGTTCTGAGCTTAGGCCAAGCGACGGAAGTGTCGACACTTTGAGGGAAGTGTTCACCACTAGTGTGATATAGACTAAAACCTGAGCATTTGGGGTGTCGAAACTTCAGAGGAAGTGTCAACCAAGCAAGTGTTGACACTTGTGGATGAAGTGTCGACTACTAGTTCATTTTGAGTTGGAACTCAAGATCTCTAAAGTGTCATCTGATAGGATGAAGTGTTGACCATTGCCAAACTCGATTGTTCTAAGTGTCGATCGATCCCCCTTAAAGTTTTGGCCGCACATTTTATAGTGTTAGGGATTTAGTTCCTAGTTCCGGTTTAGGACCCATCTTAGTGTCTTCCCACAGTAATTAGTTAGATAATTATAACCTTGGTTTTTTTATCTTAGGCTCCGACGATTTTGAGATTTTTGAACTAGTTACTGAAATCGCGTCTTAAGTTGGAAGAAGAAGCGCTCAGTGAAAAAGTCAGTGTTTTATATAATTTGCACTGCATTGCATGGTTCTATAAAAACCTTATTTTGGTGAGCTATCACCCATGAAAACCAGACGAGCCTTGGTCGTTAGCACGTCACTCTTTTACGTGTATATATGTATGATTTACATATTTACCATTGATGCATGGTTTTTATTATTGTTGTGATAGAAGATGGATACTCGTGATACTTTGGATGGTTTCGATGTCAAAGTATCAAAAGGACATCCCAGTACACCTCCTGCTGCGTGAAGGTTGTATTGTATGCACATCACGAAATAGTTAATATGGTGTTGACAACGTGCTCCATTGGCTTTGAATCTAAAAACCTGATAAGGATATTATTATTTGTTTATTATTGTTCATACGGATTTCTTTGTAAATGACCTTTGTTCATCGACAACCCGAGTAACGGGGCTAGATCTTCGGATTGCACGTTGATTGATTCTTCTTTCTGGCTCATGAAGTGTTGCTAGACTTCAATCGCTGCCATTTTGTGTTTATATGCTAGAGAGATCCTTGATCGACCCTCCTTTTTCACTTTGGTGATTTTTATATGATAACTACGATGATAGCATATTTTTGTACAGTCGACTATGTATGCGACAATGTTTAGCTTAATGCATCATCGGTGGCTCATTGAGTCTGTGTCCTTAAAATAGTAAAAGTGAGTTTTCAATAGAACGATGTTTTGAAAATAATTTTGTTATTTTATCATGTTTTGAAAGAAAAGGTAAAAGAAATTTTACATGCATTTAATATAAAATTTCTATTGAGTTAGTACTCACCCCTAAAAACTTCATCCCCTTTTAGAAAAAAAAAATAGTAGTGAGTAGCTGAAACTTGCGTGCAATTTTATTTATTTATTTATGTTTAAGTGTTTAGTTGATATTCTTGTGAGAACGTATCTTACATTTGGTTTGAATAAGATTAACTATTTGAGATTTTAGATGTTTAGACTTATTGAACTGCTTTTACCTTATCGCACTATTATATTTGTAATCCTTGTGTGGATTTTGGCCTTCTCATTAATGTTCAAGTCTTCTGCTGCAAATCAAGCCTTGAACTGGGTTCTCTTTGAGAATCTAGTTGCCCAACCTGCCATTCTGTCAGTCCCACCTCCAGGTCGTGACAAGTCTGTTCAAGATTGTTGAGAAGATTGGTAACATGGCGTATAAGCTTACTTGCCACCCCGACTTGGGTACGTTCATAATGTTTGCCGCAGGTATTTTTTGGATTATATTGATGTATTTGTTGTATAGATATTATCTTTAATGTTTTGGGGCAAATATGTGTGAAAATGACCATTTTTTTTGTGAAAACTCGTCGATGGAACGGGGTCTCTGAACTTCTGTTGTCATGAACAGAGCCCCACTTTGCAAAGCAGAGTTTCGTAGTTCAAAGTAGACTCATGTTTTGCAAAGCAAACTCCCGCAGGTAACTTGCAAAGTTTCGCAATTTGAACTGCGGAGTCCCGTGGGTTTCACCTGTGGAGTTCTGCGGGTTGACCAACGAGTTTCTGTAGGTTGGCTAGCGGACTCCCCCAATTTGACCAGCTAACTCCCACACTTGACAAGGACTCCCACAGCTTGACCTGGAGTCCCACAGTTTGATCTAGAGTCCCACACAATATATTTTAGTTGGAAATTTCATCATTCCTTAGCCAGTCTCTTTCAGTTTGGGTTTCTAGCCCAGTATATGTCCCAAGCATATGTTTCCTTAATGTTCAAAGAGGATATTTATGGTATTGATTTAGTTTTAGGCTTGGACGAGTTTGTGAATTTCGAGCCAATATCTGAGGTCATCGCTCTCGTGCATAGGAAGAGCGGTAATCATAGAGGTAGGGGGTTTTATATTATTTGCACTATATTTGCATCATCATTTTACAAAACCTATTTTGGTGAGAGGTCACTTGTATAAAACCTAATGGGGCCTGGTCACAAGCACGTCTATTTTTACATATATGTATATATAGTTTACATGTTTACTATTGATGTATGGTTTTATATTGATGTGACATATATCTGTGATGATGAATCTTCGTGATACTTTGTATGATCTCGATGTCAAAGTATCAAGATGATATTCTAGTTCCCCTTTTGTTGTCTTGTTTGCATTATTACAAAAATGGTAATAAGGCGGTGATGGCGTGCTCTATAGAATTAAAATCCCTAAATGTGATCACGGTATATTTGATATTTATGTTATAGGTGTGTCGTCGCTGACTAGTTCTCCAGCACTCGGGGTAACATTGATGGATCGTCAAATCGTCGTTACTTTCCACATTCTTCCTTGCTCATGAGATGTTTATGGATCTTTGGATCGCGACCTTTCTATGTTGGTTGCCAGAGGGGTCCTTGTGTGACCCTTCTTTTTAACTAAGGTAATTTTTACATGGAAAGAACGATGAAAGCTTATTTTTGTATAGTTGTGTATGTATACAATAATGTTTTGTATAATTGCTTCATCAACGGCTCGTGGAGCATGTTGTCTAAAAATGATTTTCATATAACGATATTTTAAAAACTATTTTGTTATCTCATCATGTTTTGAAATGAAAAGTAAAAGAAGTTTTACATGTATTTAATATAACACTTCTACTGAGTTGGTCACTCACCTCAAACGACTCTCTCCCTTTCCAGACAAGGATAACAGTACCTAGTAGCTGAATCTAGAAGTGGTAGTCTCTCTGTTTATTTACCTTGGTCGAGTATTGAGTTTTCCTGGTGAAAACTTGTCTTAAATTGGACATGTATACGATAGCTTGGATTTGAATTTTCCTATTTGGTTTGTAAACATTATTGAATTGTTCTTCAATTGTCTCACAATTATATCTGTAATCACTGTGTGAATTTTGGGCTTTGATTTATGTTCAACGCTTCCGTTGCAAACCAAGCCTTGGGCTGGGCGATCAGGTTCTCTCCAAAAATTTGAACGTTCGACCCGGTGTTCTATTAGGCCCACCTCCAGATCATGACAGTGATTACAACCCATTAGTCACCTCTATCACGAGTCGAGTCAACCAACCACCTCTTTAAGAAATTCACAGTCTGCATATTAGCTATGACTTTCCTTTTTAAAAAAACACAACTTGGCTGCTCAGCTTCAACCACAGTACTCCCTTCAAGCCAATGTTGTCTTCAACAAGTCATTCCGCCCTCATCATTAGAATGACAGATTTGTACCAGCGACACCTAATTTCTTTCCTTCTTCACCAGCTTACCCAGGTATTCTAGGCCACCCATTTGTCTCGACCCAATCATAGAGACCACCCAAGCCAAAAACTAATTTTTGGCCTTGTCGCCAAATTTGCAACAAGTTAGGCCATACTACCCTTGTTTGTTACCAAAGAGGCAACAATTCAAATTCACCTTGGCAGTCATGGTTCTCTCTTATTCCTAAGGCAAACTCGTTGGGAGATCCCCCAAATTTCTCATCTCTTACCCCTTCCTGTTGCTAGACTCTGGTGCCACGTGTTGACTTAAATTATGTTTAAGTCTAACGATCTTTTTGATGATGTGTTTTTTAAGAAGTGTAATTTGATTAAGTTAAATATTTGAATTTATGAGTTATGCTGATGAGATTAATAAGTTAATAAATAAATTAAATATTGACCTCATCATATATATGTCTCTAGATTTTAAGTGGAAATGCCCTTTAAAAAGGGTATTTTAGTTGTTTAACAAATCTGGTTAAGTGTTCAGGGTGTGATAGCAAAACAAGGCTAAAACTGATGAAGTATTGCATATCCACCGATGTAGAAGAAAAGACTTCCACCGCTAGCTAAACGACAAAGTCTACATCTGCCGCTGGTAGAGTCTTCCTAAGACTTCTACCGTTAGCTAAACGACAAAGTCTACTTCTACTGCTGACAGTCTTCCAAAGTTTACTTCCACCGCTGGCAAAATGACAAAGTTTATTTCTACCGCTGGCTGAGTCTTCTGAAGACTTCTACCGCTAGCAAAACGACAAAGTTTAACATCCATCGCTGGCACTTCAAAAGCAACGTCTACTGCTGAACAGTATCTTCCGCCTGCATAACAAAGAATTACATCTACCTGCAGAAGAAAGTGACGTTGACCACCTACATCTACCGATGAACAGTATCTTCCGCCAAAAATTTAAAAAGACCGTGAAGCGATAGCGATACTCATCCAAAGCCTTAATTCCAGATCATAATGGCGAAGATTGAAAGCGACTCCAGAACGCAACGGCTAGCTATCTATGTACAGATGCTTCTCCAACGGTCATAAATTTCCATATTCAGATAAAGAGAATTCAAGAATTAGAGCCGATCTGAGACAGAGTATAAAGAGGAGAAAGAAGCTCAGAAGAACAACTTTTGCTGAAATTCTCTCTGAACCCTAATACGTAAAAAGACTTCGTGATACTCTGTTATTCTTCCTACACCTCTCATCAATTTAACTGGAGATTTGATATTTGAGAGAGTGTAGTCTGTGCTATAAATCTTTATTCATTATGTTAAAGTGTAAAGGCAGTGGATTGTTGCCTGTGAAGAGCAATCCTGAGTTGTAAAAGGCAGTGGATCAACGCCCGGGAAATTCGATCTTGTTTTCTCGTGAGAAGAAGAAAAGAATCTTCAAGGGGGAGCCTTGGAGCGTGGACGTAGGAAAGTTTGGCCAAACCACGTTAAAAATTACGGTGTCAAATTTCTCTCTGTCTTTTACTTTGTTTTTTGCCTGTGTTTTTGCTGTTAATTTAGTAATTGCATACAAGAGAGAAAACGTTTAGATTAAGAAAATAGTTTTTAATAAGTCTAATTCACCCCCCCCCCCCTCTTAGACAATACGATCCTACAATTGGTATCAGAGCGAGTTTAAACATTGTCTAAGTTTGTTGTTTTTGAAATACTCTGTGATATATATTTACAATGGCATTCAACACAAACGCCTCACACATAGAGGGTCAGTCCATCTCTAGGCCACCTTTGTTTGATGGCAGTGACTATGTCTGCTGGAAGGCAAGAATGAGAATATTCATTCAAGCCATGGACTATGATTTATGGAACATTATAGAAAATAACCCGTTCAAGGCCATGAAAACTTATAATGGAATCGCTATTTCTAAGGACTCTCATGAATTAACAGAGTCTGATAAGAGGAATCCTAGTCTGAATGCCAAAGCTATAAACACCCTATACTATGCACTGAACCGTGATGAATTTAATAGAGTTCAAGGGTGTGATAGTGCACAAGAGATATGACACTTACTAGAAATCACACACGAGGGAACAAATAAAGTGAAAGAAAGCAAAATGAGTATGTTAGTCACGAGTATGAACTGTTTACCATGTTAAAGGATGAATCAATTAGTTCTATGTTTACTCGTTTTACTAATATTACTAATGGTTTAAAAGCGCTTGGTAAGATTTACTCCAGCGAAGAACAGGTAAGGAAAATCTTGAGATGCCTACCGAGGGCATGGCAACCAAAAGTGACAGTCATACAAGAGGCTAAGGATCTCAAAGTGCTCAAACTTGAAGAGCTCATTGGCTCTCTAATGACTCATGAGATAACCATGAGAGCCAATGACAAAGAAGATCTCAAAGAGAAAGAGATTAGCAAAAAGAAGGACATTGCCCTCAAAGCTTCCTCAAGCAAGCATGAATAATCAGAGGAGGAAGATAATGATGAGGATATAGCTCTCATCACTAGGAGATTCAGCAAATTCCTCCAACGGAAGAGGATGCAAGGAAAAAGATTTCCAAATGGTGAGAAATCCCAAAGAAAAAAGGAAATTACATGTTTTGAGTGTGGTAAGTCTGGTCACATGAAGGCAGACTGTCCTCAAGCTAAGAAAGGTCCCAAGAAGTTCAAAAAGAGAGCTATGAAGGCGACTTGGGACGACAGTGAGGGTGACTCTTCTTCAGAAGATGAGAAAGTCGTCAACCTGTGCTTCATGGCCAAGGAGGATGAGGTTAGCCATTCTTCTAGTGATAGTGATGATGATGAAGGTAATTTAATTCATGCCTTCAATGATTTAGTCAAAAAATACAGCATGCTTAAGTCCAAATACAACCTATTGAAAAAGGAGAATGTGGACTTAATTGAAAAACATGCTAAAGAAATTAGTTTATAGGAAATGAAAACTAAGGATCACTTAAGTAAAAATGAGAACCTGAATAATATTGTTTTGAAATTCACTAACGGTAGTAAGAATTTGAATATGCTGTTAGGCAGCCAGAGAGTTCCATTTGATAAAGTTGGCTTATGATATGAAAGGTGTAGTAAAAAGAAAATATATAAGAATTTCTTTGTTAAACCTTCTACTTGTCATGCATGTAATGAAACAGGACATAAATCCTATGAATGTCCACTTAAACTAGGAAAAAGTAAACTTGGCAGGGGATTGCAATGGGTTCCTAAGGGAACCAGACCTAACATTAGGATCCAAAAAATTTGGGTACCAAAGAAGACAACTTGATCTTCTGTTTTGCAGGTTGACTGTTCTCCCGGGAAAAATCAGTGGTATCTCGACAGTGGATGCTCGAGGCATATGACGGGAGATTCAACCAAATTTGCTGTTGTCAACAAGAAGAAAGGAAATGTTACTTTTGGTGGAAACTAAAAGGGAAAAATTATTGGCATCGGTAATATAGGTAATCCTGGCAACCCCACTATTGAAAATGTTCTGTTAGTAAAGGGATTGAAACATAAGTTACTAAACATCAGTCAATTGTGTGACAAAGGCTATAAAGTAACATTTAAATCAAATGCATGTGTGATTAAAGATAGTCTGAATAGTAAAGTTCTGTTCAAATGATATAGAAAAGAAAATATTTATATTATTGATTTAGAAAATTTTGAACGACTTGATGAAAAATGCCTTGCTGTGAATCTGTTGGTTGATAGTTGGACTTGGCATAGGAGACTAGGACATGTAGGGATGGATACCTTAGCTAAGATTACTAAGAATAATTTAGTTAGAGGGATTCCCAAGATATCCTTTGAGAAGGATAAGGTCTGTGAAGCTTGTCAAATGGGCAAGCAGATCAAAAGTTCCTTTGCATCGAAGAATGCAATCTCTACTTCTAAGCCTCTTCAACTTCTTCATATGGACCTCTTCGGTCCTTCTAATGTAGACAGTCTAGGAGGTAAATTCTATGCTTATGTCATTGTAGATGACTTCTCTAGGTTCACATGAGTATTCTTTCTGAAGTCAAAGGATGAGACCTTTGATACCTTCTCTAGTTTTAGGAAAATAGTTCAAAATGAAAAGGAGCTCACCATTGTTGCTATTCGTAGTGATCATGGTGGAGAATTTGAAAATGAGAAATTTGAACTCTTGTATCTCAAATATGGAATTGAGCACAATTTCTCATCTCCTATAACCCCTCAGCAAAATGGTGTTGTTAAGAGGAAAAATAGATCTCTCCAATAGCTAGCTCGGACTATGCTCAATGAAAATTCTCTTCCAAAGTATTTCTGGACTGAAACTGTTTCAACAGCTTGTTATATGCTTAATCGGGTCTCTATAAGACCTATTCTTGAAAAAACACCTTATGAGCTTTGGAGTAGGAAAAACTTCTTCTATTAAGTACTTTAGAGCCTTCGGTAGTAAATGCTTCATTTTTAACACTAAGGATAACTTAGAAAAATTCGATTCCAAATCTGACCTTGGAATCTTTCTTAGCTATTCTCTCTCCAATAAGGCTTATAGAGTGTTCAATAAGAGAACTCTAGTTGTAGAGGAATCTGTTTATGTCAACTTTGATGAGACCCCTAAACCCACAATCAATGTGGATGAGGATGATACTTTAGAAAAACATCTAGATTCTCTTTCCTTAGATAAGCCTACAGATACCCTTGAAAGAGAAAATCCTCTAGAAATTGTTCTTGTCAAGGATGAAATTGTTGCTCTGCCTCGAGACTGGAAATATGTGATAAATCATCCTTTAGATGAAGTTCTAGGTGATCCAATATTATGAGTCAAAACTAGAGCCTCCTTTAGAAATTATTGTGCTAATGTTGCTTTCATTTCCCAAATAGAGCCTAAGAAATTTAAAGAAGCCGAATTGGATAGTTGCAATGCAAGAAGAGGTAAACCAATTTGAAAGGAACAATGTTTGGAAACTTATTCCAAAACCAGCTGATCATCCTATTATTGAAACAAAATGGATTTTCAAGAATAAATTGGATGAAAATGGTGTGGTTATTAGAAACAAAGCTAGGTTAGTTGCTAAATGTTACAATCAAGAAGAATGAATTGATTTTGAGGAAACCTTTACACCCGTAGCTAGATTAGAGTCTATTACGATGCTCTTAGCATGTGCTTGCTACAAAAACTTCACACTCTTTCAAATGGATGTAAAGAGTGCATTTTTAAATGGTTATATCATGGAAGAAGTTTATGTCGAGCAGCCCTTAGGATTTGAAGACTATGAGAAACCTGACCATGTATACAAACTTAGGAAATCCCTCTATGGACTTAAGTAGGCTCCTAGAGCTTAGTATGATAGATTGAAGAATTTCCTTGAGGAAAGGAAGCTCAAAAAGGGTAACACCGATTCAACTCTATTTACCATGCAAAATGATAAAGATATTCTGTTAGTTCAAATCTATGTCGATGACATTATTTTTGGGTCAACTAATGTCTCTTTGTGTGATGAATTTTCTTCCCTAATGCAAAGTGAATTTGAAATGAGTATGATGGGGAGCTAAAATTCTTCCTAGGATTTTAGATCAGTCAAACTCCTGATGACATTTTCTTCTATCAAGAAAAATACATTAAGGAGCTCCTAAAAAAATTTGGTTTAGAATCTGTTAAGTCCTCTAGAACTCCCATGAGCACCACTACTAAACTGGACAAAGATGAAAATGGAATATGTGTAAACATTAAGAAATATAGAGGTATGATTGGTTCTTTGTTATACCTAACGGCTAGCAGGCTCGATATTCTGTTTAGTGTGTGTTTGTGTGCTAGGTTTCAAGTTTCTCTTTGGGAATCTCACTTAACTGCTGTCAAAAGGATTTTCAAATATTTAAGTGGGACATCTGACTTAGGTTTATGGTACCAAAGAGTACTTCTTTTGATCTAATAGGATATTCAAATTCCGATTATGCTGGAAGTCTAGTTGATAGGAAAAGTACCAGTGGAACATGTCAATTCCTTGGTGAATCTCTAGTTTCCTAGCACTCCAAGAAGCAAAATTCTATTGCACTTTCAATGGCTGAAAGTGAATATATTGCTGCTGGCAGTTGTTGTGCACAAATGTTGTGGATGAAGCAGACCTTGGAGGACTATAATTTTTTCTATGATAGGATTCCAATTCGGTGTGACAACACCAGTGCCATAAATATTTCCAAGAATCTCATCCAGCATTCTAGAACAAAGCACATAGAGGTTAGATATCTCTTCATTAGAGATCATATTCAGAAATGAGATATTTCTTTAGAATTTGTCAATTCTGTAGACCAATTAGTAGATATCTTTACAAAACTCTTGGATGAGAAAACCTTCTGCAATATTATAATAAGGTTAGGGCTAATTAAGTGTGAGAAAAATTAAGGTTCTTTTTCCTCCCTGTTTAAGACTTTCAATGATTTAAGAATTCATATGGGTCCAATGAGAATTGAAAGTTTTCGCAAAACCTAAGTTTTTGAGTGTTTACATCGACCACTCTTTCCTTTGGCATAGGAAGATATGCATCATCCGCTTAACGTCGGAAGATGTACATCATCCACTATGCATCGGAAGATGTACATCATCCACTATGCATCGGAAGATTTATGCATCTATCTAGTGACACGTGTCACCATTGGACGATATCCTATTTTCAAGTTTATATTCTTAGTCGGGCGAAACCCTAAAGCATTTAAACTTGTTTGTTTAAGACGCTTCATCTTTTCGCGCTCTTTCAAAAGCTCCTGCCCTATCCGTCGGTTCTCCTCTCCATAGCTTTTCCTCTCTTTCGCGTTTTTGCATAGAAAGTTTTTCATCTGTCTAAATGGCATCTTCATCTCGAGCGGTTCCGGAACCGGCCAAGAAGAAGGCCAAAACTTCAGTTCGCCAGCCACGAGAGCTTCCTCGTGCAACTCAGTGGCTGTCTCTCTACTTCCTCTGTCATGCTGCCGAAGACAGGTATAATGACGATTTTAAGCTTAAAATCCCTGATTCGTCGAGGTATAGTCATTCCAAGAGTCGAGGTATAGTCCTTTGAGGATTTAGCTGCTTGGATATTGTTGAACCCTTGAAAGTCTCGGGTTATTGGGGGTTTTGAAACGTTGAATAATTCTATTACCCCGTAGCAATCAAAATGTTTTATGCCAATCTTGGCTACTCTTCTGCTTCAATACTATTTCGAGCTATGTGTATGGAAAACACATAGTTCTAACTCTCAGCATCAATGAACTTCTGAGGAGTCCACATTTAGATAACCCATGGTCAATTTTATGAATCAGGGCATGAACCCCCACTCTTTACTCTCCGGAGGGGCCATCAGTTTTGAAAATCAATTGCTTAAGACTCGAATCACATCCATAATCCCTTAAAGAACAAGCACCTCACCATGCATCGGAAGATGTACATCATCCACTATGCATCGGAAGATGTACATCATCCACTATGCATCGGAAGATGTACATCATCCACTATGCATCGGAAGATGTACATCATCCACTATGCATCGGAAGATGTACATCATCCACTATGCATCGGAAGATGTACATCATCCACTATGCATCGGAAGATGTACATCATCCACTATGCATCGGAAGATGTACATCATCCACTATGCATCGGAAGATGTACATCATCCACTATGCATCGGAAGATGTACATCATCCACTATGCATCGGAAGATGTACATCATCCACTATGCATCGGAAGATGTACATCATCCACTATGCATCGGAAGATGTACATCATCCACTATGCATCGGAAGATGTACATCATCCACTATGCATCGGAAGATGTACATCATCCACTATGCATCGGAAGATGTACATCATCCACTATGCATCGGAAGATGTACATCATCCACTATGCATCGGAAGATGTACATCATCCCTAAAGCATTTAAACTTGTTTGTTTAAGACGCTTCATCTTTTCGCGCTCTTTCAAAAGCTCCTGCCCTATCCGTCGGTTCTCCTCTCCATAGCTTTTCCTCTCTTTCGCGTTTTTGCATAGAAAGTTTTTCATCTGTCTAAATGGCATCTTCATCTCGAGCGGTTCCGGAACCGGCCAAGAAGAAGGCCAAAACTTCAGTTCGCCAGCCACGAGAGCTTCCTCGTGCAACTCAGTGGCTGTCTCTCTACTTCCTCTGTCATGCTGCCGAAGACAGGTATAATGACGATTTTAAGCTTAAATCCCTGATTCCAAGTCGAGGTATAGTCTTTGAGGATTTAGCTGGCTTGGATATTGTTGAACCCTTGAAAGGTCTCGGGTTATTGGGGTTATTTGACGTTGAATAATTCTATTACCCCGTAGCAATCAAAATGTTTTATGCCAATCTTGGCTACTCTTCTGCCTTCAATACTATTTCGAGCTATGTGTATGGAAAACACATAGTTCTAACATCTCAAGCAATCAATGAACTTCTGGAGAGTCCACATTTAGATAACCATGTCAAATTTTATGAATCAGGGCATGAACCCCCACTCTTTAACTCTCCGGAGGGCCATCAGTTTTTGAAATCAATTGCTTAAGACTCGAATCACATCCATAATCCCTTAAAGAACAAGCACCTCACCATCAGGGCTCGGCTCTTCCATCAAATGATCGGGTACAACATCATTCCCAAGGGTGGTCGTTATGATGATGTGAGTGGCATGAAATTGTTTGTTCTTTTTGCACTCTACCAACAGACCCCCTTCAACATGGGATTCATTGTTTTGAGAAGGATGATTCAGAGTGTCTCAACCAGAGCTTCATCGATTCCCTACAATCTCCTTCTCATGAAAATCTTTGAAAAGTTTGAAGTGGAATTTTCTGAGGAAGATGATCCCTTCCGTCTTCAACCATCAAGCTTCTACTTGATCGCCACTTTAAAGAGAATGGGGATCAAAAGGACAAAAACAAGGGATTTTGTGTTGGATGAGACCCGCAAGAATGGTTCTAAGGCACCTTCTGCCTGGCTGGGGAAGAGGAAGATTTTCCTACAGGAGGAGTCTTTTCACGAAGGAGTGGATGAGATTGAAATCCCTGCCTTCGTTAATTCTCCTTCATCCTCTCAGGTGTCACGCTCTCAACTTCCTCCTCCTGTTCCAAGACACCCTACGCCATCCCTTCCAACACATACTTTTGAGGCACCCTCAGTTCACTCATCTGTGCCCCTTCCACTTCCAGAGGGTCCTGCTTCTCCTCTACCTACTCTTATGTTGCCTTCTCTGGCCGCTCCACCACTTATTCCTCTGGTTCAACTAACTGCTCCTCAAATCCAAACCTCCTCCCCAAACCCACCTAATCCTCCTCCAACTCCAAAAACTTATCACAGGAGATCTTTCCTAGGTGAGGAACAAATAACTGGGCTAATGGCATGCATCGAAAGTTTAGGAACTGCTCTCAGTTCTGTTAAGGATCAGATGCATACGTCTTTTGTGGACTTGAGCAAGGAACTTGACACAGTTTAGGATCAGTTGGCTTCCAGGGTGGATAGACTTGAAGGCTCTCTCTCTCGGGTCCTTCGGTCTATGCAGTCGGATATTCAAGCTCTTCAACCAGAACAGTTTAGTCCTTTTTGTTTCTCTGAGGCTTGTTCTGCCGACTTACTCCCTCCAATCATCCGACCAGAGGTTGACAACGCCGTGAACTTCATCCCCTTGAATATTCAGGATGCTGAGCTTAGGTTCGTTGATCATTTTGGTTCCTCTGCCACCGAGTCCCCTTCTGAGCTACAATGTTCAATGGCCTTCCAGCTGGTCCACCAGTCGAGCCACCACCCTATATGGACTTGGTTGTGTATAGAAGTCTATTTCAGCCCTTTGCTCCTTCTGCTTCTACTCCTGATCTCGAACCACTGATAGTTCCTACTGCCGATATGAACTATGCAGTGCCTCCTTCAATTCGGAAGGAGTTGTGGAAGCGCGTTTAGGATTTAGATTAAATAGAAGATATTTTTTTTTGGTGAACAATTTTAAAATTTCATCAATATACAAATGTTGAGTTGTTGACTGCTTTTTCCTGTATTTTTTTTTTAATAATGTCAAAGGGGGAGAAAGTGTTACAGCACTGTGTAAAAATTAACTTTGGATTCGATGCTAATGCTGTGGGGGAGCTAGGAATATGGGGGATAGATATTTAATCAATTTATACTTATAGTTTGTCATCATCAAAAAGGGGGAGATTGTTGACTTAAATTATGTTTAAGTCTAACGATGTTTTTGATGATGTGTATTTTAAGAAGTGTAATTTGATTAAGTTAAATATTTGAGATTTATGAGTTATGCTGATGAGATTAATAAGTTGATTAATAAATTAAATATTGACCTCATCATATATATGTCTCTAGATTTTAAGTGGAAATGCCCTTTAAAAATGATATTTTAGTTGTTTAACAAATCTGGTTAAGTGTTCAGGGTGTGATAGCAAAACAGGGCTAAAACTGATGAAGTATTGCATATCCACCGATGTAGAAGAAAAGACTTCTACCGCTAGCTAAACGACAAAGTCTACATCTGCCGCTGGCAGAGTCTTCCTAAGACTTCTACCGCTAGCTAAACGACAAAGTCTACTTCTACCGCTGGCAGTCTTCCAAAGTTTACTTCCACCGCTAGCAAAACGACAGAGTTTATTTCTACCGCTGGCTGAGTCTTCTGAAGACTTCAACTGCTAGCAAAACGACAAAGTTTAACATCCACCGCTGGCACTTCAAAGGCAACGTCTACCGCTAAATAGTATCTTCTGCCTGCGTAACAAAGAATTACATCTACCTGCAGAAGAGAGTGACGTTGACCACCTACATCTACCGATGAACAATATCTTTCATCAAAAATTTAAAAAGACCGCGAAGCGATAACGATACTCATCCAGAGCTTTAATTCCAGATCATTAATGGCGAAGATCGAAAGCGACTCCAGAACGCAATGGCTAGCTATCTATGTACGGATACTTCTCCAACGGTCATAAATTTCCATATTCAGATAAGGAGCATTCAAGAATTAGAGCCGATCTGAGACAGAGTATAAAGAGGAGAAAGAAGCTCGGAAGAACAACTTTTGCTGAAATTCTCTCTGAACCCTAATACGCAAAAAGACTTCGTGATACTCTGTTATTCTTCCTACATCTCTCATCAATTTAACTGGAGATTTGATATTTGAGAGAGTGTAGTCTGTGCTGTAAATCTTTATCCATTCTGTTAAAGTGTAAAGGTAGTGGATTGTCACCTGCGAAGAGCAATCCTAAGTTGTAAAAGGTAGTGGATCGACGACCGGGAAGTTTGATCTTGTTTTCTCGTGAGGAGAAGAAAAGAATCTTCAAGGGGGAGCCTTGGAGCATGGACGTAGGCAAGTTTGGCCGAACCACGTTAAAAACTACGGTGTCAAATTTCTCTCTGTCTTTTACTTTGTTTTTTGCCTGTGTGTTTACTGTTAATTTAGTAATTGCATACAAGAGAGAAAACGTTTAGATTAAGAAAATATTTTTTAATAAGTCTAATTCAACCCCCCCCCCCCCCCCCTTAGACTATACGATCCTACACCACGCACCATTTCACGGTGACCAGCTCATCCTCGCTCAACCTCGCTCAACCTCATGCCTTAAAAAGGACCTACGTAAGTTATGGCTGTCGATGGTAAGTACCCCCCTCTTACCCACCACTTTCACAACTCTTTTCTTAGACAATGTTCTTCATACCCCTAAGATTATTATTAATCTATTTAGTATTCGTCAATTATGTTGCACCAATCAAGTTTTTGTTTAATTTCATTCAAACTATTTTTTTGTCAAGGATCTTTCCTCCCGTAAGATTCTTCTACGTGGTTATCTTAGTGATGGACTCTACCAGACTCCTAGTCGTTCTCTATTTTCTCTATCAACATCTGCCTTTGCTTTATGGCATCTCCGACTAGGGCATCCTAGCTTTCCCATTCTTTCTCACATTTTAAAGTCTTCTAATCTGTCTGTTTTAATGCATCAAGTGACTTCACTTGTAACTCTTCTCAAATGAGGAAAAGTCATTGATTACATTTTTCCAACTCAGTTTCTCATGCTTTTGATATTTTTGAACTCGTGTATTCTTATCTTTGAGGACCCTCATTGTTCTGCTCTGCTAGTAGTGCTAGATACTTCCTCTTATTTGTTTATGATGGCACTCATTTAACTTGGATGTGTTGTTTCAAAACAAAAGAACAAGTCTACAATTATTTCTTAACTTTTCATGCTTTTGATCGAAACCAATTTGGTAAATCTGTCAGATCTTTTAAATCTGATTGGGGTTGAGAGTTTTAATCTCTCTTCAATGTGTTTTCATCCTTAGGAATCTAACATTAGATTTCTTGTACTTACACTCTAAATCTAAATAGACGAGTAGAGCGTAATAACTGTCATGTTGTGAAATTTGAGTAGCTCTTCTTTTTCATTCTTCTACCCCTCGATGATGTGCCACGGAGAAGGCTTATCACAAGAACCCGAGCCATGAAGTTCACTAACATTTTTGTTCACTTTGTAGATGTTTTTTTCCTTGATAGTTTGAATGAGGATGTTAGCTCAAAGCACAAAGAGAAGCCAAGCATTTCCAATCCATGGAGCATTGGCGTGACTTCCATCTACCCAACATGCAACACTACTCATGGGTTCAACTTTGGCCACTCTCCCTTTGATTGTTTGAAGCCCAAGTCCATTGAAGACAAGTCAATAACGATAACCCTCATTGCAATGCTATGTCCAAGGGATAAAGGCAAGCCAAAGCCTTTGAATGTTGGTGGCAAACCAACTCGACATTCGAGTCATTTCCACCTTGGCTACAACACCTTCACATGAAGGAAGCTTGACATAGCCGATTCGAGTTGTATTAGTCATTGGTTATGTTATATTTTTGGAAGTTCATAATGTATTAAATATAGTCTTGATAGAATAGGTCTTATAAAATGCATCGTTTTGGGAGTGAGTTGTCAAATTACTCAGAATAGCACTTATAGGTACATGTAGGTACTTGGCTACATGGCCTAGTCAAGTGTCTTCTTTCCTTTTGTTTTGCATGTCATGTGACTACCTCTTTTAGGTGAAAACCCTAATTCTTTTGGAGTTATTATTTATGCCCTCTTGAAGGTTGTTATAGGCAACAAATGTTAAACAAATATCGTGGGGAAGTTTCTCTTCTTCAAGTTGCCGCCTCAATTCGTTGAGTAATACCTGATTTGAGTCTTTGGTGTAATGATACCTGATTTGAGTCTTTGGTGTTTTTGTTCCACTCATTGTGAGTTTAAGTGAAGTCCATTACTTGTTATACCTTTCTCTTCCTCTTCCCATAGAGGTTAAAAACCCAACAAAAGTGTAACGAACCCGGTTCCTATCCCTTAAATTTCTCGTAAAATTTTCATTTTCTTTGGACCTTAAGTAAATCTTAACTTTGAAAGCTTTAAATTAAAGCCCTAAAATCGTTCGAAACATTTGGAGAAATCTTTTAGGGAAAACCATTCAAGTAAATCAATATAACTAAGAATTTAAAATCAGCAGAAGACAATTGGTAAAGGAATAAAATGGCCCGAACTAGCAAAATATCACAGGCGATCAATTGCCCCTTCAACAGGCCATCGATCGCCCCATCAACAGCCGAACGATCGGCTTAAACAGTCGATCGATCAGCCAGCGTTCTGTTTCCAGAGCACATGACCTGCTAGCCGATCGATCGCCCCTTTTCTGGCGATCGATCGGCTAACGCTCTAGAATTTCTTCCAGAGTATAGCCAGCAAGGGTGCCGATCGATCGCCCTCCCTGGCGATCGATCGGCAAACTCTCTGGATTTTGAAATCCAGAGAGCTACCCATCTTTCTTCTTCCTCCATTCCATCTGCATAACACACACATCACAATTTTTCTCCCTACCTCTTTCCCTTCATCAACTTACTTCTAAACGCATTTCATAACAAACACTTCGACATAATTCACTCTTAGCCTCATTCATCCCTCAATTCATCAATCACCCAAAAACCAACTCGAAACGTATTTAAAATGTAGTAAAATTTCGTGAAAACGAACTGCGTGGATCGGTTTAAAAACTAAACATTTCCCTCTGTTTAAAAGAAAACTCCAAGCAATTCCAGTAAAATTTCAAAAGCATCAACGACTAACATATGCAATCGGAAGCTAACCATCGTACAAAAATTACTAAAAAGAACATCCATCTGTAATTCATCAAAATCTTTTCAATAACATTATATGTAACACCCGAGAATTTTTCCTCGGTTTAATTAATCGAAAGAATTGGAGAGAAAATAATAAAAAGGTAAAGTAATTAAAAGTGAATAAATTGGTTGAACTAAAATGTTTATTAAATTAGGTTCGTGAAATTACGCCGTGAGTTATAATTAAGAACGAGATTTAACAAAAGTCGAAATGGTCGGAAACACAGGAGGGCAAAACGGTAAATGATGATTTATAATAATAGAAATTATTATTAATTATTATTATTATTATTATTATTATTAATAAAACATAAAAACAGCAGAATGGCTCGAAGGCCATTCTGCTGTCGAGCCCGCGCGAGCGAGAACAGGGGAGACGAGGGAGAGGAACGGCGACGCGGCGCCGTTCACCGGCGATGTCCGACGTCTTCCGGCCAGACGGCGGCGACGAGCATGCTCCGGCCCATCTCCGCGCACAAACCGAACGGTAAGCTCGATTTTGCCCTGTTTTCGGTTCGATTTAGGGCCGTGAAGGACGAGCTCGATTGAGCTCTGATTTCCGGCGGCTTTTGGCCGTTCTTGGCGTCAAATGGCCGAGCTTAACGCCGACAATGGTTGCCGAGCAATGGTGGCTCAATTCTAGCGAAAATTCAGTGAATCCCGAATTGGGGATTTCGGGATTTCTGTGAATAGCCTCTAAATTTTGATTAGTTTATGTTAATTAGGCATGAGGGGGATTGATTGGTGAGGAAATTGGTGTAAATTGATGAAAAATCGAAATGGGGAAATTTTCCGGGTTAGGGCAGTTCGGGTTTTGCTGCATTTGACCTAGCTACGGTCGATTGTTTTAAAATTCCTTTGGCAGGTTAAAATAGGTTATTAGAGGAGTACATGGCCGCTGGAATCGTTCGATTCTGATATCGGACGCAATAGTTACGCGCGTTCGAAGTTTCGGGTCAGTTTTACCAAACCCGAATTAGTGGCCCGTTTAGTTTAGTTTTAGTTGGATTAGGCTATAAATAATAGTTTGAAAGTAAATTGGTGAATGTGGGCTTAATTTTAATAAATTTTGAATATTTGTCGTAGGTCGAGCCGTAGGTGGGCAAGTAACCGTGTAGCCCCAGCGAGCTACAGAAGACAGGTAAGTTCTCGTGATTCTTCTCTGGCCGATTGGCCTACACCGTACGTCGAGGTCGTCTCGAGGATTTTGGTGACGCATATGTTTATTTAATTTGGTTGGGTAGACAGGTTTAGTTGTTTTATAGGTTCTAGGTTATGTTTTACAGTCTTGATGGTACACATGTGACTGTTTACTCTATGTTATATTGAACTGTTCACGCATCACATGTTTTAAAGGAACATAGAAAATGAATTTCTGCATGATGTTTTAAAGAGAACGACGATGCGGCCTGGAGAGGGGCTATTGATCTATTGTGTAGGCACGCAGGGGTCTGTCACAATACCGCATCTATTGCATACTCATACTGTTTACTGGTCACGCGAGATGGGGCTCAGGCACGGCTGTACGTGTTGTAAGCGTGTACCCCCCCCCCCCCCCCCCCGTCTAGCCGGAAAGAGTAGTCCGACCGCTGGATGTGCTCTCTCCGGTTAGGAGGCTGAGATCTCGGTGACACCCACAGAGGAATGATAAAGAAAATGCTGCATGATTTCTGAACTCATACGCATAGCATGCATTTACATTTACTAGAGCTTACTGAGATTTTTATCTCATAGTGTATTGTATGGTGTAGGTGATTACGAGGATACAGGTGAGGATGAGATTCCTCCTCTTGAGGCTTGAGTCCAGTTGATGGAGGATGGCTGCGGTGGTGTGCTGGCGCAGTCGACGCTTACCTGACCCGTGGGGACAGTATGTATAGATTTTGAGGGTTTTTAGAATGTTTTGGATTGATAATTGTATAACATTTTAGGATGTTTGGTTCTGGTTAGCTGATAGATTGATATACAGATGTTTTAGCAAACTGTTTTATAAAGCGTTTTGTTAAATCAGTTAGTTGAATGATATGGAACTGCTTGGTATTTTCTTTGAAACAGGAGGATATTTTAAACTTTCAAACGGAACCACGCAGTTTATTTTTATGAAAATGTATTTTGTTATAGTTGTGTTTCTAGTTGGTTTTGGGGTGGTATTTCGGAAGACGTATAAGTATCGGGTGTTCGATGTTAAGTTAAAATGTGAAGTGTATGTTTGCGATGTGGATAGAATTTGTGGTATAGATAGAATTGTGTTAGTGAAATGGTGAGGTTGTATTTTGTAGGTGTTTGGGTACGTATTGTTTAAATAATTGTTTTGAAATTGCTTTAAACGTTTTATTCAATTGATTTTAAATTATTTTTTAAATTGTTTTCCGCATAAACGCTAAGGATAAAGAAAAATAATAATTTCGTACGGGAAATTAGAAATAGTATGAGGGTCGTGACATTATAAACTCCCAACCGAGCACTACCTCAACCTAAATGTACCATCTATATATTTTCTACCTATCTCTAACCCAAAATACCTTTATGTCGTCTCCGACGGGTCAAAAGTCGCTCAAACTACGCCAGCGCACCCCCACGGGCACTCTTCTTCAACCTGCTCATACATCGGGTGGAGGGATGTCATCTTCACCTGTTTCAAAACCACCTACACCACAGAGACATTCTATGACCTAAAGACTCAGTAAATCTCGTAAATGAAAATGCATGTTGTGCATATGTAGTTCGTAACTCATGTAATTTGTTTCATTCATTATGTTACGTAACGAGATGTCACCGAGGTCTAACTCTCACCAGATAGAGAGGGCACGTCTGGTGGTTAGACAGCTCTTTCCATCTACCGGGGGGAAAACATGCTTCACATACTGGACAGTCATGTCTGAACCCCACCCCGTCGTGACCAAGATTATGTGCATTCGTTTCTTTTCATTAATTCATTTTTTTTATGAAACACGTGTAGAAACTCATTTTCATACTATTTTGAAAAAGCGTGATGCATGTACAATTCATAATCCATAACAGAAACCTAAATAACGTGAGTACCATCAAAACGACACACAAACACAATCTATAAACAACTAACCCTAACTACCCATCCTATATACCAAAATCAAAATCATCACAATCCTCCATAAACAACTTTCTTATGGTGTAGGCCGAATCAGCCAAGCAAGTTACAAAAACTTATCTCGCGTCCTTAGCAATCCGAGTGCCTCGTTCCGAGCTTCGTCACCTAAAACATTCCACTGTTCCTTTATTAGAGCTAAATTCAAATAGATCCTTCTAAAAGCTAAACGGAACTCCTAGCTAAGGAAAATTTTCCTAAAACTCTATTTAAATTCATAAAGGCATTTCATCAAGCAATTCGTGCTCGTGAGTTCTTAGACCTCCATTAATGGAGTTTTCCAAAACTTCTCATACCTGATTTTTCAACTAAAATGCCAAATACACCCATTATTTAGTCTAACAACGCTCAATAATCACAAATCCAGCGATACCTAACCATTTCTAACATAACCCGACTAATTTGACGAAAACCTAACGAAACCTTAAACATTTAACAACCTAGAAATCGAGAACTAAAGCCGGGAAACACTAGAACCTTACCTAGGAAGCGATTTCGGGAAGGAAATGTGAAGAACCGCCGTTGATCAGAGGGGCGATCGGCGTCTGTTTGAGAGAAACGGCGAGAGGGGAAGAGAACTTCGGTTCTCTGGAGCTTTCCCCTTTTCTTCATGAAATGCAAAATGGAAGAAAGGGGTTGGGCTTTTATTTTTAATTAAATTTTTATAATGAAATTTACTATTTTGCCCCTTTTTACTTAATATTGCTTATTTCGTTATTTAACCTATCGATTCGATTTTCTCCAAACTTCCTCATTTCACCAAACATTCCAACTTACTCCCAGGGTTCTAACGAAACTTCTCGTTTGTAAAACGGACTTAATTTACTATTTTTACGAATTAAACACTCTAAGGTTAAAAACGGAAACCCAAGCGTCACACTATCGATTTGGATTTTTGAAATTTTCTTATTTCTCCTAAAATCCATATAAATCATTAAGGTTCTAATAAAACCCTCCGTTCACAAAACGGACTTCTTTCGCTATATTTACAAAAATGCTCATATACTACGAGAAATATTTAAAACTCGTAAAATTGGCATTACCTCTCTAAAAATTTCCTTGTTCCTCCCAATACTCCAATTCACCGGTATAGTCCTAATAAGACTTCCCGTTCACAAAACGGGCTAAATTCTCTATATTTACAAAATTGTCATTACATAGAGGAATTTCTAAGGTCCCGTAAAATCGGGTGTTACAAAAAGTATAGAAACTCTCATCAAGAAGCAAGTTGGAAGCTTTCATCCAAGGAAGCTAACGAACCCCAAGAAGCTGCAGCCGTAGCACTTTCTGGACCAATTTACATTTCTACATCCGTATCTTTTCATCTCCATCAATTCAGACCTTCATTTTTGGAGACATTCTTCCCCACATATAAATCAAGAATCTTTCCAAAAATCTAATTAAGAAGACATCAATTGAGTAAGTTATACCTCCCCAAAGGAGACCTATTTTCTCAGCCTTACTGGTAATCCTTCTAATTGAAACTGCCCACTCTTTTCAGCATAATGTTTGCTTCATGCATTTAGAACACATTTGATTCACTTCCTCTACAAGATGTTGTCCAAATTTCAACTCTACGGCCAATTATGGAACAAGTTGTGCTAGTGTGAAGTTACTGTTTTCCTCGACTGATATGCCACGGATCCGTCATTCCTCAACAATAATTCCATGGAGATTTTCTAACAGATTTTCAAGTATTTATTTTGTAGGTTTTCATGAAGGAGCATACTTTAATAATATCCAACTCTTCAATTCAGCATCCACTTACATTATGACATTTTTAAGGTGAGGCATAAATGAAAGATCAAGCTCACATTCAAAGATTATTGGACTTTCCAAGAAAATTGCTATCAAACTGAGCTCTAAAGCATATTTGGCATATTCGACATCCGTAACAACTTTATTACGACAAGTGTGCTTCAAAAGAAATGTAGCTGACATCACAAGGTTTCCCAAATGAGTTAGATTGAGGAATTTGGACATTGTTTTCTAGGTCAACTAGACCAATTACCGAGGGTTCTACTTTTCCAATGAATTCAAAAATCAAGAAGGCTCATTTAAATTCAACCTTGTGTTATTTATTTTGTGTGTTTATTATGGCTTGGACTTGCTGAATTTATGATGGCTGAAGAGGGCTGCAACTTGGAGGGAATAAAGGCTAATGACAACGACATTTGGAGAGAGAAGGAGGGCACCTAGTTGGTGCGGCGCAAGTGGCCTCTCGACCTTAAGGAAATAGCCGATCTTATCCTTTTATTGTTCTTTCCTTTTGTTTAAATGTTTTGACCTAATTGTGGGGCTATTTAATCCCCTCCTATGGCTGATGTTCACCAACCATTTTTTAATCAAAAACCTTGAAGTTTTCTTCTCTAAATTTTAAAGTTCTTTGAGCCTCATTTCAGTGCCCACACGGTGAGTGATATCCGTGAGAGTATTGTGCAATTGTCTTCCAAAGTTGTGAGTACTTTGGAGAACTCTTATTTCTACTTTTTTCTCTATTTTTTCCATAGGTGGAAATTCAAGCAAAAGAGTATAAAACTCTCACTGTAACGCCCCGAGCTTACTGAACCCGGTTTGTTACTCATAAACCCGAATATTTCTACGAAAACTTGGACCAAATTTAAAACTTCGTTCATAATTCAAAATTTGGGCATTTGAGGAAACATGAAAACTTGCAGCGGAAATCGTTTAAACAAAAATAAAATTTAACAAAACCATGTTAAAACAATCGTTGGGAATGTTAAGGAACAGTCAGTTAAGAAGCAAAGGTTTAACTCGTGAAAATACTTTAAAGGTTGCAAAAGTCAAATTCATCGTCCGCTGAACAAAGTCAACAAAAGGGAAAAACTATTTGAAGACATCCACCGGTCACTAAACGACAAAACATAAGATTTGTCATCCGGTCACTAAACGACAAAACATAAGATTTGTCATCCGGTCACTAAACGACAAAATACATCCTTCATCTACCAGTGACGTCAGCCGGATGATCTCCTTCATCCGATCGACTTTACTCTACATCCACCGGTGACGTCAGCCGGATGATCTCCTTCATCCGGTGTACATGTGCTTCTCACGTGAGCAATTAAGACATAGCCCAGTGATAAACACACTTCAAATCTCACCTCACCCGAGCACTAGACGACAAAATATTACGCATATCGCCCGGTAACTAACCCTCGACATCACCGGATGACTAAAACACCCGACATCATCCGATAGAAAAGAAACACAACATTATCTACAGAAAAGAATTTACTTGCTTCTCCAAGACCATTCAGAAACAACTCAAACCATAGTATTAATCAAAACCAGTAAAAATCAACATTTAAAACTCAACAGATTACTAGTATCAGTAAATCTCAAAACGTATTCAAAATGCTAAAATTTTCTACTGCCATGAAAACCCAACGTACTCAGACTAAATCATTATCTACTAAACCTCAACAACTGCTGACACCAGTTAACCCGCCTCATCAGTTTACCAAGCCGAGACATGAATGTACTCCTCCAACCACATCTAATCATCTGTACACTCAGGAAATTCACCTGCAGTATCCTCAACACCTACATCACAAAACTCATCTATTAGCCTAATGCTAAGTAAGTAAAGCAATAATGAAATGACAAGCTGAAAACATGAAACCTAAATATGCAGTTTCTACTTTCTCATCTCAGTTTCACATCGTTTGTCTACTGATCAGATCCCATGATTCCCTTGGGAGTGGGATCAACTCTCCCAATGTCTACATCCTCTTCATTAGTTAAGGGGTGGATGAGGTCCCTTAATAGCTGTTCTGATCCCTCAATTCCCTTGGGAGTGGGATCAGTTCTCCCAATGTTATAAATCCTCTTCATCAGTTAAAGGGTGGATTAATTCCCTTAACCGCCAATGCATTTCAATCTGAACTTACCTTTCCATATGATGCATGAAAATTCATTTTCGTTTTCTTTCAAATTCATGATGCATGTAATATAGAAAATACTCAAACATGCAAAACCTACTGTTTTGTGATGTAGGCCCGAGGGCACACACAGTACTTTACTTACTTGGTCTCCTGGAAAGAAAAACTTGTTCGCAAGCTACTTCGGGTATTACTCGAACCTATAACCATAGACAGAGCATACATTAAATTTCCTCTAATTTTCATTCTAAACCACTATAAATCTAAGGGAAACTGTTTTGGAAACTCTAGTCGTTGTGCGTTCCCGATTTTCACTTAAAACCGAAACTAACACTCACTTACTGTAATCCCCAAAACCTCAATATCATCCCTCCCATCAACGATAGATACAATGTAGCTAGAATTAGAAGCAAAACTCACCAAGTTCGAAGGAAATCGCTGGAGAAAGTCAAAAGGGGGGTCTCCTATTGCGCTCTACTAAGCTGAGGAGCTGAGAATGGGGAGGAAATGGAATAAAACAGTGGCGGCTACTTCAATAATAGTTTCCTTAAATACGTTATCCACCTTTAGATTTCTAATTACCCTTATGCCCTTGCCTAGTCATTCACTAACCCTACATTTAATATTGCCATATAAATTGTGCCATTAGTTTAAAAAGGAATAGAGAAACGGTTTAACAGAACCGGGTATTACAATCTACCCTCCTTAAAAGAATTTTGTCCTCAAAATTCAGTACCTGAATAATTCTGGATGTTGGTCCATCATGTCTTGTTGGCCCTCCCAAGTTGTCTCCTCTATGTTCTGATTGTGCCATAAGACCTTCACTAGTGGAACTTCTTTGTTGCGCAATACCTTCACTGCATAGTCCAAGATCTTTACTGGTTTCTCCTCATATGCAAGAGTAGGAAGGACTTCAATGCTCTGCTGTTCTATAATCTGTGAAGGATCCCTAACTAATTTCTTTAGCATGGAAACATGAAACACATTATGAATTCCCTCCAGAGAGGCTGGTAACAGAAGTTGATATGCTGACTTCCCAATTCTCTTCGCGATTCGGAAAGGTCCAATATATCTGGGGTTCAACTTGCCTCTTTTCCCAAATCTCACAACTCCTTTGAAAGGTGACACTTTAAGGAAAACCTCATTACCAACATCAAATTCTAATGCCCTTCGTCTTTTGTCAGCATAACTTTTCTGCCGACTTTGAGCTATTAAGATTCTTTGTCGGATAAGAGCAATCTTCTCCACTGTCTGCTGCACAATATCAGGACCAATCAACCGTGCTTCTCCAACTTCATCCCAATATAATGGAGATCTGCATTTTCGTCCATATAATGCTTCGTATGGAGCCATGCCTATTGTTGCTTAAAAACTGTTATTGTACGAGAACTCAACCAATGGTAAATATTTACTCCAAGATCCTTGAAAATCCAATATGCATGCTCGGAGCATATCTTCTAAGATCTGAATGGTTCTCTCGAATTGTCCATCTATTTGAGGGTGGAAAGCCGTGCTAAAATTAAGCTGTGTTCTCATAGCCTTGTGCAAACTTTTCCAAAACTTAAATGTAAATCTAGAGTCTCGGTCTGAAACTATGGTGCTTGGAACTCCATGCAGTCTAACAACCTCATGCACATACAACTCAGCCAATTGATCCATCGAGTATGTTACCTTCATTGGCAGAAAGTGAGCTGATTTGGTTAAACGATCAACTACTACCCAAATTATATCGTGACCTTTTGTTGTTCTAGGTAATCCTATAATAAAATCCATAGTTATTTGTTCCCATTTCCATTCGGGAACTGGTAAAGGTTGCAATGTTCCAGCAGGCCTCTGATGTTCAGCTTTGACTTGCTGGCAGATCAGACATGTCTCCACATACTCCGCCACGCTTCTTTTCATACCTGGCCACCAATAATGTTGCCTGAGATCTTTGTACATCTTCGTACTTCCAGGATGAACAGAGAGTCCGGAGGAATGTGCCTCAGATAAGATTTCCTTTCTAAGTTCAGTATCAGCCGGAACAAACCATCTATTTCGAAACTTGAGAATTCCATCAACTGAGCAGTTGAAACCCAACTTGTCAGTAGAATCCATGCTCAACTTATACTTATTGCATTCAGGGTCATTCATTTGAACTTCCTTTATTCTCTCCAAAATGGTAGGCCTTAAAGATATGGCCGAAAGCATGGCTGACACACTTGACACAGCTTCCATGTTAAATCTTTGGAATTCTGTCTCAAAAGCTATTGGTATATCCAAAATCAATGCGGAGACTGAAGGAGTCACTCTACTCAAAGCATCAGCCACTACATTTGCCTTGCCAGAGTGGTACTTAATCTCGAAATCATAATCTTTGACAAACTCTAACCACCTACGTTGCCTCATATTCAGTTCCTTCTGTGTGAAAATGTATTTCAGGCTTTTATGATCCGAGAATATCTCACAAGTTTGTCCATACAGGTAGTGCATCCAAATTTTCAATGCAAAGACTACAGCAGCTAATTCTAAGTCATGTGTAGGGTAATTCTTTTCATGCACTTTTAACTGTCTAGAAGCATAAGCTATAACCTTTCTATCTTGCATCAAAACACAACCAAGTCCAACTTTGGATGCATCACAATATATGCTGAACTTACCATTATCGACAGGAAGGGTCAGAATTAGAGCATTGCTTAGTTTCTGTTTCAAGGTCTGGAAACTGGATTCGCATTTATCAGTCCAATTATACTTCATATTTTTCCTCGTTAACATAGTAAGGGGTGTAGCAATCTTCGAAAATCCTTCAATGAACTTTCTATAATACCCTGCTAGTCCAAGAAAACTCCTGATATCCGTAGCATTCTTCGGTTGGGGCCATTCCTTAACAGCTTGAACCTTGGCTGGATCCACAGATATCCCATCTCCAGAGATCACATGACCAAGAAAGTGAACTCTGTCCAACCAAAATTCACACTTGGTAAACTTAGCATAAAATTGGTGCTGCCTAAGTACATCCAACACCAAACTCAAATGCCTTGCATGCTCATCCTTAGTTCTGGAATAAATTAGAATGTCATCTATGAATACAATGACAAACTTGTCCAAATACTCGTGAAACACCCTATTCATGAGATCCATGAAGGCTGCTGGTGCATTTGTCAAACCAAAAGACATAACCAAAAACTCATAATGTCCATATCTTGTGCGAAAGGCAGTCTTTGGGATATCTTCAGATTTAACCTTCAACTGGTAATAACCGGACCTAAGGTCAATCTTAGAGAAAACTCTTGCACCCTTAAGCTGATCAAATAGATCATCAATCCTCGGCAGTGGATACTTGTTCTTGACAGTTAGTTTATTCAATTCTCTATAGTCTATGCACATACGCATTGATCCATCTTTCTTTTTGACAAAAAGGACAGGTGCACCCCATGGTGAAAAGCTAGGGTGTATGAACCCCTTCTCCAACAAATCCTCTAACTGTTTATTTAATTCCCTCAGTTCTGTCGGTGCTAGTCTATATGGATTCTTGGACACAGGCTCGGCGCCGGGGTAAACATCTACCACAAATTCAATTTCCCTATCTGGTGGCAAGCTAGGAAGATCATCTAGGAATACTTCGGGGAAGTCTTGGACAACTAAGACATTTTTGGGGCTTGATTTTTCTACTAGTTGTGTGTCTAAGGCACTGGCCAAAAAGCACAAATACTCTTTGCATGGGGAGGGTCTACAATTGACGGAAGTCATTACAGTCATTTCCTTACTCTTCTTCAGAGCTTGGAAGGTATGGTTTAAACCTCCACGGGGTTGAAAACTAACAATTCCAGTCCTACAATCTATTGTGGCATAATGCTTAAACAACCAATCCATTCCTAAGATGACATCAAATCCCGTTATGTCCATAATAATGAGATTGGCAGGCAAATTCTTATTTCCTATTAATACAATGCTATCGGGCAACACTTGGTTAGAGTGCATGCGCTCACCAGAGGGTAACGCTACGTTAAACACATGCTCATAAGAAGTAAACTGTACATCTAACTTATCAGCAAAAGTAGAGGTTACAAAAGAATATGTTGCACCCGAATCTATCAAAGTAAAAGCAGGTATAGAGTTAACCAATACAGTACCTGATACTACAGCAGGCTGGTCCTCATCACCTGACTCCATCATGGAGAATATTCTTGGCTTAATCTTGGCAGGTCCGCCCTTCAGGGCTGGGCAGTCTCTGATGATATGGCCGACTTTATTGCAGTTGAAGCAACGGGTGATTCTAGGCTTTGGGCAATCCCTGAACGAGTGTCCAACCTCTTCACAGTTAAAACACTTATTTGTTCCAAATCTGCACTCGCCCGGGTGGTTCTTCGAACACTTAGGGCATTGAGGAAACATCTTAGTGTCGGGTACTTTCTTTCCCATTCCTTGACTATACTGGCCCTCACTTGGCCTCTTCACTCCTCTCTGTTGTTGGGGTTGAACAAACTTTCGTGGGGCTTCCTTCGGCCCTGAACATTTCATCTCGGCCTCCTCCACCTCCAAGGCTGTGGACACAACTTCACTAAAAGGCAAACCTCTAAAACCTGAATACTTGACCCCTCTGTACACCTTTGGCTTCAGTCCATTCATAAATTGAAACACCTTATCCTCATTTCTGTGAATAAAGTGTCCAGCGAATCTGGAAAGAGACTCAAATTGTCTAACATACTCAGCCACAGACCCTGTCTGCTTCAAGTTCAGGAACTCCACCTTCTTCGCGGCCTGAACCGTGCTGTTAAAATATTTCTCAAAGAAGGTGTCCTTAAACTGAGACCAAGTCATAGCCAAAATATCAGTGGTGGTCTCAATTGTCTCCCACCAAAGCTGGGCATCTCCAGCAAAATGAAACGTTGCCAGGGTGACCTTATCTCCTTCTCCCACGTTGGCACATCGAAGCATGCTTTCAATCTTCCTCAACCATTCTTCGGCAATAATCGGGTTAGATGATCTTCCATCAAATGTGGGTGGTTGAAGCCTGCGAAATCGGTCCCCGGAATGCTCATTGCCATGGCCCGAGTTGGCACTTCCTTGTGCTTCTCGGTTCAATAACACTCCTAATTGGTCGGACTGTTGTCGCACTATGTCAGTCTGCTGACGCACCAAATCTGTCAGCTGCCTAATCACACTAGGCTCTTCTTCACCTCTTACATTTGGCATCTCTCTAGGCACTCTAGGTCTTCCTGGGCGTCTAGCCATTATACTGGATTCCTGTGTAAGGTTAATTACTTTCATTAACATCTAATTACTAAGGCTAACATAAACACTTACAGTCGTTGGAGTACTTCCATGCAACGATCGGCACTGATGAGTAATCTTTTGAACGGTTTAACTGAATGTCTCTGATACCATACTGTAACGCCCCGAGCTTACTGAACCCGGTTTGTTACTCATAAACCCGAATATTTCTACGAAAACTTGGACCAAATTTAAAACTTCGTTCATAATTCAAAATTTGGGCATTTGAGGAAACATGAAAACTTGCAGCGGAAATCGTTTAAACAAAAATAAAATTTAACAAAACCATGTTAAAACAATCGTTGGGAATGTTAAGGAACAGTCGGTTAAGAAGCAAAGGTTTAACTCGTGAAAATACTTTAAAGGTTGCAAAAGTCAAATTCATCGTCCGCTGAACAAAGTCAACAAAAGGGGAAAACTATTTGAAGACATCCACCGGTCACTAAACGACAAAACATAAGATTTGTCATCCAGTCATTAAACGACAAAACATAAGATTTGTCATCCGGTCACTAAACGACAAAATACATCCTTCATCTACCGGTGACGTCAGCCGGATGATCTCCTTCATCCGATCGACTTTACTCTACATCCACCGGTGACGTCAGCCGGATGATCTCCTTCATCCGGTGTACATGTGCTTCTCACGTGAGCAATTAAGACATAGCCCAGTGATAAACACACTTCAAATCTCACCTCACCCGAGCACTAGACGACAAAATATTACGCATATCGCCCGGTAACTAACCCTCGACATCACCGGATGACTAAAACACCCGACATCATCCGATAGAAAAGAAACACAACATTATCTACAGAAAAGAATTTACTTGCTTCTCCAAGACCATTCAGAAACAACTCAAACCATAGTATTAATCAAAACCAGTAAAAATCAACATTTAAAACTCAACAGATTACTAGTATCAGTAAATCTCAAAACGTATTCAAAATGCTAAAATTTTCTACTGCCATGAAAACCCAACGTACTCAGACTAAATCATTATCTACTAAACCTCAACAACTGCTGACACCAGTTAACCCGCCTCATCAGTTTACCAAGCCGAGACATGAATGTACTCCTCCAACCACATCTAATCATCTGTACACTCAGGAAATTCACCTGCAGTATCCTCAACACCTACATCACAAAACTCATCTATTAGCCTAATGCTAAGTAAGTAAAGCAATAATGAAATGACAAGCTGAAAACATGAAACCTAAATATGCAGTTTCTACTTTCTCATCTCAGTTTCACATCGTTTGTCTACTGATCAGATCCCATGATTCCCTTGTGTAACGACCCATTTTTCCCAGCAAGATATTGTCCGCTCTGGGGATTGGGCCGTAGCCCAATATCCTCCCCTCACGGCTTTGTTTGGCGAGAACTTCCCGGGAGGTCACCCAACCTAGAATTACTCTCGCCGGAGTACGCTTAACTTCGGAGTTCTTATGGGATCCGTTGTCAATCGTGCTCCAAAACGCGTCTTGCTATGTTGGGAGGGTCTCTTTACATATGTTTCATTTCCACATACTTCCCCAAGCGCTGTGGGATTGTGACGACCCCCTCTTTACGACCTGTCACCTTCCGGCTCGCCCGCGCGGACGTACCGCCATCCGGGTTCCGGTTCGTGCAGCCATCGTACCAGACTTACAGATTCGGGTCATCACAATCACCCCCCCTCGAGGGCCCAACGTCCTCGTTGGCCACAATTCCGGTTGGGTATAGGCTCTGATACCATTTGTAACGACCCATTTTTCCCAGCAAGATATTGTCCGCTCTGGGGATTGGGCCGTAGCCCAATATCCTCCCCTCACGGCTTTGTTTGGCGAGAACTTCCCGGGAGGTCACCCAACCTAGAATTACTCTCGCCGGAGTACGCTTAACTTCGGAGTTCTTATGGGATCCGTTGTCAATCGTGCTCCAAAACGCGTCTTGCTATGTTGGGAGGGTCTCTTTACATATGTTTCATTTCCACATACTTCCCCAAGCGCTGTGGGATTGTGACGACCCCCTCTTTACGACCTGTCACCTTCCGGCTCGCCCGCGCGGACGTACCGCCATCCGGGTTCCGGTTCGTGCAGCCATCGTACCAGACTTACAGATTCGGGTCATCACAATACATTGTGATGACCCGGATCTGTAAGTATGGTACGATGGCTGCACGAACCGGAACCCGGATGGCGGTACGTCCGCGCGGGCGAGCCGGAAGGTGACGGGTCGTAAAGAGGGGGTCGTCACAATCCCACAGCGCTTGGGGAAGTATGTGGAAATGAAACATATGTAAGAGATCCCTCCCTAAATAGCAAGACGCGTTTTGGAGCTCAATTGACGACGGATCCCATAAGAACTCCGAAGTTAAGCGTACTCCGGCGAGAGTAATTCTAGGTTGGGTGACCTTCCGGGAAGTGCTCTCGCCAAATAAGCCGTGAGGGGAGGATATTGGGCTGCGGCCCAATCCCCGGAGCGGACAATATCTTGCTGGGATGAGGGGTCGTTACAAATGGTATCAAAGCCTGTACCCAACCGGAATTGTGGCCAACGAGGACGTTGGGCCCCCGAGGGGGGGTGATTGTGATGACCCGGATCTGTAAGTATGGTACGATGGCTGCACGAACCGGAACCCGGATGGCGGTACGTCCGCGCGGGCGAGCCGGAAGGTGACGGGTCGTAAAGAGGGGGTCGTCACAATCCCACAGCGCTTGGGGAAGTATGTGGAAATGAAACATATGTAAGAGATCCCTCCCTAAATAGCAAGACGCGTTTTGGAGCTCAATTGACGACGGATCCCATAAGAACTCCGAAGTTAAGCGTACTCCGGCGAGAGTAATTCTAGGTTGGGTGACCTTCCGGGAAGTGCTCTCGCCAAATAAGCCAGTTGTAACGACCCATTTTTCCCAGCAAGATATTGTCCGCTCTGGGGATTGGGCCGTAGCCCAATATCCTCCCCTCACGGCTTTGTTTGGCGAGAACTTCCCGGGAGGTCACCCAACCTAGAATTACTCTCGCCGGAGTACGCTTAACTTCGGAGTTCTTATGGGATCCGTTGTCAATCGTGCTCCAAAACGCGTCTTGCTATGTTGGGAGGGTCTCTTTACATATGTTTCATTTTCCACATACTTCCCCAAGCGCTGTGGGATTGTGACGACCCCCTCTTTACGACCTGTCACCTTCCGGCTCGCCCGCGCGGACGTACCGCCATCCGGGTTCCGGTTCGTGCAGCCATCGTACCAGACTTACAGATTCGGGTCATCACAATACATTGTGATGACCCGGATCTGTAAGTATGGTACGATGGCTGCACGAACCGGAACCCGGATGGCGGTACGTCCGCGCGGGCGAGCCGGAAGGTGACGGGTCGTAAAGAGGGGGTCGTCACAATCCCACAGCGCTTGGGGAAGTATGTGGAAATGAAACATATGTAAGAGATCCCTCCCTAAATAGCAAGACGCGTTTTGGAGCTCAATTGACGACGGATCCCATAAGAACTCCGAAGTTAAGCGTACTCCGGCGAGAGTAATTCCAGGTTGGGTGACCTTCCGGGAAGTGCTCTCGCCAAATAAAGCCGTGAGGGGAGGATATTGGGCTGCGGCCCAATCCCCGGAGCGGACAATATCTTGCTGGGATGAGGGGTCGTTACAAATGGTATCAAAGCCTGTACCCAACCGGAATTGTGGCCAACGAGGACGTTGGGCCCCCGAGGGGGGGTGATTGTGATGACCCGGATCTGTAAGTATGGTACGATGGCTGCACGAACCGGAACCCGGATGGCGGTACGTCCGCGCGGGCGAGCCGGAAGGTGACGGGTCGTAAAGAGGGGGTCGTCACAATCCCACAGCGCTTGGGGAAGTATGTGGAAATGAAACATATGTAAGAGATCCCTCCCTAAATAGCAAGACGCGTTTTGGAGCTCAATTGACGACGGATCCCATAAGAACTCCGAAGTTAAGCGTACTCCGGCGAGAGTAATTCTAGGTTGGGTGACCTTCCGGGAAGTGCTCTCGCCAAATAAAGCCGTGAGGGGAGGATATTGGGCTGCGGCCCAATCCCCGGAGCGGACAATATCTTGCTGGGATGAGGGGTCGTTACACCTTGGGAGTGGGATCAACTCTCCCAATGTCTACATCCTCTTCATTAGTTAAGGGGTGGATGAGGTCCCTTAATAGCTGTTCTGATCCCTCAATTCCCTTGGGAGTGGGATCAGTTCTCCCAATGTTATAAATCCTCTTCATCAGTTAAAGGGTGGATTAATTCCCTTAACCGCCAATGCATTTCAATCTGAACTTACCTTTCCATATGATGCATGAAAATTCATTTTCGTTTTCTTTCAAATTCATGATGCATGTAATATAGAAAATACTCAAACATGCAAAACCTACTGTTTTGTGATGTAGGCCCGAGGGCACACACAGTACTTTACTTACTTGGTCTCCTGGAAAGAAAAACTTGTTCGCAAGCTACTTCGGGTATTACTCGAACCTATAACCATAGACAGAGCATACATTAAATTTCCTCTAATTTTCATTCTAAACCACTATAAATCTAAGGGAAACTGTTTTGGAAACTCTAGTCGTTGTGCGTTCCCGATTTTCACTTAAAACCGAAACTAACACTCACTTACTGTAATCCCCAAAACCTCAATATCATCCCTCCCATCAACGATAAATACAATGTAGCTAGAATTAGAAGCAAAACTCATCAAGTTCGAAGGAAATCGCTGGAGAAAGTCGAAAGGGGGGTCTCCTATCGCGCTCTGCTAAGCTGAGGAGCTGAGAATGGGGAGGAAATGGAATAAAACAGTGGCAGCTACTTCAATAATAGTTTCCTTAAATACGTTATCCACCTTCAGATTTCTAATTACCCTTATGCCCTTGCCTAGTCATTCACTAACCCTACATTTAATATTGCCATATAAATTGTGCCATTAGTTTAAAAAGGAATAGAGAAACGGTTTAACAGAACCGGGTATTACACTCACCTTTTGGCAAGTTAGAGTATTCTTCATCAAGAAGAATTACTAAACTCGAGAAGTGCATACTTATCACTTCATCAGACCAACAAGGCCCCTACCATCATATCTATTCTTCCGCCATGATTTAGACTCTGCAAATTTAAGGGTGTTTCTTCCACTCTCTGAGCAAGATCCCTTTAAAATTTCAGAGCATTTAATTTAGCCAATCAAAAGTTATGATTTTTGGAAGTTGAGTAATTTTTGGACCAGAATCTGTTTCATTCGAGAATAGATTTTATGTTTTGTTTGTGCAATATCGTTTTTGGCTATAACAAGTTTGGATCTGAAATTTTAAAGAAATCTCAATCACATCTTGAGTAAACTTCTATTAAAATTTCATAACATTTTATATCCAAATTGATACAGTTGTGGTTGTTGGAATCTAGTAATCTTCGATGATTGTTAGTTGGAAATCTGAGGTACACTAATATTCGTGTTGTCACACAAATTGATAATTTGAAGCACGTCATCAGCTAAAACAGTTTCTTTCAAGTCGAGACAACTTTTGAGTCCTAAAGTTGATGTGAATCAAGGTGAAACAAAGCTCAAGCCCAGAGACAATTATGATGAATTAAAATTGAGTTTTTATAGAGAATTTTGTCTTAAGTTCTCTATGAAAAACTAAATCTTCTTCAAGTCAAATCTTGAGATATCAAATTGATTAATTCTTACAAACAAGTTTGTCTAGGTCAAGCTACTTATTTGATAACTTTGGTTCCATCAGCAATATTTGATTGGAGTCAAGTTCTTTTTTATTTAATTCAAAGGCGTTCCTGAGCTTTTATTCTGCGTTGTTGAAGGGTCTCGGGTTTGATATACTCGTGGTTCTCATCATTTGATATCAGAGCAAAGGCTCCTAGTTTCAAGCGCTATCTTTATTTTTTTCTGTCAAACTCTTCTTTCCTCAAATTTCTTTCTCGAAATTCTTCTTAGTAAAAAAAAAACAAATTCATTTTTTCCTTATCTAAAGTTTCGAATCTCATTCTTGAAATTTCGATGCTCACACTTAAGGTTTCGAATTTTAGTATTAAAGTTTCAATTTTTTTTTCTTATATCCTCGAATTTCACTCTTGAAATTTTGACTATTGATCTTAACGTTTTGAATTTTATTCTTAAAATTTCGATTAACATTCTTAAAATTCGAATTTCATTCTTGAAATTTCGACTTTTGTTCTTAAAGTTTCAAACTTTGCTCATAAAATTGGACTCTTATTTTCAATGTCTTGAATTTTATTATTAAAATTTCGATTCTAATTCTTTTAAAATCATTATTCTTATCATTGATTATTCATATTCCCTTCTTTTAAAATAGTTTGATTCTACTATTCTTGGAGGTTGTAATTTTCAGCTTGAAAATTTGATCTTGCTTGTTGAATATTTTTTCTTGATCAAATTTTTACATAAAGAGCAAAAAGAGAATTAAGAGGTAAAAGGCAAGAGACTGAGATTATTTTGCAAAAGTCATATTTTGAATGAAAGACAAGAGGAGTGATATTGTTCGAGTGTAAACACTTGAGGGAGTGAGAGAGACCCATTAAACTAACTCGACATTAAACAAGTTTTATTGTTGTTTCTTTTCTTCTTTACACCATGCTTAGATTCTACAAAATCTCTCAAATGCAATACATAAGCTGAGAAGAGGCCAAAAAGGAAAGATATTATCGACGAAAACAAATCGGGAAGTGCAAAGCTTCATTGACAAAGATTGAAGAACTTTGTGGCATGATGATGGAGAAATACAAGGAGGCACAAGAGGCAAATAAACAAAAGTTGAAGGAACAAGAGTTTAAGCAAAAGGTTGAAGAGCCACTAGTCGAAGAGCAACCAACCGAAGAACAACCAGTTGAAGAGCAAAAAATTGAAGAGCTACCGACCGAAGTGCTACCGACCGAAGTGCCACCCAGTCGAAGAGGAAAAAACAGAAGAGCCACTAACCAAAGAGCCTATAAAAGAGGAGGTTAGTTTTCTTCAAAAGGTTCCAATTTTTATAGAATTTCAACAAGAGGAAGATAATTGTCTGATGGAGGAAATTCTCCAATACATCCATGACATTCAAGAAAAAAGAGAGTTATTGAATCATAAGCCAAAAAAGTACAAAGTTGAGGTACAAAGGTGAAAGAAATCAATGAAAAAAAGTGAGAAAAATAGTGTCATGTTGGCAAGGGAGAAAACACTTGTTGCTTGTTCCAAAGATTTGATATTTTCTAACAATCTTAACCATATTTCTAGTGTGAATTTCTTTGTGTATGATACAGGAGATTCAATGATGAATCTCTTCGAAGAGAAAAGGAATGATGTGAATCAAGGTGAAACCAAACTCAAACCTAAAGACAATTATGATTAATTAAAATTGAGTTTTTTTTAGAGAATTTTCTCTTAATTTCTTTGTGAAGAACTAGATCTTCTTTAAGTCAAATTTTGAGAGATCAAATAGATAGATTTGGTTCTTACTAACAAGTTTGGTCTTGGTCAAGCTCCTTGTTTGATAACTTTGGTTCCATCGACAAGATTCAATTGGGGTCAAGTTCTTTTTTACTTGATTCAAAGGCATTCCAGAGTTTCTATTGTACGTTGTTGAAAGGTCTCGGGTTTGATATACCTGAGGTTTTCATCAAAAGTTCACTCCCATTTTTTAGCACATCACTCAAGGTCTTTGGCCTTGCACCTTTGACACTGCCCCTACACTTAAAAATTACATGCCAACACCAGTTTTAAACAACAAAGCACCTTATGAATGTCTCTATAGTCACCCTCCCCCATATTCCTCCCTTGTGGTGTTTGGGTGTCTCTACTTCTCGTGCTTACAACAATACACTAAAAATAAACTCGAGCCTCTTTCTTTACCGTGTGTCTTTTTAGGTTAGAGTTCCAGCCACAAAGGCTACCCTCGCTTAAATCTAGTTTCCAATCGTATCTATGTTACTTATAATGTTGTTTTTTATGAACTTGTTTTTCCATTTAGCTCCAAGCCTATTTCTTCTCTTCCATCTCGTCCATTCTCCTTCTCCATTCCTTCTTTTCCAATTGTTGAAGGAAGCTTTACTAATGGTATGTTTTTAGGAATCTTTGGTAATTTTCACTTTTTCATTGTATTCTAGGTTGAACACAACATCCTTATGTACCAATTTCACATGCTAGATGTAGCTGGTGTGTTCGGTAGCTGCATATTCAGTCCTCAATAGTCTTAAGAATGTAGAGACTGACTACCATTTTGTATGGGAGAAAGTCTACTACAAAAGTCTTATCGTCAAATTTACTTCTGCTATAGAACAACTAGTTGATGTGCTCACTAAGCCTCTACCACTGTCAAAGTTTCGTGAGTTCCAAACCAAGCTCCTCCTTGAGCTTGAGGGGAATGTTATCGTGTACCCCTCTACAAGCTCTATACATTGCCTAATTGTTATTGTACAAATGTACTCCACCAAGTGTATATATATACAGACAATCTAGACATGTAAGAATAACATATAGAATAGAGAAAAGAAATTACAAAATTCTCTTAGCTACTCTCACTCTCTTTCTCAGCTTCTTAGACAATGAGGTTTTTTAACTAGTTAAGACTTGAGGATCTATAAGAAGAAAATGATAAGTAAGTTGAGTAATTTACTTCCAAGCAACAAATTTGATTATTGCTAGCAGATAACAAAAATCAAACATCAATCTGGTCCGTGAGAGAGACCAAACAAATGGAGCCTTAATCAGATTATTGCTAGAGTAAAATATTATATTTATCTATTATTTTAAATAGCAGAAACATACTAGAGATTATATGGTAAAGTGACTTTTCTCAAATAGAATGTACAAACTAGAGATTATATTTATTTAAAGACATAAGATCAACCTACATAGCATTTTTTTTTGCAAAATGCAGCAACATAATCTTATAAAAATAGCATACAATAAGTGGCAACCAAATTTTAATTGGTGGAAACATAAAAGAAAATCAAAGAGGTATAGGGTCTATAATCAAAGTAGCAATGTAAAGCTTTGTTGCTCCAGCTACAATAGTGAATCCATCCTCCTCTCTATAGCAAACATGGCTCGCCCTAGCTAGATTAACTATTGGCGACAGCACAACCATTGAAAACTCAGTAGGTTTCTGGCAACAATCGTTTATATCCTTCCAAGCATTGTTTACTCGCTTCAGTAAGGCATTGCATGCCTCCTCTTCTGAAACTGCATATTGTTTGATGTAACATTCTACGGCAGATGGAATGTGCCATCGACCTCGCTCAAACTAAGCCAATGATTGTCAAAACACACACTTTTGGTGAATACTATGCATTTAGCAGTGAATTTTGTAGAGTTTAATGTTAATATTTTACAGATACCTTATGCAAAACATACCTTGTGCGAAACAACGTCGTTCATGAGCCTTCCTATGATTTCAGCCCCTCGAAGAATCTTTGGTTGAGTGAATATCCAGTCAAAAGCCTCCTTTGGAATTGCCCCTCCCATGCAAAGATAAGCAATGACTGAAAATAACTGGTAGCAACTAGAAGGCAGAGCTAACTCATAATATTCATCCATGGTGGGTATGTGTCCCGCATGCAACCAATTTACTTCACCAAAAAAGTCCTTTGCTAGTCCCTTCATCTGTTGTTTCGAACAATGCAGCTTTATCATTATATTAATGTAAATAATTTCTTAAACTCTATTTACAAGAGAATTCGTACCGCTACTTTTGCACAAAGCATGTGGAAGGATTCAATCTCAATTCCTTGGTCTCTTTCAAAATCGGCAAAAAGACACAACACATTTTGATAGTAGAATTTAAGATAGTCAGGGAGTTTGTCCTCGGCGCTTATATCCCACCTGAAAATTAAAATAATATTGTTATAAATCATCTTATCATTGAATATTATAACTAGGGTTTTTTTATTCATTCTCAAACCTCTCAATTGCATTCGTGAGGAGTGTAATTTCTTCTAGTGTGCCGTGAACGTCGTATGTATCATCAAGAATTGTTACCAATTGAATTACTTTTGCCAAGAACACTCTAAGGGTTGAGCATTGAGGTTCAGGTCTTATAATCAATGCCCACAAGTAACATTCTGCGATCCTATCTCTTGCAAAACCTAAGATACTTGGAAAGTCCAAGTCCTTCCACCACCTGTATGTTCACAAATAACATAAATTTTATTTATCTCTTTTAATTTATAGATAAATGCAAAATATATATATATATAACACCAATTCAAACAAGTACATTACATAAATATCAACTTAAAACTTTGGATAATAATTAATTTAAACCCCAAATTATGAGATTTTTTTAAAACACTTCCTAAAGTATGAAACCTAACAAGTTAAACCTCAAGATATTCAAAACCTAACAAACCAAACTCCGTCAGGCCCCCGATTTCTGAAAACGGTAGGCCGTTTTCAATTTTCGCCTAAAACGGGAGGTCGATTTAATTTACCAGGCCCCTGTTTTGTCCACGTAAGAAACGAGGGTGGAGACCCACCCTTAAACGTGCGGTGCTGTTGTCTCTATATATACACCAATTCAAACAAGTACATTACATAAATATCAACTTAAAACTTTGGATAATAATTAATTTAAACCCCAAATTATGAGATTTTTTTAAAACACTTCCTAAAGTATGAAACCTAACAAGTTAAACCTCAAGATATTCAAAACCTAACAAACCAAACTCCGTCAGGCCCCCGATTTCTGAAAACGGTAGGCCGTTTTCAATTTTCGCCTAAAACGGGAGGTCGATTTAATTTACCAGGCCCCTGTTTTGTCCACGTAAGAAACGAGGGTGGAGACCCACCCTTAAACGTGCGGTGCTGTTGTCACATGCCAACAATAATGGAGAAAATGGGAGGTCGTTTCCCGAAACTGCCCCTCGTTTTAAGAACAATTGTAAAACGGGTGGCCTTCTCCTTAACACAGCCTCTCGTTTTGCAGAAACGGGAGACCCAATCTCAGGCACAATCACCGCACGTTTAAGGAGGGTCTTCACCCCCACATCAACCCTCTGTTTCCTACATGAACAAAACGGGGGCCCGATAAATTAAATTGGCCCCCTGTTTTAGGCGAAAAAATGAAAATGCCCCCGTTTTTGGAAATCGGGGACCCGACAGGGTTTGGCTTGTTAGATTTTTGATAGTTTGAGATTTATTTTATTATGTTTGATACTTTAGGGGGTGTTTTAAAAAAAACCTCGTAGTTTGGAGTTTAAATTGATTATAATCCTAAAACTTAATATAAAGATATGGTTTGTTTACCTAGAGACCTCTCCAAGTTCCATCTGGTGCAGTTTCTGAGATATGTTATAATCTAGTTTCGCAAAGGTAAGAAGGTCTATGTTGTGAGAAGGATCTTCCTTATAAATCGACATGAAGTGTGATGCTTCGAGCCTTGGCATTCCTCGTCGAAGAGGATGCTTTAGAGCATAACTTACAATTTCAGAAAGAGGATAGCTTAAATGGCCTAAAATGGCTTCCAGATTTTTGACAGCAAAGTTTAGTGCTTGATCAAGTATATCTTCCCCGTGAACACTAAAATATGCTGCTTCATACAAACTCAATAGTCCATAGACATTCTGCGCCAGAAATTCCTTGAACTTTCCTTCATGATCTGTGTATTTTTTGAATATTTCTGATCAAAATGACCAAGAAAAAAAGTGAGTTTGAGCAAGTCGATCTTATTTACAACTACTAAATCGGCTTAAATTAAAATCAAAGCGTACCACTTGAAACTCTGTAACCTTGTTGCCTGAGCAAGCGAAAGAGAAGAGCATCCGAGTATAGATTGTTATCATTTCCATCAGCGATGGAGTCAACGTAAGTGTTGTTAAGTTGGTCCAACAAATTTTGGATTTCTGGTTGGAAGTGATCAGCAACTCCTAACCGTTGAATAGAATCGATCAAGTTCAGTTTCTGTGCAGGATTCTCCGGAGAAGCCACCAGCATGTTCTTCACTTCTCCTTTCAACCTTTGAACTTCTTGTTCAACTTTCTCATCCAACTTCTGAAAGGTACATTTTTTAACAGTAATTTAGGATATTTTCTAAATCACAATGAAAAACTAGTTGTGAAGAAATTCTTGGGAGCACACCCCATTTGTCAGGTTTGTATTTTAGATTCTGTCTACATTTATTAAATTACAGTATCTATCAACAAAAGTTTCAAATGTACTGCGTGACAACATTAACAGTAATAGAATTGTTTAAGCTCTAACAGGATGCATATTACATCGATACAAAAACAAATAGAGAATCAATCATTTGCATACCAAAGCCTCCGAACCGAATGAAGCAAAATAATTCCCCCAAACAGTCGGCGGAAACTCAGCGTATTGACGTTTGCTTTCGGGTTTTACAAAGTTTAAAAGTTGAGAAGCCATATTTTGTTGGTTAGAAGACAGAGGGTTTCCAATAAAAATTTGCAAAATTTCTTGGAAAACAGTCACCTTTATTGTTTTCTCGAGAGGTTGAGTTTTTGGGGGGCTTCCTTTTTGGCTATTTATAAAGAAAACTCCCCCTGGAGTCCACCAAAATAAATTATTTATGTGATATGTAGTTTAAGTTCTCAAAGATCTTAAATTTTATCAACAAGAATAAATTGAATTATTAGATTTCCCTAAATTAAATTGTCGGAAATAGACGCTCTAGATGGCAAGTGTAACTGTTTGACAAATTTAAATTTTAACATATATAACATATTATAAAATGGGTATTAAAGCAACCCATTATATATATTGCTGTCATTATGTAATTGGAGAAGGCATACTCTGCCTTTCATATTTTGTCTAACCCATAGTTGAGTTGAGTGTACCGTAGTATCATACTTGTTTTGTCACCATCCAAGGTTTCCCAGTACAAAAAGTAGTTACAACTCAACCCATAACAGCATTGAACCATGAACAATACAATGAAAGTAAGAAAGAGAGATACAAGCTAGTTGAAGCCCTCTGTTTTGATGATTCGTCATGCATCATAGTGATTTCCACAAAAATCGTCAATGATTCAGTGTCCAATCTCCGATCTTTGTTTTATGCTTGTAATTTAATTCTTTGTCAAAAATAGATGTTTATTGGTAAAGTTTTGATGTGCAACAAAGAAACAAGAATAGATAACAAAGTGAAATACGAAAATAAAGAATTTTACATAATAAAATAACTTGGGAAGAGAATATTTAGTCCATCAAAAACGAATTAGATAGTGTTCTACCACTATAAAATACTGTTACCATATCCTGAAATTATTAACGCACAAGAAGTAGGTTCGCATCGTGAAAAATCTTTTTAGTTTGGTATCACTAACCAACTAAAATCTGTATCATTGAATGATGAGACAAGACCCTTCCTTTCTTATCCTGACTCTTGCCTCTGCCTTTATATTGTTGAGAAAAGAATTAAATTAATAGGAACAATAATAATAATAATATCGCTGTAAAAAATAGAGAGTACTGATCAGAATAATTCTCAAGAAAGATTGTACTAAATAATATTCTAGACTGAATTATTTTTCTAAGTAAGTTCCCAGAAAAAGCTTGAGAGGTCACAAACGGTCTCACTTAAAACTCAGTCTTCTTATTCAGAACTTACTTACACAGTACAATTACACCACTAAATAAGCAGTACGATAAATAATAGCAGATACGATTGGAAAATATCAGGAATATTTTCTCACGCCGTAAAATTATAATGGCCAAGAAGTAAGAGAAATAATTGTTAAAATAAATACCGAGAATTTTACGTGGAAACTCAAATTAAGAAAAAATCACGAGAACCGAGTTCAGAAAGATCTTACTAAAAAAAATAAGATTTATAATATTTTTCTAGATATTGAATATTTTAAAAAATATTTACTAAAAGAAATTACTACTTTTAAAATTTTCAATGTGTACAAAAATATCACACCTATTTTTTACTCACATTGTTTCTTTTCTATTCCTCAAAAAATTTTCACTATTTCTCTCTTTTTTCTCCAAAGAAGATTCCTTTTATTCTCTCTTTTTCTTTCGAATTTTTATATGAAGAAAGTGAAAGAAAACTTTCCTATTTTGTTGACAAAGTAAAAAAGGTAAAGTGCAATTTGGCCCCTACAACTAGGTGAAATAGGCAAATTACACCATAAACTCGAATAATGGGCAATTTGGCCTCTACAACTTGGGTAATATGCAATTTGGCCCCTACCGTCATTTTTTCCGTTAAAAAACTACGTTTTTGTCACGTGATCACATTTTCTTCCAGACATGCCCCTGCATGGAATCAGAACCGGACCGGACCGGTTCGATTAATTTCTGAAAAACCCAGAGGGAAATCTGTCTTTCTCCTCTTCGAAAACAGATTTCCCTCTCATTTCGCCAAACCGCTCCCTCGCTCGCTCGCTCACTCTCGCTCTCTCTCTCTCTCTCTCTCCCAAGACCCCCGCCCTCTGAAATCCTGTCTTTCTCCTCTCTTCGCGTTCGCCGCGCTCTGTCGACCTCGCTCTCTCTCCCGAGACCCCCGCCTCGCTCGCGTTCGACCTCGCTCTTTCTCATATTTTCCTCGGCGATTTCCCTCTGGGTTTTTCAGAAATTAATCGAACCGGTCCGGTCCGGTTCTGATTCCATGCAGGGGCATGTCTGGAAGAAAATGTGATCATATGACAAAAACGTGGTTTTTTAACGGAAAAAATGACGGTAGGGGTCAAATTGCATATTACCCAAGTTGTAGGGGCTAAATTGCCCATTATTCGAGTTTATGGTGTAATTTGCCTATTTCACCTAGTTGTAGGGGCCAAATTGTACTTTACCCAAGTAAAAAATGTAACAATTTCCTTAGAACAAAAAGGAGCCAAAAAAACAGAAAGAAAACTTTTCTTCTTTCTTTGATGGGATCTTCATCATAATGGACGACCCCATATATATCACTGAAGATTCAGACCGCACATCTATCATTGAAGATTCAGATAAGATTTAGTGCAGACTTTGGTTCTTGTACAGTTGTCCTTCATGGCCTAATAATTGTGTTATTTTTTATGACGGGCTTCAGATGCAAAATGAATGTGTTAAAACGTACCCCCATTCCTTCATCTCCATCTCTTAATTCAAAGTCTCGTTGATGCGATGTCTTCCTACAAAAGAAAACATGATTATACTGATGTTTACTTGTGCCTTTTCTATTACACGTGACTAGCAAGCATGACTTACATAATTTTAAAGTTGGGTTCGACACAAAGAGTGATGTATTTCTTTGTCATTTAACTTAACTTTTTAATTTTTAGATTATCAAGCACAATTCAAATCACAAAAAGAAAAGATCCAATTTAAAGCCATGACATAAACAAGTGACTACCAACATGAAAATTGATCGTTAATGTATTTTACTCATAACTCTCTTTTAGAGAGCTATTATGCCCGCAAATTTGTAAGAAAATAGTATAATATTTTCATATTATTTATCAAATCTGTATAAAATAGTATTGTTTGTTGAAATATCCTAACCCTTATTAACGTCTATTTTTGCTATATTTTTTCTAGATTCTCTCAATTTAATATTGTGTTATAAATTATAAAATTAGGTAGTTTTGAAAAGCTATATGAAAAAAATCATTATTTAAGGAAGATAATCAAGTGGAATGCAATTACTTGGAAAAGATTGCTCGAAGATATCAAATCTTCAAAATACCAAATCTTGAAGAAAATCACTCCGAAGATGCAACCTTCAAAACATATCTCCCAAATAGTTTGCTGATTTTGAAAAGTGACTAATTATTCCTTAATATATTGATTCTTTGGTTTCATTAGCTGGAAAATCACTTCATTACTTTCTAAATGAAATCGGAAGAATAAATTAGTGGTAGATATCTAGACTATCTATTATATTATTTGTGGAATACGTACACTTTGGATTCTGTCTGAAATCACTAACGTTCACTTTCAGGGCTTTCAACGATATGATTCAACCACCCCAAAAGAGATATAGATAGAATTATTTAGAGCTAAAAGAGAGACAAAATTATGGAGAGATAATGAAGAGAGTCAAAATCTTTTTACACGTGGCGCTGTCTGCATTTTTGTGGGGCAATAATGCTTTAAATGCACATCTATCCATCCTAATCCCATTGTGAGTTTGTTGTCACAATGTGTGACATACCTTATCATGTTTATTTTTTATGTTAGATTTTTATGATGTTTGTTTTTTTTTATTATAACTATGTTGTTAGATTTTGATATTAATAAGCCATTATATACAACTCATCGTTCCACGATTCCTTTCAATGATTGAAATGATTAAATGTATGAACAGGGAGAGAGAAAGTACAAAAAAATTATTAGAGCAACAAATTTTGCTTCTCTATCATTGTGCAAGAACGGAAGAAGGAAAGCATAAGAAAAAAGAGCAAATGCCCATTCTCATTCTTAAGAATTAATCCAAATGCTTCAAAATTATGAATATTTTTTTTCTGTGTTTTGAGCTAAGTATATTGACCTATTTTAGCTCAACTAGGATATCATCGTTCTTCTAGAACAATAATATTTTATGTTTTACACGTTTTATTTCCTCTTCCAAGTTTTGGGTCATCTCAAGTTTTGAGTCATCTTGAAAGGCACAGTCGAGAAGAAATCACATTTTTTACATGGTATCACTAAACTATCCGAATTGTTACAATCAACTGCACATGAATATGAAGATTCCCCGCCAAAATCAAATTCTCTGAATACATTCAACGCATATCCATTAAACTAGTTTCACCATATCATCACAAAACTTTAACATTTCTCTTAGTTCTACCTTTTGCAACCACTCTTCCGTGAAATTGAAACTAGTGACGATGTGGTGACTACATCACCCAAAAACATCTGTAAAATGATGACATTTCAACTCTCATGTATATCCAAATCTCAACTTGAAAAGCATTCAAGAATCTAACTTCATTCAAGTCTTCTCCAACAATACTTTAACATGTGAATTGACAAATTTAATAACCTTATTGTCAATAATTAAAGAACCCTTCAACAAATAAATAATTTTATACTTTCTATGTTCCCTTAACATAACGAGAGCATTTCTAGTGATCTTTAAAACTCCAACTACAATGTTGTATTGTGCCCTTTTGAATCAAGTGTACTCAATGAGATCTGATTCTTTTTCAAATTGAGAACATGTTGCCCATTACCTAGTGTCTTGTCAAATATTTTTCATTCTGACAGAATGATGAGAAGCATGAGTATATCTAACCCGAGAACCTCCAACAATGCAGACTTAGAAACTCATAAACGCCTTTGAATCAAGTATAAAGATTTTGACACCAATCGAACCTTGTCTGTAACGCCCGGATTTTCGGATCTTAGGATTTTCTAATTTCTTAGGTTATTTTCGTAAATAGCAAATTAAAGTATTTTCTTGAGCGAGATGTTTCCTTAGAGCCCTAGAAATTTACGGGAATTTTTAGAGGAATAAGTGAAATTTTAGAAACCCAAATCGAAAAGAGTAATGCTAGAGTTCCCGTTTTACCCTTTTAGTATGTTAATTCGTAAAAATAGCAAAATAAGTCTGTTTTGTGAACGGTGAGTTTTGTTAGAACTCTAAGATTAAATTGGAATATTTGGAGAAATAAGAAAACTGCAGAGAAACCGAATTGATAGACTAATTAAAGAATTAAGCATAGAATTGAGTTAAGGGTATTTAAGTAAATTAATAAGTAAAAAATTATATAATTTTTATAAAAACAATTTTTATAAAAATTGAATGGCTTCACGATGAAGCCATTCCCCTGCGCGAGCCCGACGCCGAGAGAGGAGGAGACGCGCGACGATTCACCGACGGTTTCCGACTCTCACCGACCAGACGCCGGCGACGTGGAGATTCCGGCTGACTCCGTTCGCAACCCGACCGGTAAGGCTCGGTTTCCCCCTGTTTTGGTTCGGTTTTCCTCTGTTTCTTGCTTGGTTGTGGCCGTGGATCGCTGAGCTAAATTGGGCTCCTATTGCCGGCCGTTTCTGGTTGCTCTCGGTGTCAAATAGCCGAGCTCGGTGCTGGTAATGGTTGCCGAGCAATGGTAGGCTCGGATTTAGTGAAAAACCGAGGGCTAGGTTTTGGAGCCTCGGGTTTTCTTAATTGGAAACTTCGATTTTAGGTTAGATTATTCTAATTGAGGGTATATGTGGTCGATTGGTGAAGAAATGAGTGGAATTTGGTGAAAAATCGAAAAAGGGGGAATTTTCCGATTAAGGGCAGATTCGGGTTTTTGATATTTTGACCTAGCTAGGGTTGTTTGTTTTAAAATTCCTTTTGGCAGATTAAAATAGGTTATTAGAGGAGTACGTGGCCGCTGGAATCGTTCGATTTCGATAAACGACGCAAAAGTTATGCACGTTTGGAGTTTCGGGTCGGTTTTTATCGAACCCAAATTAGTGGCCCGTTTAGTTAGGTTTTAGTTAGAAATCGATGGTATTATGCTTTTATGCTTATTAGTGCATACACTTGTCGTTATTTAGGTAGATTAAATAAATTGATGATTATTGGTGGATTTAGGTTAAAGTTTGGATATTAGAGATTATTAGAAAACCATTAATGGAGGTTAAGTAAATTGTGAGCACCACGTGCTCGATGAAATGCCCGAATGGAGAAAATGAAAGTTTTAGGAGAAATTGCTTTAGCTAGGAGCTTAGTTTAAGTTTGAAATTCGTTTATTTAGGATCGATTTTAATGTCCTTTATTTATGAAATGCCTTAGGTAGATACGGCTTTTGGACGGCGCTCGGCTTGCTACGGACGCCAGGTAAGTGGGTGCTAGGTTTCCGGCCCTTAAGGCCCTACATCGTGTCAACGTTAGATTTTGTTGTTTTCGATGATGATTTTCTGATTGTGGGGTTTAATGAGTCGGGTAGCCTAGGATGTTAGTTATTAGTTGTTCGCGAAGTTCGTTAAGAATAGTCTATGTCCATGTACGTTGTGAATTGCTTGATGATATGTTTTGATGATATGTTGTACGTAGATTACCTCATGCATCATGTCTTAGAAAATGTACGAAAATATTTTAGCATATGTTTTCACGATTTGAACGTAGAAACGACAACGATGTAAAACGAAAATGTAAAGTGTCTGAGAGAAGTGGTTCACCCTTCAGATGTAAATTGTGGAACGTCCAGAAAATATAGAACGTCTGAAGGAAGTGGTTCACCCTTCAGATGAAGTTGTGGAACGTCTAGAGATGGAGAAACTAATCCGCCCTCCATTGGTAGAGGATTTCATGTATGTACGATGGAAATGAAATGAATATGTATGATGAAACGAAATGAAATGAATATGTATGATGAAACGAATGAAATGAATGATGAAACGAAATGAAATGAATATGTATGATGAAACGAAATGAAATGAATATGTATGATGAAACGAAATGAAATGAATATGTATGATGAAACGAAATGAAATGAATATGTATGATGAAACGAAATGAAATGAATATGTATGATGAAACGAAATGAAATGAATATGTATGATGAAACGAAATGAAATGAATATGTATGATGAAACGAAATGAAATGAATATGTATGATGAAACGAAATGAAATGAATATGTATGATGAAACGAAATGAAATGAATATGTATGATGAAACGAAATGAAATGAATATGTATGATGAAACGAAATGAAATGAATATGTATGATGAAACGAAATGAAATGAATATGTATGATGAAACGAAATGAAATGAATATGTATGATGAAACGAAATGAAATGAATATGTATGATGAAACGAAATGAAATGAATATGTATGATGAAACGAAATGAAATGAATATGTATGATGAAACGAAATGAAATGAATGTGGTCGACGGATGGTGCTCGTGGCGACGGAGTCTGTTTTGGCTTGGCTTAATGATCCGATGGTGTGCCCGAACTGTTTCGTGGCAAATGGATGTGAGTTAGTTTTGTTGGTTAGAAAGGTGATGGATTTTAGGGTGTATAGCTAGGTTTACTATTTAGGAATTCTTATAGTGGATGTAGGTTTGAAGTTGTTCTATTCTGAATGATTTGATAATGTATGTCTTTGGTGATGTCTTAGGAAATTCCATGTTTACGTTCGATGTTTGTTTTGAGGATTTGTTTGGATTTTGTTTGTGAATGTATGAAAATGTTTAAGTATGTGGATCGGATGTTTTGATAGAAAAAGGTATGAAAAGTCGAGTTTTGATATATATGTAGTGGAAGTAGAACGTTTAGAATGTGGAGTCTTAGTTTTAGAAATATACTGAAACTGTTTGGTTATTTTGAAACAGGTAAGGATACGCTCGATTTTTAGAGCGATCCACGCAGTTCGTTTTCTCGAATTTTCCGAAATTGTAGGTTATATTAGTGTTGTGTTTTGATGATCGACGAATGAGTGATTTTAAGGAATTTCAACAATCCGAGACTTCGATTTAGTGGTTTAGAAGTCGAAACGTTATGAGTGATATAAAAAGAAAAACTTACGTGGTTACGAGAGTTTAAAGTTAATGTTACGTTATGGTTAGTTTGTTTAAGGGTTATGGTAAGTGTTAAAGAAAAAAAATAATAAAAAATAAGTGATGATTAAATGATTACGTCACGGCAAGTCCGTGGCGGCCCTGATCGGGTTGGGGTCGTCACATTGTCAATGGAACTAAAGTTATCAAACAAGGAGCTTGATCCGTAACCAAATTTATAGTTAAAAACAAATATCAAGTTGATCCCTCAAGATTTGACGTGAAGAAAATGTAGTTATTCACAAAGAACAAAAGAGAAAATTTTAAAAATAATCACTCAAAAAATATAAGCTTTGACCAAATATCATTCATCATTATTGTTCCCAAAAGGTTTACAAGCCTTGTGTTTAAATAGAAAAAAAGAAATATTAAAGATGATCAAAATATCTCTAAGGATCTTATAATAGTATAGAAAGCAGACTACGTTTAAGGAAACGTAACTAGTACATAAAAATAGGAAGAAAATTATGAAAATATGAAAAATTGTTGCACGGGGGCACCCGGGTGCACGGGGGGCTCACGGGGTGCATTGATGTGTTGGTCGGGTAGGGTGGACTATTACGCGCTCAATGTGTGCACCAACTGCTGGGCGCGCTGGGGCGCACGGTCTACTATGTGAACGCAAGGTGTGCAGGTGCACGCTAGGCGGACGTGCGGGCCGCACAGGGCGGACTGTTGGGCTTATGGTGGGTGCTACAATACGCGGTATGCTGGGCACGCTGGGCTATGCGGCCTTAATGGGGGTGCACAAATTTTGATTTTTTTTGCACTTTCTTGTATCTCCATACAACTCCATGCAACTACGTGCATCTCTATGCGTGCAACTTCTTGGTCTTTTCTCATGTTGTGATATCTTTTTCTCTTGGATCTTCTTACCAAATCATGTGGGGTTTTGTACTTTGGGTCATCTTTATCTTCTAATGGATCATGGTACTTGGCTTTGAGATTTGTTGCGCCTTGGTTCATATCATTCTCTTTCCATTCGAAAAAATTCGTCCTCAAATCTCCAGGATCATACACAAAGAAATTCACACTAGAAGAGGTGTTAAAATTGTTAGAAAAAGTCAAATCTTTGGAACAAGTAACAATTGCTTGCTCCTTTGCCAACATGACACTATTTTTATCACTTACTTCATCGATTGTTTTCACCTTTTGTACCTCAATTTCGTACACTTTTGGCTCATGGTTCAACAACACTTTTTTTTTTCTTGAATCTCATTGGATTCTTGGACAATGTCCTCCTTCAGCAATTATCTTCCTCTAGTTGAAATTCCATCATAAAAGTTGGATCCTTTTGAAGAAAACTAATATCCTCTTTTATGTGCTCTTTGGTTGGTGACCCTCTGGTTGGAACCTCTTCTTCGTAAATTTTTTTGCACTTTTGAAAAATCACTTCTTCCTCCAAAGACTCGTCTTTTAGAGGAAAATTAATATCTTCTATCTTGTGCTGTTCGACCTCTTGTTTCTCCTCTTGTTCCTTTAGCTTTTATTTTATTACCTCTTATATCCTATCGCACCACTCTATCATCATGTCAGTAAGTTGTTCGAACTTTCTCCACAAAGATTTCCTCTCCCGATTTCGCTTTCGTTGGTAGTATTCCTTCTCAATTTTAAATCCTTGAGTTAAACCTTGTAGTCTCCTACATGAGTGTCAATAATCGTGATTATGAATATATCTCTTATGCATAAGTACCTTCAAATCTTCCCATGTGAGTATGGGTTGTTCACCAATTGATCCCACAATGTGCTTGCATAATCCGTTAACTTCATCGAGGTTAATTTGATCTTTTTCTCCTCGTATAATTATGATAATCAAACATATGATCAATTTTTCTTTCTCATTCTATATATAGTTTGGGATCACTCTGTAACACCTAGGAAATTCGAGTAACGTATTTATGCCTGGGAATAAATGGTTAGGATAGTTTAATGTTAAGTGATTAAGTGTCTAAAGTAAAGCAAAGAGAAGGGAAGAGTTTTGACAAGTCAAATTAGAAAAGAAATTGTTGAAAAGTCAAAAGCATAAGTGGACCAATAAGAAAAAAAAAACAACTAGGAATTTAAATGAAATAAATGAATGGAAGAAGTGGTTAATGGTGGCAGCCACGTTGGAAGAAGAAAAAGGGAGGTTGATTGGCAATTTTAAGAAAATGAGTGGTGAAAGGAAAAAGTGGAAAGTTGATTTTATAAAAATAATGAATTAAGTGTTAAAATGGCAAAAACACCTTTTCTTCTCTCCCTTCTCCACGATTTTTGCAGCAGCCATAGCTAGGGCATTTTCATCTCTTCTTCAATTTTTAGCAAGGTGTTTCAAGGTAAAATGAATTGGGTTTTTAATTTTATACATATAGGTGTAGTTTGTTAGTGTTTTTATGTGTTTTTGGTGGAGATTGTGTAGGGTTTGAAAACCCTAAATGGTGAAATCCGAAAATTGAGTTTAAGTGTTAGTTTTCTTTCCAAATTTGATGATTTGGTTGTTGTATGAATTGGTTTAGGTGGTTATGGAGTTAGAATGAAAATTGGAAGTAAGTTGTGAAAAACCGGATTGTTAGATTATGGGGCCGATTCTGTTCATGGGGAATTCGAGTTGACCAAGTGGTTTATTTGGTTATTTTAAGTGGTTCAATGGATAGTAGACGTGTAGAGGTTTCCGAAGTGGGGTGGCACGTCGAAATCCATTGAAAAACGAGGGAGTTATGGTCGTTCGAAGTTGGACGTTGTAATTTTGGGTAAAAATCGGGTTTTGTGATTTTAGGGTGAATTGTTGGTTAGTTTTGGTTTTAGAAATTGTTTAGAATCCTTTAGAATTTTATGAGTGAATTGCTAAGTTATTTTCTATAATTGATAGTGTAACGCCCCCGAATCCACCCTAGCTTGGTGCGCTACTTGGCTCACTCTAACCCTGATAATTTAAAAAAAATCGGATACAGCGGAATTGAAAGCTAAGTCTCCCGAAGCTCTCTTATGTCATACCTAGCTGCCGAGACTCACTAATTTCCCTTAATAATCACTTTAAATTACCTACACACTTTTGTTTCTCTTTCATTTCCACTTCTCATATCATTTCTCATATCCCTCTTTCATTTCTAAACTTAGCTTCACCCTCAATTTAATTTAAGCTCCCATACATCATCTAAACTAGAGCTACGTACGCTGTAGGAAATTTTCGAGTGTTACAAATAAGTTGTCGAACGTTTAATTCGGTTGGACGAAGTGAACGAGAACGTACTGAGACATTAAGTAAGTAGTGGATAGTTTGTGTTTTGCCTTCGGGCCTACACCATGGAACGGTAGGGAATTGTTTGCTTGGTTGTTTTGTTTTGTTTCGTGTTGAGCATTTTGTGTTACATGCATCATTGTTTTCTAACTACGAAATACGTGTTATGAGCATCGTTTGCAAACTTTGAAAGTGAAATGTAAGATAAGAAAATGGATATGCAACCTGGTCTCGAGTAGAATAGCCTCGTCGGGCAAGTGGCTCGTTGTAGCACCCCGAGAGGGATCCTACGAGAGATGCTATGCTAAATTACGTAACGTGTCGTGAGTATGAATGTCTCGACCTGCTCGTGCTGAAAAGCACACTGGGGATTCGGAATGCCTCGACCTGTTCATGCTGAAAGGCACACTGGGGATTCTGATTGCCTCGACCTGCTCGTGCTGGAAGGCACACTGGGGATTCTACGATCAACGAAGGAGGAGATTCGGTATGGCCGTCCCGGATTGTTTAGGATGTGTGCCTCCGATCTTGCTCCGTGGGTCAAGGCGTGGCCGTCTTAGATTGTGTTGAGATGTGTGCCTACTTGATTCACACGCAAATGAAAGATAAATGCAACCAGAATGAAAAGAAAACAACAGAGTGTATAGAAACTGCATTTTAGGGTTGAGTTGAGCATGCATTGTTTTAAAGTGCATTTTTCCCTACTTGCTAAGCATTGGGCTTATGTTTTATGTTCTATGGTGTAGGTGACGAGTTTTACACAGGTGAGGTAGAGGAGACAGCCCAGGACTAGGCAGCAGTCGGAGGAGTACGGGGTATGCCAGTGCAGGCTATTGTCGGGGCGTCTTGGCCATTGTCTTCCTTGGGTAGTTGTGAGAGGTTAATATTTTAATGTAGTTAGTGGTGGTTGTTTTAAATGGTTTTGGTGTTTTAAATTGTTTAGATATACGTGAATAACAATGATTTTATAATTTTATGAATATGGTATGTAAATTATTTTGGGTTTGGTTTAAACAGTCTTTAAAATAGTTACATTTGCAGGTTTTGGGGTTTTGATAATTTTAGGCGTTATGCCGCCCATTTTGATTTTAAAATAAATAACGTCGGGTTTAAGTTTTCTATTTTTTTTTTACATTATCTATTTTAAGTCAGTTTTCTAAATTAGTTTAATCCGATATTTTTTGACGTATTTTAAACGTATTTTGGGCACGTTTTCCAATAAATTTTGAGGGTTTGAACAACCCAAAAATCGAGTCAAAAATTATTTTAAACGTCGTTTTAAACGCGGATTAGGTTTGCAAAGTGACGCACCGAGCCGGGGCGGGTTCGGGGTGTTACACACTCTTACCTTAAAAAGAAGGAATTACCATTTTGACGTTGCTTAGGATTCCGTCTTCAACCTCTTCTTGGCTTATGTGTTGTATTTGAGAGATTTTATGAAAACAAAGTATGGTGTAAAGAAGAAAAAGAGACAACAAGAAAACTTGTTAAATGCAAAGTTAGTTTAATGGACCTCTCTCACTCACCCATGTGTTTACAATTAAACAATATCACTTTTCTCGTGTTTCACTCAAATAATGGATTTTATTATAATAGTCTTACCCTCTTGTCTTTTGCCTGTCAATTTCATTTTTAGTTTTTTATGTAAAAACTTTGATCAAGAAAAAATATTCAACAAGTAAAACAAACAAAATCAAACTTTTTCAACCTCCAATAATAGTAGAATCAAAAGATTTTGAAATAAATGAATATGAATAATCAATTAATGAAACTTTGTTAATAAACAAGAAAGAGAATAAGGAAGTATTGAATATCTCAAGAACAATGATCGACAATTTCAAGAAAAATGATAGAATATATCAAGAATGAAAGTCGAATATTTCAACGATAATGATCGATATATCAACAATAATAATCGAATACTTCAAAAATAATGATCGAATATATAAAGAATGATAATCAAATATTTCACAGATAATGATCGATATATCAAGAATGATAATCGAATATTTCAAGACTAAGAATCAGATATTTTAAGAATAATGTTCGATATATCAAGAATGATAATCAAATATTTAAAGAATAATATTCGAATATTTCAAGAATAATGTTCGATATATCAAGAATGATAATCAATTTTTTTTTCTAGAATAAGAATCAGATATTTCAAGAACAAGACAAGAACTTGAAAGTATCATAATCTTAAATTTTTTTTTAAGTATTTTGAAAGAAGAAATTTAGGGAAATAAGGGAATTGACAGAAAATAAAGATAGCGACTTGAAACTAGGAGTCTTTGCTCTAATACCAAATTATGAGAACCACGAGTATATCAAATCTGATACCCTTCAACAATGAAGAATTAGAAACTTATAATGGTCTTTGAATCAAGTATAAGAAACTTGACCACAATCAAACCCTACCGACATACTCAAAGTTATCAAACAAAGAGCTTAACCTATAACTGAAGTTGTTGTTAGAACCAAAGCTATCAAGTTGATCTCTCAAGATTTGACTTGAAGAAGATCAAATTCTTCACAATGAATTAAAGAAAAAATCCTAAAAGGAATCACTCAAAAAACATAAGCTTTAATCAAATATCATTCATCATTATTGTTTCCAAAAGAGATACAAGTTTCGTGTTTAAATAGTCTAAAAGAAATATTAAAAATAATCAAAATATTCCTAAGAATCTTATAATAGTATAGAAAGCAATTTATGGTTAAGAAAACTTAACTAATACATAAAAATATGAAGAAAATCATGGAAATATAAAAATGGAAGGTTTTTCCCGCAGAAGTGCACGATGGGGCCCGCGAGGCAAATTGGCGCAATGCACACGCGTGGATTGCTGGGCGCACTAAGGCGTGCGGTCTACTATGTGCACGCAAGAGCGCGCGGCCTTGCGTGTGGTGCGCCAGTTTTGATATTTTGGCACTTTTTTGCATCTTCATGCAACTATATGCATTTCCATGCAACTCCATGTTTCTTTATGCATCTTCATGCAACTTCTTGGTCTTTGGTTATGTTGTGATAGTTCTTTCTATTGGATCCTCATGACCAAATCATGTTGAGTTTTATCTTCTAATGGATCATGGTAATTGGCTTTGAGATTTCTTTCAACTTAGTTCGTATCACGGTACCAACACTAGCTACAAGGTGTGTTATTAGTCCAACACAACACCATTAGACAGTGTCTCATATATCAAAAACCAATTCTGATTGAAAAACATATGAAACGAACAAGATGAATCCATAATTTTAATCTCATTGTGCAATTTGCGACGCTCTAATTTATTTTGTCCCTTATTCTGACAAGATTAGCATGTCTTATCACGATTTCTTGATCTTGATCTGGCTTTCACACTCTGAATATTATCACTATCATTATTGTTTGACTCTCCTATTCCTATGAATGAAAAATTCCTCTCCTCGAGACTCGGATCCAATAACAAATTGATTCATTCTCTCCTTTGATAACATGATACCATAAACTTGTTCCTGAGTTACAGTTTCCCTCGTTTATAAGACTATATTGTTGAAAGCACCATATGAAGTAGGAAACAAATCCTTCTCATTGTAGTTGCATCTAATAGTTCTCAAATCTGAAACTAAATCCTTGAATGAGTCTCAAGTGTTATTCAATAGAACGTTACATTAACGAATGAGAATAAAGTCGTTACTTCAAATGCAACTTTCTAGTTAGGGATTTCTTCATACGTAACTTCAATTTTAACAAGTCAGTGACATTTTTTTTTATTTAGAACATTATGCAAAATTTGATTTGACAAATGTAGATGTATCAAAGATTTGACTTTTCAATTCATATAAATTTCCTCCCCTTCTCTCCTAAGCTTATACCTTTCATCAAGCCCTAACAAAGCGTCGTCTAGAATCAATTGTTCGAGCACATCTCACATATTTATCTACCATAACAAAAACCCTAAGTTCTGATCCAATAATGAGATACAAATTTCAGTGAACTCATTGTACCAAAATTATAGCTTCTACAGAATATTTGATTCAAAAACTTTGAAGCCTAATTATCCTAAAAAAATTAGCTTGCAAAAAATCTCAGAACAAATTTGCGCAACAGATCACATATCTGAACTAGAATGACATAGGAAAAATCACATAAGTATTCCAAAAAATTCTAATCAATAAATTTTGAATTTTTATCTCAAAAATTTCTAATTCAACAAGAAAATACTTCCACCAAAAACATACTCTCCAAAAAAATCAATCAAATAATCAAATATTGTAGACTTGCAAAATTTATAAAACATGCTCTTCCCAAGTATAGATCAAAGATTCTAGATAGCATATATCGACACAAACTAGGAAAAGATCATACTTCCACCAAAAAATACTCTCCAAAAAAAGTCAATCAAATATTGTGGACTTGCAAAATTTATAAAACATGGTCTTCCCAAGTATAGATCAAAGATTCTAGATAGCATATATCGACACAAACTGGGAAAAGATCATACGATCCTGTTTGGCGCACACAAATAGCGTGATTGGTGGTTCCATGCAACTTGTAGTAGGCGACAGATAGGGGATTGCGTGCTTGTGTGATGGACAAGCAAGGTGGCCACGAGACTCGCCAATTTATCGAACACTACAGATTAGAATATCAGAGGGAGAATTGTAATGTCTCATAGCGTACTGTTTCTACTTTTACCTTTAAAACGTAAAATCATGCCTTTGAAAATATAAACAGCGAAAAACTTTTAAACAAGCCCAATTTAAAACTTCAATATAAAATAAACATGTGGTCTATATAATCATTTGAATACAAATGATTAATAAAAAAACGATTATAATTAAAATCAAACTTAGCAAAATAGCACTTTAAATTTAAAATTCCATTTTATCAAAACATAATCCTTGAGTCATAAGCCTTTGGTCAATCTCGCACTAACAACATTGTAGCCCCGCCCATAAGAGCATCTCTTCAACTGCATCTTTCATTTGTTTCATTCATATAGTATATCAATATCATCCTCACCTACATTACAAAGTTCATCTATGAGTCTAGCATTCAGTAAGAGATGCATAAAACATATGAGTGTGATACGCAATTTCATAAAAATATGTATTTCCTTTTTCTGTCTTCATTATTTTTTTTCTTTCACTTTCCAATCCAGCTATTGGGGATAATCAATCTAGAGGAAAGAGTGTGCCTATTTTTTCCACTTCATATGGGACAACCAACTCGAACATCTCCCTACAACAACTATTTACGTACATTTATTTAGTCATTCAGTCTTTCAGTTTTTCTTAATGAAAGACTTTTCATGATGCATGAGACACATATAATCACACTATGCAAAACCTAGAGACATAATGTCAGTTCATTATCGTGTAAGCATCACGTCGTTCTATCATCAATAAGACAACTAGTACAAAGCTAAAAATGAAAAACACATCCCTGAATAATCATTACATTCATTAAAGTGCCACGATAAAAAATCTATAATATAACATATCCTCTAGTAAAATCATCATTACTATAATGATAAACATACTACTTAACATATCACGTATTACATCCTCGAATAACCCATCATCAATCCTCAAATCTTTAAATAATAATAAAACGTAATGAGTTACCCTATCACCTTATGATGTAGGTCGATAGGTTAAACACATATAAACATCACTTACCTCAGAGTTTAGCACAATCACGACCGCTTATGACGAATAACCTTCCTTTTGGATCAACCTATCGATAGAATTTTCACATATTGTGATGTGCCCCTGTAACAACCAGCACCTTGGTCAGGTAATTATCCCGTGTTTTATTATGGAATGATTTATGGAATAAGTTGATTTCAAAAGAAAAGTAGGTTTAGTGGCAAGATTGTAATTAATGTTGTTTTGAATTGTTATAAATAGAAAGAGGAAATTCTAAAACCTCACTTTAGCTGACTTTCCTCTTCGGGCGAATCTCCTCCAAAGCCTTCTCTCCGGTAGCAGACACTGATTTCCTCCACTATTGTTCAGCTCTTCTTCCACTCTTTTCGAAATCTTAAGCTCCAGGTAAGGTTTAGGTGATTCACTCATTAAATCTTCGATTTAAGGATGGTTATTGATTGATGTTTGAAGATTTAGAATTGGACAATGTTAGAATAACGATAGTATTTTTGAGTTTCTGATTTATGACATTGGTGATAGAGTTCTAGGTGTTGTTGATGTTATGGTTAAGAATCTGACATTGGTATGAATCTGGTAGTTTTAATACACTAATGCTAGTGAGGATTAAGCCACGCACACTAGGTGCTTGACTATAAGACTCAGAGGCTTGAACTAGTTTCCAAGAATGATTTCTTTAGTTAGGATTTTACCAGCTTTGAGTTTAGATTATTTAGGATACATTTAACATTGAAATATGAAATGTCTAGGTGGAGAAGGATTCAAGTGAAGGCACGACATTGTGAAGGGGACCAGGTAAGTGTGTGTGTGTGTTAGGATTCCGGCCATTAGGGCCCTACATCACGAGGACGTTAGGAAGATATTAAGGATAATGTCTTAATGTTCACGATCTGTAGTATGATATATGCTGGATGTCTGAGTTTTCTCTGGTGTGATGTTCTGTTATGCATTCATAATCCGTGCATCATAATTTATCTTACAAGTATACAAAAATGTTTTATGTGCATGCTACTTTTATGAATAAGATAAGAATATGAAACGTATGCAAGAATGATTAAGTGAGGGTTGGGGCGGTCTGGTCATGTTATTGTCCAGAAATGGACCAAGAATTCTGCCTGTAAAGGCCAAGTACACGCACTCTGCCTACCTTCCAGCACGATCCCCTCCTTAATCCATTTTATGTAAACAATGAACAAGAACATGATTCCCATGACATGAACAAGAATATGAACATGAATATAACTCTCATGATTTGAATAATGAACCTGAACATGATTTTATTGAGTATGCATTCATGAGCATTTATGTATATGTTGCACTCTTTACTAAGCATTAGGCTTATAGTTTGAACCTTATGATGTAGGTGATGAATTTGGTGAGGAATTCAATCCAAGTGATAACTTCTAAGAAGGTTGCTGGAAGGTGCTCATGGCGTGGATTTTGTGCTGGGTGGCGATTTTGACCCGTGGAGTGTTGCTCTTAGCATATTTTAGTAAGATCTATAATACTGAAGTATAAGTAAGATAAGGTTTTCTTAAGATAATGAATGCTGGGGTTGTCTGGTACAATTTCATGTTTAAAGAGGATTTTAAGACTAAAGGTTCATCTATTTTTCTTTAAGTCTTCCGCTACGCATGTTTGAGTTTTATGTTAAGAGAATGATTTCTGTGAATTGAGCTGTGAGGTTACTTGTAAAGTTAGTTCCAGAGAGCTAGCCGAACGTTCGTCAGGGAAGACGATCGATCAGTTGTCTATGTGTTCTGTTTTGCTTGTAAAAAAAATCGTCCAGAGTTGTAACTAAATTGTTGTCCAGAATTACATGGACAAATACGTCGTCCAGAGTAAGTGAATGAGTCATCGTCTAAAGTTAGGGGCGAGTCCAAGTCCAGAAAATGTTGTTGAGTTTCATCCAAAGTAAGTAGTCACGTGACTGTGGACGACAAAATCACGTGGTCTGTGGATGACAAATTTAAATAAGTCCATGGATGTTGGTCTGTGGACAATGAGTTATGTGGACCGTAGACGATAAAGTCACGTGGACCGTGGACGATAAAGTCACGTGGTCCGTGGACGATATATTTAAGTAAGTCTGTGGACGATGGGTCTGTTTAACCCGTAAATAACGAAGTCACGTGGTCTGTTAACGATAAAGTCACGTGGTCTGTGGACGATAAAATTTAGTTAAGCATTCTGGCAGAGAAAGTCAGTCGTCCACACTGACTTCTGTTCCAGTTGTCCACACTGCCTTCTGTTTTCAAACGTCCACACCGCCTTCTGATTTCAGTCGTCCACGCTGTCTTCTGTTTCTGTGATCCATTCCTGTCTGTTATAACGTCTACCCCTACTGTTTAAATTGATGAAACCCGATAGGAAGAGTCGACTCTACTGTCGTTCGACTCTGTGGATGAGTTCGCCGACAAATATATGAAGGAGTCGAGTTCTGAGAATTTAAGGTCTTAGTTTGTTGTTCTTTTACCTGTCCACGAGTTTTTAAAGAAAAGTTTACAAGTAGTTGATCTAAGATTTAAATGATTGAGTTATGTTGCCTGAATTGAATGTCCACGAGTTTTCAAAAAAAAAAAAATATATCCTTAGTTTCGGGTCATTACAACCCCATAGGCCTGTCACACAATCCCAAGACCGAACACATATTTTATCTAACTTATATTCTCACACACTTTTCTCTATTGTAGAAAATGAATTATGTGAAGGCTTGGAGCACACCTTTGGAGACTTAAAGTGGGAGGTCGAGGCTATAGACAAAGATCAACTGAAGCACGTCATTGCATGAGAGACAAAGATTGAAGATCAAGAAGCTCACATGGGAAATTGTCTCCCATAGCACGGGTTTATGTAACCTTTTTATTTTAAACTCTAATTGGTAAACATTGGCCTTTTTGTTATAATTATTATATGCATGTATGTTAGGCATTTAGGATTAGATGTATGGTAGGGTAGATGGTAGTTTTGTTTCGATTAACCTAAGTTTGGAGTGCATATCTTGCATGGAGACTCGGCCGCGCTCGCTAAAATAGAGGGCCAAGATTGGTACACTACATTGAAGCTTCTTTCCAACATATGACCTTGGCCGAACATATGACCTCCTTTCCAACGGTCATTTAAAGGCCAAACCCTAACCCTAAACTAGCCACCCTAGGTCTATTTAAGCATGGCTATAGTGTGTGTAAAAGTTTCGGTTGATGAAATGAAATAGAGCCCCTTTTCCTTAAGGTAAAACCGAGGAGTGAAGATCCAAGGTAAGCTCGGCCAAAGTCGAAAGGAGTTAGCCTCTTAGCTCATCAACCCGAGGTTGTTGTTGTAGCTTTAGCTCCACTTTCCTCTGCTCCCTTTCAAGGGTTGGAAACAAATAGGCAGTGGTCAAACTGTTTCCTCAAAGTCGACATTCTTTCCTAGGAAAGATTGTTTTGCCGAAAGCCACAAACTCTAGCTTATTGGCCGACTTGAGATTTGTTTGCACAAATTTCTTTTCCTCAAGTCATTTGGACCACGACTTCCATAATCACACACCTCACTCACAGCACAAGACTCACATTAATTTTCGGTTCCTTTAAAGTTCATTTGTGTGTTCATTTCCTAGCATCTTTGAGGTCTCCTTGGCTTGGCCGAGCTTGGGCTAATGATGTTTGCGTAGTTTTCTAGTGACCCTTGCAGGACTAGGCCATAACATTTGGTATCAGAACAAGGTTAGCTCCCTTGGTGTGCTAGAAATTGAGTTGGTTTGGTTTTCCAAACTCATTCTGATGGCTGCACCCATTTTCACAAAACCAGGTTAACAAATCATCTATTTAGTTTCTGTTTTGCGCTTGCTATTTTTGTTTCATGTTCCGAACTTTCTTGATTTAAAATCACTTCCAGTACGTTGTTTAGCATTAACATCTTAAGCATGGAAGTTTAGCTTCAAAATATTGTGATTAACTTGCTGTTGTTGTTGGTTTACTCATTTGAAGTTTCTGTTTATGCAAAATCGGAAGAGCAAACTTTGTTGCAATTTTAACAACCGATGAATGCATGTGTTTTAATCCGAGATTGTAACAAGTTTAAAATCTGTTTTCTTGCATCATTTTGCTGTTAATGTTCTACGAAATTTGAGGATTAAACTTGCTAAATTATTGCACGAAATTTGTGGTTAAAATTCTGCTCTAAAGTCGAGAAGTGTATGAATAGAATTTCTGTAGCACCCGGTTTCATTGAGCCAACTTATTTCGTCAACTAATAGTATACATATTATGGGTGAAATTGGGAGAAATATTGATTAGGTTAATGAGTGACTAAGTAAGGGCATAATGGTAAATAGAGACCTATAGTAATAACCTATTTAAAGAAAGAGACTTTGTGATTAATGCACTGTAGCCGCCACTATTCCCTATTTTTTGTCTTTCGATTTTCAGCTCAAGCAGCAGAGCTCTCTAGGCGATTCTTCTACTTAATTCTTCTCCAAATTAGGTAAGCCCTATTTCGATTCCTTGCTGTACTGGTAGCTATCGATGATTGGGGAGAGTATAAATGTGAGTTTTGTGAATGCCATATGGGTGAGCTAGTTCGGGTTTTGTGGTAAATCAGGAATGCTCAATGAAATAAGCTTCCAAACTAGTGTCTCTAGAATTCTAGCGGTTTAGAATGGAGTTTAGAGAAAGTCTAATGTATGTTCTGTCTATGGCTTTAGGTTTGAGTAAGCTTCTGAGGTAGTCTTCCACCCAATACTTTCCAGGAGACCAGGTAAGTGAAGTTTGCTTGTGTCTTCGGGCCTACATCACAAAACAGTAGGATTATGTTTGCTTGAATGTGTTTGTATGTCATGCATTATATTTTGAAAGTATGCGAAAATGAATTTACATGAAATGACATGGTAAGGAATGAACAGACTGTAACAGATAAACTATTAAGGGAACTAATCTGCCCCTTTACTAATGAAGGGATTTATATTTTGGGAGAAGCGATCCAACTCCCAATTTCACAGGGAGATCTGAACAGTTGTTAAGGGAACTAATCCGCCCCTTAATCGAGAGAGAGGATGTATGACTTTGGGAGAAGTGATCCAACTCCCAATTTTACAGGGGGATCAGATCAGAAACGAATGCATATGCAACCGAGATGAGAAAGTAGAAACTGCATGTTTAAGAATTTATGTTTCAGCATTCCATTTCATTACTGCTTTACTTACTTAGCATTAGACTAATAGATGAGTTTTTTGATGTAGGTGAAGAAGTGACAACAAGTGTGGTCTCTGAGTTTGCTGAGAACTAGGCAGGTTGGAGGGGTGCATTCATGCATCGATCTGGCAACTGATGGGGCGGTTTAACTGGTAGCAGTAGATGAGAAGGTTCGGGGAACCATGATTCAATTTAAGTATGTTGAGAGTTTTTATGGCAGTGGTAGTTTTGATGTTTTGAATACAATTTGGGACTTTTCTGATAATGATACTCTGTTGGTTTTAATAGTGGTTTTTATCAAATTTTGGAGTAATACACGGATTTAAGTGGTTTTGAACGGTTTTTAGTAAAATGCTCAAGTTCTTTGGTAGTCGGAGTTCTCTCTGTTTAGAGTGAAATTGTTGCTATGCTGTTTTAGTTGAGTATTTTTGATCTATCGGTAGATGATGTCTATCGACAGACGTTGAGTATTTTTGGTCTATCGGTAGATGATGTCTATCGGCAGATGTCGAGTATTTTTGATCTATCGGTAGATGATGTCTATCGGCAGATGTTGAATATTTTTGGTCTATCGGTGGATTTAGTCCATCGGTAGAAGTCGAGAGTTTTGTCTATCGGTGGATGTAGTCCATCAGTGGATGTGAGTATTAGAATTTGTCGTTTTGTGACCGGGTGATGTCGAATATCATATCTATCGGAAGATGTAGGAAGAAATTTGTCGTTTTGCGATCGGTAGATGTGAATTGAGGATTTTTGTCGTCTAGTGATCGGAAGACGCAGTTTGTTCTATCGGTAGATGTGAGTTGAGAATGTTTGTCGTTTTGTGAGCGGTGAGTGCTAGTGTAAAACGTTGTCGTTCTGTGAGTGGAAGATGTAATTTGTACGGCTTCTACCGCCGAGACTCTTTTGTCTCTATATCTACCGATGGAACTATTCAGCGGCAGATGTGTTCTATTTTCTTTTCTTTTTCAACCAACTGTCTTCAATATTTTAACTATTTAATAAATGTTGTTCATACAAATATTTTTCCGCTGTAAGTTTTAATGTTTTAAGGGTCGAGTCTTGATCGTTGAATGAAATTTTAAAATTTTCTCAGAAAGTCATAATTCAGTTTAGTATTATGTGTGGCGAACCGAGTTCAGATAACTTGGGGCGTTACAATTTCTGTTTTGTGTTATGTTATGTTTCTGTTTTTTGTGCTCCATTAATTGTACTATCATCATTCAAAGTTTATGAACTTAATTTACTAACTAATGCATCAACTTTAGTTCAAAATTTGATCATTATCTTAGTTTCAAAGTACATGATTCTGTTTTTTGCCAAAAATAGCCAAACTAGCATGAACAAGTACGAAACCTAAAAGAACCACCTACTTGTTGTTTGGTACTTTTGCTTTTGTTTTGCATTGACCTGAAGTTATACTTATCAAACATACCTTTAGATTGTTTTAGTTGAATGTTAAGTTGGATATGCATCATGCACACTAAACCTGTAAATGAAAGCATGCATGAATTGGTTAGTTTAAATTTTCCTTAGTATTTGTTAATTTCTTGGTTCTTGTTTTGTTCTAAAAGTTTTTTCGTATCATTGCCTATTGAAATTTAGTTATGAGCATTTCATTTTCTAATACCCTAGGACCACTTTAACCTAATTAATTACTTTCTAAAACTTAATAAAAAAATTGAAAACAAGGAGTGGAATCACACATGAACCCACCTTAGACCTAGGTCAAGAACCAAACCGGGGCAAAGACATTTCCCAATCCGAGACTCATATCCAACAAGAGGGTGAGTCAAGCATGCAAGGACAATTAAATGACCTTAGTAGAGAAGTTAATAATCTAGGCCAACAACTTCAAGACTTAACCCTTAGCATGAAGCCCATTATGGAGACCCTTAACAAGAGAACTCTAGAGAACCCTTCCGAGAGACCACACCTAGAGTGAGACCTGCGAATCCTAGGAGAATGTCCCAATACCAAGACCTTTCCCTAGATGATGAGAGACCGAGATCCCTAGGAAGAGATTTTAAAACTTTGATAACCATGACGAGGATGAATGGACCTTAGATGAGGAAGAAAATTTCTGCCCTAATCATCAAAATGACAATGATGATCTTATGAGTGTTAAGTTACATGTTCCACCATTCGATGGAACAAGTGACGGGAATGCGTTCCTAGATTGGATTGACAAAATAGAAAAAGTCTTCAACTACTATGAATACTCCGACAAAATGAAAATCCAACTAGTGTTCGTAGAACTCATGGGATACGCGGTCCTCTGGTGGTCCAACGTTAAATCCCAAAGATGAAAGATCGAAGATGATCCCATTACCACTTGGAGAGTGATGAAAGCACTCATGACCAAGAGATTCATACCTAGTCACTACCACCCAGAGATATTCATGAAAATCCAAAACCTACGGCAAGGCAGTCAGCCCGTTGAAGAGTACCTCACAAAATTTGAGACTCTTAGGATACGTGGAGACATGGAAGAACCCGAGGAACAGGTCATTGCAAGGTTTATCCGAGGACTGAACGAAGACATATGAGATATAGTGGAGTTATAACCAGTAAAGTCCCTAGATACGGTGGTACAAATGACTTTGACAGTTGAGTGCCAACTTAGTAGGAAGAAAAAAATCAGCTATACTCCAAAATTTACCCCAAGGGTCACCCCCAAGATCACACCTAAACCACCTAAGCCAAACACGACCCTTACCAAGGATGAAGGAAAGAAGTCTTTCACTCGTAGTTGGCCACCCAAAGAGTCAAGTAGTAAAACCCTAATGGATAGTGCCAACATACCAAGAGCTAGAGAAATCAAGTGCTACAAGTGTCACGGTCTGGGTCATTACATGGCTCAATGTCCAAACCGACGAGTCATGATAATCAAGGAGGACACGGGAGAAATTAAGAGCGAGGACGAGCAAGAAGTAGAAGTAGAGGAAGAGGACGACAAGGAGAGTGACACTGAGAATGAAATTGTTCACGCTGCTGAAGGGTCCCTACTTATAGTCAGGAGACAAGTCCTCATATCTAAGAGCTCAGGAGAGGATTGTCAGCGTGAGAACATCTTTCATAGTAGATGTCTCATCAAGGATAAATTGTGTTAATTGATTATAGATGGAGGAAGTTATGTAAATGTGGCCTCCGATGAATTGGTTAACAAGTTTGGTTTAAAGGCGAGTACACATCCCCACCTCCACAAGTTGAGATGGCTAGATGATAGGGATGATGTCAAGGTCTCTCAACAAGAGAAAGTAAAGTTTGCTTTGGGATAGTACAAAGATTCTGTCCTTTGCGATGTTGTGCCTACGAGTACATGTCACTTGCTTCTAGGCCGACCATGGCAATTTGACTGAAAAGTGAACCATGATGGGTATTCTAACTATTATTTCATTAAGTTTGAAGAAAAGACATTTAAGTTAGCACCCATGACCCCCGAGCAAATATTTAAGGATGACGCTACAAGAAAGGAAGCCAAGGACAAGGCTGGCCTTTTCATGACTAAGACGGAGATAGAAGCATATGTGCTTAGAGAAGATCCTATGATCATGATACTCTTTCGATATAGAGTTATGGAACTAGGAGTTATCCCTGACACTGTTAAGATTTTACGAGACCAGTTCCAAGATGTCTTCTAAGAAGAATTACCACAAAGATTACCACTCTTGCGTGGTATAGAACACCAGATTGATCTCCAACCCAGGGCCGTGCTACCTAATCGACCAGCTTATCGAATGAACCTCGAAGAAACTAAGAAACTGCAGGATCAAGTGCAAGAATTATTGGACAAGGGCTACATAAGAGAGTCTATGAGCCCTTGTGCAGCTCCCCCACTATTAGTTCCCAAGAAAGATGGCACAATGAGGATGTGTGGCGATAGCTGAGCCGTAAACCAAATTACCGTGAAGTATAGGTTTCTCATCCCTAGGCTTAAGAACATATTGGATGAGCTCAGTGGAGCGTCAATATTTTCAAAGGTGGACCTCAAGAGTGGTTACCACCAAATAAGAATAAAGGAAGGTGACGAGTGGAAGACGGTCTTCAAGACAAAATATGGGCTGTTTTAGTGGATGGTCATGCCCTTTGGATTGTGCATGAGATTTATGTACCATGTGCTCAAAGATTTCCTAGGAAAATTCATTGTTGTCTATTTTGATGACATACTTATGTATAGCATGCACCTTCTACAACACCTCAATCATCTTAGTACACTCTTCCAGACCCTTAGAAAAACTAATTTATTTAGAAACTTAAGCAAATGTTCGTTCGCACAAGACAAGGTATCCTTTCTAGGGTTTGTGATTTCAAAGGATGGAATGGAAACTAATGTGGACAAGATCAAGGCCATTGAGGACTGGCCTACACCAAATTTCATATCCGAAGTACGTAGCTTCTACGGACTAGCCTCATTTTATAGAAGGTTTATTAAACACTTTAGCTCAATAGTTGCACCACTTACCGATTGTATCAAGAATGTAAAAGAATTCACTTAGACCCCAGCTTGCCAAAAGAGATTTGAGCTAATTAAGGGCAAGTTATGTCACCTGCTTGTACTTGCATTCCCTAACTTTAATAAGGTATTTGAAGTTAAGAGTGATGCTTCTGGAGTCGGCATTGGAGCTGTACTCATGCAAGAAGGGAAACTCATTGCATATTTTAGTGAGAAGTTGAAAGTTTCCACTTATGATAAAAACATTTATGTTGTTATGAGCATTAGATCACTGGTAACACTACCTCTTGTCGAGAGAATTTGTTATCAACACTGACCATCAAGCCTTAAGGCATATCAAGAGTCAACACAAGTTGAACAAAAGGCATGCAAAGTGGGTAGAATTCTTGGAGAGGTTTTCATACACCCTAAAATAATTGAAATGAGAGAATAATATAGTCGCAGATGCACTCTCTAGGAAACGCATTCTTCTTACCAGTGACATTTTCATATATAAAGCTTCAATCTTTGACCATACTAAAATTGCCAAACTTTCTTTGGTGACCTCCCTTAGTACCTCCTCCTTCAAACTCAGCAAAATAGCACTATGAGCTTTTGACTCCATCTCAAAAGCCCTAACCTCGTCAGACAATTGAAGCTTCCCGAATGCCTCGAGATCAATAGCAGTAGACAACCCTTGACAAACCAAGAAAGTCTTCATCTTGACTCGCCATTGACTGAAATCATTCTCGCTGCCCATGTACTTGTAACTTCTAGTTTTGCCATGGATACTGAAAGAAAACAACCCAAACTCATCGCACCAATTGTTGTGATAAAACTAATCACACCCCGAGAACAATTGAGAAGAATGAAAGAATAAATCAAAATACAAGAATTTACGTGGTTCAGATGAAATCATGCTACGTCCACAACACAAAACTCCAGCAGCAAATTTTATTAGAGAATTTAAAAAACAAGTATTTTCATATGCTACAACATCGCTCATCTAAGATTACAAGAAAAGTAATGTTTTCCGAGAGATCCCCCTCTCACCATTTTTCTCTCTGACTTTACTCACCCGTAGATTTGATTCTCTCTCTCTTCTTTTTCTAATTCTCTCCAATTCTCTAATTAATCTATTTGAAATAGAGTAATATAAATTTGAACATTGATAAAATAATCGCAAATCTAATTGCAAATATAATTCAAAAAAATTTGAACCAAATCGAATCAAAACGCTTAACCAATAATTAACCAAAAAAATTCGAAAGGATGAAAATATCAAAAGAGAACATTTTAGGCAATTCTCTTTTGAATACTCAATAAGTGGAAACAAATTAATTTAGAGGGACAGCAGCAGGAACTTCTTTACAAGTTTAAATTTTTTGCAGTTCTTTATTTCACTTTCAATTTTAAATGAGCCTAGTACTCAGTGGGTAAAAAAACTATATATTAATGAAAGCAAATGGGAGGAGCTCCACCGCAGAGGCAAAATTAAAAGAATAAAAAAGATTTTTCCAGGATGAAAAAATATGTTGAATTTTTCCTTGGATGAAAAAGTCTATGGTTGTATAAGTAAGACAAAAATAAGGTGATAGAATCAAAAATCCTAGTTTATTTAAGTACGAATTTATTAATTCTTGAGTTAGAAAGTGCTCAGGTAGTAGGTGTTTAGAATTTAATGCGATCAATATGATTAGTTAAATCTCTTAGGCTTATTGAAAAAGAAAAAACTTTTTCTTCGTTTAGTTGATAGTTTTTACTTGAGAACTAATTAAATATTAGGTTCGGGACATTTAATATCTTGTATTTTACACTATATTCGGTAGTTCTAAATTTGATAATTTATTAGTGTTAGAGTATTAGAGTCATTATTATTTTAGGACCTTTTACTAGTTTATTTATCTATTTTTCATGACAGACAAAAAGAACATATAAAAAGAACGAAAAAGAAGGCAAAGTTGCATCATTACGGAGAGAAGGCATTAACGTAAACAAAAGAAGTTCGACATCAAAATTAAAGGGTAGCCTCATGGAATCAGGAGGCAACCGTTGTAGCATCCAAAGAAGAAATACCATCATAAAAACCCAAGGCTCAATGTTGCAACAGTGTTAACGTACCAACTAAAGAACATAACACCACTACATTATGCTTATTGTGTCGTGACGCCCAATTACGTTGCATCATTCTCTATTTTATGTCGTGGAACCTTTTGAGATTTTACATGATTCTTATACTTTGAAATGAGAGTCGGGAAGATACACATTGATGATTATATATGCCAAGGCCATTGACGAAAATGCTCGCTCTGAGTCAGCAATGAAAGGGTAGAAAATTCACGTTTTTATGGAGATATCAAGGAGTGACAGATAACGGAGACGGATTGCTGAAACTTGCAGACTCGAAATCGGATTTGTTTCTCTATTCATTTTTCCTCTTTTACGTCTATCTTTTTGAATCTATCATCATGAAATTTTTCTCCTTTATAATCAATTTGCTTTCACTTTTCATTAGCATGTAAAAATTTAGTCATCTAAGGTTAGAAGGAACCTGCTATTTAATTTAATTTTTATTTTTTCTTTATTATGCATGAAACTCACTGAAAATTATTTATTCTAACCTATTTTGTTATGTTCATAAATTTTGCAATATAAATTTATTGCAAGACTAGTTGTGTCACCATGTAGTCAATAGAGTTTGTATATGTGTATTATTAATTTGATTCGTCATAGGAATATGAGAATTTAATTAGAAATAATAGTTTGCACAATATCATAAGAGTTTTATATTGAATATTTACTAATCATTCGATACGAGATCAAAATAACGAGAGGGAATCAAAATTGAAGAAAATAATGTAGGGAAGTGGAAATATTAGGTATTTAATTAATTAAGAGCGTAAAGTTTTGATTTTTGTGTCTTCCAGTGGATTTGGATTTTTAAAAAATCAATTTCTTTTGATTAAATAAGTTTAGGATTATAAATTTTAGTACTCAACTAAATTAAGGTAAAAGAATGCACTTTAGAATTATTTGTAACCGGTACCATGCATTTTAAATTACGTGAATTTAAAGCTTGTAAGGGTAATAGCTGCCATTTCCTGCTCTTTATTTTGCCTGATTTTTTTTTTTTTTTTTTTTTTTGCATTATTCGAGTTCAACTTGTTTTGTGTTAACTTGAGTTTTCGCATTTCTTTGGATTTTGGCCATACGTAGACTTTCGGTCAAACTCTCGGTTTTCATCTCTCGCATATTGAAAATCCTGAAACCTTACGTAGATAAGATTAATAATTTTCTTTAGATTGTTAGTAAAACTTCTAAAGCTTTTGGGTTTTTCCTTAATATCATAAATTCTATGTGAGATTGGGTTTCGAAAAATTTTGTTAAGTAAATCAAATTTATGGTTTGGAAATTTTTTCGATCGAATTGGAGGAATTTTGGTCGAGATTTTGGTTTGTCGAAGTCGGAATTCAATGGTTTATTCAATATATAAAATGTAATAATTTATATTATATTTTATAAATTAAATAAATTATTTTGTTTATGTTTAATTTTTTTTGTAAATAAAAATTTACTTAAGAAGGAAGAGTTTCTCCTTCCTTCCTTCCTGCGCACGGCCGAAGTCCAAGAGAGAAAGGGAGAGAGGGTTGAGTGCATGTCGACGTTTTTGGCCATTAGGGTCGCGTTCGTCTAGCTCTGCGAGTCGGATTGTATGCACTTTTACTGCGTAAAGGATGTTTGTTTATATGTTGCGAAATGAGTGACTGGACGGTAATGACGTGCTCCTTTGGGACCCGATAGCCCCTAAACCGGGCTATAGTGTTTTTATTTGATACACTAGGTGGTTTCGTGTAGGAGCTTGCTCGTCGGCCACCAATGGACCCTTTTTATTTCGTGGTGATGTCGTTGTCTGGTCTTCGGATCTTTGGACACCCATCTGATTTCGTGGTGGTGTTCCTACTTGGTTTTCAGATCGTCAACCACCCTTTGATTCACGAGTTGTATCATTAGTGAGTTGCTCGCTGGTATCTTGGGTCACGTGGCTGGATCTTTGGATCTGCTTTACTTTTTATCTTCTTATGACTCATGAGGTGCAGTCGAGTCTACAATTCACTTTTATGTGTTAGTGTGCTGGAGAGGTCCTTGTGAGACTGTCTTTTTTCCCTGGAACTATTTTCTGACAAAAATAGTGATGACGGACTGTTTTCTGACAAAAATAGTGATGACTTACTCATGGCTTACTGAGTCTATTTTTATTTTGACTCGTGGAGCCTGTCTCGAAAGAAAAGAAAAAATATTTTTAATATAAATCTATGTATTGCATTTTTACCATGGTTTTGAATGAAAACGACAAGAATAATTTTACACATGCACTAGATTACTGTATAGGGTTCGCTACTTTGTCAGTGGCACTCAAAAGAGAGAAAGTATTTCCTGTCCCACATGGAGAGAGAGTACCACTCCTCTCCCATCTTCCCAGCCCTGTTTTCTAGAGAAATATCAAGATCATGATCTTTCATCTATGGCTTATGTTGATGCAAAAGAATAGAAAAAGAAGCTTACGAGGTAACTCCCACGGCTCCGACTTGTTCAGATCCACTTCGTCGATTGCATAAAAAGCTACTCCCGATCATCACCTTCTTGTACAAATAGTGGGAGATGCGCTCCTCGTCGGTCGGGTGGAATCGGAATCCGGTTGACACTTCCATGGGGTCGTCTTCGTGAACAAACCCAGAAATATTTTTCATTAAACAACGGAAGATACAGAGAAAAATCCAAACCTGGGAATCAAAAGGAACGGAGAATCTCCAATTCACTTAAGGAGACATGGCAGTAAATAAAACAAAGAAAAAAAAAAATCTGTTTGTTGAAGAATGGCGTAGCTGAACCCGAGAGAGGAGTTAACATTTAAATCCATAACAATGTTAAAACACATAATTTAAATTGACGTAATTTAAAATACAGAATATTAGTTGTAGATGACTTTAAAGTACAAGATTTTATTTGATAATTACCTTTAAATTAATTAAATAATTACTGAGAAATGATCTTTTATTTCAACATTACTACTATCTGTAAAATGATACGTGGGCTTGCGTTAGAAATCAACAACATTTACACATAGAAAAGAGGTAGATTATACGTGGGCTTGAGGTGTTTTCACCTCTAGTAAAATACAGATCCATTAGAATTGTCCTATATCTAGTTGTTGAGCCAGAACACTGAATTTTGACAATCTCCACCTTCAAAGAAATTCTGGTTCAAGGAAACAAATCTTCCAAAAATTTCTTCTCTTCACTGTTCGTCAACACGACAGTGGCTAGCCCTATCACCTTAGGGCATTCTCATTTTCATCACTGTCTGACAACGGCGACAATGGCTAACCCTTTCAAAGGACAATGGAGAAAAACAAGGCAACGTACAGCATTCTGTGGAGTAAAAACGGAGAGATTTGTAGAAAACGCAGACTTCGTTTTCACACAATCACTCAACCACCTCACTGACAATCAGTTAGCTCGCATCTCTCTCCATCTCGTCATCAAACACCTCAACCACCTAAAATAATGCCAATTAATGCTGATTTTCTCCTCCATAAAACCATCTCATAAATCTGTCATCACCAACTTTATTAATGACTTCTCCCATTAATGACATTTTCTCCTCTTAGAAAACCAATTCCTTTTCCAAGTAAAAACGTGGACTTTTCAATCCAATGCCAACTCCCTTCAATGCCAACTCCACCCACAAAAATCCTCAAGTCCAACTCCACCAACCATCAAATGCTGTAGAGACCACCAATTAAATGCTGGAGAACCAGAGCGCTTTGAAGAGGAGACAATAAGTTGGTGTAACTTATTAAGCTCTCATCTCCCACCTACACTTTTTCTGGCGCTGGAGAACCACGAGAAGATTGTTGCGAGAACCACCGCTCCCAAACAAGCTCCTCCTGCTTCTGCGATTCCTTCTAACTCCATTTTTCTGAATACCGAGTTTCCGATCGCAACCTCCACAGTCAGCATAGCAGCGAACACAATCATCGCGAGTCGAGACTTTAACCAAAACGGGAACCTCTCTATTTCTTCTTCGCGGCGGGCAACAACGCAAAGGCAGAGACTTCTTCCTCATAGACAGCGCCGACACTCCTTTGACGCGCTCGGGAGCTCCCTCTCGGAGCTCGACGTCTTCTGTTTCTTTTCAGACGGCGGCGACACAGCGACGACGGCGCAGGGCGTTCTTTTCCTCCTCGGCAGCTCAGCGAGGATCTTCCCCCTCGAACGCGCGCACGACAGCTCCCTCTCGGAACTCACTCCGGCCGGCAACCGTCTTCCTTTCTGCTCGGCGTGTCTCCTCTGTTCTCCTCAGCGCGGGCACTCTCGCTGTTCTGTTCTTCGGTCTTCACGGCGCTATCCTCTTCTTCGGCTGTCGAAGAAGAACGACAGAACAAATATCTCTTCCTTTTTTTTTTTTTTCAACAATTTCTTTTTCCAACCAAATTGCAAACTTCATTCACTGAAAAATTGCAAACATAAAATCGTTTGATACATTCGAACAAATCAAAACCTGATTTTTCGAAACCTTCAACACGAACCTTGCTCTGATACTAGTTGTTAGTAATCAAACGATAAAACGAGAAAAAGAAAATAATGTGAAACACCAGAATTACGTGAAAAATCCTTTCGGGGAAAAACCACGGGCAGAGAAACGAATCTACTAGAAAGATCGGAGATACAACTGCAGGTTTTTGCTGCTCTAGCTTACAAGTATTTATAGAGAAACAAAACCTAATAACATTATGGGCCCAACCCGGCCCAATTGGAATTAGGGTCACCCAAATTCCAACAGCTAGATGAAAACATTTGTATGTCATTGCTCGAGGAACTGGATGTTCCAAATAGCAAGCAATGGATCAAATATTTCAGTAGTTCCATAGTTAAACTAGGATAATTTTAAGTAGTTTTGACAGGAAGTGTATAGTAGGAAAGTGAAAGGTATACTTTATGTAGATTACATGCTCATAGCATGCTTTGATCTACCTAAAATTACCGTCATCAAAATTGAAATGGAAGACTTGGAAGATGCTAGAAGATTCTTGACATAGAAATCTATTGAGATTGGAAATAAAGCAAACTTTTTCTATCTCAACAAAGATACAAGAAAAAAGTGATTAGAAGTTTAAGATAGAGCAAACACATTTAAATTTAAAGATGAGCAATCTTCTAATATTACTCAAGGATAAACAAACTGTAAATGCAAATATATTGCAAATATGTTGGCATTAATTTTTTGGCAAACTACATTTATGATAATTATATTTTATTCTATTATTTTTCAAATTGGTAGCTTATTTTCTGGTAATCAAGAAATAATCTATTCAGATTATTGGATGAATGACTATTGGAAATCATGAAGATATTGGTGAAAATAAAAATAAGGAAACTTGAATATCAATGAAAGTATTTGATATTCTAGAGGCATTTGTTTTTTGGAAAACTTTGTTTTGGAAAGCCGATTTGATAAAGATTTGTTGAATTATATTAGGCTTTCAAATCACATTAATCATGGGATACTTTCCTAAGTTTTTGGGATCCATATCCAAGTAGTTGGCAATATTTTCCTAAAATATCACACGAGGTGTCATACAACCAATTTGTTGAGATTTGGTTTCCTTATTCTTTGCAGCTTTGAATTTCGATTTGGTAATTTGTTAAACTGCAGATAAGGTAGTTACCAATGATATTTAAGCGTTCGTTTTCTAAGGAAGCGACTGACAGATTTTTTATTCGCGGAAGGAGATTTCTTCATTGTTGAGTCGTCACCGTTCTTTCTCTCCCAACGCTTCTGCGTATGGGTTTGTGATTATTTATTCAGTTTTTGAATGATTATTTTACACACTCTGCTTATACTGTAGTATTCATCGATTATTCGAGAGTGTTGATTTATTGCGTCCGAAGACAACGACTTGGTGTTACAGATAGTGTCATAGGAGGCAATCTTCTTATTTTCATTGAAGCTCAGTCTCGGGAGGAGGCTACATTTGAACTCGGGAGAAGTTCTGTTTATTGACAAGGGAAGCTTGTTTTTTTGATCGTGTGTAAATAGATCTTGCCATACACGGATTCCGAGGGGAGTCATCAACAACAAGGGGATCTTCTTGATTCTAGATCTCGGGAGAAATTGATCTAAAGTCAAGAAGAGCTCGCAAAAACAGTTTCTTTGGAGAAGTTAGGAAGTGGCGGTGACAAAGATAAGAGGGAATCTTTATTTGTTTAAGTCCATTTGTCTTTAACTTTGTGAACTCGTGAAATATTTTTATATCTGGGCGTGGCCCCCCAGACGTAGGCGATTTGTCGAACTGCGTTACCAACCTCCTGTCTTTAATTTCTGCATATTTATAATTGTCCATCATTATATTAATTATCAGTGTCACGCGAAACACTCTGTGTGACATCGCATAACTGATCTTAATCTTTCACAAACTATTAATAGAATATCTTATTATAATACGATAGGAAGCATGATGTACTCTATGGTTCGTAAGATATGACTTAGCCCACTCAATAAGCATAGAAAGTATGTCTAATCCAAGTAAAAGTAATTGAATGCTGTAAAATGGATATTAAGTTAGATCAAAGGTTCTCCAGATATAGGACTAGGGATCAATAAAAGGGTTGAAACCCTCGGACTCTTAGCAGGTTGGCAGCCTAGATTATGGAGGGTGTCTAGATTCAAGAAAATCCATGTCCAAATATTTCCTTACATAATTTTTTGAAATTGTGAGTTAGAGATCATATCGCTAACAAGTAGTAGTTTTGTCTACTGTTAAAGTCGAATACATAGCATTGACAAAAGTTGTTAAAGAGACTTTAGGTTAGAAACAAGATGTTGACATAGTAAATTACGATAATATGGGACCAACAATTTAGCTAAACATCAAGTGTTTCACGAAAGGTCAAGACACATAGACATAAAACCCCACTTAGAGATATTCTAGCTTCAGGTATAGTTCTTGTAGACAAGTTTCCAATTGAAGATGACTTGACAAATTACTTGGTACCAAATGAAATGTGTGACTAACCTTTATTTTTCTTTCTATTTTAAGTCAAAGATGTCACACCCCAGGAGGGGGCCTAACAGAAACACCAGGTTAAACGATCAACCTCGGGGAGTTCCACCGTCTAACCTAAGGCTTTGTGCGGAAGATTTATGATCGATCCATGACCTCTGAGCTAAACAAATGTGAGAATATAAGCAATAATAGAAATACAAGATAAATGAATATAATTACATGCCAAAGTACAGTACAATCGCAAATATGTTTTTACATTTAACGAAATAATGAAACAAAATTAAAGGTAACTCCCTAGCGGTTGGTGCCGATCCAATTCACTTTTGCTTCCTCTTTCCTTTACCTATGGAGGGGGGAAGTCGTTGGGGTGAGTGACAAACTCAATATGGGATGTTATACCTATCACTCATGTTATAATGCCAGTTATAAAATCAATGAATGAGTATTAAATCTCAAAACCAATTCTATGTTATTAAATCTCTTCTCATTTTTAGATAGATCAATCAGGCTAACTTTTAAAGTAAAGTGTATACTAATTAAGCCCTCACTATCCATACCGTACTACATAGTCAAGTGTACCGTGAAAAAGAAGACCACACAAGGATCCTCCGAAATACACCACACAGAAAGGCAGCAATAACATTAGATAAAACCTCATAAGGAGAATAGATATAGTCAACCACTAGGGAAATCACGGTCGGCATACCCTGGGCCTCGTGGATCACACAGTAGGTCACCAGGAGGGAATCAACGATCACTCTCGATTGGTCGGCATACCCTAGGCCTCGTAGATCACACGGTAGCTCACCAGGAGGGAATCAACGATCACTCTACCCTGAGCCCTCGGGAACACCGCACAAGGGACTTATCATACCGGGGTAACAACGAACAAACACTGATTAGATCAGGTAACAGAGATAGCATAGCTCAAAACCCAGGACTAGCCAAAGCTCCGAGCCCACAACCATATGCAAGGAGTTTAACAAGAGGGAACTCAACCCGGAGGGAATCAACAACCACTCATCCCGGATGTAACGCCCAGGTTTTTCGGGTTTCCATCTTAGGGGTATTTTTGTAAATAAGAAATATAGGTCCTTTTTTTGAGCGGGAGGTTTTATTAGAATCCTAGGAATTTTTGGGGATTTTTAGAAGAATAAGTAAATTTTTGGAAATCCAAATTGATAGCGTAATGCCAAATTCTATTTTTAGCCCTATAGCGGTTTTAATTCGTAAAAATAGTAAATTAAGCCCGTTTTGCGAACAAAGAGTTTCGTTAGAACCCTAGAGATTAATATAGATTTTTGGAGGAATAAGAGAATTTCAGAAAAAACCAAATCTATAGGCAAAATAACGAACTAAGTGTGTAATTGATTTAGGGGCAAACTTGTAATTAAGGGAATCATTAATTCTTTTTATAAAAACACAAATTACTCTTCTTCTCCTTACCCATTTCCACGCAAGTTTCCAGAGAGCAATTTGCTCTCCATTTTGGCGATTCCTCCTCTAATGCCATTTCTCCCTTGCCGATCAACGCTTCCTCCTCCGGTGTTTCTTCTTCATTTTTTTTCCCGTTTGACGTTCTAGGTAAGCTCTAAGCATTGGGCGTGTTTTGTTGTAGTTTTTAGGGTGTTTTTTCGTTAGGGTTTCAATTGGTCTTTTCTTGAAATTGTCATTTTATGATAGAAATGTGTTGGGTTGTTGATTGGAGATGCATTTACGGTTATTGTGGTGAATTGATAAACTTTTAGGGATTTTGGGTTGTTGGAGAGCCATTAATGGAGTTTGGGTATTTGTGAGCACAACGTGCTCGATGAAATGCCCAAATGGAGAAAATGAAGTTTTAGGAAAGAATTTGCCTTAGTTAAGAGCTTGGTTTATGTATGGAATTCGTTTATTTAGGATCAATTTTAATGCCACTACTTGTAAAATGTGTTAGGTGAACCAAGCTTTCGGACGGTGCTCGGCATTTCTAAGGACGCCAGGCAAGTGGGTGTTAGGTTTTCGGCCCTTAAGGCCCTACATCATGTCAATGTTAGGTTTTCGTGTTTTGATGATGATTTTCTAATTGTGGGGCTTAACGTGTTGGGTAGCCTAGAATGTTAGTTAATAGTTGTTTGTTAGGTTCGTTGCGAGTAAAACATGTCTATGTACGTTTGTAAATTGTTTGATGATATGTCATACGTGAATTCCTCATGCATTATGTTTGCTCAAATATCATATGAAATGTTTCCATGTATGATTTATGTAAAGGAAAGGTAACGATTAAGTGTGGGTTGGGACAGTATGGCCATATCAACAAAACTAATGTCACTGTCCACACGATGGATCATGATTACGGCCGAAAGGACTATGTACACGCACTTGGCCTACTCCCTGGCACGATCCCCACCTTAATTCATGTCAACGAAAAGAAAAAGAATAAGAACAAGTAAACGAACATGTTTTATGAAAAATCATGCCTTCATGCATATGTCATTTATAGTACATTCCCTTACTAAGCATTAGGCTTAATGTTTAAGTTTCATGATGTAGGTGACAAGAACGAAGGTGATGAACATTCCCACGATGATCAAGTATAGGTGGTCGCTGGATGGGTGCTTGTGGCGACGGTAAGTGTTTTAGCTAGGCTTGATGACCCTTCGATTTGCTCCAAACTATTTTGTGGTAAATAGGTGTGGATTAGATTAAGATTTGTTGATGTTATGGATTTGAGGACGTATAGTAAGTATGAATTTTGGTGAAATGCATAGTGGATTTAGGCTTGGAGTTAAGTTATTTTAAATGATTTCATAAACGTAATTGTTTTGGTGATGTTTTAGGAAATTTTGCTTTTACGTTCAACATTTGTGTTGTGAATTAGGTTGGATTGTAGTTGATGATTTTAGGTACTTTAAATCTGTAAGGATTCGTTCAGTTTTTAGAGCGATCCACACAGTTTGTTTTCATGAATTTTAAACACGTGTTCGGATATGTTTTGAGTCTTGATTTTCGAGGTTTCGAGGATTTTGTGTTTTAAAAGGTTGGGAAATGTTTAGGGAAGTTTAATGTGAAGGGTAGATGGAATAAAGGAGAAAAGAATGGCTAAGTGTAAGAAAAATGAGTGGAGGAGTACTAGTGGGCGCATTGGCCAGGCGCTGGTGCGCGCTAACCAGGCGCGGCGCGCGCGCACCAGGTGCGATCGATCGTGGTTTTGGGTTATTTTTGGTTGGGAAACCCGAGCCGGCTCGATCGATCGGGCTTTGGGCACGATTGATCGCGTTTGGCACGTGTTTGACACGTGAGGAGTGCGTTGGGGGCGCCCTGGCGCGCGCTGCAGTGGCAGGCGTGCGCGCGCCGAGTGCTGCGCGCGCGCACCACATGGCACCCACATGCAATTTTTTTTTTTTAATTCCGACTTTTCAAAACATGTTTCAACCCGACCTTTTACGATACTTTTTAAACGTATTTTACGGGCGACCCCCACGTATTTTAAAGGATTTTAAGAGCCCAAAAACCGAGTCGACATTTTTCCGAGAAAGGGTTTTTACTTCGTTTTGATGATTTAAAAGTCGACGAATTTTATGCCCGTCATGTTTAAGTTTAAAGTTAGGATTAAGTTATGGTTTGGCCGTGGCGGCCCTAACCGGGTTGGGGTCGTCACACTGGAGCCCTATCCAAACAATTGTGGGGAGTACCACGGCAACCCTCAAACACGGGTGCATCTGGGCAAAATCCCTTGATCCTCTTAGTTGGGCCCCGCTAAGAGTGTCAAACGATTACCTCCAGAATCAACACCAAATGGCAATACAAAAAACTATGCAATGCATCAAAAAATCAGTCCACAATAAAACACAACAGCATAGTATGATGATCAATCTCAACTCAAACTCATCGGCAAGACAAGAAAACATGGCAGTAGGCAGTCAAATCAAGTCAAAAGTATACATGCTTATTTAATGCAATATGCTCATATTTTTAAAACAACCGACATTAATATCAGGAGTAGTCCACCACAATAATACATATATGCATGTTATGTAGGTATATCGCAGTAAATATAAAAACACATACCACCGAGGCGAGTCCTCTTAACTTCAATGGTCCGTGTCTCCTCGGGGATCGTCTCGAGGTCTGCAAAATCCTCCTAATCTAGGAGTCCAAACAAGGTAGGAAACCCCGTTAATATCCAATAGGTGTTAAAAACAATCTAAACTAGGAGCTGGGCGAAACTAGGCCTAAAAAGCTCAAGTTGACTTTTGGTCAAAAAGTCAAAGGTTAACGGTCAACAATTAAAGTCAAAGTCAATGGTCAAAGTCAATGGTTGACTTTGACTTACCGGTTCAGGTCCAGTTCGGACCGGACCAATTTGGGTTGAACTGGTTCAAGTCGGGTCGGAACTAGTTTGGGTCGGATCGGCCCGACCCAATTCTGTATGGCCTGGTCAAACCTAGCCCAATTGGGCTTGGGTCGAACCCAGCCCGAGTCAGGCTGACCCGGCCCACTGGATACCTGGGTCGAGCCTGACCCAGCCCGAACAAAACTCGGCTCACGGGCTCGAGTTGACTCGGCTGGCGACGGCCGAACGACGTCAAGTTTTCACGATCAAGAAACGCGTTCTTTCCGACTGTTTCCTCGTCGAAAACTCTCCCCAATGCGTCATCACCTCTATTCTGGCCGAATCGTGTTAAAAACACCAACAATCGGCCTCCAAATTTTAGATCTAAGATTCTCTAAAAATCGAACACTTCAAATGTAAAAGTCGAGCGAACGAAAGCCTACCTCCGAAAAAGTCCTTCACTAAGGTTACTCTACTCTTCAAGACGAAGAGTTTGATACCAAAACTTCGCCGAACGGAGATGACTTCGGCGTCGGATCTCCTGTCCTCGTGCAGCGGCGTCTCTTCCCTATCTCTCTTTGTTTCTTTGTTCTGCCGACACAATAAAACCATCAGGTTTTCTATTTGAAAACCTATTGTTTTAATATTCTACTTTACCATTTTATTTATTTATTTTATTTCAATTTCAATATTTTATTTTAATTCTTTTAATTTAATTGATTTACGGTTTCTAATTTATACTTAAAATTTGCAAAAAAATTTATTCAAAAATTTTCATTCACAAAAATTTTCCGGATTTTACATCTTTTCACCCTTTTATGAATTGGATTAAGTGCATAAAAAAGCCTGAAGTATGGGAAAAGTAGATAAAAAAGTTCGAAGTATTGAAAGTGCAAAATAAAGCTTTGCGGGGGACCAATCACTCCCCGCAGAGGGTGGGGCGGGTACCCACCCCCTCACGCGGGTACCCGCCTCATGCGGGGGGTCATGCGGGTACCCGCCGACCCCCCGCGTCATGCGGGTACCCGCATCATGTGAGGCGGGGGACCGCTGTAAAAGACAGTGCCTCATTCTTTCTGTTTCTCTCGCCTCTTCCACACTCGCTATATGAAAAGGATTATCCTGCTGTTGTCGTCGTCGTCTTTGTTAGGCATGGCAGATTCAAAGGCAGTGCCTGCTTCTCTTCTCGTCCTTCTTCTTCTTCTAGTTCTTCTTCATGAAGCTGGAGCTGAAGCTGATGAACTGGTAAACCAGCATGTCCACTTTGCTCTTTCCTCTCTTCCATTTTTTGATCTCCGAATAAATAACTAAGTTCTCTTCTCGTTTGTGAATATCTCCTCTCTCTCATTCAGTCTTTCCGGCTTCGCAGAGGGAGAGAGCGATGATTGAAAATGTATTTTCAGTTGGCGTTAACGTTTCCCCATTTTATTCTTCTTAAGCAGATAATGATCGCTGACCTTAATCTCTTCTTCTCGGAAGAAGATGGCTCGGTATCCTTCCGATTCTGCATTTCTTTTTGAATCATTGTATTGCTCAGAAGAGCATTGGGAAGACGAAACAACAGAGGTCAATTATGAGAAGAATGAAGTTGGGAGAAGCCATTACTGTGATTTAAGTATTACCCAGAAACCGAAAACCTTGTTGGAGCAAGATCTATTATGGGAAGAAGACGAGTTAATCTCTCTACTGTCGAAAGAACACCCGAATAGACTCCATAAAAACCTACTCGCCGACCCATGTCTCGTCGGAGCCAGAAGAAACGCCGTCAAATGGATGCTCAGAGTCACTACCCACCATTGTTTTTCTGCACTCACCGCCGTTCTCTCCGTTGATTATCTCGACAGGTTTCTCTGCAGCTTTCACTTTCAGAAAGAGAGTCCATGGATGATCCAGCTGGCTGCAGTGGCTTGTATCTCTTTGGCTGCGAAAGCCGAGGAAACTCACGTTCCGCTTTTTCTGGATCTGCAGGTAAACAACATTTCTATTTACAATGGCTCTATTTCGTATTTCGAAATGTTTGAACGTAGATTGCTTATTTTTTTCTGAGCTTGCAGGTGGACGAGAGTAGCTACTTATTTAAAGCTGAAATGATTAAGAAAATGGAGATTCTGGTTCTCTCATCTCTTCAATGGAGAATGAATCCCGTTACTGCACTTTCCTTTCTAGATTTCATAACACGAAAGCTTGGATTAAGGGATCATCTCTGTTTCGAATTTATCCGGCGGTCTGAGCAAATACTTCTCTCTCTTATTACAGGTAAAAATGAACAAATTTGAGAAGCGTTAGCAGAAGTTTTTCTCTTTTGCTAGCCGGAATTCTCACTCTTTGCTCATTATTTCCAGATTCTAGGTTCATGTCTTTTCTTCCTTCTGTTCTAGCCAACGCCATTGTACTCTATCTTGTAAATAACATAGAGCCAAGTTTTGCGATTGAATACCAAAATCAGCTGTTTGGTATTCTTCATATTGATAAGGTTCTGCATTTTTCCTCCCAACTGTAGGTCTAATTCTCTAATTTCAAGTTGTTCATAGAATCGTATCGCCTTATTACAGGACAGGGTAGAGGACTGCTACAGGCTTATTTCGGAAGAAACAGGCAGCCATTGCCGCCGTAGCCACAAGCGCATGTTTGGTTCTTTACCCAGTAGCCCAAGTGGGGTTATAGAGCTCCATTTCAGCTCGGATAGTTCGAATGACTCCTGGCCAGTGACATCCTCGCCAGGACCATTGTCGAAGAAGACGAAGGTTATTCATGAACAGCTCATTGAGACACCGAAAACCCATAAAAGTGCTGCAGATTTACTCAGCATTCCTCGCTAAATTTCTACGATTTAGTCGTCGCTACCTCCTTTTTCGCAGTGGACACGAGAGTACGAATGTACGTTCATCGTTCAATAAGATATTAGCGCCATTACCTGCAAACTCTGCAATTTCCACCAGCTCAATATTGACAATGTATGAGGCGGGTACCCGCGTGAGGAGGCGGGTACCCGCCCCACCCTCTGCGGGTGGGGGGGGGTGATCGGTCCCCCGCAGAGCTTTATTTTGCACTTTCAATACTTCGAGCTTTTTTATGCACTTTTCCCATACTTCGGGCTTTTTTATGCACTTAATCCTTATGAATTTCGTCCGCAAAATTCGCCTCAACTACTAATCATAAAACAAACAAGGGTATCTCTCTGCCATTTCGGACTCCATATAAATAACTCCACATCTTCAAAGCGAAGACAATGGAGGCGAGCTCTAAGTCGTGGGTAGGATAGTTCTACTCGTGGGGCTTCAACTGTCGGGAAGCAAACGCCACTATTTTGCCTTGCTGCATAAGAACACAACCCAGACCAACACCTGAAGCATCCGTATAGACTGCATATGGAACGTCCCCATCGGGAACTGTCAGAATCGGAGCACTGGTCAATCTTCGCTTCAACTCATCAAATGCATTCTAACAATCACCATCCCAAACAAACCGCAAATCCTTGCGAGTGAGTTTGGTAAAAGGCGCGGTAATAGAAGAGAAATTCTCCACAAAACGCCGATAATATCCTGCCAGGCCGAGGAAGCTGCGAATCTCAAAACGTTCTTGGGTGGCTGCCAATTGACTACGGCCTCAATCTTCGCAGGGTCTACTGAAATACCCTCTCACGAAACCACATGACCCAAGAATTTTACCTCACTCGGCCAAAAATCACACTTACTTCGCTTGGCATATAGCTGATGCTCCCTCAGAGTCTGCATGTAACACCCCTAAAATTGTACCCACTTTTTGCGTACATATATTATTATTATTATTATTATTTTTTTTTTTTTACTTTTTACTTTCTTATAGTTTAAATAAAACTTCGTGCGGAATTAAAACTGTAGTTGAAATCAAAACTCAAATCGGAATTAAAATGGAACCTTGAACATTTAAAACAACTATAAAACAATCAATAAAAATTTAAAAACATTAATAAAAAAACTTTAAAACAGATCAGAAAAGAGGGAGGGCAGAATTGGAACTCTGCCCTCGAAAAGATGCAGCGACCGGGCGCTGCTATATGCAGCGACCGGGCGCTGCTATATGCAGCGCTCGGTCGCCGAGTGCGCTGCATAATGCAGCGCACGATCGCTGCATTATGCATCGCCTGGTCGCTGCATTTGCAGCGATCAGTTGCTACCTGCAGCGACCAGCACGGCGCCCAATCGCTCTCTGCCATCCAAGAACCAGAACACTTAGCTCCCTGAAATTTCCAGAGAGCAAACACTCCATTTTCACTCTCTGGAATTCGATTCCAGGGAGCACTTCTCATCCACCATTCTTTACACCCTTTCTCATTTTTCACCACCTTCACATTCTCTATCATAAACACTTATAGCTTAAATCCAACCGACTCACAGCGGACTTTACGAAGTCCAACTGCGTGGATAACTCTAAAAACCGAGCCATCCGTATCCATTTAAAAACAATTCATAACATTTAATTTAACAACCAAACAGTTCCAGAATTTCTATAACGTTTAAATAACTGTTTTTAAACTAAAACATTTTATACATTCATCAAAACAGTTTAAACCAAAACGTTTTACATACAATTACCAAAACGTTATCTAATCTCTATCCAGATCCAAACAACCTAAATATTCTATACAGTTATCAGATCACACATCCCAAAATAACCCCAGAGTCCATACATACATCCCCACGGGTCGTATCGCGCCTCGACTACTCAGCGCACTCCCACGAGCATCATCCATCAGCTGCTCCTACATCAGGAGGAGGAATATCATCCTCACCTGGGTCAACGTAACCTAGAACGTCACCTACACCATACAGACACATATGAGATATTGAAATCTCAGTAAGCTACGTAAATGCAAATGCATGCGTGCGTATGCCATTCAGAAATCATGCTCAGATTCAGAGTACAGATACAGAATTACAGATTACAGATTCATTACGTCACAGACAAACAGAATTGTCACCGAAACCTCTACCCACTAAGCGGAGAGGGCCCATCCAGCGGTCGGACTACCCTTTCCACCTAGAGAGGGGGGGTACACGCTTGCAACACGCACAGCCGTGCCTGAGCCCCATCCCGCGTGACCAGAAACAGACAGATTACGTTTATTCATTCAGATTTCGTTACAGATTTCATTTCAGATATACGTTCCTTTTCTTAAAAACACGTGCAAAATTCCTTTTCATGACTTTCGAAAACCGTGATGCATGAACAGTTCATATCAGCGGAAAGTAAACAAACAGTTCATATCAGCAGACAATATAACATAACCTATAAACAATTAACCTAACTACCCAACCTAAACCACGTAAAACAAGGAACCCTCAAGGATCCTTGATACGACGACGAAGTATGGTGTAGACCTTTCGGTCAAGCAAGTCACGAGAACTTACCTTGAGCGCGCAGAATATCAAGCTTCGTCCACGGGAGTCGTTACCTAAGGAAATTTCACCAATTGACGTTAATACGAGCTTAAACTCTTAAATGTCCGAAACTAATAAAATCCTTATCTTAGCTAATCGATGTTTTTACATAACGATTTAACGCTCGGAAATCTCGAAATTCATATTACAAGTTATTTCCGAAAACTCGAAAATTTAACAATTTATAACTTTTTCGCAAATTGATTTCTCTTCGTCCAATAACGTCCAATACGTTCAATTTATACTTAATCACGGCTAACCTATTAATTACGAAGCCTAAATCGCGTTTTTAACGGAAAAGCTAATTTAAACCCTAACCCTAAATCGAACCAAAACTCGAAATAAACGACCGAAGACTAAAGCTACATACCGAGGGTAGCGAGAGAGGAAGAAAACGTGAAGGACGGAGGAGAAACAGAGCTTGAACGGAGTCGGAACGGAGGAAACACGCCGGCGGCCGAGAGAGAAATTGCTCTCTGTTCGTGCGATCCAGAGAGAAAAAGAAAGAAAGAGAGAAAGTGAGGGAGAAATGAGGGTTTGTGATGTTTTTAATAGAAATTATTTTGCAAATTACCATTTTGCCCTTCTTACTTAAATCTATTCGTTTCGTCTTTCGTTTCGTTAATCGTCCAACGATCTGGATTCACCAAGTCTCCATATTTCACCAATATATCCAACTTATTATTTGAGACTTATTAAAACTGTCCGTTCGCAATTCGGACCTCGTTTACTATTTTTACGAGAACGTCTCTTACATTACGAAAAGCGTATTTACTCGGAATATAGTGTTTGATCTCCGAAAATTTCCGTAAATTCCTTAAAATTCTTATTATTCGTTAGAATCGTAATGACGCTTTCTTTTTGTGAAACGGACCTGATTTGATATATTTACCAAAAATGCCACTAATAATATAATAATAATATAATCAAAAGGTCCGTACAAACCGGATATTACATTCTACCCTCCTTATTCAGAATTTTGTCCACAAAATTAAATTATGCAAACAAATCAGGATACTTAGTCATCATATCCTGCTGTCGTTCCCACGTCGCCTCTTCCACCTCGTGATTCCGCCATAGAACTTTGACTAGCGGAATGTCTTTGTTGCGTAGAACCTTGATGGAATGCTCCAAAATACATACTGGCCTCACCTCATAAGTCAAGGTAGGCTGTACCTCGATCTCTGAAGTCTCTACGACATGAGATGGATCACGCAAACATCTCCGAAGCATAGATACGTGGAATACATCGTGGATACCCTCCATGGAAGCCGGAAGCTGCAGCCTATACGCCAACTTCCCAATCCTCTTCAGAATAGGAAAGGGCCCCACGTATCGAGGGTTCAGCTTACCCCTCCTTCCAAATCTCGTGACGCCTTTGAATGGAGAAACCTTCAAATAAACTTCGTCGCCTTCCTCGAACTCTAGCTCTCGCCGTCTCGTGTCAGCATAACTCTTCTGCCGGCTCTGAGCTGCCTCTATACGCTGTCGAATAATGGCAATCTTCTCTGCCGTCTGCTGTAGAATCTCAGGACCAACGATGCTGGCCTCGCCAACCTCGTCCCAATACAACAGAGATCTACACTTTCGACCATACAGAGCCTCGTACGGTGCCATGCCGATGGTAGCCTGGAAGCTGTTGTTGTACGAGAACTCAATCAGAGGCAAGTATCGGCTCCACGAGCCCTGAAACTCCAGCACACACGCTCTGAGCATATCCTCAAGAATCTGGTTCGTCCTCTCTGTCTGACCATCAGTCTGAGGATGGAACGCTGTGCTGAAATTAAGCTGAGTCCCCATCGCTTTGTGTAAGCTCTTCCAGAACTTTGACGTGAATCTCGGATCTCGATCCGAGACAATAGAAACCGGCACTCCGTGCAACTTCACAATCTCCTGTACATAGAGCTCTGCGAGCTGATCCATAGAAGACGTCATCTTCACAGGCAAAAAGTGAGCCGACTTTGTCAATCGGTCCACAATAACCCAAATGCCGTCATGGCCTCGCGTAGTCCTCGGGAGCCCCACAATGAAATCCATGGAGATCTGCTCCCACTTCCACTCCGGAATCGGCAGTGGCAATAACGTTCCGGCAGGCCTCTGGTGCTCGGCCTTCACCTGTTGACAAACTAAACAGGTCTCGACATACTTGGCCACCTCTCTCTTCATGTTCGGCCACCAGAAGTGTTGTTTCAAATCCCGGTACATCTTGGTACTCCCCGGGTGCACAGAATATGCCGAAGAATGTGCCTCGGCCAATATCTCCTTCTTCAGATCCTCGTCGCTAGGCACGTACCACCTATGCCTGAACTTCAGAATACCATCCTCCGATAAATGGAAATCCGACGAGTCTCCCAATGTCATACTAGATAGAAGCTCCATACACTCCGAATCACTCTGCTGAGCCTCGCGTATACGATCAAGAATGGTTGGCCTGAGAGAAATGTTGGCAAGCATATAGGACAACTCTGCCACTATCTCCACGTCGAATCTCTCAATCTCAGACCGCAGCGTAACTGACATCGCTGCTAATGATGGCTGACTCGCAGGAGGCACTCTACTCAATGCATCGGCCACCTTGTTCGCCTTTCCTGGGTGGTACTTGATATCAAAATCGTAATCATTGACGAACTCAAGCCATCGCCTCTGTCGCATGTTCAGCTCCTTCTGCGTAAATAAGTACTTCAAACTCTTGTGGTCGGAGAATATCTCGCACTGCTGCCCATATAAGTAATGTCTCCATATCTTCAGTGCGAAAACCACAGCTGCTAGCTCAAGGTCGTGTGTGGGGTAGTTCTGCTCATACGGCTTCAGCTGCCGAGATGCATAAGAAATAACCTTCCCCTCCTGCATCAATACACAACCGAGTCCCACTCCCGATGCATCACAATAAACACTGTATCTGACACCTTCATCAGGTAGCGCCAGTACTGGGGCAGTGGTCAATCTCTGCTTTAACTCCATAAAGCTGTCCTCACAAGCAGACGACCATACAAACTTCTCGTTCTTCCGAGTCAATCGTGTCAGAGGAAGTGCGATCTTCGAGAATCCCTCTATAAACTTCCGATAATAACCGGCCAATCCGAGAAATCCACGCACCTCACGTACGTTCTTCGGCTGTGGCCAATCTCTGACCACCTGAATCTTGCTCGGATCCACAGAAACTCCGTCCTGTGATATAATATGGCCCAGAAAACTCACTCTGTCAAGCCAGAACTCGCACTTAGAAAACTTCGGATATAGATGATGCTGACATAACGTGCTCAGAACTATCCTCAGATGGTCCTCGTGCTCTTCCTTCGTCTTAGAGTAAACCAAGATTTCGTCGATAAACACCACAACGAACTTATCCAGATACTCTCTGAAGACACAGTTCATCAAGTCCATAAACGCTGCAGGAGCATTAGTGAGTCCAAAAGACATAACGAGGAACTCATAATGCCCATACCTCGTTCGGAACGCCGTCTTCGGTATATCATCCATCCGGACCTTCAGCTGATTGTAACCCGAGCGTAGATCGATCCTGGAAAATACTCGGGCACGCTGCAGCTGATCAAATAAGTCGTCAATCCGGGGCAGTGGATACTTATTCTTCACTGTGAGCTTATTCAGCTCCCTGTAGTCGATACACATCCTGAGGGTCCCGTCTTTCTTTTTAACAAACAGAACGGGCGCACCCCAGGGTGATACGCTAGGTCGGATGAAACCATTCTCTAACAATTCGTCGAGCTGAGTCCTCAACTCCTTCAACTCGGCTGGTGCCAATCGATAAGGGTTCTTAAACCTCGGTGCAGAGTTAGGATAGACGTCAATAGTGAACTCAATCTCCCGGTCCGGTGGTAATCCGGGAAGATCATCAAGAAAGATGCCAGAAAACTCTCTGACAATAGGAATATCGCTCGGCTTCAATCCGCTGAGCAACTGACAATCAAAGACAGAGGCCAAATAAATAGAGCACGCACCTTTGAACTGCTCGTTGACCTCCATGGAATAAGAAATAGGCGAGCTACTCAATCTGCTCATCGCCTGATAAGAAAACTCAGCTTTACCCGGAGGTCGAAAGGTGACAATCCCGGATCGACAGTCGATGGTGGCGTAGTGCTGCGCAAGCCAGTCCATCCCCAAGATAAGATCATAGTGCTCAATGCCCATAACAATAAGGCGAGCATAAAGGGTGCGATCCCCAACCGAGATAATATTGCCCTGGACAATACGACCTGACTGCATACGCTCTCCTGAAGGTAGCATCACGCTATACTCGCATTCTGCTATCTCAGGCGCAAGTCTCAATCTCGACACACAAGTGGTGGAAATAAAAGAATGTGTAGCCCCCGTGTCTAGTAAAGAGAATACAGGAACACCAGTAACCAGTATAGTACCTGCTATCACGACTGGCTGATCCTCGTTGTCAACATCTCCAGGCTCAATAAGTGCGAAGATCCTCGGCGTAACTCTCCTCTGATCTCCGCCAAACTGATCACGGCCCTGCAGCTGACAATCTCTGACGAAGTGGCCAATATCTCCACATCTATAACACTTGTTCGTGCCAACTCGGCACTCGCCACCATGCTCCTTCTGGCACCTGGGGCACCATGGCATCGGAGGAGCCCCCTGTACTTGCTTTCCCTTGCCTCTATCGTTACCTCCCTCAAGAGGTCTCTTCACACCCCTAGGCCGTGGCTGAGCTGGCTGTGCTCTAGGCTGCCATCCCTGATTCCGAGACTGAGGACGGATCTCTCGGAAGAAGCCCTTCGCTGGCTCCCTCGGTCTAACACAAGTGGCCCTGGCAGCCTCAATGTCCAGAGCTCTAGCTGTGATGTCAGAAAAGGGTACGTCGATAATACCTGAGACCACAACATGCATCCGTATCTCCGGATTCAGTCCCTCCATAAACTGGTGCACCTTCTCCTCGTTATCGCTGACAAGACGAGGTGCAAACCTGGACAATGCCTCAAACCTCCGAATATACTCCGCAACTGAACCAGTCTGCTTCAACTGCGTAAACTCGTTCCTTTTGGCCACTCTCACTGTGCGGCTGAAATACTTGTCGAAGAATAAGAACTTGAATCGATCCCAAGTCATAACTGATACGTCCGTCGTTGCCTTGATGGAATCCCACCAGAAACGGGCATCCATCGCTAAGTGAAAGGTAGCATACGCCACCTTGCTCCCGTTCCCAACCTCGGCATAAGCCAACATGTCCTCCATCACCCGGATCCATTCCTCGGCACGCGTCGGATCCGATGACTGGCCTTCGAATACTGGAGGCCGTAGGCCTTGAAACCTCTGCATGCCCAGATTACTGGGGACTACCAGCTCCTGAGCCCTCTGATTCTCTCGCTGTTGCTCTCGATTTACTAGGTCCGTAATTTGCTGCGCTTGCCGGTCCATATGCTGGGACTGGCGGTCTAATAACTCCGTAAGACGATCCATCACGTCGTCTCTAGGATTACTTCCTCGAACCATATTTATAAAAATCCTATAAAATTTAAAACAAGTAATCTCTAAGAAACAAAATCAAATAAAGCTATAAACAGACTTACAGTTGATGAAGGATATCCGCGTAGTGGCTGTGCAGTCGAGCAGTCTACAGAATCGATTTTAAAACCCGGGGGCTCTGATACCATAAATGTAACACCCCTAAAACTGTACCCACTTTTTGCGTACATATATTATTATTATTATTATTTTTTTTTTTTTTTTTTTACTTTTTACTTTCTTATAGTTTAAATAAAACTTCGTGCGGAATTAAAACTGTAGTTGAAATCAAAACTCAAATCGGAATTAAAATGGAACCTTGAACATTTAAAACAACTATAAAACAATCAATAAAAATTTAAAAACATTAATAAAAAAAACTTTAAAACAGATCAGAAAAGAGGGAGGGCAGAATTGGAACTCTGCCCTCGAAAAGATGCAGCGACCGGGCGCTGCTATATGCAGCGCTCGGTCGCCGAGTGCGCTGCATAATGCAGCGCACGATCGCTGCATTATGCAGCGCCTGGTCGCTGCATTTGCAGCGATCAGTTGCTGCCTGCAGCGACCAGCACGGCGCCCAATCACTCTCTGCCATCCAAGAACCAGAACACTTAGCTCCCTGAAATTTCCAGAGAGCAAACACTCCATTTTCACTCTCTGGAATTCGATTCCAGGGAGCACTTCTCATCCACCATTCTTTACACCCTTTCTCATTTTTCACCACCTTCACATTCTCTATCATAAACACTTATAGCTTAAATCCAACCGACTCACAGCGGACTTTACGAAGTCCAACTGCGTGGATAACTCTAAAAACCGAGCCATCCGTATCCATTTAAAAACAATTCATAACATTTAATTTAACAACCAAACAGTTCCAGAATTTCTATAACGTTTAAATAACTGTTTTTAAACTAAAACATTTTATACATTCATCAAAACAGTTTAAACCAAAACGTTTTACATACAATTACCAAAACGTTATCTAATCTCTATCCAGATCCAAACAACCTAAATATTCTATACAGTTATCAGATCACACATCCCAAAATAACCCCAGAGTCCATACATACATCCCCACGGGTCGTATCGCGCCTCGACTACTCAGCGCACTCCCACGAGCATCATCCATCAGTTGCTCCTACATCAGGAGGAGGAATATCATTTTCACCTAGGTCAACGTAACCTAGAACGTCACCTACACCATACAGACACATATGAGATATTGAAATCTCAGTAAGCTACGTAAATGCAAATGCATGCGTGCGTATGCCATTCAGAAATCATGCTCAGATTCAGATTACAGATACAGAATTACAGATTACAGATTCATTACGTCACAGACAGACAGAATTGTCACCGAAACCTCTACCCACTAAGCGGAGAGGGCCCATCCAGCGGTCGGACTACCCTTTCCACCTAGAGAGGGGGGGTACACGCTTGCAACACGCACAGCCGTGCCTGAGCCCCATCCCGCGTGACCAGAAACAGACAGATTACGTTTATTCATTCAGATTTCGTTACAGATTTCATTTCAGATATACGTTCCTTTTCTTAAAAACACGTGCAGAAATTCCTTTTCATGACTTTCGAAAACCGTGATGCATGAACAGTTCATATCAGCGGAAAGTAAACAAACAGTTCATATCAGCAGACAATATAACATAACCTATAAACAATTAACATAACTACCCAACCTAAACCACGTAAAACAAGGAACCCTCAAGGATCCTTGATACGACGACGAAGTATGGTGTAGACCTTTCGGTCAAGCAAGTCACGAGAACTTACCTTGAGCGCGCAGAATATCAAGCTTCGTCCACGGGAGTCGTTACCTAAGGAAATTTCACCAATTGACGTTAATACGAGCTTAAACTCTTAAATGTCCGAAACTAATAAAATCCTTATCTTAGCTAATCGATGTTTTTACATAACGATTTAACGCTCGGAAATCTCGAAATTCATATTACAAGTTATTTCCGAAAACTCGAAAATTTAACAATTTATAACTTTTTCGCAAATTGATTTCTCTTCGTCCAATAACGTCCAATACGTTCAATTTATACTTAATCACGGCTAACCTATTAATTACGAAGCCTAAATCGCGTTTTTAACGGAAAAGCTAATTTAAACCCTAACCCTAAATCGAACCAAAACTCGAAATAAACGACCGAAGACTAAAGCTAAATACCGAGGGTAGCGAGAGAGGAAGAAAACGTGAAGGACGGAGGAGAAACAGAGCTTGAACGGAGTCGGAACGGAGGAAACACGCCGGCGGCCGAGAGAGAAATTGCTCTCTGTTCGTGCGATCCAGAGAGAAAAAGAAAGAAAGAGAGAAAGTGAGGGAGAAATGAGGGTTTGTGATGTTTTTAATAGAAATTATTTTGCAAATTACCATTTTGCCCTTCTTACTTAAATCTATTCGTTTCGTCCTTCGTTTCGTTAATCGTCCAACGATCTGGATTCACCAAGTCTCCATATTTCACCAATATATCCAACTTATTATTTAAGACTTATTAAAACTGTCCGTTCGCAATTCGGACCTCGTTTACTATTTTTACGAGAACGTCTCTTACATTACGAAAAGCGTATTTACTCGGAATATAGTGTTTGATCTCCGAAAATTTCCGTAAATTCCTTAAAATTCTTATTATTCGTTAGAATCGTAATGACGCTTTCTTTTTGTGAAACGGACCTGATTTGATATATTTACCAAAAATGCCACTAATAATATAATAATAATATAATCAAAAGGTCCGTACAAACCGGATATTACACTGCAAGACAATATGGAGGTGCTCAATATGTTCACGGCGTGTCTTCGAATAAATTAGGACGTCATAATAAAGACTATCACGAACCGGTCTAAATATGGTCGGAAGATTCGGTTCATAAGGTCTATAAACACCGCTGGGGCATTAGTCAGCCCGAACGGTAGCACTAAGAACTCAAAGTGCCCATATCTAGTTCGAAAAGCGATTTTAGGTATATCTACCTCGCGAATCTTTACCTGATGATATCTTGTCCTCAAATCAATCTTCGAGAAATACCGTGAACCTCCGAGCTGGTCGAAAAGCTCATCAATACGCGGCAACGGGTACTTATTCTTCACAGTAACCCTGTTCAGCCTCCAATAATCGACACACAATCTCAACGATCTATCTACCTTCTTGGCAAATAAGACGAGAGAGCCCTAGGGCGACATACTTTAATAAACCCTCTACTCTGCAAATCATATAACTGCTTACACAGTTCAACCAACTCAGTGGGTGCCATCTCATACACAAGAATAGAAACCGGAGTGGCTCTCGGAACGAGATTGATGCAAAACTCGATCACCCGATCTGGAGGTAAACCCGGTAGATCCTCAGGAAAAACGTCATCATACTCTCTGACGACTGAAATATCCCTCTCCAGCACCGCGGTTTCAGTGTCAAGGTTCATCGACCAAAACCCTCCATACCGTTCTAGTCTTCTCCTGCCTCCCAAGCATACTCTAAAGAGTGAGTTCACAATTCCCGCACAGGGACCTCTTTTATAAGCAACCACTCTGCCAGTCTTTGAAATAAGAGTGACTCGCCTCATATGACAATCAATCTGAGCCTTATACTTCATCAGCCAATCGCAACTCAGAATGACATCGAACTGACTGATGGGTAAGTTAATAAGATCAACTGCAAATTTGCATTCATCGATAACCACACAAACTGCTCTGCATATACATGCAACTCTACTTCTGTTGCCCAGCGGAGTATTGAAAAAGAAATGAGTATCTAACTCCTAGATGGGTACCTCCAACACTTCAGCAAAATCAGCAGATAAAGAATGCGACGCCCTAATATCGAACAACACCCGAGCAAAAGTATGAAAGTTCAGAATAGTACCGTTCACAACTACTGACTGATCAGGCACTGGTTAATACTCGGTCCAGCCTTCTGCATAAAACTGACCAGCAACTCCTTTGCCTTTATAATCACGACTACGACCGCCGTCCTTGGAGTTAGATCCCCAAAATCTTCCTGTTCTCTGCTACTGTACAAGAGGGGAACCCCTAGCATAGGGCTGCTCGATGGGTCGATAAGGAGTATCAATAATAGGTCTATCCTCTTGGCGCTGGGGAGTCTAAAATTGAGTCTGCTGAAAAGAGGATCGGGTTTGTCCCCAGTTCTGACTTAGCAGGGAGAATGACTCGGCAACTGAGGGTGCGAGCAAGAGAGGTCACTACTGCTGTCCCTGAGGTTGGTTCTTCAGGCAGTTCCTCCTGACATGACCTGACTGGCCACAGATAAAGTAGGTGTAAGGGGAGTATCGATTGCTCCCAGACGAGCCACCCCTAGACCGAGAAGAGCGGCTCGCACTAAGACTTATCTCCTATCGCTGGCTTTACCTGGTCATCCTTCCCCCCCAAAGGACAGCTGTCTGACCCATGCTGGAAAGAGTTATCGCCTGAGGGTTACATCCTCTCTATCCTCAAGACGACCTCTTACGCTCCAAGCAAGTTGTCATACTTCTTCACAGCCACTGTCCGCTTAATATTAAAATTCAGACCCTCAACAAATTTGACATCATGTGCCTCCACGCTAACTCCTTCGGAGTAGGGCACCAGGTAGATACGTGAGATTGTACCACATTAGCATTTTTCATTAATCATTCATTCCATGTATTCTACTAACTGCACTTATTTGTTCTCAAACATTTATCACTTAGAGGATCATGGAACCTTGTGCTTTGATACCAATAATTTAGCTAAACAATTTAGCTAAACATCAAGTGTTTCACAAAAGGTCAAGACACATAGACATAAAACCCCACTTAGAGATATTCTAGCTTTAGGTATAGTTCTTGTAGACAAGTTTCCAATTGAAGATGACCTGACAAATTACTTGGTACCAAATGAAATGTGTGACTAACCTTTATTTTTCTTTCTTTTTTAAGTCAAAGAGGTTTAGAGCTTAGAGGAGATCTCATGCTCTCGTTATCTCCTAATATTACTCAAGGATGACAAACTATAAGTAAAATATCTTATTATAATACTACAGGAGGTATGATGTACTCTATGGTTTGTAAGACATGAAGTATGAAAATTAAATTATGGCTAAGTCAAGTAAAATTCATTGGATGCTTAAAATGAATATTGAGATATACCAAATAGTCACTAGGCATAGATAGGATTAAGATATCCTAGATGACCAATCTCTTAATATTACTCTAGGATAACAAACTATGAGTAAAATATCTTATGATACAATCATAGAAAGTATGATGTACTCTATGTTTTGTAAGATACAATTTAGCTCGCTCGATATGCATAAAAAGTAAATTATGGCCAACCTAAGTAAAAGTCATTGGATGCCATAAAATCGATAATAAGATATATGAAAGGGTTGCTAAATATATGATTTAGAATTTTGATAAGGGGATTTAAAACCCTGAACTCTTAGCAAATTTTGCAGACTCACATTATGGGGATGTAAGGACCCCAGCACTAGCGGCTGGGCTCGGAGCCTACAGACGCACCGCCATCAACCCGACCCAAATTCATAAACTTTTCCTTCCTGGCAAGAAGTTTTATGCCTCCCTAGTGATTCGAACCCAGGCCTCCAGGCAACATATGCCTGGAGGCCTGGGTTCGAATCACTGGGGAGGCATAAAACTCCTTGCCAGGAAGGAGAAGTTCATGATTTTGGGTCGGGCCTATGGCGGTGCGTCCGCGGGCTCCGAGCCCAGCCGCTAGTGCTGGGGGTAGGTGTTTAGATTTTAGGAAATCCATTGCTAAATTTGTCTTTACAACATTTGGAACCATAGTGAGTTGGAGATCATGTCCTCAGCAGGTAGTAGTTTTGTCTACTATTGACCCAAATACATGGCATTAATAGAAGTTATTATAGAGCTTTTGTGGATTCAGGGATAACTAAGAGACTAGGTCAGAAACAAGATAATGTCATAGTAAATTGCAACCGTATGGGAACAATTAATTTAATTACATGTTAAGTGTTTCATGAAAGGTCGGAACACATAGACATAATGTTGAGAATTATATGCCCACCCAGAAAAATGTGTGGAGTAATTTTTGTAATATACGAATAAATTTATATTGATTGATATTATATTTGTTTTCTATATCATGCTTTACGAAATTCATACAAATTTCTTTTTTACTTGCTCAAATTAACATATGTATTTTATATACATGAAAGAGAAAATATAAATAGTTGTAATCAAAATAAGTATGCAACTTATATTTAAAATATGAAATATTCAAATAATTTATAGTCACAATTAACATAGTTAATCTTATTAAAAAGGTATAGTCATATTCCGATTAAAAATGTAACGACATAAAATTAATATTTCTCATATAGTATGATTATATATGACTGGATCAGATAAAACTATAATGTTCTAAAAATTTCTATCGAATATAAAATAATTAATTTTTATCATAATAATAGTCATATATGTATGACTTAGTTATTTGTATTTAACAAACGCCTATTTATTCTAGTTTATTCTTTGACGTACTTGGTAAATTTTTGTATATGTTACAATTCGAAAACCTTGCATATGAGGAATAAATAAAAATAAATAGCTTGAAATGTTGACATTGATGCAATAAAATTCATTTCTATATATTCTCTTGTTTGTTAGTCTGGTGACTGAATAATTAACACGCAATTCATAATCGTTATAAATTAATTTTTTAATCAAGAACTAATGGTGGAAAATGATAAAGATGTAACATGAGAAGTTAAAAAATTATAAAACTAGCTCTATTACGAATCTAAATGGAGGGTCAATACATATGTCATGTTATCAATGAACACTTTAAGTAAACATACTCTATATTTCTAATAGTGCAACTCTAAATATTTAGTGGAATTACTTTAAATTTAATAATTTTGTTGGTTAATATAAAGAATTTATACTAATTAACAAAAAATTATTGAAACTGAAAAATTATACGTCCATCGGTCCATTCGTTATTTCTTATCATTATTCGAATAATATAAAAATAAATTAGGTAGATTAAATAATTAATTATGAATTATTACTTGATATACTCATATAATAAGATAGAAGGACAAATAGTTGTCGTAATTAATTTTAGTAAGTTAGTTATATTTCTTTCAGTTTGGTTTTTGCATGAAGTGGTATCAAACCGAAACCGAATGGAACCCAACAGAGAACCGATCCAAAACCAAGGTTCCGTTTTTTGTTTTTCTCTGTTCAGTTTGGTTTGGTATTTTAACTATCGATTATTTTATTTTGGGATCGATTTCTTGGTTTTTCAATTGTTCGGTTTTGAAATTTTCGCTCACACAGAAGCAAATTCGTAATTTACATATCCATAATTTACAAAAAAAATCAAGCAAGTGAAATATCAATTAAAGCAACAAATGCATATCTTACAACGCTGAGTGGGAGACGCAGAACAGAAAGTCGAGCAACGTTGTGTGCGTCTGTGCGAGATGCAGAAGCTCGAGGCTCAAGCAGCTTTGTGTGAAAGACGACGCAGCTCGACTAGCTTTGTGTGTGAGACACCGAAGCTCGAGCAATTGAGACTCGAGCGAGATATCAGAGCTCTTTATGCGTGCGATTGCGCACACTGCAGAGCTCTGTGCAAGAGCTAGAACCATCGAGTGAGAGAAGGGAGACAACAATCGTGCAATGAATCTAGTGTGGGCTATGGGCTGTGGGCTGTGGGCGTTGATCATCGAATAGGAGCCCTCGCCTGTCGCCTCTCAGTCTCAGCAGTCAGTCCTCTCAAAGAAAGCGAAAACATTTTAGGGATGCAGGCATTTTAGGGTTAATGTCGGTTAGATTCGGTTTTTCTCGGGTTTACTCAGTTAAAGCCGACAACCGAACTAACATATCGGTTCTCGACATTCGGGTCTACATTTCGTTTTAGACCTAATGGAACGTCGGTTTGGTTCGATTTTCAAGTTCAATCCGAACCGATTTCCACCCCTACTCGATTAATTAACAAACTAGATAAAATTAATTGATTTTTTAAGTGAATTGTTCAAGTTGAATTTAAGGTGGCAACAAGTTGATTTTGGATTCGGTGACTTTTGTGGACAAATTTTTACATATAAATTTAACTTAAATAAGAGATTAAATGTTGTAACAATTTGTTGGTGATTTTACACAACACCGGTGTACCCATAAGCAACATAATGGTAAAAACATACATGGAATCCACAAGAATTGATACAATGAAATTTTCAAGTGTCAATTTACTTTTACCTCGATTTTTTTTAAACAGAAAACTTTAGATTTTGGACTAATAAAAACAAAAGCATAAACTTAAAAATTTGATTTTTACTTCAACTGGTAAAAGCTAGGACTAGAATTTTTCTTCAATAATCCACCTAACTGAATTGATTGTCTTTTGTCAATTACTTAATTTGTGCGAATTAGTTAATTGACAAACCCTAATTATCTAAAAGTATCTCACAATGGTTGAATAGAAATGCCTTTAGAAATTGAATTCCCTACATTGTTATGTGAATAAAACAACAACGATTCATAAATTCAGTTTCTCAATTAGGTTGTACATATTATGCAGGTTCTATCTTACACAAACGCATGGTTTTCATTCGATGATAATGTGTTATACATCTAACATGCAAATATTTTATTTAAATTCATTAACCTACCTATTGGCCAGATAATCAACTTAACATAAAGCATCAACTAGAATAAACCTAATATGAATTAATATAATGAAAAAAATAAAAATTTAATTAGATTTCATTCGAGTTTAAATCGTAAGTCTATGAAATATATCATGATACCAAGAGGAAAATCAACAGGAAAAATCTTATCAATATTTGTGGAAAATTAACGAAATTAAAGTAGTAAAAATCCTATTAAAATTAGAAATAGGATACTAAAATTTACGCGAAAATTTTTTTCAGTAAAAATCCACTGTGATGATGAATCATTGTGTGCCGTTGTAATATCCATGAATACCGGCAATAATTGTGTGTTAAAATCTTCTCTATTGAATTCTCGAGTCTCCTGCCTCTTCTTGTTGTTCGATCTGTGTCATATTTATGGATCATCATTACAACGACTAATTAACCATAATTTTCTCCTGTAGTTGTGCCGACTTATGAGTGCAAGTGCGCTGCATAAAAATTCACGAGCTCAACGGCACTTAGAATGAACGTAGTAGCATTGAACCTCGGGTTTTCATATCTTGATCATTGACGACAATCGCATTGAGGTACTGCCTTTGACACCTCTTTAGCAAGTGCAACAACATTCAATGTGATCAAAGTAGCACTCAACTACTGTTTTGTGCAAATTGTTTTCTCTTTTTTAGCATAATTGCGCTCCTCAGTCTGTGGTTACGCTGATTCTTCTTTATTTCACATTTTTGTCATTTTATTTGCACTATAATTCTGATCTATGTATACAACGGATTATTTTAAAAATACAGCGAAAACAACTCGAAAAGTCGTTAGAAACTGTTAAACTGGCAAAACTCACAATTAGAATTACCCAATTTATTGGTATAGTCGTTAGAAACTGTTAACTCGCATAACTCACAATTAGAATTACTCAATTTATTGGTATAAAACCAACTCATTATAATTTTCTCTTGCAGTTTTGATCTTCTATTTCAAAATCGATCTTAAATTAGAAGCTATAATTTCATTTGATGAATTTGAAACTTATGAAAAGTTACAAACCCAATACAAATTATCTATCACAAATTGAGTGTGATGTTGTTGCATTGATCGCCACACATGATCATTCGAGGTGGAGAGGTTTAACAGAGAAGGTCGACGGTATCAAAGTGTCGAGAAGCTCACTTCTAAGGTTACACAAAATAAGTCAAAGATATAAATTCATGATCTTTAAGATTCGATCTAAATAAATATGATGAAATTGTTTTTGTGACGTCCCACGAAATGTGGGCAAGTTCTTGACACAAAGTCGTCTTGGCTAGGGCTATTTGGCAGATCAAAGCAGTGACTTTGCTCAGTCACAACTCTTTCAATGCTTGGATTTTGGAGTTGCCATTTGAACAGCTTCTATTCTTGGGTGTGGTTGGAAGGTTCTCCAAATTTGAAGGCGAAAGGATGTGTGAAGCGAAAGTTATATTGAAAAGAGTGAGCGGTGTCAGATAGAAGTATAACCAATTTGGCCGAGAAAATAGGTCTCCTTTGGGAAGGTATAACTCGCCCGATTGAAATCAAATGGATGAGATTTGTGAACATAATGATGCTTTATATGTGAGGATGGTTGTCTCCAAAAATGAAGCAATGAATCGATGTGGATAGAAAGATACAACAATTAAAGAATTAAAAAACCTGTAGTAGTGCTCCTTGCAAAATCTCCAATTTTCATTTCCAATAATCAATATACTGCAATTTTGATCATTTTTTACATAAAATAAGCACTCAAAACAAACAAAACAAAGACTGCAACTGCATTCAAGTGTTCAACGTATTCTCAATCTCACTGTAACACCCAGAAAATTCCGATAACGTGCGTAGCCCTAAGTTGTATGAGAGTTTAATGTTAAGTGATGGAGGGATTAGAACTAAGTAAAATGTAAGAAGAAGTTTGACAATTCAAAACCAAAGAGTGGGTTGAAAAGTCAAAGTATTTAAGCCAATCAAATTTCAAAGAAATGTGTGAAGGAAAAGGGGCATTTCTTTTGATGACTCACGTTGGATTTTAGGAGGGAAAAAGGGAGGGTGGAGTTGTAATTTTAAAAACTTTGGGTGAGATTTTAAAAGAAGAAAATTTTTAGGTTTAAATGGTAAATTTTTTCTCTTTTTCCTTCATCTCCCACGCCATTTCTTCTTCTCCTCCATAGCCGATCTCCTCCCTCTTCTTTTCTTCAATTTTGCAAGGTGTTTCAAGGTAAGAATGAATGGGTTTTGGTTTGTATACATATAGGTGAAGTTTATTGGTGATTGTAGGGTGTTTTGGTTGGATTTAGTGAGGGTTTGAAAACCCTAGATTGGGGATTCCTAAAATTCCATTCCCTTGGTTAGTTTTCTTCCTCTTTTGATCATTTAATCCTTAGATATGATAGTTTAGGTTGTTTGGGTGGTTAGATTAAGGATTTGGAGTGAGTTGTTAGAAAACCGGTTTTGTACATTAAGAACACCGATTCTGTTTTTGGTTTTTCTGTTTGGCCAGTATGTTTGGTTGGTTAATTTGAGTGTTTCAATAGATAGTAGACGTGTAGAGGTTTACGGGTTTGGGTGGCACGTCGAAATCCGTTGAAAAAAGAGAAAGTTATGACCGTTTGAAGTTGGATGCTCGAAATTGTGCATAAAATCGGATTTTAGGGCTTTCATGGTGAATTTTTTTTAAGTGTTGTTTAGTTTTAGTTAGAAAATTCTTTAGAGTTTATTGGTGACTTACCAAGTTAAGTTTTCGTTATTTTAGGTCATCGAGCTAGTGAAGTGATAAGACGAAGTGAGAAATTGAAAGTCGAGCAAGCAGGTAAGTAGTGGTTGCTATCCTTTCGCCTTCGGGCCTACACCATAGAACGGTAGGGTTTAATGGTTATTTGTTTTGCTTCGTGTTGTGTTGAGTTGTCTTGTTGTGTTGCATATCTTTGAAGCATACATCATGGTTTATAGCACGCTAGATACGAATAGTGGCATTGCGTGGCATTGTGAGTGTGTATGATAGTTGGATAAAGAGTAAGGCATCCTATGGGTGCAGGCAAATTTTTAAGGCATCCTATGGGTGCGGGCAAATAAGGCATCTTTCGATGTAGGCAAATAAGGCATCTTTCGATGCAGGCAACTAAGGCATCCTATGGATACGGGCAAACTTTAAGGCATCATGAAGATGCATGCACCTTTTAAGGCATCGCGATCGATGCAGGCAAACTTTATTAGACAACTGAGCGTTAGAAACTGCATGTGATAGGATTGATTGCATTGTGTGTTATGGCATTCATTGTTCCCTACTTGCTAAGTATTAGACTTATGCTTTGTGTTCTATGGTGTAGGTGACGAGATTTGCACAGGTGAGATAGACGAGACAGCCCAGGACTAGACAGCAGTCGGAGGAGTACGGGGTACGCCGGTGCAGGCTATTGTCGGGGCATCTTGGCCATCGTCTTCCGAGGGTTGTGTGGGAGTTTTGGTATTTTGTTTTTAAATATTTTTCCTAGCTATTTTGGGACGGTTGTGAGTGTGGATAGTTGGTCTGTACATGTTTGGAAGTTGAAATTATTTTATTTCCAGTTTTGATTGCAGGTTTGGGTTTTTTTTTTAAATTTTAGGCGTTATGCCGCTCGTTTGATTTTAAAACCAATAACGTTGGGTTCTCGTTCTCTATTTTTTTTCGTTATTCGTTTTAAGTCGGTTTTCTAAGATTTTTACGAGACACGGAGTCGAAAGTGTTGGGAATGTGTGGGTAAATTTTCAGGTGATTTGCAGATGTTTGGCTTGAAGAAAAATAAAGAAAATGGAGAAAATTTGAAAAAAGGTGAAAAATGGGCGTTTTTGGCCGAAAAACCCGAGGAGGCCCGATCGATCGGGCGCTGGGCGCACAGGTGCGCGCGCGGCGCCTAGCGCGCGCGCCCAGCACCATGTTTTTGAAAAAAAAAAATTTAAATTCCTATTTCTACTATGTTTTGACCCGACCTTTTCCGACGTATTTTAAACGTATTTTACGCACGTTTACCAACATTTTTCAAGGGTTTGAAAAACCCAGAAATCGAGTCAAAAATTATTTTAAACGTCGTTTTATACGCAGGTTGAGTTAGCAAAGTAGCCCACCGAGCCGGGGTGGATTCGGGGGTGTTACACTCACCAATGGAGATTTACTCAATCAACAAACAACAAAATTATAATGATTATGTTCAAGATATATGCGCAGCAAATTATAAGAGAGACGAACTCGAAATTGGAAGAAACACTAAACAGACAAAATGCAACAATCGGAAGTCAAAGATCCAATATATATATACAAGAAAAACCAGAACAAAGACAAAGAAACAATAAACAACAAATTATACGAGAGATAAACTTGAAATCAAAAGTATAGTGACTCCAATTTTGTACAAATTTCACAAACAAAATGCAACAATCAAACAAGCAAACCATTGGCCAACAACAAAAATCAGATTTGTCTCACAAGCTGCTCTATTTTGCAAGGCTCGGTTCTTCGTTGTCAGAACAAAATTCATCAGTCTGAGAAGGTGAGAGAGAAGAGAAGTGTCAACATCTTGTTTAGACTGTGAGTCGAGAGAAGAGAAGTTAGAGAAGTAGAGAAGTGCGATGGCGTCTGGACTGTGAGTCGAGAGAAGAGAAGACAAGTATGATGGCTGACAGAAGAGAAAGGTAGAGCATAGATGAGCTAACAAAATGCAATGATATGCACTCAGTTGGATCTTGCGTATGCTATAAGTGTGGTTAGCAGATTTATGTCAGATCTTGGGCAATGTCATTGGAATGCTTTGAAGTTGATTATAAGATAGATATCGAGTTCTTTGGATATGAAACTGATGTACGGAAGGAATGCTACAACATCTGCTTCAGCATCAAAAACATAATTTGTAATCGGGTATGTTGATTCCAATTTCGTTGGTTGTCTAGACTCATCATGTTCTACTTCTAGATATGTATTTATAGCTTATGGAGAAGTTATAAGCTGGAAGACTCAATTACAAAAGACGGTAGCTTTGTCCACTACACAAGCAGAATACATTGCCGCGACAAAAGGTGTTAAGGAAGCTCTCTAGTTTAGAGCGTTAGTTTCGGAGCTCGGTGTGTTCGTTGTTCCAAAAAGTTTCTATGATAGTTAGAATGCAATATATCTGATGAAAAACCAAGCTTTATGAATGATCAAAAGCACATTGATGTGAAGCTTCATTTTATTTGAGAGGTTGTTGATCGAAATGAAGTGAAAATTCAGAGGATTAATACCGAGGAGAATCCAGTTGATGTCCTTACAAAATTTCTTCCAGTTGTCAGTGTTGAGGAAAACTAGTCTATAATCGAGGATGCACAAGCTTTGGATAACAGCATGAAGATGTTTTCAAAATTGGAACCAAAGAGGAGATTGTTAATATTGGTTCAAATTTTGTGGTTTATTCTTTCTGGATTTACATTTTCTTATAAATATTGTAATATTCTTCTTTCTATATTAATGAGTGAATGAGTTGTAAGAAAGTATAAAGAGAGAGAATCAGAGATAATAAGGTGTGGTAGAGTGGAAGAAATCTGTAGAGATAGTGAATCGAGAGAGGGGTGCTCTACAGGGTTTTCTCCCTTGGTGAGGAACGACGTCTCTTGTATTCAGCAAAATGTTGCGGGCGATGTCTCAACATTACGAAAAACTCTTACTTTCTTGATTCTTGAATAAAACTTATTGTTAGGGTTTTGTGTCGTGGATGTATGACAATTTAGTCTGAACCACATTAATTATTGTATCTAGATTCTTCTTTCACTATTCTTTTTTATTCTTGATTATTTCTCGTAATGTAATTGGGTTCGATGCTAAATGATATTGGAGTCAAAACTGGAAGAAGTCATTTTATGTGAAACCTCCACTTTGACTAGTGGTACAATTCCAAATGAAAGTTTAGAATTAAATGGAAAAGGATGGTGGTGATACACTTAGGAGACTAGTGACACGTTCCCAAGGCACATCACAAAACCTCACTAATCTTTATGCTGAAAATTTCTCTATTTCTGCATGTGAGGGCCCACTGGATTGCTCGGAATGGAATACTTATAAGGAGTTTTTCAAAGGCTTAGCATGGGAGCCCAATATTCAGGACATGGACTAGCCCAAACACTTACTTGGGAGATCGAAGATGGATCACTTCAAGCTATAAGGAGAATTTGTCTTCCCTTGGACGAGAATATGTAACTCTATATAATTCGGATTTTTGGGCAAACATTGGCCTTGTTTGTATTAAACTTTATAAACTTGCATACATACATTAGATTGAATGGTTATGGCTAGTATGGTGGTAAGGGTTTGACGTTCACGAGGACATGTTGAACACTCCTAGTTCGAACTACTTAACCTCAAGTCCATGGAAAGCACCAAAGGGGCCCGGTCCACATTGAAGATGGAGGGGGATTGCGCCACTTGAATAAACGTTGAAGCCCGGTCTATTTTTAGGCTAGGCGCACTCCATCAACTTTGTTATTTTGAAATTTTACAACTCATCATCCCATACATGGCTAAAGAAACTATACCTTATGAAGACTTCATCCCCACGGTCGAAAAGATGGAGGAGCGTGCATATGTTCGGACAAGATTCATCCAACCATTTCTTCCTTTTTTTCATTCAATCGAAACTCTCACCACCCTAGGAATACTTAAGCATCGGTTTTAGTGTTTGTATTCAATTTTGAATAATCAATATACACCGGTCAGTTCTCTTAAGGTTCAGAGAGCGTTGGCTCAAGGTAAGCCTTGGTTGTTCATCTTCCAAGCAGAGTTTCGCCTCCGATTGTTCTTCTAGGCTGTGGTTGCTTGGAGACTCTTATCATCACATTCTCTACCTTCTTTCTAAGATCTTAGAAAAGAGAGAAAAGGCAACCAAACCAGAACTTTTGCCGTTGTAATCCTCCTTGGAAGATTACATTCCCCGAAGGTGCTCTAGGTTGCCTCTCGGACCGATTATGGGACTTTCTTGCATATTTTCTTTGTTTTGTGTTTTATTGCTCGAATTTTGCAGGATCTATTCTACACTAAATTGGTAAGACCCCTTTGAAATTTCATTACAATTGGACTTGATTTGATATTTATTTGGTTTGCTTGAAATTGGTTGTTCTCGGATGTAGTCAAGAATACCACCCTACAATTTTGGTTTGCATAACCTTTGTTTTGCAGGACTAAAGGTTATCATCTGGTATCAGATCCAAAGTTACTTTCTTAGGGTTATTTGAGTGATCTTTGTTTATGAAATTTCATATATTTTAGATCTATCAAATCGTGGTTAATCGTTATTGTCAATCGGCCAAGGAAGGTTACCCTAACCTAAGGCAAATTGTTGATTGTTGTTAATATTATTTGCAAGAATTGTTAACTGATCTCAAAATATTATTATAAACACTTGATTGATTGGTATGATTAAATTGATTATTAGCATAATTTATTTGGTTGTTGAAAGTGTTCCAATAGGTTGATTTACAAAGTAGCCAAGGAAGGATATTCTTAACCTAAGGCTATTAGGATTTTTGTGTCATCGATTATTGTGTTTCGATTTTAGTAAATTTAATTATTGTTATGCCACATTTTTTATGAAGTAAGTTGCACGAAATTGAAGCATGTTTAAATTGGCTAAATTGTTGCTAAAACGTTTTTAAAATTGATTTCCTAAATCAGACATTATTTCATTAATAGATATTTAGCACACTTGAAAGATTAATTAACTTTCCTAATACAGAAACATCTAACAATCTACTTTCCTAAAACTTAGGAAATTAATTAGAGCCTCTAAACTCATATTTGGAAAGTATAATTGATAATAAAGGAGATAAAATTTCTTAATAATCGAAAATATTATCCTTACCTGAATAAGTTATTTTAAGAGTAATAACGTCTAAGTTGTAATCAATCCAAAAAGAATCTCCTAAAACTTTAAGAAATAATTAATACAGTGATTACTAGGAGTGGAGCAAATTACAACCAAAATCTTGACCAAAGTCGGGATATGGAAACTCCCCAAGATGAAGACCCTCAAGTGGGTGAATCAAGTCTACAAGGCCAAATTGACGGCCTTAGCCAAATGATGAAGTTAGTTTTGGAAAGATTGGATGAACGTAACAAAGATAATGAACGTAATAAAAATTTCCAAGACACCTTTCATGGAGAGAGAAATGAATCGGATCTTAGAGGACCATTACCAAGAAGAAGAAATGAGGTCGAGTTCCATGCAAAAAAGGAGAACCGAACCGGATTATGGAATGCCTATACCTCGAAGAAGAAACGAACCTGACTTCCTGAGCCAATATACGGGAGGAACGCTGAACCTCCTAGGGAAAGGTTCCATAACCAAGACTACCAAGATGAAGAATATTTTTTAGGAGAGGGGGACTTCATTCCAAACCAATGCAGGGAAAATGATGAATTTAGGCATGCCAAATGTCAATACCTTCGTTCAATGGAGCATGCAACGGAGATAAATTTTTTGGACTGGTTAGACAAGGTTGAGAAAGTATTCGACTACTATGGATATTCATATCATACTTTGATACAACTAGTAGTAGCTGAACTAACTGGCTATGCGTTCTTATGGTGGGAAAATCTTAAAAATCAAAGGTGGCAAAACCGTGAAGGTTCAGTCACTACTTGGAGAGAAATGAAGTATCTCATGCAATAGAATTTCGTTCCTAGCCACTACCGACAAGAACTTTTTCTACAAATGTAGAACTTGTTACAAAAGGGACAAACGGTAGAATAGTATCTCACGGAATTCGAGATGCTAAGAATAAGAGGAGGACGGAACGAACTAGATGAGCAAGTGATTGCGAGATTTATTCGGGGATTAAACTGAGACATTAGCAACGTAATTGAACTACATCCTCTCAACTTATTAGATTCCATTAGCCAAATGGCCATCAAGGTCGAAAGACAATTAAAGAGAGTGTTAAGGACAACCTCCAATAGGTTCCCTTCCAAAACCCCCAGAACCTATCAAAAAAACATTCAAGGCTGAAGAGAAGAAACTTTTTACCAAGAGCTGGCCGACTAAAGAGTCTAATAACAGGCCTACAATAGCATATACTAATCAAAATAGGGTAAGAGACATTAGATGTTTCAAATGCCAAGGCCTCGGACACATGTTAGCTTCAATACCCCAACCGACATATTATGGTAATCAGAGAAGAGAGTGGTGAGATTGAAAGTGAAGACGACCAAGAAGAGGAGCTCATAAAGGAGGTAGAATCTGAAGATGAAGTTTACCATGCTCATGATGGACCTCTTTTAATGGTCATACGACGAGTACTCGTATCAAAAACTAGTGATGATCAATGCCAACAAGAGAATATCTTTCATACTCGTTGTCTGATAAATGATAAAGGATGCTCGCTAATAATCTATTGAGGAAGTTGTGTCAACGTAGCTTCCAAATACATGGTTGAAAAGCTAGGGTTACACACTATTCCACACCCAAAACCTTATAAGTTCCGATGTTGAACAATAGGGATGACATGAAGGTCAATAAGCAAGTTACCATTGAATTCTCTATCAGAAAATACAAGGACTCCGTCCTTTGTGATGTCGTACCTATGAATGTCAGTCACTTACTTGTAGGACATCCCTGGTAGTACGTCAGAAGAGTATCACATGATGGTTTTTCCAACTACTACTCGCTTAAATTCGAGGAAAAACAATCAAGTTATGTAACACCCGAGAATTTTTCTCAATGTGTATTGCTTTAGATTTAATTAAGTTATGGATCTTAGAGTTATTTAAATTATTAAGGAAGGATTGGAGAGTAAATTTATAGGAATTTAACGGTCGAAGAATGAGAATTTAACGAGTTATTTAGTTTATTAAAACTTGAGATTTTATTTGGAAGAGGATTTCTAAATTTTAGGTCGAGTGGACGTGAACTTAAGGAAAATACGGAAGTTCTAACATGTGAGGGCAAATTAGTAATTTAGTTTAAAAATTAAAAAAATTTAAAAAAAAATGTATAGAAACAGAATGGCTTCACGAAGAAGCCATTCTGCTTCTCTGTAACCCGAGCCCCGACGAGAGGAGCCGAGCGACATCCCTCCGACGGCGACCACCATTCAAAAGTGCAGACGCCGGCAAGCTGAAGCCAGAGCTCGGTTTGACTTTTTCCGCGCCTGACCCGACCGAAAATAGGTAGCTCCTCCTCCCCTGTTTTCTCTCTGTTGCTCGGCCGTGGAGTGGCCTGCGGGTTGGGTCGTTTTCTTGGTGGTTTTGTGATGAAAATTTGGAGGATTTAGGGGTGTGTGAGGGGCGATCCACGAAGGGCTGGAGTACCCTGTTTTCAGAGTGAAACCGTGAGGTGTGTGCTGTGCATTTCGGGCTTCTGAATTTGGAAGCCCTAATTTGTGTTAAATTATGCTTAATAAGTTAGAATATGATAGATTAGTGAGGTATTGGATGAGAATTGATGAAAAACTAGAAAAGGGAAATTTTCGATTTATGGCAGAATCGGGTTTTTACCATTTTGACCTAGCTACGGCCATTTGTTTTAAAAATTCCTTTTGGCCGGTTAAAATAGGTTATTAGAGGAGTACGTGTCCGCTGGAATCGTTCGATTCCGATAACCAACGCGAAAGTTACGCGTGTTCGAAGTTTTACGTCGGTTTTTACCGAACCCAAATTAGGGGCCCGTTTAGTTAGGTTTTAATTGGATTAGGCTAGAAATAGTAGTTTGAGAGTAATTGGTGAATGTAGGTTTCATTATAATGAAGCTTGAATATTTGTCATAGGTCGAGCCATATGTGACGTGTGGTGCCAAACCCAGCGAGCTACAGACGACAGGTAAGTTCTCGTGACTTGCTGTGGCCGATAGGCCTACACCATATGTCGTGTTTCGTTGTCGAGGATATTTGGAGTTATGTGTGATTATTCGCTTTGGTTGGGTAGTTTGGGGTTAGGCCTTTTATAGGTTTTGCTTGTATTGTGTAATACCCGGCTTTACGGGATATTAATATTATATTATATGATGGTATTTTTGTAAATATGTCAAATCAAGTCCGTTTTGCAAAAAGAAAGCGTCAGTAGAATCCTAACGATTAATGGAAATTTTAAGGAATTTACGAGAATTTTCGGAGTATTAACGCTATACTTCGAGTAATTAAATTTCTCGTAAAATAAAGGACGTTTTAGTAAAAATAGTAAACGGGTCCGATTTGCGAACGGACAGTTTTAATAAATCTCGAATAATAAGAATGACTTATTGGTGAAATAAGGAAATTTGGAGAAACCGAATCGTTAGAAAATTAACGAAACAAAGGACGAAACAAAATAGAAATAAGAGCTAAGGGCATTTTGGTAATTTGTCAAACCAAATTATATTAAATCAAAGTTTTTCTTCTTCTCCATCACTTCTTCTTCTTCTCTGTTTTCACGAAAACGCCAGAGGCGATTTCTCCCTCGGCCGTTGGCGATTCTCAACATTCCGACCTCCGATTCGTCCTCCGATCATCTCGTTTTCTTCGTGTTTTCTCCTTCTCTCACTACCCTAGGTATGAATCTATGATTTTATAGCGTTAGTTTTCAATTTTCGGCCCGATTTAACGTTAGGGTTTCGTTAGGGTTTAGGTTAAAAATTCGATTTCGGGTTTAAATATCAATAGGTTATCGTAGTTTATGAACGTATAGAACGTATTTGACGTTATTGGACGAAACTAGATTACTTTGTGGAAAATGTTAAAATTCGAGAAATTTCAAGATTTAGGGAAAAACTCGTAAATTGGGAATTGAGTTGCCGAGCGTGTATTGCTCGATGAATTAGCTCAATGAATCGGATTAAAGCTTTAGGAAATTTCTGTAGTTGAGGTTTTGTCAATTTGGACGTTTAGAAACTTAAACTCGTTTTAAAGTCGATGATTCTAAATTGCCTTAAGTGAACAACTCTCGTGGACAGAGCTCGAAGTTCAGCGCGCTCAAGGTAAGTTCTCGTGACTTACTCTGGCCGATTGGCCTACACCGTACTTCGATGTCGCGTCGAGGATCTTGGAGTATTGTGTGCTTAAATTGCTTTAGTTGGGTAGCTAGGTTTAAACGTTTTCGTAGGTTATTTCCTTTACAGTCTTGATGGTACGCATACTTGATTGTTTACATTTATATTGAACTGTTCTTGCATCACGTATTTTAACTTGGCATGAAAATGAATTTCCGCACGATGTTTTCAGAAAACCAATGTGGCCCAGAAATTGGGGACTATCGATCTATTGTGCGGGCCGATTAAGGGTCTGGCCGATACCACATCTCTTGTAATGTAAATAATGAACGTAATCTGTTATCTGGTCACGCGAGGTGGGGCTCAGGCACGATTGTACGTGTTGTAAGCGTGTACCCCCCTCCTCTAACCACACGGGGTAGTCCGACTGCTGGATGGGCCCCCTTCGGTTAGGGGGATGAGATCTCGGTGATATACTGTCTGCGACGCTCTATATGTTATGCATGATTTCTGAAGTCCATATGCACTGCACGCATCTGCATTTACGTAGAATTTACTGAGCCTTTAGCTCATAGTGTGTCTGTATGGTGTAGGTGACGTTTTAGGTGACATCGAGCCAGGTGAGGACGACGTTCCTCCTCTTGATGTGTGAGGCAGTTGGCGGAGGATGGATTGCGGTGGTGTGTTGCGCAGTCGATACTTAACCTACCCGTGGGGATGTATGTATACATTTTGAGGGTATTGGGTATATATGTATAAAATTAGAACATTTTAGGATGATTGGATCTGATAGTGGATAGGTTTATGTTGATGTTTTAAACGTTTTGAAAACCTGTTTTTAAACCGCTTGGACGTTTTAAAACAGGAGGAAAAGTATAGTTTTAAATATACCCATGCAGTTTGTTTTCGTAAAGTTTGACTACGTTTTGAGTTAAATGTTTGGACGATTATGAGGTGTTTAGTATGTTAATTGAGGATGAAATTGGAGATGTGTTAAAGTTGATGTGTTCAGGGGATAAATATTGAAAGGAAGCTTTGCTCTCTGGAATCGGATTCCAGAGAGCTGATTGTAGAAGAAATGCAAAGGCCAGCTCTCTGGAAGAAATTCCAGAAAGCTTGGCGAGCGATCGCTGGAGGAATGGCGATCGCTCGCTGGCCAGTGAAAATCGCCAAGAGCGATCGGACGCCGTGCGAGGGGCGCGAGGGGCGAACGATCGCCCCTCGCCATTTTGTGCTTGGCGATCGATCGCCGGTTTTGGGCGATCGATCGCCGTTTCCTTTTTGCTCGCCTCTTTCCGATTTCGCCCCTAGCCGATTGATAAATTTTTTTATTATTTTTATTTAATTGTTTTAAATTGTTTAAGTTTTATTTAATTGATTTAGGATATGTTTTAAACGATTTAAAAACATAGGTTTCAATTCCGATTTTGGTTTAATTTCCGCCTAAAGTATAGTTAAAGTTAAAAGTGTAAAAAAAAAATGATATATGTACGGGAAATTTGGTACAGTATTAGGGACGTTACAATTATGGTATCAGACCTCCCGGGTTTTAAAATCGGTTCTGTAGACTGCTCGACTGCACAGCCACTACGCGAACATCCTTCCTCAACTGTAAGTACGTTTTCTGCTTTGTCTGATTTAGATTTCTTAGAATTGTTTGCTTTGATTTTATAGGAGTTATAAATTATGGTTCGAGGAAAAGATCCTCTGGATGACACGTTTGATCGACTTACGGAGTTGCTGGATCGCCAGTCTAGCATATGGACCAGCAAGCACAACAAATCGAGAGTCTAGTAAATCGGGAAAATCAGAGGGCCCAGGATTTTATAGTTCCCAATAATCAGGGTATGCAGAAGTTTCAGAGTCTACGGCCTCCAGTGTTCGATGGCCGATCATCGGATCCAAATATTGTGGAGGAATGGATTCGAGTGATGGAGGATATGCTGAGTTATGCAGAGGTAGGGAACGGGAGTAAGGTGGCTTATGTTACCTTCCACCTGGCATTAGACGCCCATTTCTGGTGGGATTCGATCAAGTCGACGACGGATGTATCAGTTATGACTTGGGAACGGTTCAAGACCGTGTTCTTTGACAAGTGTTTTAGCCGCACAGTGAGTGTGGCGAAGAGGAATGAGTTTACGCTGCTGAAGCAGACAGGTTCAGTTGCAGAGTATATCCGGAAGTTCGAGTCCTTATCGCGATTTGCTCCGCGCCTCGTCAGCGACAATGAAGAGAAGGTGCACCAGTTTATGGAGGGACTTAATCCAGAGATTCGGATGCATGTTGTTGTATCAGGTATTATCGATGTGCCCTATTCTGATGTCATAGCTAGAGCTCTAGATATTGAGGCTGCCAGAGCTACTTGTGTTAGACCGAGGGAGCCAGCTAAGTGCTTCTTCCGAGAAATTCGTCCTCAGTCACGGGGTTGGCAACCCAGAGCACCACAGCCCCAACAGCAGCAAAGGGGTGTAAAGAGACCTCTAGAGGGAGGCAACGATAGAGGCAAGGGCAAGCAGGTACAAGGGACTTCTCAGATACCGTGGTGTCCCATATGCCAGAGGGAGCACAGTGGTGAGTGCCGTGTTGGCACTAATAGATGTTTTAGATGTGGAGAGCTTGGCCATTACATCAAAGATTGTCCGAAGCCCGGCCGAGATCTGTCAGGCGGTGATCAGAGGAAAGTTATGCCGAGGATCTTCGCATTTATAGAGCCTGGTGATGTCGATAACGAGGATCAACCTGTCGTGATAGCAGGTACTATATTGATTATGGGCGTAGCTGTGTTTTCTTTGTTAGACACGGGAGCTACGCACTCTTTTGTTTCCACTGCTTGTGTGTCTAGATTGAAGCTTGCGCCTGAGTTAGCAGAATGCGAATATAGTGTGATGCTACCTTTGGGAGAGCGTATGCAGTCAGGTCGTGTGGTCCAGGGCAGTATTATCTTGATTGGGGATAGAACCCTCTATGCTCGCCTTATTGTTATGGGCATAGAGCATTATGATCTTATCTTGGGGATGGACTGGCTGTCACAGCACTTCGCCACCATCGATTGTCGATCCGGGATTGTCACCTTTCGACCCCCTGGTAAAGCTGAGTTTTCTTATCAGGCGATGAACAGATTGAGTAGCTCGCCTATTTCTTATTCCATGATGGTCAACGAGCAGTTTAAAGGTCAGTGCTCTATTTATTTGGCCTCCGTATTTGATGTTCAGTTGCTCAGCGAAATAAAGCTGAGCGACATTCCTATAGTCAGAGAGTTCTCTGGTATATTCCTCGATGATCTTCCCGGGTTACCGCCAGAATGGGAGATTGAGTTCACTATTGATGTCTATCTGAATACCGCGCCAAGGTTTAAAAACTCGTATCGGTTGGCACCAGCTGAGTTGAGAGAGTTGACGACTCAGCTTGATGAGTTGTTAGAGAAGGGTTTCATTCGACCCAGTGTTTCGCCCTGGGGTGCGCCCGTTCTATTTGTCAAGAAGAAAGACGGGACCCTCAGGATGTGCATCGATTATAGAGAATTGAATAAGCTTACAGTGAAGAATAAGTATCCATTGCCCCGGATTGATGATTTATTTGATCAGCTGCAAGGTGTCCGAGTATTCTCGAGGATTGATCTACGCTCGGGTTACAATCAGTTGAAGGTCCGGAAGGATGATATACCGAAAACGGCATTCCGAATGAGGTATGGGCATTACGAGTTCCTTGTCATGTCTTTTGGACTTACTAATGCCCCTGCAGCGTTTATGGATTTGATGAACCGTGTCTTCAAGGAGTATCTGGACAAGTTCGTGGTGGTTTTCATCGACGAAATTCTGATATACTCTAAGACGAAGGAAGAACACGAGGAGCACTTGAGGATAGTCCTGAGAACCCTATGTTAGCACCAATTGTTTCCAAAGTTCTCCAAATGCAAATTTTGGTTGGATTAGATCAGCTTTCTTGGCCATGTCGTGTCGCAGGATGGAGTTTCTGTTGATCCGAGCAAAGTTCAGGTGGTCAGAGATTGGCCGCAATCGAAGAACGTACGTGAGGTGCGTGGATTTCTTGGATTAGCTGGTTATTATCGGAAGTTCGTAGAGGGATTTTCAAAGATCGCACTTCCTCTTTCACGATTGACCCGGAAGAACGAGAGATTTATGTGGTCGCCTGCTTGTGATAGCAGTTTTATGGAATTAAAGCAGAGATTGACCACCGCTCCAGTATTGGCGTTACCTGTTGAGGGTGATAAGTTCAGTATTTATTGCGATGCGTCAGGAGTTGGACTAGGTTGTGTGTTGATGCAGGAGGGGAGAGTTATTGCTTATGCTTCTCGGCAGCTGAAGCCGTATGAGCAGAATTACCCTACGCACGACCTTGAGTTAGCAGCTGTGGTCTTCGCACTGAAGATATGGAGACATTATTTATATGGGCAGCAGTGCGAGATATTCTCAGACCACAAGAGCCTGAAGTATCTATTTACGTAAAAGGAGCTGAATATGCGACAGAGAAGGTGGCTTGAGTTCGTCAAAGATTACGATTTTGATATCAAGTACCATCCAGGAAAGGCAAACAACGTTGCTGATGCTTTGAGTAGAGTGCCTTCTGTGAGTCAGCCTTCATTAGCAGCGATGTCAGTTACGCTGCGGTTTGAGATTGAGAGGTTCGACATTGAGATAGTGGCAGAGTTGTCCAGTATGTTCACCAACATTTCTCTCAGGCCGACTATTCTGGATCGGATACGTGAGGCTCAGCAGAATGATACGGAGTGTGAGGAGCTTTGATCCAGCATGACATTGGGAGACTCGTCAGATTTTCATTTATCAGAGGATGGTATTCTGAAGTTCAGGCATAGATGGTACGTGCCTAACGACGAGGATCTGAAGAAGGATATATTGGCTGGGGCACATTCTTCGGCATATTCTGTACACCCGGGAAGTACTAAGATGTACCGGGATTTAAAGCAACATTTCTGGTGGCCGAACATGAAGAGAGAGGTCGCCAAGTACGTTGAAACCTGTTTAGTTTGTCAGCAGGTAAAGGCAGAGCACCAGAGACCGGCCGGAACATTATTGCCACTGCCGATTCCGGAGTGGAAGTGGGAGCAGATTTCCATGGATTTCATTGTGGGGCTCCCGAGGACGACAAAGGGCCATGACGGCATATAGGTTATTGTGGACCGATTGACAAAGTCGGCCCACTTCTTATCTGTGAGGATGGTGTCTTCTATGGATCAGCTTGCCGAGCTTTACGTGCAGGAGAATGTTAGACTTCACGGTGTGCCAGTTTCGATTGTCTCAGACAGAGATCCGAGATTTACGTCGAAGTTCTGGAAGAGTCTGCACAAAGTTATGGGGACTCGGCTTAATTTCAGCACGGCATTTCATCCTCAGACTAATGGTCAGACAGAGAGGACGAATTAGATTCTAGAGGATATGCTCAGAGCTTGTGTGCTGGAGTTTCAGGGCTCGTGGAGCTGATATCTGCCTCTGATTGAGTTTTCGTACAACAACAGCTTCTAGGCTACAATTGGCATGGCACCGTACGAGGCACTGTATGGTCGGAAATGTAGATCTCCGTTGTATTGGGACGAGGTTAGCGAGGCCAGCGTCGTTGGTCCAGAGATTCTACAGCAAACGGCAGAGAAGATTGCCATTATCCGACAGCGTATCGAGGTAGCTCAGAGCAGGCAGAAGAGCTATGCAGACACGAGACGGAGAGAGCTAGAGTTCGAAGAAGGTGATGAGGTTTATCTTAAAGTTTCTCCGTTCAAAGGCGTTGTGAGATTTGGAAGGAGGGGTAAGTTAAACCCTCGTTATGTGGGGCCCTTTCCTGTTCTGAAGAGGATCGGGAAGTTAGCGTATAGACTACAGCTTTCGGCTTCTATGGAGGGTATCCACGGCGTATTTCATGTGTCCATGCTTCGAAGGTGTTTGCGTGATCCATCACATGCCGTGGAGGCTACAGAGATCGAGATACAGCCTACCTTGACTTATGAGGAGAGGCCGGTACGTATTTTGGAGGCTTCCATTAAAGTTTTGCGCAACAAAGAGATTCCGCTAGTCAAAGTCCTATGGCGGAACCACGAGGTGGAAGAGGCTACGTGGGAGCGACAGCAGGATATGATGACTAAATATCCTGAATTGTTTGTATGATTTAAATTTTGTGGACAAAATTCTAAATAAGGTGGGTGGAATGTAATAACCGGCTTTACGAGATATTAATATTATATTATATGATGGCATTTTCGTAAATATGTCAAATCAAGTCCGTTTTGCGAAAAAAAAGCGTCAGTAGAATCCTAACGATTAATGGAAATTTTAAGGAATTTACGAGAATTTTCGGAGTATTAACGCTATACTTCGAGTAATTAAGTTTCTCGTAAAATAAAGGACGTTTGAGTAAAAATAGTAAACGGGGTCCGATTTGCGAACGGACAATTTTAATAAATCTCGAATAATAAGAATGACTTATTGTTGAAATAAGGAAATTTGGAGAAGCCGAATCGTTAGAAAATTAACGAAACAAAGGACGAAACAAAATAGAAATAAGAGCTAAGGGCATTTTGGTAATTTGTCAAACCAAATTATATTAAATCAAGGTTTTTCTTCTTCTCCCTCACTTCTTCTTCTTCTCTGTTTCCACGAAAACGCCAGAGGCGATTTCTCCCTCGGCCGTTGGCGATTCTCAACATTCCGACCTCCGATTCGTCCTCCGATCGTCTCGTTTTCTTCGCGTTTTCTCCTTCTCTCGCTACCCTAGGTATGAATCTATGATTTTATAGCGTTAGTTTTCAATTTTTGGCCCGATTTAACGTTAGGGTTTCGTTAGGGTTTAGGTTAAAAATTCAATTTTCGGGTTTAAAAATCAATAGGTTATCGTAGTTTATGAACGTATAGAACGTATTGGACGTTATTGGACGAAACTAGATTAATTTGTGGAAAATGTTAAAATTCGAGAAATTTCGAGATTTAAGGAAAAACTCGTAAATTGGGAATTGAGTTGCCGAGCGTGTATTGCTCGATGAATTAGCTCAATGAATCGGATTAAAGCTTTAGGAAATTTCTTTAGTTGAGGTTTTGTCAATTTGGACGTTTAGAAACTTAAACTCGTTTTAACGTCGATGATTCTAAATTGCCTTAGGTGAACGACTCTCGTGGACAGAGCTCGAAGTTCAGCGCGCTCAAGGTAAGTTCTCGTGACTTACTCTGGTCGATTGGCCTACACCGTACTTTGATGTCGCGTCGAGGATCTTGGAGTATTGTGTGCTTAAATTGCTTTGGTTGGGTAGCTAGGTTTAAACGTTTTCGTAGGTTATTTCCTTTACAGTCTTGATGGTACGTATACTTGATTGTTTACATTTATATTGAACTGTTCATGCATCACGTATTTTAACTTGGCATGAAAATGAATTTCCGCACGATGTTTTCAGAAAGCCAATGTAGCCCAGAAATTGGGGGCTATCGATCTATTGTGCGGGCCGATTAAGGGTCTGGCCGATACCACATCTCATGTAATGTAATTAATAAACGTAATCTGTTATCTGGTCACGCGAGGTGGGGCTCAGGCACGGCTGTACGTGTTGTAAGCGTGTACCCCCCTCCTCTAACCACACGGGGTAGTCCGACCGCTGGATGGGCCCCCTTCGGTTAGGGGAATGAGATCTCGGTGATATACTGTCTGCGACGCTCTGTATGTTATGCATGATTTCTGAACTCTATATGCACTGCACGCATCTGCATTTACGTAGAATTTACTGAGTCTTTAGCTCATAGTGTGTCTGTATAGTGTAGGTGACGTTTTAGGTGACATCGAGCCAGGTGAGGACGACGTTCCTCCTCCTGATGTGTGAGGCAGTTGGCGGAGGATGGATTGCGGTGGTGTGTTGCGCAGTCGATGCTTAACCGACTCATGGGGATGTATGTATACATTTTGATGGTATTGGGTATATATGTATAAAATTAGAACATTTTAGGATGATTGGATCTGATAGTGGATAGGTTTATGTTGATGTTTTAAACGTTTTGAAAACCTGTTTTTATAAACTGCTTGGACGTTTTAAAACAGGAGGAAAAGTATAGTTTTAAATATACTCATGCAGTTTGTTTTCGTAAAGTTTGACTACGTTTTGAGTTAAATGTTTGGACGATTATGAGGTGTTTAGTCTGTTAATTGAGGATGAAATTGGAGATGTGTTAAAGTTGATGTGTGCAGGAGATAAATATTGAAAGGAAGCTTTGCTCTCTGGAATCGGATTCCAGAGAGCTGATTGTAGAAGAAATGCAAAGGCCAGCTCTCTGGAAGAAATTCCAGAGAGCTTGGCGAGCGATCGCTGGAGGAATGGCGATCGCTCGCTGGCCAGTGAAAATCGCCAAGGGCGATCGGACGCCGCGCGAGGGGCGCGAGGGGCGAACGATCGCCCCTCGCCATTTTGTGCTTGGCGATTGATCGCTGGTTTTGGGCGATCGATCGCCGTTTCCTTTTTGCTCGCCTCTTTCCGATTTTGCCCCTAGCCGATTGATAAATGTTTTTATTATTTTTATTTAATTGTTTTAAATTGTTTAAGTTTTATTTAATTGATTTAGGATATGTTTTAAACGATTTAAAAAAATAGATTTCAATTCCGATTTTGGTTTAATTTCCGCCTAAAGTATAGTAAAAGTTAAAAGTGTAAAAAAAAAAAATTATATATGTACGGGAAATTGGGTACAGTATTAGGGACGTTACATATTGTTTGATAGTATGTACGCTGTATGTCTATGTTATGCTTATATTGTCATGCATCACTGTTTTATAAACGTCATGAAAACGAATTTATGCATAGATTTCATGAAAGAAAAAGAAATGTGATGAACTGAAATGAGATGACTATCTGATAAATGAGTGAAAGTAAAGTGAAATGTAAACGAAATGAGATGACTAGGATGACTAAAATGAGACGACTATGACGACAAAAATGAGACGACTATGACGACTGAAATGAGACGACTAAAATGAGATGACTATGATGACTGACATGAGACGACTTATATGAGACGACTTACATGAGATGACTATATGATAAATGAATGCATGATATGATAAATGAATGTATGACATGATAAATGAAATGAATGAACGATATGATAAATGAATGCACGATATGATAAATGAAATGAATGCACAGGAACTTATGAAAATTGCATATACATGTTCATGCATTGTCAATTACGTAGAATTTACTGAGATTTATTCTCATAGGCGTCCTTATGGTGTAGGTGAACCCGAAACAGGTGAGGAAGACGTTCCTCTGTTAGATGATCACGCTGGTTGAAGAAGGATACCCGTGGGAGTGCGCTGGTGCAGTTGGTGCGATTTTGACCCGTGGGAATGTAAGTAAACGTTTTGAGGGTTGGATAGATAGAAACGTAGGAAGATTGTAAAGATAGAACATTTTAGGATGTTTGGTTCTGGTTAGTTGATAGATTGATGTACAGATGTGTTGGCTAACTGTTTTATAAGGCGTTTTGTTAAATTAGTTATTTGAACGATATGGAACTGCTTGGTATTTTCTTTGAAACAGGAGGAATTGTTTAGTTTTTAAACCGAACCACGCAGTTCGTTTTTATGAATTCGAGTTATGTTTTAAATGTGTTTAGAGTCGGTTTTTGGGTGATTTAGTGGAGTGAGGACTGTAGGGGAGTTGAAGTATTGTTACGAGATATGCTTAAAAGTAAGTTAATGAAGGGAAAGATGTGCGAAGTGTAAAGTGTGAATGTGTTTGGGTGTGATTGGAGTGTGTAAAAGTTGGAAGAAAGAAGGGAGAAAATGAGCGGCCATTTGTGGGTGATCGATCGCCCATTGATGGGCCGATCGATCGGCCCTCTTGTCTTTTTCTGTTTTGACTCTCTTGCCCCTCCCTCCTTGGCTGAGTGTTCTGTTAGTTATTAAGTTGATTTTAAATGTTGGTTTAAATAATTGTTTTGTAATTGTTTTAAATGTTTTATTAAATTGTTTTCCACTTAAACGCTAAGTATAAAAGGAAAAGAAAAAATTTCGTACGGGAAATTAGGAATAGTGTGAGGGACGTTACAAGTTAGCACCACTAACGCCTGAGCAGATAGCAAAAGATGAGGTGGCAAGGAAGAAAGAAAAAGATAAGGCCAACCTATTAATGACAAAAGACGAAATAAATACCGCTATATTAGAGGGAGAACCCCTTATATTAGTGATGTTCAAAGATAGAGTTCTGAAACTTGGAAATATTCCTAACTCAGTATTAAATTTGTTAAAACAATTTCAAGACGTTTTTTTCGAAGAGATTCCACAAGGTTTACCACCTTTACGTGGAATTGAACATCAAATAGACTTGCACCCGGGAGTTGTTTTGCTGAATCGACCAGCTTATCAGATGAACCCATCAGAGACAAAGGAACTTCAAAGCCAAGTAAATGATTTATTGGATAAAGGTTATATAAGAGAATCCATGAGCCCTTATGCAGTACCTACACTGCCAGTTATAAAAAAGAACGGCATAATAAGAATGTGCGTAGATAGTCGCGCTATTAACCAAATCACTATTAAGTATAGATTTTTGATTCCGCGACTAGAAGACATGTTAGACGAGCTTAGTTAGGCAGCCATATTTTCGAAAGTGGATACCACCAAACTAGAATGAAAGAAGGTGGTGAATGAAAAACTGCCTTCAAAACAAAATATGGTTTGTTTGAGTGGATAGTGATGCTTTTGGATTGACAAATGCACCTAGTACCTTTATGCGTTTAATGCATCATGTACTTAAAGAGTACTTAGGAAAGTTTATTGTCATATATTTCGAGGATATACTAATCTATAGCTCGGACTTAACCACTCACTTAGACCATCTAAGGACTCTTTTCATCTACAAAAGTGCTCTTTCACTCAAGATTAAGTGTATTTTTTAGGGTTCATAATCTCCAAAGACGGAATGGAAGCGGAGAGGCCAAGATAGAAGCCATCAAAGAATGGCTAGTTCCAACGGGGATAACAGAAGTTCAGAGTTGTCATGGATTAGTCTCATTCTACCGAAGATTTATTAAAAAATTTAGTGTTATCATGGCTCCTATAACTGACTACACTAAGAAAGGTAGAGTTTTTGAATGGACACCAACTTGTCAACACAGTTTTGAGTTGATGAAGGAAAAATTATGTCAATCTCCTATCCTAGCACTCCCGGATTTCAACAAGGTGTTCGAGGTAGAGTGTGATGCATTAGGAGTGAGTATAGGAGCTGTCTTAATACAAGAGAAACGACCACTAGCTTACTTCAATGAAAAGCTCAAGAGACCAGCTCTAAACTACTCGACCTATGACAAAGAGTTCTATTCTGTCATACGTGCACTTGAGCAGTGGTAGTATTACCTCCTACTTAAAGAGTTCATCATACACACTGACCATCAGGCACTAAAACACATCAAAGGTCAAGTAAAACTCAAAAAAAGACATGCCAAATGGGTCAAATTTCTCGAAAGGTTTTCTTATGTCCTTAAATATCTAAAAGGATAAACCAACGTAGTGGCGGATGGACTATCAAGGAGACACCTACTCCTAACTGAACTAGAAACTAGATTTTTTGGATTTGAATGGATTAATAACAATTATGAGTCGGACTAGGATTTTGGAAAATACTACCAAAAGTGCCTTATAAAAAAATGATGGAAAAAACCACATCGTCGATGGATATGTATTCAAAGGAAGTAAATTAGGACTAAGAATGTGTCTGGTAAAAGAAGCACACGATGGAGGATTAGCCAACCATTTCGGAGAAGACAAAACCCTGGAAATGGTCAAAGAACATTTTTTTCCCCACCTAATACGCAATGTACGTCGTCTGATAGAGCGTTGTAGCATGTGCAAAAAGGCTAAGAGCAAAGTCCTTCCCCAAGGGTTATACCTTCCTCTCACAATTCCAACTCATCCTTGGGTGGACATTAGTTTAGATTTCGTTCTTGGACTTACTCGTACTGTCAGATCCAAAGACTCAATTATGGTAGTAGTAGACAAGTTCTCTAAGATGACACATTTTATCGCATGTGCCAAGACTGATGACTCCAATAACATTGCAGACCTTTTTTCTCAAAGAGATAGTTAGACTTCATGGAGTACCTAACACATTAGTATCAAATAGAGAAACTAAGTTCCTTAGTGCATTTTGGAGAACTTTATGGACGAAGATTGGAACCAAACTGTTGTTCAATACTTCCTTTTACCCACAGACGGATGGTCAAACCGAAGTGGTCAACCAAATTCTTGGTACTCTTCTCAGGGGTGCGATAGGAAAGAAACTAGGTGAATGGGATATTAAACTTCCACATTTGGAGTTCGCCTACAATAGAAGTGTTCATTCCTCCACTCAGAGAATGCCTTTTGAAGTGGTATACGGTTTTAACCCTACTGCTCTATTGGATCTTTTACCATTTCCTATGAAGTCCCTTGCCTACATGAGCAAGTTAGGAATATAATACAAAGAAAACATGAGGAATTCGCTAAAAGAGCTATCAAGGGGTGAAGGGAAAAAATATTTAACGAAAGTGACTTAGTGCGGCTTCACCTAAGTAAAGAGTGTTTTCCTGAAAAAATGAAATCAAAACTCCTTCCAAAGGCAGATGGTCCCTTCAAGATATTGGAGCGCATTAACAACAATGCGTATAAGTTGGAGTTACCTGGAGAGTATGGTGTATTAGCGACCTTTAATGTTCAAGATCTCTCTTCATTTATGGGTGATGAAAGCGAAATTAAGAAGGACGAATCTCTAGATTTGAGGTCAAATCCTTTTCCACCTCGAGAGGATGATACACCTAGGAGACCAGTGACACGTTCCCAAGGCACATCACAAAACCTCACTAATCTTTATGCTGACAATTGCTCTATTTTTGCACGTGAGGGCCCACTGGATTGCTCGGAATGGAATACTTATGAGAAGTTTTTCAAAGGCTTAGCATGCGAGCCCAAATCTCAAGACATGGACCAGCCCAAACATTTACTTACTTGGGAGACCGAAGATGGATCACTTCAAGCTAAAAGGGGAATTTGTCTTCCCTTGGACGAGAATATGTAACTCTATTTAATTCAAATTTTTGGGCAAACATTGGCCTTATTTGTATTAAACTTTATAAACTTGCATGCATACATTAGATTGAATGGTTATGGCTAGTATGGTGGTAAGGGTTAACGTTCACGAGGACATGTTGAACACTCCTAGTTCGAACTACTAAACCTCAAGTCCATGGAAGGCACCAAGGGGGCCTGGTCCACATGAAAGATGGAGGGGGATTGCGCCACTTGAATAAATGTTGAAGCCCGGTCCATTTTTAGGCTAAGCTCGCTCCATCAGCTTTGTTATTTTGAAATTTTACAACTCATCATTCCATACATGGCTGAAGAAACTATACTTTATGAAGACTTCATCCCCATGGTTGAAAAGAAGGCGGAGCGTGCATATGTGCAAACAAGATTCATCCAACCATTTCTTCCTTTTTTTCATTCAATCGAAACCCTCACCACCCTAGGAATACTTAAGCATCGCTTTTAGTGTTTGTATTCACTTTTGAATAATCAATATACACCGGTCAATTCTCCTAAGGTTCAAAGAGCGTTGGCTCAAGGTAAGCCTCGATTGTTCATCTTTCGAGCAGAGTTTCGCCTCTAATTGTTCTTCTAGCTTGTGGTTGCTTGGAGACTCTTATCATCACATTCTCTAGCTTCTTTCTAAGATCTTAGAAAAGAGAGAAAAGACGACCAAATCAGACCTTGTGCTGTTGTAATCCTCCTTGGAAGATTACATTCCCCAAAAGTGCTCTAGGTTGCCTTTCGGAACGGTTACGGGACTTTCTTGCATATTTTCTTTGTTTTGTGTTTTATTGCTCAAAATTTACAGGATCTATTCTACACTCAATTGGTAAGAATCCTTTGAAATTTCATTGCAATTGGACTTTATTTGATATTTATTTGATTTGCTTGAAATTGGTTGTTCTCGGATGTAGTCAAGAACACCACCCTACAATTTTGGTTTGCATAACCTTTGTTTTGCAGGACCAAAGGTTATCAAAGGGGGAAAGGGGACACCAGTCAGGATAACTAGTTTAAAATAGATACACTTCATTCAATTGGCTAAAAAAAAGCTGAGAAGTATAACTTCAATATGAAAATTTTACTGATGTTTCAAACATGATTACATTTGAGGATTAAGGGTCTATTTATACTAGAAATTCATAGACATCAATGAACATATTGAGGGAATTAATGTGATGGTCAAAGGCATCCTTCAAGGGCCTTAAATCCTTTGGTCAAAAGTCAAAGGAGACTTATGGTATTCCTAAAGTTAGCATCTCATCTTTCTCAGGATAATGGATCACATTATTCACCTCGTACACTAAAACATAAAACACTCAACAAACCATTCACTTGACCAGGTAAAGGATCGGCCAAGTAAAGTTTCTAGACACTTGGACTGAATTACTAATGGACTTACACGAACAAATGAATGAATTGGTCAAGTGAGCCTACAATGACTTGGACTTTTAGTAACACAAAATAAGTCCAAGTTTGATATGCCTCAGAGGTCATCACTCGATCACAAACCAAGACACAAGCTTTATCAAACCTATTTACTAATAAACTCAATTCTTTTGCTGGAATTGATGGCTTCGAAAACCTCTTCAACGACTTGGATTGGGAGCCAAGCACAAAGGACATGGATCAGCCCTTGCACGTGCTATCGTGGGAACTCAAGAGGGAAGCACTTGAAGAAGGGATTTGTCTCCCTTGAAATTAAAATTGTAACTGAACACTTACTTTTTTCTTATTGTTTTGGCAAACTTTTAGCCTTGTATTTTGTTGGCAAACATTAGCCTTCGTGTAATGTTTTATAGTTACATGCATCCTTAGGCATTAGGATTAGATGTATGTTAAGTTAGATGGTGGTTGGAAGTTTGTTGAAGCAAAGGAAATGGAGAGAAGCCAACATAGGCCGAAGATTGGAAAGAAGCCCAACATTGGCCACACATAATGGCTCTTTTTTGCAGCCCAAGCCCTACCTAACAACTAGTCCACCTTAGGTCTATAAATACATGGTTATTGGTGTTTGTAATAATTTTTAATGATATGAGAATAACCTAATTCGTCTACGAAAGCGTCACCTTGAAGATTGGTGAACGGTAAGGCTCAGTTCGGTTAAGAATCGAGAAGGAGTTCTCTCCTTTGAGCTTTCAAGCCCACGGTTGCTTGAATAGCTATTGTTCTACTTTTCTTCTCTCTCTTTACAGAGTAAAATACACTAAGAAAGCGGCCATAATCTGTTCTATTTGCTGCCATCTTCTTCGGAAGAGTGTTATGCCGAGAGCTTACAAAATATTGCTCATCGGACAGCATCTGGTGTTCTTTGCATAACTTTTTATTTTCTCATCATCTGGACCTGAAAATTTGAGGAAACATTGTTCACACATATATTAAGAAACCTGTAAAATTGCGTTGCATTTGGACATCATTTGGTTGGTCAAAACACTGCTCAATTTTAGGATATTTTCAGACTAGCCGAGTTGCTGTTTTCTAACTTTGTTGTTTGTGGGTAGAACTTGACCCATTATAGGTAGAATCGTGTCAAAGTTCATACCCATTAAGCCCGAAATTTAGGACACTAAAAAACATTAAAAAGGAAGAGCAATAAAGTGTTGAGCCTATAGTATAAAGCCTTTTTGAAATGGAGAAAGACTTAAAAGTCCAAAAAATGGGGAGGCTGCATGGTGGAGATGGGGCCTTGGTGGACTAAATCTTCAAGATGGATTTGGCCTCCAACTTCTATGACATACGTGGGTTTCTTCTTATCCATGGAAGATGGCGACTCTACTAACTTGTCATAAAAAGAGTAATTTGCAAAATGAGTAAACAAGTTAGAAAACTCTTTGGTTTGGGGTTGAGTGAGGGGTCTCGCATACACATCATCGTCCCTGGGTGATTTAGGATTTGACATCAAATATGTAGCGACCCCGGAAAGATCGTCACATAATCTGTATCTTTCTTAATCATCTAATCCTTGTTACTCACACATGATTCATTATCGGTAGTGTATTTCTTTTTTTTTTTCTTAAAACATAATTTAACTAGAGATGTCATATGCGGTTCGCTAAGCCTCAATCGGCAAAGGAAAACATTACATATCTGCCGGCGGGCAGTACAATGTGTATCGGCTAGTGAAGGGAAAACTTTAAGCTATAGACTGCATCTACCGATAGAATAATGAACCACATCTACCGGTCACTAGACGACAAGACCGTGTTTATACCATTCGGTGGAGAAACTCTCTACATCATCCGATGAAATAAGGGTACATCATCCGGTGACTTACTACACTACATCTGCCGATCACTAGACGACAAAATAATTCTTTCATCATCCGATGGCTTACACACTCTACATCTGCCGATCGCTAGACGACAAAATAGTACTTTCATCATCCGATGGCTTATTACACTACATCTGCCGATCACTAGACGACAAAATAACACTTTTATCATCCGATGGCTTAAACACTCTACATCTGCCGATCGCTAGACGACAAAATAACACTTTCATCATCCGATGGCTTAAACACTCTACATCTGCAGATCGCTAGACGACAAAATAATACTTTCGTCATCCGATGGCTTAAACACTCTACATCTGCCGATCGCTAGACGACAAAATAACACTTTCATCATCCGATAGAACATATCACAATTCACCCGATTATTAACTTAGTAATTATAAACCTCAAAGAGTAGCAACCATAAACTTACCTAATAATACGCATAGCGGAAGACTCAAACAAATTAAACCATTCATTAATCCTTGAAATTGTATTCAGACTCTAAAGACAAGCCCTTCAATCCAAGTCTCATTGTTGTAAGAAATTCTATTCTATTTAGTCATCTGTCCATCGTAAACTTTTGTAACTTACTATGAGCATAACCAAGGAGCTTAATCGCCTATCCAGCCTTCACTGTCACACTGAGCATCCTCCAGCAACCAAGCTTAGACATCCTCATTAACCTTGAGTTCCTCACCTGAAAACTCGTCACCTACATCATAAGGTTTAAACTATAAGTCTAATGCTTAGTAAGGAATGCAACACTAACATGGATGCATGAATGCATAATTTGGGAAAATCACATGCTCATAAGTCTTTTCTTGTTCATGTCTTTGCTCGTAATCATCATTCATAGTCATGGATCATATTCATCATTCATAGTCATTGATCATAATCATCATTCGTAATCATTGTTCATATTCATCATTCACAGTCTTTGATCATATTCATCATTCATAGTCTTTGATCATATTCTTTGTTTAGGTTGTGTGGATCAAGAGAGGATTTGTGCCGGTAAAGGGGGTTCGACAGTGAGTTTGATCTTGTTCCCTACTGCGGGTCGTATTCATATGTCCTTCTTTGGACTGTGACATACGCCGAACTGCCCCAACCCTCACTTAATCCACGTTGCATAAATCTTATATATATACATATATACATACATATCTTGTTCATGGAAAACATGCGTTAAAACATTTTCTTATGCTTGAGAAACATTCTTGATGCATGAACATGAGAACTTTTAACTCATCAAACTATGACAAGGATCATACCAGAGCAGACAACTTCACATTCACTAACAGGTCATCAAACAGTATAACTCGCAACATACATAAATCCTTCAAGTGCAGACAAGCTCATTATCATAAGGTAAACATCAGACATCTCAACCTAGTACTCCCACGATGTAGGGCTCTATTAGCCGGAAACCTTAATACATTCATTTACCTGGTCTCCTTAGCACTTTGAGCTTCTTTCTGTTCAAGCTTCTTCACCTAAAACATTTACATTGCATTAGTTAAAACAAAATCCTAAAAGTTCTACTCACATGTAACACCCACGAATTTTTTTGTACGTACGTAGCCTTAGATTAGACGTGTTAGGAGAGTTCAATTATTCAAATTTAGTGATGTGCATTGAAGAGTAATAGAGAAAAGAGAAGTGGAGGTGTTGACCATTCAAACTAAAACAAGTTGAAAAGTCAAAAGTATTTGGTTTGAAAAGTCAATGTATAATTTAACCAATAAGAGGGAGGTGGATGGCAGCCACGTGGGAGGCTATTAAAGGGAAAAGTTGTGGGTGCATGAGGGTGAGGTGGATGGCAGCCACGTGGGAGGTTATTAAAGGGATAAGTGGTGGGTGGATTTTATAATTTGGAAGAAATTTGTGGAGGTAAAGAAAAAGAGGAAAAAAAAAACTTTATGTTAAAATTAGGTTTTTCTCCACTTTCTTCCTCATTTTTGGTTCTCTCCTCCACGAAATTTCCAGCCCCATTTTAGGGTTCTCTCCTCCTCCATTTCATCCATTTTGTCAAGGGTTTTTAAGGTAAAATTTATGGGTTTTGGTTTGGTTTCACTTAGGTGTTAATTTGTGAGTGTTTTAGTGAGTTTTAAGTGGGTTTTGTGAGAATTTGGAAAACCCTAAAGGGGGATTCCGAAAATTTCACTCCCTTGGTTATTTTTCTTCCTCTTTTGATGATTAAAGCTTTGAAAATGTTAGTTTAGGTTGTTTGAGTGATTAGATGAAGGATTTGATGGAAGTTACACAAAAACCGGTTTTTAGCAAATGTGTACCCGGTTCTTTTTTTGTGTTTTTGGTTCGGCCAAGTTGGTTGTTTGGTTAATTTGAATGTTTCAATGGATAGTAAACGTGTAGAGGTTTACAGATTGGGGTGGCACGTCGAAATCCGTTGAGAAACGAATAAGTTGTGGCCGTTTGAAGTTGGATGGTTGGAAATTGTGTGAAAATCGGGTTTGAGTGTTTTAGGTTGAAAAGTGATATTGGTTTGCTTTAGTTGGTTTCTTTAGAATTCCTTTAGTTTGTTACTAAGTAAACTTTCCTTATTTGTTAGGTAATTGCTTGAGTAATTTGGTTGACCGAAGTGACAACACGTTTTTGACGCAATCAGGTAAGTAGTGGAGTGCTTGTTTGTTGCCTTCGGGCCTACACCATAGAGCGGTAGGGATTGTTTGTTTGTTTGTTGTGTTTTAATTTGCGTCATGCATTGTGTGTCATGCATCATCGTTTTCTAACTACGAAACCACGTGTTTTGCATGCTTGAGTGGTGAGAATGAATTGAAAGATAAGAAAATTGATATGCAACCTGGTCTCGAGTAGAATAGCCTCGTCGGGCACGTGGCTCGCTGAGCACCCCGCGGGGGATTTACTTGAGATGCTATGCTAATGTACGTAATGTGTCGTGAGTATGAATGCCTCGATATGTTCGTGCTTAAAGGCACAATGAGGATTCTACGATCGATTGGGGGAGATTTGGTTGGCCGTCCAGGATTGTGTTAGGGCGTGTGCCTCCGGTCTTGCTCCGTGGGTCAAGGTGTGGCCGTCCAGGATTGTGTTGGGGCGTGTGCCTACTTGATTCACATGAAAGTGGAAGATAAATGTAACCAGAACGAGAAGAAAACAACGGAGTGTGTAGAAACTGCATGTTAGGGTTGAGTTGAGCATTTTGTGTGTTAAGGTGCATTATTTCCCTACTTGCTAAGCGTTAGGCTTACCTTTTTGTGTTCTATGGTGTAGGTGACGAGTATTATACAGGTGAGATAGACGGGACCGCCGAGGATTAGGCCGCAGTCGGAGGAGTACGGAGTCCGTCGGTGCAGGCTATTGTTGGGGCGTCTTGACCACCGTTTTCCTCGAGTTTGTGGGAGGTTGCTATTTTGTATGTAGATAGTTGGTATATAGATAGTTGGTGAGTGTTCTAAGTTGTTTTGATGAGTTAACTTGTTTAAATTGTGATAGGTTTTGGTACATGGCATTTGTAAATAGTTTCGTAACTATTTTGGAAAGTTTCAAGTCGGGATGTTATTTGATTGATGGATAATGGTTGTAAGTGTTTGTGGTTTGAACTAGTTTGATTCTGGGTTTTAATTGCAGGTTTTGGTTTATCGAATTTTAGCCGTTATGCCGTCCGTTTTGATTTTAAATTTTTTTTATTTCCAAATTATTTTAACTTGACATTTTCAGACGTATTTTAAACGTATTTTGGGCACGTCCGAAAACCGAGTCGAAAAATTATTAAAATTTTTTAAAAATGTCGTTTTAAACGCGGGTTGGGTTTGCAATGTGACGCACCGAGCCGGGGGGGTTCGGGGTGTTACATCACAAGTCATCCTAAGATCTAATAGCTAAGAATCATTCCCGAGTTCTTAGTCTAATATTCAATGTAGTCTAAAATCCCAAAATCAACACAGACGGAATCGATAAATGATAACTCAGGGTTGGTTGTTTTAAATGTCCAGAATCGATTCGGAATGACATTACCAATCTCGGGTTTCAAAATGTCCTTATCAATACTCGGCCATTGAAGGATCCAAAACTTCAATACAGAGCTGAAAACAGAGCTAATAAACTAACAGATAGCCACATTGTCTAATGCATACCTCAGGCGCAGAGTAGTCGAGTGGTGGCGGAGTAAACCGGCCGTCGAGGAGAGTAAGAACTTGCAAGAGAAGAAATCGCCGGAAAGGAAGGTGTCGGCTACCGTGGTTTAAATGAGGTTTGAATCCTTTCCTTTTTCTTTAAATACTGGCCTCAATCCTCCAATATTACAACTTTGCCACTCAACCTAGTTTAGATCCACATGTAATTAATTAAGTTTGGCATAAAATTCTAAACTGCGAAGATTAAATATTTATGACCGTTAAAACAATTAGGAAAAATCACCTGGCCGTTATCTCGGGTGTTACAAAATATGATAAGACTTCTTCCTCCTCATTTTCTTCTCCATGGAATGGGGACAAATCTTTAACATTGAAGGTAGTCGAGGCTCTAAATTCCCCTAGAAGTTTGATCTTATAGGCATTGTTATTGATACGCTTAAGAACCTTAAATGGATCATCGACTCTTGGTAATAGCTTGGACTTCTTTTACTTAGGGAAACATTCATTATTCAAGTGTAGCCACATCAAATCACCTTCTTTAAAAATGACCTCCTTCCTTCCTCAGTTTGCTAATTTAACATAAGCTTCGTTTTTCTTTTGGATGGTTTTGCTAATCTTTTCATGCGTGGCCTTTACTTGTTCAACCTTTGAAGCCACATCCAAATCAATAGCATTTTGATGTGGTAATGGAATTAGATCCTTCGGCGTGAGTGGACTGAAGCCATTGACAACTTCAAAATGGCTCTTTCTAGTAGTAGAGTGCACACTCCTATTATAGGCAAACTCAATAAAAGGGAGTTGTAAATCTCAAATCGAGAGCCATTTTCCAACCATACTCCTCAAGAGTGCTCTCATTGTACAGTTTACAACCTCGGTTTGTTCGTCCGTTGAAGGATGAAAGGAAGTGCTAAAAAGAAGCTTTGTGCCCAATTTATTCCAAAGAGTCCTCCAAAATGAACTTACAAATTTTGTGTCCCTATCCGAAAAAATGGATCTTGGGATACCATGCATACGAACAACCTCCTTGAAAAATATAGGCTATGTGGTTTGAGTCATCTGTTTTTGTGCAAAAAATGAAGTGTGTCATCTTTGAGAATCTTTCAACAACAATCATGATTGAGCCATTCATTCTCAATGTTCTAGGTTGTCCAAGCACAAAATCCATATTTACCCCCACCCATGGATGGCTAGAAATTAGAAGTTGTAGGTATAAGCCTTGAGGTAATACTCGGCCTTAGCCTTTTTGCACGTGACACATCTTCCTACCACTTTATAAAAATCCTTAAAACTCCTCTCAATGGCTAAGATCGACATTAATTCGAAACATCAAAACCTTGCAGCGGAAAACATTTACATAAAGAAAACAGAATCATGACGAAAACAGACTAGCAAAAACCTTGAGTTCAAGATCGTTAAAAACTTCTCTGCAACAACTGCAAACAGTTCGACAATACTAAGCAATCTGTCGTTCACAGAGTCTGTCGTCTACATATTTTCGTCCACAGACTTACTTAAGTTTTATCGTCCACGGGCCACGTGACTTTATCGTCCACGGGCCACGTGACTTCATTACTCACGGTTTACAAAGACTCATCGTCCACTGACTAAAAAAGTCCATAAACTTACTTAAATTTGTCGTCCACGGACCACATGACTTTATCGTCCACGGGTCACGTGACTACTTACTCTAGACAACAACACTTCAGACAAACATGTCCAACTGTTTTCACCTACAACTATGGGCGAATATTTTCACCTATGGTTTGGACAACTGTTTTCATCCACAGAATGGATTATTGTTTTCCCTTTCAACTCTGGACGACTACCCTTATGACAGAAACATACTTAAGCGATTATACCTAAATCAGTGGACAATTCTAACTACTAAAAGAACTTATAGAATTTCAACAGCAACCATTTAAAACAGCTTAAATCCATAAAATTGTTCAAGATCCAGAATGAAGAACTACAGTTAAAACCAACCATGTTTTCATAATCAAGATAATCTCAAAAACATATTAAAACATTAAAAACTACCACTGTTATTAAAATTCTCAACACGCTTTAACAAAACATTTGTCCACTAAGACTTCACATACTGCCATTAGTTAAACCGCCTCATCAGTGCACCAGACCGTGGCATAGATGTGCTCCTCCAACTGCGCCTATTCTTCATTATACTCAGAGAATTCACCTATAGTCACCTCAGCACCTACATCACAAAACTCATCAATTAGCCTAATGCTAAGTAAGTAGAGAAATAATAAAATGCAATGCTGAATCATAAATCCTATTCATGCAATTTCTACTTTCACAACTCAATTGTATTCGTTCTCTGTTGATCCCTCTGTACGATGGGAAGTGGATCAATTTTCCCAAAGTCTTCATCCTCTACTCAATTAAGGGCGGATTAGTTCCCTTAATAGCTGATCTGATCCCCCTGTTTGATGGAAGTTGATCATTTTTCCCAAAGTATAAATATCCTCTGTCTCGATTAAGGGGCGGATTAATTCCCTTAATAGTTAAATTAATTCAATCTGCTCATGCCTTACCATGCCATTACATGTAAATTTGTTTTCGTATTCTTTCAAAACACGATGGGAAGTGGATCAATTTTCCCAAAGTCTTCATCCTCTACTCAATTAAGGGGCGGATTAGTTCCCTTAATAGCTGATCTGATCCCCCTGTTCGATGGAAGTTGATCATTTTTCCCAAACCATAAATATCCTCTGTCTCGATTAAGGGGCGGATTAATTCCCTTAATAGTTAAATTAATTCAATCTGCTCATGCCTTACCATGCCATTACATGTAAATTTGTTTTCGTATTCTTTCAAAACAAGATGCATAACATACTGAAAACATACAAACAAGCATAAACTCTACCGTTTTGTGATGTAGGCCCGAAGGCACACACATACTCTACTTACCTGGCTTATTGGAAATGCTTGGTTGCAAACTACTTCGGGGGTTTTGCTCGAACCTAAAGCCATAGACAGAGTATCAATTAGATCTTCACCAAACCTCATTCTAAACCATCTAGAAGTCTAAGGAAGCTAGTTGGGAGCTCTGTTCTTCGAACATTCCCGAATCGCTACAAAACCCGAACTCAACTCTCACTTACAGCATTCCCAAATACGCATCTACAATCCCCTCTATCATCAATAATCACTAATACAGCAAGAAATCAAAGTAAAACTCACCTAAGTTGAAGAAGAATCGGAGGGAAAATCACCAAGAGAAGTCGGCTAAGCTGAATGCTGAAAGGGGAAAGAAATGAAAACAATGGTGGCTAAACCTTCACTAAACCCTCCATTTATATCACAAGCTTTACGAATTACACATATGCCCTTAACTAACCAACTTTAACCTATTTAAGCAACCAATCAAATTCACTTAATTTCATAAAGATGAAAGTCACAAAATGTTACTATTAAAAATCAAGGCTGACAATTACCGGTTGCTACAATCTACCCTCCTTAAAAGAATTTTGTCCTCAAAATTCAGTGCTTAAACTGTAACACCCGGAAATTTCTTTAAAGTTCGTAGCCTTAGAGGTTTTCTAAATCATGGAAATTAAATTGAGAAATTGGAAGAGAAACTTTAGAATTGAAGTGGTTTAAGTGGGTAGAAGTTTTATGGAATTGAAATGTTTTAAAAGGCAAATTAAATAAGTGAAGGAAAAGTGATTCTTGGATAGAATCACGTTGAGTAAGGGATGAGGGCTTAAGTTTTGAACAAAAGAAAGAGTCAAAAGCTATGGTTGCCAAGTCAAAACAAAAAGGTTTGAAAAGTCAATAGAATTGAGAAAGAAAGTGGGTTATTAAGAGTAAAGTTGTTGAAAAGTCAAAAAGGTTAATTGTGGAAAATTCAAAGGAAATTTTAAGTGAACAAAATGTGAAAGAAAAGTGGTCTTTCATGTTGGAATTAAAAGGGTAAAGGTGGTGGGGTGATTTTGTAAAATTTGAAACTTGGTGATTAAAAAATTAAAAGTGATAAAGTGTTTAGGTTAAAAAAAGAATTAGTCTTCATTTTCCCCTTCACCTCTCCACGGTTCTTCAAACCTCCATAGCCGATTCCTCTCTTCAATTTTCTTCAATCTTTGCAAATATTTTGAGTGGTAAGCTAAGTGGGTTTTCATTGTTATATATTTAGGTGTTGAATTTTTGAGTTTTGAATGGATTTTGGAGGGATTTGGTTAGGGTTTGGAAAACCCTAACAAAGAAGTCCGAAAATTCTGGTTGTGGTGAGTTTTCTCTTCCTAATTTGATGATTTAAACTTTAGCTAGGGTGGTTTATGTTGTTTTTAGGAATAGATTTGAGTTTTAGAATGAGTTTTGGAAAAACGGATGGTTTGAGTATTTTGGGATCAGCATTGTTGGATTTTACTTGGTGTAAATATTTGTGGTCTTGAGATGTATGTGGATTTGGTTTAGATGGTTTTCTAAACGTGTATTTTCAGGTTTTGGGATTTTGTATAGGTTTCTATCTATTCTGGATGTTTGAAGGGTTTGACTATTTTGTTGGTTCGATTTTGTAAATATGGTGGTGTGGTGTATTTTTTTGAAATCTCCTTGAAAGTGTTTTATGAAAATTTGGATTTCTTGGATTTTAGTTATTTTGTAGGTTTGAAGCATTGATTGTTCTGTTGAGTTTGATTTTGTAAATGTGATTTGGGAACTGTTTTGGGATGTCTCTGAACGTGTTTATAAATATTTGAATTTTTTTCAGGATTTGGTTTTCGAAATTTCAATCGTTATGCTGCTCGTTTTTTTTCGTATAGTAAGCAAAGTCGGGTTCAATTGTTTCCACGTTTTTACTAATATTTTTGGAGTCGAGATTTTAACGAAAATTATTTTAAATTATGTGTAAACGTGGGATTGGTTAGCAAAGTAGCGCACCGAGCCAGGGTGGGTTCGGGGGCGTTACAAGTTGGTATCAGAGCAAAAGTGGTCGAGTCGTTCAAAGGATTACCCGACAATGTCAGCCGCCATGCAACGTATTTCACCGACTGTAAGTATTTCGTTACTTTTAGTTAGTTTCTTTCTAAGATTAGATTTTTCTAACTTTCTCAAGAATAGAGTCAAAATGCCAAGGAACCCAGGACGACCAGGATGACCCGGACGACCCAGAAATAAACCTGAACAACCTGAGGATCCTAATAAGCAACTCCGGGATTTACTGAATGTTCAATCACAATTGCTGGGAATTTTTTTGAACCAAGGTCGACCGGGAAATTTTGGAGCGGGGTCCAGTGGGGAAAGATTCAGAAGGTTAAAGCCTCCAGCGTTTGAAGGTTGATTGACAGATTCGACAGCTGCAGAATGATGGTTATGCACTATTGAGAATATGCTCAATCTCGCGGAAGTGGAGGAAGAAAATAAAGTGAAATGTGCAACATTCCACCTAACTAACGATGCCCAAAGCTAGTAGGAGACGTTGAAGGCTACTGCAGAGACTCAGGGTCTGACGTGGGAAGGGTTTAAAGAGTTGTTTTTCGACAAATATTATAATAAGACGGTTCAAGCGACAAAGAGGCTGGAATTCTTACAGTTAAAGCAGACCAGATCAATGGGAGAATATATTCAACAGTTCGAGTCTCTTTCAAAGTTTGCTAGCCATATGAGGAGTAGGGAAGAAGATAAGGTACTTCAGTTTGTACAGGGTCTGAAGCCGGAGATTTATATGCTGGTGAAAACTTTCGGAATTGAAGGAATATCGTTTACAAAGGTGGTGGCTAAAGCACTGGAGGTGGAAGAGGCTGCTGATAAAATTGTTAAACAAGCTGAAGCTCCGAAAAGAATGTTTAAAGATATTACAGCACAGTTTAGCCAAGGCGGGTCGTCTTCTCAGTCTCAGGGTACCAAGAGGTCAGGAGGCAATTTGAAGGATCAAAGGGGCGGAAAGAAGCCACAGCAGCAAATGAAGAAATTGTTTCCGCAATGTCCTAAGTGTTTGAAGTCTCACCCGGGAGAATGTGGACAGTACGATGGCAAATGTTTCAATTGCTTCGAGTCCGGCCATCTTTTTCGTGACTTCCCGAAGCCTAAAGTTAATCGCTGTTTTAAATGCAACGAGCCTGGTCATATAGCAAAGGATTGCCCTGTAGTAAAGAAAGGACCATTCAAGGCAACGCCCAGGATTTTTGCGATGATAGAACCGGATGGTGAAGACCGCTCTGCTATTATCTCAGGTACCGTGTTTGTTAATTCAGTGCCAACATTTACCTTGATAGACTCAGGTGCATCCCATTCATTCGTAGCGCTAGCTTTTGCAGTGAAAGTCCATATGGAAGTGTATCCAGCTGGGTGTTTTTATGATGTGAAACTACCTTCCGGTGAGTGTCTACATTCAGATCAGATGGTATTCAATAGTTTGATATCGGTTGGAAGAAGGACATTGCCTGCTGATTTGATTGTGATGGGGATAACTGGGTATGATGTGATACTCGGTATGGACTGGTTGTTCCGACACCATGCCATGATCGACTGCCGAGCAGGAACAGTTAATTTTCATCCTCCGGACGGTGAGAAGCTTACACTACAGTATTTGAGGCAAGTACAGGAGCTTTCAATGATGAAGGCTTGGGAGTCTAGTATGGGTGAGTTTATCTGTTTTCTTGCAACCAGAGTAGATGTCCATTCTTTGGTAGAAGTTAAACCTCAGGATGTCTTAGTTGTTCATGAGTTTCCCGAGGTGTTCCTGGATTATTTGCCTAGTCTACCTCTGGACCAGAAAATCGAGTTTGCCATTGACACATATCCTGGAGCTGAACTTACAGGTTAGCTCCTCCTGAATTGAAAGAATTGAAGAAGCAGTAGGAGGAACTGGTCGACAAGGGCTTTATACGCCCTAGTTTTTTGCCTTGGGGAGCGCCCGTGTTGTTTGTGAAAAAGAAGGACGGGTCGCTTCGAATGTGTGTTGCTTACCGGGAGCTGAACAAGCTAACAGTGAAAATTAAGTATCTGTTGCCAAGAATAGATGATTTGTTCGATCAGCTTCAGGGAGCCTGGATATTCTCTAAGATTGATTTGAGATCGGGGTATTACCAGTTGAAAGTTAGATCGCAGGATATTCCAAAGACGGCTTTCCAGACGCGGTATGGACATTACGAGTTCTTGGTTATGTCGTTCGGATTGACGAATGCTCCAGCTGCGTTCATGGACCTGATGAATCGAGTGTTCCGAGAGTATCTCGATAAATTCGTGATTGTGTTTATCGATGATATTCTGGTTTATTCCCGTGATGAGGAGGAGCATAAAGAGCATCTGAGGATTGTACTTGAGACTTTGAAGAGGCATCAGTTATATGCCAAGTTTTCAAAATGAGAATTTTGGTTGACTAAAGTACATTTTCTTGGTTATGTCATAAGCAGTGGTGGAATATCAGTGGATCCAGCCAAGATTCAGTCGATTCAAGAATGGCCTCAGCCGAGAAATGTCAGCAAGATTCGAAGTTTTCTGGAGTTGGCTGGTTATTATAGAAAATTCATTGAAGGATTTTCTAAGATAGCTTCACCTTTAACGCGGTTGACTAGAAAGGATGTAAAGATTTATCTTTGAAGCCTACAATTTTGGAAAAGATTCGAGAAGCTCATTAGGAAGATTCTGAGTGCAATAAGTTCAAGCTGAGTATGTTGTCTGATGATCGGACTAAGTTCAGTTACTCGGATGATGGTATTCTGAAGTTCCAAAATAGATGGTATGTTCCGAGCAATAAGCAGCGTCGGAAAGAGATCTTAACTGAAGCTCATTCGTCGAGGTTTTCTGTTCACCCAGGCAGTACGAAGATGTACAGGGACCTTAAACAGCATTATTGGTGGCCGAGCATGAAGAAGTCGGTGGCGGAATTTGTGGAGACATGTTTAGTCTGTCAGCAGGTAAAAGCAGAACATCAGAGACCTGCTAGGAAGTTGCAGCCTTTGTCGGTTCCTGAATGGAAGTGGGACTAGATTTCGATGGATTTCGTTGTCGGCTTGCCTCGGACTACAAAAGGATTTGATGGCATATGGGTGATCGTAGATCGTTTAACTAAATCAGCCCATTTTCTACCGGTGAAGATGACGTATAGCATGGATCAGTTTACTGAGCTATATAGTCAGGAAATTTTGAGGTTACGTGGTGTACCGATTTCTATTGTATCAGACAGGGACCCGAGGTTCACATCCAAATTTTGGAAGAGTCTACATAAGGCGATGGGGACTCAGTTGAACTTTAGCACTACTTTTCATCCTCAAACGGACGGACAATCTAAGCGGACTATTTAGATTCTTGAGGATATGCTTCGAGCTTGTGTGCTTGAGTTTCAGGGTTCTTGGAGCAGGTATCTACCTTTGGTGGAGTTCTCGTATAACAATAGTTATCAGGATACTATTGGTATGGCTCCATACGAGGCTCTATACGGAAGGAAGTGCAGATCACCCCTTTATTGGGATGAAGTCGGTGAAGTCAGCCTGATTGGCCCAGAGATAGTGCAGCAGACTACAGATAAGATCAAAATTATTCAGCAGCGTATTTTGACAGCTCAGAGCAGACAGAAGAGCTACGCCGATGGTAGGAGACGGGAGTTGGAATTTGAAGTGGGAGATGAGGTTTTCCTGAAGATCTCGCCATTTAAGGGTGTGATGAGGTTCGGGAAGCGGGGTAAGTTAAATCCGAGATATGTTGGTCCGTTCCCGATCACGAAGAAAGTGGAAAAGACAGCGTATTAATTGGAGCTGCCTGCTTCGATGGAGGGAGTGCATATATTGTGATGCCTCTCGGATTGGTTTGGGTTGTGTGCTTATACAAAAAGATAAAGTGATAGCGTATGCTTCTAGGCAGTTGAAGTCCTATGAGAAGAATTATCCGACCTATGATCTTGAGTTAGCTGCGGTGGTCTTTGCTTTGAAGATCTGGAGGCATTACTTGTATGGTCAGCAATGCGAGGTATATTCAGATCATAAAAGTCTGAAGTATATCTTCACGCAAAAAGAGTTGAATATGAGGCAACGGCGGTGGTTAGAGTTCGTGAAGGACTATGGTCTGCTGATTAAATACCACCCCGGTAAGGCCAATGTGGTGGCAGATGCATTAAGCCGTGTATCGACTTCAGTTTTAGCTTTGGAGTCTGGTATGTCTGTGGCCTTGAGAACTAAGGTTCAAAGGTTTGATTTAGAGTTGGTTTCAAATTTGACAGCTATGCTATCAGATAATGTGTTTCATGTCTCCATGCTGCGAAAGTGTCTGAGAGATCCTTCACATATCGTAGTGCAGCAGGACATTGAGGTGCAGCCTACGTTGTCCTACGAGAAGAAACCAGTGGATATTTTAGACTATGCAGTGAAGAAGTTGCGTAACAAAGACATTCCACTGGTGAAGGTGCTGTGGCGTAACCACAACGTTGAGGAGACGACGTGGGAACGACAGCAAGATATGATGGAACGCTATCCTGAGCTTTTCAGGTACGCAAATTTTGAGGAAAAAATTTTTGTAAGGAAGGTGGATTGTAACACCCGGGAATTTCTTTAAAGTATGTAGCCTTAGAGGTTTTCTAAATCATGGAAATGAAAGTGAGAAATTGGAAGAGAAACTTTAGAATTGAAGTGGTTTAAGTGGGTAGAAGTTTTATGGAATTGAAATGTTTTAAAAGGCAAATTAAATAAGTGAAGGAAAAGTGATTCTTGGATAGATCACGTTGAGTAAGGGACGAGGGCTTAAGTTTTGAACAAAAGAAAGAGTCAAAAGCTATGGTTACCAAGTCAAAACAAAAAGGTTTGCAAAGTCAATAGAATTGAGAAAAAAAGTGGGCTATTAAGAGTAAAGTTGTTGAAAAGTCAAAAAGGTGAATTGTGAAAAATTCAAAGGAAATTTTAAGGGAACAAAATGTGAAAGAAAAGTGGTCTTTCACGTTGGAATTAAAAGGGTAAAGGTGGTGGGGTGATTTTGTAAAATTTGAAACTTTGTGATTAAAAAATTAAAAGTGATAAAGTGTTTAGGTTAAAAAGAGAATTAGTCTTCATTTTCCCCTTCACCTTCCCACGGTTCTTCAAACCTCCATAGCCGATTCCTCTCTTCAATTTTCTTCAATCTTTGCAAAGATTTTGAGTGGTAAGTTAAGTGGATTTTGATTGTTATATATTTAGGTGTTGAATTTTTGAGTTTTGAATTGATTTTGGAGGGATTTGGTTAGGGTTTGGAAAACCCTAACCAAGAAGTTCGAAAATTCTGGTTGTGGTGAGTTTTCTCTTCCTAATTTGATGATTTAAACTTTAGCTAGGGTGGTTTATGTTGTTTTTAGGAATAGATTTGAGTTTTAGGATGAGTTTTGGAAAAACCGGTTTTGTGCAATATATAACCGATTCTGTTTTGGCTTTTTCAGATTGGCCTTTGTGTTTGGTTGGTTAATTTAAGTGTTTCAATAGATAGTAGACGTGTAGAGGTTTACAGATTGGGGTGGCACATTGAAATCCGTTGAAAAATGAGTAAGTTATGGCCGTTCGAAGTTGGACGGTTGGAAATGTGAAGAAAATCGGGTTGTAGGGTTTTGTTGTGGGTTAGGTTGACTTGTTGGTTAGATTTGGATAGAAAATTTATTAGGAATGCCTTAGCGTGTTTCTAAACTATTTCTTTATATTGTTAGGTTATCGAGCGAGTGAATTGATTGGACGTAGTGAGCAACCGAGTGTCGAGCAACCAGGTAAAAACAGGAGTATTTTTGTTGTTGCCTTCGGGCCTACACCATAGAACGGTAGGGATTGTTGTTGTTGTTTTGGGTTTGTTGGTTTATTTCATGCATCATTGTTTTCAACCTACGAAATACGTGTTTGACATGTTGAGTGATGAAAATGAAATGTAAGATAAGAAAATGGATATGCAACTTGGTCTCGAGTAGAATAGCCTCGTCTGGCAAGTGGCTCGTTTGTAGCACCCCGAGAAGGATCTTACGAGAGATGCTATGCTAAAATACGTAATGTGTCGTAAGTATGAATGCCTCGACCTGATTGTGCTAGAAGGCACACTGAGGATTCTACGATCGATATGGGAGGAGATTGGGTATGGCAGTCCCGGATTGTTTAGGATGTGTGCCTCCGATCTTGCTCCGTAGGTCAAGGTGTGGCCGTCCTGGATTGTGTTGAGATGTGTGCCTACTTGATTTACTTGCAAGTGAAAGATAAATGAAATGAAAACAACAGAACGTGTAGAAACTGCATTTAAGGGTTGAGTTGAGCATGCATTTTTTTAAAGTGCATTACTCCCTGCTTACTTTTGTGTTATGTGGTGTAGGTAACGAGTTTTATTCAGGTGAGCTGGATGAGGGAGCCCAGGGCTAGGTTGTAATCGGTGGTGCATCATGTCCCTTTGCTGTTCTAGGCAATCTCACAACAAAGTCCATCGTTATTTGTTCCCATTTCCATTCGGGAAGTGGTAACGGTTGTAATGTTCCCATAGGTTTTTGATGTTCAGCCTTAATCTGTTGACAATTCAAACACGATCCTACGTACTTTGCCACACTCCCTTTCATATTTGGCCACCAATAATGTTGTCTAAGGTCTCTGTACATTTTCGTACTTCCAGGATGAACAGTGAATTTAGAAGAATGAGCTTCCGAAAGGATCTCTTTTCGAAGTTCTTCATTAGCCGGAACAAACCATCTATTCTGAAACATGAGAATTCCATCATCAGAATAGTTAAAATCCGACTTATCGGTAGAATCCATGCTTAACTTGTACTTGTTGCACTCAACATCATTAGCCTGAACTTCCTTTATTTTGTCCAGAATAGTAGGCTTCAAAGATATGGCATAAAGTATAGCTGACACACTGGACACTGTTTCCAAATTGAACCTTTGAAATTCTGACTCCAAAGCTAACGGCATGTCAAGAACCATTGCTAAGGTTGACATAGTCACTCTGCTCAACGCATCAGCCACCACATTTGCCTTGTCGGGTTGGTATTTGATCTCAAAATCGTAGTCCTTGACAAACCCCAACCACCGACGTTGCCTCATGTTTAACTATTTTTGAGTGAAAATATATTTCAGACTTTTATGATCTGAAAATATTTCACAAGGTTGTCCATATAAGTAATGCCTCCAAATTTTCAATGCAAAAACTACAGCAGCTAATTCCAAATCGTGTGTAGGATAATTCTTCTCATGTGTTTTCAGCTGTCTAGAAGCATAAGCTATCACTCTTTCATCTTGCATCAACACACAGTCAAGACCAACTTTGGAAGCATCACAATAGATGCTAAACTTTCCATTCTCAACAGGAAGTATTAATATTAGGGCATTAGTCAATCTCTGTTTCAAAGTCTGAAAACTGCACTCACATTCTTCAGTCCATACATACTTCGTGTTCTTCCTAGTTAACCGAGTGAGGGGTGTCGCAATCTTCGAGAATCCTTCAATAAATTTCCTGTAATACCCTGCCAATCCAAGGAAACTCTGTATGTCTGTAGCATTCCTCGATTGGGGCCATTCCTTGACTGCTTGAACCTTGGCTGGATCGACAGATATTTCATCCCTCGAGACAACGTGATCCAAAAAGTGAACTTGGTCCAACCAAAACTCACACTTGGAAAACTTGGCATAAAGTTGGTGCTGCTTTAGTACTTCTAATACCAAGGTCAGGTGCTTTGCATGCTCATCCTTAGAACGTGAATAGATCAAGATATCATCAATAAACATTATGACAAATTTATCTAGATACTCGTGAAACTCCCTATTCATAAGATCCATGAAAGCTGCTGGTGCATTTGTCAATCCAAAAGACATTACCAAGAACTCATAATGTCCATACCTCGTGCGAAAGACAGTCTTTGGAATATCTTCAGATTTAACTTTCAATTGATAGTAGCCAGACCTTAGGTCAATCTTAGAGAAGACTCGTGCACCATGGAATTGGTCAAATAAATCATCAATTCTAGGTAGTGGATATTTGTTTTTGATAGTTAACTTATTCAATTCCCGATAATAAACGCACATACGCAATGATCCATCCATCTTCTTAACAAAAAGGACTGGTGCACCCCAAGGTAAAAAGTTAAGGCGTATAAACCTTTTTTCCAACAGCTCCTCCAACCGTGTCTTTAACTCTCTAAGTTCCATTGGTGCTAATCTGTATGGATTCTTAGATACAGGTTCTGCACCCGCGTAAACATCTACAACAAACTCTATTTCCCTATCTGGCGGCAAGCCAGGAGATCATCCAGAAATACTTCTAGGAAGTCTTGGACAACTAAGACATTTTGAGGACTCGATTTTCCTACAACCTGCGTTTCTATAGCACTGGCCAAAAAGCATAAATACTCCCCGCATGGAGAAGGCCTAGCGTTGATAGGAGTTAAAACAGACATCCTTCTATCCTTCTAAGCTTGAAAGGTCTGTTTCAAACCACCAGGGGGTTGAAAACTAACTATCCTAGTCCTACAATCGATTGTGGTATAATGCTTGAATAACCAATCCATACCCAAGATTACATCAAATCTCATTATCTCCATGATAATTAGATCAGCAGGCAGATTCATACTTCCCACTGACACCACACTATTAAGCATCACTTGGTTAGAGTACATACATTCTCTAGAGGGTAATGCGACATTAAACGCATGCACAGTTGGCGTAGGCCGTACATCTAACTTGACAGCAAATGCAGACGCTACAAAAGAATTCGTTGCACCAAAATCTAACAAAGTGAAAGCAGGCATAGAGTTGATCAATATAGTACCTGATACCACAGCGGGCTGATCATCATCACCCGACTCCATCATGGAGAACATCCTCGGCTTCAACTTAGTAGGGCCACTCTTTAAAGCTGGACAGTCTCTGTTAACATGGCCAACCTTATTACAGTTGTAGCATCGAATGACTCTAGGTTTTGGGCAATCCTTGAACGTGTGTCCAACTCCTTCACAGTTGAAACACTTTCCTGAACCGATTCTGCACTCGCCCGGGTGATTCTTCAAACATTTCGGACATTGGGGAAACTTCCAGGTATCCTGTACCTTCTTTCCTGTTCCTTGGCTACCCTGGCTTTCACTGGGCCTTTTTGTCCCACGATGCTGTTGCGACTGGGTGGTTCCTTGTATAAACTTCCGTGGAGCTTCCCACTATCCACGACATTTCATTTCCGCCTCTTCCACCACCAGCGCCGTGTCCACAACTTCGTTGTAAGTCAAGCCCTTAATGCCAGAAATCTTCACTCCTCTATAAATCTCTGGCTTCAGTCCATGCACAAACTGAAAACTTTGTCTTCATTCCTATGTACGAGGTGCCTAGCAAACCTGGACAGGGACTCAAATTATCAGTTGTACTCAGACACGGACCCCGTCTATTTCAATTGCAGAAACTCCACTTTCTTTGTAGTCTGAACAGTACTATTAAAGTATTTTTCATAGAAAACTTCTTTGAATTACGCCCAAGACATTGCCAGGACATCAGTGGTGGTCTCCATCGTTTTCCACCAAAGCTGGGCATCACCGGCCAAATGAAATGTTGTCAAAGTGACTTTGTCTCCTTCTCCAATATTGGCACATATGAACATACTCTCAATCTTCTTAAGCCATTTTCGGCAACAATCAGATCAAATGATTTTTCATCAAACGTGGGCGGTTGTAGTCTCCAGAATCTGTCTCCAGACTGCTCATTGCTGGATATTGAGTTGGCACTCCCTTGCACCTCTCGATTCAATAGTAGTCCCAATTAGTCAGACTGCTGACGCACCAAATCTGTCAGCTGCCTAATCACACTGGGATCCTCACTTCGCGGATTTGGTGTCTCTCTCGGTATTCTTGGTCTGTCTGGACATCTAGACATTTTGCTATATTCCTGGACAAGGTTAAATACTCTCATAAATATCTAATGACTAAAGTCAACATAAACACTTACAGTTGTTGGAGTACTCCCACGCGACGATCGGCACTGATGAGTAATCTTTTGAACGGTTTAACCAAATGTCTCTGATACCATACTTTAACTGTAATACCCGGCTTTTCGGGATATTAATATTTTAATATAAATGGCATTTTTGTAAATATGTCAAATCGAGCCCGTTTTGCGAACAGAGGGTTTCGTTGGGATCCTAATTATTAATAGGAATTTTAAGGAAATTATGAGAATTTTCGGAGTAATAATGCTATATTCCGAGTAATTACCTCAATCGTAACGTAAAGGACGTTTTAGTAAAAATAGTAAATGTGGTCCGATTTGCAAACGGACAGTTTTATTGGGACTCTAATAATAAGTTGGACTTATGGGTGAAATAAGAAAGTTTGGAGAAACCGAATCGATAGACGAAACAACGAAAGAAATAGAATATAAAGCAAGGAGGGCAAGAAGGTAATTGCTAATCTAAAATTTATTAAAATGTTAAATACTTTTCTTTCCCTATTCAGTTTCTTCATTCGTGAAGAAACTTCTCCAGAGAGAGAAGTTCTCTCTTTAGCCGCGACTCCCCTTCGCCGTTTCTCCCTCAATCGACAACGGATTCTCCTCCAATCTCCGGCAGATCTTCACGTTTTCTTCTCCACTCAGCGCTATAGGTAAGATTCCGTAGCTTTGGTACATTAGGTTTCGATTTCTAAGATTTATGACGATTAGGGTTTTGTTTAGGATTTCGTTAAAAATGTCGATTAGGTTTCGTAATCGATAGATTAACTGTAAATATAGATATAAAGGATGTATTGAACGTTATTGGACGAAATTATAGCGATTTGTGAGAAAAGTCGAAATTGGTGAGATTTAGGGTTGTTTTAGAGAAAAATTCGTAAATGGTGGTTTGTGATATCGAGCGTAGATTGTTCGATAAAACGCCTCGATTAGTTAAATTGGAATTTTAGGAAACCCCTTTGGTTAAGGATTTTATTAATTTGGACGTTAACGGTTCAATCTCATTTTAATAATAATTGTTGTGAATTGCCTTAGGTGCACCTCGCTCGTGGACGGAGCAAGCATTTCAACAGACGTCAGGTAAGTCTCCGCGACTTGTTTGGCCGATTGGCCTACACCATACGATATTTTGTTGTTCGAGGAAATTGGAGAATTGTTTGTTTAAATGCTTTGGTCGGGTAGTAAGGGTTAGTTCTTTTGTAGGTTATGCTTGAGTGTCTTGATGGTACGTATGATGGTTTATATGTTCATGTTTTAATTATGTTTATAGTATTGCTCATGTTCACGCATCATGTTTCTGGAAAGCACGAAAAAGGAATTTCTACGCATGTTTTCATGAAAAGGAAAAGGTTAAAGAAATGATATGAATGAATGTAATCTGGTCAAGGAGGTGGCGGTGGTTCAGACATGGCTGCTTAGGGAGCATGTTTTCCCCCCAGTTAGATACGAGGGGCTATCCAATCGCGGGATGTGCCGCTCCTATCTAGCGAGAGTGAGGCCACGGTGACGTATCTGTAATGTAATGAAATGAAATGAATAGCGAAAAGGTAGGAAGCATGTTTTTACGAACGGCACGCATAGCATGCATTGCATTCACGTAGACTTACTGAGCCTTAAGCTCACGACTTATGTTTATGGTGTAGGTGACCTCTACACAGGTGAGGATGAGATCCCTCCACCCGAGGCATGAGCGGTTGAAGAAAGATGGCCCGTGGGAGTGCGCTGGGCAGTCGGTGCGCTTTTGACCCGTGGGGATGTAGGTATATGTTTTGGGGACCATATGAATTGTACAGATAGAACATAATAGGATGTTTGGAATTTGATAGTTGATAGGATTATGTTGGATGTTTTTGAAATGTATTTCATAAACTGTTTGGTGACTGAAAATAGGGGAAGTTGTTTGGTTTTAAATGGATCCACGTGATTTATTTTTATGAAAGTATTGCGTACGTTTAGGTAGTTGATCGAGAGGGAAAGAATGAGAAAGAAACGATGTTTTGCTTGAATTGTAAGAAAAATGTACAAATGTGTATGTGTGCAGGGGATTGAGAATTGAAGGAGAAAGCTCTCTGGAATCGTATTCCAGAGAGTAAATTGGAGGTTTCTGTGTAGGTCGCTGCGCTCTGGAAAAGTCCAGAGCGTGCAGCGACCGATCGCTGTGCAGCAAGCGCTGCCAGCGATCGGTCGCTGGGCAGCGATCGCTGCCAGCGACCGAGCGCTGTTCGGCGCTCGGGCGCTGCAGCGATCAAGCGCTGGGCAGCGAATGCTGCCCAGCGATCGATTGCTGGTGACTGATCGCTGCCAGCGATCAGTCGCTTCTCCCCCTGGGCAGCGCAAATGTCAACTCTGCCCTCTTTTATTTTAATTGTAAATTGATTTAATTATAGTTTTAAGTAATAGTTTTCATAAATGTTTTAATTGTTTTAAATATTTTATGCAATTGATTTTAAATTGTTTTCCGCATCGACGTTAGTATAAAAGAAAATGAAAAATTTATACGGGTAAAATGGGTACGGTTTTAGGGTCGTTACATTAACGCCCCGAGTTAATCAACCTGGTTCGCTACTCACATTAACTGGTCAAAACTAGAAAATTATGGGAAATATTTAAAACTCCTCTCAACGGCTAAGATCGACATTAATTCGAAACATCAAAACCTTGCAGCGAAAAACATTTATATAAAGAAAACATAATCATGACGAAAACAGACTAGCAAAAACCTTGAGTTCAAGATCGTTAAAAACTTCTCTGCGACAACTGCAAACAGTTCGACAATACTAAGCAATCTGTCGTTCACAGAGTCTGTCGTCTACAGATTTTCGTCCACAGACTTACTTAAGTTTTATCGTCCAAGGGTCACGTGACTTTATCGTCCACGGGCCACGTGACTTCATTACTCACGGTTCACAAAGACTCATCGTCAACGGACTAAAGTCCATAGACTTACTTAAATTTGTCGTCCACGGATCATGTGACTTTATCATCCACGGGTCACGTGACTACTTACTCTAGACGACAACACTTCAGACAAACATGTCCAACTGTTTTCACCTACAACTATGGACAAATATTTTCACCTATAGTTTGGACGACTGTTCTCGTCCACATAATGGACTACTGTTTTCCCTCCAACTTTGGACGACTACCCTTATGACAGAAACATATTTAAGCGATTATACCTAAAGCAGTGGACAATTCTGACTACTAAAAGAACTTATAGAATTTCAACAGCAACTATTTAAAAAAGGTTGAATCCATAAAATTGTTCAAGATCCAGAAGGAAGAACTACAGTTAAAACAAACCATGTTTTCATAATCAAGATAATCTCAAAAACATATTAAAGCATTAAAAACTACCACTGTTGTCACAACCCGAGAGGGGGCCTAACAGAAACGCCAGGTTAAACGATCAACCTCGGAGAGGTCCACCATCTAACCTAAGGCTAAATGCGGAAGTTTAACACTAATCCAGGACCTCCTCGAAGCAACAAACATAAGAGAGTACAAATAATCGTAGAAATACAAGATAAATGAAAATAATTACATGCCAAAATAAGGTACAATCTCGAATGTCCTACATAATAGTACAAAGTATAGGGAACACAAAGATGCGACCCAAGGAAAATCCGACTCAGATCAGGTTCACTTCTTACCCTTCTTTCCTTTACCTGAAAAGAATAAAAAGGTCGTTGAGTGAGTGACAACTCAATATGAGATGGTACACATACTACTATCAAAACATGCACGCCAGTTTCAGTATTATTAGTTATCTTCTTATTTCCCATTTAGAACGATTAGTGGTGCTAGCGATGACCAGACACTGGCCAGATCAGCTAATAGGACTAGCATAGCTCAGAGTCCCTCTCGCCATTCATGGGGCGTACCGCACATTCCACCTATTAGCAGGGGGTGTACCCTTCACTCCACCAATTAGCAGGGGCTGTACCCTTCACTCCACCTATTAGCAGAGGGTGAACCCTTCACCTATTAGCAGGGGTGAACTATGACGACCCCGACCCTGTGTCGGTGCCACCACGACCTGTGTCGTGCGTGCTTACATACATACGTGCATACTACCCTCGCCCGACACAAGGTCGGGGTCGTCACATGAACCCTTCACCTATTAGCAGGGGGCATACCCTTCACCTATTAGCAGGGGGTGAACCCTTTCCAAACAAGCGTGGGGAGTACCGCAACAATTGGGCAAAAACCCCTTGATACTCTTAGCATACGGGCCCAGCTAAGAGTGTCAGACGGTTACCTCCAGTATCCAACTCCATATGGCACAGCAGAAAAACAATGCATGAATAAAGTCTAATGCATATACAAAACCATCTGCATGGCAAACATGATAATCTCATGACAAATCTCAATACAGCCCGTCGGCAAAGGTGCCATAAAACATGGCATCTAAAGTCCAGTAAGCAGTATGAATCAATCAAAAGTATACCTACATGCAAGACAAGGTAATACGTAGTAAGTATAATAATTCATACCCCTGTGCCGAGTCCTCCTATCCTTGGTAAACTGTGGCTCCTCGGGAATTGTCTCGAACTCAGCAAAATCCTCTGAATCTGAGAAACAACATAAGGAATGAACCCTGATAAGGTCCGATTGGGTTTAAAAACGATCTAAAATGCGAAACGGGCCCAAACGGCTCGAGTTGACTTTTCGTCAAAAAATTAAAGTCAACGGTCAACGGTCAAAATCAAAGTCAACAGTCAAAGTTAACGGTCAATGTCAACTGTTGACATTAACTGACCAAACCGGTTCGGGTCAAGTTGGACCTGATCGGGTTGGACTGAATCAGGTCGGGTCAGACCGAGTCGGGTCGGACTCAACCGAGTCGGACCAAATCAGGTTCGGATCAAATCGGGTTCAGATCTGATCAAACCGATCTGGCCCAACTGGGCTCGGATCGAACCCGGCCTGAACGGTTCGGGTCGAACCCAGCCCAACCATCGTGGTCTGGGTCCAGCCTGGCCCAAAACCCGGGTCGGGCTTGACCAACGCAGCCTGGCCCAACTCGGCTTTGGGCCTGAGTCAACTCGGCCTTGGGCCTGAGTCCCAAAAGCCCGAGTTGACTCAGCCCACGGTCGAGTTGACTCGACTGTTGGCAGCGGAACGCCGTCACCACGTCGGCGACCCACCGGCAACCTTCCCGCGTCGAAAAAATAGCATTTTCTCACCTATTCTTCGCCAAAATTCGTTTCCAACGTGTTTCTAACCTTCTTTCCGGTCTAATCCTGCCAAAAACACAAAGAAATCGACCCTAAATCGCAGATCGACGAAACCCCAAAAACCCAAAACTTTCCAACCAAAAATCGAGAGATAAAGAGCTTACTTTTGAAAACTCTCTTCGCCAACGTTGATCTACGCGTCGAGACGAATGTTTTGGCACCAAAATCTCGACGAACAAAGATGGATCGGACGTCGGCGATTTCTCCCTCCTGTCTCTCTCTTCTCTATTTCTCTCTCTCTCTCTTCTGGTATTCTGCTGAGAAGAGAAGGACGATAAGGTTTTCAATAGAAAACCTTATCAAAACTTTATTTTCTTTAAAATTAAATTTTATTTTTTATTCTAAATATCTTTTATTATTTCTTTTTATTTTATTATTTATTTAATTCTTTTATTCAATTTACTTAAAATTCATTTAACGTTGGGTTTCACGATCTCAATTCTTACCGAAAATTAGCGAAATTGATCCCAATATTTACACTTAAAATTCGCAAAAAGATTTATTCAAATTTTTTACAACCACTAAAAATTTGACGGATTTTATATCTTTTCCCTCTTTTTATGAATTTCGTCCCCGAAATTCGCCTCAACTACACATCATAGAAAAGGTTTGGGTACTTATCCGCCATCTCGGACTCCAGCTCCCACGTAGGTTCTTTGTCTGTGTGGTTCCTCCACCGCACTAGAACATACGGAGCCTCCCGACGGCGAAAACGCCGAAGCTCGTGTCCCAAAATCGCTTCTGACACCTCTTCGTACGTCGTGTCAGCCTGGACGGGTACCTCATTCCACGAAACATTGTGAGACGGATCAGGAATGTACTTTCTCTTGGGATATATGGAAAACATTGTGCACATGCCCCAATTGAGGAGGTAACTCCAGCTGGTAAGCCACCACTCCAATCCTCTCAACAATCTGGAATGGCCCAATGTACCGCGGGGCTAACTTTCCTTTAACCCCAACTTGCTGACACCACGGGTAGGATGAACCTTCACAAAGACAAAGTCCCCAGCATCAAACTCCACCTCACGTCTCTTTAAGTCTGCATAACTCTTTTGACGACTCTGCACGACCTTCAGCCTCTCACGAATCTGGTGGATCTTCTCTGTGGTCTCTCGAATGATATCAGGCCTAAGCGCAAGTAGTTCCTCTTTTTCGGCCCAACACAAAGGAGAACGACATGGCCGACCATACAATGCCTCAAACGGAGAAACCTCAATGCTGATCTGGAAGCTATTGTTATACACGAACTCAACCAGTGGCAAGTGGTCTATCCAACTGCTACCAAAATCCAGAATACAGGACCTCAGCATATCCTCTAAGATCTGAATAGTCCTCTCGGACTGCCCATCTGTCTGGGGATGATGTGCAGTACTCAACTAGGTCTTCGTACCTAGCTTCTTCTGCAATCCTCTCCATAAATCCGAAGTGAAACGAGGATCACAGTCAGACAAAATGTTCAAAGGTACCCCATGAAGACGAACAATGTTCTGCACACATAACCGACTGAGCTTAGCAACAAAAAAGTCATCCGAACGGGGATGAAATGTGCCGACTTCGTCAGTCGATCCACAATTACCCAGATAGAATTAAATCTCAGAGGAGTCCTGGGAAGATGGGTAACGAAGTCCATGGTAACCTCCTCCCACTTCCATTCCGAAATCGGTAATGGCTGAAGTAAACCCGCTGGCCGCTGGTGCTCGGCTTTGACTCTCTGGCAGGTCATGCAACGACAACAAATTCTGCTACCTCTCTCTTCATGCCAGCCCACCAATACAGTTGCTTCAGATCCTGATACATTTTGGTACTGCTGGGGTGAATGGCAAAACTGGATCTGTGCACCTCATCCACAATAGCCTACCTCAAGTTGGCGATGTTGGGAACCGCCACCTTACCATGATAGAACAGGTCCCCATCAGCATTCGCCGACCAACCCTCCAGCTGTTCCCCATTCTGAAGCTGTCCCACCCTGAATACTAGCTCATCATTCTGCCGCTGTAGCTGCTACACCCTTATGAGCATCGAAGGTGTAGCCGCTACATGGTAGGCTTAAGCCTTGATCCCAGTATCATGATACTGCAACTGAAAATCCCCAATCACTAAAGACATCCTCCACTCATCCAGAATCATGCAGGAAATGGAAGCCCGAGGATACCGGCTCAATGCATCAGCCACTGCATTAGCCTTGCCTGGGTGGTATTCCAGACTAAAGTCGTAATCCTCCAAATACTCCATCCATCTGCGCTGCCTCAAGTTGAGGTTCTTCTGAGCGAACAAGTACTTTAAACTCTTGTAATCGGAGAAAACCTGGAAGCTGACCCCATATAAATAACTCCGCCATATATTCAAAGCAAAGACGATAGTGGCGAGCTCTAGGTCATGGGTAGGATAGTTCTGCTCATGGGACTTCAACTGCCGAGAGGGATAAGCCACTACCTTACCCTGCTACATCAATACACACCCCAAACTAACGCTGGAGGCGTCGGTATACACAGCATAGGGAAGGTTCCCATCAGGAACTGTCAGAATAGGAGCCCTGGTCAACCTTCGCTTCAATTCTTCAAAGGCATCCTGACAGTCGACATCCCAAACAAACTGCACATCCATGCGAGTGAGTTTGGTAAGCGGCGCAGCAATAGAAGAGAAATTCTGTACAAAGCACCGATAATATCCAGCTAACCCGAAGAAGCTACGAATCTCCGAGACATTCTTAGGTGGTTGCCAATTCACTACCGCCTCAATCTTCGCAGGATCAACAGAAATACCATCTCGCAAGATGATATGGCCCAAGAACTTCACCTCAGAAGCCCAAAAATCACATTGCTGTGCTTTGCATATAACTGATGCTCACTCAAGGTCTGTAGGACAATGCGGAGATGCTCACGATGTTCACGACGAGTCTTCGAATAAATCAGGACGTCATCAATGAAGAATACCACAAACCGATCCAGATAGGGCCGAAAGATCCTGTTCATAAGATCCATAAACACTACTGGGGCGTTAGTAAGCCCGAACGGTAAGACCAAGAACTCAAAATGTCCATATCTGGTCCGGAAAGCAGTCTTAGGTATATCCTTCTCTAGAATCTTCACCTGATGATACCATGTCCTCAAATCAATCTTCGAAAAAAATATCGTGAACCACCAAGCTGATAAAAGAGGTCGTCAATACATGGAAGCGGGTACTTGCTCTTAACAGTAACCCTGTTCAGCCTCCGATAATCAACATACAACATCAACGATCCATCCACCTTTTTAGCAAATAAAACGGGAGAGCCCTAGGGCGACACACTCTCCCGATAAATCCTCTACTCTACAGATCATTTAACTGCTTACGCAGTTCAACTAACTCAGCGGGTGACATCCTGTAGGCAGGTATAAAAACTGGAGTAGCCCCTGGAACGAGATCGATACAAAACTCAATCTCTCTATCTGGAGATAAACCTGGTAGCTCATCAGGAAAGACGTCATCGTACTCCCTGACGACAGAGACATCCATCTCCTGTACCGCAGTCTCAAGGTTTAGGTCCATCGACCAAAGTCCCCCATATTGTTCCAATCCACTCCTGCCTCGCAAACATACCCAAAACATGGAGTTCACAATCCCCATACAAGGACCTCGATGGTAGGCAACAACCTTGCCGGACTTCGAGGTAACTGTGACCCGCCTTAAGTGGCAATCAACTATCGCCTGATAATTCATCAGTCAATCACAACCCCGAATGACGTCAAACTGCCTCAAAGGCAGGACAATAAGATAGGCTAAAAACTTGCAGTCGTCGATCACCACACAAACTGATCTGTACATACTTAATCTCAAACATTTGTCACTAAGAGGTCATTGAACCTTGTGCTCTGATACCAATAAATTTCTGTCACAACTCGAGAGGGGGCCTAATAGAAATGCCAGGTTAAACGATCAACCTCAGAGAGGTCCACCGTCTAACCTAAGGCTAAATGCGGAAGTTTAACACTAATCCAGGACCTCCTCGAAGCAACAAACATAAGAGAGTACAAATAATCGTAGAAATACAAGATAAATGAAAATAATTACATGCCAAAATAAGGTACAATCTCGAATGTCCTACATAATAGTACAAAGTAGAGGGAACACAAAGATGCGACCCAAGGAAAATCTGACTCAGATCAGGTTCACTTCTTACCCTTCTTTCCTTTACCTGAAAAGAATAAAAAGGTCGTTGAGTGAGTGACAACTCAATATGAGATGGTACACATACTACTATCAAAACATGCACGCCAGTTTCAGTATTATTAGTTATCTTCTTATTTCTCATTTAGAACAATTGGTGGTGCTAGCGACGACCAGACACTGGCCAGATCAGCTAATAGAACTAGCATAGCTCAGAGTCCCTCTCGCCATTCGTGGGGCGCACCGGACATTCCACCCATTAGCAGGGGGTGTACCCTTCACTCCACCTATTAGCAGGAGGTGTACCCTTCACTCCACCTATTAGCAGGGGGTGAACCCTTCACCTATTAGCAGGGGGTGAACCCTTCACCTATTAGCAGGGATGGTACCCTTCACCTATTAGCAGGGGGAGTACCGCAACAACTGGGCAAAAACCCCTTGATACTCTTAGCATACGGGCCCAGCTAAGAGTGCCAGACGGTTACCTCCAGTATCCAACTCCATATGGCATAGTAGAAAAACAATGCATAAATAAAGTCTAATGTATATACAAAACCATCTGCATGCCAAACATGATAATCTCATGACAAATCTCAATACAGCCCGTCGACAAAGGTGCATAAAACATGGCATCTAAAGTCCAGTAAGCAGTATGAATAAGTCAAAAGTATACCTACATGCAAGACTAGATAATACGTAGTAAGTTTAATAATTCATACCCCTGTGCCGAGTCCTCCTATCCTTGGTAAACCATGGCTCCTTGGGAATTGTCTCGAACTCAGCAAAATCCTCTGAATATGAGAAACAACACAAGGAAGGAACCCCGATAAGATCCGATTGGGTTTAGAAACGATCTAAAATGCGAACTAGGGCAAGAAGGGGCCCAAACAGCTAGAGTTGACTTTTTTGTCAAAAATTAAAGTCAACGGTCAAAATCAAAGTCAACGGTCAAAGTCAACTGTCAAAGTCAACTGTTGACTTTGACTGACCGGACCGGTTCGGGTCGGGTAGGACCGGATCGGGTCGGACTGAATCAGGTCAGTCTGAGTCGGGTCAGACCGAACCGGGTCGGACCAAATCAGGTTCGGATCAAATCGGGTTCGGATCTGATCAAACCGATCTGGCACAACTGGGCTCGAATCAAACTCGGCCTGAACGGTTCGGGTCGAACCCAGCCCAACCATCGTGGTCTGGGTCCAGCCTGGCCCAAAACCCAGGTCGGGCTTGACCAACGCAGCCTGGCCCAACTCGGCCTTGGGCCTGAGTCAACTCAGCCCCCACGGTCGAGTTGACTCGACCGTCGGCAGCCGAACGCCGTCACCATGCCGGCGACCCACCGGCAACCTTCCCGCGTCGAAAAAATAGCATTTTCTCACATATTCTTCGACGAAATTTGTTTCCAACGCATTTCTAACCTTCTTTCCAGTCTAATCCTGCCAAAGACACCAAGAAATCGACCCTAAATCGCAGATCGACGAAACCCCAAAAACCTGAAATCTTCAGACCAAAAATCGAGAGATAGAGAGCTTACCTTCGAAAACTCTCTTCACCAACATTGATCTATGCTTCGAGACGAACGTTTTGACACCAAAATCTCGACGAACGGAGATGGATCGAACGTCGGCGATTTCTCCCTCGCGTCTCTCTCTTCTCTCTTTTCTCTCTCTCTCTCTTCTTGTGTTCTGCTAAGAAGAGAAGAATGATAAGGTTTTCAGTAGAAAACCTTATCAAAACTTTATTTTCTTTAAAATTAAATTTTATTCTTTTATTCTAAATATCTTTTATTATTTCTTTTTATTTTATAATTTATTTAATTCTTTTATTCAATTTACTTTAAATTCATTTAACGTTCGGTTTCACGATCTCAATTCTTACCGAAAATTAGCAAAATTGATCTCAATATTTACACTTAAAATTCGCGAAAAATTTATTCAAATTTTTTTTTCCACTAAAAATTTGGCGGATTTTACAACTGTTATTAAAATTCTCAACACGCTTTAACAAAATATTTGTCCACTAAGACTTCACATGCTGCTATTAGTTAAACCACCTCATCAGTGCACCAGACCATGGCATAGATGTGCTCCTCCAACTGCGCCTATTCTTCATTATACTCAGAGAATTCACCTGTAGTCACCTCAGTACCTACATCACAAAACTCATCTATTAGCTTAATGCTAAGTAAGTAGAGAAATAATAAAATACAATGCTGAATCATAAATCTTATTCATGCAATTTCTACTTTCACAACTCAGTTGTATTCGTTCTCTGTTGATCCCTCTGTATGATGGGAAGTGGATCAATTTTCTCAAAGTCTACATCCTCTACTCAATTAAGGGGCGGATTAGTTCCCTTAATAGCTGATCTAATCCCCATGTTCGATGGAAAGTGGATCATTTTTTCCAAAGTATAAATATCATCTGTCTCGATTAAGGGGCGGATTAATTCCCTTAATAGTTAAATTAATTCAATCTGCTCATGTCTTACCATGCAATTACATGTAAATTCGTTTTCGTATTCTTTCAAAACAAGATGCATAACATACTGAAAACATACAAACAAGCATAAACCCTATTATTTTGTGATGTAGGCCCGAAGGCATACACATACTCTACTTACCTGGCTTCCTGGAAATGCTTGGTTGCAAACTACTTCGGGGGTTTTGCTCGAACCTAAAACCATAGATAGAGTATCAATTAGATCTTCACTAAACCTCATTCTAAACCATCAAGAAGTCTTAGGAAGCTAGTTGGGAGCTCTGTTCTTCGAGCATTCCAGAATCGCTACAAAACCCGAACTCAACTCTCACTTACAGCATTCCCAAATACGCATCTACAATCCCCTTTATCATCAATAATCACTAATACAGCAAGAAATCAAAGTAAAACTCACCTAAGTTGAAGAAGAATCGGAGGGAAAATCGCCAAGAGAAGTCGGCTAAGATGAATGTCGAAAGGGGAAAGAAATGAAAACAATGGCGGCTAAACCTTCACTAAACCCTCCATTTATATCACAAGCTTTACGAATTACACATATGCCCTTAACTAACCAACTTTAACCTATTTAAGCAACAAATCAAATTCACTTAATTTCATAAAGATGAAAGTTACAAAATGTTACTATTAAAAATCAAGGCTGACAATTACTGGTTGCTACAGATATAGGGGTATCTCTCAAGGAATTCGACCCACTTGGCATATCTTCTATTGAATTTGCCTTGACTCTTGATGTGCTTGAGCGTTTGGTGGTCGGTGTGGATAATAAACTTTTTAGGCAGCAAATAATGTTGTCATACCTCAAGTACTCAGATGATGGCAAAGAATTCCTTGTTGTAAGTGAAGTAATTAAAAAATGCTCCCTTGAGTTTCTTACTAAAATAGACAATTGACTTGTCTACTTGCATGAGAATGGCACCTACTCCGAGGCCAGAGGCATCACATTCTACTTCAAATACCTTATTAAAATTGGGAAGTGCTAGAATGAGTGCTTGATATAATTTTACCTTGATAGTCTTGAAAGTTTGTTGACAACCCAAAGTTCATAGAAATTCTTTCCCCATTTTTATTCAATCCGTTAGAGGGGCTAATAAGGTGCTAAAATCCTTTATGAATTTTCGTTAGAAGGAAGCTAATATCTATGGAAACTACAAACCTCTGAAATATTTTTGGGGATCGCCCACTCCTTGATAGCATTTATTTTGGTACTATCCACTTCCAAGCCGCGTTGAGATACAATAAATCCAAGAAAGTACACCTTTTCTTGAACAAATGCACATTTTTTGAGGTTTCCAAATAATTTCTCCCTACGAAGAGTCTCAAATAAAGATTTAAGTTATTTGTTTATTTTAATTAACTTATGATTTTTGTTATTATTACATTTTATGCAAAAAAATTTTTTTGTTGTTTTACTTGATTAATTTATTTTAATATTTGTATATTTTAACATTTGTATATTTTAATATTTTTCTCTATATTAGCAACGACGATGGATTTTGATTCAAGTAGATCGGTTGATTAAGACGAGAGATCAACTGGTGATGCCGAAATAGATTGGTATTCGGATGGCAAGCCTACATATGGTGATCTGCGAGCATTCGATCACGCATATGAAAATGAAGAATTATTTGCGTATTTGACCTCAAAAACTCTAGACAATGAGTTTCGAACATCGATCGACTCGGATGACGAGGAGGTGGAAAGTAGACCGGTAAGAGAACAAATCGGTATGAGATTTTTTTTGGGTAGAAAATATGTTTCTTTAGAAGCAATTAAAGAAGAAATATTCTTTGAAAAACGGTTATGGTATAAAACTCACTAAAAGTGAAAGAAGCTGACTGACGGCTGAGTGTGAAAATGGATGTGGGTGGCGACTGCATGCGTCGAGGAAAGTTGAGAATCGACACGCTTCAGCAAAATGGGTGGCGCAGCATTACCTAGACAAGTTCAAAAGTCACCCTACCTGGGACATCCCTTCTATTATCGAGACAGTGAAGAAGGATTTCACTATCGATATTTCATCCAGTCTTGCCACAAGAGCAAGAAACATAGATCGAACCCTCAACGAAGGGAAGTGTGACAAACAGTACGGGCAACTGTGGTCGCACGTAGCCAAAATATTCAGATCAAATACAAGCAGCACAATAAAAATTGATGGGAACCCAGTGGGCCCTATTCTTTGAGATTCCAAAGATTGTATATGTGCATGGTTGTTTGCAAGACCGAGTTGGTGGAGTGTGGGAGATCCATTATATGCTTGGATGACTGTCATCTGAAGGGGTCATGTGCTGACCAATTACTCACAGCCGTCAGTATTGATGGCAACGATGGAGTATATCTTGTTACTATTGTCAACGTTGAATCTGAGTGTGCGGACTCATGGACATGGTTTTTGCAAATATTAAAGCAAGACCTAAACACTGAATTGGGTCGGATTGACAAAAGGTATAATGCATTTTTATATTTTATTTCAAATGTTGGGACGTGTGGTAGTAATATTATTTTATTGAAGTTGCTTTTCGTGCAAATTACAAAGAGCTGTTTGAGAACAATTAGAACATGTTGAACATCGCTTCTGCCTCCGACATATGTACGCAAATTTTAAAAACCATTTTCGGGGCAGAGCATACAGAAATGCGATGTGGAATGCAGCCAAGGCACCCACGGAGGCGCATTTCGAGCATGAAATGCGTAAATTATATGTAGCACCCGGCTCTATTAAACCAAAATTTAATTGCCAATTATAATGTGTTAATTTTATGGAAGAATTGAGGGAGAAAGTGATTAGGTTAGTTAATAACTATGTAAGGACAAAAGAGTAATTAGCAATTTTATAAATGGATAACGTATTTAATGGAGGTTTAGCCGCCACTGTTTTCCTCATTTCCCTTCTCGATATTCAGCTCAAGCACAGCAGAGCTCCAGGCGATTTCCCTCTTCGATCTTCATTCCTCAAACTAGGTAAGTTTTCTCTTCGTTTTCTGGAAATTTTAATGGCTAGATAGCAGAGAGAGTGCAATGTGTGTATTTTTGATATGTTGTGAGTGAGTGGAGTTCGAGTTTAGTGTTGAATCGGAGAATGCACGAAGAACAGGATTCCTAACTAGCTTCCTTAGATTTCTGAATGAATATTGGTTGGTGCTTGGAGATTTATAATCGGACAAATATTAGAATGATGATATTATTGAGTTTTCTGATTTATGGCATTGGTGATAGGATTCTAGGTGTTGTTAATGTTAGGATTGAGAATCTGACATTAGTATGAGTCTGGTAGCTTTAGTACACTAATGCCATCAGGGCCGGTGAGGGTTAAGCTACGCACACTAGGTGCTTGACTATATGACTCAGAGGCTTGAATTAATATCCATGGATGATTTCTTTAGTTAGGATTTTACCAGCTTTGGGTTTAGGTTATTCTGGGTGCATTTAACATTGAATTATGAAATGTCTAGGTGAGGAAGGATTCAAGTGAAGACACGGGATTTGCAAAGGAGCCCAGGTAAGTAGAGTTTGCATGTGCCTTCGGGCCTACATCACAAAACAGTAGGATTTGTATGTGCATGAATGTATGTTTCATTTCAGTTGCTATGCATCATATTTTGAAAGAAAACGAAAATGAATTTACATGAAGTAGCATGGTGAGATGCGAACAGACTGTGACAGTATACTTTTAAGGGAATTAATCCGCCCCTTAAATCGTACATACGGATTCATACCCTAGGAAAACTGATCCACCTCCCATTGTATCAGGGATCGATTCAGTTGTTAAGGGAATTAATCCGCCCCTTAATTGAGTATTTGGATTCATACCCTGGGAAAACTGATCCACCTCCCATTGTATCAGGGATCATCAGACCAGTGAACGAACGCAACATAACTGAGGAATGAAAGTAGAAACTGCATGTTAGGATTTACATCTCAGTACACATTTCATTTCTTGCTTTACTTACTTAGCATTAGGCTAATAGATGAGTTTTGTGATGTAGGTGAAGAAGTGACAGCAGGTGAATCCTCTGAGTTCATTGAGGGATAGACTGGTTGGGGGAGCACGCTCATGCCACGGACCTGGTGAACTGATGAGGCGATTTAACTGATGTCTGTTGGTGAGAAGGTTTAGTCGACAGTGTTTAAATTTGGAAATGTTAAGTTCCCATAACAGTAGTGGTTTCAGTACTTTGAACACGTTTTGAGATTTTTCTGATAACGGTGACATGTTGAGTTTCAAATGTTATTTTTACTGGATTTGATTAATGTAGGGGTTTGAGTTGTTTCTGAATGGTCTTGGAAAAGTAAGCAAATTCCGTTCTGTAATTAGTAATTTGTATGTATAATGAGGAGCAGATGAAATGTACTTTGTTTTCTACCGGTAGATGATGTCTATCGGTAAGTGTTGAGTTATGTTGTCTATCGGATGATGCTTTCAGAAAAGCCATCGGATGATGTAGGTTTAAGTCCATCAGAAGTTGTCTTCAGAAAAGCCATCTGATGATGTAGGTTTAAGTCCATCGGAAGATGTCTTCAGAAAAGCCATCGGATGATGTAGGTTTAAGTCCATCGGAAGATGTCTTCAGAAAAGCCATCGGATGATGTAGGTTTAAGTCCATCGGAAAATGTCTTCAGAAAAGCCATCGGATGATGTAGGTTTAAGTCCATCGGAAGATGTCTTCAGAAAAGTCGACTGGATTAAGGGAATCAACCGGCTGACGTCATCGGAAGATATAGAAAATATTTTGTCGTCTAGCGTTCGGTGGATGAAGTGTATTCCTCCACCGGATGATGTAAATGGTGATTTGTCGTTTAGTGACCGGTGGATGTCGTGTGTTTTAGTCATCCGGTGATGTCGAGTGTTTTGCTTGTCGGTTAAGTCGTTTGTCGTATAGTCACCGGTGGATATAGAGTAAAGTCGATCGGATGAGGAATTCATCCGGCTGACGTCACCGGTAGATGAAGGATGTATTTTGCCGTTTAGTGGCCGGATGATGTAGCCAAAACTTTGTCGTTTAGTGGCCGGATGATGTAGCCAAAACTTTGTCGTTTAGTGGCCGGATGATGGAGCCAAAACTTTGTCGTTTTGTTATCAGGAAGAGCCTTCTGTTTTCTATGTCAGTTCCTTCCGGTTGACTTCGTTCTTCGGATGGTGTGTTTGACTTTTCCTAAATTTTAAGTATTTCACGCCGAAACCTTTATCCCCTCCGGTTGAATTATTTTTCTAACATTTTGTTCGATCATTCAAACACTGTTGCATAGTTTTGCTCAACTCTATTTTTTTACTCAAATTATTTCCGCTGCAAGTCATTTTTTTTTTAAATGTTTTGAGGTTTTAGAAAAATGTCAAATTTTGACTTTTGAGTGAAGTTTAAATTCGGTCCAAGGTTTCTTAGTAATATCCGAGTTTATGAGTAACGAACCTGGTTCAGATGACTCGGGGCGTTACATTATACCAGTTTAGTGTAGAGGCCCACGCATGGCTTCGAGCAGAAGAGCCTAAATGTTGGGTTAGTTATGCATTCTCTTCGAATCCCAAGTACGATCTGGGATTGAATAATTTGTGCGAGTCATTCAATGCACTTTTTTTGTCGGTCAGAGACAAACCAATCTTGACCATGTTCGAGATGATCCGAAAGCGCTTGATAACTCGTATCGTGAAGAAATTTGAAAAGGTGGTCCAATCAATCGACGTCCTGCGTCCCCAAATAAGGAAAAAACTTGATAAGCTAACGAGTGCATCTGGAAATTGGAATGAAACGTTTGCGGGAGCTGCAAGATTTCAGGTCAGCAAGGGATACAAACAATTCATTGTTGACATGAATTTGTGTGAATCCATTGTGTCCATTCTATTCCTTGCATGTACTGGATGAGAGTAGCGCCGGAAAATTACGTGCACGCATGCTATCATAGGGCAAAATACCTGCAGATGTACTCACATTATATTCGTCCCATTAGCGGCCATATAATGTGGCCACCCGTAGAAGGGCTGAACGAAATCCTCCAACCCAAAAGAAAACGCCAACCTGGTAGGCCGAAGAAGACAAGAGTGCGAGATGCCGACAAGCTGTCAAGCTCGAGAATTAGTAAGAGGAACTCCACCCTGCGGTGTCGTATATATTGACAGCAGGGGCATAATACTCGCACTTGTCTTAACAGGGGATCAACTTCAGGCGTAGCTACGCAAGACACATTTATGAGCTTCAACACATTTAACGAAACGCAGGAATCTTCAACACGCGGCCATGGCAGAAATTGTTGAATTTTTTGTTGGCATAGAAATGAGTCATTTTTTTTTATTCTTTCATTATTAATTTAATTTTTTTTAAGGTACCATTTATTAATTTAATTTTGAAAGGTGATTGAAATTGTAATTATTTATTTTCGGTATGGAAATGATAATTTAAAAAAAAAAAAAAAAAAAAAAAATTGATTCCTGGAAATGTTCGTTTACAACCTACTCGTATATCTGGACGCTCCTGTACCCTAATGTCATAACCGAATACTGATTAGATCATCA